>CM076579.1:787185749-788479669 GCA_034641835.2 Pinus albicaulis
CCAGGAAATTTGTTTTCCTGATGATCCGCCCCCAAGGAAAGAAGAATACTGTGGCCAAAACCTCCAGACAGGGCTCCTCTGCACGACAACAACAAATGGATAAGGTTGTGGAGGAGTACGGGGACATCTTCACATCACCCATAGGGGTTCCTCTACATTGTCAGGTCAAGCACTCGATTTATCTGACCCCAGGTGCGCCGCTACCCAATGGGCCGATCTATCGGCGCTCTGTTATGGAGAATGATGAAATCAAGAGGCAGATTTAGGAGCTCTTGCAGAAAGGTCACATCAGACCAAGTTCATCGCCCTGTGGGAGCCCGATCGTGTTGGTACAAAAGAAGGATGGGACGTGGAGACTCTGTATTGACTATCGGGGGCTGAAAAAGATCACTGTTCGGAATAGGTACCCAATCCCATGGATTGATGACCTTCTGGACCAACTCAAAGGTGCAAAATATTTCAGCAAGATTGACCTAAAGTCTGGGTATCACCAGATACCAATTGAACCCTCTGATGTGTGGAAGACTACCTTCAAAGCCAAGGAAGGCCTTTTTGAATGGCTAGTCATGCCTTTCGGGTTGACGAATGCTCCCGCAACTTTCATGAGGATGATGGACGACATCTTGTGGCCATTCACCAACTCATTTGTAGTGGTGTACTTAGATGACATTCTGATCTTCAGCAAGACTTGGGAAGAGCACCTTCACCACATCCGACAAGTCCTCCAAACACTGTGGCAACACAAGTTGTGTGCCAATTTGGAGAAGTGCACGTTTGGCATGACCCAGGTTCAATATCTGGGATACATTATTGATGAAAGGGGGGTGCATGTGGATCCAAACAAGATCCAAGTCATTCGGGATTGGCCAGCCCCAACCACTATAATAGAGCTTCGCAAATTTCTGGGTCTTGCTAATTTCTACCATAGATTCGTGTTGGGATTCTCTCATATCACTTGGCCCTTGAGTCAAGTCACTAAGGGAGGAGCGAGAGAAAAATTCTTTTGGTCAGAACCTCAACATAAGGTGTTCACAGAATTGAAAAATCGCCTCTGTTCTGCCCCAGTGCTCACATTACCAGACTTGCAACATCCATTTGAGATCGAGACAGATGCCTCTGACTATGCTATTGGGGCAGTTCTTACTCAACAGGGACATCCAGTGGCATATCACAGTGAGACATTGTCTGAGACAGTTCGCAAGTATCCCACCTATGACAAAGAAATGTATTCCATTGTGCAAGCCTATCGACAATGGAAGCATTACAATTTGGGGAGGGAAACAATCATCCACACAGACCACCGGCCCCTGCAGTTCATATAGACACAAGGGAAGTTGTAGAATGACTGCCATCAGAAGTGGTCCACATATCTGCAACAATTTCATTTGAACATCAAGTACAAGAAGGGTATGGGTATCACCAGGTACCAATTGAACCCTCTGATGTGTGGAAGACTGCCTTCAAAGCTAAGGAAGGCCTTTTTGAATGGCTGGTCATGCCTTTCAGGTTGATGAATGCTCCCGCAACCTTCATGAGGATGATGGACGACATCTTGCGGCCATTCACCAACTCATTCGTAGTGGTGTACTTGGATGACATTCTGATCTTCAGCAAGACTTAGGAAGAGCACCTTCATCACATCCGACAAGTCCTCCAAACACTGCGGCAACACAAGTTGTGTGCCAATTTGGAGAAGTGCACGTTTGGCATGACCCAGGTTCAATATCTGGGATACATTATTGATGAAGGGGGGGTGCATGTGGATCCAGCCAAGATCCAAGTCATTCGGGATTGGCCAGCCCCAACCACTATAACAGAGCTTCGCAGCTTTCTGGGTCTTGCTAATTTCTATCGGAGGTTCGTGTTGGGATTCTCTCATATCACTTGGCCCTTGAGTCAAGTCACGAAGGGAGGAGCGAGAGCAAAATTTTTTTGGTCGGAACCTCAACAGAAGGCGTTCACAGAACTGAAAAACCGCCTCTGTTCTGCCCCAGTGCTCACTTTACCAGACTTGCAACAGCCATTTGAGATCGAGACGGATGCCTCTGACTATGCTATTGGGGCAGTTCTTACTCAACAGGGACATCCAGTGGCATTTCAGAGTGAGACATTGTCGAGATAGCTAAACAGTATCCCACCTATGACAAAGAAATGTATTCCATTGTGCAAGCACATCCTTGATGGAAGCATTACATTTTGGGGAAGGAAACAATCATCCACACAGACCACCGGCCCCTACAGTTCATACATACACAAGGGAAGTTGCAGAATGATCTCCATTAGAAGTGGTCCACATATCTGCAACGGTTTCATTTGAACATTAAGTACAAGAAGGGTAGCACCAATCATGTTGCAGACTGCCTCAGCTGACCACCGATTGTGGCGCTCACCACCGTGCTCAAATCTTGTGGGCACGAGACTTCTGATTGGCCGCTTCTCGATGAGAGTGACCCAAAATTCGGCCACACTTACAAGGCACTCTTGGGGGGTATGAAAGTTCCAAATTTTCACCTCCAAGATGCACTTTTATGTCACCTAGGACACCTTTGTGTTCCTTCAAGCGAGCGTGCCAAGATGATATGGGAAGCACACTACAGTCGGAATCCTTTGGGCATTTCGGGGTCGAGAAAATAGTAGTTGTACTACAGAAGTACTTCTATTGGCCGAACCTTCGAAAGGATTTCGATAAGCACATCAGATCCTGCACTGCCTGTGCCATTTCCAAACCGACCATCAAGAAGCAAGGCCTATATACTCTGCTACCTACCCTTATTCAACCTTGGGAATCGATCTCCATGGATTACATGTCGGGCACGCCTTCTACTAAGCATGGAAATGACTGTGTTTTCATGGTCATCGACAGATTCTCGAAGATGGCCATTATGGTAGCCTGCAAAAAGAATATCACAGCCGAAGACACTGCTAAAATATTCTTTGAACGAGTCTGGGTGGAATTTGGGATCCCACAGTCTATCATATCATATCGGGATAGCAGGTTCCTCAGCACGTTTTGGTCCAGCCTTTGGTCAATGCTGGACACCAAGCTCACCAAGTCCACAGCTTTCCATCCCGAAACAGATGGCCAAACAGAGGTCGTCAACAGAATTATTGTACACATTCTATGCATGTACAATTCAAAGCATCCACGCACATGGGACGAGAGCCTCCCCTATGTACAACATAGTTATGGCAAGACTCTCCACGATTCAATTGGCCATAACCTTCCGGAGTGGGCTTGGAATTCAGCCACTATGTCCCATTAAACGTAGCCATGACATTCTGTTTGCTCGGGCGGTCCCGGCGCAAATCATTCCCAAAGTTGACAAAGCAAGTAGCTTCATCGAGTGCATTCAACACATCCACCAACAGGTTCATGATATATTGGATAGAGCCAATGCCAAGTACAAGAAACGCCATGATCAACACCGGGTGCCACACAACTTCCAGGTGGGCGACAAAGTATGGCTACATTTGCAGAAGGAGCGCCTCCTTTGGGCCTCACCTGGCTTCGCCCATCATAGATACGGGTGGTACCATCTTGGTTGTGTAAGGGGCAATGCTTTTGAGCTCAGTATTCCACCATTCCTTGGTCTGCACCCAGTCTTCAATGTGGATCGCCTTCGTCCTTACTTCCCACCTCTACTGGACACTTCGGACATTGCAGAACAACTCACACCAACAGAGTTAAACCCAAATTGCATGGAACAGGCCACCACAGATTGTATCATGGACATGCAAATTAAGAACACTTGCCAACAGAGGATCCAACTGTATTGGGTTGTCAAAGCTGGCCAACTCCTGCACCAAGGAAAGTGGTTCACCAGGGACCAAGTTCAGAAAAAATTTCCTCATCTCATGGAGGAACTTAACGCAATGGGGACAATTGCTTCCTAAGGGGGGAGGAATGATCCAAGTGGATATTGGTGGCCACCCGCCTATTCCACTTGGGCCCCCACCATTGTCTCTTTCAGTTTTTCAGTTTCGGCATAACTTACTATTTTTAGCAGTTTTTCGGGTCCTGAACTTCCGGCCGTTTTGAGGCCCTAAACGACGTTTTTTGGGTATCAGCACCAACAAGTTGATCATGTCGTGAGAAGCGGAGATATTATGCCAAAGTTACGTCCCTGGGAAGTTGAAACACCAATTTACCCAAACGGGGCCCATAGTTTTGGCGCTTCATCTCCTAGGGTTAGGTTTTGGGATGTTTAGGGTTCTCCATTGTTTCTCAATAATAAATAGGCCCTCGAGCCTCATTGTAACTCAGTTCAGAGGCCTGTAGCCGCCACATCTCTTCTCAGAGATAGCTACCAATGCCCTAGCTAGTTTTATTTCCATTCTGTCTGTAAGCAAATTTCAGTTCTTTGATATTAATGAAATGAAGTGTTATTTCCGCTGCATCTCTATATTTATGGTTATGTGTCTATTCTGTTGTGTTCCTGCATAAACCCGAATCATCCCATGTAGAATCTTCAGTGGTTAAGTTCTTCCACTTAATGAGATACTCTGAAATTGATCGATTTCGTAGCTGTCGAGTTCTTGTTTCCACGACCACTTCAGGTTCCAATATTATTTTTCCTTCCTCATCAAGTTCTGGCAATATTGTTTGAACTGGAAGATTTTCACCTATAACCTTCTTTAAGCATGAAACTTGGAAAACTGGATGTACTCGCGAAGAAGCAGGAAGCTCCAATTTGTATGCCATAGAACCAATCTTTTGCAACACCTTGTAAGGACCATAGTACTTTGGTGATAATTTATTATCCTTCTTAGCTTGCTTGAGGGACATTTGTTTGTATGGTTGCAGCAGTAAAAATACCCAATCTCCTACATCAAAACTTCTCTCGCTGCGATGTTGATCTGCCTGTTGTTTCATTCGATTTTGTGCCAAATTCAGGTTATCCTTTAAGAGTTGGAGAACTTCTTGCTGATGCTCGATGTGATCTTCCACTGCTTGAAACTTCGGATTTTCCCTTAAAGATGATGTGATGGATGGTGGATGATATCCATAAAGTGCCATAAATGGGGTCATTTTTGCTGCAGTATGGAAGGAAGTGTTATACCACCATTCAGCAAGAGGTAACAACTTGACCCATTGTGTTTTTTTTCAGATACAAAACAACGAAGATATCCTTCCAAACATTTATTTACTATCTCATTTTGACCATCAGATTGAGGATGATAAGATGAGCTATGAGCTAATTGAGTACCCAAACAAGAAAATAACTCCGTCCAAAAATTTCTTGTAAAAATGGGATCTCTGTCGCTCACAATAACCCTTGGGTTTCCATGTAGCTTTTGAATTGTGTCCATAAATGTAGTAGCAACTGTACTTGCTTTAAATGGATGAGATAATGCACAAAAGTGTGCATACTTAGTAATTCTATCAACTACCACCATGATGACACTCTTTCCTTTGGACTTAGGTAAACCTATGATAAAATCCATTGAAATCTCCTCCCAACGTTGACTTGGGATGGATAAAGGTTGTAGAAGTCCCGGGGTCTTAATTGTCTCAACTTTATTCTGCTGGCAAACCAAACATTCCGCCACAAACTTTTGAATATCAGATTTAAGGCCATCCCAAAAAAATTCTTTCTTCACCCTGTGGTAAGTTTTTAAAAATCCTGAGTGTCCTCCTAAAGGAGAAGTGTGCAATTCCGGAAGAATATTTTGTTTTAGTTGGGAATTCTTACAAAGATATAAGCGATCTTTGTACCATAAGGAATCATTTTTCCAACTAAATGTATCGGATGTACTAGGATCTTGCTGCAACTTTTGAATGAGTGTCCATACATCTTTGTCCTTCTTCCATTCATCTCTTGCTTCGGTTATCAAATCTGGTTGGATAATAGAAATGGCACAAAGCAATGCTTCCACCTCTTCATTCTTTCTTGAGAGTGCATCTGCAACAACATTAAGCTTTCCTTTTTTGTAGATTATTTCAAAGTCATAACCCAACATCTTTGTGACCCATTTTTGCTGCTCTTCTGATGATAGTGTTTGTTCCAAAAAGTGTTTAAGACTATCATGATCAGTTTTTACCTTGAAGTGTCTTCCCATTAGGTAAGTTCGCCATTTCTTTAGTGCATGCAGTATTACTAACATTTCCTTCTCATAAATAGGTTTCTGTAAATACTTTCCTTTTATTGGACGACTTTCAAAAGAAATGGGTCTTCCTTCCTAAATTAAAACAGCACCAATTCCATTTCCTGAGGCATCACATTCCACAATAAGGTTTTTGTGAAGTCTGGCGTAGCTAAGACCGGTGCTAGGCACATTGCCTCTTTAAGATGTTCAAAGGCCTTAGTTGCTTCAGGAGTCCATGAAAATGCATCTTTCTTCAATAATTTTGTTAGAGGTGCTGCTATTCTCCCATAATTCTTAACAAAATTTCGATAATACCCTGTTAACCTGAGAAATCCTCGCAACTGCTTAATGGTTGTCGGGACTTTCCATTCCTTAATGGCTTTAATTTTGTTAGGTCTACTTTAACACCCTCATGAGATACAATATGACCCAGATATTCCACCTCTTGTACTCCAAAGAAACATTTGGATGTTTTTTCATATAATTGTTTCTCCTGCAATAGTTTGAGCACCCTGTCAACATGTTCAACATGATCCTTCCAAGACCTGCTGTAGATTAGTATATCATCGAAAAATACTAGCACAAATTTTCTAAGGAAGGGTTTGAAAATGGAATTCATCAACCCTTGAAATGTAGAAGGTGCATTGGTAAGGCCAAAAGGCATGACCAAAAATTCATAATGACCTCATGAGTTCGAAATGCTGTTTTTGGAATATCTTCAGTCTTCATTCTAATTTGATGATATCCTGAACGAAGATCCAACTTGGTAAAATAAATTGCTCGATGTAATTCATCCAATAATTCATCAATCACAGGAATGGGAAATTTGTCTTTAATGGTGAGCTTATTGAGCTCCCTATAATCCGGACACATTCGCCATGATCCATCCTTCTTGTGTACCAAAACTACGGGAGCAGAGAAAGAACTTTGACTAGGTTGAATTATACCCGCCTCTAACATTTCTGCAATCATACGTTCAATTTCACTCTTTTGGAAGTAAGGATATCTATAAGGCCCGATGTTTGGAGGAACACTTCCTGGAATCAAATGAATAGCATGATCATGATCACGAATAGGTGGGAGTCCTTTGGGAGTTTCAAACACCTTGGAATGATTGTCCAAGACTTGTTGGAGATCTGTAGAAATAGATGATTTTGATGTCGGAACTTCTAGAGAGCATAATTGTGAAATTACGCCTCGTTGTTCTTTCTTTATAAGATTTGTCATGACATTAGAGCTTATTATCCTTCCTAGCTTCCCTTCAATACCCGTAATTCGACTTCCTTTCCTTTTGAAAAAAAATTCAAGAAAAGTTCTTGAAAATTAAAAGCTACCGTCCCCAAAGATTGTAACCATTGTACTCCTAGTACAACATCAGCACCTCCCATAGGAATGGAAAGCATTGGACTAGTCAACACATATTCCCCCATGGTTAGCTTGATGTTATGGCATTTTCCAGAGGAATTTATAGTTCCTCCATTTGCAACCATCACTTGACATTCTGGTGCTGGGTATAGGAAACAATTTAATTCCTTGGCTACCTTACAATGAATAAAATTATGGGTGCTACCTGAATCAATCAACACTATTACCTTTTTATTCTTGATTTGTCCTTGTATCTTGAGAGTTTGAGGAGTGGTAATTCCTGCCAGTGCATTACACGATATGGTCGGATTCATTTCTTCCTCTTCTAGAGTTGGTTTCTGGTGTATATCCTCTTCTTGTTCATTTTCTTCTTCCTCTTCACAATCTATGTAAAATAATTTCTTCTCAGCACACTTATGACCTTTAGTGTATTTGCTATCACAATTGTAACAAAGCCCTTTTGCTCTTTTTTCTTCCAATTGTTGTGGTGTCAACCTTGTAGGTTGTGGAAATCTAGACGTAGCAACACTTCCTTCTTTATAGAATTGAGTGGTAGGCTTCCTTGTCGCCATTATTTTACATTCAAATTTTCTTGCCAACCTAAATGCCTTCTCCAATGAATCTGGTTCCAAAACACGAACTTCATGTTGGATGTTATCCTTTAAAGTGCCTATGAAGAGATCGATCATGTGTTCCTCTGGAATATCAGTTACCCTTATATTCAATTTTTGGAAGTCCTCAATGTGCTACCCCACTAAACCCTTTTGTTTGAGATTTATCAATTGGCTAAAGAAGGTGTTGCTCTCTGTATCCTCATAATGTGCTATCATTTCCTCCGTAAAAATTGACCAAGTGACAATTTTTTTACGGGAGCAAAGCCATCGATACCATACAAATGTATTTTGTTCTAAATGTAAAGTTGCAATGCGTACCTTTTGTGTGTTTTCCACGTTATGGAGATCAAAATATTGCTCCATCTGTAGTATCCATGTTACAGGATCCTTTCCATCAAACTTCCTCATATCCATTTTTGGAATATGGTGGTTCTTCCCGCCAACATTAGAGTTTATGAAATCACAATTAACATTTATTTGTTCTCATCATGAGGTTCTTCTACTATATTTCCACCATTAGGAATCATTTCTTGTTTTAAGCTTGTCATCAAGCCTTCCATGTATGCTTTTAGATCATTCTTCATGTTTTCCATGTTGTCTTTCATGTTTTCATCGATCTTAGCTTCCATGTCATCAATATTAGCTTCCATGCCCACTTCCATGCCATCCATATTAGCTTCCAAACCATTCATCTTAGCTTCCATGCCTTTCTTCAAAACTTCCATTTCATTTTTTGTTGTTCTTTGCGAGAGCGAAATTTGTTGCACTTGCTCTTGTAATTTTGATTGCCATTCTTCGTCTTCATGAGTCACAGTAGAGCCTTCTAAAGGCTTAATGGGAGTTGAATTATTTTTAGGGGCCATTTTAGAATCCAATACTGATATATATTCTACAATATTCCCTTGGAATCAATTCAACTTGATTCTCCAAACAAGACTTATGCAATTCGGAAAAAAATACACACCTTCTACTTGCTTTTTAGGAGCTCTGTATTGAAATTGAATTGTATCTGTAATTGAGAATCTTTAATATCTGAAATTCATTGCTGTAGTAGCCTTCTGAACTGTATTTCAAATTCCACAGGTATGATCTGATTTGGATTCTTCAAGACAAAGTTATTTCCAATCTCCCACAATGACCCAATTTTGGACTGGTTCAGTAGAGCGAACTTGTACGACTTGTCACGTGTCACTGTTTCATCCTTCGTCTCTGAAATTTATATCCAAGAAACTGCAGTCCATTTAATTTCAACCACTTTTTACGGCACTCCAATCCGATTCCCAGAGAGATATTTATTGAAATTTTCCCACGATCACCTCTTTGAGATGAAATTCAGGAGCCTGAAAAAGCACTACCTTCCACAGATCATATCTCCAAAAATATTGCGAACCAAGCTCTGAAATTTTTTGACGAATTTCCTCAGGATTTCAGCTTCGCCCCATATGAATTTTAGATTCTGAACCTTCATAGAAAATGTTTTATAGCGCAAATTCCATGATGACCTGTTTAGGAACCTGAAAAACGACCTAATTTCCACAGATCATATCTCTGAAAATATTGCGAACCAAGCTCTAAAATTTTTAGAAAAACTTCCTCAAGATTTGAGATTCGCACCTTAAAAATTTCAGCTTCTGAAGCTTTGTAGAAAAAACTTTATAGCGAAAATTCCATGATGACCTGTTTGGAGCAGCGAAACCCTAGAATCCAAAGCTCTGATACCAAATGTTGTGTAACGAGCTCCAAAAATAGAAGAAAAGAGATATCAACGCCTTATAAATGAGCCACTTTGAGGGGGCAACCTCCAATACATTACATAAATGAAAAATTCTTGGATGATACAATTTACAAAACCTCTTTTCTATATATAGGAGTCCATGGGGCCATAATGTAATCCTAGTGGGCCACAATGTAATCCTAGCCGACCTAACAATAACAATTTAAGGGCACAATAATAACAAAATGGGGGTTACAAGGGTTCAATAATAACAATAAGAGGGTTACGCTAACAATAATAAGGGACTATACTAGTGATATAGGGACCTAACAGAATTCTAGACCATAAACTTTTTAAGTCAATATTTAAGATAAACCATGCACATGTCATTTACCTCATGATCTTGTGTCATTTCTCCCATGTCATATATATATATATATATATATATATATATATATATATATATATATATATATATTTAATTTTTATTTTTTTTTTTTTTCAGGGATAAGAAAACCATAAAATATGGTTGAAAATTGGAAATTATGCATAGAATTTTTTTGCTATCGCAATCCAGGGAAAGCAGTGATTACACATGTGCTTTCCAATATTGCGACTAGAAAAGCCATCCAAAGGAAAATGAATATACCGGGAAGAACAACAAAAAACGAGGCATATTATATTGGATTGATAGAAGGCTTGGGAACAACGATGGAGTATGGATCAAATGGAATTGTATTTTTCACCAATTCTGAACTTGTGTGCAACTATATGAATGGCGTGTGCCAAGTTAAGAAGGAGAGGCTAAAATAATTGCATGGAATAGCAAACAATATTGTTAGCCAATTTCAATTTTTTAGTATAAGGCATTGTATAAATGTGAATAAGATGTCTGTTGATCTATTGTGTGGGGCAATGCCAATTCATGATTCATATATCAAATATGAATTAGAATTATATAGAGCAATGCCAATGCAAGATTCATCTCTCAAAAATGAATTGGTTTTGAGATGCTCTTCTTCAAAAATTCAAGATTCATCTCTCAAAGATGAATTAGTGTTGAAACACTCTCCTTCAAAATTTATTGATGGACATTGTAACATATCTTGGATATGTGTGTGTTGTGTACTTATAAATGCATATTTTTTAATGACCATGCATTTTTTTCAATTATATACTAAGTTTGCTCCCACTACACCATGTAAAGCACAACTTGGTGAACTTCACATTTGCAACAAGTGGTGAACTTCACATTTTTATAAAATTAAAATGCGGGGACTTCAACAAATTTTTGTTTAAATGGAGTTTGTTTAAATGCAATTTCACTTCTTTTTTAATGACCATGTGTTTTTTTCAATTTTATACCAAGTTTTCTCCCACCATGTAAAGCGCAATTTGGTGAACTTATCATTTTTATAATTTCTTTTTTGCTTAAATTGAGTTTCACACATCAATTAGTGCTTTGAAAGTTGTGTTCTACATAATTTGTGTACACTAAATTACAATAATTTTCTGAAATTTATTTTGTGTAAATGTCCACCAATAGATATATATATATTGGAGGATGAACAACTAATATCAACAGAATCCCATATGGGGGATCAAGGATCGGGGGATGTTCATGGTATTTAAATATAATCTTAAATCTCCATACATGTGTGTACATATGGAATTAATTTTTTATTAACTTTGTGAGTTAAATTAGTTGTTAATAAGTTTCATTTTTTTTTTTTAGGAGCTAAGAAGAGAAGGGTCTCTACTCCCTCCATCGAGCATGCCCATGGTTCACCCAATCGTGGTATGTTTCACGAAATTTAATCAATGAATATGTACATGTATTTATATGTACACATGAATTTATTTTTCAATTGATTATAAATTCGTATTTGTTTATGAAGCTTCTCTCTCGTCTCGAGAGGTTGGTGGTGGTTCAAATCCCCGTAGAGGGCCATCAATGAGTGGTAGCAGGTTGCATGAAGGTGGTGATATTTATTCCCCTGGAGGCCAATCAATGGCTGGTGGTGTTGGTTCTCAGCAGGGTCATTCTGGGTCTCAACAGTTTTAGGGTGGAAAAGGCGCTAACCAACCACGTCGAGGCTGGCATCAATTTCAATATTTTTTTCATTGAATTTGTACAAATTTGTTTACATGTGTTTTTTCTAATATACAAAATTTCATATATATTGATGCAGAGGCTGAAAATGTTCCAAATATTGGTCAAAATAGACGCAAGGCAGAAGGCTACATTCAAGAAGAAGGTTGTCTACCCACCACAACTTTTCTGGCTGACATTTTTGATATACCATGGGAAACAAACATGGAGCAATGTACCTTACAAAGGTGTGAAAAATTTCATGCAAAATTGCGGAGAGATCTCGTGTCTTTGAATCTACCTGTTGAGAGTTGACAAAGCCTCGAAATAGTTACACATTCATTGGGCGAACTTGTAAATGTGTACAAAAATCTTGGGCCAACGACTGATACATTTGTAGAAGTGATGAGAAAGAGAAAGGAAACAGTAATTGGTCCCGATAAATGGGAGGATGTAAAATAAAGAGTTACAAAAAATATAGTGAAGTCAATGTTTAATTTCAAGAGAGGGCCAAAAATAAAAATGCTGAAGGTGCAATATTTCAAGCACCCAAATATAGCTCACTATTTGTATGATAGGCACCTTGCGGCCTATGGAAGGCTCCCATGGAACGACGAGGTTCCTGTTTATTTTGCACAATTTTTTTACGCAAAAAAAAAATGGATATGAAACCCAACTACAATGACCTTCCGTCATAATTTTTTGGTCTGGGGAAAGGTCGATTGTATGACTGTAAGGGCACTAAGCGAGATGTGGAGTTGCCTCTCCCTGAGCCGCCATTGGTGAGTTGACCTTTTTCGGGTCGAAACTCTACGGTTAGATATGGATGCGACTTCTAAAATAAGTCGAGAATCAAGGGATGTCATGATCGAAAATGTTTACAGCAGATTAGGTGGAGTCGATGTTTGTCTAAATCGACAAAGAGCACGTGAAAATGCACGTGCCAATTTTGTGTATTGTACAGATAAAGAGATTGACAACATGAATGTTGAAGATCTCCAAATATATGTAAAAAATTGTCGCAATGGTTTTCAAGACCTAATTCTTCATGAGGAAGAGGCACGAGAATGGTATGTGTTAATGACCTTAGGATTCAATTATTTTAAAATGTATACATGTGTACAATTTGTAATAAATACATGTGTATGTACATGTATACATTTATTTGTATGTACATTAGTCTAACAAAAATGCATCAATATATGTTAAAAAACCATTTTCAGTTGTCATGCATGATGAATGATAAAAATGTTAATATCACGTTCAGGACCTCTGGTTCAAACAATGCAGATGGGTCTCACCATCAAGATATGTTGGTAAATGTTAGTGTTTTAAGTGATATTTTTTAAATAAATAATTGTGCACACATGTACATGTATGTATATATAATGATAAAATGTTTTAATATATTCTGATTCCGTCCAATGTTTTTGGGACGGCGGTGCCTTCTTCTTCCATGAGAGATGTACCTTCTACTTCCTTAGGAGATGAGCCACAAGTATGGACAATTTTTCACTTTTAAAATTTATGTTTAAGTTATATATATATATATATATATATATTCCACCTCAAAAAGTTCCATTAAAAATTGAGATATATATATATATATCTATATCTTGAGTTATTTTAAATTTTTTGAATTTATGTTCCTATAGAAGATTTCTTTAATCCATGGACTCTAGCGACAGAGATAGGAACATCCACACCATTTCAACCATTTGAACAAGTTGTCTAACTTTTTTTTTAATATTATTGAAAATAAGTTTATATATGTACACGTGCATTTTCATTTGAAATTTTTTAATATATATATAATTGTACATGTATATTGTACATTTTACCGTTGCAGATGTTCCCATGGGGGGCGAACTTGTAGCAGGTGAACAAATGGAGAGGGAACCTCATGAGGTATTGCATGAGTTTTTTTTATGTTTTGTTTTTTACATGAAGTTATATATATATATTCTCACTCATTTTTAAAAAATCAAATTTTAATGTTCAAGTACATGTGCATTGTGTACAGGTTTCCCATGCTTCGCATGATAGTGCGCGAATTAAGACCCTGATAGGAAAGACGCTACATCCATCTCTATTTAATGGACATGATTTGTATATTTGATTTCAAGATTTAGATAGTCTTAAATTTAATTTTTTATATATTATATAGATGCATTGTCATATATATATATATATATATATATATACAGTTTGATACTTGTGAGATGTACAATTTTTGGACATATTTTATTACAGTGTTAATATAATTTGTTTTGTTCCAAAAAGTTAAGTTTTGGATGGTTTTAGTACTTTTGGCATGTGAATGTGAAATAATGTTGTTCTATAATTTGTTTGGTTTTTAAAACTTTTAAGTTTTGGATAATTGAACTACTAGCAATGTTGTCATCTATAAATTAATGTTTTGCTTCTGAACTACATTTGGCATGTTATGTAATAATGTGTTATAATTTGTTATGTTTTTAAAATTTAAGTTATGTTTTGCTTATGAACTACATTTGGCATGTTATGTAATGATGTGTTATAATTTGTTTTGTTTTTAAAATTTAAGTTTTGGATGCTTGAAGTACATTTGGCATGTCAAGTAATGTTGTGATCTATAATTTTTTGTTAAATTAAAAGTTAAGTTTTGGATGGTTTCAATGTACATTTGGCATGTGATATAATGTTAAATGTTTTTATTGGATAGTTGAACTATAATTGGCATGGCATGTGAAGTAATGTTATGTATGATATAATCAAAAAGTTTTTAAAACTCAAGTTTTGGATGGTTTCAATCTACATTTGGCATGTGATATTTAATGTTTTAATGTTGCACGATATATAATCAAAAAGTTTTTAAAACTTAAGTTTTGTATGGTTTCAATCTACATTTGACACATGTGGTATAATGCTAAATGTTTCTATTGGATAGTTGAACTATAATTGGCATGGCATGTGAAGTAATGTTGCACAATAGATAATCAAAAAGTTTTTAAAACTTAAGTTTTGGATGGTTTCAATCTACATTTGGCACATGTGATATAATATTAAATGTTTTTATTGGATAGTTGAACTACAATTGGATGCCATGTCAAGTAATGTTGTGATATAATCAAAAAAAATTTAAAACCCAAGTTTTGGATGGTTGAAGTACATTAATCATGTGAAGTAATGTTTTGATATAATCAAAAAGCTTTTAAAACTAAGTTTTGGATACCATTTTAATCTACATTTAATGTAAATCCCTTTAATTTTGATTTAATGTTAAATTTTTTAAATGTTTTGATATAATGTTAAATGTTTTGATCTAATTTTTTGATGGTTTCAATCTACATTTGGCCTATGGAAGACCCCATGCGTAGACAACAGATGCGTTGCAGAAGGGGAGGTGGGGGTAGGGGTGGAGGGGCAGGAGTGTTGGCTCTCGCCCGCCTCTTTCAATCCATGACACAGGCGGGCACCCTCCTTCAGTAAGAAGTGTTGCACAATTCCACTTCACCAGTGATATGGTCAGACCTCGAATTACGGTGACCATTTCTGTATTTTTTTAGGAGGATCCCCAGGATGAAGATGCCTCTGGTTCCAGGAATCGACGGCTCTTCCATTCAAATCTGGCTCGATGAGCTCCAGTAGCGATGGCGCAAGCAGCGGCAGCTCGGCCTGTGTGGAGAAAAATCTCAAAGACGACTCTGGCTCCTCTTCCACTTCGGAGAGCTCCTCCCAGCACTCCAAGGGAGTAGCCAATGATCTGGAGGACTATATTTGTCCAATTTTGGAAGAGAATCCTCCTACACACATCGATAGCTAGCCTGATGTCAGGTCCTCTTTAGCTTTTTTGAACTTTTGTCATGTTTTGCAATCACTGTGCTTATGAACACTCTATGTTTGCTGGTTTCCTGATATTAGGTAGCATCTTCTGGGCTGGTTTCCCGGTCATGGGCAGCCCCTTTTCTATTTTTTTGATTCAGACCCCCTCTAATTGTTTTGATTTAATCAAAAAGATTAAAGAAGTAGTTATATGTATTTATCCTTTTAATTTTGATTTAATGTTAAATGTTTTAAATGTTTTGATATAATGTTAAATGTTTTGATCTAAGTTTTAGATGGTTTCAATCTACATTTGGCCTATGGAAGACTCCCATGTCAAGTATTGTTTTTATTTAATAAAAAAGAGTAAAGAAGTTGTACATTATCTCTTTAATTTTGATTTAATGTTAAATGTTAAATGATTTGATATAATGTTAAATGTTTTGATCTAAGTTTTGGATGGTTTCAATCTACATTTGGCCTATGGAAGACTCCCATGTGAAGTATTGTTTTGTTTTAATAAAAAAGAGTAAAGAAGTTGTAAATTATCCCTTTAATTTTAATTTAATGTTAAATGTTAAATGTTTTGATCTAATTTTTGGATGGTTTCAATCTACATTTGGCCTAGATGGAAGACTCCCATGTGAAGTATTGTTTTGATTTAATCAAAAAGTTTTTAAAATTCAAGTTTTGGATGGTTGAAGTACATTTGGCATCTTAAGATTGCTTTTGATCTCTACATACTCTTGTTTGAGTGAAAAAATTTCCAATAGGAAGAAAATATCTTTTCTATAACATATATATAGATCCAATACATATAACATTTTTCATCAATGCACATGTATAGAAAAGCTACTTTCAATTGATACTACAGCACGTGCATGTACCAAAACAATTTGTACATGTGAAAACACTTGCACAAATAACATAAGCAGCTCAATTTTTAGTTGAGTAATGGAAGTTCTAAAACATATTTAATCCAAAGAGAATAAATTGTTGGGCAGTTCAATCAAAAAAATTCCAATGGAATCCCATCTTCAATAATCCGTTCATGATCGGATTTTGACATTTTCCATTTCTTAATTTTTCGTTTTTTTCTTTGATTGAACCTCTATCAACTTTATGCGTGTTGCACACACCAAGTGACTATATTGAAAACTTATGAAATCAGGTTCATAGTCTTAAAAGTAAAAAAAATCCCCACTTTGATTAGTTTGTCTGAAAAAAATAACCTTTCAATATAATAGATCCTCTTTCGTATTGAAATCCGTGATCATTATAGTTTTCTAATAATTTCATTTTTCGTTCAGTGCAACGCATCAAATAATACTTCACATTTTTATCATTGTCAATAGGTGCAATTACAACAAAAACATCTCCTGCACAATAAAACAAACTTAACAAAATTATACATATATTTAAATTTATTTCTAGATCTTTAAATCATTAGAAAGTAATTCAAATGTTACCTTCTCTAACAAGATCAAAAACTCGATCACCATCGGATGATATTGTAGTTTCCTCTGATTGCATTTCTTCAAACATTGCAACAAACATTTTTCCCTTTGTATTTAGCTCTGTATGTTTCCAATCATTTACATACATTTTGTTTTCACAAATGTCATTGGATGTTGTGTTGTCTATGTAAACATGACAAAAACAATAATATTTTCTTTTATCCAATGCAAACACATTTCTGTACGACTTTGTTTTAATTGAATGCAAGTTTCTAGTCCCTTTTATTGTTTCAACATCATTTCCAATTGATCTATCTACGTCTTCGATCCAAATATGCCAGAAAAAACCTTTATATGGAAAATTCAAAAAAGAATGTAAATATGATATCAAAATACAATCAAAGATAATCATTACACGATAAAATTAGATTTCCAATCAAAATTAAATTTAATGTACCTTCGCACTTCCCTTTATGGGTTAGTCTCATGGCTTAGAGAAGAGATGCACCATTGAACAACTTCTTTCGCGTCCACAAGTCGGCTTGCAGAGGGGTTCATTTTATATCTTTGAAGTGCTCGTTTTATGCATGCCCCTGCACCATCATGTTCTCCTTTTCCATGGCCAGTCTCAAAGAAATTCCAACAATGTTTAATGCAGGTTTTATTATAAAGACAGCACAACCAAAAGAATGATCGTGCAGATTTGAATTGACCTGCGCATTCGTCTGACCATATCCAATGTTCATTGAATGTTATTCCACAATTTTTCAAGGAATCATAAATTTTTCCAAAACAATTTTGTACAAAATATGTATCATGTGTACGATCGTCACTGATATAAAAGTGATATTCTTTAATGATATGTCGATTTTCACTCGTTCTTTCTATATGATCGACGTTTTGTTCAGCATGTCTATATAGAATATGGACGAGCATGGAGACTTGGTCAGAATGATAGTATTCACTCTGAATTTCTTTTTGTGGAAAAAATGTGTAGTTTTCTACAAAATCAATCACTGACAAAATGGTCCCTAGTGGAAAAAATTCACGAGATTTTTTGAATTGCAAGTCTTGCCATCAAGCTCTATGGGAATGCTTGGTGTATTTGTAAATTCCTGCATCATATCTCTTCTATTTCACTTTCATGTTGGACAATGATTTATCATTTATATCAGCACGATATTTGTTTTGAAATTTAGTCAAATTTCCACAATCATCGCACTTTTTACCACCAACACATTTCTTTTTGTAAAATAGTTCATTGCTTTCTCTTTCACATAGAATTAGAGATATGAAATCACATATAGTGGAAGGAGGAGGTGAATCCTTCCATAATGTTCTACCAAAATCAAGGAATGTGTCATAATATAACTCAAATTCCACATGATAACGACAACAACAAGTGTTGCGTACGGTGACAGGTTTTACATACCATGGTTTTTGTTGAACACAATCACTAATTGAAACATGAATTTAACTATTCTCTTCTTTTAACTTGTTGAATAACTCTATCTGAGTGGTTTCCAAGAAATATTTTTCATGTTCTTCGTACTGATTTCGTGCTATTCTTCTTCACATGACATGCTTTGTAGTTGGCGAAGCACGCGAATTGTTCTTCCAATATTCATATATTATTTTTTTAACATTTTCTCCAAGACTATCTTTATATTGTTGCCTACAAATAGCTCTCCAACAAGCGAGTTCATCATTTACATCTATTTGCAGCCGAAATTTCCGATGTTTGTGCAAATTTTTTCGCAAGGTTATTAATGCTCGTGCCATAGATGTTACCAAACGATTCTCTTTAGTACTTGATGAAACCATTGCCATATGTATTCCTCTACGTATAATTGAAACATTTTTTTGTATAGATCTCCTAATTGAATTTATAGCACTACTTATATTTTGTATCACATTTTCCTTCAATTTTTTTATCTTTGGTTGATTTTCGAATACCGAGTAGTGTCGTAGCTTCTTTTAATTTCCTTAATGATAGGAGACCTTTCAACATTTGAGCTTGAACTGTCACCTGCTCCTTTATGAAATATGTTTCAAAAATGCGGTTAACACGATATCGTATATAATGGTCAGGTTTTTTATCTCCATATGTGTGACTGTCAATATTTTCTAACATCTCATCATCGAATAAATTTTCTAACAGATTTGAATAAATAGTACATAATAAGTTTACATATTCAATAAATAACTAAATTAATAAATATATGTATAAATTTCAAAAATACATGCATGTGTTCAATATATATATATACCTTGTGATTCAATTTCTTCACTTGAATTTCTTTCAATATTTTCACCATCTTCAATCATTGGTTCAATATCTCTTTCACTTTCTCTTTCAAAATTTTGTATCTCATCATCAATGTTTTGAGGAATATTTCTCTCTATTTACATTGCAAAATATTTTTCTTGAATTAGTTCATCAAATAAAAATTAAGCTTCACATTTTACACTTGGAAAATTTTAAATATATCAATAGATCATAATATTTACATTTGCATACCTGCTTCAATTTCTAGTTGAGGTTGATTTTCCCCTTCAATATTTAAGAGTGCTTCTATCTTTCTTTTACGAGATTGTCTCGTCTCTTCTCTACGTTCCTTAGGGTCTCTTTTTCGATCATATTTTCTCGCACAATTCCTTGAATTTCTCATGATAATAGAGTATAAAGTTCAAAAATTTTCCTTCAAAATTTTAGACAATAACTCAATTAGAAAAAGCATCACAAAATATTTAATTTAAAAAAAAACTCATTTTAATTTTTTTGCAAAAAATACATACTCCAATCCAAAACACTAATTTTAAAAAATCCAAGAAAAAAATGTCTTATAAAAATGAAACGAAGCTCAAAATATTTACTTCAACTCAAAACACGTACTCTAAAAATTCAAAATTAAGCGCAAATCTATACTTTCAAAAAAAATGAAGAACAAAAAACATCCAAAAAAATGTATCACATACCTCCAAGAAATGTCATTTGAATGTACGTCCAAGAAAATTCCTTAAACCCAAAACATTTTTTTGCAAAATCAGACCGCTTCCAACAAATGTCTTCCAAAAAAAGGCCTTAAACCCAAATCTCCAAGAAAATTCTTTAAACCCAAACCAAAACCTTTGTAAAATTAGAACAAATGTGTGAAATTTCAAAACCTTTGTAAAATTAGACCAAATGTGCGAATGTGTGAAAATTATGAATGATTTCGCGGCAATTTATATTGCCGCAAAATGTTTTTTTGGAGGGGCTCCACGAAATTTTCCGACCGACGGAAAAGTAGGCAGAAGTTCGAGCGAACTTTGAAAAAAAGTTCGGCCGAACTAGTAAGGCGTGAGACTTAATGGCCCGTTTGCGCAAAAACTAGTTCGTCTGAACTTTGTAGAAACGTTCAGCCGAACTAACGCGTCACCAATTATGCAGGTCCGAGCTCTGAATACGTTTCTGTGACTTTAGACTGATTAAACTCCATGAAACATTCTGAATTAACCATCGAAATCAAGACAAGCATTTTCAGAATTGAATCTACTTTCAGGAAATATAACTTTTATGGAATTTCATAAATATTTACTAATTTTAATTAATTTTGTAATAAAACAGGGGCAAACAATTTCTGAGGGTCATTGTGATTCAGTGAAATCAAAATTCTGTATGTCCCAAAATACATTGTTAAAAAAATTGAAAAAATTATGGGGCATTACATTGGTCCGTCGTCTCTAATGGGTAGCTTTTAGATTTTTAGTTTATAACTTATATGTTAATAAATTTCTTGCGTCGCGAAACATACTCAAATTATGCAGTTTTTTCATATTGGACCAGTTCAAAAAATTCTAGTAATTATGACATGCATCCATTGGCTTTGTAAATATGACGAAACTGAAGTAGACTCTGTCTAGATTGTTGTAACACATTTTGTTTTCTGAAAAACACAAATTTTCAAAGAATACAACATTGCGTATTAACATGACTTCTTATGAATCCTTTGATTGTTAAAAAACACACACTCAAAGAAACGCTAAGTTGAAATATCAAATGTGCATAAAAAAATTCCAAAAAATAAGTAATAGAAAGCTAACAAAATTTCTGACAACTTTTATTTTTATCGCAAAATGAAATTCTAAACAGAAAAATTGTTATAGTTTGTAGAATGTTGAAGAATCGAAAAAAATGAAATTTTTTTCTCAAAAAGGGCAAAAAGTGTAACCCAACTTCACATTTTCACACGGGTACATGTGTTTTTTTCAGTTGGTAGATTACACTTTTTGTGGAGGCAGTTTTTTCCCAAGACACTAGGAGAAAATTCAATAGAAAAGGGGGCAGCATGACAGTACACTCAGTGTTCCAGCCCACAATTCTTCTCTTCTTATTTCTCCATTTGTCCTTTCTGTTAGATTTCGAGGAGATAAGTATGTAATTTCTTTTGACACATGTGTTATGTTAGAATTGATGTTTCCTTCCTTTTAGAAGAGATGGAGTTGGTTCCTCTCAGGCTATATATAGCACTTGTCAATATTATAACCAGGGTTGGATGTTATTCTACCTAAAGAATGAAAATAATAGAAAAAACCTTTTTTCTTCATGCTGGAGGATTTTGTGATTCAAGGAACATCTAATGTTTGGTGTGTATATTTTCTTTGTTATTTTCTTCTAAAATATAAATTGCAGCAACTAGTTAAGTGTGACTGAGAAGTTGTTAAGGGATTTAACAGTAAATTATCTACTTTCATTCTTCTGCAAGTTATATGTTTGTAATAGAACATGTCAGTGAATATTTCATAAAGGATTTGTGGAATACTTTATACATACAATCTATTTTTTAAGTGTTGTTTGCTTTGCATAAACAGAGTTTGTGTTAAAGGCCATAATCATAGTTGTGTGACTGATTTAGGATAGAAATATTTTCTGAAATAGGTAACAGTTATTCATTTCCTTCCACTTGTGTTCTTTGCTCCCTATACTACCTTTTACCCACACAATTTATACTTGCCACATCTTGCCACATTTAGAATTATTTGGTAATATTGTCTTGAAACTAGAGTTCTCTATTTCCCCCTTTCTTATATAATTAAATATATATATTTTAAATAATAATTAAATTAATTTAACTATATAATGAGTTATTATTATTTATTTATATTATAATATATTTTTTGTTATGTATTATTCCAACTGTATGGTCTGTGGAGTGTTTGATAAAATATGATGCGACTTGTATATGCTCCCTGAAGCGACATTGACTTACGCAGCCTGACTTCTCAATGATTCACACTGCTTTACCTCTCAGCGAAATGGACGAATCGATGTATCACCAAACTATATCACCGAAACCAACGCTTGAACTATATCACCGAATCCATGAATTTAAATGCACTGGACCGACGCGAGAACTAAGATATTGACCTTTTGAATGATATTTCGATTGGTAGAGGGCGCAGGGGCATAATATATGCAATGGACAATGAAACAATACAATGTGGAGCTGGGATAAAAAGCGTAAATTGACAGGGGATATTGGAAATTGTGACAGGGGATTTTATCAGTAGCTTGGAGATCCCACCATCCCATTTAGTGTCGTCGGGTTCGGCTACGATGGTGTACCATGTGAACCTATCTTCTTGGTTAATCGCCACAGAGATGTCGGGCGACTGTTTGATTTCAAATTCTCTCAATTCTCTGGTCAACCTCTTTAACATCGTCTTCCTCTCTCCCTGTTCCATTCGTATGTAAAGGTTGATGGCTTCTTCGGGTTGCCCGTGTCGAGCATATATTCTGATCATTGCAGTCCATAACTACAATTTCCGCCATCTCTCAAAAAGCAGACACGTATTTAACAGGTTCCCGACGTTGGCATGCTTAATGAAAATTTTAGTTTTTGAATCAAGGTTTTCTTCAATTTGAGTCACAATCACATTGTCATCAAAATCTAACAAAGATTTTGGTTTCTGTATATTTTCTTATAAATACATTGTCACGGACTCCTTTATTTGTCTATCCATCAACAATGCTTTAATGGGTACTAATATAATGGAACGAGAAACATTGTTGCATTCCAAATTTTCCTGTGATTTACCTTTGAAATCTCCATCAGGAACCGTGAAAATTATCATCGAATTGAACCTATTGTTCTCATTAGCAACCATGACAAATAGGTGCATAAGTTGGTCACCTATGAGGCTTGCATGAATGGCTGGAAACAACTTTGGATTATTGGTAAAAATCCGAAGCAACTTTGTATCATTGTCATACTCAGGATAAAATTCTTGTCTTTTAGGATTATAACCACTTAGTTCCAATATACAAGAATCATCTTCCCCTTATGCCTTCAGTTTTTTCCCTTCTTGTTCAACATCAAAATCAATAATCTTGACATCTTCATCTTCATCAATTGTATTTACAACCTCAATTGTCATATACCCACTTTGATTGTCATTCATGTCACAACAGTTGTTGAGATCAGCTTCGTCTATATCATTCTCATCAAGATCTTCTAAATTTCCTGAATCAGCTGAGTTGTTCTGTTGACTATGTCTAATATTCGGGAATATTGGTTCTTGCGTCATATTTATCTTGTCACAAATGGCATTTATCTTCTGTGTTGCTTTGTTATGATTGTTTTTGGACTCGCTATGGTTTTGCCAAATTTTTCTTTCTATCTGATTTGTCATGTCTTGAAGTTTTTTGATGTCGTCAGAAGGTCCTGTAACCTTATCCTCAAGATTGATTAATATTTTAATGAATTCATCGGAATTATTGATCTTACTCTCAAGATCGATCAACCTTTTGTTGAAATTGGGCATCGACATTGATGAAGACATCGAGCGGCAGTGATTTCAAGGAACGTTGAATGTGGCAGCAGCACCATGGTGGCGGTAGCGGCACCGCTTGTAACAGTTGAAGGCAGCCAGCAACAGTGCATAGGTGTTTTCTTCCAGGCGAGAAGACCACCACTCTGATACCAAATGGAGCAAAAAAATCGTAGGCTTGTTGACTTAATTGTAAAATACACAAGAGGTATTCGTAATAATAATTTATTATATATAAAATGTATAAGTGATGAGAAATGTTACAATGAGGTCCTACTTATATACCCACACAGGTGGCCTTTCATGACTAGGCATGTCTTTTAGACATGCCTTTTCAGTTAACTAATGAATATTTAAATAACCATTATCTAGATATTTATTATCTACATTTATTGTATTTATTCTATTTGTTATGAATTATATTCATAACATGAAGATGTCCTCATGAAAATAATTTATGTTTTCCCTTGATGGAGATGTGCGCAAATGGTTCCAGTCCTTACTTGCTGGTACTATTTCTTCTTTAAGGGAATTTCATGAAATATTTCATAATTATTGTAAAGGACTATATTCATATGAGTTGTTGCTTGATAACTGTTGTGAATAATTTGAGTGTTATGTTCAGAATGATAAAGTATATTCTTCTAGCAGTGTTATGGAAAAATTTTATGAAGAGTTTGAAAAAGGTATGGATCTAGATCAGATTCACACATATCCAATTCTTCCTAGTACTCGGGATGAATAATCTGATGAGCATGATGTTCTTCCTTTGGAACCTAATATATTGCTTCCATTTAGTTCTGTTGGTTTAAGTGCCTCTAACGAGTTTTTTTTCCAAGAAATTAATCAACAGCTTAAATAAGGTTTTGTTTCCCTTAAATGTAATGAAACATATGTAGTTAATGAGTTGTTGCAAGGAGGACAAGAGCAGCCCAGTTTTATTGACATAGCAGATTTTAAACAACATCAACTTGGTATTTTGGATTACCTAGACATTCATCATATGTTTGATGATCCAGTTGCTAATTGTATGGATTCATTTTCAGCAGGGGTCTCCAATATAGCAGCAGTTGAAATGACACACATAGTTTATAGAAGTAAGTACAAGTTTCCAGTTCGTTTCTTGCTACATATATTATATCCCTTGTGGGTCTTTTCAAACAGTTTCATGCAAGAGTTTCTCTTTACTAGCCAAATGATTTTATGGTTGCATTGGAAATCAAGTTATACTTGATTAGGCAAGTTTTCAGTTGATTAGAAGTAGGAGGGTGAATAAGCTCGCCACTCGAGCATTTATTTTCAGTTTTAGATTGCAGTTTGATTTCCATATTTAAGTCATGTTGAAATAAGTTGCAGAAGATTGAAATATAGCTTATGACTCCATTACCCAATGGCTAGGCATTCTGGTCTTTTTGAGTTAATGAGAAGAATTGTTGGTTGGAGAAATAAGGGTTGGACAAGGCACTGAAACTACAAAATATTCTTAGAGCCTCGCAAGGAGAGATTTATCCCTTGTGGAGCCAATGTTAGCACATTTTCTTGCTAATTCATGATTCCATTCCATATTTTTATTTTAGGATTAAAATTCCAAAAAAAATCAAAGTCTGACCTCTATTCTTTCAGTCACTTATCGCAATCGCAGATCGTAGATCGTATTGTAGTCACTTACCGCAGATCGCAGCACAGCCCCTCTATAAATAATTCTATGTTTCCTTCTTTGTCCTGCGATTGTGATACCCCGATGTGATATATCGCATTGCAATTAAGCCACTTTGTTACCGCTTTATGTTGCATGCTCCTAAAACCCTCGATGTGATTGGTAGGACCCGCCTACCTCCATGTCATTTCGCACTATCATATTGCTTTGTGGACCCACCTTACTTTATTTCGCAATAAATTTGCTACCATGTGCTACCGCTTCCAAAAAAACACTGATTGCGATAACACTAGGACCCATTTCACTGCCACGTTAATTCACTTATCGCATATCACAAATGTTATTGCTAACCATCCATGTTTCCCCTCTGATTGCGAACTGCGATAATCCTCTGATCCCAAATTTGTGATAACCCCTCCGTCTTGTGATTGCAATATATCACATTACAATTCTACCCCGATAATGTATTCACTCTGCTCCACTCTGTGATTGAAATTGTGATATATTTTAATGCACTTACTCCTCCCACTTATTGTTCCATTCCCATGCATTTCACTAAATTTCCATTCCTGCACTTCACCTCACTCCCCTCCACTCTCATGTCAATATGTGGCCAGTATCAACACACTTTCGAAAGCATAGGTAGTATTTTAGAGGCAGTTACAAGATTTTCGGGAATTTCTGGCAACGCATGTTTTAAATGAATTTGATATCTATCAGCAAATATAACAGCACCTCCTCAAAGCTCGAAGATAGGTCTCTTATCTTGGTCAGGGTATTTATTGTTATTCGAATATCGAAGACTTGTTAAAACAAGAGGTGTTGCACACCTGAAAGGTGGCTATCTTCCAGTTGGTTACTCCTTTCAGTTAGCTACTCCTACACTTTTTGCAGATAAGGGTACAGGTGTTCTTTTCAGTTGGTAGTTTTCACTTTTTGTGGAGGCAGTTTTTTCCCAAGACATAAGGAGAAAATTCAGCAGAAAAAGGGGCAGCATGATAGTACACTCAGTGTTCCAGCCCAGAATTCTTGTCTTCTTCTTTCTCCATCTGTCATTTCTGTTAAATTTCGAGGAGATAAGGTGTAATGTCTTTTGACACATGTGTTATGTTAGAATTAATGTTTCCTTTTTTTTAGAAGAGATGGATTTGGTTCCTCTCAAGCTATATATAGCACTTTTAAATACTATAACCAGGGTTGGATGTTAGTCTACCTAAAGACTAAAAATAATAGAAAATACCTTGTTGCTTCATGTTGGAGGATTTTTTGATTCAAGGAACATCTAATATGTGGTGTGTATCTTTTCTTTGTTAATTTCTTCTAAAATATAAATTGCAACAACTAGTGAAGTGTGAGTGAGAATTTGTTAAAGGATTTAACATTAAATTATCTACTTTCAATCTTCTGAAAGTTATATGTGTGTAATAGAACATGTCAGGGAAGATTTCATAAAGGATTTATGGAATACTCTATACATGCAATATATTTTTCTAAGTGTTGTTTTCTTTGCATAAACAGATTTTGTGTTAAAGGCCATAATCATAGATGTGTGACTGATTTAGGATACTAATATTTCCTGAAATAGGTACCAGTTATTCATTTCCTTCCACTTGTGTTCTCTGCTCCCTATACTACCTTTTACCCACAAAATTTATACTTTCCACAACTTTCCAAATGCATGAATGTCTTAAAGAATATAAAATCATTTCAAAATCTTTGAGAAAGCCATCCCATCACTCAAACAACCCCTTTAAAATTTGAAATGAACTATGATGTGTAAGGCTTACTCCTTAATCATTCAAGGAGTGACTTCTTACGCTAACAGGGTATGTCTACAAAAGTTGAACACCTTAAAGAAACCACTCACAGAAATAAATAAAGATCAGTACATCATTGTATGAGGTGGTTAAAACCCTTAAAGTTGGAAAAAATCCATGACTCTAGCCCATGTGAAAACTCTAGGTAATATAATAATGCAAAAGGAAAATAATTTACATGTGTATTTTTCACAATTGATTATTAGAAAATAAGCCCATTGCTATTGAAAACGAGATCATGGGGAAAATGGGTGTCAAAACATCGATTGATATAGCCATTAGCATTAAGGATAGGATAATTGGATCAATGTATGCCTAAAACAAAATCACAACCATTGAATCATTTAGTTACCATGCATACTTAAGAAAGACATTTTTCCTAGAGACACAATGACTAAGTTGATCTTAACTAGCTCTTACATGTCTAAATATCCTAAAAAAATGTATTAATAGTTCCTTTATTCCAAATAAAAGGCTTTCCTCATGGCCATTGAGCATGAGACTAATTCCACTAGGATCTAGGGCCTTATTTCACTTCTCGAGCCATGATATAGGCCTTGAATTCTAGATTTGTTGTGAAAAATATCTTAATGGCGCCCATATCCCACTTGGAGGCCATAGATCCATTATAGGGGATATATTTGGTAGCTTGAGGCTTTTTCTATTTCCATTAAGTTCAATAATCTTCATTTTCAGCTTTAGTCTCTCTTCCTCTATCATATTCCTACTTTCCAAAAAAAAAAAAAAATTTCCAAACAACATAGTAATTATGACTATTTTGGATTTAAAAAAAAAAAAATCTAGAATTAGTACACATTATATGCATGGTTTTCACAATGAGATAAGGTCCTGGACTATGTGGTTTTCTTTATGTTATACCTTTAACATTCACCACTATCATTTTTATCTCATTGATACCTTTAGATCCCTCTATTAGATGGTGCGACCTATGTATATGAGATTAGAGTTTAATACACTTGTCACATAGTTAGTGTGCTCACATTTTGTTTTATACGCCATGGTTGTTTCTTGATAATCCTATATGCTTGTGTTACATTAAACCTTGATTCCTAATGTGTTATAAGGCTAAATATTTGATACCTTGTATTCCCCTGTCATGAAAATTTAATTCTCGGTCATGTTGGTGAAATGGAGAGGTTGTTTGGAATTTGTGTGGCATGATCCCACATATATCGCCTTACCCTACCATACCACTCGTCACTAGGCATGTAGTTCTCTCCTCATGGCCATCATGTAGGTAACACTCAGCAATCGGTACTTTCTTTGTGTGGATGGTGAGGATCCACTTCACTGATCTAAGGGTGGATACCCTTTATTGATTTGGTAACTTGGTAACCCTACTATTTGAGGTTTATTTTCTTGGTTTGGTGTTCATTTGTTGCATTGTGGAATTACCCTTTCTCTGTATGTTGACGCAAATGTAGGTTCCTAGCTAAAATGTCGCGAGGAAATTGTTGTAACAACAACACATGTGACATCATGTAGGGTATGTGTTGTAATGTGTTAATCACCCTTTGTTTTTGTTGGTGCTCTGAGGTGTGGACAACCAGAACTTAGATTCTTCTTCTCTCACCAAGTCTCCTTCAGCACCAAGCACTGGTAAGCTTTTTTTTTTTTAATCAAATAAATCCTCTCTTAATTTTAGGTTATGTTCTCCCGTTGTTGATTTGTTTCGTCAACTCCTTTATGTTGATTTTTCTTTTTTTATATAAAGTAATGTTGAAGGTTATATTGCAGGGGTTGGTTCTCTCGGCCTCTGGATATTTTTGTTTGTTTATTTTTAGAGATCATGGTGGCAGAGTTCATTGGTCCAGGCCCGAATTCTTAGCTTTGAAACTTGTGGTTTACAACATTCGCCTTCCACCAGCTGTGCTCCCCAGATTCTAGTATAACCCTCATCCCTCTTTTTTTTTTTCCTTTCTACCCTTCTCTGGGCTAGATTATTGAACTAGAAAGTAAATATGAGTTTTTTCTTTTCTTTTATTTGAAATTTCTTCCAGTTTTGAAAATACGAATTGGGTACTAAACTTCTTTTTTGGGTTTATTCCCAATATTGCGCCTCCATCTGGCCAGCTATGAAAAGGTTCATCAAACCCTCAGGTAAATTATTTAGTGGTTTACGCTTGGGCATTTATTACATTATTATCTTTTTTTTTCAAACCCCTTATATTAAGGAAGAGTCCTTATACTTCCCATCTCTATATTTAGTTAATTTAAGTGTAGAAGGAGTGGCAGTAAAGAATTTTTTGATTGTGTCAGCCCCCTATTAAATTCTGACAAGCAATCCCCTTTAAACCCCGTTTTGTTTGGCCTAAAAAATCCTTTTTCCGCCTATCGTTCCCCTCTTCTAAACTCAAAATTGCATAGAAAAGGGCCGAAAGCACACATTTTAACATATTTAAGGCCTAGCACCTTTCGGCCCTAGACCCTTCAGTATTTTTCTCCATGTCACCTGGGCACTAGACCAAGCGCTAGCCCGGAGAGTGCTTATCGCAGGTGGATATCGGGCGCAGTATTATCCGTCGATCTGTACAGATCGGACGGCCTTCATAGATCAGTGTCGCGCCCATGGCCCAACCCATTTACCACTCAAATCACATCACATTCATCCATTTAACCCACTAGATCGACAGTCAGAGGTTCACCCACCCTATGGTCCCCGTGCCGCGCACTGTTCAAAAACCAGTGGTATCCATCGCACCGCGTTTGGAGGATGGGCAGTAATTTTATTTTCGAAGCGATTCCACTCACCGCCTGACACATGGCTCCGTCACTATTTCAAAACCTCCCCCCCATCCCGTGTTATCATTCGACATTTCACTCGGCGCGATATGCATATCAACCGTCCGATTTGGGGCTCTCCATCCAACGGTCATCGCACCCCGAAGATGCGCAGAAATTAACCCAAGGTATCTGTATCCCTGGCCCGCCATCCGTCACCCTCTGATATGTTTTCCACCGTCGATCTCCTCCTGAGATCAGACGGTCCAGATTTCTTTCCTGCCTGCCATCGACACGTGCCTTCCGCTACGTCACCATTCCATGAGTGTTCGTCACACACCCATCCCTTATATATATTCCATTCTAAGGCCGATTTCTAATGTTTTGCATTTAATTTTCTGCATTCCTTCAACCTTCACCAGAGCATTTCTCCGCCATTCCGCTGCATTTTTCCACCATCTCACCAAGCTACGTTGTCATCCTCGCTATCCCCGCTGCATCCAATTTCCCATGAATTTTTTTTCTTAACGATTTTGTGTGTTTTGCAGGGTACGAGTGGCGGTAAACCACCATGATTCACAGTCTCAATTACAGTAACAAAGAACACCATAAAGGACCATTTTTCAGAGGCTAGAATTATGGAGAAAGGCCTGGGAAGTTGTTACGACATGACCTCCATTAAAGAAGCAGGGTTAAACTCTGTCAAAACCCTCCAGAGTCATTCAAAGCGCAGATTTCACGATCAGAGACATTAATATTGCAGACAGAGAGTATCAGTGAAAGTCAGAGAGTTAAAGGCGCATAATTGAAGATTTTTGAGCCTTAACCTAACCATTTGAAGGCAGAATACCAGATCGAAGACCCCGCAGATCACTCAGAAAGTCCATGCACAGAAAAAAATACCCTCACGGTTTCATTTCAGCAGAATTTTCTTTCCAGGGAAGGATAGACTACCCATTTGGTTTTTATTTCTCTACTGTGTTCTTGAAGAGACTTCCACCCAGTGCATTTATTTCAGAAAGCAGGCCACAGAGTACATACAACACTACAGAGTCATCAAGCAGTATGGGCGTACATGTTTCTGCCATCCTGTCTTAATGAGGAAAATTAAATGTTCATCATCCATTTCCTTTACTAAGTTTTCTTTTTCTTCTATAAAACTCACGAAGAGCAGATTATTGAGGGTTCCAGATTTTATCAGAAAATTATGCGGTGAGAGAATTTTTGTATGCATTTTGTAAAAAATCTTATATGAATGTACAAAGCCCGTTGGGTTTCAGTGAGGAGGAGTTCTGTCTTTAAAGATGATTTTGGTCTTTGGTGTCTCACAGTGTGTAACTTTCTCTTATATGTGCTAATTTAATTGTTCATTTCATTTCATCCGCCTTTCTTGTATCATGTTTCTGGAATGTGAGTGGCTCACTGGTTTTTGGTATGGATTTATCCTAGTTGATACCCATGCTCGAATTAGTCAAGCGCTTTAAATATGGCTCAGGCATGATATTCTATTTCACTTTTCATTTCAACCATATTTCTGCTATATTAGCTGCTTTGGGAGGTTATTTTTAAAACACTATTGTCATGTATGGATTCTTAAATTGGTAAGCCCATTACATGGTGATATTGTGTATCTGGATATTCATCTCAATGACAGTTAGTATCATCTTACATCTTGCTTACGCAGTAAACACCTTCTGATTATCTATTTTTGTGACGTATATTTTGAATCGGCCCTCTTTACAGTAAGTTTCCTCTGAATTGTCTGATGCTTTTATATTGGAGTTTTTCACCTTGCCTCTGTAGTGTTTCTCTCCCTGTATCTAGTTTCTAAAAGTTTTGGTCCCATTCAAATTAATATTTCTTGTTTTCAGGAGATAGCATGAGAGCCTTTTGTTGATAACTCCCCCTGTTATACCATATGCTCCTTACTATATAAGATGTCCTAGGCACTAGTCTTTCACAACTCAAGGCTGTCTCTAGGAACCACAACAGAATTCATTCATAGGTATACTTTCCTTCCAGGTCCTTATTCAAGTTTAAAAGCTACCTGTCACCCATTTCATTTATCGACTTACCCATATACACATAGGTTTTGGTTGCAAGTAAGTGGGAGTTATACTTTTCTATCGGGTCCTCCGCTTTCTGATGTTTACGCACCCTAACTCGACCCCCTCAATGCAACAAGTTGGTGTATGTGGCGCTCTCCCCACGCTGGTCACTTATCTTCAACGTTTACAAGTCATAAGCTTCAATTTTATGATTTCATTTACTTGTGTCACAGATACCCGAACTATGACTTCAAGTCCCATGGCTCTTAGCAGCTGGAAAAATTTTTAATTTCATATTTAATAGTGAATCAGTTTATTTTCTCTTTTTGGCTAAATGTATAGTCAAGCGTTGGGTTCACATCTACATCTAGTAGTAATTCTCTTGTTGTAGGTTGTAACTTCATAATGGGGGCAAAACCCCTCATTTTATATATATATATATATAGTTTATGGTTTTAATTTTTCTCAGTTTACATGAGTGATTGGTTCTATTTAAAACAAACTCGGGTTTCTAGAATTTTCATAATGGATTCTTTCTATGAAATTTTCTCTCTTTTCCCATGTGCATCAATATGTTTCCTAATTAACAATTAATATTTCTAGAAATTATTTGTGTTATTAGGGATATTAATGTATAGTAAAAGTTTATGTTTTTTCATGTCGAAGGTGAACTCCGTCAATTGTGGAAATGGTAGCATTTACTAGGATATTATTGTTATATGTTTTCAAATGCTGGCATTTACTAAGATATCATTTTTATATGTTTTCTTTTTTTCCTGAATAAACGTTCCTTGTCTTTTAACTTCACTATAATTTATAGCAAAGGAAACTCTTGTATATTCAATGTGCACCTCTAAGTGGGCACAAGGGATTCTTTACAATGAGATAAATTTCACCCACCCCCTTGCACTCAGATCTTCGCATTGGTCAGTCATGAAAAAAAACTGAGTAGTTTAAAGTGTGATTTTTTTGAAGGTTTTTACAGTAGTTTTTTTTGGTTTAATTTCTTTAAATTCAGGCAGGAATTTATTGAAAATATAAGTTTGATGGGTAACCTTGAACAATCGAAGTGCCCTAAGGGTTTTTTAGGGTGCTGAATTCATATATACAATAAAAAAACCAGTTTAAATAACAAAAATCAAAATTTTACCTCAAATTTTTTCACCTGATTCAACTCCAAAAAATACTACTCTGACCAGCTCCATTTTAATTCATAAATATAAATATTTTACTATGAATTTTTAATCCAGTCTTACCCAGATCTACACACCACTACTTTCCACTGATGACCATCTTACATGACGGAATTTGCATAAAACCCGAAAAAAATGTGTCATATTACCGACTCTGATTTGTCATCAAATTTTCTGAATGATGCGGCATTATAGTAGTTGCTATATAAATAATTTTTGTCACCACATTGCTCTCAAGTATAACTACAATCGTGTGATACTATTGGCACAAATAAAATAACATTAAATAATACTTATGTTGCACAAGTTTTCAGTACTTTGGTACTTCCTATAAGCGGAACGAGTAGAGTATCTGGTATCGCTAAAATTTTTGCTCAAATTTACAGGAAATGTCAAATTGGGAGTGGCACTAATATAATATATTAAAATTTAATATATATTAAAAATAAAAATAAAATAATTTATTTATTTCCATCTAAATCTTGCCAATGAGGATTGGCAGGCACCTCATCTTCATTTGGATAGAAAGATTGTCCATAAAGAGGTTGTTTCACTTAGTTCCAAACCCATATCCATATCCAAACCCAGCACAATTCCATGAATTTAAGCAGCATCCAAGCTGGCAATGTCAAATAAACCTAAGTTTGCACTTATTCATTGCAGTGAAGCTCCCAAAACGTCAAAAAATTGTTGCAGTGAAGCTCCTGAAAAGCTCCAAAGTACCCATTGAAGCTCCCAGAAACAAGGGAGGTCGAGATTCGTGCTCTCCAATGCATAAAAGTGATACCCGTATAACTATGAATAATACCCATTTTCTAGCTCTTTGGTTAATGTAATTCAACATACTACAGTTTTTTTTTTCTCGTCCACTCCAACTCAAACATTCAAAAAAATTTCATGATTCACATGCGTAACAGTTCATTGGTTAATAAGCACATCCAAACTGCATGTTATCCATTATTTTTGCATAAAACTTATAACTGAAGAAAAAAAACAACACTAACATTATCGCTCATTACATTTAACTACTATGTTGCATCTAATATTTCACCCATTCGATTAACTATTCACATTAAGCATGTAAACACAAAACTAAAATAAGCACATCCAAACTGCATGTTATCCATTATTTTTTCATAAAACATATAACTAAACAAAAAAAAACAACACTAACATTATCGCTCATTACATTTAACTACTATGTTGCATCTATTATTTCACTCATTCAATTAATTCTTCACATTAAGCATGTAAACACAAAACTAAAGTAATTAAAAACTGAAAAATTCTAATGAGATACCAGCGAAAAACCATTTGGAAAAACCATTATCCACTCAACCATGAATCGACCTCTAGTTCCCCCTATGCTGAGAAATATCGCTAGAGAGATCAATCCCCAAAAAAACCCGCTTTTTCTTCCTAGATAAGGTGTTTTTATCCTTACTTCCCTGTAAAATTTTCTTTCCATAGCAGCATCTCACTTTTTTGGGTTTGCCAACCCACTAGCCTACGATTTCTTTCTTTTTCTTTAAGGTTGCTTTTCTATCTTGCAACACTTTATTCAGTCCTTTCCTCGGTGTTTTTCTACAACTAAGTGATTTAATATATTTTCTCTCTCATCATATTAAATCTTTCTAATCAACTCCTAGGGATTTTTTTAGGAGTGATTTAAGGGAATATTTGTTTTGATCTTATCCATAAACCTTGGTTTTCAGATCCTGGCAGTAATCTCTTTAACTCCAATGTTTCTTTCCAAAGTAATTTTTGGTTTTCCTTTTCATTAATAGAATTCATTTAGTAAATCATCAACCTTTATTTTAAATTGATTTCACCATGTCTTTCTAGCCATCACAACTAAAAATAGTTCAATCTAAAAACAAAATATATTTACATAGAAATAGAGGAGTATTACATCCTCCCTTGGCCATGATATAGACCTTGAGACCTATATTTATTTTGTACAACATATTAATGCCAAAAAATATCCCCCTTAAAGCGCCAAAGCATGCTAATGTCACTAGATAATCCTTTATAGATGGGATACCCCTTAGTGGGTATTTATGTCAGGGTTCAAGGCCTTATTCATATCAATTGTGTTCAAGAAGCCATTTTGGGGGGTTAGGACCCTTGTCTTCCTCCCCTGGCCATGTTAAATACTCTAATACTAAATCCAAGAGTGAAATTCCTATTATGGCACTTACAGTTATAATCAAAGGTTATGAATTACAGTTATAATCAAAGGCTCTATGTGGTGGGGTGTAGCACACCCAACCCCGTAATGAGATGTTAGGTCTATCGGACATAATTAGACCCAACATTCAATGTAAATTATGAATATTGATGTATCCAAATCCCTCTCTTCTCCATCACATCAAATCATAATTCTAATACTACTATCGTCTTAGCTCATCAATAGTTTTTCAATGATATAATATCATCTCAATCTAAGCTCTAAGCACAAAGTTATGCCTCTTTCAATTTCCTCTCTTTGAAGAACCACTTCATCATCATCCTTACAACCATGTGGCTATCACATGGAAACCCTTTTCCACATGTCTCCTGCATGGGTCTATGTCTACTACCCACCCATTATATCAGAGCCTTACCATATCAACTATTTCATAGTGGTTTAATTGCTAAAATCCTCATTGCTCTTATATGTTGATATCTCAATATGGCTGCAATGTCGATATGTCTATAGACTCAAGTTACCGATATGCCAATATAGATTTTATCTTTCGATATTCCAATAGGCCTATGGCCAACCCAACATGCCATCTCACAACTCTCCTACCCAATCATAAATTGCCATGTGGTGAAGGTTGACATGTCTCAGAAATGGCTTGGATATCATGTATATTGGGATATCATGATATTGATCGTTTCTAGGACTCAGTACTCGTAAACTCTTGATATGTTGATATAACAACTTAACATGCCACATCAATCAAATACCAACAATTACAACTAAACATGTGGTATATGATGATGTGTACCCAAACATATGGCACTATTGATGCATTTCATGTGTCACCCATACTCGTTCAATTGGAATATCAAATATGGTGGCCCTATGCAATAAGCTTATCCTTAGATAATATAGAAGTGCTAACATAGAGCTCATAACACAGTGGAAATCGAGGGATCATAAAGAGCTAAAGAAGGACTCCAAGAAACCTAAAACTAAACAAGCCAGTTCAAATATCATGAACCATTCAGAATCCATTTTCAAGATGAAATTGAAGGCCGACATCAAGCGATATTAAGTTTATTTTGACACTTTGAAGTTAACTAATTGCTTGCATCAATTGAAATTTTATTTTAGTGGTCACCATATAAAGGAAGATAAAAAAAAATTGTTTGCTTGTCTAAAATTAGATGGGCATGCCCTAACATGTAGGAAATCCACACAAAAACCCTAAGGCTAGAGGGATATATCCAATGATTAAGTGGAAGGATTTTAAAAATCTCATAATGCTCCAATTCTACCTATCAGGTATGTAGAATACTAGTGGATCCATTGCCATTAATTTAGGAAATGACAGAGGAAGACTGTATAGGAGTACACTGTTAAATTTAGAAAGATGGCCATAATGCTCGATATCTCACCAAAGAACATAGATTTCCTCCTTGAGTATCTAGGGGGTCTACACATCCATCTACAAAAGAAAGTGATGCTATTCAAACCTAGAATGGGGGACAAGGCTTGTGTACAGGCATAGTACCTAAAGAACATAGGCCAAATAAAAGGGAAATCAAGTGGGGTAAAAAAAAGGAGCACCAAGAAGGTTCCGAGGAGGGGAAGAAGAAGTAGAAAGGGGGAAATAAAAAAAATGCAATAACTGTAGTACATTAGTGAAACATATCAGAAAGCATTGTAACATAGATGGTCATACAACGAAGAAGTGCTAGAAGTTTCATTTGAATATCACCTCAAAGAACTGAAAGAAATATGCTAAGGAGAAAAATCTCATGGAAACATATTTTTGTAATCAAGTGGAAATCACATCAAATATGGATGATAATATTTTTTGTACATTAGTGTATAAGGGTTTGAATCTACGTATCCTTTAGCAATAAAAAGAGAAGAAAATGACCAAACTCTTCCATATAAATATACAAGTCCAAAATATGAAAATTTATATTCTATTTGACTCAGGATCACATAAAAAATCTAATAACAATAGATCTGGTCAAGAAACTAGGATTGGATACTCATGACCATCCTATCCTGTATCCATTTGGATGGGTCAACAATGAGGTAGAGATAAAGGTAAGCAAATATTGATAAAGTATAGTTGGATGTATTTCCACTTGATGTATGTGGAGTTGTATTTGGGATTTCCTAGATGTACATGAAAGATGTGTTCTTCATGTGGAGACCCAACTAATATTTCTTCATCAAGGAAAAAAAATCTTTCATCGCCAATGTGCACAAGGGAAAGTCAAAGATCTCATTGGTAAGTGTTAACCAGACCAAGAAGCTGATCAGTTCTAACAAGAAATATGTTTTGTTATTTTTAAGAGAAAATAAATCTACAGAAGATCCCATGAGAGATAATTCATCCATGAGGGGCTTACTAAGGAATAGAAAAAAAAACTAGAAGATTTTTTAAAGGAATATAGGGGTGTATTCTAGGATCCTAAGTAGATAACACTGAAGATGGAAATGGAGCATGATATTAAGATATTATTGGACTATCCATTTCGGAACATTGGGTTGTATAAGAAATACATTATAGAGGAAAACAAGGCGAAGAAGCAGTTTTATAAACAACTAAAATAGGGTATTATTCAACAAAGTACTTCACCATGTGGGTAACCCATTAAAACTATTCCTAAAAATGATGGAACATGGAAATTGTGCATTGATTATAATATATTAACAAAATTACACTCAAGAATAGGTACTCATTTCCTAGGATAGATGATCTACTGGATCAGTTGCAGCAAGCCAAATACTTATCCAAGATGGACTTAAAGTCATAATATCACTAGGTTCATGTCAAAGAAGAAGATATTTAGAATATTTCCTTCAAAACTAGGCAAGGTGTGTATGAGTAGTTAGTCATGTTGTTTGGTCTATGTAATGCACCAACTATGTTTATGAGGTTAATAAATGATATAGTGAACCCTTTTATATAATCATTTTTTATTTTTTATTTGGATGATATATTGGTATATAGTGATATCTAGGAGAAGCAAATCTCACATTCGATGTAGGTGATAAAGATAATAAGAAGCACTAATTGTTGGAAAATTTCAAGAAGTGTGACTTTGCACAATAATATTTGGTGTAGTTGGGATATGTGATAGGTGGAGAAGAGTTGAATATATATCCTTCCAAGATGGAGGCCATCATGAAGTGTTCATTGCCTACTAATTCTGGTCAAGAGTTTCATGGGGGTAGCAAAGTACCTAATGGAATTCATATCCTTTTTTTAGTAATAAAAACGCCACTCCATTTTGATTTCTTGCATGGGTCAGTTCTCAAATACCCTACCTATTACAAGGATATTTATGCCATGTGCATGCTGTGAAGAAGTGGAAACATTATGTAATGGGAAAGGAGACAATAATCCACATAAAACACTAGCTTCTATAGTTCCTGTAGGCCAAGAGTAAGCTACAATAGACCAGGAAATACAAATGGATAGGCTTTTTACAACAATTTCATTCAGCAATAAAGTACAAGAAGGGAAACACAAACATTGTTGATTGACATGATTTCAATACCACCCACCTCAAAAATAAAACTTATGGAACTCTAATGCACATGGAACCTTGTTGGCTCACCAAAATGCCATATTTTCACTCTCTTTTCCTTCATTTTAATTATATTCCACTTATTTGAAATCTTGCATTAAGACAATTTTTATGACTATATATGGGTTTAGACTTATTATTTTCCAAAGCCTTTATTTTAGTATGTTGAGTGAGTTTATGATTAAATACTAGAAAAATAACATGTTTTCACTTATATCTCAAATTTGGATGAGTTTACGGTGTTTATAAGAATATTTGAAGACTCCAATAAAGTTATATTTTACCAGTAAGTATCAAGTTCGAATTTCCTCTTAAACCCTTGAATATTTGAGGAAGATTTGAGATAATTATTAAAGCATATTTCATGGAGATCAAGAATCATGAAAGTTTTGATAAAATATCCTATCAACGCTATTAGATTTTTGTGAGAGGATTTGTAGAGATAATTATCTTCCAATTATTAGCAAATTGTTTGGAACTACTTGAGAGAAAAGTGGAACTGAATTTTTTAGTTTCTTATCCTCTTCTCAAAGCAACTCATTGTATAAATAAGAGTGATTTCTCCATTTCAAAGGGGGATAAATTTAGAGTTTGTAATTAAAATACTTGGAGAAATATCTTTTTAGCTAGACTTCAATCGTTTGGAATTTTTCGCAAGCTTATTTCACATAATATATATTGTTTTTCCAATTTTCAATTCCTAGTAGACAATATAGTGTGGTTTCTTGGGCATGGACGCCCCCGTCTCCCCCTCCTCCCCACAAGCCAAAGCTTCTACATTGCTTTCCATGAGTTGTACATTCAATTGATATATACTTGTATAACTTGTATATTTATTTTCTTTTATGCTCTTTTATGTTCATACTATTTCTCTTGTATATTCTTAACTTCTTGTTTATGCTTATGTGAGCTCACTAGTATACTCATTGCCATATTTTTGTTCATAATTTGTTTTCATTAAATAATTTGAAGTATGGTTTATCAATCTTATTTATCACATATTAGTTTTTGTTTGAAGAATCAAACTGATTAGCCAAAGTAACCCAAGCACTGGGAGTGTCATTCACAAATTTTCTAGGAGAAGAAGGCCCCAACCCCTTCAGGACTTTGTTTTTTTTTCCTTAAATATTTCAAACACCATTATTCTTTGCATTAATTTACTACTTTCCTAGAATACAATGATTATTTAAATACATAATAATTAAAGAGATGAGTCGAAGACAATGTGTTACTACTCATATTCACTCTCATAGAAGGGTAAGGCCATAGTGCATTCTTATCTTTATGACTAGTATTGGGTATAGATTAACTAAGTTGTAGAAATTATATAACTTATGTGTTATATATCCAAGATTCTCCCGATCACACACTATTTTAACTTCATGCACAATACAAAATCTATTCCACTATTGATCATCACATGTGGAAATTAAATCAATTGCAATGCACACATGAAACCATAAAAATTCACACACATTAACATAGTGATTTAACGGGAAAGCCTGAAGCTAAAAACCCCAACTATCTATATATAGTATATGTCTTAGAGATCATGTAACAATCCTCATACAAATTTGAACATGTCAATCTCTCAGTATAATACAATCACTACACACTAATCAGGCCCGATCTAGCAAATCCATGCACCGATATCTGCCACCTGCTAGCATGCCTCTACTGCGCAATCCCTACTGAAGAATGGCTTTGAATGAACTCGAATCCACCTGGCTTTCACTGCGCAATCCTCATTGGCATCTCCACTGAGTGTTGGATGCAATCAATACATCACTATTATCACAACTGATAGTCACACTTTCTCTTTCACCTATCTCTCCACTGGTCTCCACTAAAATTATCCATCCTCTGCACATGATTCAGCGTGTATTCCTCCCTCCATTAATGAGTTATATTTGGTGGTGTTAAATAATTAATTCACACAACTCTCACTAGTGTATCAATCGGTTAGATACAACTAGCTCAATTCATCTAGCGAGTTAAAGCGAACACAACTCCACCAAACACTTCTATAACTCCACCAAACTTCTGTCACATGAGTTCTAATGAATTCTCATTACATTCAACAAACCAACCTGAGATAGTCTGTGTCTTAACAAAACTGTTGTGACACATACGTACACTTAAGCGAAGTGCTCCAAGAGAATAAGATAATGTTTAGAGTCCAAATATTATTAAGAGCTAATAATATTCAATATATCTATTTTTAGACTGGAAATCTAAAAATAGATTCCGCCCAATATGTCTAAAAATAGAAGTCCATCTATTTTTTCCAACTTGACCAACTATCCACAAATAGCATCCTGCAACTCATAGAATATGATTGACATGTCTAAAAATAGACTTTGAGCCAAAAATAGCCTATGGGCCCACTTAGTGAAGGCAATTCTTTTCACTAAGCTCATCATCTTGTTGAATCTCAACATAAGTTGAGTAAAATAATACTAGAGTATCTAGTTTCCACCAAAGGCATGGAAGGCTCTAGTGCATTGGTCAATTTTTTGATTGAAAACCCCTTCGATGATATTACCATCATTTGAGTGAACAATTGACATTTTGGATATGATTGTGTAGAGAACTTGGATTTGTTTGAGAAATACCACTATATGCCTAGTCCGAAGTATTCTTAAGTCAAGTAAGAGTGATTTCATTTCAATTTTGTGTCAACAGTTTAAGAGTTTTGTTTCATTCTCCCTTAACTTAGTTGTTAGTTTTTATTTAGAAACCAATCTAACTTTTATCTTACACATAATGCACTTTCACCTCACAAGTTTACCAACCTGGATTAATAAGTTAAATGTAACATAATTCAAACAAAATTGAATTGAATGAAATTTTGGGCACCATTTACGGGGAGGTTCTACGAGGATTAAAGTTAAGGTAGTTAAGTTTCCTTTAAATTACATAACTCAGTGGAGGAGGAAATACAAGATGAGAGGTAAGAACCTACACAACCACTTTAATGAGTTCAAATCTTGTCACATATACTCTTCTTTAAGCATGAAACATGGAAAATTGGGTGCACTTGGGAAGATATAGGAAGCTCCAATTTGTATGCCATAGTACCAATGTTTTACAACACCTTGTAAGGACCATAGTACTTTGGTGATAATTTATTATCCTTCTTAGATTTCTTGAGGGACATTTGTTTGTATGGTCATAGCCCTAAAAATACCCAATCGCCTACATCAAAACTTCTTTCGCTATGATGTTGATATGCATGTTGTTTCATTCGATTATGTGCCAAAGTGAGGTTATCCTTTAAGAATTGGAGAACTTGTTTTTGATGCTCGATGTGATCTTCCACTACTTTAACCTTATAATTTTCTCTTAACGATGATGTGATGTACGGTGGATGATATCCATATGTGCTATAAATGGGGTAATTTTTGCTATAGTATGGAAGGAAGTGTTATACCGCCATTCAGCCAGAGGTAACCACTTGACCCATTATGTTTGTTTATCAGATACAAAGCAACAAAGATATCCTTCCAAAACAAAATCACTATCTCAGTTTTCCAATTATATTGAGGATGATAGGGTAATTTATGAGCCAATTGAGTACCCAGACTAGAAAATAATTCCATCCAAAAACCTACAGTGAAAATGGGATCTCTGTCGCTTACCATAATCTTTGGGTTTCCATGTATATTTTGAATTGTTTCCATAAATGCAGTAGCAACTATATTGGCTTTAAATGGCTGAGATAATGCACAAAAGTGTGCATACTTTGCAATTCTATCAACTACCACCATGATGACACTCTTTCCTTCAGACTTGGGTAAAATTGTGATAAAATCCATTGAAACCTCCTCCCAACATTGACTTGGAATGGATAAAGGTTGTAACAAACTTGGGGTCTTAATTGTCTCAATTTAATTTTGTTGGCAAACCAAACATTATATTAAAAACTTTTGAATATTGGATTCAAGTCCATCCCAAAAAAAATCCTTCATAACCTTGTGGTAAGTTTTTAAAATACGGAATGCCCTCCTAAGGGAGAGGTGTGCAATTCCAAAAGAATATTTTGTTTGAATTTGGAATTCTTACAAAGATATAAGTGATATTTGTACCATAATAAATCATTTTTCCAGAAAAATGTATCAGATGTATTGGGATCTTGTTGTATCTTTTGAATGAGTGTCCACACTTCTTCATCGTTCTTCCATTCATCCCTTGCTTTGATTATCCAATATAGTTGGATAATAGAAATGACACAAAGAAATGCTTCCACATCCTCATCCTTTTTTAAGAGTGCACCTGCAACAACATTTTGCTTCCCTTTTTTGTAGATGATTTCAAATTAATAACCCAACATCTTTGTGTCTCATTTTTTCTTCCCTTCTGAAGATAATATTTTTTCCAAAAATTATTTAAGAATATCATGATTTGTTCTTACCTTGAATTTTCTTCCTATTAGGTAAGGTTGCCATTGCTTTAGTGCATGTATTATTGCCAACATTTCCTTCTCATAAATATGTATGTGTAAATATTTTCCTTTGATTGGAAAACATTCAAAATCAATTAGTCTTCCTTCTTTAATTAAAACAACACCAATTCCATTTCCTGAGGCATCAAATTCCACAACAAAGGCTTTTGTGAAGTTTGGTGTAGCTAAGACCGGTGCTTCACACATTGCCTCTTTAATATGTTCAAATGCCTTAGTTTCTTCTAGAGTCCAAGAAATGCATATTTCTTCAGTAATGTTGTCAGAGGTGTTGCTATTCTCCCATAATTCTTAACAAACTTGCGATAATACCCTGTCAACCCAAGAAATCCTCGAAGATGCTTTATCATTTTAGGGATTTTCCATTCATTAATGGCTTTAATTTTGTTAGGGTCTACATTAACACCCTCATGAGATACAATATGACCCAGATATTCCACCTCTTGTACTCCAAAGAAACATTTGGAGCTTTTTGCACATAATTATTTCTCCTCCAATAATTTGACCACCCTGTCAACATGTTGAAAATTATCCTTCAAAGACATGTTGTATATTAGTATATCATCAAAAAATAATAACACAACTTCTCTAAGGAATGGTTTGAAAATAGAATTCATCAAACCTTGAAATGTATAAGGTGCATTATTAAGGCCAAAAAGCATGACCAAAAATTCAAAATGACCCTCATGAGTTCTAAATGTTGTTTTCAGAATGTCTTTCGTCTTCATTCTAATTTGATGATATCCTGAACAAAGATCCAACTTGGTGAAATAAATTTCTCCATGTAATTCATCCAATACTTCATCATGATCGAAATGAGAAATTTATCTTTAATATTGAGCTTGTTGAGCACCCTATAATCCTAACAGATGCGCCTGATCCATTGTTCTTGTGCACCAATACTACTGGAATAGATAAAGAACTTTAAATAGGTTGAATTATACTTGTCTCTAGCATTTATGCAACCATACGTTCAATTTCACTCTTTTTGGAATAGGGATATACGTAAGGATTTATGTTTGGAGGAGCACTTCCTAGAATCAAATGAAAAACATGATCATGATCACGAATAGGTGGGAGGCCTTTTGGGGTCTCACACACCTTGGAATGATTGTCCAAGACTTTTTTAAGATCTGGAGAAATAGATGACTTTGATGTTTGAATATCTAGTGCGCATAATTTTGCAATTATGCCCCGTTGTTCTTTCTTTAGAATATTTTTCGTGCATTAGAGTTGATTATATTTCATAGTTTCCCTGTGATACTCTTTAATTCAACTTCTTTTCCTTTCCAAAAAAAATTCAAGAAAAATTCTTGAAAATTAAAAGCTTTCGTACCCAAATATCGTAATCATTGGACTCATATACAACATCAACACTCCCCATTGGAATGGAAAGCATTATAATAATCCATATAAATTCCCCAATGGTTAGCTTGATATTATGGCACTTTCTAGAGAAATTTATAGTTCCTACATTTGCAACCATCACTTGACACACTGGTGCTAGATATAGGAAGCAATTCAATTCCTTATCTATCTTACAATGAATAAAATTATGGCTACTGCCCAAATAAATCAACACAATTATCTTTTTCTTCTTGATATGTCATTTTATCTTGAGAGTTTGAGGAGTGGTAATTCCTACTAATGTATTAAAATATATTGTTGGATTCATTTCTTCTTTCTCTAGGGTTTGTTCGTGGTGTATATCCTCTTCTTTTGAAGTTTCTTATTCATTTTATTCTTCCTCTTCACAATATATGTAAAATAATTTATTCTCAGCTCACTGATTACCTTTAGTGTATTTGTTATCCCAACTGTAGCAAAGCCTTTTTCTCTCTTTCTTCTTCCAATTGTTGTGGTGTCAACCTTGTAGGTTGTGGAAGGATAAGAGAGACAACCCTTCCATATTTATAGTTGTGAGCGGTAGGTTTCCTTTTTATCATAATTTTTCTTTCAATTTTTCCTCCCAACCCAAATTCCTTCTCCAATGAATCATGTTCCCAAAGGTGAACCTCATGTTTGATTGTTGGATATGGGATCCTTTTAAAGAAAGAAGCAAGGAAAGACTCTGCAGATCGAGGAGCGGAGCGCGCAGCACGGAGTCTATTTTGGAGTCATGGGGGCTTTGGGGTGGTTCAAAGCCCCTTATTATGTGATGGCATGGGATATTTTGTGAACGTTGGACTCCGCCCATGATTTTGGACCATGGTATTGTAAATTACAAACCTATATAAGGAGTCTAGATAGAAGTCATAGAAAGGATGTAAGATGTGAAAATAAGGCATGTAAGCTTAAATGATATATCTTATGAGATGCATTTGGATGTAAGATTGTTTTGAATCTGTGTTTTGGGTTAGAGGAAAGGCTCCTACAGCTGTGTGTGCGGAGACCTTAGGAAGTCTATAGTTGTGTGCGCAGACCCCTGAAGCTGTGTGCGTAGGGTGAAACTGAATGTATGGAAAAGATCTGGCCATTAATGAAAGAACTGTTGAGAAGATATGAGTTATATTAATGTGTTTGATTTTTTCTTACTATTTATTAATGTCTATGTTGAATAAAGGTTTTTTATCCGTAGTTGAATAGCGCAGTCTTGTTTATGGTCATTTACTTTGTTTAATACATGTCTAATTAAGATCGTGCATTCGATGGTAAGTTCAACAGATGTGTTGAACAACGCCTATATTATTGATAGACCTGACCTGCGAAGCTCTGTAAGAAGGAAAATCCCTAAAGCCACCATCCTCTATCCCTCTCGATGCAAAAACCTGGTTCTAGCATCCCCCTATATTTCCTCGGGTGAGACTTCAATTTGCGCAAGCAGATCGTTGTTGAAAGGACCGGTAATAGTGGGTTTTGTTGGACTGCGTAGTCACTTTAAACCTGGGTCTAGGCCCCATCAAGCCAACAAATGGTTCCATTGTCGGGACTGGGATTTGACTAAGGGATATCGAGATGTGGAATCTATCTAAGCAAGAGATCGAAGATTGGGTAAGTTTGAAAGAACGTGAGTTTGTTGTGCAAGAAAACATAAACCCGTGCATCTCTACTGAACATTGGTTACAAAAGTATATCTATACAGATCAATAAGAGATATTTTTCACATCATTTTCCAATGAGTTGCAAGAATAGATCTCAAGACTAGTTTTGTAGATGGGTTGGTTCAATAATAAGCTAACCGCGTGGACCCCAGATCTAATTGAGAAGCTAAAAAAGACTAATAACAAGATCTTGAGCGATGTTGATTATTGGATAGACAGTATCCTTGGGGGGTTTATCACTGAGTTCACGACCAATACTTCTGTGTCTTATAGTGAAGCAGAGGGAAAATTATTCAAAGGCCTTAGAGGTAAGTACCTAAATTCACTGAAGTTTTGGATTAGAATGTTATTGTGTGAAAAGGGTATACTGCGAATGTGCTCAGATTGATGTGTGAAGAAAGAGAACATGGTGTTATGCGAAGTGGAAAAAGTTTTAGAACAAGTTGGGGTACGTACGTTGAAAAGGAATATAGCTTGTTGTTTGGTTCTGGAGAAAGAGAAAGCAACCCCGCTACCTCGAGAAGTCTGAGATCTGAAAGTCAACAAAGCACCACGGAGATCCCCCAACCTTCCACCCCCATCATCACTCCATCCCATTTTGTTCCCCCACCTCCACCTCCCCCATTCACCATGGCCCAACCCCTGAATATGCATGTGTTCAAGGGAACATATGATCCAAACAGTTCTGGTTTGTGGTATAAGCGATATGGAGTTCGCAGAATGTTACAAATGAAAACATGAAGAAATCTCAGTTGGTTATCGCGCTGCAAAATAGAGCATTGTCTTAGTATATTGAATATGTTACGATGAATGCAAATTTTTCTTTAGCTGAGACAAAGACTGCATTGAACGTTGAATTCAAGAAACCAAAGTCGCAGTCCCAGTGTATGATGGAGATCACGAAGATTAAGTAGCTGGCTATTGAGACCGTATGGGAGGTAGATCAACGATTTAAAACGTTGTTGAGCTGAATTAGTTTTAATATCCCGAATGAACAACACATAGAATGGTTCATTGTTGTGTTGTTGTGTCATATCAAATTTCCATTATCACAACAAAATGTTGCTACTCAAGTTGAATCATTGGAGATAGCGATGAAGCTGGAAGTTATGCTGATAGTCGATACAAGCATAGGGGTGCAACAGATTCAAACTCAGTTGGTGAGCTTGCATATGGAGCTCCAAGATCTGAAAAAGGGAAAGGAGGTTCGCCTAGAGATAAGAACGAAGATATAGTGTATCAAATGCAAAGCGGAGGGTCACTATAAAAAATAGTGCCCTGTTTATAGAGAATATTTGAATGTTGGAATTCCAAGTCCATTAAAGCCTGGATCAAGCGCAGGGCCAAGTGTAGGGCCCCATGTATGGTTTATTTTATGCGAAGTTGCAGGACAACATTCCACGGACTATTGTCACTTGTTGCAAAATTTTATGAGATCGCTAAAGAAATTGTTATGAAATTTCTGCAATTCGGTGGGACATGATGAGAAACATTGTAAGAGCTATGATCTGATCATGCTGAACAATCCCGGTGCATATCGAATGTAGGTAGAAGGTCACGAAGCTTTGATTTTTCTGACTACATGAGGAGATTTCCTAGGCCGAGGGTGTGGCTGAGGAGGAAGCGCAGGTCGTGGACGAGGTCAGTTGATATATTACAATTACAGATAGGCTAGACATTTTTCCAAGGATTGTCAAAATCCTACTACAGCTTCTTGTAAGTATTGTCAAGAATTAGGTCATGAAATCAAATATTGTCTCATTTTGTTAACTAAAATGGAGGAGAAGTGCAATGAGTAGTCATCTCAGAATATACAAATGATGAGGGTTGAACCGTGCCAGGCAGATCCAAGTGTTAACATAGTAACGCGTAGTGGTGTGAATACAGGAGGAGACTACGTAGAAGGAAAAAAGATTGTGACAGAAACCTAGTTAAGGAAATTTGAAGATAATAATGTTGGGTTTAATGTGCGGCACGAGAAAGAAACATTTTGGAATCAAGGAAGACATTTGTGACTCCTAAAGCCTCACCACCTACCGCACAGAGACAGTTGTTTCCATTGGAGAATAGGTCTGACGATAATGCCAAAGTAAAGGAAGTTGATCAGTCTATCTTGGCGTCCTTTTTGCAGACATGTATGAAATTGTTGAGGGACTAGATGGTTGTAGAAGGGTTGTAGGAGCTGATAGATAATTGTGTTGGAAAAGAAAGACTGAAACTAGAAAAATGCGCAGTAAACAATGTATACAAGAACAAGAAAAGAATATGTCGGGAGATGCGGTTGACTGTGCAAATTAGAGATTATGAGATGGATCAAGTCATTCTAGATCTAGGATCATATGTCAATATTCTGCTAAGGTAGACATGGGAGCAGATGGGAAGGCTTAAGCTGCAATGGTCACCAATTCAGCTGAGGATGGAAAATCAGCAGAAGATCATTCTTATGGGGTGATTGTAGGGGATTAACATAGATATTGATGGAGCTAGTGTGTTGGTAGACTTCAAAGTTATTGAGATCCTTGATGATAGTAATCCATATCTTGCGTTATTGGTATTTGATTTGGCTTACGACATGGATTCTATAATCAACCTAAAGAAGAGACAAATGATCTTTGAAAAGAATGGTACCCGAGTTGTTGTGACATTAGATCCTTCTAAAGGTGCGTGCTATACAAAGATTGTCCAGCATGAGTAAGGGGATGTTGAGATTGATCAAATATATAAGCTTACTGCATAGGATGAATACTGGATTATTCCCACTGCGGATGCTAGAATATGTTGGGAGTGTGATAGTCTGTGTGTTTTAGATTCAGATGAAGAGATGAAGCATTGGCATAATCGTTTGCATGAAGTAACCACTAATGTAACGTGACTTAACTTTATATGATGGAACGTGGAATGTTGCCTTATTTTTTAAGGAATTTGAGAAAAAGGTGCCTAAGGACCAAAGATACGAAGCTTTGGACTTCGCATTGAGGTCTACTCCAGCCCGATGGTGGGGCGTGGACAGGGAATGTTTAGAAGGATGGAAGGAGTTTTGCAAGTTGATAAGGTTGAGATTTGGTCAGGTTGACATGAAGATCATAGAGAAATATGATGGTCAGAAGGATCCTCCTGAGCACTTGACTCGCTGGACTGAAGCTTGGGGCGCCGAAGCTCAGCCAGAATGGGTGCACATTTTCTTTCATTCCTTGGATACGATACCTCAACAATGGTATCTTGAAACAGATTTGTGCCATGGAACCGTAGATTGGGATGAGATGATAGAACGGTTCTTATTAACATATAGATTTCTGATGGTTGGGAATGAATTAATGAGGCTCTTCAAGAAGTGAAATCAAGAGTAATTCCCATTACCAAGGAGCCAAGGCCATTGGTACAACCTGATTGGACAAACCATGCCAACAAGCTGGTGTTGGGGGAGGAGATCTTTAGGTATCGAGATGAACATACATAGAAGGATTTTTTTGAAGGGTGGCTTCATCGCAGTCACAGTACTATGCAGTAGTCTGAAGGTGGGCACAGCTGGAGGATACTACCCCAAGGAATGCATGACTTCGTTGAGGGGGTGAGTATCGCTAATTTTGTCCAAAATATGACCATTGGAGCTGTAAAAGTTGATTGGACAATGACTTTGCCATTAATAGGAGCAGGAGGGATGCAATTAATGGGCATATCTGGGCAGACCTGGTGCCAAATAAACATTTATGAGGAGGATCTAAAGGAGATGATTCGGTTTGAATTCGAAATTTGCTATAAAGAAGGGATCCTACTCCCCATTCGAACACTTTGTGTGTTGTGTTAGAAGTGAGATTTGTTGTCTGCAAGAGAGCCGAGCAATATGTTGCATGTCGGATTACAGTTTCTCAGCATTTAGAGACACCTTTATCAAGGCAGGGCTCGACCACACATTCATACCAAGAGTAGATTGCATCATGACAACCACACCGCCAGTAACAACCACAAGGTCGAGGTCGCCCAGAAGGCAGATGACTGTGGGTGCAGCGCCACCTGTGAAGCCTAAGAAACCAATCCTAAAGTCGTCACCCCGGAAGAAAATCCCGAAGGAACAACGGGGTAAGCGATCTCAAGATTGGTAGAAAAGGGCCATGGAGATAGAATCGAATGATGACAAAGCATAAGAAGTCCCAAAAGATATTTATGTCGAGGAGGTTGAGCCTATCTCTAGGTTGCCTCCATATATTCGGCCCTGGAAGATGGAGGCTAAGAAGTCAGTGAAAGACCCCGGCGCAGTGAAGTACAAGGTGTTTACACCATTGATTCCAGATGAGGTACCGGTGGAAGGAGAGTTTTTAGCCAAGGTGCCTCAGCTTAGAATAAAATATTGGGATTTTAATGATTGGAGAAAATACCCATTGTTTGAATCCTGCAGATATCTACACCAATAGGCCTATAAATGAGGAATAATGCGATTGGAGCCAATGAAATGGGTGAAGAGTATCCAGGAGGCCGAGATACTCAATATGTTATATGTACCACACTTCAGATGCAGTATTATCAATACTATTTGTGTGCGCCAATTACTGGCCTGAATGCACGATGACATTTTGTGGCTGGGGAAGAAGATCTCCATTATTGCAATGCTCATAAGGAGAATTACGACCCTTCCTTGCCTTGGGTCAGACCCTGTGGAGGCTTTTGTGGGAAAAATCCAAGATAAGCAGCTTGCGGATAATATGAAGAATGACTATGAGCTGACCAAGGGAACCCGTGGTACTTAATTAACTCCATTTCGGATAGAACTGTGCACTTCACCGCACACATTCTCTCGGGGAAGATTATGAGGAAAATTCATGGAGAGGAGGCTTCCACGTCTGTCATAGCCTTAGTTGTAGAGTGCGCCAAGGGCATAGTATATAACTGGGCAAGATACTTGTGTACTGAATTCCTCGTTGATTGCAGAGTAGCAGAAGAAGAAGCCAAGTAGTTCCACTACACGTGGCTCTTTCTTCTCATTGCATTAATGGAGTGGAGAGAAACTCAGGAGTCGCAATTCAACACCGCAAACCCCGATCTCTGTGAAGTAGCCAGCTATGCTTCACTATGGAATTCAGTAGAGCCATCGAGGGTTATGGCTAATAAATTTTTCTGGGTAGGATTTGAGATAAGTTTGCAGGGAATGATTAACCAAAAGCCTCAGTTATCACCAAGCATTGTGGAGCAGTATCGAAAAGTAGCAGAGTTCAAAGCGAACTTCCATCACATACACATCCAGGTGAAGAAGGACCTCACTGGAGTCTGGTATGAGCTGTCGTACCTAGACGAAGAAGAAGATATGGAAGCCATCATCAGCCACTGGTCAAGAAATTGGTTAACTCTTCTCCCTAAAGGCACGACACGGGCAAGAACGAGTGGGGTAAATTCCACTAAGCTAACAAGAAATAAGGACACAAAGGTCACGTTCGTGACCGAGAAAGAACCAGAAACAAATATTTCAGAAAAAATAGGACATGATATTCTTAGCAATGATCTCAACACAGATCCATCTTCCCCTTTTACCACCAAGAAAAGACAGCCACAGAAGGGTGGCGTGAGAAAGAAGGTGAAGTTTTATAAGTTTTTTGGTCCAGAAGCCATGGTCCTTACTGAAGGGGACCTCGATGAAATTTGAGATACTGTGAAGCATGTCAGTGAGCACTTATGGGGAAGTATTGAAGAGCAATATTACAAAGTGTTGGCGGATGTTCATAAGGGCTTACAAGACTTGCAGGTGCAGACGAGCGGTGTTCAGGCGAGCATGAGCGGATTACAAGTGAGCATGGTTTGACCAAGTAGAGCACAGGCCGGTACAAGCACAGTTGTGCATGAATTGGTGCTGACATTTGATACCCATGTGGTGCCTATCCCTGCAGGCACACTGAGTTTTGACATGGCGGAGAAGCTAAGGCAGGTGGCCCTCTAGTAGAATACAAAGTTGAATCTCGATGCAATGCCACTACAGGCTTTGCTTGAAAGCCACCAGGGCATTGATGAGGAACTAAAGATCAGAGAACAACGAGCCCTCGTGATCATTCAGGATGTTACGAAGGAACGATAGAGCATGGCTGAGGAAAAGAAACTTGTTGTCCAAGAGTGCGTGGATGAGGTAGCACAACGAAAGAAGATGGAGGAGGCTATCTCTAAAGCGTGCAACGAGCTTCCAAAGCTCCAGATTTAGGCTGTAGCTGCACCAAAAGAGAAAGTGTCCACGTTGGCCACCATAGTTAAATACTCTAAGGCCAAAGTTGATGAAGCGCACTTAGAAATGCAGATGAAGATAGTTGAGATGCAGATGCAATTGCAGCCTACCACCCCTCCAGAAGTCCGGGAGCAACACACAGCAGAGCTAAAAGCTGCCTCAGAACAAGTTGAGTCCTACATACAGAAGTGTGTGCATGTCTTTGGGGAAGTTTTTGATGTATGGGCCTCACTACAGGGGGATCATCAAGTGCAAAAGTTACAAGCCGAATTGCGCGAGAAGTTGAAACAAATGGATCAAATTAAGGTCACTTCTAATACCTTAGCACCAATCCAGTGGCTTACCCATCTCAAGAGGGTAAATTCTTACAGGGACAGGCTGATGAGTTACGCAGGAAGGAGCAACTACTTATAGACAGACTGAAACCATGGGAAGTCGAGGCCAGCCAGCTCTCCCAAACTGCGGAAACGAAGTTGAAGGCACTGCACATGACGCAGAGAGGATTCAAGCAGAAGGCAACTAAGAAGGTTACAGATACACTACTCGGAGATATTAAGGAGTTTGAAAAGCAGTGCACCGAAGCAGTTCCCCTATGGAAGGATGTCGTGAGTGGTATCAAAGCGAAGATAGATGGCGCACCATCTTTGTGACTCAGGACAAATCACAGTTTTGTGTTGGGGGCTTGTTGGAGACACGATCCCCTCGAAGAAAGCAGCAAGGAAAGACTCCGCAGATCGAAGAGCGGAGCGTGCAGCGCAGAGTCTATTTTAGAGTCATAGGGGCTTTGGGGTGGGTCAAAACCCCTTATTATGAAATGGGATGGGATATTTTGTGAACGTTGGACTCCACTTGTTATCACTCATTAGTTGTAAAACTTTCCTTGATAGGGTTATGAAGGTCATTCACAAAATGGATGAGGTTTCTTAAGCCATTTCAATGTGATATATGAAATTTTTTGCATTTTTGAAGCCTATCCTAAGTTTAATGTTCACCTCCATTCATGCCACTTTAGTGAAATCAGTCCCATATCATGTCAATTTTCATCCCCTATGCATTTAAACTCAAAAGTGCACACTTGTCAATTTTTTAGAATTTCATAGTGATTTACAAAGGAAATCCGTAGATTTTGCTACGAAACTACCTAATAATTTCATAGTGAATCTGTCAGCAGCCTAACTGTCTTCGCTACGAAAATGCGTTTTTTTAGCCAGGGTTGTCTGAGCTATGTGAGGTGTCAGTTTATGATTAGAGGAGTAAAGGTGGAGGTCATTCAAGGTTGTTATGGTAAGTTTCAAATGTACATAGCTGTGTGTGATGTAACGTGATCCTTTTTTCTTTTTCTTACATGTGCTATGATTAAAACTCGAGCTATCAGTTAACCTTTTTAAACCTCACCCCAAATTTTCTTTTGTCATATTATTGTTTATCATTGCATGTGAGTTGATCCCTAGAGAGTTGCTTCATCGATCCAAGTAGGTTGTTGTCAAATTCAAATTCTGCAGGTGTCATCAGCAAGCGAGGCGGTGAAGACTATAAAGCATCCATGACTGCAAGAAATAAAACGAACAAGGGTGGCCATTATCACAGGTATGAACCCATGGATTTGAAATTACTCAATGAAGACCCTACTGCTATGGAGGTTTTCAAGAGGAATGGCTGCTTGCAATTCTACCAGAGGTTGCAGGGTTTACATGCACAAGTTTCAAAGGATTTTGCCACTAACTTTACTCGAACAACATCAAAGGTTGGGATTCTGAATCTCACAGTGAAGCTAGAGAGCATATCATTAGCTACTAGAATCCCTAGAGGTGGTGAATAGTGTTTTAAAGGTACAAAATTTACAATGTAGGATTGTAAGGAGTTTCTCAAGTAAGAAAAAAGTGAATTTGACTTAACCAATGCTATCCCTAGGAGTTTTATGAAGGAGAATTATGAAAAACTGTTGATGGTAATTCAAAAATATTTCACCTGTGAAGGAATATTTCACATGGTTTAATCATACCATCTCAGACTTCTCCACTTTGTAGGTAAGATATCACTTGACTTACCTTTCTATTTACACAGGAATTTAGGGAAAATGTCAGATAAGGTTCAAGTCAAGATAGAAGGAAATGAGACATCTATTTTTCATTACGGTCTAATAAAGTTGTTAGTGTTGGAATAATTGAGAAGGCTAAACAGAGATTGGACTTATTTCCTGTTTACGAGTGGTTATGAAAATGATGTGGTCACTCTAAAGAAAACATTGAAACCAAGAACTACTACATCACCAGCTGCAACAGAAAAGGTTAAAGAAGAAGGTAGGCAGTCCCTTGCAGAAAAAATGGAGATAAGAGCAATACCTATGCAAGACACTAACACCCCTCAACCAACACCTGCAAAATAGAAACATAAAGTCAACAAACAAGGAGGTAAGAGGATAACTAGAAGCCAGACATTGGCCAAAGGGAATTTAGAGGATATGCTTCAAGCAATTGATATTGAAGAGTCACCAATAGTGCAAGCAGAAGATATTGAAGGTGATGGAAGAAAACTGAAAAAAGGTAAGACTGCTAAGAAATTAGATTTTGCAGGTGAATATGTTGCCTTTATATTTCAGCCAATAAATCGAATGACCAGGTTTGCAAAGAAGGCCATGCAGAGAAAAAATACAGAGAAAATCAATGAAGTTGTACAACGAATAAGCATCATATATTTGTCTCCATCAATAAAGGAAGAAGTGGTTATCAGACAGAGAAAGGGCAAAGAGAAAATAGTTGAAAAATCAGAAATAGAATCCCTCAAAGAACGGATGAAGGAAGCAAGTAAAGAGACATTATATTTGAAGTTAGAGGAAGAAAATAATAGGTCTGAAAAGGTTTAATTTGAACAAATAATGAAAATATGGGAAGGTCAAATCTTAAGTGTCTCAAAATCTATGGACAATGCCAAAAGATTGTTGAAGAGAAGTCAGCCATTAAGAGGGGTTGTGAAACACACCAGGAAGATGAAATTATACTTGCAAGCTAAAAACAAAGCATTAAAGGATCAAGTGGAAGACCTTCAGGAGCAACTGGACTTGATTCAAGTTGATCTTTCGAAGGAAGGGTTGAAGATGAGAGTGGTTGAAGAACCTATAAGCTAACTCATTGTAAATGAAGAAGAAAATCCTAAATACTGAAGAATTAAGTTGAAACATGTTTGATGTGTCTCAAGAGATCAATTTTTGAAGGCAGTCACAAAAACATAATTTTTTTGTTTTTTAGAGAGTTTTGTAGTGTGCTTCAAGCTTCAAGCCAGAAAAACGCTACAAAATTTCTAAAGGTGCTATTTCGATTTGAAATTAAGTTTTGTGAAGGATTAAGGAGGGGTGTTGTTTGTTTTTAAGATATTTTTGCTTATTGAAGGTTCTTGACTAGCAAAGGTGGCAGGGAGTTAGCAGAAAAGGCAAAATTTCATACGCTAAGAAACTGCCTAAACTGATCTATTTCATAACAAGGGGGTTTTGAAGATTTTTGAGGATTCCAACAGCACACCAGCCATCTGGAGACATCCAGCTTGTTAGTGGGCCATCCCAACACAGAATCGTTACTCAAAATGAGTGTCACACATCTAGCTCAGCGTGCAGACCAATGATTAAAGTGGAGATTATCCATTCCTGAAAAGTAGGATTGTGTTTCCTAAATCTAGGGGTTACTTTAAGTATCTTAGTGACGGTGAATTTTCTCTCGAACATGTGATATCTACTATGTAACTATTTTACTATTAAGAAAACTGAAAGTAATAAATAGGAAGCAGCGTCCTATTAGGAGTGTGACTTCTTAAAGCATATATGTCCTTTTTCTGTTCCAAGAAAATAGTTTCAGTTATGTTAGGTGTAAGAGTTAGACTTCGAGGATCGAGCCAACTAGGTAGATCATTTACATTATAAAGAATTCTATTTATATACTGAACATCGAAGAGAAAAGGGTTGGAGAATATTGCACCAAATTGCTACTTGTTATGTTTTTCCATTATCAGTAATATACAATGACTTCTACTTCAAGACCTGAGATTCTAATTAGGCATTTAATGTTTTGTTGCTCTATATCTTTTATGTCTAATCACTTGCAGTGAATTTTATCTCTAATTACTCAGAATTCATGTTATCATGCTCTGACTTCCTTTAGGGGTTAAATTGTTGTGTTTTCCTTATGTTGTGGGTATGAATCATCCTTATTAAAAACCTCTATTTGCCTCAGCTTCCATGTGAATAATTACTATCCCTAAGTTCACTGATGTTGACTTCATAGCCCAATGGTAGCAAGCCTTCATTTTTCAACCTGCAATCAAACAATACCAAGTCACAGTTCATAAATTTATCCATCTAGTAGTATTTCTATTGAAAATCATAAATCCCCTTTGAGAGAGACCTCTCAAACTAAAGAGGCTAATCTTCAGTTAGAAGTGGTTTGAAAGAGTTACATTGAGTTGATTGATGAGCAACCTCTCAAGATCAATTTGGTGATAACATTTTGGTGCGTCTGTCGAGAGTCTGAAGACATATTTCCCAAAGTTTTTGTGCAAACAATGAAGCTGAAATCTTGGAGGTAGTAAGAGGTCATAATTTGTTCAAGGCTGCAGAAACTACCTTGGTGACTCCATTACAAATTTTCATGTTTAAAGGTGGCTTCGAGAAGGAGATATACAAGGAGCAATCCAGATCCTAATCCACCTACCATTGTGGATAATCCAACAAAATTTCCAGAGGCATTGAAAGCAGCTCTTCAAAACCAGGTATTTCATCACACTCAAGAGCTTTGTCCTCTGAAATTGTTCGAAGTCCTGAAGATAAGAATTTGATGATAAAATTCAGGAAGTTTTGTTTAGATCTAAGAGTGAAAATGAATTGACTGAGATTATCCTAGACCTACAAAAACTAGGCATTGATAGTTCAACCCTAGTAACCAAAAAAGAAAGAGAAGAATTATGGGAAATAGTTACATCAGAGTTGTTAGAAAGGGAGTCTTTTGAAAAGTTAAAGGAGTTAGATCCATTTGAATTCTTGCTGAGAATAAAATCTGGTATACCTTTACCTAAGTGGAACTCATTTGTGTCTGGACTGCAAAGACCAACTACACCACCTCCTAATAGCTAATCTTCTTATATTGTTTTTCCCAGAAATAAAACAATCCCTGTTATTTTGGCTGGAAATGTTCCACCTCCACCTCCTCCTGCTGCACCTACTAGATATGCTCCACTTGTCCTCCCAGCGGTTCTTAATGCCCTCCCAAGTAAATACTCATCTAGAACTAAAACCTAGGGAAGTGATGAAGAAATAACAGTTGAGGAACATGTAGACCAATTCAATGATTTCATAGACAAAGAGGAAGTAGACCATGAAGATGTTAAAATGAAACTTTTTGCTCAAATTTTCACTGGTGAGGTCAGAAAATGGTTTAAAGCCCTAGCTCTAGGAAGCTTGCAAAATTGGAATCAGTTTGAGGATAGTTTTTTGAGAAAATGGGGGAATAGAACAAACCCAGTGCAGGCCCTAACAGAATACAATAGTTTAAAAAGAGTTGTAGATGAAACTGTCCAAAATTTCTCCAAGATAATTTAACAAAGTTTATGTCTCTATACCTTCTCATATTAAACGTCCCCCAGGAGTTGCTCAATTACGCTATGCTAAGGCATTTGATTGTGATTTCTCCATTCTTCTTAGATAAAGAGAATTTGTTTCTCTAGTAGAAATGCAAAATGATGCTGTGAAGGTAGAAGTGAACATGATAGTAGCCAAGAAGTCTAAGATGGGTAAAACAAAACTAAAAGAAGAAGAAAAGCCTTCCACCTAAGATGATAAGTTTGATTCTATGATGAAGACTATGGAGAAACTCATGGATAGACTTTCCCTTGGAACTGCTTCTTCACCTCCTGCACAACATGATTGACAAATTATAAATTCATAGTTTAGAAGGCCTCAGAATCAACAAAGACAAAGAGAAAACACAAATCAGCCTAACCCTCAAGTGAGGCCTCCTTCTCAGCAGAATTTGATTGATGAAGAAGAAACTCAGCCTGAGATTCAAGAAGACTCCATCCACTACTTATATGAAAACATGTCTAGGATGTTTTTTACCAAAGAGGAGCATGATGAGTCTGATCATGATTTGAATAAGGGTGAGGGGAAATATGATTATCTAAAGGGTTATCAACATGCTATTTTTGAGATGCAGAAGCAGTACAATCTCAGAAACATAAATGTTCCCATCACTACAAATAAAACACAGCCAAAGAAGGATGCTCCTAAAGCAGCTGAGCCTAAAAAGGACCTACCACTTCCTCCCCTTGTCAAAGAGAATGAAAAGATTACTTATGTTTTCAGTTTGGAGAATGAGATCTACAAAATCAAGATTCTTGTTAAAGGAGGAGTTTGAAAGCACACAAGTGGATCAACAAAACATACTTGCTGAAACTAAGGGTAATTCTGAAGTTTTGCAGCTGATAAATAATTGTATACCCAAGGGTCTTATTCCACTTGAAAAACTTTTTGACCAAAATGATGTTTTCAAATCTCCTAGAATGCAAGTTGATGATGAAGAGGTAGAAACTTGTAATCTTGGTACAATAGTAGCACCTAAGATGATAAAGCTTTCCAAGTTTCTTTCTATGGAGATGAGACAGAAATATATTGAGATGATGAAAAAGTTCATTGATGTTTTTACATGGAGTTATGTTGATCTGAAAAATTATGATCCTACTATTATACAACATACCACTCCTATCAAAGAGAATGAGAAACCCTTCAAACATAAATTGAGAAGGATTAATCCATTGCTCATGCCTCTGATTGAGAAGGAAATTAAGAATCTTTTTGATGCAAAAATTATTGTTCCTATAAGATTCTCAAAATGGCTTGCTAACTTGGTACTAGTCAGGAAAAAGTGGAGAGATCAGAATCTGTATTGATTTCAGAAACTTGAACAAGGCTTCTTTGAAAGACAACTACCCTATTTCTAAGATGGATAAGATTTTTTAGAATATTGTTGGCTCTCAAAGGATGTCTATGTTGGATGGTTTTTCATTATACAATCAGATTTTGGTACACCCAGAAGATCAGGAGAAAACTGCTTTTACCACACCATGGGGGACATTCATGTACGCCAAGATGCCTTTTGGTTCAAGTTGAATGCAGGTGAAACTTTTCAAAGAGCAATGGACATTGCCTTTGATGAGGAGAAAGATAAGTTATTTTTGGTCTATTTGGATGACATAACTGTATTTTCAAGAAGGGAGGAAGATCATTTGAAGCATCTGGAGAAAATTCTGCTGAAATGTAGAAGATTTGGTATTTCTCTTAATCCCACTAAAAGCATTTTTTCTCTAACCTCAGGAAAATTGCTTGGACATATTATATAAAAGGATGGGATAAATATTGATCCAAACAGAGTTAATGCCATTCAGAAGATAGACTTTCCAAGGAATAGGAAGAAAAGTCAATCCTTTCTTGAGAGAGTAAAATTTGTTAGAAGGTTCATCCTGAACTTTGCTGAAATTGTCAAAGACATTACCAAGATGTTGAAGAAATGAGCTGAGATTAAATGGACTGTTGAAGCCAAGAAATAATTTGAAGAGATAAATAAATTCCTCACTCAGGCCCCAGTATTGATTCTTCCAAATTTCTCAAAAGAATTTCTGGTTTTCACATTTGCATCTGAAAATACCATAGTTGGAGTTTTACTGCAAAAAGGACAGTAAGGTACAAAACAACCAATTTCATTCTTTAGTAGAACTCTTGCTAACTCAGAGCTGAAGTACAATATTTTAGAAAAATAGGCATATGCTTTGATCAAAGCTATTAAGGATTTCAAAATTTATATTCTGCACTCTCATGTCATTGCATTTGTACCTAACATTGTGGTTAAAGAAATTTTGACACAAGTTGATCCTGATGGCAAGAGAGGGAAGTGGATAGCTAATTTGTTGGAGTATGACATAGAGATCAGACCTACAAAATTGGTGAAAGGACAAGGGTTGGCAAAGTTGATGGCACAATCCAATTTTGGTTGTCTTGACAAGAATTTCATTGCAGAAATTTCAGAGTTGTCAGAGGAAGATGAAAAGCTGATTCCTATTGAAGAGAAGTTCATTTTATCTGAATGGTACAGAGACATTATCTTTGTCTTGCATCATCACAGAGCTCCTGTAGAGTTGACTAAATCAAAAGCAAGGTTTGTGAAGCTGAAATATCTAAGATATTGCATTGTAGATAAGAAACTACACTGGGAAGATACTGGTGGAATTCTTTTAAACTGTTTGCTGGAAGAGGAAGTTGAAAGGATTATTAAAGAGTTTCATAAGGGAGATTGTGGAGGACACCACTACTGGAAGGCCACAACAAACAAAATTTTCAGAGCAGGCTACTACTGGCCCACCATGTTCAAATATGTTTACAAGAAGATCATTGCCTGCCATGAATGTCTGATTTTTTATGGTAAGAAAAAGTTGATTCCTTTACCTTTGATGCCAATTTATGTTGAGGGGTCTTTCCAGCAATGGGGGTTGGATTTTATTGGTGAAATACACCCATCATCTTCAGGGCAGCATCATTGGATACTGACAGCAAAAGATTATTTCACTAAGTGGATCAAAGAAATCCCAACAAGACAGGAAAATGATTCAGTCATCATTCAGTTCTTAGAGAACAACATTTTGTCCAGGTTTGGCTGTCCTATGAATATTATTACTGATAATGCACAAGCTTTTAAATCCAAAAGGTTAATTATCTTTTTTCATCAGTATCATATAACACTTGGACACTCAACTGCTTATTACCCACAGGGTAATGGTCTTGTTGAATCCTCTAATAAAAGCATTGTGAGAATTATCAAGAAGGTACTGCAGGAAAATAAGAGATCATGGCATCTGAAGTTGAAGTGTGCCCTGTGGGCTAATAGAGTATGTACAAAAAGATCCATTGGCACTTCACCTTATGAATTAGTGTATGGAGCTGAAGTTATTTTTCTCACATCCTTGGGAGTGTCTGTAATGAAATTGTTGCAAGGACTTGAAGAAGAGCCTAATGTTATTTCAAGGAGGATAAACTAGCTTATAGCTCTGCAAGAAAAAAGGGAGGAGGTGTACAACCACCATCAGCAATCACAAAATAGAGTAAAGAAAACATTTGACGGAAAAGTCAAAGAAAAAAATTTCCAGATTCAAGATGTTTTAAAGTGGGAAGCCAAAATTGAAGAAAAGGGGAAACATGGAAAGTTTAAAAACATCTGGAATGGACCATTCATAGTCGTTGCATACCATGGAAACAATACTTATCTACTTCAGTAGATAGATGGATAACTTTGTACTAGAGGACCTGTCAATGGTAGGTTTCTAAAGCACAATTCCTTTTAAATTTTATTGAATTTTCACTCCATTGTATATATTCCATTTTATTATGCTTTTCTGCAAATAAAGACAGGTTGATCATCAAACTTGAGCTCGAGGTGAAGGTCATAAGAGTTTGAAGAAGGCTTGCCAAATTTCAGAAATTTATTTCCAAAAAGATGGATGGCACTGGAACTATAGGTTCTTTGGTGTACCACAGGGGCACACCATCCCAAGTGGAGCCACTCTTATCACTCATTAGTTGTAAAACTTTCCTTGATAGGGTCATGCAAGTCATTCACCAAATGGATGAGGTTTCTTAAGCCATTTCAATGTAATATATGAAAAATTTTGCATTTTTGAAGGTTATCCTAAGTTTAATGTTCACCTCCATTCATGCCACTTCAGTCAAATTAGTCTCATATCATGTTAGTTGTCATTCCCCGCACATTTAAACTCAAAAGTGCACACCTGTCAGTTTTTCGTAGCGATTTACAAAGGAAATTTGCAGATTTCGCTACGAAACTGCCTAATAATTTCGTAGCGAATCTGTCAACAACCTAACTGTCTTTGCTACGAAAATGTGTTTTTTCAGCCAGGGTTGTAAGAGCTATGTGAGGTGTTAGTTTATGATTAGAGGAGTAAAGGTGGATTTCCTTCAAGGTTGTCAAATGTACACAACCATGTTTGATGTAATCATGATCCTTTTTTCTTGCATGTGCTATGATTAAAACCAAAGTTGTCAATTAACCTTTTTAAACCTCACCCCAAATAGCCTTTTGTCATATTATTGTTTATCATTTCATGTGAGTCGATCCCTGGAGAGTTGCTTCATCGATCCAAGCAGGTTGCTGTCAAATTCAAATTCTGCAGGTGTCATCAGCAAGCGAGGCAATGAATACTATAAAGCATCCATGGCTGCAAGAAAGAAAACGAACAAGGGTGGCCATTGTCACAGGTATGAATCCAAGGATTTGAAATTACTCAATGAAGACCCTACTGCTATGGAGGTTTGCAGGAGGACTGGCTACTTGCAATTCTGCCAAAGGTTGCAGGGTTTCCATGCACAAGTTTCAAAGGATTTTTCCACTAACTTTATTGGAACAACATCAAAGGTTGGGATTCTAAATCTCACAAGGACACCAGAAAGCATATCATTAGCTACTGGAATCCCTAGAGGTGGTGAAGAGTGGTTTAAAGGTACAAAATTTACAACGCAGGATTGTAACGAGTTTCTCAAGCAAGAAAACAGTGAAGTTGACTTGACCAATGCTATCCCTAGGAGTTTTATGAAAGATAATTATGCAAAACCGCTGATGGTCATTCAAAAATATTTCACCTGTGAAGGAATATTTCACATGGTTTACTCATACCATCTCAGACTTCTTGTGCACTTTGTAGGTAAGAGATCACTTGACTTACCTTTCTATTTATACAGGAGTTTAGGGAAAATCTCAGACAAGGTTCAAGTCAAGAAAGAAGGAAATGAAACATCTATTTTTCATCATGGTCTAATAAAGTTGTTAGTGTTGGAAGAATTGAGAAGGCTAAACAGAGATTGGACTTCTTTCCTTTTTATGAGTGGTTATGAAATTGATGTGGTCACTCCAAAGAAAACCTTGAAACCTAGAACTACTACATCACCAGCTGCAACAGAAAATGTTGAAGAAGAAGGTAGACAGTCCCCTGCAGAACAAATGGGCATAAGAGCATAACCTCTGCAAGAGACTAGCACCCCTCAACCAACACCTGCAAAACAGAAACATAAAGTCAGCAAACAAGGTTGTAAGAGGATAACTAGAAGCCAGACATTGGCCAAAGGGAATCTGGAGGATATCCTTTAAGCAATTGATATTGAAGAGTCACCAATAGTGCAAACAGAAGATATTGAAGGTGATGGTAGAAAACTGAAGAAAGGTGAGACTGCTAAGAAATTAGATTTTGCAAGGGAAGATGTTGCCTTTATATTTCAGCCAATAAAGCCAATGACCATGTTTTCAAACAAGGCCATGGAGAGAAAAAAGACAGAGAAAATTAGTGAAGTTGTACAGCCAATAAGCATCATAGATTTGTCTCCATTAGTAGAGGAAGAAGTGGTTATCAGGAAGAGAAAGGGCAAAGAGAAAATAGTTGAAAAATTAGAAATAGAATCCCTCAAAGAACAACTGAAGGAAGAAGGTAAAGAGATATCAGAATTGAAGTTAGAGGCAGAAAATCATAGGTCTGAGAAGGTTCAATTTGAACAAATGATGAAAAGATGGGAAGGTCAAATCTCAAGTGTCTCAAAATCTATGGACAATGCCAAAATATTGCTGAAGAGAACTCAACCATTAAGAAGAGTGGTCAAACACACCAGGAAGATAAACTTATACTTGCAAGCTAAAAACATAGCATTAAAGGATCAAGTGGAAGAATTTCAAGAGAAGCTAGACTTGATTCAAGTTGAGTTGGAGAAGAAATGGCTGAAGATGAGAGTGGTTGAAGAACCTATAAGCCAACTCATTGTAAATGAAGAAGAAACTCCGAAGACTGAAGAATTGAGGTGAAACGTGTTTGATGAGGTTCATGGCTTGCAAAGAACCTAAATTTTATCTCAGGAGATCAATTTTTGAAGACAGTCACAAAAACAACAAATTTTGGTTTTTTAGACAATTTTCTAGCACGCTTGAGGCTTGAAGCCAGAAAAACACTACGAAATTTCTGAAGGTGTTATTTTGCTTTGAAATTATGTTTTGTGAAGGATTAAGGAGGGGGGTTGTTTGTTTTTAAGATATTTTGGCTTATTGAAGGTTCTTGACTAGCAAAGGTGGCAGGGATTTAGCAGAAAAGACAAAATTTCATACGCTAGGAAACTACCTAAACTGCTCTGTTTCGTAGCGAGGGGTTTTTTGAAGATTTTTTAGGATTCCAACAGCACACCAGCCATCTGGAGACATCTAGCTTGTTAGTGGGCCATCCTAACACAGACTCAGTACTCAAAATGAGTGTCACACATCTAGCTCAATGTTCTTACTAATGATTAAAGTGTAGATTATCCATTCCTGAAAAGTAGGATTGTGTTTCCTAAATCTAGGGGGTGCTTTAAATATCTTAGTGATGGCGAATTATCTCTCGAACATGTGATCTCTACTATGTAATCGTTTCATTGTTAGGAAAAATGAATGTAATAAATAGGAAGCAGAGTCCTATTAGGAGTGTGACTTCTTAAATGATAGTTGTCCTCTTTTTGTTCCAAGAAAGTAGTTTCAGTTATGTTAGGTGTCAGAGTTAGACTTCGAGGATCTAGCTAGCTGGGCAGATCATTTACATTGTAAATAATGCCTATTTATAGACTGAACATCGAAGAGCAAAGGGTTGGAGAATATTGCACCAAATTGCTACTTGTTATGTTTTTCCATTATCAGTAATATATAGTGGCATTCTACTTCCAGACTTGAGATTCTAATGTGTTTAATGTTTTGTTTCTCTATATCTTTTATGTCTAATCACTTGCAGTGAATTTTATCTCTAATTACTCATAATTCATGCTATCATGCTCTGACTTCATTTAGGGGTTAAATTGTTGTGTTTTCCTTATGTTATGTGTATGAATCATCCTTATTAAAAACCTCTATTTTCCTCGGCTTCCATGTGAATAATAACTATCACTAAATTCACTGATGTTGACTCCATAGACCAATGGTAGCAAGCCTTCATTCTTCAACCTGCAATCAAACAAAACCAAGTCACAGTTCATAGAGTTATTCATCTAGTAGTATTCCTATTGAAAATCATAACTCCCCTTTGAGAGAGCCCTCTCAAACTGAAGAGGCTAATCTTCAATTAGAAGTGGTTTGAAAGAGTTACATTGAGTTGATTGATGAGCAGCCTATCAAGATTAATTTGGTGATAACATTGCCCATGGTTTTGGACCATGGTATTGTAAATGTCAAACCTATATAAGAAGTCTAAATAGAAGTCATAGAAAGGACGTAAGATGTGAAAAGAAGGCAAGTAAACTTAAATGATAGATCTTATAAGATGCATTTGAATGTAAGATTGTTTTGAGTCTATGTTTTGGGGGGCTCCTGCAGTGGTGTGCGCAGAGACCTTATGAAGTCTGCAACTGTGTGCGCAGGGTGAAACTGAATGTATAGGAAAGATCTGGCCATTAATGAAAGAACGGTTGAGAAGATCTGAGTTATATTAATGTGTTTGCTTTTTGCCTACTTTTTATGAATTTATATGTTGAATAAGGATTTTTGATCTGTAATTGAATAACACAGTCTTGTTTATGATTATTTAATTTGTTTAATACATGTCTAAGAAGATCGCGCAGTTTGTGGTAAGTTCAACAAATGTGTTGAACAACGCATATATTATTAATAGACCTAATCTATTAAGCTTTGTAAGAAGGAAAAGCTCTAAAACCAAAATCCTCTATCCCTCTCGATATAAAAACCTAGTTCTAGCATCCCCCTATATTGCCTCGGGTGAAACTTCGGTCTGCGCAAGCAAAACGTTGCCGAAAGGGCCGGTAATAGTGGGTTTTGATGGACTGTGCAGTCACTTTGAACCTGGGTCTAGGCCCCATCAAGCCAACATGGATGTTATCCTTTAAAGTCCCTATGAAGACATCAATCATATATTCCTCTGGAATATCATTTACCCTTATATTCAATTTTTGGAAGTCCTCAATGTGCTCCACCATTGAACTCTTTCGTTTGAGATTTATCAAATGGCTAAAGAAAGTGTTGCTCTTTGTATCCTCATAATGTGTTATCATTTCCTCCATAAAAATTGACCAAGTGACAATTTATTTATGAGAGCAAAGTCATTGATACCATACAAATTGATTGGATTTTAAATATAAAGTTGCAATGAGTATCTTTTGTGTGTTTTGCACATTATGGAGATCAAAATATTGCTCCATCTATAGTTTCCATGTTACGAGATCATTTCCATCAAACTTCCTCATATCGATCTTTGGAATATGGTGAGTCTTCAATCCAACATTAAAGTCTATGAAATCATGATTAACATTTCTTTTGTTCTCATCATGAGTTTCCTCTACTATCTTTTCGTCATTAGGAAGTTTTTCTTATAGCAACTTTGTCAAACCTCCCTTCAACCCTTCTATGTCTTTATTCAAATATTATATGTTGTCTTTCATTTTTTCTTCTATACCGTCAATCTTAGCTTCCATCTCATTCTTCAAACCATTCATCTTAGCTTCTATTACTTTTTGTGAGAGCGAAATTTGTTGCACTTGGTTTCATAATTTTGATATATCATGTTGCATTTATTCCTCTTCTTCATGCTTCATAGTAGATATTTCGAGTTTCTTACTAGGTGTTTCCATTTTCTTTCTTCGAGGAATCAATTAATGATACTTTTGCTTCTTTGAATCACTTCAAACTATTTTTTCAAACAAAACTTATGCAAATTTCAAAAAATACACACATTTTTCTTGCTTTGTAGGAGCTCGATATTAAATCTGTTGTATCTCTGTAATTTGGATCTCCAAGGTCTAAAATTTCATCCTGTGGTAGCCCTCTAGGTCGTTTTTCCAACCCCATAAGTCAAACCAATATTCGAGTCTTCAAGAAAGCGTTATGTCCGATCTCCCACAGTGACTTGATTATAGACTGGTTCAGTGGAGCGAATTTATACAGAGTATTACATGTTATTGTTTTAACATTCGGACTTGAAATTGCTACGCAAAACTACAGTCCGTGAATTTTCAACGACTTTTTACATAATTCAAATTTGATGCATGAAACGAAAGTTATGACGATTTTCCCTAAGTCACCTGTCTGAGACTGAATTTTTGAGTCTATCAAAACCCTAACTTCCCCAGATCATATCTCTGAAAATGTAGCGAACCAAGATCTGAAATGTTTACATGAAGTTCACCAAGATTTTAGCTCCTTGTGGTAAAATTTTTCACTTTTGAAGCCTCGTAGAAAAAAGTTATAGCGAAAATTCCAAGATGAGTTGTTTGAAGAAGCGAAACCCTAGAATCCCAAATTTTGATACCAAATGTTATGCAAGCAACTCACAAAATATAAGAAAAAAGAAATCAAAGACTTAAAAATTAGCCTCTTCGAGGAGGAAACTTCATTTACATTACACAAATGAACAATTCTTTGATGATTCAAATGATAAAACCTCTTTTCTATATATAGGATTCTAAGGGGTCACAATACAATCAAAGTCGACACAACAATAATAATGTAAAGGCACAACAATAAAAATAAAAAGGTTGCACTAACAATAACAATAAGGGGATATGCTAGTATTATAGGAACCTAACAAGGAGATCCAAGAGCCGTGGACCACAACTAATGAGGAGCATGCATTTGAGCCAAAAATTGAAAAAAACTTGACATGTTTGTCTCTAAATCCTTGGTGCCCTTTAGGGAGTGAATGGAAGCTTTCAAAAGAAATTCAAGGCTTGGCAACTAAAAATTATGATTAAGAGAGCAAAAACTACATTGAATATCAATTCCAACTAGTCATTAGGCCATAACATTCCTCCATTCTTTAAAAAAATCTTTCCACCAAATCCATGTGTACAATTGGCCTCTCATATGCAGGTGGATGTTGAGGTATATTTTGGATATGAGCACACTAATCTTGCATTTATGATAATAATTATTGTTCATAAAAAAAATATAATCTGGCATTTATAATGATATTTATTGTGCATAAAAAGTATAATCTTGCATTTAATTCATCAAGCATTTAATCCATCAAGAATGTGATATGTTTGGCTTGAATCAGCTCTTTATGGCGATGGATGGATTCTGACCGAAATCATGATTCTGCTTATAGTTCTACCTAATCATAGTTTCCAACATGTCCCAATAATTCTGCTTATAGTTCTACCCAATCATGGCATGGTTCCAACACATCCCAAGGAGCTTTTGGGTTTACATAATAGACCAAAACCTTTAGAAAAACCTGAAACCACCGGATCAATTAAAACCATGAACTTTTGTTCTACCGTAGCATTTTTATCGGCTGCTTAGACAACGCCATGGCATCTAGATACTGTATATTTTATAATTTTAATATTTTTGTTTATTCATATTTTAGCAGTATCTTTGTATCTTCCAGTTACGAGGCAACCAAAAGGGAAGAGAACCCTATAGGAAATGAAATCATCCACAACATCCCTACCTGAAACCAAAACTATGTCAGAGCTTCCGAGGGTAACTCAAGAGAAAGAGCCTATCTGGCCATTTTTAGATCTTACGCTGGACATTTTTTATCCTTCGCTTGGAGAGGGTTTGGTGTCTGTGTTGACATTGATATCTTATAGTGCAAGGATATTTATCAAGTGGTCCCTTTTTGTATGTTGTTGGTGCGTACTTATAGTCATGATATTGAGTGAGTTTTGGTGATGTATATATTTGGCCTTGGGTTTTGGATAAGGGAACCTTTACTATGTATATATATATATATAACGAGTCGATAACTCGTTGGAATAATTTAACTTATATTCTTTTTATACTTTATTAGCGTCCCAATTAGAAGGCATTAGTGTTTAGCTTATTAAACTAGTTTCTGAGATCGTAAGCAATAGAGCAATAAATCAACTGAAAACTAGTAGCGGTCATCCCAAAGGAATTTCTGAATTTCTCAAGTACCCCGATGCAGCAAGGTAAAACAATGGTGTTGCGTGCAGACTACCCAGGATAGAAAGGTCACTGTTTTCTACTTGTAAAACCTTTCCTGGCTTGTATTGAGACTACAACGTGAAGTGGTTGCTTCATTTGTACTCGTGATACCTTTCCTGGGTTGTACTTGGACTACATTGTGAAGTAGTTGCTGAAGCAGGTTCTTCAACTTTCTCCCTTTAATTCTAGTTTGTTTCTTCTCTATATTTTCTACAACCGCCAAGCACTGATAGAAACCAGTTGCAGAAAATGGGCAGAAAAAAGGTGTTTGCCCAGAGACACAATGTTCATAACAACTGGCAAGAAAAGTATTCCTTGACAACAAAGAAATGATGACAAATCATTTGTTTGTTACTTCTCACCAATAATCTGCACAAGAGCATAGCCCTTCCTTGAACAGATGGAAGCGATTAGCATCTCTCACAACAATCTGTCGCTGAACAATCTTCGAGAGAAATTTTGTGGCTGTATGACAATCATCACAAACACGAAGGTTCTTGAAAATTCGAATAGTTGTACATGAAGGTGTGTTGATAAGTCCAAAAGCAATAGCCAACTTCTCACTGTGGTGGCAAAGAATGTGTTCTTTTTGTTCTTGATCCAAATCATGTGACACGGAGTTAGCATTGGGTACATACCCTAATTCCTTCATTTGCATGGTCAAACATTGCACTTTTGCATATATCTTATCTGTTTGTGGATGTGATCGGTCCCCTGCAACAAAAACATGCATCTTGTTCCTGACCTCAATCCAGCTGTGTCCTGGTTTCTTTGTCACTCCTCTATCTTTCATCATTTTTCTTACTGCAGCTACATAATCCCACCTGCCAGCCTCGGCATAGATGTTTGACAGCAGAACGTACGAGGCAGTATCTTCTGATTCTAATTTGATAATGCACTCTGCAACATGTTTCCCTAGCTCTATATTGCCATGGATTCTGCAGGCACTAAGCAGAGTTTTATATACTAAAGCATTGGGTTGAAATGGCATTGCATTAATTAAGTCATTTGCTTGATCTAGGTTTCCAGCACGCCCAAGAAGGTCAACCATACAGACATAATGATCCAAGCTTTGGATGATACCGTGATAGCAATACATCGACTCAAAATAGCGATAACCTTGGTCTACAAGGCCTACATGACTACAAGAATAGAGAACAACAATAAAAGTAATGTGGTCAGGCTTGGTGCCTATCTCTTGCATTTGTTGAAAGAGTCCAAGGGCTTCATTACCATACCCATAGTGGGCCAACCCGGCAATCATTGCATTCCAAGTGACAACATTTCGTTCAGGCATTTTGTCAAATACGGCAGTAGCATCCTCTAGACTCCCACATTTGGCATACATGTCAAGAAGGGCGTTCCCCACAGAAACATCCAATTCAAATCCAGTCTTGATGATGTAAGAATGCAACTGCTTGCTTACCTGTAAGAGAGCTAGACTAGCACATACGCTCAGAACCGTAGCAAAGCTGAACTTGTCTGGCATCAATCCTACTTGTTGCATTTGGGTAAATAGTTTCAAGGCTTCCTCCCCATGCCCATTCTGGGAATTTCCTAAAATCATTATGGTCCATGTAATCACATCTTTCTCCAGCATTTTTCCAAACAATATGTTTGCATACTCCAAATTCCCACACTTGGCATACATGTCAACAAGGGCATTCTCAAGAGCAATACTCATTTCAAATTCAGTTCTTATTAAATGTGCATGGACCTGCTTGCCCACTTTCAGAGCTCCTAGATTAGCCAATGCCCGGATAAGAGAGGTAAGTGTTACCACGTTAGGCATTATGCCTATCCATAGCATTTCGTGAAAAAGCTGCACTGCTTCCTCAAGCTGCTCATGCTGCACATACCCTGCAATCATTGAGGTCCATGATACCACATCTTTTCGAGGCATTCCATTGAACGAGCAGATTGCATCTTTCAGACACGCGCATTTTGCATACATGTCCACAAGCAGATTCCCAATTGATATATCCATTTCGATCCCAATTTTAATAATGTGAGCATGCATCTGCACACCACGTTCCAAGGATGTAAGACTACAACATGCTCTAAGAACACTGGCAAATGTGATGAGGTTCGGATCCATGCCTTGTCGCATGTTTCTAAAGAGTTTTAAGCCTTCCTCGCCATGCCCAGTCTGCACATATCCAGCTATCATCGTAGTCCACAAGACAACATCTATTTTAGGTGACACGTCAAAGATTTTGGAAGCATCCAATACACTCCCACAATTGGTATACATATCAACAAGGACACTTCTCACAACAACATTCCACTCTAATCCACTTTCAATTGCAATGGCATGGACTTGCTGACCATATTGCAAAGCTTGTATGCCTGTGCATACCCTGAGGACACTGGCCAAAGTAAACTCGTTAGGTCGAATTCCACCCTCTTGCATTCGGGAAAATAGGTTCAGGGCCTCCTTATTATCTGTCTCTTGGTTATAATATCCAATCATTGCAGTCCATGTCACTACATCTCGGTCAGGCATTTTGTCAAACACTTGGCGTGCATCCTCTAGGCTCCCACATCTTCTATACATATCAATAAGATTGCTGCATAATACGACATTGGAATCAAATCCAGATTTGGTTATTTGGGCATGGAGAATTTTTCCCTGATCAATAACTTCTTGAACCCCGCATGCCCGCATAACAGTGGCAAATGTGAACTGGTTCGGCATCACACCCTCCTGTTTCATTTGGAAATAAAGTTTCAAGGCCTCATCGCCATTTCCATTCTGAACATAACCTCCAATCATAGCTGTCCATGAGACCACATCTCTTTCAGGCATTTTGTCAAACACTTGGCGTGCATCGTCAATCTGCTTGCATTTTGCATACATGTTGGCAATATTGTTCCTTACAAACATGTCTTCTTCAAATCCATATTTTATAATATTGGCATGAACTTGCTGACCCTCTTCCAGAGCATCCACACTAGCGCAGCTCTGAAGGATCCTACTATACTTTGTGGGTTCTACCCAAATTCCTGGTTGGTTTTGAGAATTTTTCAAAATGTGCAATGCCTCCTTCAAATCTCCTCCACAGCAGTCCTCCCTTGATTTTTGTCTGTGGTGCTGTTCAAGGCTAGCACTAGTAGCAGTGCGGGTGATAAACCCCATCATTTTAACATGGTGTTTAACAAATAATTGCATCATATGACACAACCGTAGTAAAATATATAGTTGAAAAAACAATGTGTGCGATAAAAGATAGATGATGTACTAATCATGCAGTGGTCATAACTCATCTTGTTCTGCGAACACCTGACACAAACCCCTCCAATGCAATCGCCCACTTCACTTTGTTTGGCACCTAGAGTTTACAGATATTTGTTGAAATACTATCTGCTAATTAATTGCGACGCAGCGACATCATATTTCATGTTTCAGTTTTCCACCATCGAAAGGGCTCAGTCATTCGCAATGGATTGCAAAGCAGTATATTTGATATTTTTCCAGTATTTCAAGCAAAATTTTAAAAGAAATGTTTATCTTTCGCGTCTCCTCGTAAACGATCAAGAGTTATTAGTTCGTGTCAAAGTGCAAGTCAGTAAATTGATTTTCCGATTAGTATTGGTTTAGAATTGTAATGTAATTTATAAGGTTTAATTTAAAAAATAAATTTTTAATTTTTAATATTATTGAAAATCTTATTTTTCAAATATGTGATTGGATTATAATTTTAAAGTTTTATGATAGTGTTTACACAATACAATGTTATGTGAATACTTGTTTCACATATTTTATGTTAAAATTTATAGATATGATAGTCATATTCGTGATAGAATTAGCTCATACTCATATAAATAATATATTTGTCATCAATTACTTCTCATTATTATTTATATTTTCATCGGCACTTATGTAAAAGTAAAACTATAAATGTGTAGACTTACTAGGGGTTACTACTCACCAAGATTTATCCAATTTCTTGTGCCTAAGCAAGTAATAAATTTATCTCCATCACATCTCAATTTATTAGTTCCTCCAAAGTAAAAATATAGAATTCAATTTGCTTATTGACCACTATTAATTTAGCATTGACCAATGTAGGTTATATTTTTTTTATGCAATTTTTTCTAAAGCATAATTTATAACTAGAGTTGCAAGGACTAAGTTATCCCGTAGCACTTGTTTTATCTTGTAGTCGAGCACACATTCCCATGAATACTTTTCATGCGGTAACTTTAGGTGGGATAAATGGTACTCTGCATTTTAGTTGCTCCATTATGCTTTGAGTTGTCAAATGGTTGGTTCACCTAATGGATGGCAAAGGAGAAGTTAATCAGCAACAATTTCTAGAGCTCCTTGGTCGATGAGGGCTCGTGTGGCATTGCAAAAGGTATGGGAGCCATATGGCTCTAGGTTGCAGTGACCAAGGTGGTCATTCTCTAGCATAATCTTGTCATTATGAAAAGGGTTAAAGTTGGCATAGAGGTTCAGCACCACCACCTCGACCATCATTTTGATACATGGCTAGTGATGGTTATATGCATGGATATCTGGTGTGTTCTTACCATCCTAGTCATCTTGGTCTTTATTCCACGAAAGTCGATGGCGGGATGGAACGTTGACGAGCTTGGTGGTTCTGTGTGATGGTAAAATTGTCAAGTTTTTTGGTTTTATCAATTCCCTTTTTAAGTTTCAATGTTGTAGTGTTGTGGTCGCACCTAAGCATTGTAGTGTCATAGTCATTTTATTTGTGGCTCCTGTTACCCTTAAGAAAGACTACTGGCCCATTTATGGGATAGCCAAGCGACGACATGGTTAGAGCCTTTCATTGCAGATTGGGTCGGCCATTCTATTAGGTTCTTTTTCACTCGAGTTTTATACTCTTTGGATAAGTAAGGGAGGTCTCTCTGAATGAAATTCAACCCTATCATGTGCATGAATTGAGAAGGTTTTATGAGGCAAGCAACTCGGTCCATTATTGGGTCTCCTTTAACCTCTCCTTAGTCTAGAAAAATTATGATATATAGGCACACAAGGTCGGGTTGAGGCATTCAGTGATATTTATAGGTAGGTGAACACACACTTTCATTCCTTACACATCATTTGATAGGGTTCACAACTTGTTTGGTAGCATGGAAAGGGGTATGTCACGACCCTAGGGGCTCCACACAGTTGCAAGGTGCTTTTTGGGTGCACTGTGACCCAATAAGTGTGTGGCATTGACGTTTTTCAGAACTCCCTAGTGTAGGACAATGTTACTCCACCAAGACTATGCCTCACAACAAGTTTACTTATACAAGCTCTAGATTATCAATTAGTTAGTGAAATCTCATAACTCTTCAATACAGTGCAAGTATAACTTATAACTTATTGTCACAGTACTTTTTAAAACATTCATAAGAAACATATGCAAAGACTTCAAATTAATAGTATTACCATCAAAATTGCACTCATTTTATGGAATAATCCTTCAACCTTCTTCTATTATTATCCAATGTAAAAATATTTACATAAGGTCTCGAGACAAAGACTTGGACGGTGTACAAAAAACAAGCCCATAACAGAATTTACACTTGACCAAAACTTTTCCACCTAATCTAATTGACCGATCGAGTCATCTCCAATATATTGTGACACCTGTCAATTCTTCTCTCGGTTTGCTCAGTCCATCTTGGGCCTAGCGCAAACCTTGCCAAGCTCCCTTCTTCGTTTCGATTTTTTCCTCCATCACTTGGCTCGTTCTTTCCTTGTTGTTGTTCTTCATTCCACACTCTTGTGTGTTTCTCATTCTTGTGTCATGTTCTTATTGTTCCTTTTGTTTAGCATCTTACACATACTTAATTTGACATGTGTTCCTTCCTTTCATCTTGCAATCCTTCATCTTCGGTTGAGTCAACTTTCTCCTTGTCTGGTTTTCCTTTGTCATGTCGGCCCACTCCTTTGCTTGTGTTGGCTTCACCTGTATGCTTACTAATTCCAGTTTGGGACAACACACTAACTCGGGTGCTCAACCCATTCCACTACCCCTTGATTGGTACAACCTTGCTTGTGCCAAATCATCTCACCACATGTTTGGGGTGTGCTTTCTTAGTCGTGTCACACCATTGTAGCACCTGTGCCACCATTCCATTATCACTCAAAACAAGAAAATCGACTTGATTCTCCACCATTTGGGCGTGTTACCTCCACCATTCATTTAAATAGGATGCTCGATCAGTTGCACCCTAGTGGCAATGTACCACCAAGTTGTCCTCATGCCCATCCATGCGTGCCGAAGTGAAAGCTCCCAAATCAATTTTTCTTCACTCTTTCTTGCACCTCTCAATTATGTGCCACCATCTTAGTTTCATTGACCCCTTGGCCCACTACTCAACCCTCAGCTAAATCATCACAATGTTGCATTAATTTTGATATAAACGTTGTAAATTGTGTGATGGTGATGTCACCCTTAGTGTGCTCTCAACTAAATATGTGCCCAACTCTAAGGCCTAACATCCTCCCCCACTCAAAATTATTGTTATCCCAACAATACTCTAATCACAACCCAAGGAAATTTTTAAAGATGGAAATTGATCGTAAATTTTAGAAACCTTGGCGAATCTCACTAGCCTTTAATATGCAATCTATAAAATGTTTGGAAATAGTTTTGTAAAAATATTAAAATTTATAATAATTTTATATAGTATTTATATAAAATTTTAGCAATTATTAAGGTAAAATAATTTTATACTATAAAATTTGGGCGAATCATTTTAGTAAAAAAAATGAAATTGGCGAGTATTTTTTTGGGAAAAAACATAGAAAATTAGCCCACTTGCGAACAATAGCCCCTAAAATTTTACCTGTCACAATCTCTTAGTCATCTCTCTTTAGATATCATCATCATGATGTATAGCTCCTCTAGATGTTGTCTATGGTTGCATCTCTAAAAATCATGCTTGCATCTACTCCATGTGTTGGATCCCCTCATGTCACCTGACTAAATGGGAATTCATATAGAAATGTGTCACAAATTTCATGGCCAATATCATTAGCAAAGTTGTTATTAGGTTCGTGAAGCAAAAGGTTCGGTGGTTAACCCACCCAACCTCATACATTATAATTCCATAATCCAAACCCCACGCTCAATGTATGCCTATATTGTTACCATGCATGAGTAGTATTATAAACCATAACACTAATGTATGTGGCAAATCTATTTGAAAATTCTTGAAAGGGGTCACGAATATGAAGTTGAGTACGACGTGGTGCATGTGATGTAAACCAAGTTATATATATACCAACATAGATCCATCTTAGGTACAGATCTAACATGAGTCGAGAGGGATCAAATTTCTTCACATATAATCTTCTTTAGAGTGCAAAATACAATGTGTAATTTTTCACTATTAATTTTTTTTTATTATTATTAATATAGTTTTGAGTATATGTCAATATTGATTCGTATTAAAATATTTTATTGATAACCCATATTGAATATTTTATTATATACAACATTAAAATATTTTAGTTTAACCATTTTTTTTCTATATATAGATATATTTGAAGTTCATGTTGACATAAATTAGTTAACATAGATATTCAAATAGTTTATTTAAATCTCTCGTTGAAATATTTTTGAAAAGTATAAGGTTTAGACATCTTACTCAAACATTTTTTTTTACTTCTAATTACTTTACAACATATTAATTTTTTTATTATAGCCTACATTATTTTTATATTTAGAGCATAATTTATTTTTATTTTAAAGAGACACGTGTTAACTCGATGTATGGACAGACGCACGCACTTACACATCCCCTCATACTAGGTTGTAGAATGAACCTCTTGTGTCAATAATCTATTTTGATCTCGACCCCCAACACTACATATTGCAAAGATCGTAATGCATGCACCATGTAATATTCACAACAATGACAGAGATATATGGTCCATTCTATAATATGGATATTATTTGATGTGATTTTATTTGCACCATGATTAAATGTTACAACTATGTTGTATTAATGCAAAGTTGTGGAACTCCAAGAAATTTAATTGAAGCGATGTGGTCTGAAATAGGAATCGATTTGAGTTTCCCACCATGTCCAGGAAATTTAATGGAGGCGACTTGGTCTCAAATAGGAATCGCGTTGAGATGCCAACCATGCATGATAGTTTGTAAACTCAACTTCTAGATTGTAACCATTCTTTGTTGGGCCAACTCTGCTAGTGGAAGCTTGGAGAACACGAAGGAATCATTGCTTGACACATTGAAGCTTGCAACAACTACTTGTAACTGCATTCTCACCATACTTAACTGCTCAAGATCGAGACTTTATAATTTGCTACGCATAATGAGTTATCCTAGTGGTAGTTCACATAACAATAGAAGGGGGCATGGTAGATGTGTAAATTCATTGTGGAGGGAAAATCGAAAAAAAAATAAAATCAAGTTTTCTATTCATTTCAATGCAGATTCTAAGGATTTTAATCAACTCAATCAAACATGTCACCTTTATCTAAGAGGTTTTATACCCAATCAAACCACTCCATAGTTGTCTCAAAACATGCCCTTACCGCACCCCAATATTGTTGATATTCTGCAACAACAACCTCTAGAGCTACAACAACCACCTCATTTTGACGGATAGGTCCCAAACCCCATTGCACAACCTTATGGACACGCATGATGGACATCTATTTCTCATTATGTAGTGGCCCCTTTTCCTTCCACTCATCGAGTTCTCTCTGCTTCTTTGCAAGCCATGACTCAGTACCATGATCAACCTTTGCAGTCTCCTCCCTACATAGTTGTATATAATCTTCATCCTCCTATATCCCCTGCACTTTATTCATTATAGGCTACCTCTTCACATTCCCAAACCTCTGCTTCTGGGACAGGTGATAGGAAAGATATTTTTGTCAAGGATATGTTTCCAAGGATACATGCTCAAGAGAAAAAGGAATATACTAAGGGCAAAAAGTTAGATGATAAATATTTTAGAGATCTTGAGCATCCTTCACTTATGTGAGGCACCGATTTACTTTACTATTCAAATTTTATACAATTTTATATTTTTAGCATATGTTTTACAATACACTGTGCAACGTATTTTCCTCTCACACAAACTTTGGTTTTTGGTCAATATTCTACAACATATTTTCAACCTATTTTGTTTTATGACATCACTCTATTTTTGGGCATGTATATATTTTATAACATACTTTTTGGGAGTTACAAGTAAATATGTCATCACTGATATAGTATATGTATGTGTTGATTCTTATATGTTTATACATATGCATGTTTATGTGGGGAGGCACAAGGTGTTTTGATAATGAATCATATTTTGTGGATGTTATTTTATGATACATATGCTTGTTGTTTATGACATGCATATATAATGTTGGGAAGCACAAGGAATTTATTTTGCATTATGTGATGTGAATGATGGAACACTTTATTTAATATAGATTATTATTTGATGTTACTATGAATACACATGTTCACCTCGGGAGGCACAAGGGTGGTTTTAATTCATGAGATGTATGAAGGGGGGGCCACCTACAAAAACTCACTTAAAAAAATAAAATTAAGAACTCGTTTAGAACTCTTCTTATCGAATGTTCATAAACTACATTTTAAGTAAATTAAACTAATAATAAAGTAATCTTCAAAACAATTAGTCTCTCTAACTATTCCAAAAGAATACAAAAAGGGAAGAAGGCTACGAAGGAAGGAGTGGAAAATTTGTGAGGAGAGGTATGCACTATATCTTAAAGTTGTCATTATTTTCCTTTGATTCATTATTTCTATGAGTACAAGAGGCTGGCCTATCTGGTGGAAGCTTACTTTTTCAAAGAAGTGGCAAGAAGGAGACCATATTCATCCCTTATGTTACCACCAAATTGATCTTGATTGGCTACTCATCAATCAACTCAATGTAACTCTTTCAAACCACTTCCAACTGAAGATTAGACTCTTCAGTTTGAGAGGGCTCTCTCAAAGGGGGGTTTATGATTTTGAATAAAGATAATACTAGATGGCTAACTCTATGAAATGTAACTTGGTTTTGTATGATTGTAGGTTGAAAAATGCAGGCTTGCTACCATTGGGCTATGGAGTCAACATCATTAGTTTTAGTGATAGTGGTTCTTCACATGGAACCTGAGGCAGATAGAGGTTTTTAACAAAGATAATTCATACACATAACATAGGAAAACACAATAATTTCACCCCTAAAGGAATTCAGAGCATAGTATTATGCATTCTGAGTAATTAGAGATAAAATCTACTGCAAGTGATAAAACATAAAGATACATATCAATAACACATCAAAAAACTCATGAGAATCTCAGGTCTAGAAGTAGAATGCCACTTTGTATTACTGATAATGGGTAAAACATACAAGCAGCAATTTGGTGCAATATTCTCCAACCATTTTCTCTTCGATGTTTAGTCTAAAAATAGACGTTCTTTACAATCTAGATGATCTGCCTAGCTGGCTAGATCTTCGAATTCTACTATGGCACCTATCATAACTGAAACCACTAACTTGAAATAGAAAAATGACAGCTATCCTTTAAAGAAAACAAACTCCTAATAGGACTCTATCTCCTATTTATTACATTCATTTATCTTATCAGTGAAATAGTTACATAATGGTTACATAATGAATTTCACATGCTCGAAGGACAAATCACCATAATTCACCACAACTTTACATCTTCAAAACACCCCTAGATCTATGGAACATAATCATGCTTTTTAGGGATGGATGACCTTCACTGTAAATGTTGTTTTGATTGATAAGCTGGCTGTGTGGCACTCCTTTTGAGCCATGAATCTCTAATGATATGGTCCACTGACATGCTGGAGGTCACTAGCTGGAAAATGTGTTGTTGATATACTCAAAATTCTTCAAAAGCTCCTCGCTATGAAAATAGGGTAGTTTAGGCAATTTCATAGCGAGTTTTAGTAGCGTATGAAAACTTGCTTTTTGTTGGCTTGAGGGGTCCTGACCCAGGTTCATAGGTTAAGGTTTGCCAACAAACCCCTATACTACTGGCCCTTTCGGCAATGACCTACTTTCAAAGGCCAAGGTATCACTTGAAGTAGTATGGGAGGGTGTTGGAACCAGGTTTCTACATCCTGAGAGAGAGTAGGTAATTTGAGGCAGATTTGTGTTATAACTTACTAGGTTCACACAGAATGAATATATTTGCAGCCCTTTTAATAGTGTAATTAGCATATAACTAGAACAAAACTATTAGATCTAATCAATACATTTGCATCCACGTGCGTGTTATCAAATACCATCACAAAGCACTATAATCGCAACCAATATCAGATCACAGAGATACTTAAGCTAATTCCATAACATAGACACATTCGCAGCTTACTTAAATAGATGTGCTTCAGTAGCAAACATAACCAATTCAGATAACACACAGATACTTTAACGATACTTCGCATTCATTAACATTCAGATCCACTTACAACCAAAACACAGCCCGCGCACACAGCCTAGCAGGGTTCACACACAACAGGACTGAGGATCTCCATGCACACAGCCAGTAGGAGTCCTTACCCAAAAAAACCCAAAACGGATCTAATAGTTTGCATGTAGCATCAATATATCCACTTTCTTACTTACCAGACCCAACTATCTATCTATTTATACATCACAGCCTTTGTTATCCTATGGTCCGCAAACCATGGTTTGCAAACCCTAGAGCTACCCTTTGACCCATTACAAACATTAGGGGCTTTGACCCACCCCAAAACCCCTACGAAGGACCAAATTTAACAAAATTGTATACAAAATGTAGGTTAAGGAACCCCGTTCCAACAGGCCCCCAACACAATCTTGTGACTCATTCCGAGTCACTGCGGCCATGGGTTCTCCATCTTTGCCTGCAGCTGCTTGATTACCTCAACCAATGAGGACAACACTCCTTCACTCTGCGCAGTAGCATTCTGAGCAATCTCCACCAACTCTTGCAATGTTGTACCTTCTGTAGCAGTAGTGACGCTCTCCAAAGTTTGGTTCAGCTGCTTAACTGCAATATCGACGTCCTGAGAGAGCTTGAGGGCTTCATCGGCCCAAGGCTTGAGGTGGTCGCTGAGGACCTTATTTTTCTGGCAGAGCTCTTCAATGTCGTATCTCAGCGTGTGGCTAGTACGTAGTCATGCCAAGCATTGAGCAGGGATCAGAGTAGGCATAGTGGCTTCCAGCTGCTCAAACTCTTCTTCCTTCTAAAGCATCATTTGAGTAAGTTCGTGCATGAGAGGATCTCGTGGCACCTTAGTCCATAGCTGCATAGCTGTCTCCAATAGTCCGGCGCCTTGAGCGATATGATCTGTGATGACATTAGTGGCCTCTCTGACCAACGCGACTCGCTGGGCCCTTAGCTTAGGTGGTGTTTTTGGCTGTAATTTGGCCTGCAAGGCTGCAATCTATTGTTCCATCTTTGTCTTAACTGCTTGGATCTCAGTCCTTGAAGCCTTGAGTGCTGCAACAAAACCCTTAATCTTAGCCTAGGGGGTGGAAGAAGCCGAGATATCTTCAGTGAAATCTGCACAGAGCCTACTAATTAGGAGTTCTAACTCTGTTTGTTGCGCAGTGGTGAGGGTACATGTTGCGTGTGCCTAGGATATTTCAACAGTTTTCTCTTCTATCGTTTGCTCAGTTTTACTGAGCTATTGGTGTATGCAGTGGTCCCTGTGTTGAATCTCTTCAAACAAGGATGCGTGGAGGACCTGTAATGGTTCATGTGGCAGGCGGGCTAGGTCTAATTGCACCTCTGCACAGGGATGGACCTACACTCCTAAGTCGGGTGGACTCAGCATGAGGGCTGCGCTTGGCAGAGGGCAGAAGCGACTTTCCATTGTACTAATCAATGTGTTGCTTGTTGCTGGGTCTGACCTTACCTGGATCATACTTGTCTGCAAGGTGTCAGTCTTCAGCTGCAGAGCCCGGAGCTCAGCCTAGAGGGTGTCGACTGTGCCCTTCTGCTGCTCTTCTAGAGCCAGCTATTTCTCTTCTACAGCAAGGGTGGCTGCATCCACGATCTGCTCCAGGTTCTCTTTTTTCAAAGTAACTCCTATGTCTCGTTCCGTCCATTGAGTGTGTTGCTTCTTCTGTGGTCCCTTAACAGGGTCACCTGTTTATTTCATTCCCTAAGGGGAGTCAGCACATCCCGCATCCAAAACCTCTGCTCCTAGATCCTTCTGCAAATCCTTCTGCGACTCCTTCTGCAAACCCTTTTGCGAATCCTTCTGTGAACCCTTTTGTGCTCCCGAGTCCACTTCCTTCCCAGTATTATTAGCCTGTCCTCCAGTCTCCCTAGAAGTGGTGGGCAGGGTGACCTTTGCGGTGTTAGTACCTGTAGTGTCCTTCATTCCTGACTTGAAGCCGAGCTTCCAGTGTGCAGGCCAATCAACAATAATGTGGTCAATCTCCTCATCTGTGACCATGTATGGGAGTGATACCCATGCTGGACCCTTGCGGCCCCTGATCTGTACATTGTGCATTATTACCTGAAAAGCTGCGATGCTCTTGTACTTATCATAAATGGCTGGTGACGAGCGTGGTTGGGAATTGATAGTAGCTGCAAGCCTGCTTTGAAATAGGACCTAGAAGACTTGATTATCCTCAATACATTATGCATCCTTAGAATCCCACAAGTTCGGGTATTGCGCTCCCTCGCACATACCTGGCTTGAGTTCAGGGAGAACCGAGTCTTCAGAGGCTTCCCATGAGACCAACGTGATGAGGAGTGTTAGCCATGAGTAGCAAAATGATTTTCACTAGTCCTGGGCCTTGCGCACATTTTCCATAAATTCGTTGCACAAGAACTGGGACCAGTTGTAGTAGACCCCCTTTTCGTAGCGCCCAACCAACTGAATTACATATGCAGGAACCTTGGAAACCTATCACTTGCGCATCATATTGCATGCTAACAATAAGGTACCCATGCGTGCACCAGGGTCACTAATAGTGCTGATCATGAATCCCCGAGTGTTCCGCTCCACATGGTAGTCCTCGCGCACCTTCTCAGCGATTTATTGCTCATACTCTTTGCCGACGCGTAGCGTAGGGTCTGGCCCTTCCATGGGGAGACCATTAATATGGTGAATAAGCATGGCATCAATGGGGATTCGATCCTGGATCCATAAGCTTCCATCATGGACCAAGGAAAGCAGCTGGTGCACAAGTAGGTATGTGACATTGTAGTGGCCAAAATGAGGCATCCTCAGTAGGTTTAAGAGCTCGGAACCAGCCAATCCACTTGCCCATGGCATGGAAAATACCTTCAACACGTCATCCTCCAATACCATTTCAAGATATAGCTCAGGTGCCAGTTCTGGGAAGGCATCCAAATTGGCGAGGTTGTGGTCATCGATTTTTACCGAGTGAAGTTTGCCAAAGGAATCGCCAATTATGGGGACCTCTCTCAGAATTAGCGGCATTTGCAGGTATGTGCATAGGCCATCGAGATTCTTAGGTGTGGGCATCGAGGGCCTACGAGGCTGGACATAGGGCATTAGCCAGTTGATTGGTTCAAGGATCCAGGCCTCTTCCTGAGCAGACAAAGGCCCCTTCAAAGGGTTAGGTAAACGTACCTGGGGCACCGTTCGGGGGGATCTCACATTCTGAGGGGAGGTGCAGGGCTTCCCTCTAGCCCACTTCGCAGGTTTCCCTAACCCTTGGCCTTTTTCTTTCCCTTTTTGCTTTCCCTTGCTCAATGTGGACATAACTTCCTCGACTACGGGGTGAACTTCCAACACTTCCTCATATTCTCTCCCCGTCGAGGCCACAGTTTGGGAAGATTCGACGGGATTAGATGCAGTCATTCTGGCACGAAAAATGAACTCAGGGTGGCTACTATCTGAGGGGGAAGCACGCTCAGACATGTACAAGGCGCAATAGTCACAGACTCATACAAAACACAAACTGCTCAAGATACACGAAACCCTCTTCTGAGCTATCTCGTTGAGCCTCAAATTTGTGCTTTCCTTCACCCTCATTTTACCTCATTTTTCCTTGTCCATTTCTATCTTAGACCTAATTGATCAATAAATATAGTTAAAATTACTTCTAGAATGATTTACATGACTGACTTGTTAGATTTTGTGATTTTTGCCATTGTTAAGCATTTTGACCGGAACTAGCTGCAGAATGCAGACATTCCGTAGCTAACCGGCGATTCTGCAGCTGCCTTCATGTTTGAGTATGTTCCAGGTGGCCTCTTGATAAAAACCACATATGGGCATGATATATGTCATGTCTACATGGTTTGTAAATGTCCAATGTTCCGGGTGGCCTCTTGAGAAAAACCGCATATGGGCATGATCCACGTCATGTCTACATGGTTCGTTGCTCATCATGGAGGAAGAAATGAATTCTGGGTATGGTTTTGAACGTGGGGAACACATTTATGAAGGAAGACTTCTATTAGGACTGTCTCAGTCCAGATGTCTTTTCTTCTTCACGCAGTCACCTCAAAGAGTCCTAACGTGATTCGGATAAGGAAAGACATTGTTCCTAAATTGTTGTAATTATTGTTACGTGCATTTGCTTTATAAACTCTTGGGAGACCGAGAGCTATGTTAGAGATTTTATGTTAGATTTGCTGCTAGATTTTGTTTAAAACTCTGTGTTACGTTCTTGAAGACGCAGAGTGTTATGTTCAAACTATTTCATATTTAATGGAGCAGACAAAGTTATTTTGAAGGCGTGATTTAATTTGGAGTTGAATTCCGTCAAGTGGTAGAGGGCCCCTGCCTCTTGGACGGATTTATTTTGTGTAAATTAGATAAGTTTTTCTAGCTGCCTTTACACTTTGCATTTGAATTAATAGTTGTTTTTGTTAGCTACTGTAGTCGTACTCATTCTAACTCTTCCACCAGAAGATAATCTTCCAAAAGACTATAATGATGAATGTTGAATGACTATAGTATTGTAGGATTAGGAGTTGAATTTGTAGTTGTTTTAACTAGCTACTGTAGTTATATTCATTCTAGCTCTTCCACAAGAAGACACTCTTCCAAAATATTATAATGATGAATGATGAATAGCTATAGTACTGTAGGATTTAGTTGTAGTTTTTGCTATTCAATATCACAGTTACACTTGTTCTAATCACTCTTCCACAAGAAGAAACTCTTCCAAGAAATTCTTAAGAAGTTCAAGACATGACTGTGATAATGAATGATTTGGTTGTGTGTTTGTACTAAGTATCATCTCTGTTCTTGCTCTTAAACGCTTGCCCAAGACATCATAATGACGAGTAGGGTATGGATATGATATCTTAGTTTTTCATTTTCTTTCAGTCTATTTGCTTACAATTGCACCCAATTACACAGTTAGAATTGTTCTATCCCTTCCAAAAGAAGGAACTCTTCCAAAATATCACTAATGACGAACAAGAAGATTGTGTAACTTCATAGAATAAAGCATGTTAGCATAGTTAGAATGCTCCGGAGTTTCATTGCATTTAATTCATGTTCAGTTACTTTGTTTCAAGTTTGATGATGACTTATAGTTCAACATTGTTCTAGTTTAGTGGCATCTTAGGTTCATTCTTAGATTAACTCATTGCACTTGCATCTCATATTCAAATTGTCATCCATTGCACAATAGATTACTTTAGTTGTTTGGATTAACAAGACAACCTTCATTATTCACAAACATCTTCTTGTTCTAAAATCTACAAATGATCCATAGCCATAGGAACAGAGGACAACATCACTATAAGGTCTCAAATCTCTCTGCAATTTCCTTATCATTTTATAAACAAAACTTTTCCTCAAAAGAACTACTTTGAAAAAGAAACCAATAACTCTTTGAGTATAGGTTCTGTGACATTCAATTAAATTGTAGAATAGAACTAGAAATCAATCATAGAATAGAAGAACTTAGGACAAAATGTTGCATCATGGTAAGATTAGTGTTTAACTGTTTAGTTAGAGGATTTTCATATTTAGTGATCATTTCTCAAGTCTAGTTTGTGTTTTGAATCATTTGTCTAAAAGTCATTATCAAGCTTTGCTTTTATTTAGTCATAGTTTAGATTCTGCTTCAGTGTTTCCAATTGCATTTGCCATTCCATACATTAGGCTTAACTCTGTTTTTGACCACCAACTTCTTTCCATTAGTTTTCTAGGCATTTTCATTGTGAGCATAAAACATCAAAAGACCAAAAACATCATAAAACACTACACACAACGACCGGAAACAACTTTCTGAGTACATATGGTACAACAACTAACGTTTACAAATCCTGGTTGACAATTAAATGAGCTCAATTTAGGAGACTAGATTGAGACCAAACATTTTGGCGCCGTTGCCGGGGAAGTGAAAACTAGGTAACCTTTGTTTCTTAGCATCCAAAAAAAATTTTATGCGTAGGGAGAGAGATTCAAGGGGAAGATTTATAAGCAGCAGAGGCAGAAGATTGATTTCTAGAACACCACTTGTTTCATCTAGATCCAGAGCTAGTACACCTTCAACTCAAACCCATCTTCCATCCTTTACTGATCCTGGACCTCTAGAAGATCTAAGGTCACCTATTCCATTAGAGAAACCTTCCACTTCATCTACTGAACCTGCTATAGAAGATCTAAAGATTCCTGTTAGGGACACAAACCTTTCTATTTCCACAGGAGAGTCAACCATGGCAGAAGAAGGAGGAGGAGGAGTTGTTAATGGAGAACACACATTATTTGGAGGAAGTAGAGGTAGAGGTAGAGGAGAAGGAGGAAGAGGAGAAGGAGGTAGAGGTGCAGAAGGAGGAAGAGGTAGAATAGGAAGCTCTTTTGGGACTGCTATACTTGATGAAGAAAAGCAGAAGTAAAACCATGAAAAAAATATTCACCCTCTTGTCCTTCCAAGCTTCTCTGGACTTAAAACTGAAGATCACGAGCTTTCTTATTCAGATTTGAAGTGCGCGCCTTAGAACTTGTGACTATACAAGATGCTCAAGCGAAATTGTTTCCCTCCTTTGAAGGAACGACATTGAAGTGGTTTATGAGTCTAATCAGTAGTTCTATTAGAACATGGGAAGACATGAAACAAGCATTTCTAGAGAGATACTTGGATTATTGTATGCCGGTTAATCATAAGGAAGAAGTATTCAAGATGTTACAAAAAGAAGATGAAAACTTAGAAGATTTGTTGGAAAGATTTAAATACAACATAAAAAGGGCACAAATGGAAAACCTAGATCAAGACACTTTAAAAGCTCTTTTGTTGAAAACCATTAGGGATGAATGGTTGGATATCCTTAACATGATGGAAAAAGGGGATATATCACAACTCACATTACCTGAAATATCTGAGTTATGTATCAACCTTTCCAGAGGGAAATCCAAAACTGTCAAAGGTCCAAGAGATCCTGCTCTTGCAAGAGCAAGTAAATCTGCTTCTGGGACAGTAAGTAGATCAGAAATAGGACACATGCTTGATGATTTTAAATCTGACATCTTAGGAAGTCTTAGTGAACAAATAGACACCCTCAAGATACAAAACAAGCAAAAGGCTGAATCTGATGCCTTGGCAATCTTTTTTCCCAAATGTAGAAAGAAACATTGCCTTGAGAGAGTGTCCTCTAGATGTAAAAGTTGTAGAAACCTGTGTTATTTGTTCTGAGAAACATGAGACCAAGAATTGTCCTTCTCTTCCTGGTCTCAAGGCTGTCTTTCAAGAAGAAACTCCTACAGACTCCACAGAATCTCTTAACTTTGTATCTAGAAGGCCTTGGCAGGGATCTCAGACACAAGGATTCCATGATCAAATGTATAATCAACCTCCACCTTGGAATTCTTGGCAGCAACCTTGGCCCCAATTTCAAAATCAATCTCAAGCTTGGGCATAAGGATCACAAGGTCCCTATGGAAGATACTCTCCATATTATCAGTATCCACCATCCTATCCACCATATCCACATTTTTATCCTCAAAATTCCCAACAAAATTTTCAACAAAATCCTCAACAACATCATCAGAACCAACCACATCAAAATCAACCACTTCCATTACCATTTCCTCAAAAATCCAATCAATTTCCAGCTCAATCTATACCAAACCCCAATAATAAGAATCCTCAGAATACATACATGATAGAAGGACAACAATTTCCAACTTATTTAATTACTCCTCTAGACCTTAGTGATGTTCAACTTAGGTCTGGAAAGATACTTGAAAAAAGGAAACCTTCTGTGATCATACAAGAACAAGACAATTCTGAGGAAGACTCCCTACGGGTTAATAAAAGTCTTGAGGAAGATACATCCTTTCAAGACTAAAACATTGAAAAACTGAAACAAAAAGATCCAATAAATCCAACTCCAGTATTAGAGCAACCATCCACATCTACTTCTATACCTCCCTTTCCGGAAAGACTACAAATTGATAAAGGTGTAGAAAAACAAATAATGGTGCCTAATTATGATTTCTTAGATGAATTGAGAAATGTTTGCATTAAAATTCCATTATTTCAAGCCATCAAGGAAATCCCAATTTTAGCCAAAACAATAAAGGAGTTGAGTATGAAGACAACAAGAAAAAGAATAAGAGGAACCAAGAAAATTCAACTGGTAGGACAAATAACAGACATTATGATGGGCAAGATAGCTATTCCAAAGTACCTTGACCCAGGAAATCCAGTTGTCAAAATTCACATCAATGGCATTGAAATTCAAAACACACTCATCGACTTAGGAGTAGCAATAAATATCATGAGTAAACAAATCATGGACAAACTGAAACTTCCTAATCTTCTCTTTACACCCACACTATTACAATTAGCAGATAGATCTGTGATCAGACCAGATGGGGTAATAGAAGACATTCCGGTGTCCCTAGACTCTTGGGAGTACCCTGTGGATTTCATGATCCTGACACCCAAGAATAATCTAGGAGGCCATCCTGTTATACTAGGAAGACCTTGGTTGGCTACAGCTGATGCCTTTATTAGTTGTAGGTCCGGTGATATGTATATTTCTTATGGTAGTTCAACAAAGAAATTTACTTTATATCCTCCAGCTAGGACAATTACAGAACTAGATGACACTCAATGGATAGAGGATGAAGAATATTTACAACCACTCTTCACAATTTCAGAAATTAGTGAAGATAATCAAATTCTGAATACTCTAGAAAACTTTGAATCCTCTCAAGAACATAAACATGAATCATTTCAAGAGGGATCCAATATTGAATTCTTGTCATCTAGGCAGATGTCTCTTCATTCTATGGACAAATTTGGCAGCTCTACAAGTGAAATTTTTCCAGGCAAAACCTTGAACATAAACGAAAACCTAGAAAAATCTCAACAAGAAGAGTTAGTCAAAGTATTACAGAGACATTCTTCTGCATATGCATGGGAATACACTGACATGAAAGGGATAAGTCCCAAGACTTGTACTCATCACATATATATAGAGGCAAATTGCAAACCAATCAGACAGCCTCAAAGACGGATGAATCCAAATCTTAGGGAAATTGTTAAAGAGGAATTGCAAAAATTGTTAAATGTTAATTTCATCTATCCTATTTCAGATAGTCAGTGGGTTTCTCCTTTGGTAATTGTGCCAAAAAAAAATGGAAAATGGAGGGTGTGTGTTGACTACCGAGAATTGAATAAAGCTACTCTTAAAGACCATTTTCCTTTACCTTTCATAGATCAAGTATTAGATACATTAGCTGGCAAAAAGTACTTTTCATTCCTAGATGGGTTTAGTGGTTACAATCAAATCCAAGTAGCACTTGAAGACCAAGATAAAACCACATTCACTTGTCCTTGGGGTACCTATGCCTACCGAGTATTGCCATTCGGGTTATGCAATGCACCTGCAACATTCCAAAGGGCAGTATTAGGAATTTTTTCTGATCTGATACATGACTGTGTAGAGGTGTATATGGATGATTTCACAGTTTATGGGGACACATTTGAAGAGGCTTTAGAAAACTTGGAAAAAGTCTTAAAAAGATGTCAAGAAGAAAACCTTTCACTTAGTCATGAAAAATGTTTTATGATGTTCACTGAAGGTATTGTTTTAGGGCACCACATTTCAGGGGATGGGATTAGATTTGATGAGGCAAAAGTTGAAGTCATTTCTAACCTATCCATTCCAAGTTGTCAAAGAGATGTTAGAAGTTTTCTAGGATTTACAGGGTATTATCGGAGATTTATAGAAAACTTCACCAAAATAGCATCTCCACTCTTCAAATTACTCACCAAAGATTGTGAATTTAAGTGGACTTATGATTGCCAGTTAGCTTTTGAAACCCTGAAAACCAAAATTTCTGAAGCACCTATATTAAGGGGACCTAACTGGAAGTTACCTTTTCATATCTCGACAGATGCTTCCGATACAGCTCTAGGAGCAGTATTGGGACAGAAATATTTAATTCCCTATGCCATCTATTATATCAGTAAAAATTTGACTCCCGCAGAGTTAAACTATACTGTAACTGAAAAAGAGTTTTTAGCTGTTGTTCATGCCATTAACACATTTAGATACTATATAACAGGCTATGAAACTTTTGTTCACACTGATCATTCTGCAATTAGATATTTAATGAATAAATCAATTAATAATGGCAGAGTTATAAGATGGTTGTTATTATTGCAAGAATTCAACATTACTATTCTAGATAGGCCTGGAAAACAAAACACTGTGGCTGACTTCCTGTCTAGAATTCAAAATATCAAAGATGACACTCCGGTTGAAGATCAATTTCTTGATGAATATCTTTTTGCAGTTTCTACTCAAACTCCATGGTTTGCTGATATTGCTAATTATTTAGTTTCAGGAAAATTTCCTTCAATTATGAATGCAAAGGATAAAAGAAAAATCATTAATGATAGTGCAAGATATTCATGGGTCGCTAATGAGTTGTACAAGACAGGTTCAGATTTGATCATTAGAAGGTGTGTTCGTGAAGATGAGATGCCTGAAATTCTCAAGGCAGGTCATGATGAACCTTGTGGCGGACACTTTGCAGATAAAAGGACAGCCTATAAGATCCTTAATTTAGGATATTATTGGCCATCTTTGTTTAAAGATGCAAGGGAGTATGTCAAAAGGTGTGACGGTTGCCAAAGGGTAGGGAAACCTTCTCCTTCAGGTGAGATGCCATTACAACCTCAGGTACACATTGAACCTTTTGAAAAATGGGCTTTGGATTTTGTAGGACCTATTAGTCCTCCATCAAGACAAAAGAAATATATATTAGTTTGCACTGACTATGTTACTAAGTGGGTAGAAGCTAAACCATTACTTGTTGCTAATGAATCATCTGTAGTTACTTTTCTTTTTGAGGATATTTTCACTCATTTTGGTGTCCCAAGGGAAATTGTTACAGATCAAGGAGCTCAATTTACATCAAGGCTAGTGGAGCAAATGATGGAGAAATACAAAATCAGACATAGAACATCTACTCCTTATCATCCACAAGCAAATGGTCAAGTGGAATCCGCTAATAAGGTCATTGAAGGAATCCTAACAAAGACTGTTCATTTACATAGAAGAGATTGGGTAGATAGGCTTCCTGAAGCCTTGTGGGCCTATAGAACTACATGGAGAAACACAACAGGCCATACTCCTTATGAGCTTGTTTATGGGAAGCAAGTTTTGTTTCCTATAGAGTTCCAAATTCAAACATTCAAGATCGCAGTTCAGCTAGGACTTGATCTAACGGAGGCACAAAAGCATAGACTGGAGCAAATTAATGAATTGGATGAGATCAGACAAGATGCAGTTCAGAAAACAAGTCTAGTCCAACAACAAAGGGCTAGATGGCATGACAAGTACATCGAGGAGAAGAAATTCAAAGAGGGTGATTGGGCTCTCTTGTTTGATTCAAAATTCAAGGATTTTCAAGGGAAATTTCAGACACATTGGCTTGGGCCATATGAAATTGTTCGAATTTTTGATAATGGGGCGGTAAAAATCAGAACTATAGATGAAGAGGAGGTCACTTTTCTTGTGAATGGTCATAGACTGAAGCTATACCACAAGCCACTCTCAAGAGAAGAGTTTGTCAAGAAGTTCCAAGAAGACAATGATGTGAAGTTAATGAAGAAGAGTCTCTCTTCTTCATCAACTTGATTGAATTTTCTGAAGCATTTCTATTCTAAAAAAAAAAAAATTAAAAATTAAAAATAAAAAAATAAAGGTATAAACATGAAAACCAATCATTGATTGGCATGCTTATACAGAAAAGATAGGGTGAAAATCAGAGTCTCTCTGACACTCTAACTTTTCCCATTTTTGTTTTTATAAGCAGCTGTTATAAAAATCATAAGTTCAGTTCTATAGTGCTTATGATTCATTTCATCTCACTCCATTCACTTATTCATCCATACTCCATCTCATCCATAATTCATATTTCACTCTATTCCACACTTCACCCATCTCATTCCATCTTCCATCCATCTCATTTTCATATCAAAATACAAAATTTGATATCTTGCTGTAAGTGAATAAAATATGTCATGAATTGCAGTACAGCCCTTATGTTCCTTCATTCCATTTCATGAACTGAATCCATTTCATTCCATTATCCACTTCATACATATCATAATCCATCATCCATTTTCATTCATACCCCATAACATTTCACCCATACTCCAAAAACATTCCATTTTCATGATTAAAGTGTTCTACAGGAACATTCTGCAGCTCAGTGGACATTCTGCAGCTGATCAGCCTTTCTGCAGCCCGATAGTCTTTCCGCAGCTACAAATCCTGAAGGCATCAACTAGCAGACATCAGAATTGCAACAAAGTGACCCAGTGTATTCATGAATCAAAAGCATTAAGAAAATTATGAAGACTCCTCCAAAGATGAGCAGAGAAGACAAAGGCTACAAAAATCAAATAAAGGACAGAGGTAACAAGTTTAAAATTATAATGGCATTTCATAAAATTTTAGCATAGTTTAGTTATGGATTATTCGAAAAGGTTGTTTTAATTGTTTTTATTGATCAATACCAACAAACCCTCTATAGACTTTGGATTAAAATCTTCCATTTCAAATTTCATATCCGATAGCATTTAAGCGGTTAAATTGGCCGAGGTGTTTGAATTCTCCACGTCTCTTAACCAAATCATTCAATGATGATTCCCTCTGCCGTCGTAAAATCCTCCGCCGTCTCTTCAATCATTAATACAATCCCTCCACCTCACTCCACTACTCCATTCCGTGACCACTGCCATAACTTCATTTTGTAGCCGGCATTCCATTCCGAAGACGGAGATATTATTATCACCGAGAGCAGAGCCAAAGGATATCAGTTTGAATAGCATTGAGCATTGTAAACGCAGAGCAGAGCAGAAGGGTAAATTTGGAAGTATAACAGTGTGAGAACTTGAAGCCACTTGATCCCGTGGGCAGATAAAATATCACTGTGGACGGAGTTTGGATCATTTTCACTATAAACACAGAATTGTAGCAGTGTGAGTTTGAAGTCTTTTGTTACCAAAAGACAGAGGTATTGCAGTGTTAAAATCGAAACCATTTGCTACCAAGAGCTAGAGGTATTGCACAAAAAGAAATTTGAAGCCATCTGCCACTGTCTATCAGAGACATATCAGCTCGAAATTTGAAACTGCTTTCATTATCAAACAGAGGCATATCACTCCAAAGATCAATTGTCAACAGAAGCATATCAGTCCAAGGTTTTGAAGGCATTTGTCATTATCAATCAGAGGTATGTCATTATGAAGTTTGGAGCTATTTTTATTTAGAACTTGAATTCCTTTCAATTCAAAGGTGAAAGTCATTGTTTTGTGGGTAGAAGAGTGTTTATTTGAACATTGAAGAATCAATAATGGGTTTAATTGTAAGAACCGAACCAGTGGGTTCAAAATATTTAGAAGGCTACCCACAATGCAAAGAAATGTTACAACAAATAGGATGGCTTCAATTTTTGGAAAAGTTTAATGGCTTCCATAAGGAAGTCACTAAAACATTTGCAAGATCATTTCAAGGGACCGAAGTTGAAGTGGGGGATGTCAAGTTTACTGTCACTGAAGTTTTTATTGCAGAGGCTACAGGGTTGCTCAGAACTGGAGAGAGATGGTTTAAAAATAGAGAATTCCACAATGACTCCTGGAAACAAATTTTAAAATCACCAAATATGGATGTTAGTGTATTCAAGAAAGGAATTCCCAGTTCTGAATTGAAAAACAAATGGAAAAACATACTACTTCTTTTGCAAAAATTTGTTACATGTGAGGGTAGATATGGGACATTTTATGTCTACCACATTAGACTAATGATGCATTTTCTGGGGGAAGACTTAAACCTACCATATTTCTTGCATCAAAGTCTGAAGAAGATGGCTTCCTGCGTTCAGAGAAGAGTTCAATTTTTAGAGACAACCCTGTATCATCATGGTTTGGTCAAAATCTTGATTGAACATCATCTAGCTAAAACAAATGATACATGGGATGATTTCTTAATAAGAAATCATTTTGAAGAAGCAAAAGAACCATCACCTGAACCACAGCCTACAAAAAGAAGTAGGAAATGGAGGGCTTCAGAAGTTGAAATTGATAAAACAATCCAAGAAAGAAGTGAGGAAATCATTTTAGAGAAGTTGACTCAAATCAAGAGGCAACTTAAGGAAGAAAAGGTAATCAAGAAATCTTCCATGGAGAAAGGAGAGGGATCTTCTCAGCCTAGAAGAAGCCACAGATTAAAGGGGAAACTGAAGAAAACACTAATCAAGAAAACAGTGGTAATCAATATAGAAGATGAAGAAATATCCACTGAAGAGGACGTTGAAGAAGATTTTTATGAGGGAACCCCTGAAGTTGACCCTGCTCAACAGGAAATTTATGACTATGTGGAAACTTTGGAGAGGAGAGCTTCAGAAAGCAGAGAAAGAACCCCCAGTCCTCCACTATCTGAAATAGATATATTAAGGAGGGATAGATATGAGTTGGAATTGCTGAATAGACATATCAAAAACGAGAATGAAATTCTCAAGGATCAAATCAAGCTCAAAACTGATATGAACTCAACCTTATCCCTGCATATAGACAAGGTGGAGAAGACCAATGAGAAGTTGAAGACAAGGAACAAAAAGCTAATCAGGGCACTCACCAACCTCAGGTTCAAACTTGTTATCAGGAAACCCAGAAGACCTCTAGCTTCAAGACAAAGGAGAAGAAGGGGATTAGATGTCCTTGCAGAAGCCTCTGAATTCATAGGATAATTTGCATGAGGACATGCAAAGAGACAGCAGTGGGGGTATGTTGAGCCTCAAAATTTTGCTTTCCTTCACCTCATTTTACCTCATTTTCCCTTGTCCATTTCTATCTTAGACCCAATTGATCAATAAATATAGTTAAAATTACTTCTAGAATGATTTACATGGCTGACTTGTTGAATTTTGTGATTTTTTCCATTGTTAAGCATTTTGACCGGAACTAGCTGCAGAATGCAGACATTCCGTAGCTAACCGGCGATTCTGCAGCTGCCTTCATGTTTGAGTATGTTCCAGGTGGCCTCTTGAGAAAAAACCGCATATGAGCATGATCCACGTCATGTCTACATGGTTCGTTGCTCATCATGGAGGAAGAAATGAATTCTGGGTATGGTTTTGAACGTGGGGAACACATTTAGGAAGGAAGACTCCTATTAGGACTGTCTCAGTCCAGATGTCTTTTCTTCTTCACGCAGCCACTTCAAAGAGTTCTAACGTGATTCGGATAAGGAAAGACATTGTTCCTAAATTGTTGTAATTATTGTTACGTGCATTTTCTTTATAAACTCTTGGGAGACCGAGAGCTATGTTAGAGATTTTATGTTAGATTTGTTGCTAGATTTTGTTTAAAACTCTGTTACGTTCCTGAAGACACAGAGTGTTATGTTCAAACTATTTCATCTTTAATGGAGCAGACAAAGTTATTCTGAAGGCGTGATTTAATTTGGAGTTGAATGCCGTCAAGTGGTAGAGGGCCCCTGCCTCTTGCACGGATTTATTTTACGTAAATTAGATAAGTTTTTCTAGCTGCCTTTACACTTTGCATTTGAATTAATAGTTGTTTTTGTTAGCTACTGTAGTCGTGCTCATTCTAACTCTTCCACCAGAAGATACTCTTCCAAAAGACTATAATGATGAATGTTGAATGACTATAGTATTGTAGGATTAGGAGTTGAATTTGTAATTGTTTTAACTAGCTACTGTAGTTATATTCATTCCAGCTCTTCCACAAGAAGACACTCTTCCAACAGATTATAATGATGAATGATGAATAGCTATAGTACTGTAGGATTTAGTTGTAGTTTTTGCTATTCACTATCACAATTACACTTGTTCTAATCACTCTTCCACAAGAAGAAACTCTTCCAAGAAATTCTTAAGAAGTTCAAGACATGACTGTGATAATGAATGATTTAGTTGTGTGTTTGTACTAAGTATCATCTCTGTTCTTGCTCTTAAACGCTTTCCCAAGACATCATAATGACGAGTAGGGTATGGATATGATATCTTAGTTTTTAATTTTCTTTCAGTCTATTTGCTTACAATTGCATCCAATTACACAGTTAGAATTGTTCTATCTCTTCCAAAATAAGGAACTCTTCCAAAATATCACTAATGATAAACAAGAAGATTGTGTAACTTCATAGAATAAAGCATGTTAGCATAGTTAGAATGCTCCGGAGTTTCATTGCATTTAATTCATGTTCAGTTACTTTGTTTCAAGTTTGATGATGACTTATAGTTCAACATTGTTCTAGTTTAGTGGCATATTAGGTTCATTCTTAGATTAACTCATTGCACTTGCATCTCATATTCAAATTGTCATCCATTGCACAATAGATTACTTTAGTTGTTTGGATTAACAAGACAACCTTCATTATTCACAAACATCTTCTTGTTCTAAAGTCTACAAATGATCCATAGCCATAGGAATAGAAGACAACATCACTATAAGGTCTGAAATCTCTCTGCAATTTCCTTATCATTTTATAAACAGAACTTTTCCTCAAAAGAACTACTTTGAAAAAGAAACCAATAACTCTTTGAGTATAGGTTCTGTGACATTCAATTAAATTGTAGAATAGAACTAGAAATCAATCATAGAATAGAAGAACTTAGGACAAAATGTTGCATCATGGTAAGATTAGTGTTTAACTGTTTAGTTTGAGGATTTGCATATTTAGTGATCATTTCTCAAGTCTAGTTTGTGTTTTGAATCATTTGTCTAAAAGTCATTATCAAGCTTTGCTTTTATTTAGTCATAGTTTAGATTCTGCTCCAGTGTTTCCAATTGCATGCCATTCCATACATTAGGCTTAACTCTGTTTTTGACCACCAACTTCTTTCCATTAGTTTTCTAGGCATTTTCATTGTGAACATAAAACACCAAAAGACCAAAAACATCATAAATCAACATAAACGACCAAAAACATCACAAAACACTACACACAACGCATTAGGAAACAAGCACCTAGGTACATATGGTACACTTCACTTCAGCAGTTTACAAATCCTGGTTGACAATTAAATGAGCTCAGTTTAGGAGACTAGATTGAGACCAAACACTATCCTTCTATTTTTATAGCCTTGGAGATCAACCAAATATTGGGTGAAACTTATCAGGAACTTACCATCAAGTAAACGGTAAAAAATATTTGGAAATCGCCTCATTAATTGTTGTCCGCCCGCTCCTTTCAATGGTAAAATTTTATTTTTACCCAATTTTACTGTTCCAATGGCTAGTTTTCATAGCTGTAGATTACCCTTGTGCTTCCAATGCACACTTTCTGTGCTCTGGCTACACCCCTACGCTCCCAGCGCACCTCTTGCGCCCTAAACACACCCCTGCGCGCCTAGTGCACCTCTCTGGGCCTCCAAACCTGCGATCGATCTTTGCGCGTACCACGGTCCTGACTGCAATTGTCTCCCATTGTGCGTGAATTCCACTCCGTGCAGCTACTCCGGCCATATAGTCATTTGATCCGATATGGTTTGAGCCGACTGCCATTGACATATCCTGGTACCATATCACCACACAACATGGCTAATCGGACTGCTCCTTCATTAGTAATTTCCTTTACCATATAGGGACCTAGCCAGTGCTGGCAGAACTTTCCTGGGTGTTTCGCAAACTGGCTATCATATAGCAGGACCAATTCTCCCTCCACGAATGTATTTTTTCGAATATGTCGATCGTGCCATGCATTATCCTGGGCCTTTTGAACTTGCTGATGGAAGTTAGCAATGAAATGATCTTCTTCCAAGGCCAGAAGCTGCGCTAACTGTTCCTCCATGATATCAGGCTCCGCAATATCAGTAAAGGCTGCGATGCGCAAGCTAGGAGAAATATACTCGATGGGCATAATGGCCTCCTTGCCATAGACCATCCTAAACAGTGTCTTCCCTATCAAATTCTTGCAGGTGGTTCGATAGGCCTAAAGAACTGATAGGATGCGCACGTCCCAGCCGCTAAAATCGGCATTATAGACCTTGGTCAGTGCCTGCTCCAAGATCTTATTAAAATCTTCTACAGCTCCATTTTCCTGTGGATGATACAGTGTTGTTTTTCTGTGGTGAATCTGAAATTCTTCAGTCAAGGCCAGTATTGTTTCATTAACAAAATGGGTACCTCTATCACTCATTAAGATCTTCGGACAACCAAACCTGGTCAGAATATGCTCAAAAATGAAGTGTATAGTGGTATCTGCAGTGCAATCCTTCACATCTTGTGCTTTGGTCCATCTGGTTACATAATCAGTTGCACTGATGATGTAGCACGCACCTGTCTTCTTTCCTAGTGGGTTGATGGGCCCAACGAAGTCAATGGCCCATTTTTCAAATGTTTGTAGGGCCATTTGTGGTTGCAGGGGCATTTTGTCTATGCGTGTTGACCTTCCTGTCCATTGGCATGTATCGCAGGCTTTGCAATAGTCGTGAGAGTAACTATGTAGTGTAGGCCACCATAGCCCAGCTCTCAAGATCTTTTACGTCGTTGATTTCCCTATGTAGTGACCTCCTGCTATGCCCCCGTGAGCTTCTGCTAAGATAACGTTCCTTTCATGCTCCAAAACGTATCTTTGCAGCACATCGTCAGCTCCCAACTTATACAGATGGCCTACGATGATGGTAAAATCTGCTACGCGGGTTACCAACTCTTTCTTCTGCTATGTCAAATACTCTACAGGTGCCATCCCCGTAATCAAGAAGTGAATTATGTCGGAAAAGTGCGCATCAACTATCTTAATAGCGAACAGCTATGCATCAGGAATCCTTCTTCCAATTTGGTCAGTTCTTCACCACTGTTGATTCGGGATAAGTGGTCCAGCCCAACATTTAACTTCCCCATCTTGACGATGATCTCAAAGTCATATTCTTGGAATAGAAATAGCCACCGAAATATTCCCCCCCCCAACACAAGCTTATTCACTAGGTACTTCAAATCTGAGTGATCTGTAAACATCTTGAAGTGCCCTCCTAACAGGTAATGCCAGTATTTTTGCAGGGCGTATACCATGGCCAACCCCTCACGCTCCGTAGTGGAATAGTTGCGCTCCGCACCAGAAAGTTTCCTACTAGCGAATGAAACTAGATGGTCAATGTCTCCGTCTCCAGGCTGTGTAAGGACAACTCCCAGGACAGCTCCCAGGGCAATCCCCGACGCATCTACGTGAACATGGAAAAAATTCGCCCAGTCAGGAAAGATGAGAATAGGTGTAGAGACCATCTTCTCCTTGAGTAGCTTGAAGCTCTTCTGACACTCTTCGTCCTAGAAAAACGAAATGTCCTTCTTTAGAAATTTTTACATAAGTGTTGTGATCAGTGCGTACCCTTGAATAAACTTTCTATAGTAGCTTGTGTGTCCGAGGATAGAGAAAAAATGTTTCTTAGTTGTAGGTTCTGCCAAGTTTATGATAACTACTACTTTGGTGGGGTCAACCATCAATCCTTGTCGAAAAAATATGTGACCGAGCAAGATCCCGAAGGGTATGAAAAATATGAACTTCTTGATATTCAGGGAAATTTGGTGGTTTTGACAGGCGTCCAACATCATACGCAGGTTTGAGACATGCTTCTTTACCAACCCGAAGACGGTCCAGTCATCAAAATATACCTCCAAAAACTTGTGAATGAACTCTTTGAACACTGCAACCACCACCCGCAAAAATATGGCAGGGGCATTCTTGAGCCGAAATGGCATGATAGTGTACTGAAAAGATCCCAATTTAGTGGTGAACGTGGTTTTGCTGCTATATTTAGGTGTGGTCATGATCTAATGGTAGCCTGAGAACCCGTCCGTGAACGAATATGCTTCATGCCCCCCACGCTGTCAAGGATTTCATCTATTAATGGCGTAGGGAAGGGGTAATGTACACAGGCATTATTCAATTTGTGTAGGTCAACACAAATATGTATCTGTCCCTTAGTAATTTTCTCCTGAACCACCATAGGAATTATGCAATTTGACTGTTCGACTAGTTCAATGATACCTGCGGCTATCATTTTGTCAAATTATTCTTTGACCTTTTGTTTGTACTTAGGGTTCAATCGATAAGGGCACTGCTTCATAGGGTGCACATCTGGTTTTAAAGTGATGCGCCTGACCCCTAGGTCCCCTGTAATCCCTTTGAGTTCTGAGAATTTTGTCGTGAATAAGTCCTGGTATTCCGTGAGGAGTTCTGCAACTTTTCCTACAGTATCATCATCCCAGTAGTCCCCAATTTTAGCCAGCTTAGGTTTCTCATCCATTCCAATGTTGACTTTGAGCAGCTTCAGAGGCTTAGTGACATCGACGGTCTACAGTGGGGGTCCAGCAACTGCGTGCTCTCCCTTCAACTCCAGGATAGAGACATTTCACGGGTCTTCATCATACTCTTCTATTGCTAAATTGTGGCAGTTGAAAATACCCTGCATCTGTGTTTCCCATGTTGGTGCCCCCTGTGCTGCACAAGGTGTTGGGTGCAAAAATTACACTTAAGAAAACTCCTCAACACTTAATTTGTCAACCCGGGGGATTCTTAAACTTAGAGACGAAGCATAGGCAATGCCAGAGATGGTATGAATCTTCCTAATGTAAATTCCTACTTTCTTTAAAGGAAAGGTTGCAGAATCAAATCAAAAGAGAAAAAGGCAACTTGAACCATCAAAAATAATTTAAGACTGGAACAAGGAAGTATGCATTTGCAAGAGAGAATTAAAGATAAAAGGAAATCACTCCAACTAATGGTTGTTTAATCTACTGAGTGTGTATTTTTCTTTAGCAGAGACACTTTAGTAGTCTCGTTAGATGGGCCCTTAAACCTGCTTCTTTAGAGATTTCCTTCTTGCATTAATTCGTCCTGCACTAGTGCAGGATCAGAGATTTATGTAGAAGGTATAAATAGTGTCTTTACTGAAGGCTTTTTACTTCATTCAAGGGCTCGAACTTTTCAAGGTTCAGAGCACTCAGATCTTGTGGCAAGAAACTGGTTCTTGCACTGGATCAGAGCTTCTTGCACTTAGCATTTAATCCTTAAAATGAGTGTTCAATTATTGCAAGTGCTAGTTTAATATCGAATCAAATTACACACATAAAAGTGAATGTTTCTGATCTTAAAAAAATGCAGAAATAACGAAAAAATCATTTATCCTGTCATAATCATTTAAAGAAAGAAAAAATATTGCGGAAAGTAGACTAAGAAAGCTTGCTGCATCACACCAACGTGCACTAGTGCATTTTCATTTCTCCTGCTTGGACCAAGCGGAAAAACCAATTAAACAGAATTGTAGGAAAAGGAAATATCACACCAATGTGCACTGGTGCAGGTTTTTTTCTCCTACTTGTACCAGGCAGAGGAAAACCAATCTGAAATAAAGTGTAGGAAATTAAATTGTAGGGAAAGAAAATGTATCTACTTCACACAACTAATCCGCTTGCACTCAAACAGGAATACATGTGCTTGAAGTTAAATCACACTTGACAATATAAACACAAATTACAGGAAAAATAGGAAATGGGGTAAACGTGTTGGGTTGGCTGGGCCCTAGCCAACCAGCACGTTTTCCTTTTTAAGTTAAAACACTTCTAAGTAAATTAGTCAATTCATCAACTTAAAGACAAAAAGAAAATTCTGAAACATGAGGCGAAGCTCCCTTTTATTAATTCATTGAGGCAAATACATGAGTTAATACAATGTCCAGCTCAGATTAGGGCGGTAATAAAGCAACCTGTTACCACCTATCAAACTTCACTCTAAAAACTCTACTCAAAAACTTCCCTAAGTCCTATTCACATTTTACATTATATAGCTCTGTTGGCCAAAGGCCGAAACAGATTTTTCAACTGATTACATAGCCATCACATAATTTAGCATTCGGCCTTCAAAATTAGGAAGCTAACAAAACCGGTCGTAGCTAATCTCTAGCTTTTCGCCCTTCACAGATTCGGTCTTGACTACCTTTGGATCAATCGTGCTGTCATGGCTGACTCTGCTCAAGACAAGGTAGTGATTAAGGAGGTTCAGATCTGCCGCAAAGATCTGTTGTGCTGGTAATGGTGCAGGATTTGATCCTGCACTAAGATCAGCAGTCACGGTAAGCACTCTAACTATCAAATAACCATTAGAGATATCGACAAGTCACAAAAGTGATTTAAAAGTAAGAAATCATCTAATCAATATTTAATTAATGCTAAATTGAATTAAAACATGAAGAATAAAGGTTTATACGAAATATGTCATCATGCTTGGACTGGTGCAAGATGAGGGTGCATAAAAGAGGTGAAATAGAGGTAAATGGTAAAAAGAGAGAAAATTAGGGGGCTAACATCCTCCCATCCCTAAGCTATTGTGTGTCTTCACACAACTCTTTACCTCTGCAAAAAACCTTCAAAAATTCGAGCATTGCAGCTCAATCCTACTCTGTCATACTAGCATCAACCTGCAATGTTTCAGACTTCTTCTTTTTGCTTTTCTTTAGTTTCTTTGTCACCTTTCTAAGTTGTTTGAAACACTGCGCAGCTCTGTATTTCCATACTCTGACTTCTCCTTTATTTTTCTGGATCTCCGCCGTTAATTCTTCTTTATTATGTTCTTTTTCCTCCTACGCTTTAGCTACGAGTTGCTCTAAGTTCTGCACTTGAAGCTCTAGCTTGACTATCTAAGCAGCAAGAGCTACTGAGTCTTCTTCCTCTTCTATCCTGATAGGGGCTGTATCTTCTTTAAGGACCTCAGTATCCCTCGAGGTTTCAGTAAACACTTCTTCCTCTTATTCTTCGTCTTCTCGACCTTCTTCTTCTTCTTCCTCTCCTTCTTCTTATTCTAGCTCTTCTTCTTCTTACACTGGTGTAGGAGGGGATTCAACCGTCCACCATCCCTTCTATCTTATCACCGATCCATTCCACCAAAATAGCCGTGGATGCGCGGCATGTTTGAAATCGTGCAGGATTGGTACTTGCGGCGGCGTTTTTAATGGCTAGGTGAGGCAATCATTATACGTGAAGGACGTTTATGATCATGGAGAAAAGGGTAATTATATCCAAGCAACGGTTAAACATTTCCGCACTCCTTCATGATTAAAAAAAAAGAACTTTAGCATTTATTAAAAAATGATCATGATTCTTAACTAAAAACACCTTGTACTTTAAATAATTTTCTCCTAGTTAATATGATAGCACAAGTAATCCTTAAATAAGTGAAAAGGCTTCTTGTAAGCTTTCATGATGACCACTTTCCTATGACATATACTTATGAAAAGAACAAATTGTACTCTGCTTCTGTCAAGGTGCATGCTTGCACCGATCTGTTTACACCGCTTACTATGTTGTTCCGCTGGTACCATTCTGCTTGTATTATTATATAGGACGATATGTTTGCACTAGTGCAAGAATATTGTTTGACAAAAGAACAGGGAATTTAAGTAAAATATAGGCTGGATTTCTAACATGGCTTCCTCAACTGATACTGGAAATTTGCTTTGCCCTTGCTTGATGCTTTAGAGCATCTTTTCGTTCTTTGTGTATGAGATCCTGCAATGAATTCATGAGGGAACAAAGAAGTGGGAAAGGGGAAAATTTTAGAATGGGAAGGAATTTTGTTACAGGGATTCCAGAACTAGTACCACAAGAGGGGATAAACAGAAGTGGGATAGGGAAAAAAATTCAAGGGTAAAGTGGGATTTTTACAAAGCGGGTAGGGTAAATTCAGAAGAATGTGGGAAGGTTAATCATTCTGGGATTTAAAGAAGAAAAATGAGGGAATATTACGAAATGGGATATGAAGAAAGGGAGAAAATTTTATGGAAGGTCTGCCTGCACTAGTGCAAGAAAAATAACTGCAGCGAGAATTAAGCGTTACTTGAAATAAAAATATCCATGCTAATTACCCCAATTTGTATAAAGGTTGGTTTTTTTGAACCTGCTTTTACTTGGTGGTCACTGGCATATCTAAAGATCAAGCAAAATTCTCTTTTTATTAGAAATGTTTGATCATTGGAGATGATCAAAATGTGAAGAATGTTTAACAACTGAATATGTTGCGCCATCTGAACTTGCGCACTTGAAATCAGGCTCTGTAGATGTCGTAATTTTAACTTTTTCACTTGAATGACAGGCTCACTTGAATGTGGCATGAATGGCATGCTCGCTTGATTTGTTGCTGATTGCACTTGCTAGAGTTGTAGAATTGTCCTGCTTAAACTTTGGAATTCACGCTCGCTTGATGTCGATGTCAAATTGGTTGATTGATGTCAGAGTTGAACTTGTTTGATTGCTTTTGATGGTCACTGCAATAAAATTCACTCTGGCTTGCTTGATGGTTTGATATTTATACTGTCTTGACACAAATTGCTTGAAATCACGCTCGCTTGGAGATGTAAACTTGTTGCTTGTTTGAAAAAACTCATGCACTCAATTGATTTTGTGTAAAGGAAGGGTGTCGAACACTATCGATAATGCACCCAAGCTTACAATGATTCACTTTAAAAGAATGAATTCACTTGTCTTCTTAAAAATTCATTAACAATGAATTTTTAATGATTAACATAACATAATGAATTGATTACAAGTTCTAAAAAGAATGTATAACAATGCTGATGTAGACTTTTGAGTGTGCAGGTACATGAACTTGATGAAGTGAATCGGCTTGTTGATGTAAAATGCAGATGTAGAAAATATTCGATTATATGTTGTAGTTGTGCAGATGCATGTGCTGATCTTGCCTCTATTTCGCTATAAGTGTTGTGCTTGCTGATATTAAACTTTATGTATGAAATTATTAATGTGTCACAACTAGACACAAATCAAAAAGCAACAACATGAAGCCATAAAAAACATGCACCATCAAACACACATGGTGTACCTAAGATCCCCTTATTCAATTTCGGGAGGATCTAGGACACATCAACACCAAAAAAAAATGATATCTTTATTAATCACTGGAGTACATCATCTGAAGCAATGATAATGCCAAGATGACAACCCTTTGAAACAACGTGCCTTCAAAATCTGAATGGATAGTGACACGATCTCTCTCAAAGTAAAACAATACTTCACTCCAAATACAAATGGAAACACTCCTTAGCTCTCAAAATTACAAAATACAACTTATTACTCCAAGGATTTTAAAACATTACCTTTATTACTCCACAAATTACAAAAGCATCACTCTTATTACAAAATCAATGACAATCTTCACCCTTATGACTCTCCTGACAAAAATATTTTTTCCATTTCTTATCTCTCCCCAATCAATATTTAAAGAGCCACTATAATCATGCTTTTCACATAATTTCCATTAAAAAACATAGTGAATTCACTCTCAAAAGGTGAATTTATATTCAAATACTCTTCAAAGCACTGTTAATGTAATCTTCAAAATACTTCAATTCTCTCATCTTTCAACTTATTTGGAAAATATTTAATTTGGGATATAAAAACATAAGCCCAAATAATATTAGATCTTGCTTATGGCACTTTAAAAAATTGAAATAGTGTGTATGAAGTCGTTTTAAAAAAATGAAGCTCACCTTCAAAAAAATTCATAGTCCTCCACGCTGAAATTTTCGTAAGGCAAAGAGTGTGTTCATCTCCATTAAAAAACAAACCTTTATAATCCTATCTTTTGGACTTCCATGATTTTAATAAAGCTTTAATGTTTTACCTTTGAATTTGAAGCTGGAATGCCACTTCCAGCCAAGTTCTTCAGAGTGAAGATCTCATCTCCTTAGTTGAAGGTTGATTCATTTCATTTATTTGCTCCAAATATGTTGGATCCAGGTTGGGGATGGACTCTCACCCGAGCTCTTGTGAGTGCTTCTCCTAGTGGCACACTCTACGCTACCATATATACATGCTTCATCAAGATACATGCTCTTGGAATACGCTAATCACATCTTATTCTCGCCACGAGACTGCAGAAGAAGCATTGAATCTCTTTCACCAGATGCAGAGATCGATGCTTGGTTTTAGTAGTGCTGGATCAATTCGACGAAGCCAACACTGTCTAAGGTATCCAAGGTATATAATCAACCAAAATTCCAGAAGCCCAAGCACAAAAGCTTCCAAGTACCAACTTTAGATCCAGGAATGCAATGTATGCCTTGTCAAGTCTTCAAAAGAAGTCACACCCAGATCACAAACCAATGTGAAGCTTAGATATGTTGATCAAAAGGTGGCCCTAAAAGGGCCTAAACTAGACAAACCCAGATCAACAAATGCTGCAAAATTCAACTTCTTCAGTTTTTTTCTTCAACCCAATTGGTAGACCACCCCAGCCAAGAAAAGAGATGTTGAACTAAGAAAATCCAGCTTTCGAAAAGCCGCCAAAACTGCCTCCAACTTCTGTCTGTTAAATGCAAACCCGAAAATCCAAACCTTTATATGCATTCAGCATGTAAAAATCAGATGATATGCCCGCCCATCATTGTATTCTTCATTTAACTAACTCCCATAATCTCAAACCTAATTCTCTTTGCAATCTCACTAATCCCGATTACAGTAACATGTTAGTTATAACTACATAGTGCTTGATTCTCCTCCCTATTCGCGAAAACCCAATTGGAATCTCATCAAATCTCACAGTAAAATTCTCTGATTCACCTCATATGCCCACAAATTCAAAATGCCGCTCCCATTAACAATAGAAGTTCTCTAATTCAACCCAGAAATCTGAAATTTGTCACATCTAACACACCTAAAATAAATTTATGCTTTTTGTTCCTCTTAATCATCTGAGTAATTATATAATCTAGACTTCATAGTCAATTAAGAAAGACAAACCAAGATCTTGAATTGAATTCAGAACCCTTCATTAATTATTTTCTTACAATCATGCTCTGTCCTGTCTTCATTGACTATACATCACCCAATTCAAGCAATAGCCCCAGTGGCAGATGTGGATTGAGACATACATACACAGATTCACATAACTCAGCTCGCAGCATTCCTTTCCAAGCAACGGCTTCATCAATCGATTTTGCAGGCAGTAATAGGCAGCGTATGCAACTCTCTCAACAGGTCCTCAACACAACACACCGTAAGCTCTGATACCACATGTAGATGCAAAAGTGTCCTCAGACACATAATTTTATTGATTATGAAAAAAATATTACATAACAAATTGCTGGAGTTTACAAACGTAAACTCTCATTCTCACATTACACTCACATTACACACTGAAATTAGGAAACAATCCTATTTATAAGCTCTATGTTCTAACTTAATCTAGTTATGGATCACTTGAAAAATCAACAAGTGTCCATTTACAATAAATGACCTTCTAACCATCCCACTAACTTTATTCCTATTTTAAAGCCTAGGAAACGACTCAATTCTAGAGTCCTATCTTTACTAACAAAATACTATTTCTAAGTATCTCTAATATTTATTAAATATTCTAATTTAATAAATATATTTATACTAACTTTACATTATTCAATTTATGTATTTTTGGATTTATAATTGCATTTATGAAATAGGCTAAAAACTAGCATATCTAAAGATCAAGCAACATTCTCTTTTTATTAGAAATGTTTGATCTTCCTGCCAACAAGCTGGTTTTCAGGTTGACCCTTCTGCAATCATGTCAGCGAACTGATTTTCATAACCACAGGAAAATATATATTTTTACTTTACTTTTTATTTAAATTTATTTTCTATTTTTTTTTCTTTGAGAAGAAGAAGAATTCATGTTTTCAAAAGGTTAGTATTACCATTCACCATTACCGTCCTGAATTGCTGTTGGACTTGCTGTGTAAAATCTTTCCTGGCAAGTGGCTGAAAATACTTCTTTAATCTATGTCCATTTACCAAGAATACTGAATTTTGTCCATCAATAGTTTTAACTTCTACTGCTCCATTCTCGAATACTCGGATCACTTCATAAGGTCACATCCAACGTGTATGGAACTTCCCTTTAAAAATTTTAAATATAGAATCATAAAGGAGTACCCAGTCACCTGGTTGGAATTGTTTTTTCTGAATAGACTTGTCATGCCACCTTTTGCGTTGATGCTGAATTAGTATGTTCTGCTAGACAACATCCCTATGAAATTCATCTAACTCATTTAATTAGAGAAGATGTTGTTGTTGTGCCTTAGAGAGATCTAGTCCTAACTGAACTGCAGTTCTGAAAGTTTTGATTTGGAACTCAATTGGTAACAAAACCTGTTTTCCATATACTAGCTCATATGGTGTATGTCCCATGCTATTTCTCCAAGTGGTTTTGTATGCCCACAAAGCTTCTGGTAATAGTTTGGCCTAATATTTCTGATGCATATTCATTGTCTTTGTAAGAATGGAATCGATCACTTTGTTTGTGGATTCCACCTGGCCATTTGCTTGCAGGTGATATGGCGTGGATTTCTTGTGTCGGATCTTATATTTCTCCATCACACCCTGTACCAGATTAGAAATAAACTACGGACCATTGTCAGAAACAATTTCTCTAGGCACACAAAATCTAGTAAATATTTCAGTAAAAATAAAATCAACAACAAATTTTTCTGTAGCAAAAGAAATAGCTTTAGCTTCTACCCATTTTGTAATGAAATCTATACAAACCAAAATATGATTTTTACTTAAGGATGTTGGATTTATTGGACCTATAAAATCAATAGCCCATTTTTCAAATGGCTCAATCATAACTTGGGGGCATAAAGGCATTTCATTGGTTTGATTAGGCTAGCCCATTCATTGACATCTATCACATCGTCTGACATACTGTTTGGCATCCTTAAACAAGGAAGGCCAAAACTAACCAGCACGCAATACTTTATATGCAGTCCGCTTATTAGTGAAGTGGCCTCCACAAGGTTCATCATGAGCAGATTTCAATATGTCAAACACTTCCTCCTCTCTTACACATCTATGGATAATCAGATCTGGACTAGTGTAAAAGAGATCTCCTTGAATCTAGGAATATGCAGCACTTTTCTGAATAATATTATGCTTTTCATGAGCGGACAAGTGAGGTGGTGTTTTTCCAGTGACCAAATAATTAGCAACGTTAGAAAACCACGGAGAATATGTAGACATAGAAAAAATATTTTCATCCGGAAAATCATCATTAACAGGAGTTACTTCACCAAGATTATCTAATCTAGAAAGAAAATCTGCTATAACATTAGATTTCCCTGGTCTATCAACAATAGTAACATTAAACTCTTGCAACAATAGCAACCACCTAGTCACTCTACCGCTTTTCAATGATTTTTTCATCAAATATTTAATCGCGGAATGATCAGTATGTACAAATACTTCATATCCTGTAATATAGTACCTGAACTTATTAATTGCAAAAATTACAGCTAAAAACTCTTTCTTTGTAACTGTATAATTCAATTCAGCGGAAGACAAATTCTTACTAATATAGTAAATAACATAGGATTTCTTATTTTCCTCTTGTCCTAAAGTTGCACCAATATCCAAAATTGAAGAATCAGAGGAAATGCGAAAAGGCAGGGACCAGTTTGGACCTCTCAAAACTGGTGCCTGTACCAAATTTTCCTTCAATGTTTCAAAAGACTGTTGGCAAGCCGTGGACCAAGAAAATTCACTATCCTTAGCTAAAATTTGGAAAAGAGGAGCAGCTATCTTCAAAACAATTTCAATGAATCTTTTATAATATCCAGCATGTCCTAAAAAACCTCTTACTTCCCTTTGAGTTTTGGGTGTAAGAAGATGCAGAATAATTTCAATCTTTGCCGGATCAACCTGGATACCTTTATTAGAAATCAAATGGCCAAGTACCACTCCTGCTTTGCACACTAATCTACATTTCTTGTCACTCAAAGCGAGATGGGCTTCTTGACAATGAAGAAGGACTTTCTCCAAGTTTTTTAGAGCTTTTTGAAAAGAATCAACAAACACAGAAAAGTCATCCATATAAATCTCTACAAATTCCAGATCAGCAAAAATGGCTAGGACTTCCCTTTGAAAGGTAGCTGGGGCATTACATAAACCAAAGGGGAGAACTTTATAAGCAAATGTACCCCATGGACATGTGCAATCTGTATCTGGTTATAACCATTGAAGCCATCTAAAAAGGAGAAATATTTCTTTCCCGCAAGGGTATCAAGCACTTGATCAATAAAAGGGAGAGGGAAGTAATCTTTAAGAGTGGCTTTATTAAATTCTTGATAATCAATACAAATACGCCATCTTCCATCTTTCTTAGGTACAAGCACTAATGGAGGGACCCACTGACTGTCGGAAATAGGATAGATAAAACCAACATCCAAGAGTTTTTGCACTTCTTCCTTCACAATATCTCTTAGAGCTAGATTCATTCGCATTTGGGGTTGTTGGATAGGTCGGGCTCCTTCCTGAATATAAATATGATGTGTACAAGTTTCAGGAGGGATACCCTTCATATCTTCATAGCCCCAAGCAAGGCACTAAGATGGTTTTGCAACAAATTCACAAGCTGCTCCTGCTGAGATGAGTCCAAATCTGAACTAATATGCAAGGACTTACTAGGGCTAATCACAACAAGAGTGGTATCAGGCTCAGGAGTACTCAAGGGAGTGGTCAAATGAAATTTTACATAAGAATGAGAATCATGATTATATTGAAAATATAGGCTAAAAATCCGGCTCAATGGCTTGAAGTTAGGCATAGTGTCTAGATTATTCAGGAAATCTTGAATCTCATCTTCTTGTGAAGACCCAATGTAATGATGGATAAGGGAAATAGACTGAGTCTCCTCATCACTGCTTTGATCCAACCATAAATTATCTCGAAGGTCCTGAATGGATCTGGCAGGGGGGTATAAGGTAACTTTCTTCCTAGAATCTCCATGTGAAATATACATATCACCGGAACGACATCCAATATATGCATCGGCTGTAGCAAGCCATGGTCGACCCAAGATCAAGGGATGTCCTCCTACTGGGTTATTTGGCTGAAGCACAATGAAATTAGCAGGATATTCCCAAGAATCTAATGAGATGATCACATCGTCCAATACTCCTTCTGGGTTAATTTTAGATCTATCTACTAATTCAAGCATAGTGGGAGTAGGGCGAAGATGAGATAACTGCAGTTGATCCATGGTTTTCTTAGTCATGAAATTAATGGCTGCCCCCAGATCTATAAGAAAATTAGAGACAAGGACATTGCCAATTTGAACTGAGACAACAGGGTTTTTGGGATCAGTATTTTTTTCCATAGACACACATCCCGTCATCAACTCTACTGCCCTACCAACAAATTGAATGGTTTAGGGTTCCAATCTCTTCCTCCCAGGTTTCTTGAGACATAGTTCCTTAATAATATTGGTACAAACAGAGATCTATTTAACGGATTGAAGCAAAGGTATCTTAATGAAAATATTCTGAAGCTCAGATGCCAAACTAGTCTCATAAATAGGCTCACTTCTTTCCATTACTAGCCTCTCTGGGAAGGGAGGCTGGTTGGAAGAAGATGGCAAGGATTTAGAGGGTAAGGGCTTCTTAGTGATAGCTTTCAGAGAATGGTTAAGAGTTTCCTCTTCTCCTTTCCCTTCAACGATCACCATAGGTTTCTTCTGATTTTTTGATGTTACAGTCCTTCCCGATCTTAATTGAATATCATGAACCCCAACTGGAATATGCTGGTATTCGAATGATAAAGGTGGGTTTGTTACATAGATCATTTTCACTGCTTTATTATTATTATGATTGGGCATAGGTTGAGCAGGAAAATGAGGAGGTCGAAAGGGTGGAGGTAAAGGCAACGGTGGAGTGGGCTGAATCGGAAGTTGAGGCATTGAATAAGGTGCATGCGTAGATGGATATGACTGCATAGGTGGATGGTAGGATATGAAGAATGAGTTGGCCCTCTCCAACCTTGTTTCCATGGTTGAGAAGGTTTCCCATGTTGATATTGATTCCCATACTACCACTGCTGATGAGAGTTAGGATAAGAATATGCATGCGAATTATAACCAAAATAGTGTGGAGAAAATTCAGGAGGCCAGTTCCTTCTTGTTCCCATAGCATACAAGTATTCAGCTTCAGGTTGACCCCCTGTAAATACAACTTTAAGTCCTGGTATAGAGGGACATTTTTCTATGATATGGTCTTCTGCACAAATAACACACTTATTAGTTTCTTTCAAATTAAGAGGACACTCTTTAGGAGGATGCTTGTATCTACATTTAGGACAGAAAATACATAATGACTTTTGTTCCTTCATGAGCTTCTATTGAAAAATTAAGGAGTCTAACTGTTTGGTAACGGTGTTCATTATATCAATTTTCATGTTTTCCATTTTATTTTCTAGTCCAATAATCATAGCATCAGTAGATTTAGTTTTTCTATTTCTATTTCGAGGTCCTCTATAGGATCTATACTGTTTTCTTGAAAATTTCCTGCATAATTCACAAATTTGGTCAAAATTTTGCTGAGAAATATCACCTTGTCCTAACAGGTTCAAATTATTTCTAGCATTATCAGTAAGTCCTCTTAAGAAAAAGGTTCTAATAGTGTTGGGATCAAGCTTAAGTTTTGAACTTTGTAAAATATACATAAATATTTCTAGATAATCTTCAATAATTTCATCATCATATTGTATGATTGTAAAAATTTCATCCTACATGTCCCGAGTTTTGCAATATTATTGATATTTAGACAAAAACCCTCTTTTCATCTGATCCCAAGAGGTTATAGTGTTTCCTCCTAACCCCATAAACTAGCATAGAGCTGAGACCTTGAGGGTAGCTGAGTCCTTTGAGTAGGAAACTGAGGAGGTTGAAAGGGTGGAGGTAAAGGCAACGGTGGAGTGGACTGAATCGGAAGTTGAGGCATTGAATAAGGTGCATGCGTAGATGGATATGACTGCATAGGTGGCTGGTAGGATATGAAGAATTAGTTGGCCCTTTCCAACCTTGTTTCCATGGTTGAGAAGGTTTCCGATGTTGATATTGATTCCCATACTGCCACTGCTGATGAGAGTTAGGATAAGAATATGCATGTGAATTATAACCAAAATAGTGTGGAGAAAATTCAGGAGGCCAGTTCATTCTTGTTCCCATAGTATACAAGTATTTGGCTTTAGGTTGACCCCCTGTAAATACAGCTTCAAGTCCTGGTATAGAGGGACATTTTTCTTTGATATGGTCTTCTGCACAAATAGCACACTTATTAGTTTCTTTCAAATTAAGAGGACACTCTTTAGGAGGATGCTTGTCTCTACATTTATGACAGAAAATACATAATTAATTTTGTTCCTTCATGAGTTTCTGTTGAAAAATTAAGGAGTCTAACTGTTTGGTAACGGTGTTCATTATATCAATTTTCATGTTCTCCATTTTATTTTCTAGTCCAATAATCATAGCATCAGTAGATTCACTTTTTCTATTTCTATTTCGAGTTCCTCTACAGGATCTATACTGGTTTCTTGAAAATTTCCTACATAATTCACAAATTTGGTCAAAATTTTGCTGAGAAATATCACCTTGTCCTAACAGGTTCAAATTATTTCTAGCATTATCAGTAAGTCCTCTTAAGAAAAAGGTTCTAATAGTGTTGGGATCAAGCTTAAGTTTTGAACTTTGTAAAATATACATAAATATTCCTAGATAATCTTCAATAATTTCATCATCATCTTGTATGATTGTAAAAATTTCATCCTACATGTCCCGAGTTTTGCAATATTATTGATATTTAGACAAAAACCCTCTTTTCATCTGATCCCAAGAGGTTATAGTGTTTCCTCCTAACCCCATAAAATAGCATAGAGATGAGTCCTTGAGGGTAGCTGAGTCCTTTGAGTAGGAAACTGAGGAGGTCGAAAGGGTGGAGGTAAAGGCAACGGTGGAGTGGACTGACTCGGAAGTTGAGGCATTGAATAAGGTGCATGCGTAGATGGATATGACTGCATAGGTGGCTGGTAGGATATGAAGAATGAGTTGGCCCTCTCCAACCTTGTTTCCATGGTTGAGAAGGTTTCCCATGTTGATATTGATTCCCATACTACCACTGATGATGAGAGTTAGGATAAGAATATGCATGTGAATGGTGTGGAGAAAATTCAGGAGGCCAGTTCCTTCTTGTTCCCATAACATACAAGTATTTGGCTTCAGGTTGACCCCCTGTAAATACAGCTTCAAGTCCTGGTATAGAGGGACATTTTTCTTTGATATGGTCTTCTGCACAAATAGCACACTTATTAGTTTCTTTCAAATTAAGAGGACACTCTTTAGGAGGATGCTTGTCTCTACATTTATGACAGAAAATACATAATGAATTTTGTTCCTTCATGAGTTTCTGTTGAAAAATTAAGGAGTCTAACTGTTTGGTAACGATGTTCATTATATCAATTTTCATGTTCTCCATTTTATTTTCTAGTCCAATAATCATAGCATCAGTAGATTCACTTTTTCTATTTCTATTTCGAGTTCCTCTACAGGATCTATACTGGTTTCTTGAAAATTTCCTACATAATTCACAAATTTGGTCAAAATTTTGCTGAGAAATATCACCTTGTCCTAACAGGTTCAAATTATTTCTAGCATTATCAGTAAGTCCTCTTAAGAAAAAGGTTCTAATAGTGTTGGGATCAAGTTTAGTTTTTACCTTTGTAAAATATACATAAATATTTCTAGATAATCTTCAATAATTTCCTCATCATCTTGTATGATTGTAAAAATTTCATCCTACATGTCCCGAGTTTTGCAATATTCTTGATATTTAGACAAAAAATCTCTCTTCATCTGATCCCAAGAGGTTATAGTGTTTCCTCCTAACCCCATAAACTAGCGTAGAGCTGAGTCCTTGAGGGTAGCTGAGTCCTTTGAGTAGGAAACTGAGGAGGTCGAAAGGGTGGAGGTAAAGGCAACGGTGGAGTGGACTGACTCGGAAGTTGAGGCATTGAATAAGGTGCATGCATAGATGGATATGACTGCATAAGCGGCTGGTAGGATATTAAGAATGAGTTGGCCCTATCCAACCTTGTTTCCATGGTTGAGAAGGTTTCCCATGTTGATATTGATTCCCATACTACCACTGCTGATGAGAGTTAGGATAAGAATATGCATGTGAATTATAACCAAAATAGTGTGGAGAAAATTCAGGAGGCCAATTGCTTCTTGTTCCCATAGCATACAAGTATTCGGCTTCAGGCTGACCCCCTGTAAATACAGCTTTAAGTCCTAGTATAGAGGGACATTTTTCTGTGATATGGTCTTCTGCACAAATAGCACACTTATTAGTTTCTTTCAAATTAAGAGGACACTCTTTAGGAGGATACTTGTATCTACATTTAGGACAGAAAATACATAATGACTTTTGTTCCTTCATGAGTTTCTGTTGAAAAATTAAGGAGTCTAACTGTTTGGTAACAGTGTTCATTATATCAATTTTCATGTTTTCCATTTTATTTTCTAGTCCAATAATCATAGCATCAATAGATTCGGTTTTTCTATTTCTATTTCGAGTTCCTCTACAAGATCTATACTAGTTTCTTGAAAATTTCTTGCATAATTCACAAATTTGGTCAAAATTTTGCTGAGAAATATCACCTTGTCCTAACAGGTTCAAATTATTTCTAGCATTATCAGTAAGTCCTCTTAAGAAAAAGGTTCTAATATTGTTGGGATCAAGCTTAAGTTTTGACCTTTGTAAAATATACATAAATATTTCTAGATAATCTTCAATAATTTCATCATCATCTTGTATGATTGTAAAAATTTCATCCTACATGTCCCGAGTTTTGCAATATTCTTGATATTTAGACAAAAAATCTCTCTTCATTTGATCCCAAGAGGTTATAGTGTTTCCTCCTAACCCCATAAACCAGCGTAGAGCTGAGTCCTTGAGGGTAACAGGAAATAATCTTAAATTCTGAGCATCAGTTGCATAATCATAAATTCTACACAGAATATCAAACTTGAATAGAAAAGAGTCAGGATGTTCATGAACTTTACCATGGAAATGAGGGAGAGCTGATGGTGGAATATTATTCATTTTCACCACAGTATCAGGATCCACAATTGGAAACACAAAAGTGGATTTTTCTTCACTTACCTGGTTGTCACTAGTCCCTTCCAAATGATCTTCTTGGTCCACCATTGTTCCCCTTTTACTTGTACTGCTCTCAACAGGCTGATCCACACCTGAGTTGTTACCACCAGAATCCAGGTGGATTGTTCCTCCATGATGGGTTTGAATTATATTGGGCTTCTTGCTTATAGAAGGAGACCCAATATGAAAATTGTTTTCAAAATTCTTTCGCCCCTTAGTGGGCTTCGAACCTTTACCTTTTCTAGGCATTCATTTCAAAGGAAAAAAAGAAAGAAAAAATAACAGACAACTTCTAAAAAATGCTGTCAGAAATAAATTAACACCAGCAAAATTCCTTCAAATAAACAACACTGCAAAAAGAAAGAAAAATTACCTCTATTTGTATAATCAGAAAATTATTACCAAATCAAATCGCCTCCCTGGCAACGACACCAAAATGGTGGGTGCAGGAATTACACTTAAGAAAACTCCTCAACACTTAATTTGTCAACCTAGGGGATTCGTAAACTTAGAGAAGAAGCACAAGTAATGCCAGAGATGGTATGAATCTTCCTAATGTAAATCCCTACTTTATTTAAAGGAAATATTGCAGAATCAAATCAAAAGAGAAAAAGGCAACTTGAACCATCAAAAATAATTTAAGACTGGAACGAGGAAGTATGCATTTGCAAGAGAGAATTAAAGATAAAAGGAAATCACTCCAACTAATGGTTGTTTAATCTACTGAGTGTGTATTTTCCTTTAGCATAGACACTTTAGCAGTCTCATTAGATGGGCCCTTAAACCTGCTCCTTTAGAGATTTCCTTCTTGCATTAATTTGTCCTGCACTAGTGCAGGATCAAATATTTATGTAGAAGGCATAAATAGTGTCTTTACTGAAGGATTTTTACTTCATACAAGGGATCTACTTTTCAAGGTTCAAAGCACTCAGATCTTGTGGCAAGAAAATGGTTTTTGCACTGGATCTGAGCTTCCTGCACTTAGCATTTAATCCTTAAAATGAGTGTTCAATTATTGCAAGTGCTAGTTTACAATTGAATCAAATTGCACACATAAAAGTGAATGTTTCTGATCTTAACAAAATGCAAAAATAAATAAACAATCATTTATCCTGTCATAAGCATTTAAAGAAATAAAGAAGATTGCGGAAAGTAGACTAAGAAAGCTTTCTGTATCACACCAATGTGCACTGGTGCAAGTTCATTTCTCCTGCTTGGACCAGGTGGAAAACCAATTAAACAGAATTGCAGGAAAAGGAAATATCACACCAACGTGCACTGGTGCAGGTTTGTTTCTCCTGCTTGTACCAGGTAGAGGAAAACCAATCTGAAATCAAGTGCAAGGAAATAAAATGTATCTTCTTCACACAACAGATCCGCTTGCACTCAAACAAGAATACATGTTCTTGAAGTTAAATCACACTTGACAATATAGACACAAATTACATGAAAAACAGGAAATGGGGTAAACGTGCTGGGTTGGCTGGGCCCTAGCCAACCAGCGCGTTTCCCTTTTTAAGTTAAAATGCTGCTCAGTAAATCAGTCAATTCATTAGCTTAAAGACAGAAACACAATTTCTGAAACATGAGGCAGAGCTCCCTTTTATTAATTCATTGAGGCGAATACATGTGTTAATACAATGTCCAACCCAGATTCGGGCGGTAACAAAGCAACCTGTTACCGCCTATCAAACTTCCCTCTAAAAACTTTGCTCAAAAACTCCCCTAAGTCCTATTCAAATTTTACATTATATAGATCTATTGGCCAAAGGCTGAAACAGATCGTTCAACTGATTACATATCCATCGCATAATTTAGCATTCGGCCTTCAAAATTAGGCAGCTAACAAAACCAGCCGTAGCTAATATCCAACTTTTCGCTCTTCATGGATTTGGTCTTGGTTGCCTTTGGATCAATCGTGTTGTCATGGCTGAAGCTGCTCAAGACAAGGCGGTGATCAAGCAGGTTCGGATCTGCCATGAAGATCTGTTGTGCTATAAATGGTGCAGGATCCGATCTTGCACTAAGATCAACGGTCACGGTAAACACTCTAACTATCAAATAACCATTGGAGATATCAATAAGTTACAAAAGTGATTTAAAAGTAATAAATCATGTAATAAATATTTAATTAATGCTAAATTGAATTAAAACATGAAGAATAAAGTTTTATACGAAATATGTCACTGTGCTTGGACTGGTGCAAGATGAGGGTGCATAAAAGAGGTGAAATAGAGGTAAATGGTTATGATTTAAGAAGGGGAAAATGGTAAAAACAGAGAAAATTAGGGGGCTAACACAAGGGCATGATTCATCAAATACAAAGGCATCTATATCCTGTAGAGCTTCATCCAGTGCCTTCGTTCCACTTACCAACCCAAATGTCCCTTCAAACTCGTCCTTCAATGTTTCCCAGTGGCCGGTGCTCTAGTGTAGTTATGAATCTAAATACTATGCAATGGGGATTGGACCTAAGGCATGAATGAATAGGTGAACCCATTCCTCTATAGTTCGTTCGCACCATTTCTACATCCATGCGGACAAGTGCTCTCGCAGGTCCCCTGGGCCAAGGAAAGTCTTTACACACAGGTGAAACAGAGGTTCAAACCATAGGACCATCATGTCTCGACACTCTTCCCAATCCTGGAACGTCCCTTTATGCATGTCCCACCACCTTGCCGGGGTTACGTGCATGGCTAGATTAAGGGCCCACAGCCTTCGCTCCCATGGGACTTTAGCTTCAAATGCTCACAAAAACTCCCTAATACTACCAGAACCATCAAAGTAGGGCAGTTCTCTTACCTCTGAGGAGATGCATCATAAGTTCTTTATGATTCTAAGACATTGTAGCACAGATACATCATGTAACTGATTCTGCCAATTTTCTATCTCCCCCTTGAAGTCAGAGAAGCATCCATTGTCATTTTCCCAGCAAAGCACACCATCAGCGATAGGATTGATCTAATCCTCGTCCTGAGCGGTTAAATTATAGATGTGATCCACATCCTCTTCTTCCCACATTAGTTCTGTATACCGCTCTCCTTTCGTAGGGTCTAAGGGGACTATCACCCTTGTACCCTCATTTTGAAAAACCATGCTTCTTTTCTTTAGGTTGATAACACCTCCCATGTCTATTGCCCAATCCAATCCTAGGAGTGTAGGATAGTGGTCCGCATCTTCCACAATCTAAATGATCTCAAAGTTGGTGCGGACCGATATCTACCGTAATTTTTAACAGTATTCCCAACGATATGATCTTATGTTGGTTGGCCATGCACAGCTGGATAGTGGACCATTCCAACTTAGGTTCTCCCATTCATTTCCAAGTTTTCTTAGGCAGTACATTCGCATCTGATCCCAGGTCCAAAATAACTTGACCCATTTCATAGTCGCCAATTTGTGTTGTTAGCCGCATTTCTCGACTAGTGCGTTTCTTATGTTGTAAATTTTGTGCACATCCTTAACTTCCAGAGGCAGGTTAGTTCTCTCTGCGCAGCTATCTATTAGTGCTTGCATATTTTCTACTTCCTTTTGGTTTCATAGCAGCTTCATACGTGCCTGTAGAAATGGTTTAACTTCATCGTCTGTTCTCAGGTTTACTGGAGCTTTTGAAGTAGGCACCTTATCCTTAGTAAAGTCCTTGTGAGCTACGATGAAGGTTTCCTTTTCTTTCTGTAGGTCCAATATTTCCTGTTTGACCGCTGCTTTCTGGGTAATAGGTTCAACTTCGACTTTCTCCTCAAATCTTCTAGTAGCTATGCCGCTGCGCGTTATGACATTAATACTTGGTCCTTCATCACGTGGTTCCGCCTTAACCCTCTGTACATTCTGCATAGGTGTATGATGTTTTTCTTGCATTTTTGCTATCAGAATTAGATAGTATTCAATCACATGGTCCAATTGTCTACAATAATGACAAGATTTTCATGCAGGGTTCAGACAGTCCCTCACAAAGTGCCCTATCTCCCCACAGTTGTAACAGATCAATTGTCCTCTTCCTCGACCTGTGCCTCCACCCCTTCCCCCTCCCCTGCCCCTGGCTGGGGAGCCTCCTCTGCTTGAGGGAGATAGTGGTGAAGAAGGGTCAGCCTGTATCCTGTATAGGTTTCCTCGATCTATCATCAAGTCATAAGTCTAATAATTATGCTTATCATGCCCCACAGAGGAGCAGAATCAACACCATTGCTACTTCAATTCTAGAACGTAAGCACCAAGATGGGGAAAGTGGTTAGTATGATGTATCCCGGTGACACAACAATCAACACACCATAACGTTGGACCACTTGGTCCTGCAGCCTCCTTAAGACGCAATGGGCTAGGTCTCCCAGCCTGCATGTTATCTGCCTGCAGAGGACACTGATCCTTGGTATGGCTAGACACCATACATCTTATGCACCATATTTCTATACTAGCCTCTTTCCCCTGTTATTTTCACAGGTTTTGTATTTCAAGGTGCATTTCCTCCAACTGCCCCTGGATCTGTTGTACCTCAAACTGAGTATCCTCCCTCAGCGCAGCCTCTAGTTTCATAGCAATTTCCAAGGCCTTCTCTTGCATTGCGATCGATTGCTGACCCATAGGTCCTTGCAGGTGAGGAAAAAGCATAGCGATAAACCATTCCTTGTGTTGCCTATCATCATACTGAAACTCCCCATCTCTGATAACCTTTTTTAGCCGCTGATCAGCTTCGCATACCGATTCAGTGGGTCCCTGTCTAAAGTCTTTCAAGTCTACCACTATTTGAGAGTAGGACTTAGGCTTCCAAAACTGTTGTTTTAATGCTATCTTAATCTCCGGAATAGATGGTCCACGTGATATCCTACGTACCCCATATACCAATCCAAGGCCCTTCCTTCAAAGGTGAGTGATAGCTGCACTCTCTTTACAACGTCGGTAGCCACATTCTGCGCAACCCATACTGATTCTGTGACAAACCAAATTCAATCCATATCTTCATCCCCTACACCCTTGAAGGTAGGTAGCTTCATGTGCGTGGCCATATCGTCTTCTGGTGGTGGTGGAGGTATAGGTGAGTTCTTACCCTTATGCTGACTTGAAGGTGGTGTAGTTGGAGGGCTATGCGTAGCCGGTTCTCTTAATGGACTGTAAATAGATCTATCTCCTTCTTGATTAGTTCAATAGTACTTACCACTTCGTGTTGTGATCTTGCTCAGATCAGAGGCCATTCACTCAGTGTGGCTGCACAAAATACCCTTTTTGCACAGTAATATTTTGATTAACAAAGGCAATGTTTTCAAGAAATTAACCCAGAAACCCTTGAAGAACCTCTGCTCTGCCTTAGAGTAGGACACAAATTGATCAACAGTACAGGTGATCGTATTGTCAGTCCTTTCCAGCTGTTGAATGAATTCTGGTGTCCACTGCGTTACCTGATTGTCCTTCCAACACGTCTGTAATTCTACGAGCCTTGCTAACCACTCATGAAGCTCATGTGAAAAGGTTAAAAATAAAATTTCATAGAATTCAGTGAAGATGTACTTGTTCTTCCACTTTTTAGTCATCAACTTTGTGCTGTGATTCTCTTTTACAACAAAATCCTGAATCTGTCTTTCAAACCAATATTTAATTTCCACCCTCTAAGGTCTCCAAGGACCTCGTGGCATTACCTGATCTCTTTCTCAAAATGCTCCTAGTCCCGGAAACAGAACCATTTGTTGGCTTGAGGGGTCCTGACCCAGGTTCGGAGGTTAAGGTTTGCCAACAAACTCCTATACTACTGGCCTTTTCGGCAATGACCTACTTGCGCAGGCCAAGGTCTCACCCGAAGCAGTACGGGAGGGTGTTGGAACCAAGTTTCCACACCCTGAGAGAGAGTAGGTAATTCAAGGCAGATCTGTGTTATAACTTACTAGGTTCACACAGAATGAGTCTATTCACAGCCCTTTTAACAGTGTAATTAGCATATAACCATAACATAGCTATCATATCTAATCAATACATTCGCATCCACGTGCGTGTTATCAAATACCATCACAAAGAACTATAATTGTAGCCAATATAAGATCACAGAGATACTTAAGCCAATTCCATAACACAAACACATTCGTAGCTTACTTAAATAGATGTGCTTCAGTCGTAAACATAACCAATTCAGATAACACACAGATACTTTAATGATACTTCACATTCATTAACATTCAGATTCACTTACAACCAAAACAGACTTGTGCACACAGCCTAACGGGGTCCACACATAGCAGGATTGAGGATCTCCACACACACAGCCAGCAGGAGTCCTTACCCAAAACAACCCAAAACAGATTTAATAGTTCGCTCGTAGCATCAATCTATCCACTTTCTTACTTACTAGACCCAACTATCTATCTATTTATACATCGTAGAATTTGTTATCCTATGGTCTGCAAACCGTGGTTTGCAGACCCTAGAGCTACCATTTGACCCATTACAAACATTAGGGGTTTTGACCCATCCCAAAAACCCTACGTGGGTCCAACTTTAACAAAATTGTATAAAAAATGCAGGTTAGGGAACCCCATTCCAACACTTTTCCATCTATCTCTTTGACTCCTTTGTTGTTCCAACACCTTTATTATGCTAAGACACCTTGAAAATAGTAAATATCCCTTCATAAAACTTGATAAAACTGAGTTTTAAGGAAAAAATTCACCTACAGGGATTTTCGTAGCGTATTTCTGGCCTCAAGCATGAGGTACGCTACGAAACTATCCCAAAAATTGTTGTTTTTATAATTGTCTTGAAAATTTGTTATCCAGCTGTAAAATTTGGGTTCTCTACATGATATGAACCTCATCAAACATACTTCATATCAAATTTTCTCTCGTGGTGTTTCATCTTCATTTAAAATCAACTGGCTGATGGGCTCTTCTACCACTTTCATCTTCAACCCTTTCTTTTCTAAATCCACTTGAATTAAATTCAGTTGTTCCTAAAGATCTTCCACTTGGTCTTTTAATGCTTTGTTTTTGGATTGTAAGTGCAAGTTTATCCTTTTGATGTGTTTGAATTATCCTCTTAGTGGCTGAGTCCATTTTATCAACTTTTTTGTATCGTCCAAGGTTTTTGAAACACTTGTGACTTGTTCTTCCCATATTTTCCTCATTTGTTCAAAATGAACCTTCTCAACTCTGTGTTTCTTTGCCTCTTGCTTCAAAACTGATATCTCTTTACCTGCCTCCTTCAACTGTTGTTTGAGGGTTTCAATTTCTGATTTTTCAATAATTTTCTCTTTACCCTTTCTTTGCTTGATAACCAGTTCCTCCTTTTCTAGTGAAGAAAAATATATGATGCTTGTTGGCTGGGAAAATTCATTGATTTTATCAGTCTCTTTGCTTTCCATTACCTTCCTTGTATGTCTGGTCATTGGTTTCCTAGGTTGAAAAATGAAACCAGCATCATCACCTACAAAATCTAGTTTTTTAGCAGTCTTACCTTTCTTCAGATTTCTTCCTTCATCTTCAATGTCTTCGGCTTGCACAATGGGTGACTCTTCAATGTCAACTGCATGCAGGATATCCTTTAAATTTCCTTTAGCCAATGTCTAGCTTCTAGTGACTCTCTTGCTGCCTTGTTTTCTGACTGTTTGCTTCTGTTTTGGAGGTGTTGTTTGAGGTGTGTTAGTCTCCTACAAAGGTTCTACTTCCATGTTCACTGGTTCTGGAGGAGATGTTCTATTTTCTTCTTCAACTTCCTCTGCCACACCTGGTGATGAAGTAGTTCTAGGTTTGGAGGTTTTCTTAGGAGTAACAACATCAATTTCATAGCCATTAATGAACAAGAAGGAAGCCCAATCTCTTTCTAACCTCCTCAGTTCCTCTAACACCAACAACTTAATTAGACCATGCTGAAAAAAAGAAGTTTCATTGCCCTCTGTCTTTATTTGAACCTCATCTGACATTTTCTCTAGACTTCTGTATAAATAAAAAGGCAAGTCAAGTGACCTCTTACCCAAAAAATTCAGAAGAAGTCTGAGATGATAGGAGTAGACCATGGGAAACCTTCCTTCACAGGTAAATTACTTCTGAATGACCATCAACACCTTTGCATAATTCTACTTCATGAAACTCCTAGGAATAGCATTTTTCAAATCAATTTCACTGTGTTCTTACTTGATGAACTCTTTGCAATCCTGCATTGTGAATTTGATACCTTTAAACCACTATTCACCTCCTCTAGGAATTCCTATAGTTGATGAGATGCTCTCTAGTGTCACTGTAAGTTTCAAAATTCCAAACTTTGATGTTTTTCTTATGAAGCTGATGGAAAAATCCTTTGAAACCTGTAAATGAAAGCCCTGCAACCTTTGACAGAATTGCAAGCAACCAGTCCTTTTGAAAACCTCCATGGCAGTAAGGTCTTCATTTAGTAAATTCATGTCCATGGGATCATACCTGTGACAATGGCCACCCTTATTTTATTTTCTTCTTGTAGCCATGGATGTCTTATAGTCTTCACAGCCTCGCTTGCTTGATGACACGTGCATAATTCAAATATGCCAACAACCTGCTTGTCTTGATGAAGCAACTCGCCAAGGATCGACTCACATGAAAAGATAAAGTGTAATATGACAAAAGTCTAATTGAGGTAAGGTTTAATGGTTTAACTGACAACTCAAGCTTCAATCATGACACATACAAGCCAAAAAAAGGTAATGATGACATCAAAACACATGTATGTACATTTGAATTTATCATAACAACCTTGAATGACCTCTACCCTTACTTCACTAATTAGGAAATGACACCTCATACAATTCTGGTAAGTCAGGTTAAATAACAGATTTTCATAGAGAAATTATTTAAGCCTCTAACATATTCGCTATGAAACTATTAAGCAGTTTCGTAGCAAAAAATGTTGTTTTCCTATGTAAAACGCTACGAAAATTTGAAAAATTGACAGATGCACCCTCTTGATTTTGAATTCATTGGAAATGACAACTGACTCCTTATGAGGACTGATTTGACATGAAATAGCATAAATGGAGGTGATCATGAAACTTAGGATAGGATAAAAATGTAAATTTTTTTCCTATACCACCTTGAAATGGCATAGGATACCTTATGCATTTGGTGAGTGAACTATATGACTCCATCAAGAAATGTTTCACAACTTTACGAGTGATAACACCTTAATTTTGTAATTTTTTCAGGTTCTCTTTCATTTCCTACATTCATTTATGCGTATAGAAGGTCTGCTATTTAATGCTAGTGCTAATAGATAAAAAAATTGCAAAGAGACTTTGCTAATTTAATCATATCAGAATGGCCCTAGAATAATTTTTATTGTTTTCTTGTCTTATTTTTGTTATTCAGGTGTCTTTGTACGAGTCCTTTATGTCATAGACACTAGTGAATTAAGTTATGGCCAATAGTTCTCATGGGAACTAGCCAAAAATAAATTTGTTCTCACTTTTATTAATAAAAATCAATCTTTTACAACCATATTTATTGTGAATACCTTTATGGAATTTCATTTATTTTTTCATGAACAACTCATGTTGAAATTTATTTTAATGCTTATGTAGCAGTCTTTTAAATGATTGTGTAGCCTTATGGCTAATGAGGCATTTCCTTAAATATGCTCAAAAACTTACCTTTATTTCAATTTATCACTGTTCATATCCCTTTTTTATTTTATGTTATATATTGTTCATACTTGTATTTATTTGTTATAATGTACTACAATTAAAAAATTTTCTACTCTCTCTAGAAGTTGTATACTTTGTTCATAGTCACTTTTTTATGTAAATAATTTTGTAAATAAATAAAAACATAAACCAAAGGTGTTAAACTCTAGGCCTAGTTCCATTATCTCACACGCCAAGCGAGATTTGAGGGTTTTTTGGTGAAGCATAAAAATTCATCCATCAACAACCACCACTTGCATCCCTCATCTTCCCTTCTAGAAGCATTTCTCCATACTTCCTTGTCACATAGGTTAAAAAAGGTGTATATGAACAAATCCTACCCTTTACTTCCTTAACAAGTTTGTCTAATTCAAGGTCTCATGACCAATCCCCTGGGCCCAATGTCGATGTACCAAATCCACCTTTGGCCTCCTGATACGAAGGTACACACCATTGGTTACATATTTTAACCAATGATGTCATCACAATCTCCTTCTTGGATGTCCCACCTTTGGGTGTCTATTCCAATCTTCTCATCCTCATCCCTAACTCCTTTATCTTGTCGATCAAAGTGGCCATGATCTTCACATGTTGTGATAGAACAAACTTAATCTCTATGTTTCTTATATCTCCACATGCAACTCCACAATATTGTTTCTCATCCTCGAAGATGGTAGCCATCTTCAATGCTACACTCGAATCTCCCCTATGAGTCTATGAGGTACCCACTACCTGCATCATCCCTATCTTTGTAGCATCCTACTACTCCAAGGAAACCACCTTCTTCTTTATAGGGAAACCCCTTACTAAATTATCTTCTCCACAGAGCCAACATGAAATGTGCCTCTTGTCCTTATCTACACTTGTTGCTTTTCCTTATTTGGAAGACGTGTCTTTCTCTTGGTCCTTCTTCTTCTTTCCTTTATTACTCCACACTTCTTCTTTTCCCTTCCATATGTGTGGTAATCCAAAATATTTTATGTTGTCATGATAGATTTTGCAAGAGTCTAGACACCCTGCTTCATGACTTCCTTCTTCGCCCATGGTTGTAGATTGTTGATAAAGCTATACATGTTATCCTTATCATGCATTTATATAAACTTTGACATAAGCCTTGAAAATTATTTTATGTAGGTTTCGATCCTCCTGATACACTTCAAAACTTTTAGAAAATCTCTTGTCAACCATTATTGATTTCCTAGTCCAAACTGCACATATAAAGCTACCTTCAACTTTATCCAAGTTGAAATATTCTTTGTGATGCAACCAACTACTAAGTATTATACTGATGTTCTCCACCATAACTTTGGTTTACTTGTGAGATACATCACAACTACATGATCCTTCATCTCTTTGGAACATCCTTTCATTTTTTATAGCATCTCCTCCACATCCCAATAGAAGTTCCCAAGTACATTAGCACTTTTCCTCCTATCATACATCTCTAGTTCCTTCAATTTCACTATCACAGATGAACTAGTTGAACTTTTCCCTATGGCCTTGTTCAACACTGCTATCATGTCAGCCTGGTCTCTTGATAATGCCACAAGTGACCTCACTTGTTCTTCCAAGTACGCTATCTAATATTCTTGATCTTGGGATTGTGTCATTGTATCATCAATAGTGTGGGAACCTACATCAATAACTTCTTTAATCTCACAAATATCCCTCCATATTTCAACAAAAACATTGTTATGGCCTTCCATAGCATATACCATCCTTTCCAAGATTCTCTCAACATCTTGGACTCTATCTATCAATTCCACCTCATCATGGTCCACGAGTTTGTCCCTAGTGTTCACGATAATGACATGCTACTTGTAGACTTTGGAAGTGATCCTACTAAGGCTCACTCAACTTCTTCCCAATGTAACATGTATAAAAAACCAATAGAAAAATCTCCTTTACCTCTTGGTAACCAATTACAGAAGTCCCTTTCCCCCAAATATCCCACAAGACAGAAAGATAATTGAACCTGCAATCCATTCACTGAATTTGAAATATCTTTGTGGCAACTACAAATCACCTTCTCACCTCCTTAGATCCCTATATGGACCTCTTATTGTGTTATTCAATTCCACTTGTGTGTGGTGTGAGTATCAAATCTGATAGAAACTTTTTTGGTGAAGGGATTCACTCCTATCTCTTTAGTGTTGTTCAACTCTCATACCAACTTCCATGACCCTAGGGGCTCAACACAGTTGCAAGGAAATTTTTGGGCACACGTTGACCCATTGAGAGTGCAACACTGATGTGTTTCACAACTACTTAATGTAGGATAGTGTTACTCAACCCATAATACGCCTCACAACAAGTTTGCTTCTATAATCTCTATATTATCATTTACTTAGTGGAATCACATAACTCTTCAATATAGTTCAAGTATAACTTATTATCACTGTACTTCTATAAAAAATTCATAAGCAACATATATAAAGAATTCACATTAACAACATTAGCATCACAAGTGAACTCATTTTATTCTTTTATTATCCTATGTAAAAATATTTACATAAGGGTCTCAAGGCAAAGGATTGGATAGTGTATAATAAAAAATTCCAGAATAGATTTTACACTTGCCAAAAATGTTGCCACTCGATATGTCCAACCTATTGGGTTGTCTCCACCCTATTGCGACACCTTTTGGTTCTTCTCTTTGACCGCTCAACTCATTTTCCCTAGTGCAAACCTCACTGATCTCCCTTCTACGTTTCAGTTATGTCCTCTCGTTCTCAACTCATTATTACCTTGTTGTGGTTCTTCTTTCCACACTCTTGTGTGCTCCTCCTTTTTGTGTCATTTTCTTGTTGTTCCTTATGCATACTTATATGCAACATGCATGCCTTCCTTTCATCTTGCGACCCTTTGCCTTCAGTTGGTTAAAATTATCCTTGTGTGGTTTACCCATGTTTCGTCAACTCACTCCTTTGCTTGTGTTGGCTTCACCCATGTGCTTCCTCATTTTAGTTTGGGTCGAAGTCTAGCTTGAGCATTTAACTCATTTCACTACTCCTTACTCGATCCAAACTTGCTTGGGGGGGCTCATCAAATTGAATTCTTCGGGAATTCTCCCTCAATCATGCCACGCTATTGTTTCACCTATGCCACCAAGGCATCGTGTGATCCAAATAAGAAACCCCAAATTTATTCTACATCATTCAGGCGAGTTACATTTACCATGTGTTTGGGTATGGTACTCGATCGTGTCATGCCCTTGCAATGTGGTACCACCAAGTCATCCTCATTTCCATCCATGTGCACCTAAGTGGAAACCACCAAATCAATTTTTCACCACTCTTTTAGGCACACTCTTGTTGCACCTCTCAGTTATGTGCCACCATCTTGATTTCATTGACGCCTTGTCCCAATACTTAACCCTTGACAAAGATATCATAGCATCACATTATTTGTGACATATACATCGCAAATGGTGTGATGGCAATGTTTCCCTTAGCATGCGCTCAGTTAAATGTGTGCCAAAATATAGGGCTTAACAGGGTAGGTATGGAAAAAAAAATCATAGATACAAATCATCAAGGTGACATGTGACATAGTTGACGTTAGACGAGGTTAGGCCCACTATCATGACCCCAAGGACTACTAAAGTTAAAAGGTGTATTTTTGGCACATTTTGATCCCTTGAGCATGCAACATCAATGTGTTTTTCCTCTGCATTATACAATACATAATAACTCCACCCAAACTATGCCTCACAACAAGTTTACTTATATAATATCTATACCATTAGTTACTTAGCAAAATATCACATCTCTATCTCTTTGATATAGTGCAAGTAATATTACTATCTTTTCTACTCAGGTTAAACTCCCATTCATATTAAAACATAAGTACCATATGCAAGATATTAATCCATCAATGTCATCATACATATGAACAAGAAATTATAAAGGAGCGTGCCTCTCGCCTTCTAATTTTATTAAAAATCACCAATACAACTCCTCCATGAGGGAATGGCTCGATTAACAGGGATACATAGTCAAAATACAAAAATATACAATACAAAACCTTTACCCCACCTGTTCACCTTACTCAAGTTGTTGTCACCCACTTTAGACTGACTGCAGTTCGGTCCAAGGTACAATCGAGCCTACACGACTGTAGACCTTGAGTTTCTCTATTCTTGGCCTTCTTCATATCCCCTTTTCTCATATTCCTTGTGACTTCCTACTCCCTTCGGTTGAGCTTCTACCTCTCTCTTGTTTGACTGGTTGTTTTTGTTCTCACACTATATTGTGTGAGTATTAATCTGGCACAACTCCTCCATTGTGTTCTCCCCTGTCGTGTCTCATCGTTCCACTTTTGGTTTCCCTGTCATTCCAACCATCACTTGGTTGGGTTATGTGAGACCACACTTTTTCCACATTTTGTTCCACCATTCGCTTTATGAGTTAGATCAATCTCATTTCATCCCACCTTCACACAAACAACCGAGTCCTCTTGTCGCATTCACACCCACCATTCAACCCACAGTGTGCGTGTATTGACCCAACCTTATTCTCTTTCCCATTTATTTTCTTCTGACCCTCTTACCCACCACTCAGGTGCATGGTGTTTCGGACCGACATGGCTCTTGGTTGAACCTATTCCAACTCCTTGCACATGCACCCACTTCTTGGCCTCGTCATGCCCCATGCCAATATGCTGCTCAATGTTTGGCCAATCATATCAGGGTATTTTCATTCTACCCTTAAGCACTCATGGTTTTTCACCCATTGTTTCTATGTAAATGAATTGGAAGGGAGAATTATCTATTCCTCTCTTTTTGTTTAGTTATATTTGTCCACATTCAGAAAGCTTATATGTGTGGATATTTTTGGGGTATGTGAATGCTAATAAATGCGAAGGATTAGAATAGTTGGAATTGAAAATGCATTAATTTACATGTTAATTTATAGTTTTCAGTAGAAGGAATATAGATATTCTTGATCATAGGTGATGTTACATATGAACTAAAATAATTTGGTTGTTACATGTGATAAAAATGACATCTTGACTAAATGTGGTTGTTACTTGTTGTATGGTTAGCAATGGTTTAAGATGTTAGTGACACAAGTATCCATAAAATTCAATCTCATGACAAGGTAAATGGTAAGGGGAAACTTGTAAAATGTGTGATAAAGTATTTGTGAGTTTCCATTATGTGTGAATTGATTGGGTAATATCATAAATGTTGATGGAAACCATATATGTATGAAATTGATAATTCCAATTTTGCATGGAATATGAAAGATAATTTGGTAAGAATTCCTCTAGTCATACTTCATATTTTCATTGATATGTTCATGAGGGAATTTTAATGCATTCATGTGATTGATATGGAGTTTGAGTATGACAAAGGAAGGAACTCTTGGGTAGGTAAATATTGTTAAAAAAAAATATGCATTCATGAGTTAGTATGTCATGATTGAGTTGGTTAAAAGTTAATATACAGCATGAATGAATATATACTCATCATTATTAAAAATTAATTCCATGTGAAATGACCTTATGTCAGACCAAGACCATATGATGTTACACTTGGGAAAATTTATGTCACTACACAAGCATCCAATAGTCTCCCCATTTATGTTGGTATCTAAGACTAAAGTCTTCTTGCTAACATTAAGAAAACCATAAAAGGAGGAAAGGTTTCCTAACGACTTATTTATCAAAGAAAATAAAGGCCTTATTGTATGCTTAAGGTTGTTAGTAGAGTAGAAAAGGTACAATGATATTATATTGTTTAGCCTAGACGTAGGAAGGTGTACATATGGTTGAAGAAATGTTAGGGAGGTGGTTGAGTGATGTGTTAAGATGTTGGTTCAAACTTCCAATTTCTCATGTTAGATCAAATTCTTTTCTCTTACAATATTCTCAAATTAGTGCAAGGGTGCATTGAGTGGATGTGCATTAGTATATTGTGTAAGATGTGCAAGTTGCGATTGTGCATCCATGAATAATAACATGCATGTTTGATTTCATTGCATGAATTCATTTTGTATTGGTAGTGCATATATATAATGAATGATAATTTGTTGCATTTAATATACTAATGGATTAAATGGATTGGATTATTAGTATTTTAGAATTATAATATTATTCCATGGGTAGCTGTTAATGTTGCTTTAAAAGGATTATATGCATGACTACTCATAATATATTTAATTGATTGAAATTCAAAATGCAAGTAGAATTTTCTTGAATATGGAAATGAATTTTATGCCATTATGAAGATTGGATGCTACCACATGTAAAGGCCAAACATTATGAGAAGTGTCTTATAGTTGTAACATTTGATTTCTATATGAAACAAATTTAGTAATTGAAATTGATATGGTGACATATCAAGGTAATTATATGTGTATGAAACATGTGAGTTGATGGATATTCCTAGTAAGGATATATGTGGTTGTTATAAGATATAAATCACATGAATAATTCTACTGTGATGACATTAGAACCCAAGGTCATTCCTTAGTTGTTATGGCCTATGTTATATTAGAGCTTATGAGTGGGACACATTGTATAATTGTTATTGGCTATGTTATATTAGAGCTTATGAGTGGGACTCCCCTCGTATGTTTACAGTTCCTAAGTTTACCAATCAAGGAATACCCTCAGATGGGAATCTTGGTCCTTTTCCTTCTATTGGAAATGTTGGTACTCCCTATATGGCAACATTTTCCCTCCCGAGATTAACCATTGGTTTTCCAATTTGGTTATTTTCAACCCCCATGGTTCCAAATGTCCAAGCTTCTTATCAATCAAGTTCACCCTCACCTGAAGAGTGTCAACCTAATGTTAATCCTAAATTTTACCACTCGCCTTCCTCGCCAGTTTCTTCACCCCGTTCTTCCTCTTTGCCTGGTGAAAGACTAGATTCTAGTAACCAGGAAGCTAAGAAGAAGAAGAAGAAGAAAAATAATCAAGGGAGAAACCAAGAGACCATTGCTACCAATGAAAATGATGTTGAAAAACCTCCCAATCAATATCGCAAATTCAAATTCCCTTGAAAGTTATGTTAATGTGAAAACCTTCTTAGGGAGTGTCCTTGTAATATCCCAAATCTGGAATAGCACAACAAGCCTGATGAAATAATGCACTCCTGGGAGATTTATGTACATAAATGGGTTTACAGCCCTTGGATCCCTTAGATCAGCAAATATGGAGTCTAGATCCAAAAGGGGAGAAAAAAAAATCAAACTAGGTGTGATAAACAAATCTCCCACCACCTAGTCTAGCTGAAAAACACCCTACAAGAGGGGCTGCAGCTATGCACAAAAACCGGCTTTAGAAATAACGCAGTCTTGGATAGTATGAGTAGGAGGCCATCAAATATGATTAAATTATGAGTATAAAACAGAAAATCATAATTAAAATGAAGATCTTTCAATATACAATAGAATACAAGAGATAATAAAGCAATAAATCTTCAGAAAAGAAGGCTGCAACACATATATAAACTACAAAATGGCTTGAAAACGTTATTTTAAGGAGCTACAATAGGTGAAAATTAAATCTCAGATCTAGGACAGATCTATGGATAAAAAATCAGATCCATTTCAGATCTGGAAACTAGAAAGACTTATTTACAAGATCCCCTTGGGGTTTTGACCAAATCATGCATAATAATGAGTAGATCTGAGTTTTAAGTTGTAGATCTGCAAAATGATTCAGGAATTTTTGAAGACGATTTTACATTAAAATAGATCAGATCTAAACAGAACATGGATCAGCAATCTAATCCATGGATCACCAAAGTGAAAGGCAAAGCCCAACACCAGAGATATCTCATAAAAAATGGGGCCAAAAATCCCTGCAAACCCTCCACTGAAAATAACAAAGTTCCTCAATGAAAAATGCACTGTAGCTTGAATAACATAGATGGCCTGATGCTAAGATAAAAATCTGAAGCTCAAACGATGGATGCACTCCTTCAGGAGGTTAAAAGACACACTCACTGAGAAGAGGTTTCAACATGCTGATTCCAGTGTATCTAGAATTTACTGAGCGAGCTTACAAAAGAAAGTAAACTACCAGATCTAACGTTGCAGTTTGAAGTAAAGCTTGGCCTAAAGCCCCAGAGGATCAAATAACAGGCCGACTTCCCTCCAGTCCTCACTAAGAGGTGAAATCCCCGGTGTGATAGAACCTGGGTGCAAGCAGCACAATTTCCACTAAAATATCTATTTTGGTAGACATTGTCTGAAGTGACAAGATACTCACAGGAAATAACAACTTTCCTTGCTTCCCCCTTTCCCCTTCCTTTTATAAGTGATGGTGTTTTTGCAAACCCAAACCACCACGGAAAGGTTCTTTCACGCAGGGGCCTTTTCTAGAACTCATGCTAATCTTTCCACGAGGTACATTTAATCTAGACATACAGATTTACCCACATCTCAGCTCTCTGCTACCAAACCCTTTTCACACCTGAAGTGATTTATTTACATGGCCCTGATTTATCCTTGTTCACATGGGCATTGATTTATTCAGTCTTTTCAGGAGTTTTACATGTCCTCCTTTTTTCATTTATTCATGCAATGGAAAGTAAAACAAAAATGAATATTCCTCTTAGCTTAGGCTAAGTAGGAATATTACAGTCCTCCCCTCCAAAATGTTGCTTGTCCTCAAGCAAATGATAGGGTGAGATCTGTAGTGCTTCTCCTCCTCCATTGATGGCATCATCAATGATCAAGTCTTCATCATAATCCAAGTGCTCATCAAGACAATACATCATGAATTGTTCCTCCAAGGTCAACATAAGATGTGCATAGTCCATCCCACCAGGAGTGAAAAACTCAACAGAAATAAACATGGCTGGGGCAATGCTCCATCTAAAACATGTATCATGTGGTACAGGTAGGATTTCCAAACCATGTGGTACATACAAACTACCCATCCTCTGTCCATACAATCCCATAAACAATACAACTATATCATCCAAGTATGGAAGCAAGACTACATATATGTAAATAGAAATCTGAGCCTGAGGAGGTGGGTCAAAATCCCACATGTGATGCCAATGTAGTGCATCACATGCCTGCATTAGATCAAGGTGTGGTAAGTGGCATTCCCACCACACATTTTCTGCATGAGTCACCTTAACATGGCTGAAGATGTTAGATAATTTTGGTGCCTTTGGAAAGCACCCATCATGAGAAGGAATCTCCCTTTGCACAATAAGGGAGTGGCCAAGTTCAACATCTCTATTGGCCCACCAAAAATCATGAGATCCACATGATCTCTCACCCCCTTTAGGAGTTATAGCCTACAAAAAAATGGAAAAATAATGTGAGAAATCAGAAAATACAACTTTCTTGGCATGATCAGATCCTTCACCATCATAGTTCTTCATACACATGGAGTTGTGAATGAGCATATCCCTCCTCTCAAGCAAAGGAAGAACTGGCTGAAATGACTCTTGCAAAGAGTCCATTGGCTACCCAAATCCTCCATAGCTAATGCACTCTTGAAAGTGCTGATGTAATTCCCCTCTCATGCCTTCCCAATCAAAGCTCATCATGTTCAGGGTATAGATCTTCATTGAATGCATATGGTTGAGGAATAATTATTCATGTGCTCCTTGTAGTATCTTCTACTTGAGCTTGTAATCTATAGCCAAGAAGACCTTACCATGATAATAGATGACTCCCCCTTGGACCAAGTAGCCCTCTTCTTGCTGCATGTAATCTAGTATCATACCTGTGTGGAGATCTTTGGAATACTCTACAAGAAGTTGAGATTTCCAATACAGATCCACACTGCTCAACAATGACAGTGCTGATGATACATCCATGGAAGTGCTTGTCATGTTGATGATTTCCTTTTTGACATTTCTCATGCCAAATTTTTTTGTTGGAAGGCCGATCCTCCCATTCTTCTCCTCCCACAGCACAGATTCAGAAAAGAGAGAGGGTGATAGTGATGCAGGAAGAAGATCCCCCTCATTCTCGAGTTGTCCCAAGCCCTCCAACGCTGTAACTTGGTCTCTCATTACTCCAATCCCTCCTAGATCTAGATTTGGAGCAGCACTTTGTGCGGCCTCCCCCACAAGATCTGAATCTGGTGGCATCCCAGGTGGCTTGCCACTAGATAGGAATTTCCCTGGCAGCATTCTCATGAACATGAGAGAAGGGACTGTGAGATCCCTTCTTCCAATGCGCAAATCCATCTCTGTTGTTTGTGTGGAAGTACTAGGTGAGGGATAAGTGTGTATGCCTTGAATCATTTGTGGTTTCCCACTCTTCAAGTCCACCCACTCCATCTGCAAAGCTCTCCAATCAGTGGTGACCTTCCCCAAAGTAATCAACCATTGGACACCTAGAATGATATTGGTGTCTGGTATGTCAACTACAAAGAAGTGATCCACCAGAGTGTAGGATCCCATAGTGATTGAGAGTGAGGGGACATATTGCATGCATTGCATGGTTCTATCTCCTGGGACCAAATGAGAGAATCCCTCAAAAATATCAGTGGGGATTGCTCTCCTTTGCACAAGATGAGCATCAATTAAGTTGTGGGTTGCCCCACTGTCAATCATCATAGATACCCTCTGATTCATGACTGAACATTGTACTCTTAGGGTCAAGTACTTAGGCACTCCTCTCAAATATGTAAGATTCCCACTTATTGGAGCAAAGGCTCCGTCCCCATCTCCGGATGGTGTTGGCTTTTCTTCAACATTATCAACGTTGTGACCCCTCCTTGGTTCATCATCTTCATCTTCCTCCTGAAAATCTGAGAATACTTCTATGTAATGTGCTTTCCCATCAGCACATCTATGTCCATGTGCCCATGACCCTTGGCAAGTGAAATACAGTTTATTCTTTCTCAATTCCCTCCTGATTTCAATATCAAGAGGCTTCTTGAATGAGCTCTCCTTGGAAGGAGCAACTTTTTCTCCCTTCCCTTTAGAAAGGTGAGGGGCCTTACTCTGGAAAGTTTCCTTTGCTTTTGGCAAGGAATCTTGAAGGTCTCTAGCCCTCTCAATGGCATCATGCAAGGTGATGGGCTTGGTATATTTAACCAACCGATGAAAAGGTTCCTCCAGGCCATCAATGAACATGTACACCCTCCTTGCTACAGAAAAATTAGGAACCATGACTGATAATCGTAGAAACTCGGAGATATAAGTTTCTGCATTCCCTGATTGCTTCAGCTTTGCAAGGCTTATGAAGGGTGCTTCTAGATCCTTCCTGTCAAACCTCTCCACCAGTCTTCTAGTAAACTCAGAATAGGTAGTCACATTGCTATGTCCCAATGTAGACAACCCATGGAACCACCAATTGTGTGCTTCACCTTCAAAGTGCAATGCTACAATCTTGATGGCTTCAATCTCTGGGAATTTGTTCAACTGAAAGTAAATATCCATATTTTCTACCCATGCCTTAGTAGAACTAGAGGATGACCCATCAAACTTGAGAAAAAATAATCTGCCCATAGAGTGGTGTCTATCCTGATTATGAAAGAACCCACCATCTCTATATTGCTGCCTTGGTCTTCCTCTGTCCTTGAGGTGACAAAACTCTTGGAAACTCAAGTGGTCTCTGAATCTCTGATTTTGAGATTCATATTCCACAAATTAGTCTTCAAGGGAAGCTTTCTCTTGTGTTCCTTCATTCTCCACAACCAAGAAGGTAGGCATAGTGGAGCGTTGTGAAGCTTGTGGGGCTTGTGGCTGGTTCACTGGTTGACCAGCCCAGTGATTAGACATGTCAGAGCTTTCCCCCAGATGAAATATCCTAGGATATTCCCTCATTCTTTCCATCCTCATCTCCTTGATCTCTTTGGCAAGATCTTGCATGGCCACCAAAAGAGTTCTTGCAAACTCTTCTCCTTCTTTATCACTTGCAGTCTCAGGGGCTTTACCCTTGTCTTGATCATCAATAGTGTAATCATACTTCTTGTGACTTTTGTTCTGATACTTCTTCTCCCTATTAGTAAGAGGTTCATCTTCTGAATGCAACATGGCTATGGTGCTCCAAGGAAAGCACAGGATGTGCCAAGAAAGGAGCTCTGATACCACTGTAATATCCCAAATTTGGAATAGCACAACAAACCCATTGAAATAATGCACTCCTAGGAGATTGATGTAAAGAAATGATATTACAGCCCTTGGAACCTTAGATCAAAAAATCTGGAGTCTAGATCCAAAAGGGGAGAAAAAACAAATCAAACTAGGTGTGGTAAACAGATCTCCCACCACCTAGTCTAGCTGAAAAACACCCTACAAGAGGGGCTGCAGCTATGCACAACAAACTGCTTCAAAAATAACGCAGTCTTGGACAGTATGAGAAGGAGGCCATAAAATATAATTAACTTATGAGTATACAACAAAAAATCAGAATTACAATGAAGCTCTTTCAATATACAGTAGAATACAGGAGACAATAGAGCAAGAAATCTTCAAAAAAGAAGGTTGCAACACATATATAAACTGTAAAATGGCTTGAAATCGTTATTTTAAGGAGCCGCATAAGCTGAAAATTACATCTCAGATCTAGGACAGATCTATGGAAAAAACATAAGATCCATTTTAGATCTGGAAACTAGAAAGACTTATTTACAAGATCCCCTTGGGGTTTGACCAAATCATGCATAACAAGGAGTAGATCTGAGTTTTAAGTTGCAGATCTTCAAAATGATTCAGGAATTTTAGAATATGATTTTACATTAAAATAGATCAGATCTAAACAGAACATGGATCAACAAGCTAATCCATGGATCACCAAAGTGAAAGGCAAAGCCCAGCACTAGAGATCTCTCATAAAAATTGGGGCCAAAACTCCCTGCAAACCCTCCATTGAAAATAACGCAGTTCCTCAATGAAAATTGCACTGTAGCTTGAATAAAATAGATGACTTGATGCCAAGATACAAATATGAAGCTCAAACAGTGGATGCATTCTTCCAGGAGGTTAAAAGACACACTCATTGAGAAGAGGCTCCAATACAAGCTAGATCTAAGCAGATCTAGAATTCCACTTGTTGTAGCTTACAAAAGAAAGCAAACCCTCACTGGATCTGTGCTGCAGTTGGAAGTAGAGCTTGGCCCAAATCCTGATAGTGGATCAAATTAGAAAATACTCCTCCAAGAATCCTCAATGGAAGAGGTGAAATCCCTGCATAGGAACTCCAAGTGTTAAGCAGCACAATTCTCCATTAAACAACAGAGAATAGTATTTTTATAAGAATAAAAGATACTCATAAATATAGACAATCAACAACCTTCTCTTGCTGCCTTCCCCTTCCTTTTATAAGATGAAAGCCTTTGAAAGCCCTAACACACCTTGATGAGTTAGTTCCTTTCACATGAGGGGCCTCCTTCTAGAAATGCACTGTCCCTTCATGAGGTACATTGAATCTAGACAACACGATAGATTTGGTCAAGGTTGACTCAGTCTCACAGCTCAAACCCCTTTCACACCTACAAGTGATTTATTTACATGGCCCTGATTTATCCTTGTTCATGTTAGCTCCCTGTAATTTGCAAGATTGGCAAAGTTAAACTGCAGAGAGAACAATATTTCAACCACTTTGGGATTCTAGGATCTAGCCCTCCTGAATTTGGAGAGGGATCTCTCCAATAAGTGCAAAGATGGATTTATTTTTAAAGCTTTTGGGTCATGATATTAGGCTAGTTATGAAGTCCGAGGGTTTTTGTTTGTTTTGGATGGTTGAGCATGATTATTAGTTTAGCGGAAAGTCCTAAACGGAAATATTTTCAAAGGTGTGAGGTTGTAAGCAATCAGAACAAACTTTGGCTAAAAATATAGATATAACACTGGTTTTTAGTCCATTGGGCTATGGAGTCATAACAGGGCTTTAATTGAGCAACAACTTCAAGAGTGGTCCAAGGGGCAAGTCATCTATATCACAAGATCATTTGAGATAAAATGATGGAATGGAAAAAATAAAAGTGTTGGAGGGGTGGAAAATGATAATAATTTCAACAAGGATTTATAGTCAGTCCAAACAAGAAAAGCCTCTTAAGTAACTATTTAAAACCAACCAAGAACAGGGCTCACCATAAATTTCTTGGGCAAGTTCGTATTAAAGCAACTCAATAGACAACAATCTAGTAATCCGCATAATTACCTTCAAAAATTATGAAAACACATAAGAGAAACAAAATGCAACTTAAGATCAGATAAGGTACTTTTAAACCTAGTCTGCTTTCAGCAAACACTTAGGGAAAATTTCAGAATCTACCTTTGGAGAAAGACGCTAGAAAAGAGGGCACACCATCACTTTTCTAGTCTAACTTTAATAAGCAAACAATGAAAATAACATTCAAGAATAATTTTTAAAGAAAACAGTAGGATGAGGGAACACCAAAATTCCTAACTATTTAAACTGTATTGAATCATTCTTAAATAAACAAATTGGAGGAAAACAATGAGATAAAGCTTATCAGTCAGAGAAGGGTACTGTAAACAGTAGGTCCTAACTCTATGCTTGATGTTCTTTATCAGAGAATTAATGGACAAAATGGCATACAAAAAAGGAAAACAATTACACAGAAAGGAGCACTTCACCAGTGATATAGACCAGGATCCCAAGAAACAAATTGTTATTGATGTCAAACCAGTTACAGTCTTCAGGTCCAATGTTTCAGTTCAGCAATCATCTTCACTTCTCAGCCTAACTATTCTATCACAAACAGAGCTTCAAGAGCCTTTGAACATTATTTACAAGTAGAATTTTCAAGCACAAGTATATGTCAAAGTTCTGCAACCAACATTGTTTCATCTTCTACAGAAGTATTTATAGAAGAAATTGTTAGAAAATTATATATTATGGAGAAATGCAACACATAAAATATGCGAAAAAATACAAGCACACAAAACACATAAAACCAGAGAGACACAGATATACGTGGTTCACCCAGTTTGGGCTACGTCCACCCCGAACAGCCAGTCCTTCCTTTCTATTATCCAGCAAAAATGAAGAGACAAAACCTACAACAGATCCAATGTAATATCCTCTATTCTCTCTCACAGTCTCCCTCTTTGTTTCTCGCTCCGAGAATACACATATACAATACACAGCCGCAATACAATGCCCTCATAAAAACAAGGGGTTGCCTTCTAGGGCAAAAAACCCTAAACTAAACATAACTTCTACCGTCAGATCATTTGCCTAATGAATGGCCTAGATTGACTAGAAATTACTATACTTTTACAAGGCAATTTTACATATATTTTTAGCTTCGGGGGCGTTGCCCCCAAAACCCCCACCAGGGGGGGGGGCTCCGAAAAGCGATGCCTCCCCCCCTGGTCCCCCCACGGAAGCAATTAATTACGGGCGGCGTTGCCGCCCCTTTTAAGGTACATGGGTCCAATGTTGTGATACAAAGTAAACAAGATAATCAGGCTCCACACCCAACAATCTCCCACTTGGAGACTGATTGTAGCAACTCCACCACTGCTTCATTTGCTGGACAATGACTCCTCTTTGGACTTGGCTGTTTCTCATCTTCATTGTCATCCTTGAAGACCAATTGAAGCCCGAGCACATTCTCGGTTCTCCTTTGAGTTACAACTTTTGTTAGCATATCTGTAGGATTCTGGCTAGTGTGTATCTTTTCCAGCTTCAACTCTCCATCTTCCAATACTGACCATATGAAATGGTACTTGAGATGTATGTGTTTAGTCCTGGAATGAAATGATGAGTTATTTGCAAGATGAATGGCACTTTGGCTATCACTGTATAACGTGCCCATATAATGCTTCTTACCCAATTCATCCGTAAACCTTTGTAACCAAATCATTTCTTTACTAGCCTCTGTAGCAGCAACATACTCGGCTTCTGTTGTTGAAAGTGCAACAACACTATGGATTTTTGAAACCCAACTGGCAGCTGTTCCACCTACAGTAAATACATATCCTCTAGTGCTCCTCCTGTTATCTCTGTCATCTGCCATATCTGCATCAACATATCCCTATAGAGCAATGTTTGAACCACCAAAGCATAATGCTTGATTTGTGATACCTCTCAAATATCTGAGAATCCATTTTACTTCCATCCAATGTTATTTTCTTGGTTTATTCATGTACCTGCTTACAACTCCCACTGCATGTGCAATATCAAGCCTTGTGCAGACCATTGCATACATTAAGCTTCCAACTGCAGATGCATATGGAACTTTAGACATATAATCCATGTCTTCTTGGGTCTTTGGGAACATCTCCTTACTAAGTTTGAAATGGCTAGCAAAAGGTGTACTAACTGGTTTTTCATTGTGCATATTAAATCTTTTCAACACCTTTTCTATGTACTCATTCTGAGACAGTGTTAATTTATGATTTTTTCTGTCTCTAGTTATCCTCATACCAAGGATTTGTTTTGCAGCTCCCAAATCCTTCATTGCAAATGAATTTGCCAATTTTCTTTTGAGCACATTTATTTCCTGCATGTTAGATCCTGCAACAAGCATGTCATCTACATACAATAACAATATAATATAGCTGCCATCATTTTGCCTTTTTAGATAAACATAATGATCAGAGTGACATCTAGTATAACCTTGTTCAGACATAAACTTGTCAAATTTTAGATACCACTGCCTTGGAGCCTGTTTTAAGCCATATAAGCTCTTCTTTAACCTGCACACCAATTTTTCTTTCCCTTTTACCTCATATCCTTCTGGTTGCTGCATGTATATCTCTTCCTCCAAATCTCCATGGAGAAATGCTGTCTTTACATCTAACTGTTCAAGATGTAAATCTTCAGCTGCTACAATACTTAAAACAGTTCTGATTGAATTCATTTTAACAACAGGAGAAAATATTTCATCAAAATCAATACCTTTCTTCTGTGCAAACCCCTTCACCACAAGTCTAGCTTTGTACCTCTGTTTTCCTCCATATTCTTCCTTCAGCCTGTAAACCCATTTATTCTGCAATGTAGTTTTACCTGCAGGCAACCTGACTAAGTCCCAAGTCTGGTTATGCATTAAGGAGTCCATCTCTTATTCCATGGCTAGCTCCCACTTCTTCCTACTTTCAACCTGCATTGCTTCTTCATAACATTCGGGTTCACCAGAATTAGTCAACAATAAATAATATAATGAAGGAGAGTATCGTTCAGGGGGTCTACTTATCCTGGTAGATATTCTAACACCACTTTCAGGTGTTTGAGGTGCCTGTTGCTGTTGTGGTGGTTGCTGCTGCTGTGGTTGTTGATTATTATTATTTTCAGGCACCTTTACTTTTTCAGTTATCTCATCAAGAACTGTGTATTCCTTGCTTTCTTTTTTCTGTTTCTTTTCCTGCAACTGATTCTTATACAAGACCTTTTCATTGAATATTACATCTCTGCTCCTAATGATTTTGTGATTTTCATAATCATATAAGCGATAACAAAAATCATTAGCACCATATCCAATAAAGGTACATTTCTTTGATTTTGCCTCAAGCTTTTTTCTGTTTTCTTTATTAATATGGACAAAGGCCTCACAACCAAAAGGCTTTAAAAAAGAGTAGTTTACCTTTTTACCTGTCCATGCTTCCTCTGGAATACCACCATCCAAGGAACTTGAAGGCCCTATGTTTATTAGATAAACAACAATATCTACAACATCTGCCCAAAATTGTAAAGGCAATCCTGCATGAAATTTCATGCACCTTGCACGCTCCATGATTGTTCTGTTCATCCTTTCTGACACACCATTTTCTTGTGGTGTTCTTGGAATTGTCTTCTCTCTACGAATTCCATACTCTGAACAGTACCTATCAAACTCTTTGCTGCAATATTCACCTCCATTTTCTGATCTGAGATGCTTCAACTTCTTTCCTGTCTAAATCTCAACCAAAGATTTCCATTTCTTGAAAGTATCAAATACATCAGATTTATTCTGAATACAATAAATCCATGTTTTTCTAGTTGCATCATCAATAAAAGTAACATAATAACAAGAGCCACCGAGAGATGATACCTGAGCAAGTCCCCATACATCTGTATGCACAAGCTCCAATTTTTCTCTCTTCTTTTCTTTCCCAACTCTGAGAAAGTTGACTCTCTTCTGTTTTCCATAAATGCATTTCTAACAGAAATCCAAATCAACATTCTTCAAACCTAGCAACAAATTTCTTGAGTGAAGAATCTTCATTCCCTTCTCACTCATGTGTTCGAGCCTATGATGCCATAATGCTGCATCTACTCCTTTGGAAGTTAAAGCATTAACAGAGTTAGAAATACCATTGCATAAATAAAATGTACCAACCTTTTCACCTTTTTCTATTACCAGCGCTCCTTTGGTGACCTTCCAAGTTTTATCTGTGAAAGTTGTCACACAACCTTCACTGCCTAACTGCCCTGTTGAAATCAGATTTTTCTTCAGATCTGGAACATGCCTTACCTCCTTTAGTAGCCATTGGTTTCCATTCTGTTGTTTTACAAGAACTTTACCCATTCCAACAATTTTACAAGGTTTATCATCACCCAAACTAACTTGTCCAAAATCTCCTTGAACATAGTCATGAAAATATTTCTTATCATGTGTGCCATGGAATGAAGCCCCTGAATCTACAACCCAAGAATCAGTAACATTTTTGAAAGAAAGAATCAAAGCATCTTGTAACACATCACCTGTCACATTTGCTTCATGATTGTTTTCTTGCTGTGTGTCTCCTTCTTTTCCCTTCTGAGATCTACAGTATTTCTTTAGGTGTCCTTTCTTTTCGCAATTCCAGCACACTATCCCCGATCTAGACTTGGATCTTCCTTTCCTTGATTTACTGTGATATCCTGAGCTCTTTCCTCTTTCCATTCTTCTTCCCCTAGACTCTGCACTCAAAGCATTACCTGATGTCTCACCGGAGCTTTTCCGTCGCATTTCCTCGCTAAGGATAGCACCAAAAACTTCATCAAACTTTAAAGTACTAGAACCAGAGATAGAGTTACTAATGGCCGTTAATAAACCATTCCAACTCTATGGCAATGAGCAAAAGAATAAAAGAGCTCTAACTTCATCATCAAATTTTACCCCTACAGAAATTAACTGACTGGTAACTATATTAAATTCATTTAAATGGTCTACAACAGATCCACCTTCCGACATATTCATATTAAATAGTCGTTTCATAAGAAATACCTTGTTTGAGGCCGAGGGTTTTTCATATAGTTTCGCCAATGTCTGCATCAAACCCTCTGTTGTTGTTTCCTTCGAAATATTGAAGGCAACTGACGCCGCAAGACACAACCATACTGTTCCGAGTGCCTTTCTATCAAGAATGTTCCATTCGTCAGTCATAGCCTTAGGATTCTTTTTCCGCTCAATGGTAGGTGAATGTTTACGTACGAAGAATATTCCATCTTGCATCTTACATCTTCCACAGTGGGAAGTTTTGGTCGTTAAATTTCTCGACCCTAAACTTACCATCGTCCGCCATTGCTCCCACTCGAACCAGGAACCCTTCTTTCCTGCGAGTTTATCAACCAAATATACCTTCGACTCTGATACCATTTGTTAGAAAATTATATATTATGGAGCAATGCAACACATAAAATATGCAGAAAAATACAAGCACACAAAACACATAAAACCAAAGAGACACATATATACATGGTTCACCCAGTTTGGGCTACGTCCACCCCGAACAACCAGTCCTTCCTTTCTATTATCCAACAAAAATGAAGAGACAAAACCTACAGCAGATCTGCTGTAATATCCTCTGTTCTCTCTCACAGTCTCCCTCTCTGTTTCTCGCTCCGAGAATACACATATACAATACACAGCCGCAATAAAATGCCCTCATAAAAACGAGGGGTTTCCTTCTAGAGAAAAAAACCATAAACTAAACATAACTTCTACCGTCAGATCATTTGCCTAATGAACGACCCAGATTGACTAGAAATTACTATACTTTTACAAGGCAATTTTACATCTATTTTTAGCTTCGAGGGCCTTGCCCCCGAAACCCCTGCCAGGGGGGGGGGGGGCTCCGAAAAGCGTTGCCGCCCCCCCTGGTCCCCCCACGGCAGTGATTAATTACGGGCGGTGTTGCCGCCCCTTTTAAGGTACAGGGTTCGAATGCTGTGATAAAAAGTAAACAAGATAATCAGGCTCCACACCCAACATAAATGAGGAGGTGGGATGGGATAAAATATCTCCAATGTTAAATTAATACGTATTAATGCTTCTTGACCTTTAAGGGGCTCGATGGAGAAATTTACAGATATTTCATATGTATTAATTGTTTTACATTTAAGAATTAATCTCGGTGGAAGCTTTTTTTGACTTTTAGGCTCTGTGTCATCTTGTAATAACTCTGCTGATATTTTTGCAATAAATCCTTTGGCCGAGTTAAATGTTGGACTGCATTGAGGCAAATATCTGATGTTCTGATAATAACTCGGACCCTATTGAATGATTTGAGGCTACAGGTGGCAATCTGGTAGCTGAGAGGAATCAATTAGCCTCTGAGGTGGCAGTGGATGCATCCTCTGTATGATAAATATTCTTGATTTTCCTTTAACCGTGTTTAATTTAATGGATAATTTAGTGGATTAGGATTTTGATGGTCAATCTTAGCTGTAATCCATTAAAATGTGGAATTAACCTTTAATCTCCAGCTCTGTTGTGGTTAGGTCTTCAACACCGATACTCTTTGATTTGTTTTAAATTCTCTGTGTCTTGTTGATGTGCAGGTATCTACAGGGCTTCTAGACTGGCATGAGTGCTCATGAGACACTGACGAAACATGATGGTCAAACCCTGGAAGACAGATACTCTTTAATAAACGAAAGCCTGGAGGATCGTCATCCTTGGCTTTAATTTTATTTTAAACATTTAAAAATCTTTTAACTCCTACACAATACAATAAAAATTATAAAATCCTGCATTGTTGGGTAAAAAAATGCTTTGGAGGTTTCAGTTAGGAGCATGGCCATTGGATGACAGCATCCAATGGCAGAGATTGTGTGTTGAGGGTTAAAAGGAGAGTGGTTGAAAGAATGGTGCAAAGGATTAAGTCCAGGCCATAGATCTATTTTGATCGACGGTTTAGATCAATCGGGGAAATATAATGTGAAAGGGTCACATTACTATGTAATGGTAGAAAATGTGACGAAATAAAAAGGAAAAGGGGAAAAATCCCTTGGCGGAAGAAACTTGTGTTAAAATGGAAATTGGAGTTTCCGAACGATCATAGATCGTCAGATTCTATTGGACCCTGAGATCAATGGTGGAGAATGCTCATTGAAATCCTTTGGTAAAGGTGGAGGGCAATAGTGTAATGGGAGATTAGATCTAAGCCATTAATCTACAGAGATCAACGATAGGGAGCGCACGCGATGTAATGCTGTGGAAAGGGGGAAAAATGGTTTCGGAGGAGGAAACCATGGGTTTCGTGCGACGAAAAGGCAGATAGGTGGTTTCACCTTTTCGAATGTGATATGCATTAGAAGGTGACACGTGGAATTTGAATACCACCCATTTCATGTGATTTTGGAGAATTATCATTCGGGCATGAAATTACACGAAAAAGTGTGCTGGCCGTTAGATCTAAGGTCTCAGATCGAACGGTGGGGGGTGAGCGCAATATCGGCAAGATGCATGGTCAGGAGCAGGTAGGGAAGTTTTAATCTGAGCCATGGGATCAATGATTGGACGACTGATATTAAAAGATGTGGAAGGCAGGACCCACAGGAGGTGGGCCTGTTGGGACTAATATGGGCCGTTAGATGTAAAGGATCAACGGTGGAGATCAAATTTGGGTTGAAATGGAACAAAATACAAAGCGGAGAATGGGGTTAATATGGGCCATTGATTTGCAAAGATCAACGACTGGGATCTGCTTAAAAAACATTATAAAGCGGGGCTGCATGTTTTTTAACAAAGGTCAGGAGGGAAGATTTGGACCATCGGATGTTGACACGTGGATGGCTCGGATGCAATCAGAGCCTTGCGATCGGCGGGGGAAATGGACAGAGGAGCACCGATGCGATTGAATTTGGACCGTCGATCTGCAAATCAGATCGACGGTGGAGAATGAATCGGAGGGGGATCAATAAAATATTACAATGCGGAAATGGAAATCTCTGATGCAATACAACGCTGGCCATGAGATTGGCCCAAGATCAACGACAGAGAAGGGCTTTGACCAATGAATGAGCGGGACCACATTATAATATAAAAAATCAAAATTTTATGGAAAACAAAGGTTTATTGCATTAGGCGGGTTATATATATGAGGTTTGGCGCCCGTCTGCGGGGCCTATGGATATGTAGAAAATGCAAAGGGACTGGGGCTTTATATATATAAGGGCCAATCAGCATCAGAAGCATGGTGCTGGTATTTCAATCTACCCATTTTGTAAATCTCCATTGCGAGATTCTATTTACCGTTGATCAGTTCATAAGATCAACGGTTCTTCTCATATAATAACATGAACCGGCAGGTTTAGACCAAAAATTAGGATAATGGGTTTTTATGAATTAACAAAGGGAAAAATTGATCGAGAATGGTTTATATGAAGCGCTAAGCGCCCGATTGCGGGCCTTTGGTTTTGTGAATAAAACAAAGGAATGGGGCTCATATAAAAAGGAGCTGATCGCATCAGAGGTTTTATAAAAGCCAAATACTTGAGCGCTCCGATTTGTTCCGATGCGATAAGCGCTCACGACCATTAGCGCTCGGTTCTAGCGCTAGGGCATATGTGGGGAAGTGGTTTAGGACTTAGCCCAAAGGGGCTTAAGCCTTAACACAAAAAATGTATTTTTTATGAAATTTTCAGGGTTTTCTAATGGATTTGGGGGTTTCGGCAAAGTTTAAAAATGATTTTTAAACCTTTTAAAAGGATTTTCATGAAGGGGAAAGGGGAATAAATGAAAAATAGAGGAATTTCATGAGGAATAAAGGGATAAAAAATGAAGGTTCATTTGAAGTGAAAGGAAGGGAAAAATGGGGAGAAAGGGATTTTTACAGCAGTCTTTTCTTCATGAAAACAACAAAATTTCTGAGTTTAAAAGGAAACAACAGTGAAGATTAAACAAAGAGCAGGATGTATTCACGATTCTTCAAGAGATAAATTTTTTTTTGCAATAAAATTTGTTTCTTGAAGGCTCAAAAAATGATTTAGCCACCATTTGATATGACAAATTTTATAGGTGGCTAACAATTCACATGGGCATTGATTTATTTAGTCTTTTAAGGAGTTTTACATGTCCGCCTATATTCATTTATTCATGCAACATAAATTAAAAAAAAAATGAATATTCCTCTTAGCTTAGGCTAAGTAGGAATATTACAGTCCTAACATTCCAAGGATATTAGAAGTATGGTCCACCAACTCAATTCGAACTTTTTCATCAGCCTCTGAAAATCATGTTGGTGATAGACCCTCAAACAGTGATAATAAGGCCCATGGGAAAAGGGCAAAGTAAAATTTACATATAGGTTATGTGAAGGGAATCATCCCATTCACCTTTGTCCTTATTTGGATCAAGCCAAAAAAATGTTGGATAACCTTGCAGCTTCTCAGCCTTGCCTTTCGATGGGTTACCATAACCTTTTCACTAATCTTCTACTATTTGATCAAGTGATCGATCAAAAGTCATCTCTAGACAAACCCACTCTCTTCGAAAGAGAATCTCACAAATCCATTCCCGACCAACCATTGGTTGATAAAACGGTCGACTTGATTCCAAATTTAGTCAATCAAGTCTTTACTGTAGAGAGTGCACCTCATACCACTCAGGTTATTTTTGTTTCTTCATATTCCCATGAATTGGAGGGAAATACTCTCATTCCCATGGTACAGGAGCGCGATCATCCTGTTTGCGTAACACAAAGGGGTAGTTATCCCATTCCCATGAGACCCTCTCCAAGTAGTCTGGTTGCTTCCTTTGATTGGAGTCGATTGACATGTTATTATCTTCCCTCTTACATGACCTTTGAGATCACAGTGCAGGATTATAATGTAGTTGTACCTAGAACACTAATAGATGAAGGAACATTTGTTATTATTCTATCTTCAACTACTTGGAAAGCCTTCGGTTCTCCGCAAATTGTACCTGTTACTGAGACTTTGTTAGCGTTTAACAGAGGAACTAGTCAACCATTAGGGATACTTCCTAAGTTGCCTATTACTTTGGGAGGAAATACTATCTATATTGACATAATGGTTGTCCAAGGCCCCTTGGATTTTAACTTACTCCTTGGGCACGACTATACTTATGTCATGGAAGCTCTTGTCTCTTCTCTCTTTCATGTGATATTTTTCCCACGTGAAGGAAGAATTGTGACTATTGATCAACTTCCATTCATTGTTCCTAACTTGACTCCTAATAAACCATCTTCCCTTAATGATTATTACATGAAAGTGGTATATTCCCTACCACAGGTTAATTATTTGGAAAAATGTTCCATGTCCATGTCTACTGATGATCCATTCAATCATATAGTGCACCATGTACTGGGGGCATTGGACCCTGATTTCCAGAGTGTTTTTCTCCCATATGATGAGAACCTCTTGGAATCCATGACCTTTTATGGGCCCTGATAAGGTATTCAGAGCAGAGTTCCTTTTCTTGTGTCAATCTCCTTAAAAAATTAAACAAGCTCTCTGAAGCAGAGTTCCTTTTAATTTTTCAAGCTCCTTAAAAAAATTAAACAAGGTCTCTGGAGCAGAGTTCCTTTTACTTTTTCAAGCTCCTTAAAAAAATAAACAAGCTCTTCAGAGCAGAGTTTCTTTTCTTGTGTCAAGCTCCTTAAAAAATGAAACAAGATCTCCGGAGCAGAGTTCCTTTTCTTGTTTCAAGCTCCTTAAAAAATGAAACAAGATCTCTAGAGTAGAGTTCCTTCTCTTGTGTCAAGCTCCTTAACAAATGAAACAAGCTCTTCAGAGCAAAGCTCCTTTTCTTGTGTCAAGTTCCTTAAAAAATGAAACAAGATCTTCGAAGAAAATTTTCTTGTCTTGTGTCAAACTTGTTAAAAAATGAAATAAGTTATCATGAGGATAGTTCTTTTATTGTGTCCACCTCATTAAAAAATGAATCAAATCCCCTTTCAATTTGAGTCTTTGGTTAGATCTTGTAAATTCCCAATCAAGTATTTCACTTGATCTCGTAAATGAAACTTCATTCCATCGACCTGTTAGTAACTAGTAGTTCACTTAAGTGAATGAAATGAAGCTTAAGGGGCATGCACCTCGAATTGAGTCATTATTCTTGGGGCATGCAAAATTATTCCAAGCATATTTTGTCTCCATTTCAAGCTTGTGTAAAAATAAAACCAATTCGAAGCATTGTTTCTCGTGTTTCAAGCTTTTGTAAAAATGAAACCATTATATACATCTTTCGTGATTTCCATTTTATCTTCCTCTTCTACTAGATGAAGCTTGGTTTTATCATTCCATCGTCATCATCTGTTTAGCCGATCATATGATTTCACTTGGTTGTTTTACCCTTGCCCGGGGAACCATTGTGATGATAGGTATTATTAGCCATCCTCCTGAAATTTACATGTTTTGAGCAGTTCCATCATCACTGGAACCAGTTGTTACCTTTATACCACTCGTTCTTGCAGAAGGAGTCAACTTTAATCTCTTTTCTGACTCTCAAAAAAAGAAAATATTGTCATGTACTTGTCATTTCTAACTCGTTAAAGTAAATCAATTGACGTGGTATCAATATACGTTTACCCCTTTGGGATGAGATTCACTGTTCACAAAAAGGGAATACCTCAATCGAACATGGTCAAGAGGTTCTCTCAGGTATTTTTTCCTAAATTTTTGGATTCGAGAGACAATTTAAGAAAAGGGACATCGTGGAGTTTTCTTTTCCATTTATTTTTCAAACTCCATAAACACATAAAATGCACCAAGTTACTCTTTCGTCGAACTCGTTAAAAATTACACGATGAAATAATTATCACCATGACGAGGCCGAGTTACTCCTTCATATGGATCTTTCAAATTACTAGGATGGATTAATTTGAAGAATGAACATACACGCTCAAAATATTCTATCCTCTTCACAATGGCTATCAAAAATAAAGAGGTACTTGTTAGCAATAACGGGGGGAAAATTTAAAGTGAACATCCTATGTGTGCTTTGGGCAGTTTGTCTCTCTTGAACATGATACTTGTCTGTAGTTCATGTCGGGTTGGGGATATCCTTCATTCGTCATTTTGCCTCGGTGGGTTTGGGAAATCTATTTTCCTCCTATTCGATCACCATTTTTGTCATCATGACCTCTGATCCCATTTGAGTCAAATATTTCCACACTACAGAGTCGTTTCGCCAATATATTCAAGAGAAGTCCTTTGTGTGTTATAGTCAAACATAATTTGCCTATCCGACCTCCTCTTTTACAATCCCGAATCACCCATATCATCTTGATATATCTATTGTTTCATATCGATGATGTGGGAATCATTATGGCCCTCCTTCAACGAATCCCTTCTTGTCAACTTCATTCCATTATCTAGGAAGGTGGTTTAGAAAATTCTTTTTAGTACCTTGGATCTTGCATGCCTCAATGGAAAGTTCTTCATGTTCGAAGACAGTTTCACATCATTGACCTTCGATCAAATAATTCTGCAATTGTTCAAATTCAAAAAATTTATTCACACTTGTAGATTGTGTTGTTGTACCTTGGGGGCCATCTTCAATATTGGTGGCTTGTATCGTGCTTGTTAATGGTTTTCATTATTGGGCAGTAATCAGGTGGTTTCTACCATGTTCCACGTTAGAACATCTATTCACATGGCTAGATTCACACATTGGTTTGATTGAGATCATGGTGAAGACCTTTGATCGCATATGATTTTGATTTTGACTACAGGAATTTATTGAGTATTAATGATTGTATACATGATCCTATCTATACAGATGGTTGTGTTCGTGTCGCAGATCCATTTCTATGATCTCTTTAGACAAATGGCTGTGACCATGCCATGGGTTCATGTATTATTTAATTCATAGTGAAAAGTTATGTGGTTAGGCATATTCATACAAGAGATGTCATATTATGTTTGATTTGGTAGGTTTCCTAGTGGTGATCTGAGTTCTTTGCCTTGGTTTGTAAAGCGTTTCAGCCATCACTCCCCATTCTGACTTCATGCTTTAGAGGGCATATGTTACACACTAATTTGTCACCATGCTCACTTCCCGTCCTTGAACCTGAAGTGCCTCGTGATAGACCCTATGCAATGTTTCCATTATGGAAAATTATGTAAATAATTCCCCTGAAGACTCAAAGAAAATTGCTTTGGAAGAATACCGAAGGAACTTGGTCAAAAACCTATTTTTTGGGTTAGTGCATTTCCTATTTTCCTACCCGAACTGATGGCAGGTTGATAATTCTGGTCTAGCACTGTCAGTGCCCTTATTTCTTGGAAAATCATGTTGATCCCTTTCTGGCAGTGTTTCCTCAAATGGAGGAGAATCTTTGACCTCTAGAAGTTTGAGGGAGGCAAGTTGGTTGTTAAATAGTGGTGAAAGGGTCGAGCTCTCTGATTTTAGAGATTTGATCTCATCCATGGGGGTTTATCCCTTAGAAGGTGGACCTTCCTCTTCCATTCATGGCCTCCCAACCTCTTCTCCCTTCCTATAATTGGTCCCCATCCTTCCACTACTGGTTGGTCATTACTGGGTTGGTCTAAACTCTCATTCCCCTTACATTCATGTACTGTGATAATGCCTAAGTTGTTTGGGAGAATGAATTATTTAGAGCTTTGGTGAAGGACTCCGATTTTCACCAAAGGGAGGCCTCCAACATCAAGGCCTGGGTTGTAAGATCTCTCTTTTATATTCATTAATAAAAACTCTGATGTTTTCTCTTCATTTTCTACATGTTGTTATTAGTTTTGGTGGAAATGTTGATGAATCCTTTTAGGTTGTATGCTCTGATTTAGTATCATAATGATCATGAGGTGTGAAATTTGTTTCATTTTTGTGGTCTTTTTTTGTGAACTGCTACGGTTAAATGTGTTGTAACAATGTCTTTTCCCAAGAAATTTCCAAAAAAAATTTGCAAAAATACTTAAATATTTTGTGTGTACTTTGTAAATAAATTATATGTGTAATTGCTATAAGTGACATATGGATACATTTAATTTATTTTTATTATAAATTTTCATATGCACTTTGTAATAATGTGCTTGCATAAAGAACTTCTTCCTTTCAAAGGTGGAGATTTAGTGCACATCGATCAATGACAAAGGATTGATTGCACCGCCCCCGCCCCCCTTACACAATATTTAATGTAGGGAGGGGGGTCCAAAATTCCCAGTTTCTATGAAACCCATTTTTATTACCACTTACCATTTTCTACCCCCTCTGCAAACCACTAATTATTTCCACCTAATTATCCCTCTGCCAAATTTTCAATGTCTCCGCGATTTTTAAAAGTTTTCCAAATATTTTATCACCAATTACTATTCACATATCCAGTCGACCGGATAGTCATTAATTTTAATTTATGAAATAAATTCTTTAAAGTCCTTAACATTCATTTTTACATTCTATTCCATATTTTTCAACTATGCTCATATTATTGCTGCAAATTTGTAGTTTATATAGCCTTATATCCTTTTTTCTTTATCAAAATTACCTTGATTTTATTGATTAGTTTGTACATGTGTATTTTTGGTTGCTAATTAGTGAAAAAATTCTGATAATTTCACTAGAGATCAAAAAAATTATATAGCTCAGTGAGAAAACACAATTGTGTAATATCCCAAAATCGGGACTACTAGCAAGGCATGCCTGAAAAATGCATTTTTCAGGAATGACTTCTACAACTCTTGAAATAAGCCCTTGGATCCCTTAGATCTGATAATCTAAGACCCAAATCCAAGAGGAGATCAGAAACAAATCAAACTAGGTGGGTTAAAAAAATCTCCCACACCCTGTATGGCTTGAAAACTACCCAAAGAAGGGAGTGCAGCAATATAAGAGAACACTGCCCAGAAAATAACACAGTTTTAGATAGAAGTAGCAAGAGGCCAATATGATAGCTCAAAAATAGCTGATACAATGTTAAATCATATTTACAATGCAACCCAATCATTGTACAAGAGAAAGGTGGAGATTTTTATGGAGAAAAACCCTCTAAAAGAGGTGCTGCAACAATATAATTCATCGTAAAGCCTTGGAAACGTTAATTTCATGAGTAAACATCAGCTGTAGGTTACAACTCAGTTCTAGGATAGATCTGTGTACAAAATATTAGATCTATATCAAATTTGTAGACTAGATTATCTCTATATTACATACCCCTTGGGGTTTTCAGCAAAACATGAAAGCACATGAGTAGATCTGAGATCTACTGCAGCAGATCTGCAGAATGATTTGGAAATTCTGAAGCAGATACATCAATGAATAGTTCAGATCTGAAACATACATGGATTTTATGGCTAATCCATGGATCACCATAGTGTAAGGAAGGCTCCTTTACACCAGAGATCTCTCCTCCAAATAGTTGCCAAACACTTTGCAACTTCTCACTTGAAAAATAACGCAATCCAGGGACATAAGCTGCATTTTAAGCTTGATGTAGACTTTTTCCTGATGCCAAGGTATGGATCTGAAGCTCCAATCAACTAATACACTCTTTCCAATGGGATAGAAGGCTTTCCCAATGAAAATAGGCACTAGTATGGTCTAGATCTGAATGAATCTAGCCTCCACTCGCTACTACTCATAAGGACAACCAAACCCTCAACAAGATCTGAATTTTATTTGGAAGAAGAAGCTTGGCCAAATGCCTGATAGTGGACAAGAAATGAAACACTCTTCCAAGAGGCCCCTCAAGGAAAGAGGTGGGATTCCCGACCAGGAACACCCAAGTGCTAAAAAACACTATTCTTAGCTAAACAGCCAGAGAATGAGAAGTGTCTAAACAGAAAAATCCTTTCAATACAATATGTTCAACAACCCCTCTCATGCTGCTCTCCTCTTTCATTTATAGGATGAAAGCCTTGTAAAACCCTAAACCATCTCAAAGGTTTAACTCCTTTCACATTTGAAACCTCCAACTAGAACTGCGTTGTTTATCTAGGTACAATGCATCTGGACAACACTGTAGATTTGGTCCTGTTGACCCAATCAATTGTCACAATCCATTTTCACACATGAGGGATGTTTATTAAGGCAGCCCAGATTTAGCCTTGTTCACATGGGCATTAATTTATTTTGCTGCTTAAGGAGTTTAATTTGTCCTCCTTACAATTTTATTCTTGTAACAAGAAAATGACAACAAAAATGAATATTCCTATTAGCTTGGGCTAATTCAGAATATTAAAGTCCTCCCCTCCAAAATGTTTCTTGTCCTCAAGCAACTGATAAGGTGAGTGCTGCAACTCATCTCCTCCTCCATTTGTGTCACAAACAAAGGATAAGATTCCCTCATAAACTAAGTGATCACCAAACCATCCATCCATGATTTGTCCCAACAATGTCCTCATGAGATGCAAACAACTCCTCCCATAAGGAAACAATGAATCACATGAAACAACCATGCTTTGCCCAATGCCCTCCCTGAAATATAAGACAAAAAGTACAAGGAGTGTAGTCATACCATAGGGTATATGCATGCCTTCCCTCCTTCCTCCATTCATCCCCATGAAAATTACAAGCACATCATCAATATAGGGGATCAAAACAATGTACTAACAAACATAAATGTGTGCACATGGAGGTGGATCATAGTCCCACATGTGGAACCAGTGCAGAGCATCCCCTATCTGCATCAAACCAAGAGGTGGTAAGTGGTTTTCCCACCACTCACTTGCTGCCCAAGTCATATCACTATTGCAGAAAATGTGAGATATATTTGGTGCCTTTGGGAAGCACCCACCATGAAAATAAATCTCCCTTTCCACATCATGGAAGTGGCCAAATTCATAATTTTTAGTGGCCCAACAATTTCCATGAGATTTAAAAAATATATTACTCCTCCTTGGAGTCATGGCCTGCAATAACATGGTGTAAGAATGCATGAAATCAGAATATAAAACACATGTACTAAGAACATGCTCTCCACCAACAATCCTCCTCATATCAATGGAGTGGTGCATAGATCTACTCTCTTTTTCAAGGGAAGAAGGATAAGGATGATTTAACTCTTCCTTAAAGTCATGTTGCTGCTCCAACTCCACAAGGCCCATGCATATTTGACAATGCTGATATAGTTCTCTTTCAAAGCCCTCCCAATAATAGCTCCTTAAAATGATATTGTTGAGCTTCATAGAATAGGTGTGGCTGAAATTGAACTCTTCATAAGCCCTCTGTAGTAACTTCTCCTTGAGCTTGGAAGCTCTAGACAAGAAGATCCTACCATGATTATAGATGAATCCATCAAGGGTTGAATAGCTCCCTTCATGCAATCAGTCATCAAGAATCATGCAAGTATGAAGATCCTTGGAATATTCCACCAGTAGCTGGGATTTCCAATAGGGATCTAATGTGCCCAACAATGAAAGCATTGATAGTGTGTCATCTGAAGTGTTTGCCATGCTGTTGTTCTTTTCCTTGAAATATTCCATGTCAAAGGTGTATGTTGGGAAGCCAAGCTTCCCATTTTCCTCCTCCTTGACATCTCCCATGCCAAAGTTACAAGGTGGAAGGTTTCCAGTCCTTCCTTGCTCATGCACATGCTCAAAAGAAGATGGAAGCTCTTGGAAGTTAGTCTCCCATGAGAGGCTATCATCTATCCAAGGCCTCTTTGTTTTTGCCAAAGCATGCATGTGAGACCACCATATCTCTTCATGTATGAAAGAGTGTTCTTCAAGAAATTTTTTCTTCTGTTTCAAGAATTTCCTTCCATGCCCCATGATGGTGTCATTATTTCTCCTTGAAACATATCTTCTCAACGCAATTTGAGAGGTGAGAATATATAATGATTTCAAAGGAAAAATGCTTTCCCTCTCTTTGTACCTTCCCCATACTCTCAGCACTATAGCATGGTCTTCTAGTACTCCCTCCTCCCTTGGATCTATGAAAGGGGCATCAATGTATGAAACATCTTTCATCAAATCTGAATCAGGTAGTCTCCGAGATGGCATACCACGGGATAATGATGTCTCATGGCTCATTCCCATGTGAACAACAGATGGGAACATATCATGACTGCTTACACTACGCAAATCCATCTCTGATTGCTGTGTGGAAGTAGCATGAAACTTGGAGACCCCTCTTAATGGTGTAACAGTGCCTCTAATTGGATCCCTTGCCCCATATTCAGATAGTGGATCAGCTATGTGACCCATCCTTTATTTTGTCTCATTGTCTTTTAGCAAAGACACATGCTGCTCATGTCCTCCATATGGAAGAGCCTTTGGAATTCCTTGCAAAGGTGCAAGAACCCCTCTAATGGAAGCCATTGCTTCATCTCCAAATGAAAATATATCTCCTCCTGCTAGCACAGCGCTGGAGGATATTCTCAGCTCTCTCTCTCTCTATTCTCTTCATCAGTGGAGAATTCTTCATCATCAAGAGATCCTTTTTCTTGATCTCTTAGTGAAGAAGGAATCCTCATGTCTTCTCTTTGAGAAAAGAGATCCTGCTGAAATGGGGCCTTTAACTCTAGTAAATTGTGCAGCAAACATTCAACCCCCTCATCAATGTTTAGGACTGGAGTTGTCTCCATGGAATCTTCCAACTTATGCAGAGGTTCAGATTTCTTGGGCTTGATCTTCTCCTCCCAAGAAGTCTCAGAATGTCTCTCATCAAATCTTGTTACTAGCCTCCTAGTGAATCTTGCATAAGAAGAGATGTTTCTCCCTTTCAAGGAAGAGAACTCAAATAGCCACCACACATAAGCCTTCCCTTGAAGATGTAGTGCTGATAATATCAAGGCTTCTTCTTCTGACACTTGATGCAGCTGAAAGTATGTGTCAATCTCCTTTACCCAAGACTTGGCCAAGTCTTTAGGTGATCCATCAAATGTAGGTAGAGAGAATCTACCCAAGGTCTGCTTCATGCACCCTTTCCTTCTACTATAGTTGCTGGATCTTTCTTCTTTGAGTTGACAGAACTCAGGGAAATTGAGATTCTCTTTGAATCTCTTTGATTGAGATTCATATTCTTGGAGATAATCACCAAGAGGTTCCTCCTTTGGTGTTCCTCCCTTTCCTCCTTTATTTTACAAGAAAGTAGGCATGTTACAACATTACAGATCAAGTTGTGTGGTTGAATGCTCACACACATGGTAGGAAGTACTGGGGCTTTCTTGATGTAAGAATCCTCCCGAGGGATCTGCATGTATTTCCCTCTTCATCCCTCGGATTTCTTCCTTCAGTTCATGCATAGATTGAGAAAGGGTTTTTCAAAACTCTTCTCTCTGCAAACTTCTAGATAAAGGGTTTGGAACCTTTACTTCTGTGTCTTCGGTGTAACCACATTCCTTGATCAGTATTTTCCTCCCATGAAAAGACATATTGGATCTTTAAAAGAAAAGCACAGGCTGTGCCAAGAAATATGCTCTGATACCACTGTAATATCCTAAAATTGGGAGATCTATGTACAAAATATTAGATCTATATTAGATCTGTACACTAGATTGTCTCTATTTTACATATCCCTTGGGGTTTTCAGCAAAAAATGAAAGCACAAGAGTATATTTGGGATATACTGTAGCAAATCTGCAGAATGATTCAGAAATTCTGAAGAAGATACATCAATGAATAGATCAGATTTGAAACATACATGGATTAGATGGCTAATCCATGGATCACCACAGTGTAAGGAAGGCTCCTTTACACTAGAGATCTCTCCTCCAAATAGTTGCCAAAAACCCTACAACTTCTCACCTGCAAAATAACGTAGTCCAGGGACATAAACTGCGTTGTAGGCTTGATATAGACTTTGGCATGATGCCAAGGTATGGATTTTAAGCTCCAATCAACTAATACACTCTTGCCAATGGGATAGAAGGCTTTCCCAATGAAAAGGGGCACTAGTATGGTCTAGATCTGAATAGATCTAGCCTCCACTTGCTGCTGCTCACAAGGACAACCAAACCCTCAATAGGATCTGAATTATATTTGGAAGAAGAAGCTTGGCCAAATTCCTGATAGTGGACAAGAAATGCAAGACTCTTCCAAGAGGCCTCTCAAGGAAAGAGGTGAGATTCCCGACCAGGAACACCCAAGTGCTAAACACCACTATTCTTAGCTAAACAACCAAAGAATAAGAAGTGTCTAAACAAAAAAATCCTTTCAATACAATATGTTCAACAACCCCTCTCATGCTGCTCTCCTCTTTCATTTAGAGGATGAAAGCCTTGCAAAACCCTAAACCATCTCAAAGGTTTAGCTCCTTTGACATTTGAAACCTCCAACTAGATCTGCGCTGTTCATCTAGGTACAATGCATTTGGAAAACGTTGTAGATTTGGTCCTGTTGACCCAATCAATTGTCACAATCCCTTTTCACACATGAGGGATGTTCACATGGGCATTGATTTATTTTACTGCTTAAGGAGTTTAATTTGTCCTCCTTACAATTTTATTCTTGTAACAAGAAAATGAAAACAAAATTGAATATTCCTATTAGCTTGGGCTAATTAGGAATATTACAAATTGGGTGATTGGTATTTGTATAGGGATTTACTAAAATTATATTATATAGGTGTGAGTTTTCCCCTTATCAATTACCAACTTTTTTTCCTATCAAAATTTTTTCCCTAGAGTTTATCAGATAAATTCTTAATGTGGATCAAACTCATTTCCTCCCAAGAAAGAAAGAATCCCTATTTAAACTCAAGGGACAAGTAGGGAATTTTATTGTGATTGCTAGAGCAGTAGACAAGGAAGTTGAGTACTTTTTATCAAGGATGAAGTTTAGACTAGGTGTCAGTTTCCCGTATGATCCAATAGGGATAATTTCAACCATAATAATTCAGCAAAATTTGACTCCCTATGTACATGTACCTAAACCGAATTGAAAAAATTGCTGATAGGGAGATATGGGAAGAAAATACTCTACAGTACTTGTGAGAAGGACAATCAATAGAATATCCAATTAGACTTAGTGCCTTGGAAACACCCCAACAAAAGGAAAAATAGTTAAATATAACAACCTCAAATATTCAAAGTTAGAAGGTGTTGAGTTCAAATTTTATAAAAGATACAAGATAAACTATGTGAGAGACTATATCATCGGATTTTTCTACACCTACAAAAGTTATACTTGCAAGAAAGCGTGTTTTCCAGATGAAACAAATAAACAGAACAATAGGGAAATATTATTCCTCAACTCCTTCTTCCGATGAAAATATTTTCTCTAAGTTTCTAGAAATTAAGAAGAAGAATGAGTCTTTGAAATAAATAAATTATACTTAGTTTTGGAAACATAATTCTTCCACAAATAATAGGTTTCTCTCAGCCCTAAATGTTAGAAAGGGTTACTTTCAATTAAAATTTACTAAATCTAAGATCCCTGGAGCTAAATTTGTTGAAGATTACAAAACCTCTATGATCTATTTTAATACTAAACAAAATCATCCTATTAATCAAATTGATTTTCATAGATAGACTGATGAAATGATATATTCTTCTTTGACTAGTTCAACCTTTAGTGTATCAAAATTACATAATTCATTAAACAATACAGTTTCTGAACTTAAAATGGAAAGAATTTCATTTTTTGAAAAAGATACTAAGATCAAGTCATTAGAAGGTCTTTTTATTAAATTGGGTTTGGATCCTTCAGATGTTGATGCTACTCGGGAAATTATTAAGAAGAAAAATGATGATATTCAATATCTTGGAAAAATATTGAAGCAGGAAAGTACAAAGCCTGCAAAGGATAACATAGCTCTTTTATTAGTTATAATTGAGAAAAAACATACAGATAGAGAACATGGAAAGTGAGATGGAAAATTTGAGAAAGAAAATTCAAGAAATATAGTGATTGATGCATCACAATAAGGTTCAATATGAAAATATCCAACAAAATAATTGACTAAAGCATTTCCTCTACTAAGTTTCAAAAATAAATAAATTGATGATTTAAAGGAAACTTTGGAAAATGATGAAAATGAAAAATTCAATTATGATAATTATTTAGTTTTTCAAATCCAAAATAGTTCCTAGTTGCAGAAACAACTAGAATGGAATATAATCCAATTTGATAGTGCTCAATTTTTAATGCAGGCTAAACAAATAATTTGGAGGGAAATAATTTCTTCATTATCTGATATTTGGGCATCCATTGAAATTGTTGTCGAATAACAAGAACTGCTATAGAGAGCACCATTCATAATATTAAAGAAGAGTTGGGAAATAAAATGAACCAAGAAAGAAAGATCATTAAGTTTTTGAATACAAAAACAAGAGAAGGGACAGAAGAACTGGGCATTGAAGATAGAAATGATGAAGTTCTACAAACTAGAAGAGTTTTGACTAAGAAAAAGTTAATATTGTAGGTGAAGGAAAATTTTGAAAGCTTGAAAGTGCAAGGGAACAAATTTTACATAAAATTTTATGTTTTGAAGGAAAGAGGCATGCCTTCTTTGAAAGATTCTTAAGGTCATATGGTAACAAAGGAAGATTATCAAAGATCACCGAACATAGAAACAAGGGATTAGTCAAAATTTATTGGAGTAAAGGTAGCTATAAGTGGTCAAAGTTTGCTTGAAAATTTATTTGATGATATTTCTATTTCTTATGAGGTGAAACATTTATTTCTAGTCAAATCAATTTTCGTGAAATACACAGAGGTGGATGAAGCTTAAGGAAGATGGTTGATTTGACTTATCCAAAAAAGAGGAATGAGAACAACTTGTAAATCTCATTGAATAATTAATCAAGCCAACATTTTAGCTGAAGATCAAGAAATTTCCAGATTTTGTGCTTCAAAAGCAAAACATATTCATATACATTGAACCCAAATGTATATATCAGGGACAACTTAATATATTTCATAAACATATTTTCTATTTTCAGTCCAGTTGTTATTGAAATTATCCAAAATATTTTGGATAATATTTATTGTTCATTGTAAATATGTAGGAGATAATCATTTTGTAAATCACTCTATATATACTATTATTTTCAAATATAAAAAGGTTGATACCTAGACCAAGCTTTGGAATATTGTTGTAATACTTGAATTTTTTGAAGATAATCAAAGGGTTCTGTTTCTGACTTGTAGCAACATTTTTATACTTTGTCAGTACTTTATTTTGTTTACATACTATTTTTTTTCATACATGTGAGGTTGTATGGATATTTGGGAAAGGATGGGTTGGATATAAACCTCCCTAAAGTCCCACTGCAAAGTTATGTTCATTACTACGTAACTTGAGTGAACAATTTGTTTAATTTAATTTCTCAACATCATTATATTGTTGCATATATACCATTCTCATATATATTGATGTTCTGATATATAATTTATTCTATATGCTTCTAATTATTTAGATGATTAGGTATTCGAAAAGAATATTTGATTTCCTATGTCCTTATCCATTCTTCTACCTAATACTTTTAAATACTTTTATGTTGTTACTGTTGGAATCAACACTTTGAATGATATTTAAATTTGTTAAATATTATTAACAAAAAGGGGTTTTTATCTTTGAATCATCCATTTTTAAACACACACCTTACTTAGATTCTTTGACGTAGTTATATAGCCTAGAACTATCTACAATGGACAACACCAAATTGGTGTCGTTGCTAAGGAATGAATTTTGAAGTTTTTTTTCCATGGGACCGATTGAAATTTCCTCTTAATGGTGAATAAAAGGCTTGTAGGCTATAATTCTTCACCAGACATACTCCATTGGTCGGAAATCTGGCTTCTACGAGATATACCAGATCTAATTGAGATCCTAAGTTAATTGCACTATTAAAAGGTCCAAAATTATTGGTTAGATTAGCCTCTCTATGATGTAGCCTTGAAGGTCCATCATATTTTGTTCAAGAACCTTCATCTCCATTGTATGATAAACCCAAAAACTCATATTTACCCCTTGATTTTCCTCCAAAATGTTTACATCTAATTCAAAAAGGGGTAGATCTACAAACTATTTAATTGATTGACCAACTTGAATATTTTTGAGTACCTAGAACACCTTCATATTCATATGATTCTGATGTTGATCTTCCTAATATCAAACTAAGATATTTCCTCCCTTCCTTTTATCAAACAATTCCTTCTATTCATGATCAGCCTGAAGAGGAAATTAAATTTTATTCCAATCCCCTTGCATCTGAAGTTTAGTTGATAAGTATTCATAAGATAAAAAAAAATCAATTGTCCCTCCTTATTCTTCAAAGAAACCTATAATCCCAAAGCACCAGTCTCCAAAAAAATACTTCATCTCCTAAGTAGTCTATTTTATCTATTCCACAACAAAAAATGGTTGGAATACAACCAATTTTGAATGCAATATATGCACTTTTGAGATTACCAAATTATTTGAATACATTTCCAGATGGATATCTAAAGCACTTACCGAAGTTCGATGGAGAAATTGGAATAAGTTTAGAATATCATCTGTCATATTTCCTTGATTTTGTAAATAATCTTAATATTTAACATGAAGATGTATACATGAGATTATTTATGCAATCATTAGAAGGGAATGGCAGGATATGGTTCAGAAATTTGTATCCTGATTCAATTCATAATTGGAAGAAATTAACAGACTTCTTCATTAATAAATGGGGAATTAAAAAGGATCATGTTTACTATTTGACCGAGTCTAAGGCCATAAATAAAAACCTAGGTGAAACAATTTCTGGTTTTATTAAAATTTTTAATCCGATTTACAACAAAATTCCAGCAGACATCAAACCATCAACTACCTCTGCTAAAGTTATATTTTCTAAGGCCTTCGATGATGATTTTGCACTCATGTTAAGAGAAAGAAAGTAAATTTTTTTAGAGAATATCAATATAGACGCAATAGAAGTGGAATATAATATAGATACTTTAGGAAATATAAGAGCTAAATAAAAGATACAAGAGAAGAAGAAAGAAAATAAAGGAGTTGGTTCTTTAGGGGAACTACAGGAAGAGGATCAGAAAATTGATGAAATTACGAGAATGTTGAGAAATTTGTTAAATATAATTCATAGAATGGTAACCCAACCAAGAAAAACACAACAAAATGTAAATAGTCCACCTGGACCTTACAGAAGACCTTTTGAGCCTCAAATTTTACAGAGAGAAAGGACCGGTACAAACCAAGAAATTCAACATCCTTTAATGATTGATGACCAAGATATTGAATAAGTAACATTGGCTACAACTTGTTTAAATTGTTCTATTGTTCAAAATTTTGTAGCTAATATCATTCCTTTAAGCCAAAATCAATATGTTATCCAAAATATTGATTCTTCTGAAGTATCTTTGTATCAGGCCTTTTCAGAGTTTTTAATTGTTGAACTTACTAAAAGATATGACTTGAGGCCTAGACAAAATGCAGTTAGAAAAACAAAGAAAGGTAATTTTGATGTACCACAGGATAAAAATATATAATATTCATCCTCAAAACAAAAATCTCTGACACAAGAGGAGTCAAAAGTAGAAAATATTTCTTCTTCTTTTACTATAGAATAGGAATTAGAAAAAGTCAAAATCCCAATTCCATTATCAGAATTAACAAGAATCCTAGGTTATCAAAAACAAGTGTATAGATGGATTTAGTCTTGAAGCATGGATGTTGAGGGTGATGTAATCAGTTTATAAGTTGAAAAACCTTATGTTATATTTGGTCCAAATACAGATCTTCTTAATGAGTCAATGTATCCTTTTTATGTAACTTTGAAGATACATGATTTCCTTCTTTATAATTTTATGCTTGATTCTGGAGAATCTCATAACCTAATGCCGAAGGTAATCATGCATAAGTTGTATTTGCAGGTGACAAGACCTTATCATGATCTCTATACTTTTTATTCAAAAAAGGTGTAGTGTTTGGGATTAATTAAAGATATGGTAGTAACTCTAGCTCAAATCCATGTGAAAAGTATAGTGATAGATATTTTAGTAACAAACATTCCTACCAAGTTCGGTATGTTACTGCCACGGGGTCTTCACTCAATGAACCTCTAACATATCACGTGTGTTCATGGAATATTAAACAATACCTTTAATTTGACTACATATTGGAAAATACCTCTAAAAATAACATTATTTAACCCCCTACCAATACAAACCAATACACCTTACCAATTAAAAAAACCCCTACTTTCACATGATATTGTAGGTATCCATTTTTTCATTAACATTTTTTATACCCCTTTATATTTTTTCATTAACTTTGAGCTCCATTTTTTATATATGTCAATATAAAAACCCTTTAATCCCCTTTTATATGCTCAATATATTATTTCGTTTTTTCTTCAAATATCCCCTAATATGAATGCACGTGGTATGGTATTTCTCCCCCAATGAAGCCCCCGTGGTTACTATCAAGAGTGTGGTGTGTTAAACTTCGAGGAAGCCTGAAAATGGACATGACCTATGCCTCCATTACAGTTTTTAGAGGAGAATATTTGAGAATGTATAAAGAAGTTAGATTTGTAAATACAATGTGTGATGCAAGACCACGGGGGCTTCACTCAATGAACCTCTCACATATCGTGTGCATTATTGGAATATTAAACAATACCCTTAATTTGACTACATATTGGAAAATGCCTCTAGAAACCACAATATTTAACCCCCTACTAATACGAACCCAATACACCTTCCCAATTTAAAAAACCACTACTTTCATTAGATATTCTAGGTATCCATTTTTTCATTAACATTTTTTATACCCCTTTATATTTTTTCATTAAATTTGAGCTCCATTTTTATACCTGCCAATATAAAAACCCTTTACCCCTATATATGCCCCAATATATTATGCCATTTTCCCCCCAATATTTATCTCCCAATATGAACCCATGTGGTAAGGTACTTCTCCTCTAGTAAAGCTCTCATGTGCAAGACACACAGTAAATCACCCTATTTTTGTCATTGATTAGGATTTAGGGTGTTTCATTTTGGCAATCGATGATGAATGTAATGTACATAATAAATTTGAAGAGTATGTAAATATCATTGAATCAACATAAAATGATATTTGGAAAATGTATTTTGATTGGGCCACATCAAGAGATGGATATGGAGTAAGAATTATGTTGGTTTCACCATATAAACAAATTGTAGTCAATATTTTAAATTAGCATTTGAAGTAACCAATAATGTAGCAGAGTATGATGCATTAGTTCATGGACTGTAAATAACTAAGAAGATGAAAATTCAGAGATTGGTTGTTTTTGGAGATGTTGGACACCTAATCCTCTATGGGTAGGTGTAGAGGACAAATGGACATAGGAAGTCCAAGGGACCCTGGAATATGGAATCCAAGGGTCACTCCATGTATGATAAATATGTATCATTGTGAGTAATAGTGCATAACACATTTATCTTTCTCATGTGTCTTATGTATTTACCGTGCTCACCATAGGTGTGTTTAACATGGAATAAAAGCGAGTGATCTCCTTCCCTACTCAAGTGTGAGGCACTTTATCTTGTGGCCTGTGTAAACCTGCAAGCCCTAGGCATTTTTAAGCATATATCAGTTCTGCCTCTATTTAGCATCTTTGAAGGCTGACACATTTTCTCTTATTTTAACACCCCCCACCTGCCTTTCTAAAGCGTTGCTCTATTTTTGGCTATAGATTGTTACCTCTATCCTCTGCATATTACAGAACTGTCACCATCCCATTGCAAAATCTAAACATTAATTTCCCCTCTCACTGTCGAGGAAATGAGTCTGTGACGCAACGAAGCCGAAATTCAGCACCCAATGGAGGGATGGTCAACGCTACGTGGCTCGGTCGTATCCCCTTTCCTTTCTCCCACGTGGTCCTTTATGCTTTTCTAGAATATTATTTATCAAATTCACGGAATTTGATAAATAAATATGATATGGAAACCTTTGAAAATTTAATTATATCTCCCGCTTTATATAATGTCCCGATACCTTATAATTCACCGGCGTTATAATATACCTCCGGTCGGCCCCACATATATGTCTACGAACTAAACAAACATATAACCGTACCTTAGGTTAAATGTCCTGCATCTTCATTCAATGATCACCCTCCGATGCTCCTGCGCTAGATCGATGACTCTTGACGATTTCGCTCGGCGTCCTTAGTCAGAGTATAACGTGTGAAATGAATACGGAAAGGCGGTTTCTCACAGTCCAATCTTGCCACGCGTCAATTCCTCTATGGAATCGCTCCTCGTCAAGGGAATACCACTTAGCCCCGAAAGGTGGTGCGGAATGGGAAAACCGTTCTTGGAAACCCACCTGTGGTTTTTCCATAGGGATTGACCGCGGTTGTACATCCAGGTTGTGCTCTCCTATGTATATTCTCGTTGATTTACTCCGGGTTAAATATCTGGTTGGGGAGTTCAATTTACACAAACAAACATAATTTTCTTTATTTCGCGGGATTCCATTACCATAAACAGAGTTCCATGGCCAGTAACACTGTACCGACCTCGCCTGTGGTCAGGGTAGATTTACAGGAGTATTCAAATAGCTTGCGGGAATCCAAGGACAGGGAACGAAACTATCTTACCAAAATCGCTTCATGGTTAACCAATTCCTCATGATTATGAATACAGGCAGTTTGGAAATCAACAGGATTTAAATTTTCATTCAATCAGGATAAGTTGCTCAATACACAGATTTATATTGTAGAGTTTTCTCTATTCTTCCCCCTTGCTCCTCTTCTACATCCGGAAGATATAATTTATACATATTACAATGTGGCCCTTCGCTTCCTCAGTGAGGACCGTTTTGGAAAATCAACAGTCAAATTACAATAATTCAATTAACTGAAATATGACAACTAGACTAACTGAGCTATTCGACTTCCTATGACTCTAATTAATGTAAATAATACAATCAGCTAAGGTATTGACACCTAGCTGTAACAATTCAAATTTTTTCAACCCTTCTAGTCACAACATGTGGACAAAACTCCTACATTGCTGGCTAGCGTCTAATGCCCCTGCATCAGACTCCCGAGGGCAATCTTCTTCATGGGCTCCTGTCCATGAGCTCGTCCACCGGACCGCCATTCAAAATATTCTTCAAATATCCAAGTGGTTTTCTTCTCTTCGGTTTACCCACTATTTGATCGTGCATCGAAAGTACTGTTCTCTAGTCCTTCCTTTTGAACACTCTTTGGTCCAATATCTTCTCTGCTTGCAATGGTTGTGCTGGAGGTAGTTGTTCCTTCCACTCAATCTGTCCCTTGTTTGCTGATCTTTCTTCTGCACCATCATTCTCATACTTGTACAAATATGCAACATTAAAGATGGGAGATATTCCAACATCAGGAGGTAATTCAATCTCATAAGCATTTGCAGAAAACTTTCTAAGTATCTTGCATGGCCCAATCTTTTTGAACTTCAACTTGTTATACTGTTTCTTTGGGAATCTCTCCTTTCTCAAGTGTGCCAAAACCTGATCTCCTACTTCAAAATGAACTTCCTTTCTGCTCAAGTTTTCTCTGTTTTTGTATTTGATGCTGTTGCCTTGTAATTGATGTTTCATTTGTTCATGTATGGCCTGGATCTCTGAAGAAAATTCCTCACCATCTGCACTTCTCAGTTCTGCTCTTCCCAGATTTCTTAATTCTGATATTCCTCTGGGATGCATTCCATAAACAATATGAAATGGGCTCTGCCCTGTGCTCCTGTTTGGTGAGTCATTATATGCATATTCTGCCTGGGGCAAAATATGATCCCACTACTTGGGATGCTCTCATGCTAGACTCCTCAACAAGTTTCCTAGACTCCTATTCACTACCTCAGTCTGTCCATCAGTCAGGGGATGATAAGCTGAGATGAAATTCAGTTTGGTACCAAGTTTCTTCCACAATGTCCTCCAAAAGTGACCCAAAAATCTGGTGTCTCTGTCTAAAACAATACTCTTGGGCAACCCATGTAACCTAACAACTTCTTTGAAAAACAAGTTAGCAACATGGGTGACATCACTAGTTTTATAACATGGAATAAAATGTGCCATTTTGGAGAATCTGTCCACCATAACAAAGACTGCATCATTCCCTCTTTGGGTCTTGGGAAATCCTAGAACAAAATCCATACTCACCATGTCCCAAGGCCTATCTGGAATAGGCAAGGGAGTGTACAATCCTGCATTCTGGCTCCTTCCTTTGGCGTATTGACAAATCTTGCAATTATTCACAAACTTGTCTACTTCTGTTCTCATATTGGGCCAGAAATAAAAGTGACTCAACTGCTCATAAGTCTTATCAGTACCAAAGTGTCCAGCAAGTCCTCCACTATGCTTCTCCTTGATCAAATTTTCTCTCATGGAACATTTTGGTACACATAGTTGGCTTCTTCTGAATAACAAGTCCTCCTGCAGGAAATAGTCCAACCACTGGCTTCTATCTGATAAAACAGGGTTACTACATGCCTCAAATTTTTCTTTAAAATCTGGATCTGTTTTATACAATTCTTTGAGGAAATCAAATCCTGCAACTTCAAAATTTGTTTCTTGAACAAGCAAGTGTCTCCTACTCAAGGCATCAACTACTTTATTTTCTTGGCCACTTATATGTTTCAAAACAAAATTAAAATTTTGGAGATACTCAACCCATTTAGCATGCTTATGTTTCAACTTGGGCTGCTGTACAATATACTTCAAAGCATGATTGTCAGAATACAATACAAATTCCCTGGACATCAAATAATGTCTCCACTTCTTTAGTGCCTAAACAATTACATAGAATTCCTTCTCATAAGAGGAATACTTTCTTCTAGTATCATTCAAATTTTCACTGAAATAGGCTATAGGCCTATCATCCTAACTCAACACAGCTCCAATGGCCTCTCCACTGGCATCACATTTTACTTGAAATGGTTTAGTAAAATCAGGCAGAATTAAAACATGCTTCTCTGTTATCTTTTGCTTCAAAATTTTAAAATTTCTTTCTGCTTTAGCAGTCCACTTAAATGGTTGTTTACTCTTCTTTATTATTTCAATTATGGGTGCATTGATCTTACTGAATTTTCTTATGAAATTTCTGTAAAAACTAGCAAGTCCATGGAAACTTCTTACCTAAAAAATACTCCTGGGTGAAGGCCATTCCACAATTTCCTTAATCTTTTCTGGGTCCATCTTCAATCCTTCTATAGAAACAACAAAACCAAAATACACCAACTCTTACTTTATGAATGAACATTTCTTCAAATTTATCAGTAATTTCTCTTGGTGCAGCTTCTTCAAGACATGATTAAGATGCCTTAAATGTTCTTCTTTAGTTCTGCTGAAAACTAGTATATCATCTAAATATACTATCACAAATTTCCCAATAAATTCTTTCAACACTTCATTCGTAAGTCTCATAAAAGTGCTTGGTGCATTTGAAAACCCAAAAGGCATTACCATCCATTCATACAGTCCTTCATTTGTTTTAAAGGCAGTCTTCCATTCATCACCCTATCTTATCCTAATCTGATGGTATCCACTCTTCAAATCTATCTTTGAGAAATACTTAGCACCACTCAAACAATCCATTAAGTCCTCATTTCTGGGCAAAGGGAATCTGTACCTGATTTTGATCTTATTAATTGCTCTGGAATCAGTACACATCCTCCAGCCTCCATCTTTCTTTGGGCTCAAAATTGTTGGTACTGCACATGGACTCAGACTTTATCTGATCAGTCCTTTGTCCACCAACTCCTGTACTTGTCTCCTAATTTCTTCATTTTCTTTGGGATTCATTCTGTAGGCTGCCTTATTGGGTAGATTTGAACCAGGGATAAAATATATCTGATGGCTGATCTTTCTCACAGGTGGCAGCTCATCAGGTAAATCATCCACAGCAATGTCACAGAAATCATCTAACATTTCTTGGATTTCTACTGGCAAATCAGAAATCTTTGTAGAAGTAAGGACTACCTTAGGTTTGCAAACTAAAGCAAAGCTTACCTCTTCTTCTTCTATCTACTACAGATATTCTTTTCCACTCAACAACAAGGTCTTTGGATAAATCACTCTATTGGATGGCTCTCCTTCTTCCATGGGTATCAAGGTATGGTGTACCCCATCCTTGAAGAACTTGTAAGTGTTCTTCTTGCCATCATGCATTGCTGCTCTGTCAAACTACCAAGGTCTACCTAGCAGTATATGACACACATCCATGGGCATTACATCACACAAAAATTTGTCCTTGTACTTGCCCATCTGCAGCTCTATTTCACACTGTTATTTCACAACTAGCTAGTGCCCTTTATGCAGCCAGGACACCCTGTAGGGAGTTGGATGCTCCCTTGTCTTCAGCTTCAACTTTTCTATTACCTCAGTGGAAACCAGATTGTCTGTGCTGCCACTATCAATGACTAGCTGGCAACATTTCCCTTGAACTTTGCAGATGCTCCTAAACAAATTATTCCTTTGTGCAGGCTCAGTGGCCTCATTGGCTTGCTTCAACAGAACCTTATTTACCACTAAGGATTCTCCTCTTTCTGGAAGAATGTCTTCTTCAATTGCTTCCTCCTTTTCAGCCTGGGAAAAAACAACATTCCTTGGACCAACACTCACATTCTCTGGGCATTCATAGTGCTTGTGTCCCACTTTCCAGCATCTATAACACCTCAATTCTCTACCTCTGCCTCGGTCTCTGCCTCCTCTTCCCTTTCCTCTGTAAGAACCCCTTCTTCCACTTGCATCCTCCTTGGTAGATGCATTCTGAGGTGAGCTATTTTTAGCCCCATGCCTGGGTGTAGGCTTTCCTCTACCACCCTGACTTCCCTTCCCACGGAAAGTACCTCTCTTCTTGGCAGACTGTTTCCTCAGGAGTTTCTCCTCTGCTTTCAAGGCCATCTGATAGGCCTCTTCCACTGTCTTGGGAGACTGAAGACCAATCTCATCTTGGATCTCCAGCTTGAGACCATTCACATATCTGGAAGTCTTCTCTAGTGTATCTTGGAATTCCCCAGCTCTTATGCTCACTCTGTAGAATTCCTCTGTGTATTCTTTTACTGTCGGCAACCTCTATCTCAGGTTCTGCATTTGTCTATACAATGTCAGGTGGTAATCACTAGGTAAGAATTTACCTTCTAGTTTAGCCATCATTCTGGTCCAGCTCTTGATAGGTTGCTTGCCAACTCTCCTCCTTTCTGCCTGCACTCCATCCCACCAAAGTGCGGCATGTCCCTTCAGCTTTGTTACTGCAAACTTGAATTTTTTATCTTCACTTATTTCTTCATAATCGAAGCACTTATTTAATTAATTTATCCAGTCCACCAACTCCTTTGGATTTAGCCCCCCTGAATAGCTTGACACTTCAATCCTGGGCTTAACTGCATACCCTAGAATAGTCCTAAGGAGCCTCATGTCAGGAGGAATTTCAACATTTTCTTCAAATTCTTCTGTTTCAGGTTCATTGATGTCTTCAGGATCTCTGGTCTATCTTTGCTCCACGGCATCCATTCTGGCCTCGACCCTCTGCAACACCTCCAACACCTCTGCGTTGGCCACAGGTCTCCTTCTGCCGGCACCTCTACCAATTCGGATTGCCATGTCAGTAACAGCTTAAACTTCCCCCTTTGATACCACAAATGACGCAACGAAGCCGAAAGTCAGCACCCAATGGAGGGATGGTCAACGCTACGTGGCTCGGTCATATCCCCTTTCCCTTCTCCCACGTGGTCCTTTATGCTTTTCTAGAATATTATTTATCAAATTCACGGAATTTGATAAATAAATATGATTTGGCACCCTTTGAAAATTTAATTATATCTCCCGCTTTATATAATGTTCAGATACCTTATAATTCACTGGCGTTATAATATACCTCCAGTCGGCCCCACATATATGTCTGCGGACTAAAAACACATATAACCATACCTTAGGTTAAATGTCCTACATCTTAGTTCAATGATCACCCTCCGATGCTCCTGCACCAGATCGATGACTCTTGACGATTTCGCTCGACGTCCTTAGTCAGAGTATAACGTGTGAAATGAATACGGAAAGTCAGTTTCTCACGGTCCAATCTTGCCATGCATCAGTTCCTCTATGGAATCGCTCCTCGTCGGGGGAATACCACTTAGCCCCAAAAGGTGGTGCGGAATGGGAAAACCGTTCTTGGAAACCCACCTGTGGTTTTGCCACAGGGATTGACCATGGTTGTACATTCGGGTTGCGCTCTCCTATGTATATTATCGTTGATTTACTACGGGTTAAATATCTGGTTGGGGAGTTCAATTTACACAAACAAACGTAATTTTCTTTATTTCGCGGGATTCCATTACCATAAACAGAGTTCCACAGCTAGTAACACTGTACAGACCTCGCCTGTGGTCAGGGTAGATTTATAGGATTATTCAAACAGCTTGCGGGAATACAAGGACATGGAACGGAACTATCTTACCACAATCGCTTCATGGTTAACCAATTCCTCACGATTATGAATACAGGCAGTTTGGAAATCGACAGGATTTAAATTTTTATTCAATCAGGAGCAGTTTCTCAATACACAGAGTTCTATTGCAGAGTTTTCTCTATTCTTCCCCCTTGCTCCTCTTCTACATCCGGAGGATGTAATTTATACATATTACAATGTGGCCCTTCGGTTCCTCAGTGAGGACCGTTTTGGAAAATCAATAGTCAAATTACAATAATTCAATTAACTGAAATATGACAGCTAGACTAACTGAGCTATTCGACTTCCTATGACTCTAATTAATCTAAATAATACAATCAGCTAAGGTATTGACACCTAGCTGTAACAATTCGAATGTTTTCAACCCTCCTAGCCACAACATGTGGACAAAACCTCCTACATTGCTGGCTAGTGTCTAATGCCCTTGCATCAATCTCCCTTGTAACTCCCACTTATTATTGTCATTTCTGCATTGAAAATGGCAGAGTATTTGGACAGTCACTGTTGTGTGGCCGCCTTGGGCTCCTTCACTCATGGCGCTCCTCCACGACCTTCTCCTGGCCTCACTCAGATCCCTCCCCATGGTCTCACCTCCCTCATTCACTCAGAAACTCCACGCCTTCACCTATAATCGGCTTGCAATGCTGCCTCTCCTCAACTCAACGCATAAACAATCCTTAGGAAATAATCCTTTGGTAGAAATAAGATATTAAATGGTGGTTTGCAGTGGAAACCATTGCTTAGAATGCACAAGTTAGTGGAAGTTACAGTCACACTGCCTGGAAAACACCATTTAGCATGACAATTTCATTATATTTGGTAGCAGGCACTGCAATCACGTCCATTGTTGAGAAGAGCTCTGCTAAAAATACCGTGTTTTCTCCGTAGCCTTGGTCGTTCAGATTGTTGTATCCACATGCATCACCTCTTCTTGTAGAAACCTCTCCACACTATATAACGTTGCATTTATTTCTTGCCAGACACTGCCTCTCTTGACTTCATGAGCTATCATGCAATTCCTCTCCCATTCACTGGTGTGATTCCTCTCCCATACACCATATTCCAAATGTATGTTTGCAATTAATATCAATGCAATGAGAATTGGCTTTGCGGTGAACTCATAAATCCCTCCTTCACTGTGTTTGCACTCCTAGGATATTTGCAACACACACCAGTTGCTTCACAATGCTTCTCCATACCGCCACTCCTCTTGTGTTATTACCACTTCATCGTCCTCTGCTTGCACAACTCCCAGTCCTCCAACACACTCCCTCCTCTGCAACACCAACTCACACCTGCGCCCTCCACCACTTATCACTTGTTCACACTCCTCTCGTCGGTCGTTCCACTCTGTCGGCTCCCTCACATCTACCGCTGGCCTCCCACTACGGCTCAACCCACTACGCACAATAACGCTTAAACCCGATTTATCCTACATCTCCTCACACTAGCTCCCTCCTATGTCGTGCTCATAAACCCAGTCCAATTGACACTCATCGGTCCCCTAACACAATAGTCGACTCCACTGTTCGACTACTCGAAAATCTAGTTCCACCTGATCTGTGGGGATTCCGAGTTATGTTAGTGCAGTTTTGGGGTTTATTCAGTTGTTGTTTTGTGAGCATTTTCAAAGGCCTAGTCATACAACCTCGGGCTTGACTGTTGGCATTGTGTCAGGCCTGACCCATGGCGCGTTGCAACAGTCGGTTGGCCTCCCTCGGAAGACCAAACACTCTGGCAGAGCCTGAATCTATTAAAATATTTTGTTTATCGTTATTGTGGAGAAGGCGAGATGAGGCTGATTACAAAGTTGCTGAGTACATATGCTCTCTTGGTGGAAAAATGAGCGTGGCTCTCCATATGCTTTGAAAGGCCATGAATGCATGAATAGAACTGGTTGTTGTGTTGGTGACTTCATATATACGTATGCATTGGTCATTGTATATGGTACGCTGAATTATTATTGTTCGGTTATGATGGGTATGAGAACCTTCATGCTCCTTATATGGCGTTGATAAATATATATATTTATGTTGTTTAATGTGTTAGAAAGTTTATATGTTGGAGAATGAGAAGCATGTTAGAAATTTTATATGCTGGAGAGTGCGAAGCATGTATGGTTAAAATGTAATGGCATATGAAGTTTATATGTCTTGAGGGATAAGTTTGATTTGTTGAAAAAAAAATTGGCTTATATTGATAATTTATTAGAGTTATTGAGAACTCTAATTGAGTCTACCACTGAAAGTACAGTTAGAATAAACAAGGACACCATTTCTGATATTCAAACATGTTTACGAGATGCATAAGAAAAAAATGATTTTTTGCAACTTGAGTCACAGCTACAGCAAGAAGAGCTTCAATAGAAGAGTTGTCATTCTAAACTTGTTTTTGTTCAGAACATTGAGACAAACTCGCATCATCTCACTGAGCGGAGTACAGGAGCAGATTTGAGTGCAAAAGTTCCCAAGCCCATCATCAGACCTTGGGAAGAACTTGTTCATAACAAGCAAAAAATTGGCCTTGGATATGACAAGGAGTTGTCCTTTCATATTCTGGACTACTCAAAGCCCATCAAATTTAAGAGTGTCGAATATCTTCATGATAGTTCACCTTCAGCTATTCCAGATCCTACTCCTCTTCCATAGCAGCAAAAAAAAATTGTAAAATGCCAATACTATGATTGAGTTAGCCATATGAAAGATCACTGTTTTGATCTTCACCCATGCAAGCACTATGGTCAGCACACCCATTCTTCACACAGATGCTTCAGAAATAAGCCTCCTGCAAGAACAAACATTTATATTGGATGGATTGCTTCTTGGAAATGGGCATCAACAACCAAGAAGATGTTTAAGTCACATGTCAGAACTTGCTCTAAAATATTGAACAAAATTGCAGTTGAGTTTTTGCCATCATCTCACCTTGTACCTGATAGGGGGGAAAATGGTGGTCATCTACAAGCTTCAAAGCCACATCAAGCAAGCCTGAGCCACAATATCTCATTCCAGATTCAGAGTTGTAGCTAGAGACACAACAGTTCAAGCGAGCCTGAGCCACAACTTGTCATTCCAGATTTAGAGTTGTAGCCAAAGACACGAATGCCCATGAGCATGCCTTTGGTTGATGGAAAACCTTAAACCATCTATGCGAGGTTCATATTATTCCTCTTCAAAGAATTTGGAGCACTTCCTCTAGTAGAATATTCCAGTTTCTTGCCAGCTTTGGTAGAGTTCCGAGAAATGCATTAAGCATTCCAGTGTTGGTGGTCATCCTTAAACCATCACAGGTTATAGACCTCCCTTCTTCTAGGTTGAAGGTCTCCCTCTTCAAATATGAGGGACACTTCCTCTAGAAGAAGCCCTCAACTTCTTGCTAGATTTGGAAGAGTTTCGGGAACTGCAATAAGCGTTGTGTTCTAGTGTTGGTGGTCATCCTTAAACCACCTCTTTATGCCAACATTTTAGAGAGTTGATTTAGCTTAAGTGCTGCCATGCATAATTTGCAAATTCGTATTACAACTCTCTTCTTGGACTCACACATACCCCTTCAGATTAAGGGGGGGAATGTTGGACACCTAATCCTCTATGGGTATGTGTAGAGGACGAACGGACATAGGAGTCCAAGAGACCCTGGAATATGGAGTCCAAGGGTCACTTCATGTATGATAAATATGTATCATTGTGAGTAATAGTGCATAAAACGTTTATCTTTCTCATGTGCCTTGTGTATTTACCGTGCTCACCATAGGTGCGTTTAGCAGGAGAATCAAAATTGGTAGTCAAACAGGTCATAAACTCTTTCCAATCTAAAAATTCTAGATTAAAAGCTTTAGGAATGAAGTGTGGGATTGCATTGGAAATTATTTCAAATCATTTAATATTTTAGCAATATCAAGAGAAGAGAAAGAAATTTTTGATTCATTAGCAGTTTTTGCAAGCACTTTTAAAGTTACCAATACTTTTCAATTGAAATAACAAATTGAGGTAAGGCACATTCCTTCCATTCTAGATAATGTGAAGCACTAGAAAACCTTTGAAGATGATGAGCTAATTAAGATATTTTAAGAATTAATTGTATAATTTTTAGCCTTGCACATTAATTAAGAACCCAATGAGAATGAACATAGTGATGTTTTGAATCAAAGTGAAAAATTGAAATATCAAATTGTTGATCTTGATATAATCCAATTATATAATAACTATATTCCAAAGTGTCTAGTTCCATTGGAAAATTTATTTGATCAGAATGATGTTCCTAATTTTGTAACAATAAAAAAGAATGATATATTGGAGAAAATCATGAAGTTAAAAATATCAAACTTTCAACATTACTACCCCAATAATTTAAGGAAAAATATGTAGATTTTTTTTTTAAATATGTCTATATTTTTGTATGGAAGTATGAATACTTGAAGACATATGATACTTATATCATTCAACACAATATCCCATTGAAACTAGACACAAAGCCATTTAGACAGAAGTTGAGGTATGTGAATCCCATTCTTTTACCAGTAATTCAAAAAGAGGTTGAAAAATGGCTAAATGGCAAGATGTTTTTTCCTTTGAGATATTATGACTGGATTGCAAATCTAGTTTCTTCTAGAGATAAGAATGGAGAGATAAGACTATGTGTGGCTTTACAAAATTTGAATAAATAATCTTTGAAAGATAATTATCCAATACCAAAAATGGATTATCTTCTCTAAAATGTTACAAGATCAATACATATTTGGAAGTTGGATAGGTTCTTAGGATATATTCAAATAGGAGTGAATAATAAATATCATAGAAAGACAACATTCACTACACCTTGGGGAACATTTATGTATGTTATAATTCCATTTGGATTAATGAATGCATGATCCACCTTTCAAAGGACCATGGATTTTAAATTTATGGGAGAGGTAAATAAATGCATTGTTATTTATTTGGATGACTTGAATGTGTTTTCCATGTCAGATTCTCAGCATCTCAAATAGTTAAATAATTTTTCCAAAAATTAAGAAGGCATGGGATTTCACTCAATCCCAGAAAGTCAATGATTGCCATGTAGGAGGGAAAAATTCTTGGTCATATTGTTTCCAAGGATGGAGTAGAGATTGATCCACAAACAATATCAAAAATTGATTTGATTAGCTTACCTCAAACTAAAAAAGAGATACAATATTTTCTAGGAAAAATTTTTTTTCTAAGAAGATTCATTCCAAATTATGAAGAAATTATTAAGGATGTAACAAATACGCTTGTTGGGAAGGTGAATCCTCTCTGCAGACAAAGACGACCCCTCTAGTGCTAGAGTGGGTGTAGCAACAAAGGGACAAGCTAAAGTGTAGGTTCCTTAATTAATGAATGAAAAAGACATGGCAGATTGACCTGCCTGGAGTCCAATGCTGTCGTCGCTGTGGTGGTGGTGGCCTCTTGATCTCTATCTCGATGGGTCACAATCCTTCTGCAACAATGCTCAGATATCTGCATGAAGATCAGTTGACAAGAGTAGCATACAAAACAATGATTTCATTCATAATCAACTAACTAGTCAAGGAGGGTTAAGCATATTGCATAAAATAAAACACATTAACACAAGATGGGAACCAGACAATAGTCATGTATATGTATAAATAGAAGAAAGAGTTACAATTGGAGCCTTGAAGTTGCAGCCTCCTTCAAAGGGGTTCAGTCGAAGCGCATCTCAATGAATCGTCAGGGAATTCGGACGGGTTGAGGGCAGAAGCCTAAGCTCTCTCAATAAAGGTCTCTTCCATTCTATCTTTCTATCAAAATGTATGGGAATTCTCTTCAACATTTCAGCTATAGTATGTTCAACTAGCTCATCAATGGAAGATAGATTTATTTATAGAGGGAGACGAGGAGGTTGGGATCCATACAATGGTGGAATGGAGGCCTTACCCTTGGGAGGTTTCCCCAAAAGGTGGAAACAAGAGGCCAAAGGAGGGAAGCCGTGGTTATTCAGTCAACCCACTCTAGATGACTTTCCCACGAAGTTGTTATGATGGAAACTTTGCCTCTATTTTTAAAAAACATTCCATAAATAGGTTGGCGTGGGTAGCTCACTGGGACAGAGTGCCAATGGGCGCGGGGCCCAATGTTAATCTTCCTCATTGGAGCGAAGGCATAACGGTCTACTAGTGCCAAGGAAAAAACATGTGTTTCTGATGGTCTATTCAGGAAATTGTCAACAAAAGGAATGTTTTCCTCATGGCAAGGGATGAAATGATGGTCTTTGCAAGGCATGAAACTTTGTTTTAGTCACATAAATGATCCTCCAATGTGTAGGAAGGGGATTGCAGGGACAGTGAAAAAATGTTGTGTAAAAGATGCCCCCTAAAACATGAGGTCTAAGAGAGAGGTAGGGGTGAAATGCTTTACGATAACACGTTCGAACCAAACACCATCGTCGAAAGACCTGCAATTAAAAATACAACTGATATCTCTGATACATAAACATGTGGCATGGGCGCAGCCATCCATAATAGAGTACATATATGAACTGATATCCAAGGTATGGACGCAACCATACAAAAGTAAGGACGAAAAAATAGAGTCATGTATGGTTGCATCCATCCAAAAAGAGTCATGCATAAAGTCATGATAAACCATAATATCCCATAGCCTGGATCTTATTAGACAAAACCCAGGGTCTTGCTCTCCATCTTGAACTGAACAAGTAAAAATTCAAGCATGCGAATATGTGAACTGAAGTCGAACATGCTAGAAAATCACTTGATTACCAGCCACTGATGAAAGATGTTAACAAGCATGAGAGAAACCACCAACAATGACAATGGCTCTCAAGGTACGACAGGTACAATTAGGTACAATCCACAAAATGTGAACAGTGATCTGGCATCGAATACTCGTAGAATCACTCGATCGAAGGCCAATGATGTGGACCTATCGTCGAATGCAAAGAACTTGCCGTTCAGGCATGCAAGCTCCAAGGTACCAGAAGGGAGTCTCTAGATCAACTTCCTAGATAATGGGTTGAAGTTGACAGGAAGAAACCCAGTTGAAGGAGGGCCATAATGTTTCCCACATCATCCACATGAGACAGAGGAAAATAATGATAGTGAATCAGGACCGAACAAAGAATCAGAGGGAGGTTGAAAAATGCAGAGGAAAACTTCTCTTGAACATATTAGCGACACGATTATGGATTTTGCAGTATTTCACATCAAGGGATTTGAGGTCACAATGACGTCGCAAAGAGCAGATGAGAGGTAAAAATAGATTAACCAAACCCATGGAGGCAAAAATGAAGAAATGAGATGTCCCCAACCCAACACGAATGTAGCCGAGTGTCATGTTCAAGAGCGACATACTGCCAACACAACTAAAAACTAGTTCCTTTTTCCCCCATCATTTCTGGCGAGTACCCCAATTATTTTTGGAAAAAAAGTTTGAAGGGGATAACATATGCTTGTATATAAGTTTTTCCTTCAGAAAAATCCATCCTAGTAGATTTTACGAGCCCTAGGAAGGAGGAACTCGGTGAACGTCATGGTGATGATGTTCGATGTCATCAGGGTTTAACAAGTTTGACAAAGGAAGAGCTCGAGATATTTTCATGTTTAGAGAGTTTGAAAAGAAGTAGAAAAGAAAACTCCAGCAAGTCCCTTTTCGTAAATATTCCTTCAGATTCGAAAAGGTAGAAAACAATATCTGAAAGAACCTCTTAGTTGCGATAGGCTAAGGTATTCCTTTTCCGTAAATAATCTATCCCAACCCCAAAAAGGGGTAAACGTATACTGGGTAGATATCGTTTCGCAGTCATTTAACGAGTTCAAAATGACAAGAGTCTTGGTAATATTTTCAATTTTAGAGAGTCACAAAAGAGTTGAAAGATGACTTCAGTAGTGACTTTTTTGTGTTTTTACTGATTCCGAAAAGGTATAAAATATAACTCATTACTTCATCACTATCGCATTAAACACCTGTCGATGCACAAGAGACAAACGTAAAACCCATTTCTCGAAACAACATAATGTAATAATCAAAAAACATGTCTTAAAACCTAATTAGGGTTCTGAAAAGTTATAAAATGCCAAAAATGGTAAAAAATAATTACTTTTCACTTTTACCTCTTGTGGAGAAATAGTTACCCATTTTAGATTGTGATTTTGTGGTGACAATAGCGGGCGATCAAATCGATCAATCTTGAATCCGTCAGTTCCAAGTAAGATCAAACATAATTCATTGTATTTTAATTCCTCTTTAATTACCTGCAACCCCAAATATGGAATTCTGTCAGGGAATTTTTAAAAATTAGGGCACGACGGTTGGCACAAGTATCAGGCACAGACTCGGACCAATCGCCCAAATTTCTGAACTGGGGCACGCCCATTGGTGCGACTGTTTCCCAAACAGTCGCGCCAACTATGCAAACCTTTTTAGCTTACAATGCAAGCAAGCAGGCCCAATTTTCACAAATCAAAAGCTTTTGATTTGGCTAATGAGGTTCATATGAACATTTTTGTAGGTGTAAAGTGACAAAATGGTGATCGAATGGAAATAACGACAACATAGCTCAAAAGAGGAGCTTGAAATGGAAAATGAGAGATGCATGGAAGCTCTCAGAGACCATGGATTGAAAAAATTCTTCATGACACCGTGACTCAAAGCTCAACCGGATCTGCTGCAATACTTAATCAGTATCTAGGATGAGGTTCAGGAAAAATTTATTCTCCGTGATCAGGAACTTGAAATTTATGTTTCAAACATTTATTTTATAACAGGACTGTTGTAGAGGGGGGCAATACCAGTCGTGATCGACACTCGACCTACCATGGAGAACATGAGCATGGTTATCGATAGGGTATGTCCAGGGGCACGAAAAGGATCAGGAAGCGGTAAAGTGGATATCCAGACTATATCAGAATTGGCACTAAAAGTATTTATACACATCATCATGCGAGTTGCGGGATCATAGGAAACACACGAAGCTACAAAAACACAGCTTCTTCTTGCAGTAGACTATCTGACACCAATCCTCTACAACTGGGCAGAGGCAGCGATGATCAATATGAAACGTCAACTGACGAAAAGCAAGAAGACCAAACTAAAGTAGTTCAGATATGGGTCCATCCTGGTATCATTCTTCTTGGAATGACTACCAATATTCCAGTGACAGGAAGTGATAGTCTCAACACCACCAGCACAGGAGCCACGGATGGTCCATTGGGCAATGTAGATGCCAAGGTTAGGGGGCGGTCAACAGATGTCCTGGAGACTGGAGTTCTTTGATTGGCTCTGCCGATAGCTGATAGTCATGGAGGACTAACCCTACTCTGGCATAGATTTCACTAGTGATCCAGATCTCCCACTCGTAGAAGGAGAGGATTGGGATGAAGCTCTTGGTAAGAATAATTTTTTTATTTTTATGAGTATTATGACTTTTTTGTTATGTATGTTTTGACATTAAATCCATGTGTTATGTAGATGTTGGACCAGAAAGACCTGCAAGCATGTCTTTGATAGTGAGGCAAATCCATCGCAACTTTGATATTTCCCCTCATGGTGAGGGGGGCAAGGAGGAGGAAATCTCTCGTGGGGTCCCAGACTATGCGCAATTCAACAATGTTCCTTGTGCATACCAAAGACACATTGTAGGGGTGTCAAACTGAGTTCACTTCTTGCTAAGGCGGCTTGTACGGGCAGTGACATGCTATCATGAGTATCACGCCGATTAGACACCTAGGATTTATTTCTGCATATCTTTGAGAGAGATGATGTCTCAGATAATGTATAAAATACACATGCATTTTTATCAAAGATACACCACTCTAAAATCAACATATATATATATATATATATATATATATATATATATATATATACATCTATTTTCCTATATGGATTTTTTCATGTGATGATGATTTTACAAATTACGCAAATGTCTATCCAATACAATATTAGCCATTGTATCATTTAATGCATTCATTCACCTAGGAATACCTTGATATGTGATATAATCAAAATTTCTTTCCAACAAATGAACACGTAAATACAACCTTAAAATTTGAGGGTTTCTAACTGAATAATGTCCATTAATTTGAAGAACAACAAACTATGAGTCCAAATTTACAAACAATGCACGAATGCCGAGGGTAATCGCCTCAGTTAATAGTTCAATGATAGCACTATACTCAACTACATTGTTTGTAGTTCTTCCTAGACAAATACCTTGTAGATCTATCAACACACCAACAGGATCATAAATCACCCAGGCTGCCAAAGAAATTTTTTGAGTACTGCGGGAATCAACATCCGGGAAACCGACATAAGGGGTAATAGACATATGCATAATAAGCAATGACCCAATAAGAAAGAAAATGCTTGCAAAGCACACCAAGCCAAAAATGTACAAAAATGAAAAGAACACCTATGTACACAAAACATGCACGAATGACTCATGCATAATATTTTTTGAGAGACAACCCATTTCTAGGTTGATCTAGAGGATGACCTTTGTAATCAATGAGCTCATAGGCTCCATTCCGCAAGGCACATTTAAAAATGTAGGGCCCATGCCACATGGGTTGAAATTTTCCTGCCCCTTGCTTATCATGAGCTTGGTTGTACAGGAGGACGAGGTCTCCTTCTATGAAGGAACGAGGGGAAACTGACTAGTCAAAATGGGCTTTGAACCGCTTTTTCTGTGCCTCAATGACCAAAGCAGCCAAGCGACGAGTTTCATCCAGCCTTTCTAAGTAGAGAAGACACTCTTCTTCTAGCGAAGTGTTTCGGAAACAATTCAACAACCAACTTGAGCGAAGGTATTTCAAACTCAATCAGAAGGGTAGCTTCCAGGCCGTAAACAAGCTGAAATAGAGTGAATATGTCACATCCTTAATTGAGGTTCGGGACGCCAAAAGAGCCAAAAATAACATGAGATTCCAGTTGGATTTGTGCATCCCAATCGTACATTGAAGCATGGTGACAAGAAATTTATTCACAGCTTCAACTTGGCCATTTGCTTGAGGGTAGTACGACGTTGAAATGTCATGATGCAAGCCCAACCTGAAAGTCAACTCTGCCACCATATAATGCTGAAAATGGGAACCATGATCGGTAATGATGGCTTGAGGGAAACCAAACCTTGAAATGATGTGATTGAATATGAATTGATTTGTTGTCTTACCGTCGGCAGCAAGTGTAGGCATTGCTTCGGCCCGTTTGGTGAAGTAGTTAATGACTACAATGATATAAGAATGCCCCTCGGCTGAGTGAGGGTTACACATCATAAAATTGATTCCCCACTTCGCAAAGGGACCAACGGTAATGACATGGTGGATATGTGTAGGCAGCGCGTGCATCTTACACTGATAGATCTGGCAATCATGAAATTTTCAAACATCAACAATGCATTCCTTGATAATGGAGGGCCAGAAATACCCAGCACGAAGAATATTCTGTGCAGTGGAATAAACAAACATGTGACCGCCATAGGCGCCATTATGACAATTATTCAGGGCTTTCTCAGCCTCCTCGAGAGTCAAACACCGACGGAGAATGGAATCTACTCCGATGCGGTAGAGTGTATTTCCGACTATACGATAAGGTTGCGATTGATGACAAATGTATTGATGAGAATCCTTTGTCAACTTAGATCTAAAAGAAGAATTTTGAAGATATACGATGATATCACCGTACTAAGGATCGAGGGTGCTAATCAGAAAAAGTGAATCGTCTAGAATGCATTCCTCAGAACCAGATGGAGCGAAGTTAGAGGGGAGGGAGTAGATCATATCGACAAAGAATAGTGATTTCTTTTACTTGGTAGTAGTAAATTCTAAATTGAACTCATGGAGGATGACAATCCACTTTGAGTACTTGCCCCCCAAAAATTGTTGAGACAATATATAGGTCATAGGGTTACAGGTAGAAATCATAGTCACAGTACGCAGCAGATTGTAATGACGAAAATGTTGAAATGATTGAACTGCAACCAATGCTAACTTCTTGACATGAGAATAGCATATTTCGGTATTGATAAGGTTATGAGATAGGTAGTAAATAACATGCTCGTCACTGTCATCATCGTCTTGCACCAAAACCATGGCAATCATGCTGAAAGAGGTGGCTAAATAGAGGAAAAAATCACGATGATAGTTCGGAGGACGCAATAGAGGAGCATTGACAAGAAACGTTTTTAGAGAATTGAAAGACTTCTGGGCGATCTCATCCCAAAGGAACGGGACACCCTGCTTTAGTAATCACGTGAATCCTTTAGCCACTTCGGCATAGTTAGGTATAAAACGACGCAAAAATTAGCATTCCCCTGCAGAATTTGCAACTTATATAACGAGGATGGAGAGGGGAGATTGATGATAGCCTCAAATTTGAGTGGATCAAGGCGAATGCCATCTTTGGAAACGATAAACCCCAAGAGTCTAATAGAATCAACACAGAAGATGCACTTATGCGAATTTAATTGGATGTTATAGCGTCAATAAAGAAGAAATATCTGATGAAGATGGTCAGGGTGGTCCTTACATTTGGCTAAATGAGCTCAAAGGTCATCCAGATAAGGCTGAATGATGTGATTAATATCGTGAAAATCATATGACATCGCTCGCTGAAATGTGGCCCCAGAATTTTTCAAGCCCAAAGGGAGCTTCTTGTACGTGAAATTACCCCAAGGAAAGATGAAGGAAGTCTTATGTTGATTGGTTAGGAGGATGTTAATCTAGTTATAGCCAGAAAATCCATCCATGAGGAAAAATATCTCACTCCTAGTGCAATCATCAATGATCTGATCGATAAAGGGAGTAGGATAATTATCCTTAGGACATGCCCAGTTTATGTCACGATAATGAACACATACCCGAATGGTACCATGTTTCTTATCTACGAGGACAATGTTGGATACCTACTCTATCAAGGGAATCAGATAGATAAAACCAACATTGAGAAGATTTTCAACTTCACTTTTAATGGCGGCAGCCTTTCTAGGGTGCACAGGATGAAGGCGCTGACGAACAGGCTTCAAACCAGGGTAGGTAGGAATTTCATGCACAAATATACTAGGATCGATGTTGGGCATCTCTTCATAGGACCATGCAAATATGTCGCAGAACTCGTGAAAAAGTCTAGTATAAAGCTAAACTTCATCGGAAGAAAATGTGACCCCGATATGGATGTTCTCAACAATTCCTGGTTTCACGAAAATGTCGATAGGCATCATTTGCGTGATGTTACTCAAGTCACCCTTCGTAAAAAATTCATGTGTCAAAATAGGAGTTTGATGTGGAGGAGAAGAAACCTGAGATGAAAACCACTCAAGACACGTAGACATGGCCCCGAGACCAGGCATGAACGAGGAACGATGATGAATATCATCCCACAGAGATCCTCGAGAGATATAGTTTCCACAATGGCTTCATCAGAGGGAAATATATCTTTCAAGGGATCGAGAGAATCAGAATCGCCGAGCCGAGGGGATTGAGAATAAGTGTCAAGAGACATTCTCAAAGGAGCATGATCAGAAGGCGGAGGCTCCGAAGCCACAATAAGTGCACAATAATCTATCTCGATCGGACTTAACGACATCGAATCTCCGAAAGAATCGATATGCTCAGGCGAAGGGATGATCCATGGGTCATCAGACCAAGGGATCATATTAATCTGAACAGTATGGGGTGGAGGAAGAGGAAAAATAACCATGAGGGCAGGATCTTTAAAGAGACCCGGCCTATGCTCTCGTAGGGAGTAGGAATTTGATTCACATACGGAACATTGTTCTTGGAAGAAGAAGTGAAGAACGACAATTGATCAACAGTAACAATCTTTCCTTCGTGCGGGAATTTCAAAATACGAAAGAGAGTGGAAAAAATGCACATCATGGCATGAGTCCAACTATGACTGAGGAGAAGATTGTAATTGAGCTTGTTGTCAACTACTTCAACCTCGACATTGATTGTCTTCCCTTCTATTATAATCGACAAACTAGAAAGAACACCAAGAGGGTTTGATTCTCTTCCATCAAATGCTTCAAGGGAATTTGGTGATGACTTCAGAGGTGGAGATGTTGAGTCTCAAATCTGCATTGTTCTTATACATCTTCCTATACCTTTTTCATTCACCTGAACCTCCCAAGTTGTCAATATCATTGTATATTAATTGCAAAAGAGCATTTAAAATGGTTTTTAAGTATATTTTTGTGTCTACTGTTTGATTTAGATTTTGCTCATTTAGTTGCGGAATCTTGCCACTTTCTGCAGCTGCTACAACTTTCCACAGCCATTTTGTGAAACTCTATGTTATAGGTGTCTTCAGGTAAAACGAGCCACATGGGCAAGTCAGAAATGATGTGGACATGGATCGTGTCCTATTGGCTCGAGCAAATTCACCTAAGGAGGCTACGGTCAAAGGTGGCCAAGTGGAAGTCAACCGTAGAGTCCCACGGTGACAGGACTCTGTTTCTCGTCATGTGGAGATTTATATGGCCGTTTCTGAATTGCGGGAGACAAATCAACACCTGTACATGGCTCCATAAGCCTAATTCAAACATCCACTCTTCATAGATTTACTCCTCAACGTGGCCATGATCCTAGATCTCTGGGCGTAATGGTTTACGTGTTCTCTATCAGCTCAAACTTTAGGGAATTAGTTATATTTCCTTTTTTATAAATGATGCGTTTGCATACACATATTAGATTAGTCTCTGTTAGTTTTTATTAGTCTCCATTATCTTCCAGATAGCTCTGTAATGTGATTACGTTGCCACTGTGCCGTAATATCACCTTCCTGTTATGCCTGCATTTTAATATATAAGAAGACTCTGTTTCCAAGCGTAATTTGTACTTGAAGTTTGTTGCCGAGGTTGGTGCAGAGGGCCCCTGCACACACTGAGGTTTTGTGCATTATTGTATAGTTCTTGTTTTATTTCTTTAAGCTCATTGTGCTATAATTCATTCACATGTTTATACATTGCATCTTTCATGGTATATATGCTTCATTTCTGTTTATAATCTTTCATGCCTTACATTTTACTTCTGTCTTTCATGTTTTATGTTATTGTTAACTGATCAGTGTTCTTGTTTCAGGTTATAAATAGGCAGCCCGGGAATTTGCATAGCTTTTTGACTAATGACATGGAATTAATATTGTTCTGCTGCTAATTTACTTTTCTTAGTTTCTGTTTAATTTCAGTACTGCTTTGTTTATTTCAATCTTGCACATTTGTTTTAGTAGTTAGATTTAGATATATCAAATTGTTCATGTCATTTTCAGTTACCTCCGAAAGCCACAGCTGGACTGATGGTGAGGGATTGAAGTATGAATGTATAGTTTGATATTAGTTTAATTTCTGCAAGTTAGATACATTAAATTTCTCATGACATCTTCAGTTACCTCCGAAAGCCACAGCTGGACTGATGGTGAGGGATTGAATTATGAATGTGTAGTTTGATATTAATTTACTTTCTGCAAGTTAGATATCAGGTTACTCAAGTTGTTTATGGTTACCTCCGAAAATATTAGCTGGACTAATGATGAAGGATCAGAAGATAAGTTGATGTAATTTGATTTAGATTTACTTTGTTGCAACTTTTGGATTTATTTCAGCATAGTTTCTTTTATGTTTGAACAACAACAAGAATAATGAGTTTCATGATCAGTAGTTCATTGTTTGTTTGACTAGAGTAGTGATGCAATTTCATTTTCTTTAATTTAATTTTCTTTGAAGAATTAATTTTGTCATTGTGTGTTTTTAAAATTCTTTTGAAGTTTGGAAAATCATTAGAAATACATTGTTGTCTTGAATATTTGTCTCCATACTTGTTTTTTAGAATTTCACAAAAATCCAAAAACGACAAAAAAGTAAGAGATAGGTTATCTTGCACATATAGTGCGCCACACTTCGTCAGCTTACGAATCCCGGATTGAAAAATTAAATGTAGCAATTTAGGACACACTAAATTGACCAAACATTTTGGTGCCATTGCCGGGGAAGTGTAACTAGGTAGCCAATTTCTTAAAAAAAAAAACAAAATAATAAAATAAGGGAAAACTTGATAACTTCTTGAAGTATGCTCTCCTCTTGCACCTAGTGTGATCTAGAGGATCAGAAAAGAGAGTTATTGGTTTAGTAATTTCTTAAGTATGCTCTCTTCTTGCACCTAGTGTGACCTGGAAGATCAGAAAGAGAATTATTAGCCCAACTTTAAAAAAAAAAAAATATAAAAAAAAAATGACATGCATAGAGCAAGAGATTCTAGGGGAAGGTTTATAGCTAAAGCCAAGAGTTCGATTTTTACAACTCCATCTTCTTCAAGGCATAGACAAGAATCACCACCATCTACCCCTAGCCTTAAGATTTTTGGAATTCAAGGAGCAGCTGAATTAGAGGATTCTCCTATACCACCTACTAAATTTCATTTAGAAAAGGAAGAGACTCCCTCTCATCCTCCCTTGATAGAAGAACTAGAGGACTTTAAGGACTCTAAAGAAACTATCATGGCAGAGGAAATAATAGATGGATTTGGAGGTAGAGGTAGAAGAGGAGGAAACAATAGAGACAACAATGGTGAAGGAAATAATGAAATAAATAGGGAAGGAGACAACTTGTTTGGATTCCCTATAGTTGATGAGGAAACTCATACAATGATGAAAAATATCTCACCATCTGTCCTCCCTAACTTTTATGGATTGCGAAGTGAAGATCCTGAAACATTTCTGTTTGAGTTTGAAGTCGTGTGCCGAACCTATGACTATATGGAAGACTCTCAAAAACTCAAACTGTTTCCTTCAACATTGAAGGGAGCTGCTTTGAAATTGTTCATGGGATTAGCCACTCAATCTATTAGGACTTGGAATGATATGAAACAAACATTTTTGGATAGATACTTGGACTATTGTATGCCCACCAATCACAAGGATGAGGTATTCAAAATGATGCAAAAAGAAGATGAAAATTTGGAAGACTTACTTGAAAGATTTCAATACAACTTGAAAAGAGCAAAGATGAGAAACTTAGATGATGAAAAATTGAAAGCCCTCATATTAAAAGCCATTAAAGATGAATGGATAGATATTTTAAACATGATGGGGAAAGGAGACATTTCTCAACTTCCACTTCGTGACATAACAGAACTATGTGTCCATCTCTCAAGAGGAAAATCTAAAACAAGAAAAGGGCCTAGGGATCCTTCTCTTATTAGGGTTAACAAATCTACAACTGGATCAGTAAGTAGGGCAGAGATTGGTAATATGCTTGATGAATTCAAAACTGATATCTTAGGGAGCCTTAGTGAACAACTAGACACCCTTAAAATCCAAAACAAGCAGAAAGCAGAAACAGATGCTTTAGCCATCTTTTGTCCGAAATGCAGGAAGAAACATGCTTTAAGGGAATGTCCCTTGGATGCAAAAGTTGTAGAAACATGTATGATTTGCTCAGAGAATCATGAGATCAAGGATTGTCCTTCAATTCCTGGACTCAAAGCTATTTTTCAAGAAGACCCAAATTCAGTAGAATCTCTCTGTTTTGTTGCAAGAAGACCTTGGCAGGGACAACAAACTCAAGGGTTTAACAACCCTATGAATCTTCAAGCCCTGCCAAATTGGAATCCTTGGCAACAACCTTGGCCCCAACATCAAAATCCATATCAGCCATGGGTACAAGGGATGCAAAATCCTTATGGGATATTTGCTCAATTTTATCAATATCCTCCATCTTTTCAAAATCAACAAGCTCCACAACTTCCAAACCCAAATCAAAAACTTTCATTGCCATTTCCACAACAACAACCTTCTCAACAAAATCCAAATCCTCAACTCATGCTCCCATACCAACAAAAGACAAATCAACTTCCAGCTCAGCCATTGCCAAATCCTAACAATAAAAATCCTCCGAATACTTACATGGTAGAAGGACAACAATTTCCTACCTATATGATTGTTCCTCTCAACGATGTACAACTCAGATCTGGTAGAGTTTTAGAAAAACCTTCTATAGATATTCAAGAGCAAGATACCTCTGAGGAGGACTCTCTTAAGGCCAATAAGGGTTCTGAGGAAGAATCTCTTCAAAACTCAAAAATTCAAAAAGAAAAAGAAAAGTTAACACCCACAACTCCTATAGTTGAGCAACCTGCATCTTCATCTACACCTCCTTTTCCTGAAAGACTACAAATTGACAAGGGGGTGGAAAAACAAATCTTGTTGCCTAACTATGATTTTTTAGATGAATTGAAGAATGTTTGTATCAAGATTCCTTTGTTACAAGCCATTCGAGAGATTCCTATTCTAGCAAAAACAATAAAGGAGTTTAGTTTCAAAAGACCAGGAAGGAAATTAAAAGACACAAGAAGAATCCACCTGGTAGGAAAAATTGCATATATTATGATGGGAAAAATTACCATGCAGAAGTATGTAGATCCAGGAAGTCCAATTGTCAAGACACATATAAATGGGATATAAATTCCAAACACATTGATTGAATTAGGGGCTGCTATTAACATTATGAGTAGACAGACTATGGACCAGCTAAAACTTCCTAACCTTCTTTTTACACCTAATTTACTGCAAATTGCAGATCGATCAATTATTAAACCAGATGGTGTATTAGAAGATATTTCAGTCTCCTTAGATTCTTGGGAATATCCGGTAGATTTTATGATTTTGACTCCCAAAAGTAATCTAGGAGGGCACCCACTTATCTTAGGAAGACCTTGGCTAGCCACAACTGATGCTTTTATTAGTTGTAGATATGGGGATATGTACATTTCTAATGGTAATTCAACAAAGAAATTAAATTTGTATCCTCCAGCAAAATCAATCACAGAAGTAGGAGACAATGAATGGGTTGATTATGAGGACACTATACAACCTGTCTTTACCATTTCTGAAATCAGTGAGGATAGTCAAATTCTGAACACATTAGAAAATTTTGAGATATCTTCAGAATATGACCCCACACAATTTCAGTTGGAATCTGACATAGAATATTTATCATCAAGACAAATGTCTCTTTACTCTATGGAAGAGTTTGGTAGTTCTACCATTGATATTTTTCCAGGAAAAACATTGAATATCAACAAACATTTGGAAAATTCACAACAAGAAGAACTAACCAAAATATTGCAAAAACATTCTACTGCATTTGCATGGGACTATACTGGCATGAAAGGTATTGATCCTAAGACTTGCATCCATCATATCTATATTGAGGAAAACAGTAGACCAATCAGACAACCTCAAAGAAGGATGAATCCAAATCTTAGGGAGGTAGTGAAAGAAAAGCTCCAAAAACTACTCAATGTGAACTTCATTTATCCAATTTCAGATAGCCGATGGGTTTCTCCTCTGGTTATAGTACCTAAAAATAATGGTAAATGGAGGGTATGAATTGATTACAGGGAATTGAACAAAGAAAGTTTGAAGGATCACTTTCCTTTGCCTTTTATCGATCAGGTATTAGACACATTAGCAGGTAAAAAGTACTTTTCATTTTTGGATGGTTTTAGTGGCTATAACCAAATTCAGGTAGCACCTGAAGATCAAGATAAGACCACATTTACTTGTCCATGGGGAAATTTTGCATACCGAGTGCTTCCTTTTGGGTTATGTAATGCACCTGCAACATTCCAAAGAGCAGTACTAGGAATTTTTTCTGATCTAATCCATGATTGTGTAGAGGTTTATATGGATGATTTTACAGTTTATGGTAATTAATTTGAAGAGGCATTAGAAAATTTGGAAAAATTTCTTATAAGATGTAAAGAAACAAACCTTTCATTAAGCCATGAAAAATGCTTTATGATGTTTACTGAAGGGATTGTTTTGGGGCATCATATTTTAGGAGATGGGATTAAGGTTGATAGATCAAAAGTTGAAGTCATCTCCAAGTTACCTATTCCAAATTGTCAAAGAGATGTTAGAAGTTTTCTGGGATTTACTGGTTACTATAGAAGATTTATAGAAAACTTCACTAAAATAGCATCTCCACTCTTCATATTGCTTACAAAAGACTGTGAATTTAAATGGGATCCTGATTGTCAATCAGCCTTTGAAACTTTGAAAACAAGAATATCTGAAGCACCTATCTTGAGAGGACCAAATTGGAAACTCCCTTTCCATATTTCTACGGATGCTTCAGATACACCTCTAGGAGCTGTGTTGGGTCAAAAAGATTTAGTTCCTTATGCCATTTATTATACCAGTAAAAATTTGACTCCCACAGAGTTGAACTATACTGTGACTAAAAAAGAGTTTTTAGCTATTGTTCATGCAATTAATAAGTTTAGACATTACATAACAGGCTATGAAACTTTTATTCATACTGACCATTCTGCAATTAGATATTTAATGAACAAACCTGTTACTAATGGTAGAGTGACAAGATGGCTCTTACTTTTGCAAGAATTCAATATTACTGTGTTGGATAGACCAAGAAAACAAAATACAGTAGCTGATTTCTTGTTTAGGATTCAGAATACTAAAGAAGATTCTCCTGTAGAGGATAAGTTTCCTGATGAATACTTGTTTGCAGTAACTATTAAGACTCCTTGGTATGTAGATATTGCTAACTATTTGGTTATAGGGAAACTGCCTTCACATTTATTTCCAAGTAAAAAACGAAAAATTATTCAGGAGAGTTCAAAATATTCATGGATTTCTAACGAATTGTTTAAAACAGGGCCAGATCTTGTGATCAGAAGATGTGTCAGGGAAGATGAAATGCCCGATATTCTTAAGGCATGTCATGATGAACCATGCGGCGGACACTTTGCAGACAAAAGGACGGCCTATAAAATCCTTTCTTTGGGATATTATTGGCCTTCCCTCTTCAAAGATGCAAAACAATATGTCAAAAGGTGTGATAGCTGCCAAAGAGTAGGGAAACCTACCCTTTCAAATGAAATGCCATTGCAAACACAGGTACTCATTGAAGCCTTTGAAAAATGGGCTTTAGATTTCATTGGACCTATTAATCCACCATCTAAGCAAAAGAAGTATATATTGGTTTGCACTGATTATGTTACTAAATGGGTAGAAGCTAAAGCATTAGTATCTGCTACTGAAAATTCAATTGTTCATTTTCTTTATGAGGATATTTTTACTCGCTTTGGTGTTCCAAGAGAAATTGTGACAGATCAAGGAAGCCAATTCACATCCAACTTGGTGGAGAAGTTGATGGAAGAATACAAAATCAAGCACAGAAGATCTACTCCTTACCATCCACAAGAAAATGGTCAAGTGGAGTCCACAAACAAAGTTCTCGAAATTATCATCACCAAAAATGTTCATCTACATAGAAGAGATTGGGCAGAAAGGCTTCCTGAAGCCTTGTGGGCCTACAGAACTACATGGAGAAATACAACAGGACATTATCCCTATGAACTTGTTTATGGGAAAGAAGTCTTGCTCCCCATTGAGTTCCAAGTCAAGACCTTCAAGATAGCAGTTCAGTTGGGGATGGACTTATCAGAAGCCCAAAAGCATAGAATGGAGAAATTAAATGAGCTAGATGAGATCAGACAAGAAGCAATTTTAAGAACTGATCTAGTTCAATATCAAAGAGCTAAATGGCATGACAAGTACATCAAAGAGAAGAAGTTTCAAGAAGGATATTGGGCATTGTTATTTGATTCCAAGTTTAAAGATTTTCAAGGAAAATTTCAGACTCATTGGCTTGGGCCATATCAGATTGATAAGATCTTTAGCAATGGAGCGGTAAGAATCAAGACCATTGATGAATTTAAAACTCCTCTTATTGTGAATGGCCACAAATTGAAATTTTATCATAAGCCACTCTCAAAAGAGGATTTTGTCAAAATGTTTCAAGAAAATTCTGCAATCAGGCTGGTACAGAAGAATTTTTCTTCTCCACCAGCCTAGCTTTTGTTCTTTTCAGTTAAAAAAAAAAAAAAAAAATTGTATAAGCCTGAAAACCAATCATTGATTGGCAGTCTTATACAGAAAATATAGGGTGAAAATCAGGAACACCTGACACTCTATATTTTCCAAAAAAAATTTTAAAAAAAATCTCTCTTTCATTTCACAAGTTTTGTGACCATCCATTCCACTTCATTTCACTCCATTCCACTTCATTTTATCTATTTCATTCCATTTTCACCAATAAAATTCTTTTTCATGACCATTTCCATCTAGTCATTTGTCATCCGTTCATTTCCATTCACCCAAATAATAGCTGTGTCAGTTTCCGTAGCTGACATCTGTTTCCGCAGCTGACACCAGTTTCCGCAGTTAGAAGCAGATTCTGCAGCTACCACTTTGTTTTCAAAAGAATGTACAGCCAGATGTTATTTCCATAATCATGAAATAAAATGCAGGTATGAGGACCAAAAATGAAGACATGGAGCATTCAAGATATCAATGAGGAGCAACTAATTGAAGACCAGGGAAAAAGGCAAAGATTCCAAGGTATGAGTAAAATTCATTTCAAATAGCATTTAAAACACATTTTTATATAGTTCTAAACCATAAGCTCCATCCATTATGTGCAATGATTATATTGACAAATTTTGTAACCCTTTCACGATATCCATATGATCCTCCTGAATTCATTCTCAAACAGTTCCATAATTAAACCCCCGATCTTCTCTCATACTCCGATATTCCACCGGTGACAATGAGATGTAGTTGATTTGACCACGGTCTCTTTCAGCCACATAAAATCCATAGCCATTGTTTAAACGTGCTTACATTTATTTTGCAGCCACCAAATTTCAAAACACTGCCGGATGTGTTATACTCCTCCTATTGTTCTGTTAATCTCACAGCCGTATCTCTGCCGTGCTCATGAAACCCCTCTCTGTTCCGCCTCACTCTATTTTGTTCTCTGTTACGCTACAGCCTGTATACCCACTCTCTGATATCTACCTACAGTCATTGTGCTCATTTCTGTGCATTTAGCCGTTCTACTTCCATTGAACCCTCACGCAGGCAAATTTTTGAAGAGCAGAAAGAAGGATGGGTAAATTGCTAAGAGCAGAACCAGAAGGACCTAAATTCATGGAGGGATATCCGCAAGTCAGGGATATATTGAAGAAAGAAAAGTGGCTGCGGTTTATCCAAAAGTTTAGAGGCTATCATAAAGAAGTGACAAAAGCATTTGCAAGGTCGTTCAATGGCCTGGAAGTAGAGATTGGAGACCTTAAGTTCACGGTGAATGAGGCATCTATAGCTACTGCCACGGAACTTCCTCAAGAGGGTGAGCATTGGTTTAAGAATAAAAGCATTAGTGATGAAGCCTGGAGAATAATCTTACGAAACCAAGGTATGGACATAACTATTTTTAAAAGAGGAATTCTTGTTCATACATTGAAAGAGGAATGGGCTACTTTGCTGCTAGTTGTTCAAAAATTCATTACCTGTGAAGGCCGTTTTGGGTCCATGTATATGTACCATACCAGATTGCTGATGAATTTTCTAGATAATCAAACTCTCAATCTCCCATATTTTCTATCAAATAGTTTGAAGAAGATGTCTGTGACTGTTCAGAAACATTTAGGAGATGTAGAACCACATCTATATCACCACGGTCTTGTAAAAATTTTGATTGAAAAAGAGTTAAAGGAGAATAAAGACACATGGGAACAATTTTTGATTAGAAATTTCTTTGAGGAACCTCAGGAAATTCCTGAAGGTAGCACATCAAGAAGGAGTAGGAGAAAAAGAATAAATGATGAAACTCAAAGTACTCCTACTCAAGAAATTCCCGAAGGTAACACATCAAGAAGGAGTAGGAGAAAGAGAACAAATGATGAAATTCAAAATACTCCTACTACTACAATTGAAAGAACTGATAGGGAAGAGAGACTGTCAAAGAGGAAGAAGAAAGAAACTAAGGGTAAAAAGCCAATAACACCAAAAGATAGAAAAAGTATTGAGGCTATACATCAAACCCCTTCTTCTGAAGAAGAATATCATCAAGTGTTATCTGAAAGATTGGTTCATCTTCAAGAACAGTTATCTATGGCCAAGAAGATAGAGAAAGGAAAACAAAAGAAAAAGGACAGTGGTCCACAGCGTGTGAGAAGAAGTTCCAGACTTAAGGGGAAATTGAGGAAAATGCAAATGAAGGTACCCCATTTCATTGATTTGGGAGAAGAAACATCTGAATAGTCCCCAACTGACCATAGTCCTTCTCACTCTCAATCAGTCAGTGAACCTGGTTCATTTCATTCTCAGTCAGACATTGAACATAGTCCATCCCATTCTCAGCAAGATGTTGAAGTGAGCCCTTCTCAGCCAGATTTTGAAGATAACTCTCCTTCACGGAATTTTGGGGACAGCCCAATAAAAATGACACCTGATATAGACCCCAAGCAGCAAGAAGTATGTTAGGTCCCTATATCACTAGTATAGCCCCTTATTATTGTTAGTGTAAACCCCTTATTGTTATTGTTGTACCCTTGTAACCCCCATTTTTTTATTATTGTGCCCTTAAATTATTATTGTTAGGTCGGCTAGGATTACACGGCCCACTAGGATTACATTATGGCCCCATGGACTCCTATATATAGAAAGGAGGTTTTGTGAATTGTATCATCCAAGAATTTTTTCATTTATGTAATGTATTGGAGGTTGCCTCGAAGTGGCTTATTTCTAAGGCGTGGATATCTCTTTTCTTCTATTTTTGGAGCTGGTTACACAACATTTGGTATCAGAGCTTGGGATTCTAGGGTTTCGCTGCTCCAAACAGGTCATCGTGGAATTTTCGCTATAACTGTTTTTCTACGAAGTTTCAGAAGCTGAAATTTTTAGGGTGCAAAGCTGAAATCCTAAGGAAGATTTTCTAAAAATTTCAGATCTTGGTTCGCAATATTTTTGGAGATATGATCTGTGGAAGGTAGTGCTTTTTCAGGCTCCAGAATTGCATCTCAAAGAGGTGATCGTGGGAAAAGTTCAATAACTCTCTCTCTGGAGATTTGATTGGAGTGCCGTCAAAAGTGGTCGCAAGTACACGGCCTGTAGTTTCTTGGCTATCAATTTCAGAGACAAAGAACAAAACAATGACACGTGGCAAGTCGTACAAGTTTTCTCTACTGAACCAGTCCAAAATTAGGTCATTGTGGGAGATTGGACACAAATTTGTCTTGGAGAATCCAAATCAGGTCAAACCTGTGGAATTTGAAAGAAGCTTCAAAGGGCTACTACAGGGCTGAATTTGAGATATTGAAGATTTTCAATTACAGAGATAATTCAATTTCAATATCGAGCTCCTAAAAGCTAGTAAAAGGTGTGTATTTTTTTTCCGAATTACATAAGTCTTGTTGGAAGAATCAAGTTGAATTGATTCCAAGGGAAAATTGTAGAATATATATCAATATTGGATTTTAAAATGGCCCCTAAAAAGAATTCAACACCCATTAAGCCTTCAGAAGGCTCTACTATGACTCATGAAGATGAAGAATTGCAACATGATCTATCAAAATTACAAGAGCAAGTGCACCAAATTTCGCTCTCGCGAAGAGCAACAAAAAATGAAATGGAAGTTTTGAAGAAAGGCGTGGAAGCTAAGATGGAAGTTTTGAAGAAAGGCATGGAAGTGAAGATGGACGGTTTGAAGAAAGGCATGGAAGCTAAAAATGATGGCGTGGAAGCTAAGATGGATGGCGTGGAAGCTAAGATGGATGACATGAAAGACAACATGGAAAACATGAAGAGTGATCTAAAAGCATACATGGAAGGCTTGATGACAAGCTTAAAACCAGAAATGATTCCTAATGGCGGAAATATAGGAGAAGAACCTCATGATGAGAACAAAATAAATGTTAATCATGATTTCATAAACTTGAATGTTGGCGGGAAGAACCACCATATTCCAAAAATGGATATGAGGAAGTTTGATGGAAAGGATCCTGTAACATGGATACCACAGATGGAGCAATATTTTGATCTCCATAACGTGCAAAACACACAAAAGGTACGCATTGCAACTTTACATTTAGAACAAAATACATTTGTATGGTATCAATGGCTTTGCTCCCGTAAAAAAATTGTCACTTGGTCAATTTTTACGGAGGAAGTGATAGCACATTATGAGGATACAAAGAGAAACACCTTCTTTACCCAATTGATAAATCTCAAACAAAAGGGTTTAGTGGGGCAGCACATTGAGGACTTCCAAAAATTGAATATAAGGGTGACTGATATTCCAGAGGGACACAGGATTGATCTCTTCCTAAGCACTTTAAAGGATAACATCCAACATGAAGTTCGCGTTTTGGAACCCGATTCATTGGAGAAGGCATTCAGGTTGGCAAGAAAAGTTGAATGTAAAATTATGGTGACAAGGAAGCCTACCACTCAATTCTATAAAGAAGGAAGTGTTGCTACGCCTAGATTTCCACAACCTACAAGGTTGACACCACAAAAATTGGAAGAAAAAAGCGCAAAAGGGATTTGCTACAGTTGTGATAGAAAATACACCAAAGGTCATAAGTGTGCTGAAAAGAAATTATTTTACATAGATTGTAAAGAAGAAGAAGAAAATGAACAAGAAGAGGATACACACCAGGAACCAGCCATAGAAGAGGAAGAAATGAATCCGACCATATCATGTAATGCACTGGCAGGAATTACCACTCCTCAAACTCTCAAGATAGCAGGACAGATCAAGAAGAAAAAGGTAATAGTGTTGATTGATTCAGTTAGCACCCATAATTTTATTCATTGTAAGGTAGCCAAGGAATTAAATTGTTTCCTATACCCAGCACCAGAATGTCAAGTGATGGTTGCAAATGGAGGAACTATAAATTTCTCTAGAAAATGCCAAAATATCAAGCTAGCCATGGGGGAATATGTATTGAATAGTCCAATGCTTTCCATTCCTATTGGAGGTGCTGATGTTGTACTAGGAGCTCAATGGTTAAAATCTTTGAGGATGGTAGCTTTTAATTTTCAAGAACTTTTCTTGAAATTTTTTTCAGAAGGAAAGGAAGTCGAATTACAGGGTATTGCGGGGAAGCCAGGAAGGATAATAAGCTCTAATGTCACGACAAAGCTTCTAAAGAAAGAACAGCGAGGCGTAATTGCACAATTATGCTCACTAGAAGTTCCAACATCAAAATCATCTATTTCTGCAGATCTCCAACAAGTCTTCGACAATCATTCCAAGGTGTTTGAAACTCCCAAAGGACTCCCACCTATTCGTGATCATGATCATGCTATTCATTTGATTCCAGGAAGTGTTCCTCCCAACATCCGGCCTTATAGATATCCTTACTTCCAAAAGAGCGAAATTGAACGCATGATTGCAGAAATGTTAGAGGCGGGTATAATTCAACCTAGTCAAAGTTCTTTCTCTGCTCCCGTAGTATTGGTACACAAGAAGGATGGATCATGGCGAATGTGTCCGGATTACAGGGAGCTCAATAAGCTCACCATTAAAGATAAATTTCCCATTCCTGTGATTGATGAATTATTGGATGAATTACATGGAGCAATTTATTTTACCAAGTTGGATCTTCATTCAGGATATCATCAAATTAGAATGAAGACTGAGGATATTCCAAAAACAGCATTTCGAACTCATGAGGGTCATTATGAATTTTTGGTCATGCCTTTTGGCCTTACCAATGCACCTTCTACATTTCAAGGGTTGATGAATTCCATTTTCAAACCCTTCCTTAGAAAATTTGTGCCAGTATTTTTTGATGATATACTAATCTACAAAAGGTCTTGGAAGGATCATGTTGAACATGTTGACAGGGTGCTCAAACTATTGCAGGAGAAACAATTATATGCAAAAAATCCAAATGTTTCTTTGGAGTACAAGAGGTGGAATATCTGGGTCATATTGTATCTCACGAGGGTGTTAAAGTAGACCCTAACAAAATTAAAGCTATTAAGGAATGGAAAGTCCCCACAACCATAAAGAAGTTGCGAGGATTTCTTGGGTTAACAGGGTATTATCGCAAGTTTGTTAAGAATTATGGGAGAATAGCAGCACCTCTAACAACATTATTGAAGAAAGATGCATTTTCATGGACTCCCGAAGCAACTAAGGCCTTTGAACGTCTTAAAGAGGCAATGTGCCTAGCACCGGTCTTAGCTACACCAGACTTCACAAAAACCTTTATTGTGGAATGTGATGCCTCAGAAAATGGAATTGGTGCAGTTTTAATGCAGGAAGGAAGACCCATTGCTTTTGAAAGTCGTCCAATCAAAGGAAAGTATTTACAGAAACCTATTTATGAGAAGGAAATGTTAGTAATACTACATGCACTAAAGAAATGGCGAACTTACCTAATGGGAAGACACTTCAAGGTAAAAACTGATCATGATAGTGTTAAACACTTTTTGGAACAAAGACTATCATCAGAAGAGCAGCAAAAATGGGTCACAAAGATGTTGGGTTATGACTTTGAAATAATCTACAAAAAAGGAAAGTTTAATGTTGTTGCAGATGCACTCTCAAGAAAGAATGAAGAGGTGGAAGCATTGCTTTGTGCCATTTCTATTATCCAACCAGATTGGATAACCGAAGCAAGAGATGAATAGAAGAAGGAAAAAGATGTATGGACACTCATTCAAAAGTTGCAGCAAGATCCTAGTACATCTGATACATTTAGTTGGAAAAATGATTCCTTATGGTACAAAGATTGCTTATATCTTTGTAAGAATTCCCAACTAAAACAAAAGATTCTTCCGGAATTGCACACTTCTCCTTTAGGAGGACACTCAGGATTTTAAAAAACTTACCACAGCATTAAGAAAGAATTTTTTTGGGATGGCCTTAAATCTGATATTCAAAATTTTGTGGCAGAATGTTTGGGTTGCCAGCAGAATAAAGTTGAGACAATTAAGACCCCGAGACTTCTACAACCTTTATCCATTCCAAGTCAACGTTGGGAGGAGATTTCAATGGATTTTATCATAGGTTTACCTAAGTCCTAAGGAAAGAGTGTCATCATGGTGGTAGTTGATAGACTTACCAAGTATGCACACTTTTGTGCATTATCTCATCCATTTAAAGCAAGTACAGTTGCTACTACATTTATGGACACAATTCAAAAGCTACATGGAAACCCAAGGGTTATTGTGAGCGATAGAGATCCCATTTTTACTAGAAATTTTTGGACAAAGTTATTTTCTTGTTTGGGTACTCAATTAGCTCATAGCTCATCTTATCATCCTCAATCCGATGGTCAAACTGAGATAGTAAATAAATGTTTGGAAGGATATCTTCGTTGTTTTGTATCCGATAAACAAACACAATGGGTCAAGTGGTTACCTCTCGTTGAATGGTGGTATAACACTTCCTTCCATACTGCAGCAAAAATGACCCCATTTATGGCACTTTATGGATATCATCCACCATCGATCACATCATCTTTAAGGGAAAATTCGAAGGTTCAAGCAGTGGAAGATCACATCGAGCATCAGCAAGAAGTTCTCCAACCCTTAAAGGATAACCTGAATTTGGCACAAAATCGAATGAAACAACAGGCAGATCAACATCGTAGCGAGAGAAGTTTTGATGTAGGAGATTGGGTATTTTTACGGCTACAACCATACAAACAAATGTCCCCCAAGCAAGCAAAGAAGGATAATAAATTATCGCCAAAGTACTATGGTCCTTACAAGGTGTTGCAAAAGATTGGTACTATGGCATACAAATTGGAGCTTCCTGCTTCTTCACGAGTACATCCAGCTTTCCATGTTTCATGCTTAAAGAAGGTTATAGGTGAAAATATTCCAGTTCAAACAGTATTGCCAGAACTTGATGGGGAAGGGAAAATCATATTGGAACCTGAAGCAGTCATGGAAAAAAGAACTCGACAACTACGGAATCGATCAATTTCAGAGTATCTCATCAAGTGGAAGAACTTACCCACTGAAGATTCTACATGGGAGGATGAGACTTTTATACAGAAGCACCCGGAGCTACTCAAGTGTTATATTTCCTTTGTTATAAATGATGCGTTTGCATACGCATATTAGATTAGTCTCTATTAGTTTTTATTAGTCTCCATTATCTTCTAGATAGCTCTGTAATGTGATTACGTTGCCACTGTGCCGTAATATCACCTTTCTGTTATGACTGCATTTTAATATATAAGAAGACTCTGTTTCCAAGCGTAATTCGTACTTGAAGTTTGTTGCCGAGGTTGGTGCAGAGGGCCCCTGCACACACTGAGGTTTTGTGCATTATTGTATAGTTCTTGTTTTATTTCTTTAAGATCATTGTGCCATAATTCATTCACATGTTTATACATTGCATCTTTCATGGTATATATGCTTCATTTCTGTTTATAATCTTTCATGCTTTACATCTTGCTTCTGTCCATAATCTTTCATGTTTTATGTTATTGTTAACTGATCAGTGTTCTTGTTTCGGGTTATAAATAGGCAGCCCGGGCATTTGCATAACTTTTTGACTAATGACATGGAATTAATATTGTTCTGCTGCTAATTTACTTTTCTTAGTTTCTGTTTAATTTCAGTACTGCTTTGTTTATTTCAATCTTGCACATTTGTTTCAGTAGTTAGATTTAGATATATCAAATTGTTCATGTCATTTTCAGTTACCTCCGAAAGCCACAGCTGGACTGATGGTGAGGGATTTAAGTATGAATGTATAGTTTGATATTAGTTTACTTTCTGCAAGTTAGATATATTAAATTGCTCATGACATCTTCAGTTACCTCCGAAAGCCACAGCTGGACTGATGGTGAGGGATTGAATTAGGAATGTGTAGTTTGATATTAGTTTACTTTCTGCAAGTTAGATATCGGGTTACTCAAGTTGTTTATGGTTACCTCCGAAAATCATAGCTGGACTAATGATGAGGGATCATAAGATAAGTTGATGTAATTTGATTTAGATTTACTTTGTTGCAACTTTTGGATTTCTTTCAGCATAGTTTCTTTTGTGTTTGAACAGCAGCAAGAATAATGAGTTTCATGATCAGTAGTTCATTGTTTGTTTGACTAGAGTAGTGATGCAATTTCATTTTCTTTAATTTCATTTTCTTTGAAGAATTAATTTTGTCATTGTGTGTTTTTAAAATTCTTTTGAAGTTTGGAAAATCATTAGAAATACATTGTTGTCTTGAATATTTGTCTCCATACTTGTTTTTTAGAATTTCACAAAAATCCAAAAACGACAAAAAAGTAAGAGATAGGTTATCTTGCACATATAGTGCGCCACACTTCGTCAACTTACGAATCCCGGATTGACAAATTAAATGTAGCAATTTAGGACACACTAAATTGACCAAATAGGAGAACCAATGGATTTCCAACAAGAAGATGACATGATGCATGTAGAAGCACCCTCGTCCACAACTTCCCGATGGATATTCAGACCATTAATACCAACTTGTATAATGAGCGCAATTTGGTGTGGGAGACGTGGGACAAAATTCTTCAAGTCAAATGCGAGAAGGCTAGTATCAATAGGATCAACCCCACCGATCACAGATAACAAAGCCTTCCATTGAGACAGACAACTCTGAAGTACTTCTAATGCAGACATTGTAGATGGTGCCTGTGCCAAATCCTAAACAATAATATAATGTTGGGCAGCACGGGCGTTGGGATTGTAAGAAGACTTATAGAGTACACATTTTAAAGGTGGTCATACAACGGGCTCAGTACTGGGCCTTTCAATATGAAGAGGGCCAGAAGTAGTTGGGGGAGGAGGAACATCAACGATCTCTTTCCCCACTGCCTGATGGGATCCGGTATAATCTTTCGACTGAGTAGCGATAGAAACAATGCATAACCATTCATCATGAAAACCTGAGAGCCAAATGGGGCAGAGGGCTGAGGCTGCTCCACTATCTAGGTCTGCTAAGATGGAAAAGGTTCCTTGAGCACAACCATAGTTCTCTGGGTGCCTTTGAGTAGTCTAATTACTTCGGGCCATCGAGGACAGTCCTTGGTGTAGTGCTCTTCATCACAAATAAAACAAGGGTACTTCGGCTTATGCTGTGAACCATCATCAACACGAGATTTAGATGAATCTGGCTTCAGGTATTGGCTTTGGCCTTACCTTTACCCTTATTTTTCCCCTTGGAAGTCTTATCCATTGTGTTAGCCACCTATAAAATTTTTTATACCAAAAGGTGGCTAAATCATTTTTTTGGAACCTTCAAGGAACAAATTTTATTGCAAAAAGTGTTATCTCTTAAAGACTCATGAAGGCATCTGGTCATTGGTATAAATATTCACTGTTGTTTCCATTTCACACTAAAATTCTGCTAATTCCATTGAGAGAATACTGCTGCAAAATCCCTTTTTTCCCCCTTCCTCCACTCAGAAATTAACCCTCATTTTTACCCCTTTATTTCCCACAGATTTCCTCTATTTTTACATTATTCCCTTTTTTCCTTCACAAAAACCCCTTTATAAGTTTTAAAAGTCCTTTTTGGACCTTATCGAAACCCTCAAATCCCTTTGAAAACCATTGGAAATCCATAAAAATCCATGTTTTTATTTAAACCACAGACTTAAGCCCCTCGGGCTAAGCCTTAAACCACTTCCCCTCCATGTGCCCCAGCACTGGAACCAAGAGTTAAAGTCCGAAGCGCTGACTCACATCTCAAATTTTGAAAATGGTTAGATAAAAAATATGAAGGCCCAACCTTCCAATTGCGATAGGCGCTTTTCATATATAATCCCCTGGCCTATCGCATTCCATACATCCAAAGGTCCCACAGATGGGCGCCATGCATTTCATATATATAAACACGCCCCAAAACCTTTTCATTTCATTAAAAATTGGGTTTTGTTAAAAATTAAAGGGGTTTCCGCCGTTGCAAGTGTTGAAGTAATATCCACCGTTGATCCAAGATGATCAGACAGACAATGCATCATCGCATCAGCAAGTTTTATCGTGCGCATTCTGTTCCAACCTCTGATTGGCGATTCCCTGATCAGTCGTCAGCTGTTGATCTCCTCCCCCCTTTCCTTTGATCCAACGGCCCAAAATTGCCCCGATCATTAACCTTTCCCCCGTTTTTTGAAACCCTCCGATTCACTCCCCGCCGTAGATCTGATCCTTAGATTGACAGCCAGTGCTCAATCGCATCGGTGTTTCTCTGTACATCGGTGCCATTAAAATTTTTTCCCCTATCGCATGACTCCGATTGCATTTGGACCCTCCGTTCGATCCCATCCAACGACTTATATTAACCCGAAAGGCCTGCCTCTTGTGGCACCTACCTCCTCCCAGATTTGATCTCCGCCATTGATCTAGCGATCGGACGGTCCATAATTAAACCGCCTTTCTCACTTTCGCCTGCACATCTTTCCAATTTTGCGCTCATTCTCCACCGTTAGATCTGAGACCCCAGATCTGACGGCCCGCATCACAAGTCGCGTAACTTTGAGCGCAGACAATAATTTTTTAAAATTACTCGATGTAAGTGGTTTCCTGAGGCCACGTGGCAGGTGGGGGCGCATATCATGTTCCAAAATGAAAAACTGCCCCCCTGCCCTTTTGCCGCACGAAAACCACTATTTTTCCCCTCAAAACCATTTTCCCCATTTCTATTTAGATTTTATCGTGCGCGCCTTCTACTGTTGATCTCTGCAGATCAACGGCCCAGGTCTAATCTGGCTATACACCATTGCCCTTTGCATATTCCAAAGGGTTGTAACAAATATCTCCATTGTTGATCGCATGGGCGGATCTCATCCATCGGCCCAGATCCTTTCCGGAAACCCCAATTTTCCTCTTAACCTTTATAACTGTTGATTAAGGTTTTTTACCCCATTCCTTTGTATTTTCTGCCATTTCATAAATATATGTGACCCCTTCACATTGTATATCCCCAACTGATCTCGACCGTCGATCAACACAGATCTACGACCCAGGCTTAGTCTCCCACCGTTTTATTCCAACTGCCTTCCTTTGACCCCCACAAGAAAATCTCCACAATTGGAGGCTGCCATCCAATGACCACGCTTCTCCCCACACCCTCCAAAGCAGTTTACCTAATAAACGCAGGATTTTATAACATTTTTGTTGTATTTTGCAGGTTTCAAATGGTTTATCCATTGTGTTAATGAAATGATGAAGGTCGGGAATGGCGTTTCCCGTGCCTTTGATTCATAAAAGGAAACCATTCGCAGAGTTCAAACTCCACGTCTCGTCGATGCTTCATGGGCATTGATGCCTTGTGAGCCTTGCGTAGCACTGTACATCAACAAGACACAGTGAATTAAAACAAAATGAAGAGCATCAGTTTCAAAGACCTAGGCACAGCAGAAACGAAGAAATTAAGACTGTTAATGCATTTTTGGAAGGATTAAGGAATTTATTCGATTAATCAAAGGCCCGATCCGTGAATAAAGACAATTTGAAGACCAGAAGACAGAGGTTAGGCTTCATTAAGCCTAAAGACACAGAATTCAAGTTGATTAAAGGTGTTCTAGGTTTAAATAATAATATCTATCAGTCCGAAAAGACCGCGCTGCCACATCAGGGGCTAATTGAATCCCCCAGCTACCACAGAGCCACCTGCAGCCTCAAAGAAAATCAAAAGGAGGCCGAGTAATGACTAGAGCAGAGCATATCTGCTCCTTACGTCTGAATAGTTATTTCAAATCAAAGAAGCTAATATAAACTATCAGCAGAGTTATTGTAAAAGATGACACAGAGCCTTAAAGTCAATGTAAGCTTCCAGCAAGCTTAATTATTTAATGCAAACCAATTAATACAGAAGAAATATCAGAATGTTATCCATTAAGCCCCTCAAAGGCCGAGAAACAATAAACTGTATTAATTGAACTTACAAGATATTTTATCCCATTCCACCTCCTCATTTATTCTGTAAATACTTATGAAGAAGATGAGATAAGGGTTGGTTGATCACTAGTTGTAATACTGAAACTCTTTGAAATAATACATAGTCTGTTGAAGTTGAAGAAGAAAATGAAGTCTTGGAAGCCTTGATGATGTTATTGCATGCTTGTTCCTGAGAAGGCTCTATCATTGGATCCATGAGCTTGGATGTTGGTGAATTATTCTGAACTGTTTAATGTTTTCTCCTGTTTTCATTTAGGCTAAGAAATGACTCCTGGAAGAACCTTAGGCTTGTTTTTCCTTCATTGTTTTATGTTTTCTTCTGATGAGGTATTTTATATTCTTTAATATCTCTCTTTAGTCCTCATGCTTGTTTATTTTCTTAATAGTTTGAACAATTGGTTTCAACATGATTTATGGTTCTCCCTGCTTGTCTGTTGCCACTTAAAGGCTGTTATTGAAGTCTCCCTTTGAAGTATTTCTATTTATAGTGAGCCAAGGAGGTCTGTTCTGATCTTGCACTTTGTCCTTGCTTAAAAAATTGTCTTAAAGGTCTTTGTAGTTGTAATCATAGATGTGTTAGGTGTTCCCTCTTCTATGACTGCAATTATCAATGAATATTTTATGTTTTCTAAGTCATTTGAAAAAAAATATTTGAGGAAATAGGGTGTTCCCCGAATCTTAGATTTCATTTTAAAAGTTGTTTTGAAATCATTATTTTCTTAAAGGTGGTATTTGTAGAATTCATGGTTAGCCCTGTCTATCAAATAACTCTTTATTGTTCAAATTGTATTTTCAAATTCCCGTTGTTGAGAATTAAACTTCTCTTTCCAAATCATTGATGTCCATCTCATTCCAAAAACCAAAGGATCCTATGGCCAAGTTAGATTTTCCCTCTGATATCCCATATCCATTGATAAGTTTGTCATGACCTCTTTTTGAATCCATTGCCCAATGAAACTACTACTTCCTCTTTCTACCTACCTTTCCTAGACCTTTCATATTCTGCTGTATCAATTCAACCAAACAAACAATAAAACACCTGCACTTAATAACTAGTCTAAAACCAATACTCTAAGCACACAAGATAAAAATTTGCAAACAAACATTTGAGAGATCCCTCTCTGAGAACAGGAGGACTAGATCCTATAACTCTAAAGATTGGTTCTGATGTTGCCTTGTCTTTTGATTTTCCAAACTATCAAAACACGGGACACCAACACGTTGGATTGGCCTAAATGGTGTTGACTTCCATGGTTTTTCCAGGATTCAAAGTAGACTGAGAAGCAGTATCATTGGAAGGATTAGAATTTTCCTTCCCAGGATTTGAAGGAGAATACTTCCGAGAAGTCTGAGACAGGGAACCTATGATACCATCGACAGATGGTGTCGCCGGTGCTTTAGAATTTCTAGGTCGAGGAGCATCAGGCAAGATATCATACACCATGCTAGACTGAGAGTACACGATATTGAGGTACTGGGCACGAGAAATGGCCTATTATTCGGTTACACATGCCCCCATAGCTATGTATTTAGCAATATGATTAACAAATGAGGTAGTGAACCAATCATTTAGAAGCCGATCAGGAATATCAAACTTGATCAAGTGATGATGACACCTCCATTCATGAATATGATCTGAGATATGAGTGGCTCGGTATTGTTTCAAGGATGTGAGGAGGTGCGTCCCGGTCTCATAGTGAACCGATAACTAAAAATGGGTAAGAAATGTCATGGCTAAAGAGTTGAAATCTTGAAAAATGCCACGAGATAATTCAATGTACCACTTTGCAACGACACTAGTAAGAGTCCGTTGGAAAGTGCGGAGTCGGATGGAATCATCAACCCAAGAGTTAGAGGAACACCACAAGTGGTATGTCATAACATGGGCTTGGGGGTCTTCTCCGGACTTTCCCTCAAACTTAGGACAATTACTAGGAATCTTTGTTGGAACTGGAGGCCAATACGAGTTATGAAGAATCAGATCGTTCGTTAACTTTGACACATTTGGCAGTTCCAACGTAGTGAGAAATGGTAATTGAGGATTAAAAGGCATTACAGGCCTTTGATAAGGACCCGTGTTAACATTCCACCCAGTCTAGGAGAAATTCTACCCCCATATTTTTTATCCCGGAGGATTATGACCACAGGGGTTATAAGGCTGATAGTTCTGCCCATATTGGAGTTGAGGACCAGGATACTGATTCTGAGCATACCATTGAGGTCCTTGCTGAGAAACATATGGATTTTGTTGCAGAATTTAAGCATTGCCTTGAGGTGGATTATACACCATCTGGGATTCATTTTGAGGGTAATAGGAGAAACCATGGGGTGCACTATATACTGCTTGATATTGACCTTGAGGAGGGTAAGTAGCACCTTGAGGTTGAGTAGGTGGACTCTGCTGAGCAGGTTGAACGGGCTGCTAAGCTGATTGAACAGGTTGAACTGGCTATTGAGCTAGTTGAATAGGTTGAAACGACTGCTGAGTGGGTTGAATCGACTGTTGAGGTTGGGTAGGATGTCCCTATTGAGCAGGTTGGCCTAGATATTGAGGGTCACTGGGTTGCCCTTGTGGAAGAGGTTGAACTGATGGTTGCGATGGACCAGGCTATCCTTGATAACCAGGTTGACCTGGAGCAGGACCATAGGGTTGTCCTTGTTGCACAAATTTCTAGCCTTGCTGGACGTAAGGCTACTGCTATTGCATAAAAGTTTGTCCCTATGGCAGATACATTTCCCCCCTAGGAACATAAGATGATCCTGATTGATATTGATATTGAGGTTGACCAGAAGGACCGTAGGATTTTTGGACCAAAGGTTGACCCTGTAAGGGTTGTACTTGTGGAACATAAGGTTGTCCCTGATGAATCAAAGGTTGTCCCTGTAAGGGTTGTCCTTGTAGACCAGAGGGTTGTCCTTGTATTACCGACCCTCGATGAGGGATGGTCTAAAAAGGATCAGTTGGAGGTAGATAGACAACCTGATTTGGATCAATAGGAGGAAAATAGACGAGGTTACCATAGACATCATAATGATGCATAGGATTGACAGGAACCTGGGGTTGCTGAGAACCCTAAGAGTTCTGCTACTGAACAACCAACATATACTCTTCAAAATTAAGGTTTCCAAGAATATTAGAGGAAGTTTTAGCCACACTAGAATCAGGCATAGCCTCCACAGCACGGGGTTGTGACTTATCCGGGCCGAGATTGACAGGCCACATAGGATTAAGAAAGATAGACCTGCGAGTGCGAAAATACCCTGACGACCGATGCGTAACGACCGTTTTAGATGAATCCACACAAATGGTAGGTTAGATTGGGACAGATGTAACAACGACTGACGAGCTAGGTGTCGAAGGCGGCAGTCCTAATGAAGCAAGGACTAAACTCCTTGGAGGAGTCAAAGTACTGGAATGTGCTATGGACGCAACACTAGAAATAATCTGACTCAAATTCTAATAAGTGAGTGGAAGTGACACTGATGGAGGAGAATATTGATTAGAGACATGCGGGATATCTTCAGGGAAAAGCTGATATTCCCTTTTAGATACAGACATTTCTTCATTGTTGAAAGGACTCGAAGAATCCATGTCTGATGAAGCTGTAAGATCTTCAAAAAGACGACGACGACTAGGAGGTACAAGGACGGCTATAAAAGGTGATCCTGAAGTAAGAGGAGGGAAATCTTCCTCACTCCCAAAACCAAACCAAGCACCCTGAGGAGGCTAATTGAACTAAACTGACTCTTCAGGAGGAGATTGGGTGGCGAGAGGTTGAAGATTTGGGAGAGTAGGCTGTGCAAGCTCGACAGACCTAGTGGATTGAGGGGTTTCGAAAGAAAAGTCAGGAAAAAAAATACCACTAGGAGGCAGTGAAGAAGACGACGAAACTGGTGGTTCCACCACTGTGACAATATTTCAACACAGGAAGGAAAATGAGATAGCCAATTCAAGGCTTCAAGACCAAACTCTAAGGAACGATAAAAACAAGCCAAGTAAAGAACTTTTAAGAGGCATGTGATTGTGGGTAATTAATTTTATGACACTAGAAAAAAAATTTGTTGTTTCATGTTTTAAGAGTTTAGAAACAGACAAAATATGACGCTAGTCACCTTAAATTTTAAACGAGCGTTAAAGGACAAGTGCTTGATGATCTCTTCTCTTTTTAAGGAGTCACGAAAACATCAAAATGAATACTTAGGTAATCTTAGCAAGAGGGTGTACCAAGTTTCCATGAACAACCATATACACCTTGGTGATCAAATGAAAGAGAAATGACCAAGGACTTAATGTACGTGCAGGTAGTTTCTTCGAATGTTGTGTTCGGTGTATCACAGTTACAGGACGGCAGACTCAGCTTCCTATGGATAAAGGATTTGAACCTATGAGAATCTCCCTTTATATACGTGACAGTACAGGGAGAACTAGTCCGTACTAGTGCTGTATAAAGCCAGATGGCGAATGACAACTACTAAGTTTAACGACGCCAAAACACGTCACTAGCCTAGAACTCTAAAGATGTTTGCGTTAGGTTCCAATGCTTCCTTAGGTTAATTTAATAAATTTTACAGTTGATCATGAATTAATGTTTCAATTTCAAGTCCCTATCAAATTTGATCTCAAATTTCCTAAATGCAAGCTACATACAATAGAACACCATTTTTCATTTGATGAATGCTAACTAAGAGAAGGATAGAGATCTTTCAGAAAGCAGAAAACAATGAAATCATACGAATAAGTCCCATAATGCATCTAATACAATCGAAATGAGAAACGAAAAACTCTTTCCTAGATGTAAGTGCTAGTTTATGCAATAGAAATTTTCATTCTAGATGGAAATGAAAGGATGAAATTTTTTCTTTTTTTTAATGAATGAAGCACACAATGCACTAATTACATCAAAAATAAAATCAAACACTAGTTTAGAGCACTATTATTGTAGAGATATCAAAACGAATGATTCAAAAGAAATACAAACACAAATGCACTCAAACCAATGATGCACTCTTTCAATCAAAATGAAAGCCTTCTAAATGACCCAAACAAGCAATTTAATCTATGCTAAAAAATGAAGAGATGGAGAGTCAAAGAAACATAAAAGTAATTGTTCAACAAACCAAAAACTCAAAGGATCAAGAAAGACTCAAGCAACTGATCAGGGAATCGAATTGACAGAATCAAAAATACTTGAACTTGAATTAGAAGGCTCAGTGAGCGAAAGACACCTAGAACCCTAGGGCTATGAACTTCACTGATAAGAGAATAGACAAACAACTGAGAAGAGCAAGCTTAAAGCAGTCAAAACAACTCCAAAAATACCAATTGAAAATGAAGAAACAAGCCAGAGTCAAGCACAACTGACCAAAAAATCAGCAAAAGGGTCAAAACCAAATCATACAAGATTCAACGTGACTGTGAGGAAATAATACGCGCCAAACAAGGGTTGGTGCTACTGCAACAAAAGAAACCTGCACCAATTGGCACCACTGTTCAAGCGAAAAGCGTGCCAAGCCAAATAACTATGGGAGGAGGAAAGAACCGGTGAGCAGAGGTCAATCTTGACACTCCGGAGCTGAACAGGATGATTCCAGACACTCAAACAATCCAAGAAAGATATACAATAAAGCAAAAAACCGAAATTGACTTCACAAGACATACTCCTAAAAGGAAAAGAAATGACAAACTCACAATGATCACCAGTGGAGTCGCCAAATTGTTGGGAAGGTAAATCCTATCTATGGATAGAGATGATCCCTCTAGCCCTAGAGTGGGTCTAGCAACAAAGGGACAAGCTAAAGTGTAGGTTCCTTAATTAATGAATGAAAATGACAGGGCATATTGACCTACCTGGAGGCCAACGTTGTCATCGCTATGGTGGTGGTGGCCTCTTGATCTCTGTCTTGACGGGTCACAATCCTTCTGCAATAATGCTCAGATACCTGCACGAATATTATCTAACAAGAGAATCATACAAAACAATGATTTTTTTCATAATCAACTATCCATTCAAGGACGGTTATGCATATTGCATCAAATAAAACACATTAATGCAAGATGGGAACCAGACAATAGTCATGTATATGTATAAATAGAAGAAAGAGTGACAACTGGAGCCTTGATGTCAAAACCTCCTTCAGAGGGGTTTAGTCAAAGTGCATCTCAATGAATCATTAGGGAATTTAGATGGGTGAGGGCACAAGCCTAAGCTCTCTCAACAAAGGTCTCTTCTGTTCTATCTTTCTAGCAAAATGTACGGGAATTTTCTTGAGCGCTTCAGCTATAGTATATTTATCTAGCTCATCAATGGAAGATGGATTTATTTATAGAGGGAGAGGAGGAGGTTGGGATCCCTACAATGGTTCAAGGGAGGCCTTATCCCTTGGAGGTTTCCCCAAAAGGTGGAAACAAGAGGCCAAAGGAGGGAAGCCATGGTTATTCAGTCGAACCACTCTAGATGACTTGCTCACGAAGTTGTTATGATGGAAACTTCGCCTCTATTTTTAAAAAATGTTCCATAAATAGGTTGGCACGGGTAGATCACTGGGACAGAGCGCTAATGGGCATGGGGCCTAGTTTTAATCTTCCTCATTTGCACGCGGGCATAACAGTCTACTAGCGCTAAGGCAAAAAAATTTGTTTCTGATGGTCTGTTCAGGAAATTGTCAATAGAAGGAATGTTGTCCTCATGACAAGGGATGAAATGATGGTCTTTACAAGGCATGAAACCTTGCTTTAGTCACAGAAATTATCCTCCAATGTGCGGGATGGGGATTGTAGGGATAGTGAAAAAATGTTGTGTAACAATGCTTAAGAAAGACCAAGAAGTAAAATAGAATGTTCAGTCTAGATTATCATTTTCTCAAATAAAAAAGGATATTATGGAAGTTCCAATATTGGAAAGTCTATATTATAAAAAATAATTTAGTATCTTTTCATTCTCCTTAGATATTTCATTAGATGTAACTTTTTTATAGAATAATACTGAAGGTTTTGAACAACCTATTGCATTTTTCAGCAAGGTTATGAGTGGCGCTGAAATAAAATATGATATCATAGACAAACACACAGATGCTTTAGTTCATGCATTGAAATCATTCAGAACTTATATTCACAAATAACAACTTATTTACCAAATAATGCAGTTAAGACTGTGTTGACTCTACTATATAGTGATGGAAAAATAGGAAGATGGATAACAAAGATACACGAATTTGATTTGGAGATCAAACCTACAAAATTTGTTAATGGTCAAGGATTGGAGAAGGTACTTATAGAATAAAATTGCAGAATTTTAGGAATAAATCCAGTGATGCAGTTATCAACTCCAATTTCATAAAATAATCCACAAGATCATTCCTTTCATATTTCATAGAAGAATCCATACGAATATTCTCAAACTATAGTCAAATAAAAGAACCTGTAGGATCTTATTCTTCCAATAAATGAAATTTTTTATTATCATATTGGTATATAGATATATTCTACTTTATATAGAATTTTAATTGTCCTTCTAATCTCAATAAGAACCAAGCCAAATATCTCAAATTCAAGGCAATTAAGTAATTCATAATGAATGAAAATTTGTATTGGAAGGATCCTTTAAGCATTCTTTTATTGTGGTTAGCTAAAAATGAAACAATAAGAGTTATTGATCAATTACATGAAGGAGTTTGTGGAGGACATTATTCTTGGGGTGTGTTAGAGCCTAAATCTTCCTTAGGCTGAAGTAAGGAAGAAAGAGGATAACACCAAACCATGCTAAGCCTCGTAGCTAGCCCTACGAGGACAGGAGAGGGCTCTCTTCGGGTCAATCTCAACAAAAGTATTCAATGGGGCTTGAGATGACTGAAACAAAAACTGATCTTAGGCTAGATATACAAATATGAAAGAGGTAATTTAATGAATGACTGAATTTTCAGGGCTGTATGGGACAAAGGACAGCATGAGCAAAGAAATTAAATCAAAGACACAAAGTATTTCATGGGGCAAGATAGGCAGGAGGTTTAGCAATCAAATTGAAATAATATGGAGTGGAAAGACTATTGAGAGGTTGAAAAGGGCATAATAAATGAATCCTTATCAAACATAAGAAGACACATAGAGCATGAATGCTTTCCCAAGGCAGAGCAATAAACTAGATTCTACCTTTCTTACTTAAAAGCATTTGACTAGAAATGATTATGAAGGAATGGTAAAACATAACAAGATACATATGAAACAGAAAGAAAATACATATGCTAAACTCATACCACATGAATCTCATGAATCAGAGCTGCATCATTTCATTAATTCTATGCCAAAACTGTACAGTGAAGTGTTGAGTTTTTCTTCCGCATTTTTTCCCAGAACTCAGACCCTTTTACCAATGATTTACAATACAATAAATAAACTTAGAGGTGGGAAAATAGATCGATGAAAATAGGGAGTTGTTTCAACTAAAATCATGAAGATAGAAAAAGAGTCATCCATCTGTTCTAAAGACAGAACAATGTTACATTATTCCACTTGAAAATTTCTGATGACCAATGAAAAGGTGAAAATTGTAGCGTGAATCTCATTGAACCATGACTAAAGACAAAAATAGGCCTCCAATCCTATTTCTATGCTATGTTAGATGTCTTCATTTTAAATTTAGGCTTTCGGTCTTTGACTGTTCACTTTCTTTTTGCCGTTTGAATAAAAACTAACTTTTAATAAAAATGGATTTTAAATAAGATTTCTCCTTTAATGAAGGGAAACAGAGTTTCGCCAATTCCAGCTGCAATTTCTCCCTTTAAACATACACAACATAAATATGAGGTCAAAAACTGATTCCATAGAGAGTTTTGGGTGCCATCGTCTTTCACGAGATATTCTGATCATCAGATGAAACATGATTGCCAAGAATTGCTTCAATGGGAGGTCTTGCAGGCTGTTTCCTTCCCAAAGGAAAATTCCAAAAGGAATCCGAATGCTCAAAAAAATATGTAGAACAAAATGACAGAAATTAAGACCATTGTGAGCAGTAAAAAATATACCTCCCAATCTTTCCAATCTCTTTTGCAAGGAATTGGATTAACTCTTGCGGCCCATTCAGGTGATACTGACAATAAAGCTCTTCCATTGGAGGCAACTTCTATTGATGTGATAACCGCACCAGGGTGAGCTTCTTTTAATAGAATGCTGCACTTGCATTTGTCGCACATCAACTATAGAGATATCTCCCTTGGTGCTTCCTATAGAAAGGAATTTTCCATTCTGACTGATGCCAAATGCAGTGATCGGATTGTCTAGAAACTTCTTCCCTCCTAAATTTCTCCATGTAGTAATCTCCCAGATTGCAATTCTTGATTTTCCACCTGAATTAGACTGTAGTTAACTTCATTTTGTTACAGTGCAGAAAAGGAATGGCTTGGTTCCATCTCGAGAAAATCTACAAAAGTCAATACTCTCACCCTGATCACGTGTTAAAGTAGCTAATGGTGCAGCCTTTATGATGTCCCATACTCTTGTAGGGCCATCATTTTATGTTGAAGAAAGAAAATCCGAGTCCAGGCTGAAATCTAAGTCTTTAAATGAACTATGGGCTTTTGGTTGATCCAGTAAAACTTGCAAGCTGGGCCATTCAAAGATGCGAAGGTGTCCATCCTCTCCTCCAGTAGCAAGCTTAGATCCCTCAACACTAAATGCAAGGCACTTTTGAGGTCCTATCTCTTGCATAGGAGACTAAACCATATCCGATACGTTCAGTTTTGAATTTCCATCCAATTCGAAAAACCGGCTTGGAGCAGAAGAAATGAATTTTATTTTTATTTTTATTGAAGTAGTGATGAATTTTTGTCTTTGAGGCTCTGTGCGCCGCGTCTCTTGGATGCGCCGCGCCAGAGGAAAAATGCAATGTGGAAAACCAACCAATGCGTCACGCAGCCTATGTGCGTCACGCGCTTACCCAATGCGCCGCGCATTGAAAATTCACCACATTTCGACCTTTAAACTTTGTTTCGCCCATCCAACTAATTTTTCCATGGTTTCTCTTGGATCCTAGTTGACTTTTTATATGCCAATGAATGGCATGGATTTCGATTTTGACTTAGAAAACCCACTATTTGAAGACTTTGGCACTTCTAAGTTCTTACAATGAACTCTGTTTTTGATTGTTTTGATTCTTGGACTGAATAATGAATCTCTTTGTTGTCTTTTGCAGGGATGGTTAGCATGAAGTTTAGCAAGGTGATCAGGGCTTCGCCTGGAGATTCTGACAACTGGAAACTTGAAAAATGTACATGGAATTTATTACAAAGAACAAAATGACGACTTTTCTTCAAAATAGGGTTTTGAAGAAAAGTCACGATCAAGCAATATAACAACAAAATTTTGTGATGAAAACTTATTCTGATCCTCCCTCTGGCCTGTTGGCATTAAACCCTAGACCTAATGACTAAAATAACTCTTTGCTGACCTAGACATCAAACAGGACTATAAATGACCTTAAAATTGATTCGACAAACAGACCTAAGCCAACAGGATAAGGCATGAGGGGAATGAGTGAAGAGACCCTTTCGTCAGATAATGGCATGCCCCCTAACGGAATGCAACTGAGTGAATCGAGCGAGACACCTAAAAATGAAATGCAATAAGATAAATGATCTCTGACGGAGGGATGTAAAGACCGAATCTAACATTGGCTCTAATGGGGATGGTAGTTCCTGGGAGGTGCCAAGAACTGCAGATCTTTGGGAGAGTAGCAGTGCCTTCGTCCATTGGGCTATAGAGTCCAAATCAACACCAGACTATTAACTGATTTATTGACTGAAAATTTGACTCAAACTAACTCAATTTTAAAACTGAAATGACTGAAAAAACTTGACTCGAACAAAATAACTCAAAATGACTAAGACCTGAACTTAAAACTTAAAGCTTGATGTCAGTACATGACCACCTGTGTTTCTTAAAAGACAATTACCATCAAACTATATCAAAATTCCAATGTAACCAATCAAGCAGATGCCTTCTTGATTGATTCTCCTGATCAGATCTCCTAGTTGACAATAGATACTTGTAACTGGGCATCCAAAAACATAATTGACCATGATCTCCTTCATCACTGAATACTACAATAATCACCTTCACTGCTGACTGCAATAGATTTTCCAGTGGATCGTGAAAAACATGAAGATTTTCCTCCTGCTGAAGAAACAAGGTGTCCTTTTCTTTTGATTCTGATCTTCCTTCAAAATGTACTTCAGTAAAAGTATGTTCCTGGTCCTCAAAAAATTCTGAACAAGAAGATGAGCAGATTTCCTCTTCAAAGAACATTTCAAAACATGAGACAAATGTAGAAGAATCTGAAAGGCAGTCCTGAATGTTCTGATCTTCTATAATCTGAATATATTTTTGATCATCTTCATATGATATAACATCCAGATTATCATGTTTCTCATTACATTCATCAATCATGAGAAAAGAAACTTCAGATGATTCTTGAAACTCAAACATGACATTTCTATCATCTACCAACGATTCATCCAAGGAAAATTTTTCACTTACTTGAATGAAGATCTTGTCTTGTTTTTCATAGAGGGAATGAACTACCTCCTCGTGAAAATCTAGTTCTGGTGGGATGAGAGCATTTAGGTCTGTACCTCTGTTTTCTTCATTTGAAGCAGCCTCAACAATACAACTCTCTTTTATGAGATCCAAAACAACATGTTTTCCTCATCACAATTCATCTCTCGATCTGATTTATCGTCATCACTATCTGAGATTGGAACATCAATTTCCTACGTATCATCCTTTATTTCAACCAGATCTGAAATAAACTTCTTCTTTTATCATTTTCAGCCATATGGAAATCTTCAACCTGCTGATCTTGATAAGTATCCTCTAAGATTTCTGTGTGCTGCTGAAACGAATTTTCATACAATGCTTCCATGATTTCTCCATCCATCAATTCATTATCCCCATAAAAATTCTCAATATCTTCATTGAAACTACTAATGTGTTCACAACAATTCTGCACTAATATTAAGGATGGACAAGATTCTTTATACCTTTCAAAGAATATTATATGAAAATATTTTAGACAATAAATAGAAGCAGGTGGCAAACTTTCATACCAATATCGGGCATCATCTTCCAGAGTAGCCATAAACATTTTCATAAAACAGTCTTCAGGAAAATCGATCTTTAATTTATGCACATGAATGTGAAATTTCACCAGATGAAGAGCAGCATCATTACCTTCCACATTTCTGAACATGGGAAAATTCTGAAGCCAATCCACCTTGTGCATTTTATTTGGAAAACCTGGGATGTGATCTCGGTTCATGGGAGCGTATCTTCTTGCAACCCGTTCCATCTTGAAAATCATAAATCTAATGATCTCTCTGCAATGGAGTCACCATGAAGGATTGATTTCTAGATTTTTCAGTGAATGGAATCTCCAGGTGAATGATTTCAGCCTTCTTATGTCTGATCGTTGTCCACCATCAACCATCAGATCTGAACTTGATACACGTACTGGGGCAATTTATAAGTTAAGTGTTACGATTACAAGCTAAACTGGAGATTGACTGAAGCAGCGTTTATCTACTTTCTCTAATGCAAAGAAAAAGCGTTTCGAAGGCTTCCTGGCATAACTTCAGGCTCTGTCTGTAGCTTATAAAAAAGGAAACACCAACAAGAAAACCATTTTTTCCCCAGTATGGTTGCTACTATGTTAGAGCCTAAATCTGCCTTAGGCTGAAGTAAGGTAGAAAGAGGATATCACCAAACCACGCTCAGCCTCGTAGCTAGCCCTACGAGGACAGGAGAGGGATCTCTCTGGGTCAATCTCAACAAAATTATTCAATGGGGCTTGAGATGACTGAAACAAAAATTGATCTTAGGCTAGATATACAAATATGAAAGAGGTAATTTAATGAATGACTGAATTTTCAGGGCTGTATGGGACAAAGGACAGCATGAGCAAAGAAATTAAATCAAAGACACAGAGTATTTCATGGGGCAAGATAGGGAGGAGGTTTAGCAATAAAATTGAAATAATATGGAGTGGAAAGACTGTTGAGAGGTTGAAAAGGGCATAATAAATGAATCCTTATCAAACAGAAGAAGACACACAAAGCATGAATGCTTTCCCAAGGCAGAGCAATAAACTGGATTCTACCTTTCTTACTTAAAATAATTCAACTAGAAATGATTATGAAGGAACGGTAAAACATAACAAGATACATATGAAACAGAAAGAAAAGACATATGCTAAACTCATACCACATGAATCTCATGAATCAGAGCTGCATCATGTCATTAATTCTCTGCCAAAACTGTACAGTGAAGTGCTGAGTTTTTCTTCCACACTTTTTCCCAGAACTCAGACCCTTTTACCAATGATTTAAAATACAATAAATAAACTTAGAGGTGGGAAAACAGATCGATGAAAATAGGGAGATGTTTCAACTAAAATCATGAAGATAGAAAAAGAGTCATCCATCTGTTCTAAAGACAGAACAACGTTACATTATTCCACTTGAAAATTTCTGATGACCAATGAAAAGGTGAAAATTGTAGCGTGAATCTCATTGAATCATGACTAAAGACAAAAATAGGCCTCCAATCCTATTTCTCTGCTATGGTAGATGTCTTCGTTTTAAATTTAGGCTTTCGGTCTTTGACTGTTCACTTTCTTTTTTCCATTTGAATAAAAACTAACTTTTAATAAAAATGGCTTTTAAATAAGATTTCGCCTTTAATGAAGGGAAACAGATTTCCGCCAATTCCAGCTGCAATTTCTCCCTTTAAACATACACAACATAAATATGAGGTCAAAAATTGATTCCATAGAGAGTTTTGGGTGCCATCGTCCTTCACGAGATATTCTTATCATCAGATGAAATAGGATCGCCAAGAATTGCTTCAATGGGAGGTCTTGCAGGCTGTTTCCTTCCCAGAGGAAAATTCCAAAACGAATCCGAATGCTCAAAAAAATATGTAGAACAAAATGACATAAATTAAGACCATTGTGAGAAGTAACAGATATACCTCCCAATATTTCTAATCTCTTTCGCAAGGAATTGGATTAACTCTTGCGGCCCATTCAGGTGATACTGATAATAAAGTTCTTCCATTGGAGGAAAATTCTATTGATGTGATAACCACACCAGGGTGAGCTTCTTTTAATAGAATGCTGCACTTGCATTTGTCGCACATCAACTATAGAGATATCTCCCTTGGTGATTCCTATAGAAAGGAATTTTCCATTCCGACTGATGCCAAATGCAGTGATCGGATTGTCCAGAAACTTCTTCCCTCCTAAATTTCTCCATGTAGTAATGTCCCAGACTGAAATTCTTGATTTTCCACCTGAATTAGACTGTAGTTAATTGCCTTTTGTTATAGTACAGAAAAGGAATGGCTTGGTTCCATCTGGAGAAAATCTACAAAAGTCAATATTCTCACCTTGATCATGTGTTAAAGTAGCTAATGGTGCAGCCTTTATGATGTCCCATACTCTTGCAGGGCCATCATTTGATGTTGAAGCAAGAAAAGCCTAGTCTAGGCTGAAATCTAAGTCTTTAAATGAACTTTGGGCTTTTGGTTGATCCAGTAAAACTTGCAAGCTGGGCCATTCAAAGATGTGAAGGTGTCCATCCTATCCTCCAGTAGCAAGCTTAGATCCATCAACACTAAATGCAAGGTACTTTTGAGGTCCTATCTCTTGCACAGGAGACAAAACCATATCTGATACGTTCAGTTTTGAATTTTCATCCAATTCGAAAAACCAACTTGGAGCAGAAGAAATGAAATTGTTTTGATTTTTATTGAAGCTGTGATGAATTTTTGTCTTTGAGGCTCTGTGCACCGCGCACAAGCCCAGTGCGCCGCGTCTCCTGGATGCACCGCGCCAGAGGAAAAATGCACTGTGGCAAACCACCCAATGCGTCGCGCAGCCTATGTGCGTCATGCGCTTACCAAATGCGCCGTGCATTGCAAATTCACCACATTTCGACCTTTAAACTTTGTTTCGCCCATCCAACTGATTTTTCCATGGTTTCTCTTGGCTCCTAGCTGACTTTTTCTATGCCAATGAATGGCATGGATTTCGATTTTGACTTAGCGAACCCACTATTTGAAGACTTTGGCACTTCTAAGTTCTTACAATGAACTTTGTTTTTGATTGCTTTTGATTCTTGGACTGAATAATGAATCTCTTTGTTGTCTTTTGCAGGGATGGTTAGCATGAAGTTTAGCAAGGTGATCAGGGCTTCGCCTGGAGATTTTGACAACTGGAAACTTGAAAAATGTACATGGCATTTATTACAAAGAACAAAATGACGACTTTTCTTCAAAACAGGGTTTTGAAGAAAAGTCACGATCAAGAAATATAACAACGAAATTTTGCGATGAAAACTTATTCTGATCCTCCCTCTGGCCTGCTGGCATTAAACCCTAGACCTAATGACTAAAAAAACTCTTTGCTGACCTAGACATCAAACATGACTGTAAAAGACCTTAAAATTGATTCGACAAACAAACCTAAGCTAGAAAGATAAGGCATGAGGGGAATGAGTGAAGAGACCCTTCCGTCAGATAATGGCATGCCCCCTAACGGAATGCAACTGAGTGAATCGAGTGAGACACCTAAAAATGAAATGCAATAAGATAAATTATCTCTGACGGAGGGATGTAAAGATCGAATCTAACAGGGTGCAACCTCACATAAAATTATTAGAGTTGGATTTAATTGGAAAAAAATATTTTCAGAAGTTGGAGCTAAAGCTAGAAACTTTGTTCCATGTCAAATTTTAGCACGTAAAGATAAATTGGCTTCCTTACCATTAATTACATTATTATTTGAAGCTAATTTATTACAACAGGGTTTAGATTTCATTGGGGAAATAAATCCCACATCATGTAATTAGCATATATGTATTTTAATTGCAACTAATTGCTTTGCCAAGTGGGTAGAAGAAATCCTAGTAGGGAGTGCAACTGATACTATGGTGATGAAATTTATTGAAGAAAATATCTTATCAAGGTTTGGTTTTCCAAAGGAATTAATCAAAGATAATGCACAAGCTTTCAGTTCTATCACGATGATTAAATTATGTCATAAATATCAATTTTTTTTGCATCATTCTACTCCTTATTATCCACAAGGGAATGCATTGGATGAGTCCTCAAGTAAAATCCTAATTAAATTCATTAATAAGGTTATTGTTGATCACAAGAGGAGTTGGGATAACAATTTAAAATTTACAGTTTGAGTAAATAGAGTCTCTCCTAAAAGAGAAACAAGAAAATCTCCTTTTCAACTAGTGTATGGAATTGAAGCAATTTTTCCTACTCAATTAGCTTTTCCAGTTATAAAATTTTTTCAAGATTCATATGAAGAAACAAATGGATTTTCAAAAAGGATCCATTAGATTATTGAGCTCAGTTAGGAAATAGAGAATTTCAACACAAACTTCTCTAATATTATGTTAAAATGAAAAGTATTTTTGACAAGAAAGTTAGAGAAAGGGATTTCAAAATAGGAGATTTAGTTACAAGATGGGATGCTAGAATACAGGAAAAAGGAAAGCACGACAAATTTGGCAATATCTGGTTAGGTCCATATAAGATTGCTAAATAAAGAAAAAAAACCTTCAGTCTGTAAATAATTTTCAAAAATAATTTATTTTGTTTGTACTTTGTAAATAAATTATATGTGTAATTCCTATAAGTGGCAAATGGATACATTTAATTTATTTTTATTATAAAGTTTTATATTCACTTTGTATATAATGTGCTTACATAAAGCGATTGTTCCTTTCTACGACGAAGTTTTAGCACACATTGAACAATGACAGTGGATTGATTGTATACACCCCCCCTTGCATCATATTTAATACGGGGAGGGGGTATACAATTATAGTTTTCTCTAGAACTATTTTTATTACATGGCTGCATTCAATCAATTGCACCACCCCCCACCACAAACCTTTTACCACTTACCATTTTCTACCCCCTCCACAAACTACTGATGGTTTTCGCATAATTAGCCCTCTACCAAGTTTTCAATATCTTCACCATTTTTAAAATTTCACCAAATATTTTATTTCCAATTAAAATTCGCATATCTAGTCGACCAACTAGTCATTCATTTTCATTTATGAAAGAAACCAGTTAAATTCCTTAACTTTATTTTTACATTCCGCTCCATATTTTTTAGCTATGATCATATTCCCGCTACATATTTGAAGTTTCTCCATGCTTATATCCTTTGTTATTTATCATAATTATGGTGAACCAAAGGAGCATTATTTCAGATGATTGACGAGCTATCATCTACAAGAGTTTTTAGTGTTATATTTCAGGGTAATTTAAACCTCTCTTCTTTCCTTTGCATTCAAAATGGAATCACATAATGGAAATGAAACGAAAGGTTAATCTAAAACTATACCCTCATCTGCATTTATAGAATGGATGAACTATTGTTAGTTCACCTGCAAGCCAAAATTGTAGAAACCATATATGAATTCGATATTTATGAACTTCAAAGTTGGGCATTTCATAGAGTCTAATCTAATAATGAATTTTTTTCCTATAGGATTCCCTATTGCCTCAATTTATCTTCCCACAAACCCATAATTTCCTAGAGTTTTTCGAGTGGTGTGCATAGAGGCATTTACCTGGTGAAAGATCCATAATTGTAGAAAATGGTGAACCATTATTTTACTAACCCCTGCATCAATTTTACAATATTTACGCATTACTGTTCCCACTTATTTGCACCATTTTTCCAATGAAGTGTTATTTGGCATATATCAAAAGTTAACCTTCCAAAAATGAATTGTTATCTTTAAATAGTTCATGCCAGAAGGAGTTGAAATTACCAAGCATAATCCACCCTACCCTTCATCTATATTCTCGGAAATATCAAGACAAATTATATCTATGTTATCTATGTTATGCTTATTATTAGGTTATGAAAGCGATGAGGTAGTTGATGAGGTTATTTTTGGTTTTCTATCAACCCTAGCACTAGGGTAAAAACCAGAGATGATATTCAATTTTAACTAGGCCATATTAGATGTTATCCATGAACAATTTTTAAAATTTGGAATTAAGAAAGCCTTCAAGTATCTGTCTTAATGGTCTATTTATTTTTATATTATCAGTCATACATGTTTTAGATGCTAATGCAAAAGTTGGATTTATAGGGAAAAGAGTGGTCATTTATTCATTTGACATCATTAAACATAAATAATTCTAAAGAGTTCTAATTTTTTTATTTGATTAATAAGTTTGTACAGGTGTTTTTTTGCCTACTTTGTAGTGACCTAATTCCTATAATTTCACTAGAGATCAAAATAATTTTGCAACTTAGTGATAAAAAAAAATTGGGTGATTGATATTTGTATAGGGATTTTAATGAAATTAGATTATATGGTTGTGATATTTCCCCTTATCAATTACCTAATTTTTTCACTATAATTTATCAAATGAAGTCTTAATGTGGATCAAACTCATTTCCTCTCAAGGAAGAAAGAAGCCATGTTTAAACTCATGGAACAAATAGGGACTTTTATTGTGAATACAAAAGCATTAGATAAGGAAGTTGAGTACTTTTTAGCACAGATGAAAGTTCATAATAGGTGTCAATTGACGATATGATCCAATAGGGATAATTTCAACCATAATGACTCAACAAAATTCCACTTCCTGTGTCCATGTACGTGAACCAAAAGTTGAAATTTTTTGCTAATAGGGAGATATGGGAAGAAAATACTCTACATGACCTATCAGGAGGAAATTAAATAGAAAAACCAATTAGAATAAGTGTCTTGGAAATAGTCCAGCAAAAGGAAAAATAATTAAAGAGAACAATTGAAAATATTTTAGAGTAAGAAGGTGTTGATTTCAGGGTTTATAAAAGATAGAAAAAAACAATACAGGAGAAAATATGTGAGAGATTAGATCATCAAATGTTTCTACACCTACTAAAGTTATAATTGAAAGAAATCATTTTCTATATATGTAACACTTTCATCGACTTACCTGGGTAAACATGAGATGAGGGGCAGTTATGACCAAACTCAACCTCCTAGGTAACCTTAAGGAAATGGTGTAGATAAAAAAACCTTAATGAGTTCCCTTAGGTGCCACAAGAACTTCCAAGAGTAATCCAGCCCCTCCAGGTGTCCATCCCCCAAGCCATACTGACTTTTCCCTAAGTTTTTCCCATAGGCGCTCACTTTCCAAGGCATCAATGCAACTGGAGCCTCCCAGTTCCATTCATAAGCCTAAATTAGTTTGAATCTGACCTAAATTACTTAGTGTTGTGCCAACGACTATGGATTTTAAGGTTATATTCCAGTGTTGGGGCTAGACCTCTGTCCAGAAATCCCTGTAACTTTCAGAAATCATAAATTACACAAAGACAATGCTTGTAAACCAAAAAATAACATCAGGACTAGGCTTTACCATCCCCAACCAAGACTAACATTCTTTCAAACACTTGAAAATAATGCAATCTACATATCATGAATACAATATTGAGCATAAGGGACTGGAATTTCATATGAAACTTATGAAGAAGTATCACCACCCTCTCCCATTAGTTGTCTTAACATTAATTAGGTCCTGCATCCATTTTTGTTTTAGTTACAAGTAAAAACATCAAATGAACATTGACTAGAACTAGTCACATAACCATGCTTATAACTAGAATATAAACATAGAAATAACCATAAGATAACAACCATTAAAGCCATATAAATTCAATTACAAAAGCAAGAGAACTTGGCTTTCATTAAACATAGGCAAGAGCCAACCAAGTTTGGGACTTCCACATACCACCTGACCATAGACATGGCTGAACCATATATTTCTTTCATCCAGTAACCCCTATGCCATATTCCAAGCATGAATGTGGGATGTCATGGATAAACCAATCCAAAAACAACCAAGGTAATCTACGGGTTAAACCACCTCCACCCTCACCATACCATGATCTAACCTAAACCGTAACTGAGATCACAAAACTGAATTGAGCTTGGAATGCCTCTAGATCTCATCCTTGAGAAATTTCCTATCTCCTTGTCCCTAGGCTTTACCACAATCCACATCGGATCACTAGGCCCTTACCAAGACACTTCCCTCAGGTTTTACCATGTATCCTGCCAAAAATGGTCAACTAATTCCTAGGTCTTTAGGAATGAACCTAAGACCACCTCTGCCTCAGATTCTAAAATCATCTGGAAATTCCAAAGCTCAAAACTGAGAATAATCACATCACACCATGGCTTTCTGGAAAAAGGAAAGGCAAGGCTGAAAACCACTTTCAAAACCCGACAAAACCATGCCACTGGCAATAAAATAACCAAATACCAACATGCACATACCATGCATGTCAGAAATATCTAGGAAATAATACATGCAATCTGTTACTTGCAAGTAATTTTGTTGAAGCAGCTTGCTCCTGATTTTCCTTTCTTTATTTATTTTTTCTTTCCTTTCCTTGTCCTTCCTTTGCTTTCTTTTCCCTTTCTTTGCTTGCTTTCTATCTTTCTCCTCTTGGTTCTCTTCTCATCTCTGAGTGTAATTTTGAAAATGAACTGAAAAATGCTACCAAGTGATGCTCTGAGGTCTTTTTATCATTGACGCCTCTAATTTCTTCAATTTTCCATTTTTTCCTTTAATTTTCATATATACTTTTACGTTACTTTTATCTTATTTTCCTTAATTTTTATAAATAAATGCGCAAAAAGTAATTTTTTCCTTTTTAATGCCTTGGCCATTTCCTTTTCCCATTTTCCCCTTAGCCATAAAAAATATAGTGATTCCCACTATGATATCTTTGTCCAACATTCAGCTTGGAATAGGCGCCCCTTAACCAGGTCTTATTTTGACTTTATTAAGTTTTATTACATGAAATTTTAACCTGGGTTTCTTACAGAACCCTCTCCCTTGGGGAACACCTTCCTTGGTGTTAAAAAATTCCTATACCTCAGCAAAACCGATGAAAAGAAAACATACTACCCTCAGAGCTTTATAAATTAGCATGATCTAGTATTTACAATGAATAACATGCTCAAAAGAAAAAACCATCATGTAAAAATGGCAATATAACAACCATAGTGCTTATTAGAGCTTTATAACTTAGCTCATGGTGGTATTTAAAATAGAAACCATACATAATTATGTACAAATACACAAAAATATTTTCCTCAACTGAAAAACAATGAAGGATATGTAGCCCAAATTTGATCAACCATCTCCCATGTAGCTTCTTCGGGCCCAAAGTGCTTCCACTGCATTTTAATTTTCTCTATGGCTTTGTTCCCTGAGCATGAGTTGATTCTGCTGCAATATGCACTGAGGTTCCGACTAGAATTATCCTTGTTTCTCCACCTTCAATACAAACCAATCAATAACATGATCAACATCCTTTATATACCTTTTAAGCAATGAAACATGCAAGACATCCCGGGATTTATTTTTTGGAGGCGATGCAAGTCAATAGGCCACTGGTACAATCATCTCAATGATCTCAAAAGGCCCATAATACCATGGTGCCAACTTGGCACATGATCTAGTCCTCAAGGATATATTATTGGGCTTGATACACAAATACACATGCTCCCCAACCTAAAAATCCTTAAATGCCCCGTGCTGGTCAGCATAAATTTTCTACCTATCTTGTGTTACCTTTAGATTTTTATTTATAACGTGCATATCCTGTTACATTTCTTCCAACATGTCCAGTCCAATAAGTAACCTATTCACTGGATCATTGCAGTTGATGAGAGTATTACAACTCTGCCCATACAGTGCCTCGAAAGGACTCATCCTCAATGACTCCCGATAACCATTGGTGTAGGAAAACTAAACCAATGTAAGGTAATCCTCCCATTTCCTCTGTTGGGGAATCACATACATCCTCAACATTTCCTCCAATATACTTTTCACCCTCTATGTCTGTCCATCTATTTGTGGGTGATAAGCTGTACCGAAGGCTAACTCTGTATCTAATCTTGCAAATAACACTTTCCAAAACTTGGAAGTGAAATTTGCATCCTTGCCTAACACAATATTATTTGGAACACCATGAAATCTAACCACAACTATGATGAACACCTGTGCCACATTACTAGTCGAATACATAGTATTTTCTGGAATGAAGTGTGTAACCTTTGTCAACTTGTCCACAACAACCATGATGGAATCATGTTGTCTAGATTTAATGGGAAAACCTGTGATGAAATCCATTGAAATGACCTCCCATTTCCACTCTGGAATCGTAATCAGTTTTAGAAGTCCACCTGGATGCTTACACTCAACTTTTACCTACTAACAATCCAAGTATTTATCTACAAACTCTGCCACATACTTCTTCATCTTTAGCCAATAGTAGAACTTATTCACCATTGTCAATGTATTCTGATAGCTCGGGTGGCCCTATTATGGCTTGACATGAAATTCCCTCAAGATAAGTTTCTTGAGCTCATTGTTATCTAACACATAGATCATGTCCCTAAATATCACCAAACCGTATGGCATGAGATGATATTATGCATCCTGATCACTCTTGCTTACACCTGTACATGTACCTGTAATTTGATGTAACATGTGCTTGAGCTCCACATACCTGTTATCCTATCGTTCTTTCTGTAATATTTGATCTTGTAAATCTGTCCCATAGGAACTCATAGCTGCTATATGGTTCACTTGTACTTTCTTACTGAGCGCATCTACAACCATTTTCTCCTTTCCCGTAATGTATATGATCTCGAAGTCAAACTCATTGAGGGTGGCCAACCATGTAGCTTGCCTAGAATTCAGATTCGGTTGGTCAAATAAATATCTCAACCCACTGTGATCACTCAACAATACAAACCTCCTGCCAAGAAGATAATGCCTCCACATATTTAACGTGTGAACAATATCTTCCAGCTCAAGATCATGAGGCGTAGTTATGTTCATGCTCATTCAATTTCATGGACTCATAGCATACCTCTTGTCCCTCCTGCATAAGGACTCCACCAAGTACTCTTTTATAAGCATCTGTACACACCACAAATTATTTATCTGGATCTGCAATCTTAAGAACTGGAGCATTGGTCAACAACTTCTTTAGCTGCTCAAAAATAGCTACACATTCTTCTATCCATTCAAACTTCTTACCTCTCCTATGAAAAGATGTAATAGGATATGAAATGTGTTAGAAGTTTGTGATGAACCTATTGTAGTAACCTACTAATCCCATAAATGATATGATTTCCTCAACATTCTTAGGAGCTTCCCACTCCATGATGGAGCTTATCTTTTTTGGATATACTACTATGCCTTCCTTGGAAACAACATGTCCCAAGTAGTGTACCTCTAATTGAAAGAAACTACATTTTCTAAGCTTTGAACATAGCTGATGATCTCTTAGAAATATCAACATTAATGCTAAATGCTAGACATGCACTTCCTCATTCTTTGAATATATAAATATTTCATTAATCAATACAATAACACACTTTTCCAGATAAGGATGCAACACACTATTCATCAAAAACATAAATGTAGCTGGTGAATTGGTCAAATCGAATGGAACTACAACAAACTCATAATGCCCATACCTAGTCCTAAAGGTGGCCTTATAGATGAGCTCTTCTTTGATCTGTACCTGATGATATCTCGATCTCAATTCGATCTTAGAGAAAACAACTACTCCCTTCATCTGATAAAAAAATTCATCAATCCTCGACAATGGATACCTTTTATTGATCGTCACTTTGTTTAGCTACCTATAATCAATGCACAACCCGAGAGTTACATCCTTATTCTTTACGAACAACATTGGTGCACCCCAAGGTGATACACTCATCCTAATGTATCACTTTTCAAGCATTTCCTTCAACTGTAACTTCAACTCTACTAACTATTACGTGATCATATTGTAAATTTCTTTTGATGTTGGTGTTGCCCCCGATACCAACTCAATAGAAAAGTCCACTTCCCTATGAGGTGGTAACTTTGGAATCTATGCTAGAAAGACATCTTGAAACTGCTGCAATACAGGATACCTTTGGAATATTTATGCATCCTCGACATCCTTACCCTTTTCACTGGAAACGTGCACTACAAACATCACACAACCTTTTCTGCAACTACGCTTAGCCTGCATAGTGGTGACCATCCTCACTAATGTATGACTCTTCTTTCCCTGAAAATTCCATTTTATCCATTATCATCTATGAACTCAATGGCCTTGTCATAATAGTCTTCTTTGGTCCTGCAAAGGTACATCCAATCCATACCCAAAATCATGCTTTACAATCCCAATGGTAGTAAATTCAAATGTGTTGGTGTAGGCATACCATTTAACTCAAATGCATAAGATATTACCCAATGGTGAACTCGCTTCTTTGTACTTGTAGCCAACTGCACCAACCAAGATTTTGCATGCACTTCTTTTCTCATTCCACACTTATCCACTAGGTCAGGATTAACATAACTATAATTAGATCTAGGATCAATCAAAATAAAAATAACTTGATCACAAAGCTTACCTTCCATCTCAATGATATATGCCTGGTGATCCGCCTGCCTATTTTCCACAACTACATAAATTCAAGGAATGTTATGACCTACATCCCCAACTATATGTGCCTCCTGAGCATTACATATTTGGGGTCTACCACCCTAATACTACGTAAAATACCTCTTGTGATGATCCTTGCCACATATCTAACACTACAACAATGCTCTACCATCACTTCTAGTATGTTTCTCTCCCAGATGTGATCCATGTCCCTTCTCAATTGTACTAAAATTCTTGTAAGAAACCACATTTTCTTTCTCACTTGAATATTGTGGCCTTCCCCACTTTGGTGGCTATATTCCTTTAGATTTCTCATTTCCTTTGAAATCAATTTTAAGCTCAACTTTGTGATTTTAGTGCTAATAGAAATGCTTCAACTTTCGAATGGATTCTTCTAGAAATCTAGGCTCATCGAACTCAATCAAGTCTCTATATGCTACTAGAATCCCACTGGTGAATCTCTGAACTTTGAACTTCTCCTCCTTGAGGTAAGGTACATATCTCAAAAACTCCAAAAACCTGCTAGTATACTCATAATTTTACATGGAACCCATCTGCAACTCATAAAACTACTTAGCTTTAAAATTATAGAACCTCTCTGATAGGTACTTCTTCTTGAAGAGCCTCTCAAACTCATCCCAAGTCAAGTCATTCTCCTGAATAACTTTAACAATATTCACATCCTGCCACCAAATATTTGCTTTCCCTTTAATAATTAAAGTGACTATCTTGGCTTTCATATTCTTTGTATAACTATGTAATCTGAATAATTTCTTCATCCAAAGAAACCATGCCTCTTCATCTTCTGACTTCTTAATCTTTCCATCAAATATAAGTAGCTTGAATTAATTAAAATCCTCAAGAAAGTACTCACCCCTCCTATAAGGATGATGATGATGACGACTATGATGATGTCTCCTAGAAGAGAAACTAGAATGATGCCCATACATAGCAGTCCTCCTGTCAGGTGTTTCCAATGATATACCACCTCTAACTGTGTCCCCTCTATCCAACTTGTGTCTAAACCGAGACCTACTACCATATGCTCCATTAGTATTTTATTCCTTCTCTTGACTGATCCTCATCTATCCCTATTTTTGCAACTCTGACAAGCTCTGAAGAATTGTTGCATTAACTTTTATCTAATTTTCTTGAGCCTCAACCAACCTATCATTATCTGCCTTACAACCTCTAATCTCTTCCCTCAAGCTCCTCAATGTTTCTGCCACACCAGGAGAATACTCATCTCCTCGCTTTCCAACTGATCTATAGGGAGAGTCGCGAGAACTATAATATACCATTTTTCTTGTCATCCTTGATTCTCTTCTTCATGTAAGTATATTGTGTCAGAAAAAAAAAAAAATAGATACCAAAATAAAATCCATACCTTATTTTTGTTCAGGGGAGGCTTATCTCATCTGGAAGACCTATCCACATTAGCATGTACATGTATGATCATAAACATATCCAGATAATTAGTATATCAACATATAACATCATGCATGACCATACCAATAGTATACCTTGATCCCATGCATGGTGACGATAAAATTGACAACATTAGAACTTTCCCAAAGAGAGTGCAACCACGCTCTGATATGACCCAAAAAGAGCGAAATATGCTCTGATACCACCTATAATGCACACCTCCCATTACATCTACCCACTTTCACTGGCTTACCCATGGTAAACATGAGATCAGGGGTAGTTATGACCAGACTCAGTCTCCTAGGTGACCTTAAGGAAATTGAGTAGAAAACAAAACCTTACTCGCTTCCCTCGGGTGCCATAAGACCCTCCAAGAGTAACCCAAGCCCTCTATTTGTCCATCCCCTAAGCCATCCTAACTTCTCCTTTGAATTTTAAACCTAGTTTCTCCCTTTCCAAGGCATCAATATGACTAGAGCATCTCAGTTTTATTCATAAGCCTGCATCAGTGTGATTGTGGGCTAAATTACTCAGTGTTATGCCAATGACTATAGATTTTAAGGCTATATTATAGGGTTGGGGATAGACCTCTTCCCAAAAATTTATTTAACTTTCATAAATCAAAAATTACACAAGGACAATGCCTATAAACCAAAATCTGGCACGAGGACTAGGCCTAACCATACCTAATTGGGACTAAAATTTTGTAAAACACTTGGAAACAATGAAATCTACAGGTTATGAGTACAAGAATGAGCATAAGGGACTGGAAATTAATATGAAACTTATCAAGGAGGATCACCACACTCTCCCACTAGTTGTCTTAACATTAATTAGGCATTGCATCCATTATTCTTTCAGTTACAAGTAAAAACATGAAATCAACCATGAATATAACCAGTCACATAACCATGCTTATAACCAACATATAACCACATAAATAACCATAATATAACAACCATTAAAGCCATATAAATTCAAGTAAAAAATCAAAAGAATTTAGATTTCATTAAACATAGGAAAAAGCCACCCAGGTGCAGGACTTCCACATACCACCCGATGATAGACATGGTTGAACCAAATGTTTCTTTCATCCAGTCACCCCCATGCCATATTCCAAGCATGAATGTGGGATCTCATGGATAAACCAAAGGAATCTAGAGGTTAAACCACCTCCACCCTCACCATACCGTGATCTCACCTAAACCGACACTAAGATCACAAAAATGAACCGAGCTTGGAATGCCTCTGGATATCGTCACTATACTTGAGGATTTTTCATCTCCTTGACTCTAGTCTTTACCGTAATACACACTAGATCACTAGGCCCTTACCAAGAAACCACCCTCAGGCTATACCATGTATCTGACCAAAATCAGTCAAGGGATTCCTAGGCCTTTGGGAATGAACCTAAGATCACCTCTGCCTCGGATTCCGAAACCATCCAGAAATTGCAAAGCTCAAAACCGAGAATAATCCCATCACACCATGGCTATCTGGAAAAAGGAAAGGCAAGGCTGAAAACCATTGCCAAAACCCGGAAAAACCATGCCACCAATAACAAAAGAACCAATACCAACATGCATATACCATGCATGTCAAAACCAACTAGTAAATCATACATGCAATCTATTACGTACAAGTAATCCAACTGAAGCTACTTGATCCTTCTTTTCCTTTCATTATATTTTCTTTCCTTTCCTTTCCTTGTCCTTCCTTTGCGTGCTTTTCCCTTTCTTTTCTTACTTGATCTCTTTCTCCTCTTGGTTATCTTCTCCTCTTTGAGTGTTTTTTCTGAAAATGATATGGAAAAGGCTACCAACTGATGCTTTGCGGTCTTTTTATCATTTATGCCTCTAATTTATTAAATTTTCCATTGTTTTCCTTAAATTTCCTCCTCACATGAAACCTGTGAAATTTCACCTTCCTTTTCTCCTAATTTCATTTATTTTATAAAAAAATGTTCCAAAAATACTTCTTTCCTTTTTAATGTCTTAGCCATTTCATTTTGAAAATTTACCCTTAGCCATAAACACATCCAGTAATTCCCACTGGGATATCTTTTCCCAACATTCAGCTTGGAATAAGTTTCTCTTAACTGTGGTATTATTTTTCCTTTATAAACTTTTATTTCATGAAATTTTAACCCAGGTTTGTTACACCAGATGTAACAAATAGAAACAACAACAGGGAAATATTCTTCCTCAAATCCTCCTTCTGATGAAAATATTTTCTCTAAGTTTCTAAATATTAAGAGGAAGAATGAATCTTTGAAAGAAATAACTTATACTCAGTTTTTGAAACACTTCTTCCACAAAGAATAGGTTGCTCCCAACCCTATATGTTGGAAAGGTCTAGTTTCAATCAACATTTCTTGAACCTAAGATCCTTGGAGCTAAATTCATTACATATCACAAAACCTATATGCTCTCTTTTAATACTAAACATATTCATCATATTGACCAAATTGATTTGAAAAAATAGACTAGTGAAATGATATATTCTTCCTTGACTAGTTCAACCATTAATGTATCAAAATTACATAATTCATTAAACAATGCACTTCTGAAATTAAAGTGGAAAGAATGTCATCTCCTGCAAAATATATTAAGATCACATCACTATAAGTTCTTGTTATTAAATTCGGTTTGGATCCTTCAGATATTGATGTTTCTCAGGAAATTATTAAGAATAAAAATTTTGATATTCAAGCTCTTTGAAAAATATTGAAGCTATCCACTATAGAACATCAACAAATTTAGGAAATTACAGAGCTATAAAGGGAGAAATAATCTATTTTATCAGTTATAATTAAGCAAAGAATACATATGGAGAACATGGAAAGGGATATGGAAAAGTTACTTAAAAAGAAAGAGCACATAAAAAATACAATGGATTTTGCATCACAAGAAGTTTCAACAGGAAAATATCCAATATAAGAAGTGACTAAAGTAGTGTCTCTACTAAGTTTCAAAAATAAAATAAAAAGTTGATAATTTAAAGGAAACTTTGGAAAAAAATGAAAAGGAAAAAAATCAATTATGATAAATCTTTATTTTTTGAAATCTTAAATAATTCCAAGTTGCAGAAACAACTTGAATGGAAAAAAAGCCAATCTGACAATGATAAATATTTAATGCAAGGATAAATAAAGAATCTGGAGGGAAATACTTTCTTCATTATCCAATATTTTTCCATCCATTGAAATTGTTGAACCTGAGGAATTGCTAGAGAGATCAGGAGAAGCCATTGATGAGATTAAAGAAGAGGTCGAAAATAACATAACCAAGCAAACAAGATCATTAATTTTTTGAATACAAATACAAGCAAAGAGCTAGAATAATTGGGAATTGAGGATAGAATTGTTGCAGTTATACAAACTATAAGAGTTTTGAATAAGAAAAACTTAATGTTATAGGTGAAGGAAAAATGTGAAAGCTTGCAGATGCAAGTGAATAGATTTTATAGAAAGTTTTATGTTTTGCAGGAACATCAGAGAAATTTTGAGGTCTAAAATGGGCCTCAAAACAAAAATGTACAACCAAAATCACTTTTATAAGAACAATAGGATTCAAGATGATGATGTCAACCATGGGGGATGATTAATCATTTTTGGAGTAAAAAAAAAGTAAAAAGTTTAGAAAACAACTAATTTTTCAACTTGTATTTTCAACTTATCTCCCTACGATTTTACTCAAATTTTGAGCAAGATCACTCTTTAGATGAAAAATTCAATTCCCCATCCAAGGAGTACCCATGTTTCATACTTTTGATGGACCCTGCTACATGAAAAATGAGAAATACATTAGAAACATGATTGCAAACACATTTTGTCATGTATTTCTCATTTTCCATGTAGTAGGGTCCATTGGAAGTAAGAAACATAGGTACTCCTTGGATGAATAATTAAATTATGCATTCAACAAGTGATCCCGCTCAAAATTTGAGTAAAACCATAGGGAGATAAGTTTAAAATACGAGTTGAAAATGCAGTTTTTTCTTTTTTCCCTCTAAAATATGATGATGTAATCTTAATATTATTTTATTATTTCCAATATTAATTTATAATATCCTTAGGAGGCCCATTTTAGACCTAAAAATTTCTCTAATGAGAAGCTTGTGTTCTTTGAGAAATTCTTAGGGTCAAATGGTAACAAAGGAAGATTCTCAAATATCATTGAACATAGCAACAAGGGATCAACCAATGTTTATTGGAGTAAAGGGAGCTATAAGTGGTAAACGTTTGCTTGAAAATTTATCCAATGATATTTTTATTTCATATTAGGTCAAACATTTATTTCTAGTAAAACCAATTTTTTCAAAAATATACAGAGGTGGACGAAGATTTCGAGAATATGGTTGATTTGACTTATCCAATAAGAAAGGAACGAGCACAACTCATAAAACCCATTCAATAATTACTCAAGGCAACATTTCTATAGAATATCAAGACACTTTCAGATTTTTTTCATTAAATATAGAACAAATTCATATACATTGAACCTGAATCCATATATTAGGGACAATTGAAGATATTTCAGTAGAAAATTTTCTATTTTCAGTCAAGTTGCTATTGAAATTATCCAAAATATTTTGGATAATATTTAATTTTTATTAAAATATGTATGAGATAAGAGTTTTGTAAAGCACTCTAAATACACAATTATTTTTTAATGTAAAAGGATTGATACCTAGACCAAGGTTTGGAGTATTGTTGTAATACTTGAATTTTTTGAAAATAATCAAAGGGTCCTATTTCTGACTTGTAGTAGCATTTGTATATTGTGTGAGTACTTTCCTTTGCTTACATAATCTTTGTCTCCATACATTTGAGGTTGTATGAATATTTGGGAAAGTTTGGGTTGAATATCAACCTCCCTGAAGTTCCACTACAAAATTAAGTTCATTACTCAGTAATTTCATTGAAAAATTTGTTTAATTTACTTACTTTGCATCATTAGATTGTTGCATCTATACCAATCTCATATGAATTAATGTTATTCAATATAAATTCTTCTATATTCTTATGCTTATTTAGATGATTAGATATTAAAAAAACTATTTGATTTCATAAGTCCTCCATTTTTCTACCAAATAATTTTAAATAATTGTATGTTGTTACTATTGGAATCAGAACTTTTAATTCTCTTTAAAAGTTTTCAGAATTATTAACATCAAAGAGGTTTTACATCTTTGAATCGTCCATTTTCAAACACACACCTTACTTAAATTCTTTGACATGGTTCTATAGTCTGGAAATGTCTACAATTGAAAACACCAAGTTGTTGTCATTGCCAAGGAATGGGTTTTGAAGTTATTTTTCCTTGGGAAAATGATTAATATTTCCTCTTCATGGTGAATAAGAGGCTTGTATGGTAAAATTACTCACATGGAATACTCCATTGGTAATAAATATAGCTTCCGGGAGACATACCAAATCTTATTCAAATCCTAAGTTAATTGCATCATTTTCAATTCCAGGATGACTGGTTAGATTAGCCTCTCTCAAATGTAGGCTTGAAGTTGCATCATCTTCTATTCAAGAACCTTAATTTCCAAATTCTGATAAACCTAAAAAATAATCTTTACCCAATTATTTTCCTCCAAAATTTTTAGATCTAATTCAAAAAGGGGTAGATCTGAAAACTTCTTTATTCAATGAATAGCTTGAATATTTTCGAGTACTTGGAACACCTTCAAATTTATCTAATTTTGAATTTGATATTCCTGATCTCAAACCAGGAGATTTATCCCCTTCCTTTTCTCAAAAAATTATTTTATTCATGATCAACCTAAAGAGGAAATTAAGTTTTATTCCAATCCCCTTTCATCTAACGTTTAATAGATAAATATTCCTGAGATAAAATAGTTAATTGTCCTTCATCACTCTCCAAATATATATATATATATATAATCTCAAAGCTTCAGTCTCCAGCAAAGCCTTAATCTCCTAAGCATTGTATTTCATCTATTCCACAATAAATAATGGCTGGAATACAACCAATTATGAATGCAAGATATGCACCTTCAACATTACCAAGTTATTTGAATGCTTTCCCAAATGGATATCTACATAACTTACCGAAGTTCAATGGAAAATTTGGAATAAGTGCAAAAGATCATATGCCATCTTTCCTTGATTTTGGAGATAATCTTAATATTGAACATGAAGATGTATACATGACATTATTTGTGCAACGATAAGAATGGGGTGTCAGGATAATGTTAAAACAATTGTAGCCTAATTGAATTCATAAATGGATGGAATTAAGAAACATCTTCATTAATAAATGGGGAATTAAAAAGGATCATGTTTACTATTTTATTGAGTTTGAGTCCATAAAGAAAAACCTGAATGAATCAATTTCTCATTTTATTAAAAGGTTTAATAATATTTACAACAAAATTTCAGTTTCCATCAAACCTTCAACTACCTCTACTAAAGTTAGATTTTCTAAGGCATTCGATGATGATTTTTCACTCATGTTAAGAGAAATAAAGTCAACAAATTTAGCAGATATATAGAAATATGCAATTGAAGTGGAATCTAATAGAGTTGTTTTAGGAAAGCTAAGAACTAAAGCGGAAATATCAAAGAAAAAAAAGAAAAGAAATAAGCTAGCTCTTCAGGAGAACCAAAGGAAAAGGATCAGAAAATTGATGAAATTAATAGAATTTTGAGAAATGTTTCAAACAAAATTTCTAGAATGGAAAATCAACTAAGAAAAACAAAAAAAAATGTAAATATGCCACTTGGACCTTACATAATACCTTTTTAGCCTCAGATTTTACAGAGAGAAAGGACCTGTATAGACCAACAAATTTAGCCTCCTTTGATGATTGATGACCAAGATATTAAAGAAGTAACACAAGCTAAAAAAGATACAAGTTGTTTGGATTTTCAACCTTTTGAAGGTAATATCATTCCTTTAAACCAAAATCAATTTTTAATCCAAAATATTGATTCTTCTAAAGTATTTAAGTATAAACCCTTCTCAAATTTTTTAATTACCGAACTTACTAAAAGATATGAATTGAGGCCTAAGCAAAATGCAATTAGACAAACAAAGAAAGCTAATTTTGATGTACCACATGATAAAAATGAAAAATCTTCATCCTCACAACAATAGTCTCTGATGCAAAAAAAAATCAAAAGTAGAAAAACATTCTTCTTATTTTACTCTAGAAAGGGAATTAGAAAAAGTCAAAATACAAATTCCTTCATCAAAATTGATAAGAAGCCCAAGTTATTAGCAACAAGAACTACAAGGAAAATACCTTCTAGTGGAGGTCATAATGAAGGTTTTTAGTGTTATCAAATTTTCAAAAAATGTCAAAAAAACCTTTGCTACAACATCCGTTTGTGGTAGTAGATGTTTTAGCTGAGATGATAACGGAACTTCATCACAACTAAAAAAATGTGGATGGATGGAAGTTTTAGCGGATGTTTTCTTAGCAGTGCACTTAATGGACATATCACACCCATGCACTACCAATATAAAAGTAGTCGTGTTGTAAATTTAAATAAAATCACGGCGACTGGTGTTACATAGTAACTTTTCACCATGCTCATTTTCCCATCCCTGATCCTGAAATGCCCCGTGATAGACCCCGTGCAATGTTTCCACCATCAAGAAATACGTGAACATATCCCCTTGAAGATCCAAAGAAGACTACCTTGGAATATTACTAAGGAAACATGGTTAAATTCCTATTTTTTTGGGTCAGTGCCCTTCTTAGTGCCATGAAAGCGCTAACGTATTTTTCACAGTTCTAGCTTAGCACTGTCAACGCCCTAATTTCTTGGAAAACTGCACTGATCCCATTTCTAACAGTGCTTCATCAAATGAAGCAGAAGATTCAAACTCTAGAAGCTCAAGGGAAGCGAGTTGGTTTTCAAACGGTGGTGATAAGGTTGAGATCTCTAATTTTAGAGCCTTGATCTCATCCATTGGAGTTCATTCCTTAGAAAGTGGGCCTTATTCCTCCTTTCATGGGCTCCCAACCTCTTCTCCCTTCCTATAAATTCACATCCCTCATTCCCCCAATTTTAGAGCTTGGTTGGTCATTGTCAGATTCATCTGAACTCTCATCCCTTTGCATCCTAGCATTTTGATAAATCATAAGTGTTCGGTACAAGGAATTATTTTGAGCTTGGGAGAAGGACTCAAATTTTCACCAAAGGAGGCCTCCAACATCAAGGCCTAGGTTTTCAGCTCTCCTTTTATATTTATCAATAATAACATCTGATGTTTTCTTTCTATATTTGTCTAAATGTTTATGAAAATATTATGGTACTCCTTGATCTTCTAGATAGATAATGTTTACATTTATTATGTATCATATTACGTTTGTTGTTGTCTCTTGATCATCCCCAAGTATTCATGTGCCATCAGTAGTAGACAACGAGCCTACAAAGATCATGGATCAAGGTCATCATCAACGGATTCAAGCATAGAGCTGGGAAAAAGGTATTTATGTCTCTTTCCTCATTGCATTGTAAACATTAGTTAAGAGATATTTGCATTAAAAATAATATCATGTTACTAGACCCACTCTAGGGCTAGAAAGATTTCATTTTCTGCAAAGGGGATTTATCTTGACAACAGAACTAGTGACTCTGCTGGGGATCTTAGCCTCTTAGCCTTCATTCCCCGGACTAATCTTGGATCAGTTTGACTGATTACTAAAATTTAAGCTTGCTTAGGAATATTTTATTTTTCATATGGTTTGATTTTTGGTTTAGAGTGTCACGTCTAGGTTCTTACTTCGGCTTGGATTTCTTTTCCAAAGAATTCCTTGACCAACGTGCCTTTTTTTAGACACAGTCTTGCTTCCAACGCGGATATTTATAAGTACAGTAGCAATGAAAACCCTATTTTCTACTTTCTCCTCGCATTGGTACAATTTCATAGACCAACATTGTTTTTTTAATGCAGAGTAGCACTACCAACGCGGGTTTGGGTGTCTAAAGTAGCGTTGAAGACCCTGTCAACACGGTTTTTACTATGTAAAGTAGTGTTGATCCTTAAATTTGAGAATTTGTTGGGTTTTTGCTAAAAGGCATAGTGTGTACTGATCTCTAAGGTCATCCTCTTGTTCTGTGTGCATAAAATTTTGTCTTTTTGGTGTTAGTTTCTTTGTGGTGCGAAAAATTCCATCGTATACTTGAAATGGTAAAAGTGAATTTTGGTTGAGTCTTTGATTCTTTGAGTTAATTAAAATTATCGTTTGCTGCTTTTTTTTTGGAAGGAAAACTGATTTTATGTTGATTGAGTATTATTAGTTCTTCTAAGACCATAAAATAAATTTATTTTGCATTCATTTAGTCTTCATCTCAAATTTTACTTTTCATTAAAGTGCATTAGATCAGATTGCATTGAAAAGTCATTTTTGAGATCTATCATTGAACTCGTATTAAATTGTTTAATGATTGAAAGCTACGAGGTTCATTGAGTGCATTCTTATTCATTGGAAGGTGCATTAAGTGGATTCTCATTTCTTCTAAAATTGCATTGGGTGTATTCTTATTCATCCAAAAGAAAAAGGAAATTGTGCATAGATTACAGTTGCACAATTTTCGGGAAAAAAGAAATTTTGCATAGATTACATTGCATATTTTTCATCTTTGAATAATTTGAATTGAATTGGGATAGTGAAATTGATATGGATTAGGAAGAGCTTCATTTTTTGCATTTTTTTTTGTTGCATCATTGTTTGAAACTTTTCCCTAAACTAGATAGCATTCATTGAATTGAAAGAATCATTTTCTCATGCTAGTTTCATTCAGGTGACATCGTTTTGAGCCTTGAAATTGAAACTTTAATCAAGATCAACTTAAAATGAACCTCAATTAACCTAAGGAGCGTTTGGAATTAACACAAACATTTAGAGGTCTAGGCTAGAGACGTGTTCCAGTGTCGTTAAATGTAGGAGTTGTCGCTAACGGTCTGCGTTACAACCTGGGGGTGATATCTCATCCCACGTATGGAAGTATATTGATGTATGATAAGTATATTTGGGGTGCTCTCATCGAAAAATCACACATTAGAAAACACTTCTATAGACTGGACTTCCACGTATCGTCGCGTATATTTTGGGAGATACCACTAGGTTGCAACTGATCCGGGTAAATTTTTATACCCTTTAAACCAAGACTTTTTACTTCAGCTGATGTGTTATAATTGCATCAAAGAATTAGTGAACATAAAAGAACGTATCTGCATGTTGTAAATATGAGGAGCATAACAAGCATTAGCAACATAAGAGATTGATAATGGAGTTCGTCCAAGAGGGACTACGTCTCCGGGCCTCAGTGTCAAGATGGTGTAGGCCATTACATTAAGTGCTGGAAAGAGTGATGATACACATGGATGGTATATTCTCTATCATACAAGGAAAATTCCCTCATGCAGGAGTGGCTGGATCTCTCGACGAGATGTTCCGATACTGGAACTCTCACTCTAAAAAAAGGACTCCTATCAGCATGACAATAATGTAGGTTTTAACTCTATACAGAAATTATCTTCAAACAAATCTTAAAAAAATAAAATAAACAATAGCGAGAGTATAAAACATAAAACACATAAACATAGAGATTTTCCCCTGGATCCCAAATCGAGACGACCAACTTGATTTTTCATTATATTCCTTTTAGTGTTACAACACATATATATACATGCTGAAGCATACATAAACCCCAATCCATTAACCCTGGATTAGAACATAACCATAGTTACCTTGACTGGATCTAAAAAATACCAGTGGCCGAAAACCATCATGCCCCAAAACCATGTGCAAACCCATGCACAAATCCATGGGCTGGTCCACCCACAGGAAAATAATGACCAAATTTTTTTTCTGGGGCGCTGCCTGTTACACTAAAAATTGTCATCCTGACATTCTGTTATGGGTATGAGCTCATTATAACTCATACTTCCTCCTTTTGCAAGTCTAACATATCAGTTCTTCATATCAAGCCTTGAAAATCAGAGAAAAGTTCCTAGAAATCTCCTAAACTTTGGTATCACACTTTCTCTATACATTTCCTGCGGGCCCGCACCTAATGTTCAGCTATCCTGCAGACCAACACCGCACTTTCTATGTGTTATAGGTGCGAACTCCTGTAAAACTAAAAAAGGCGAGAAATTAAAGTTAAAAAGTTGATTTGAGATTAATTCTAGAAGATTCTAGATGAGAATTTTCAGGAATAAGTACGCTTTGATAAGGTACATGTATCCCTTACCTTATGGAGCTAACCCCTTCATGTGAGGAGCTTATCCCTTTGAAGGAGGATTCTATCCCTTCATATTTGGAACAGAAAAGCCTCCTCTTTTCCATTATAAAAAGAGGCATTGGGTAGCCTCAAAAGGGAGTTGGAGCTTTAGAATATTTGAAGATAAGTGCTGTTGAGATTCAGACTCAGTTAAAACAAGACTTTTGTGAGGAGAGATCACATACCTCTATTTGTATTGGTTGAAAGAGTGTAGAGCTTGTCAAAGTAGAGGAGACTCCTTCTTCAGACCCCGAGAAGGCCCATGCAACATCAAGGCTCAGGTTGTAAGGTTTTCCTTCTTTTGAAATTAATACAAATATACGCATTTTTCTCAATAAGCTGTTTGTTAATGGTTTATTTCATAGATTCCTTGATCACTATGATAAGCATGGTTTATGATGATGTCTATACAGGTGCTATGTAATACTTTTCTTGTTTGTGACTGCAGGTTTACGAACAAAACTCCTTCAAGCGCGCGAAGGACAACAACAACTTCAAACAAGCACTGGACATAAGGTAGGTCTTTTAACACCTATATAGAGCTTTTCATATATCATATATGCTTAGAGAAATATTAGTCTATTTGGCTTTTTATTTCTAGATACTTTTAGTACTAGGGAGATCGGTCTTGTCCACAAGAACGATTTATCTGTCCAACAAATTGGCGACTCCGCTGGGGAAGAACTTGTTGTGTTTTTGGTTCTCTTTTACTTTGATTTGAGGAAACATTTTTCTTAGTTTTTGATTGATAGAAATCTGCCTGGGTAGTTTAGGTTTTCTCTGTTTTAGAAAATTTTCAAATCTTTAGTGTTTTTCTCTAATTTTTTCTGGGACTGCACTCTGTCTTCTTTTGACAGTGCGGGCAGTTTCGCATCTTCTTTTAGTAAACAGTGCGGTACCACACCTGGTACTTTTGGAAGCCTGCGGACCCTGTTTAAATTTTAGAAAAACTCTAGATTTATTTCTTTAGTTTATCTTTATTTTGATTTAGTATTTTTGATTTCTTCCCAGATTGATTACTCTTTCTGTCAAAAACTTTCTATGAATGAATTCCAACAGTGTTGATATTTTGATGATTTTCTAGAAGATTTTGCATTTTGGATTGTTTTTCACTTGGTGTTTGTAGCAATTTGAAGCATTTGACATTTTGAAATACCTCAGATTACATCGGTTTCCTTGTATTTTTGCTGAATTTGACCTGCTTGTGAAATCATCCTTTATTGAGAAATAGAGCTACTTGTTTCTTTGCAAATCTTCGAAAAAAAACCTTGTTATTGGTTTTTGAATTTCATTTTTAAAACAAATAATTGAGTGTTTTTGATCTGTTTGTTATTCTGGACGAATAGATCCTTAGTTTGCTGAACAACTAAGTAAAACATTCTTCAAAAAAAATCTTAAAGCTTTTATTCATTTAGATTGCTTAAAAAAAAATTTAGATCTCAAGATTAGTTTTGTATTTTTGAGTGCAAATTAGTAGGTCTCAAAATTAGATTTGAAGTTTTGAGTGCTTTTTAGAAATTTGTAGATCTCTTTTGAAGCAAAATTGTTTTTCTAGCTACAAGTTTTGAAAGAAAAATGATTTCGTTGTGAGCTTCAATCATTTATTGGAAAAGACAAAAATATTTTCTTTCAATCATTCTTTATGTTTAAAGGAAGAATTGTTTATTAAAAGGATTGCATTCTCCAACTCCTTCTTTAGATAGAAGTTCATTGAAAGAAAAAGAATTGATTACCATTCTTAGGTGCATTTTTAGTGTTTTTGGAAGTCGAGTCTTCACACCACCAAATTTTCATTTCCGCACCCATTGACTTAAGAAACAACTCTCAAAAGTAACGCTTAATTAAAATTCATCTAGCAATCTTTTATTTTCTAGGGCTCTTTTCACCAACATAGCTTAGGCTAGTATCTTGGAGTAGGGAGTAATTAACTCTCCAAGATAGTAAAAACAAACAAGTAGAAAAATCTTGCGGTAGGAAGAAATTCCAATTGTTGCATCTATGCTCTGGGAAGCTCCTCCTAAAGGAGTCAAGCACGAGATCATATCTGAACTCGTGAGGTAATCAATCCTTCCTCATTGGGAACGATAGAAGATACACACGTATTAACAACGATAAACCTCGGATAGACCATTGTCGAGGTGCCAGGGGTCACATGTTGGCATACCTTGGATTATTTCAAGAAGCCTTCAAGGGGATTGAGCTTTGTTACTCTGCCCTTGCGTGTGTGTCAGATCGTAGACTGTTCCCCCAGGTATATTTGTTTCTGTTGGTAACCTTAGAGGCCATAATATTTAGGATTCTTTCCTAAGGTGATGGTGGAGGGAAGATCTCACTGTACCTGGAGCAGACGTCGGCTAGACTCACTTGGACTCTCCGGAGGGTTATCTTCACTCGAGATGGTATAGTGGAGAAACTTGCACCGATATGTTTCATTAAGCAGGTTGTCGGGGTAACTGTTCCAACCGCCCTTTTCGTATTAAATTTCTACTAAGTTGGATTTCATCACCAACTAGTGTTTTTAGTACGGAAAGTTACTGTTTGTGTGTGGTTTGAACTCTTAGATTTTTTAAGCGTATGATTCAACTGTTTGTTTCTTAGAGACTTTAGGTGTTTTCATTGAAATTTTTCTTTGTTTGCGTGTGATTAATTAATTTTTAATCATGGCGGACTTGCCAAGACAATCCCGGAGACTACAAGGGAAACCCCCTGAATATACACCAAGTCACCTTGAAGGGCTACGTGCTCTGGTACCATATAGCAGCAGTAGGATTAGATCAACAGAAATTGGAACATCATCTATTGTAATTCATCCTGATTATCAAACACCTACAACAGAATACATTCAAGAGCCGATTTCAGTTTCTGAAGTTACTGGTTATATTTCTCCTACCAGTGAACTAGTTGATGAACCTGAAATCTCTGAACCTGAAACTGAACTTTCTGTTTTAGAAACATCCTCGGGATTTATTTCACCAACTTCTAGCGATCTTGGTTCACCTAGGGTAAGAAATATCGTCACTGACGATCTTCCAGCTGGTCTTATTTCTATTGAAGAACTTACTAATCCAGACGAAGATATATCTCTTCCCGACTCCCCTCAATCTTTAAATCTTAGGGAGCGTGAATCTATTTTCTATAGCCCTATTCGAACTAGTGCTTGGTATCTATCCTTAACAATTTTTTTAGAAAATCCGGGTCTTGCTTTTCATCCACCTCGAGTTCCATTTCATCCTACACCCAGAGGTTACTATCCGCCATCCATTGTTGTAGGAGAGTCATCAATGTTTTCCCAGACTCCGGAATCATTTTTACACGGTGGTCCTCCTGTTCCTTCGGGATACCAGGCTCTATCTGGTACTTTCTCGGGAGAAGCTCCTCAACCCATTGAAAACGTGTTATCGTCTGGTCTTAATGGTCTTAAAATTGAAACGTCGAACGCAGAGAAAATTTTTATGATGTCAGGTAATGTTCCCAATCCTCAACCACAAGGCAGTCAGTTACCGCCTAGGGGGAAACCTCAAGGAAATCCATTACCGCCTGGGGGGCAACCTCAGGGTAGTCAGTTACCACCTGGGGGGTAACCTTCAAGTAGTTAGTTACCACCTGGAGGGCAACCTCATGGTAGTCAGTTACCACCTGGAGGGCAACCTCAAGGTAGTCAGTTACCACCTGGGGCACAACCTCAAGGTAGCTTTTTCCCAGGACAAACTGTGGAATCATATTATTTTGGGGGACAACCCCAAGGACAGTACATACCTCAAGGGTATCAACCTTCAGGACAGTACATACCTCAAGGTCAACCCCAAACTCAATATGCTCCTTAGGGTCCTTATCAACCCTAGCCTCAGTACGCGCCTCAGGGTTATCAACCTCAAGGTCAATACCCAATTCAAGGTTACCAACAGCCTTCTGGTCAACCATCTATTCAAGGAGCCGGAAATTTACCTCTTAATTATCAACCCTACATTCAACCAAGTTATGGTCCTTATGTTCAACCTTCTACGGGAAAATACCCCAGAATGATGGTGTGGGATCCATCCCAATATCAACAGCCTATGCAGCCTAATGTGCAGTTACCTTATCAACCTGGACAACCTTTAATTTCTGGTTCAACCCAACAACTTGTCCAGCCAGCTATTCAAACTCCTGCACCTAGTTCGGTTCAGCAGGCCGGGCCTAGTTCACCTTAGACTCTGCCACAAACTGCTGCAACGACTGTCCAACCTGTAACCCCTGTTTCTGGAGTATCTGTAACCCCGAGTTCGGCTATCCCTGTATCCGTGCAAATCCCTCAAGTCTCTGTACCTCAGTCAGGACTGTCAGTTCAGACTTCGGTTCAGATACCTACTGGACAAACCGGTACAAGTACAGTTGTCACAAGTCAACCGCAATTCACGTATCAACCATACCAGGGACAGCCACAATTCGGTCCCTATACACAAAATCCAAACTATCAGTATCAACCGTACCCTGGCTATACTTATCAAAAACCTCAACAACCTCAGTTTGGTACGATTAATCCTGGTTTTCCGGGAGGTTACATAATTCCTAATGCAAATATGATTCCTAGCTATCGTGGGTATCCACCTCCTGGAACTGCTTTGGCTACTCAAGGTTTTCGTGATCCTAACTGTCAATTACCATTTATAGCAACTTTAGATTTACCGGATTTGACGCGCCTTACGAATGATCCAATTTTTTATTATCAGAACTGGCCGCCAATGCCACATAAGTTGCCCAGTGATATACTAAAATTCGAAGGTAAGTCAGGAGAGGATCCATCAAATCACGTCATGAATTATCACCTCTGGTGTGCGTCTAATTCAATTATTGATGATTCGATTCGCTTACGTCTTTTCCAAAGAACTCTTATTGGTCTTGCAGCCAAATGGTACATCGAATTACCACGAGGCTCGTTTCATAACTTCAGTCAGTTAGCAACTGCCTTCTTGACTCATTTTCAGTTTCCAGTCAAATACGAAAATGGCACGGAATTATTAACTTCGCTGAAACAATCCACGTCTATGTATATTTCTGATCATATCCATGAATGGCGACGTAGGAGACGTTTGGTGAAAGTTTATATTCCGAATCAAATTTTGGCAGAATGGTTTGTTAAATCATTGTTACCCAAGATTACTGAAGATGTAGCTAAAGTTGGTGTTGTTACTGAAGAGCAAGTAATTGCTCAAGCTCAGTACCTTGACCTCGTTTATACGCAGTCAGGTACTTTACATGAAAAAATCCCAGACCTTTCAAAACAAGGTCAAATAACTGCTGCTCCTTCAGGGTCTCATGCCACTGACGGTATGATTGGTATGGTCAATTCTAAAAGTAAGAAGAAATCTTCGAAGAATTCTTCTCCTATTATAACTTTACCTGATTCCTCGAAAGGAGAATCTTCCCCTGAAGTTTCTGCTGATATTCACGTCGTAGAGACATCTACGACCAAATCTAAATCCAGTGGTAAAAATAAAGGGAAGAATAAAAACAAAAAGAATTCGAAAGAGAAAACTGATAAAGATGAATCCAATGACGAAAAATGTAAACCTCGCTATCCTTGTTTCATTTTTGAAGAGGATCATTTCACGAAAGAATGTCCATATCGAGCTGAAGTTACGAAATTCATTAAGGGATCACAATAACCTGCTGTCTTGAAGGATCCTTTTCCAATTCAGGATAGTAAGATGGTTGGTTCTACCTCAACTACTTTTGAAGAACCTATAATGATGATGTCTCATGTAAGGATTGCGATGCGATTGCAAGATTATGGTAGTAAGAATCCTGTTGATGGTAAAGAAGCAGAATCTTCTAATGCAAACACATCAAGTACACCTTCTCCTATTTCTGGTCCGCTACAGATCGAGAAACAAAATCCAGACTTAATAATCAAACCGCCTGCTAAAGGTGTTCTTCGTAAATTAGCTTTCAATCCACATGCGAGAGCTGCTCAGAATTACAACATTGTTGAAGACTTAGCTATTTATCCTTCAACAATGTCGGCTTTGGAAGTGCTGCAATCATGCCCAGCACAGCGTAAATTGCTTTTGTCTGCTATAGGAGCTATCGATATTCAGGATTCCAATATTATAATCTTCGATTTAGAAAATAGTACACCTCGTCTACCTCACCAAATGGCTTTCCAGATTCCAGTGTTAGTAAAAAACAGACCAATCTTTCAGACTGTGATTGATGAGGGAGCTTCAACGTGTATTATGTCGATTCAGTATTGGAAATCACTTGGTTCTCCTACACTTAACCAATCTCCGACGATTCTTAAGGATTTTGATGGTCGAGGTTTTCAACCTTTTGGTATTTTGCAGGATTTACCCATAGGGGTCGAAGGTAAAATAGTAAATCTAGATGTGGAAGTGGTTGATGCCCCTCTAGATTACAACCTTCTCCTAGGTCGAAGTTGGTCTTATGCTATGACTGCTGTTGTTTCTTCGGTCTTTCGACTCATAAAATTTCCATATCAAGGAAAGATCGTTACAATAGATTAGTTAACTTATTTCTCTTCTGACCCAGCTTCTACAGAAACAATCCAGCACGTTGGTAAAGCTGCCATCCCTTATAAGGATGTTGGAGTAGGATTGATTAAAGATTCTGGTTTACTAGGAAATTTTTCCTTTCCTCCTCCTAACGTATCGCCTTCTATTGCAAATATTCATATGATTTCGTCAGACACTGTAACTTTTGATGACCCTTGGATCGTACCCTCCGAGTCCGAGTTAGATTCAATTGGTGGCATGATGCCTTTGAATCCATTTGAAATTGCATATCAGGTTGTATAGTCACTTTCCAACCCCTCTTCAACCAAAATTGATCCAATGAATGGGATCCATGAGGAATCACTTTTTATATCTAGTTCAACCACAACGACATTTCCTGAACTTGTTCATACTGATGAAAAACTTTGTGAGTTTTTGTCTGTTAATGATTTACCATGGGAAGATCCACATCACCGATCTTCATTTCTACCTGAGCTAGATCATTTTGAAGATGATTTCGCTTCAATTTTCAAGATGAAAAGGTTTTAAATGATTTCCATTCTGGAGCATGTGGCGGTCATATGTATAGGTATGCCACTTCCCAAAAGATATTGCGTGCTGATATTTCTGGCCATCATTATTCAAAGATTGTATTTATGCGGTCCGGAAATGCCACAATTGTCAACTTTTTGATCGTAAAATGCGCGCGCCACCCGCTCCTCTTAACCCTGTAATTGCTGTTGGTCCTTTCGCGAAATGGGGTATCGATTTTATTACATGTAACCCTCACTCGGCCGGGGGGCATGCATATATTATCTTAGCAGTAGATTATTTTACTAAGTGGGCCGAGGCGATGCCTACATTTTTGGCTGACAACAAGACTGCTGCAACTTTCGTATTTAATCACATAATTGCTAGGTTCGGTGTTCCTCAAGCCATTATTACAGATCATGGAAGTCATTTTCAAAATGTCATGATGACTGAATTGACAAATCAACTTGGCCTGCGTCACGATAGTTCCACTCCATATTATGCACAAGCCAATGGTCTGGTTGAAGCCATCAATAAAGTTTTAGTCACCATGATCAAACGCATTATTGGTATTCACAAGACGAATTGGCATTCCATGTTATTTTCAGCACTTTGGGCATATCGAACCTCGGTAAAAACATCAACTGGTTTCACTCCCTTTCAACTCGTTTACGGTTTGGAAGTTGTGTTGCCGATTGAATGCGAAATTCCGTCACTAAAATTAGCTATAGAATTACTCCCAGCTACATCTGAAGAGGAAAAACATTTCTTGTACTTGGCTCAACTAGATGAGAATCGACGAAATGCTGCAATAGCAAACGAGGCTCATGTTAAACGAATTAAAGCTCAGTATGATAGAAGCGTGACACCTCGAAATTTTTCAGAAGGAGACCTAGTTTTACTTTATGATCAAGCCAACGATAAACTAGGAGCTAGGAAATTCGTGCCTATGTGGCATGGTCCTTTCATTGTCAAACGAAAGTTAGCAAAAGGAGCCTATGAGTTGATAGATTTTGACGGTGTCCCTTTGGATAAACCCAGAAATGGGCTTTATCTAAAGAAATATTATGCTTAAAACTTGGTGTGGATATTTTTTGTTAGATTAGATTTCTTTACTGCTGGTGTGTCTTAGATTAGAAGTGTGCCTAGTTTAGAAGTGTGCTTTTATCACTATTCCTGCTTATCTGAGTTTTACTCCTGATATTGCAGATGTCAACGTCTCTTCAAACCTACATTGGTTTTGCTGATGGTGCTTGTCGTAGTACACGGAACGTTTCTTCCGCAGCTTGGGTTATTTATTCACCCTCTGACGAGTTAATATCCATGCATGGGGTAAGCCTTGGTCAAACAACAAATAACATTGCTGAGCATAGTGCAGTGATTGAGTTATTGTCTGAATCCATATCATTTTGAATTTGGAGTTTGATTGTTAGGTTGGATTCTGAACTTGTTGTATTACAGCTTAACAGGGTCTATACCATTAGGAATCCAGTGTTATTACAATTATTTTTAAGAGTTCGTCTCTTGGAACGTGAATTTGATTATATCGAATATCAACATATTCCAAGACATTTAAATACATTAGCAGATGCAGTTGCTTCTAGTATGATAAATCAACATTTGCAATAATCAAAACAGTAAATCAAACAACATCCATAACATGCACACAGATAGCTGGTAAATAGTGATATATCATAATATAGGAGTGTTTTCAAAAATATACATCGTCTTCGATCATAGGTTGGAAACACCTTATGATCGGTAAAATGATAACACAAAAAGTCAAAATATGAATCTACAACAGGATCATCCCATCACTGATGGTGATCACGATAAGAGACCACTGCTCGGGCCACCCTACATAGGAACCTCCTAAAAGGTCCTGGAACACCAATCACGTATCTCTATAATCTGAGTGGAATCTCATCTATGTCCATCTTTGGAATGTCTAGAGTCAGGCGCTCTAGGTGATGCTCTAAGTCAGACAAGATTTCTGCTAATTGGCCTGCTGGGGCTGGGGCTGGTGCAACTGCAGCTGGTTGTCTTCTGTCATAAGGTTGGAGATGGGCTGGTCGCCATGGGCCCACATCTGCATTCAAAACTTTTGGTTATTAGCTTCAAAGATGATCAAAAAATTAAAAAAATTATAACTTAGAAATTGTTGAAAATGATTTTACCTGAATCATCCCACTGTTCCCCGGCTGGGAGAATCATCTCTCGGTCGCCGCGGAAATCTATCCCGGCATATGGAAAGTCCTCTATGATAAAAATTTGGTGATCCAGCCAACGAAAATATGAAGGAGGAAATCGAACAATTTCAGAGCCCTCAATACTGTGACGGGCCATCAGTGTGACCCAACGAGTCATCCTAGGTTCTCGAACTCGACCGACATCAACAAAAATACTCCGCGGAGCTAGCATGGGGATCCTCTCTAGAGAAAAGGTAACGAAAATGGATCCATATCCAAATTTTTTTAGCTTACCATTCTTTGCTCTAGTCAATTGGCCTTTTATATTGGCCAATACAGCTTCGCACTAGTTGAAGATGGTGCCGTGAAAACAGTCCACAGCAATACGCATTTGGGAAATGGTAGCCACATGCAGTGCAACACTCCCACACAGTATAGTAACAGTAAATGCAATAACTTTCAGTTCGGGACGAATGATGTTTTTAATGTCAATCCGTTTGTCCCTAGGGTTTTCCTGATCATTACAGAATTCTAGTTGAAGACTAGCGACAGACTGGCCACCTGGCCTAGTCCCAAATAGAGAAACTTGTTCACCCATTTTGGACAGACCAGTTAGAAAATAAATATCCTCCAGCTCAATTTCTAGCCGGTGGCCACCAATAATGAAACACTGGTCCTGCACGTTCCACCTGTTTACCTGCCATGTCAGGAGGTCTACTTGTGCCCTCATGCCTTGGATGGCCCAGAATTTATATATACCGCATGCTTTTAATGCTTGCATTGTGGGAAAATGGAGCATTGCGGCGTCATCCACGTCCTCATGTTCGCGTTCTCTCCAAATCAACATCTTTTTACTCCTACAATGCATAAAAATACAAGTTAGAACAATCTAATTTGGAAATTTTTGGGCGGAAAATGAGAAATTTGAGTTTTAAATTTAAACGCGCGAGGACCGCACTTAGCCTCTATACACAGTGCGTAGAAATGCACACGATCTGTGTAATGAGTGCGGACCCATGAATTTTTTCTATATAGAAAAAGTTGGGGTCCGCAGGTCCCATGTGTCTTACCTGCGGACCCCCGCGGGCGAATTTTTAAACCATATTTTTCCCTAAAAATAAAATCTAAAGCCTGAAACATAATTGTAAATGGATGAAATACAAGATTAAGAGGTCGTGGATTACCTGGGACTGACGGTTCTCGATTTCGCCAGACGTATTTTCCGGAATCTTCACAGGAACTTTCTTACCCAAAAGCTTTTTACTCTTCACTCTAAAACTGAACAGTAAAAATGAAATTGAAAAAGTCCTTTTTATAAGTTTTTTCGAATAAATGAATTTTTAATTTGTTTATTTTTCACTTTAAAAATGGTATTTTTGAAAATCATTTTTACTGATCTTAAACAAGTATGTGTAATGTTTCAAGTTTTTGTGCAAAAATTGGATTTTTCAGGAAAACTGATCATTTTTCAACAAAGATCATACTTTTATCACTTTTTCGGACTCTTTCAAAAATTTACGAAAAAGCGAAACATTGGAGTCCTCTTTTAAGCCCTTTTCAGACTCTCTAAATATGAAAAGATTGCCGAGTAATTGATTATTCAAATTTGTTAAAGTAAATGAATGATCGTCCCTTCAGTATAAGTTTACCCCTTTTACAGACTGAAATGGAATATTTACGAAAAAGGTATACATTGATTAATTACGGTCAATAGAGTTCTCTCCCGCATTATTTTATCCTTTTTCGGGCTCGAGAGACTAAATTTACGAAAAAGTACACCCATGGAGTTTTCTTAAATTTTTTCTTTTGACTCCCTAAAATTGAAAAACACTGAGTTTCTCCTATACTGGACTCGTTAAAATTTAACAGTAAAGGACCTGTTCAATTTTAAAACAGGAACGAACCACTCCTTCTTAGGGTTCGAATCTTAAACTAAGTTGGACTCATCTAAAGGATGAGCTTATAAGAAAGCAAATGTTATCCTCCTCAAGCTTGTCAAAAATAAAGAGGTACTTGCCAGAAATGGTCGGGGAAAAGAGAGAAAAATGGGCGTGTTTGTTGTATTTTGATTTTTTGAAAATCCAGTCAACCACTCTTGAACACGACACTTTCATTCACCTGGGTTGGGAAATCCTTTGCCTAACAGTTAATCAAACCACATTGAAAGTCTTCAGCCAGTTTCTGGGTATTAGATTTGGGTCAATTATCACCAAGCCATCTGTAGTGTCGTTATATGTTCAAGAGGACAGTTAAAATAAACCATTCATCTGCAAAATATCTGTCATCCATTTTTGACCATCCCTGAGTCAGTCCTTGCCAATATATTTTCAAAACTTGATCTATGATTTCCTGTTGTGGGCTTCCCTACGACAGATCACTTTCTATCGACGACAACTCATTGTCTAGAAAGATGATCTATAAATCGTCAGTACCTTGGAATCTGCATGCCTTAATGGCAGGTTTCTCGCCTTCGACGACAGGTTGCATCATTGACCTTCGATCGAATGATTCCGTGAGATGTTCGACTTCAGCTCATTCATTCACATTTCGTGGATTGTACTGAGTACTTTGAGAGCCATTGACATTACTGGTGGTTTCTCTCACACTTGTTAACAGTTTACATCATTGGCTGGTAATCAAGTGGTTTCTACCATGTTCGACTACAACACATTTATTCACATGGATAGAATCGTACTAGTTCAAAATGCAGAAATCAAGACCCTGGATCTAGTTTCTACCATCCAGGCTGCAAGGAATTTTGTTATCATTCATACAGTAAACTATTTATAAACATATGGCTGCGTCCATACTGTGTCTACACATGTCTATACTGTGATGTATTCAAAATCATTCCTGTATCAAAAAAATTTAAGTTAGTTCTAGTTAGTTTTGATATGAGTATGGGAATGCCTACCTCAGTGATGATATTATTACATATATATATTTTGCATTGAATGTTTTTACAGGTTCCGACTAGGGTGTCCACAGGATGATCCTTGAAATGATAAAGTACTACACTCTTCATATATGACAGACTTCAGTTTCATCTATTCCAGACTTTGCACTTTAGGGGGCAATCTGTTACACTAAAAATTTTCATCCTGACATTCTGCTATGGGTATGAGCTCATTATAACTCATACTTCCTCCTTTTGCAAGTCTAACATATCATTTCTTCATATCAAGCCTTGAAAATCAGAGAAAAGTTCCTAGAAATCTCCTAAACTTTGGTATCGCACTTTCTCTATACATTGCCTGCGGGCCCGCACCTAATGTTCAGCTATCCTGCGGACCAACACCACAATTTCTATGTGTTATAGGTGCGGACTCCTGTAAAACTAAAAAAGGTGAGAAAGTAAAGTTAAAAAGTTGATTTGATATTAATTCTAGAAGATTCTAGACGAGAATTTTCGGGAATAAGTACGCTTTGATAAGGTACATGTATCCCTTACCTTATGGAGCTAACCCCTTGATGTGAGGAGCTTATCCATTTGAAGGAGGATTCTATCCCTTCATATTTGGAACAAAAAAACCTGTCTTTTCCATTATAAAAAGAGGCATTGGGTAGCCTCAAAAGGGAGTTGGAGCTTTAGAATATTTGAAGATAAGTGCTGTTGAGATTCAGACTCAGTTAAAACAAGACTTTTGTGAGGAGAGATCACATACCTCTATTTGTCTTGGTTGAAAGAGTGTAGATCTTGTCAAAGTAGAGGAGACTCCTGCTTCGGACCCCGAGAAGGCCTGTGCAACATCAAGGCTCAGGTTGTAAGGTTTTCCTTCTTTTGAAATTAATACAAATATACTCATTTTTCTCAATAAGCTGTTTGTTAATGGTTTATTTCATATATTCCTTGATCACTATGATAAGCATGGTTTATGATGATGTCTATACAGGTGATATGTAATACTTTGCTTGTTTGTGACTGCAGGTTTACAAACGAAACTCCTTCAAGCGCGCGAAGGACAACAACAACTTCAAACAAGCACTGGACATAAGGTAGGTCTTTTAACACCTATATAGAGCTTTTCATATATCATATATGCTTAGAGAAAGATTAGTCTATTTAGCTGTTTGTTGCTATATACTTTTAGTACTAGGGAGATCGGTCTTGTCCGCAAGAACGATTTATCCGTCCAACACTGCCCTAGACCCTGACAGGGGGGGCTACCACCCCCCATGTGACCCCCCCAACGTTGTTCCCAACACAACGTACAGGGGGGGCTATTGCCCCCCTATTACCCCCTTGTGCGTGATTAGTCATGGAAAGAATATAACAAAAACCCAAAATTCTCCCACTTGTTGTTTTCTTTCCAAAGGGGGCCACAAGAGAGCTGAGTCATTAGCCCAGATTTGCAATACCCATTGTTTCTCTACACCAAGAGAAATTTTGAGTGCCCACAGAATTTTTCAATGCATCTGAAACATTATTCAAAGTGTCCACCTTTACCAGCAACACCCTTTTAGCTTCAACCATATATCTCACAAAGTGATATTGAACATCAATGTGCTTTGTCTTTGAATGATAAGAAGGGTTCTTAGCCGAGAAAATTGCACTTTGGCTATCACAGTCTATCCTTATGGCTTGCTGCACCAACCCCATACTTGAACACAATCTCTTCAACCAAAATACTTCGTTGCTTGCATGAGTAGCTGCCACGTATTCTGCCTCTATAGTTGAAAGAGCCACTACAAACTGTATTTTACTCATCCAACTTACTGCACCTCCAAATAGGCTAAACACATACCCACTTGTAGATCTTCTTTGGTCCAAATCTCCGGCCAGGATTTGCATCAACAAAACCACGAATGTCCAACACTCTTTCCAATCCTGGTCTTCCCTGGTAGCACAAGACATAATCACTAGTGCCATGCAAATATCTAAAAACTCGCTTTACTGCTATCCAATTCTCCTTCCCTGGGTTTGACATAAACCTGCTCAATACTCCCACTGCATGCGCAATGTATGGTCTAGTACAAACCATTGCATACATGAGGCTACCCACTGCACTTTCATATGGAACACGGGACATATCCTCCTCTTCTTCTTGTGTCTTGGGACACTATTCAATAGACAAATTTACACCTACAAGAATCAGAACATTCATCGGTTTACTATCTTTCATATTCAACCTCTAAAATATAGTCTCGACATACTTCCTCTGGTTAAACTTGAGCTTCCTCTTTGCTCGATCTCTCTTAATTTCACTGCCCAAAATATGGTTACAGCACCAAGATCCTTCATGTCGAATTTGGAGAATAGTTGGGTCTTAAAATGTACGATAATTTCTTTGTCATTTCCAATAAACAACATATCATCCACATACAAGATCAAATAAATAACACGGTCACCAATTAATTTAAAATAAACATAGTGATCCTCCTTGATTCTGGTGAAGCCAAGTTCCCGTATATAGGTATCAAATTTATGATACCACATCCTTGGTGACTGTTTTAACCCATACAGAGAATTCTTTAACCTGCATACCAGTTCTTTCTTGCCCTTCACCATAAGGCCTTCAGGTTGTTTAATGTAGATCTCCTCTTCCAAATCCCCGTGAAGAAATGATGTCTTCACATCCATCTGTTCTACCTCAAAATCAAATGCAGTAGAAACAGATAAAAGTAATCTAATAGAAGTAACTTTGGCAACAAGAGAAAAAATATCACCAAAATCAATTACCGACACTTGGGAATAACCTTTTTCTACTAACCGAGCTTTATATTTATCCACCTTGCCTTCTACATTCATCTTCTTCTTAAACTCCCATTTTCTCTCGATGGGCTTCCTTCCAGCCGGCAACTCCACCAGATCCCATGCCTCTGTTTTTGCAGGATGCCGAAAAATTCATCAACCATGGCCTCCTTCGAGTTTTCCATCCTCTGAATCTACTACCTCCACGATAGTTCTGGAATCATCATCGGTTATAGTTAAAGCAAAATTTGGAAGCAATCGAGATGGAATATATCTTTACGGTTGTCTTCTTTCTGAGGCCCGATCTTCTCATAGGCTGGGTTTGTGGCTCTTTCTCTTCTGAGTCTTCTTCTATTGTAGAGTCAGATTCATCCTCCTTTAGCTCAAACTCTCTCTTCTCAGGTTCCTTTGGTAGGAATTCATGTTTAAGAATATCTTTCACCTATCTAAACACCACATCTTGACTGTAAACAACCTTCCTTGTTTCTGGGTTCCAAAGCTTGTAACCCTTTAAACCATCCTTATACCCAATAAAGATGCATCGTTCAGATTTATTATCCAACTTGTTCCTTTTCTCCTTTAGAACATGCACATATGCATCCCATCCAAATACCCTTAGATGTGAAAGAGAGGGTTTCTTACTAGTCCATACCTCATGTGGAGTCCTCACTCAACGGCGATGAAGGTGATATATTGGCAAAGTGTTAGCCACCTATAAAAATTTGTCATATCAAATGGTGGCTAAAAAATTTTGGTAGCCTTCAAGAAACAATTTTATGGCCAAAATGTGAGTTCTTGAAGTCTTCTGAAGATAACTAATCCTTTAGTTAATCTTCAACCTTTCTTCATCCTCCCTCATAAATCTTGAAAAAAATTGCTATTTACGAAAAGCCCTTTCAAGAAACCTCATTTCCCATGGTACACTGCTGCCTGGTATTTGACCTCCATTTTTATCCCCTTTTTCTCCATAAAAATCCCTCCATAAGCCTCTTTTAACCTTCAAATTCACTTCAAAACCCTTTTATAACCATTTGGTCTCCTTCCATTTGGTTTTAAAAGCCTCCATTTACCTATCGAAACCACTAAATTGGCTTAGAAAACTCTGTTTTAGGCCAAAAATGCCTTTTCTGCGTATAAGGTTTCCTAAGCCCCTGAGGGCTTAACTCTGGTAAAGCCTTTCGCTTTAGGGGACCATAAGCCCCGTAAACGGGTGCTAAAATTCCTTAAACCCCCGTTCAAAACCTCATTTTCCTTTTTTATTTCGTAAAACCTGACTTTCTTTGTTATTTCACAAATCCGATAGTTAAAAGTTTAAATGAATGTTGACCGTTGATCTAAAAACCGATCAACGATCATCAGTAAATCACATCGCAAATATTCATCTTACCCTTTGTTATTTTCCTCCCACTGATGCAATCCTGTGATCGTTTCTCCACCGTTGATCTGATCCATTATGCCCAGATCCAACGGTCCATGTTGCTCCATTTTCCAAACCCGCTGTTCCACCTTTTTCCTTCATGATTAAATCTCCACCGTCGATCTAGTTTTTAGATCAACAACTCGCGCTTAATTGCATCGCGCAAAGTCTGAAGTGCCATCCCTTGGCTTCCTCCGATTATACAATCTCTGATTTAATCAGGACCGTCGATCATCCTTTTATTCAACAGTCATTACCTCATTGCATCATAAAAATCCTTTTGTTCGTTCCCTTTCCCTCCTCCTACTGCGATCCCGCGATTCAATCTGAACTGCCGAATCCATAAGAACCGATGGCTCATATTTAATCACGCTCCTCTTGAAAGCCCTTACCATTTCACCCACCGTTGATCTTTCCTAGATCTAACGGCCCACGCTTAATCACATCGGTGCATTTCATTGTTGCTTTACTCCTTGCCACCGCCGATTTGCGATCTTGCGATCAAATATAGGCTGTCCATTTCATAGATCCTACGGTCTAGATCAAACTTGACCTTTCTTTTTTATTTCACAAAGCCCGACAGTGTAATTCTTCGGTGAAGATCCACCATTGATCTTTGCAGATCAATGGTCTACATTGATCCCAATCTCCGCCTGATCTCCTGCCTCATATTCCTTTCATCACTCTATTTTCAAATCCATATCATCAAATCATCTAAATCCTATGGTCTAGATTTGACCCGCCGATCTCCTTCCTCCGTACTCCCAGTCCCACCACCCGCACCCTCTTTTCCCTTCATTTTTCATTGTTTTCCTATGTATTTTTCCATTCATAAAGATTTACGTTTTTACATTGGAAACCATGTTTATTACGCATAATCAGTTTAAAACCTTGGTTTTTATAAAGAATTGTGCTTTTCTCCACCATGGGCCCCACCTTTTATTTTTAACCCGCAACGCTTCATCCATCGCACTCAACCCGTGCCATTGGATCTTCTACCCATCATCCAAAGGCTCAAACTGCATATCGCATGATTTTTTCTCTTGAACGCTAACACCAGAAATTTACGCGATATAAGCGATTTTGAAAAGACACATGTCAAGCGCAAACCTATATCGTGTTTTTAATCCTGGCCATCGATTGCTCTAATTGGATGGTTTACATTTCATTATAACCCCAAGTATTTTTTCCTCATCCATTCTCCAAAAAACTTCATTGCTTCATATCCACCATTCATCCTTTTGATCGAACAACCCGGACTTAATCCTACCACCATTCACCATCTGACCTCCCAATTGAACTCACCGTTTGATCTGGATAGTTGGTTGTTTTCATCCAACGACCACGATCTAATCTCGCAACTGAGATTTCCAAAGCAGCCTTTGAACCCATTCTTCATGGTTTTTCTTAATTTTTATTGTTATGTGCAGGTTTTAAGTTTTTTCCATAGTTCTACAAAGAAATCAAAGGCCAGGGATGACGATCCCCAGGCCATTATTCGTGAATATAAAGAATCTGCAGGGTTCCAAATATGATTTTATCTTGCCTCATGAGCACTGGTAACATTATAAAACCCTATGCGCGCCTACAAAATAAATAAAAACACAGTGAACCTCAATCAAAAAAGGAGTATCAGTGTCAAAGGATAAAATCAAAGCAGAAATGAAGAATTTATGATTTAAACACAGTTTTTAGGGATTCAGGCATAAATCCAACTATCAAAGGCCTAATCCACACAGTTAAAGACATTATGAAGACTTGAAGACAAAAAATTAAGCCTAATTAGTTCTAAAACACAGAGCAAAGACAGATTAAAGGTGTTTTTGAATAAAACAAAGAAATCTATCAGTCTGAAAGGCCTCCACCGCCACATGAGAGGCTAATTGAATTCATCCCAGTTACCAAAGCTCCACCTACAGCCTCAATAAATCTAAGAAGTCGGAGTTATTGCCTCAGTTAGTGATATTTTTTTTAAAGAGGCCAAATTTATTGCAAATCCTACCTGAAAGAGTTCTAAAGTCAACAAACTCTGCCAAAACTGCTAAAAACTTAATAAAAACCAATTAATACCAAGAAATATCAGAAAACTTCTCCATTGAGCCCCTCAAATGCCGAGAAGCATTAAAATGTATTAATTGAGCCTAGAGATATTTTCTCTCATCCCACCTCCTCATTTCTTCTATAAATACTTCTGTAGAAGATGAGATAATGTTGGTCACTGCATATCTGTTGCCTCTAAATATTTTTCTGAAGCTGCTATAAGCACTGTTTGTAATTGAAGATACCTAAGTTGAGATGAGAAGTATGAAGCTGTAGAGAACCACTGGACTTGATGATTGTAACTGGTTTGAACATCAAATACAAGCTGATTTATGGGATCCTGGTCTATGTCAACGGTGATGTGTTTCTTATTGTAAATTGTTATTTTCTTTTTGTTTCCATTTTGTCTACTTTCTCTGATAAAGGAAAACAAATATAGAGTTAGGATTTACTGTCAGAAGTACACTAATCTTACTGATAAACTTTATGTTTATGTTATCCTCCAATTGTGTATTTAGGAATGATTTAATACAGCCCAAGCAGTTAAGGAATGTTGGTGTTCCCACGTCTTACTGTCTAAACTTTAAACATTGTTCTTGAATGTTATTTTCATTACTTGCTAAGTAGAGTTTGACTAGGAAATTTTATGGTTTGCCCTGTCTTCTAGTTTTCCTCCAAAGGTTGTTTGAAATTTTCCCTTAAGAGTATGTTGAAAGCAGGATAGGTTCAAAGTCCTTACCTGATCTTAGACTAATTTGTATGTTTATCTAGAATGTTTTCCTTTTGAATATTCTAAAAGCAGGATAGGTTCAAAGTCCTTACTTGATCTTAAGCTATTCCTTGTGTTTTTAAATGTTTTCTATTGAAAGTGCATCAAAAGAAGGCTAGTTTCAAAGTACTTACCTGATCTTAGATTACTTTTATGTCTTTCTTAAGTGCATGCCAAAATCAGGATAGTTTCAAAGTACTTACTTGATTTTAGGTTGCTCTTTGTTTCTTCATTTTTTTTTTCTCCATATTTTATTGTTTCCATTCCATAAAATCAACTTAAAGAGATCCTTTGACATAGATGACTTGCCCCATGGACCACTCTTGAACCTTTTTGTTTCAATTAAATCCTATTATGACTCCATAGCCCAATGGATTGAAGCTGTTTCTTGCTTATCTTGTTAGCTAAATCACTCTTTCACTTTCACATCTTCACCCTTCATTTAGACTTCCTTCACCTTCATTTTATCTTTGCCCAACCAAAAAACCAAAGAAAACCTTGTTCTTCATAACTAGCCTAATATCATACTAAAAACCTTAAAGATAAATCAATCTTTGCACTAATAGAGAGATCCCTCTCTGGATTTAGGAGGGCTAGATCCTAGAATCCCAAAGTGGTTCATAATGTTGTCTCTGCAGCTTTAGTCTCACCAATTTGCTAAAATTACAAAGGCCTAAAATTTTTGGTGACTCCACTAGGGATTCTGAGTTAATTTCATCTTAGAAACCTTTAAAAACCTCAGAAGACCCATAATCTTCTTAGATTTGTATTCATAATAAACATGGTGGTGGAACCATAAAACATTTTACCTCCTTAAGAGCTAAACATTTTCCACCTGGCGACTCCACAATCCTAAACAGAACTTACAACTCCACTGGGAAACCCATTATCACCATAAAATCATTTAACCTCAGTTAAGAAGACTTTAAGCATTGAAGTTTTCTTGTTTAAATATCAGTTAGCCTCCTAAATATTGTCATATTTGGTTAAAATTTTCTTGTAAAGTTAGGTCTGAAAAACATAGCATAGTGGCTCCTAGAAGGATTCATACTAGAGCCTATTCCGACCCAAATCCTCCTGAGATAGTTGATAACCCTGAAAGAATACTTAGGAAGTCTCCTAAGGCTAAAATTTCAACTATTGTCAAACCACTCCATAGAGCTAATTCTGTCCCTGAAAACCTTTGCAGCTCTACAAGAATCACAAGTTGACTTAAGAAATCCATTCAGAACTAGGTCACTTGAAGATTTAGATCAGATATATTTTGAGCCTTCACTTTCATCCCAAGATAGAAGTGAACATCCTGGTAGCAGAGAAACTACTCAACCTGATTTACATTTCCTTCATAATTTTGGTTTCTCTCATTCAAGATCAGCTTAACAGTCTCTTGCTGGTCCATCCACTTCTATTCCCCATACATCCACTGTTCAAACTACACCATTCCATCAACCTCCTCCACTTGTAAACCCCCCACTTTTTCCACAACCTCCTATCATGGCAACATGGTATGCCCCTCTAGTCCTTATTTTACCTTTAGTCAATCTTCCACAGGACTATCAGTCCAAGATACCATTGTATGATGCCAGTGGTGCTACTATTGCTTCACAACATGTGGATAAGATGAATGACTACTTTGACAGAAATGAGATTGATGATGAAACTCTCAAACTTAGATTATTTGCTCAAATTTTAGGGGGAGAAGCAAGAAAATGGTTCAAAGGCTTAACCCCTCACAAAATTAATGATCTCCAAGCCTTCCATCAGTTATTCTTAAACAAATGGGAAGTTTAGAAAAATCCTCTCCAAATACTTTCAGACTACAAGAATATCCACAGAAACACCAGGGGAAGTGTTCAAGTTTATTGCAATAGGTTTAATAGTGTGTATAATGCACTTTCCCCAGATTTGAAACCTCCACAAGGCTCAGCTTTAAACAAGTTTCCTGAAGGATTTGATCCTGAAATGGCTTATCAACTTAGAGAAAGAGACCCTCTGACTCTAGAAGATATGCAAAAAGGAGCTCTTGCTATGGAAGTTAATTTAATGGAGAAAAGAACAAGAATGAGGAATGAGAATAAAGTGTCATTTATAGAGGAATATGCACCTTCCACATCTAGCTCTAAGATGGAAATAATGATGGAGGAGATGATGAAAAAGATGAGCATACTTGAGAGAGCACAAGCTAGTTAAAACCAATCAGCTCCTCAAAACAGAAATCAAAATCAAAATCAGAATTTTAGGAGAAACCAGCCTCAAAACAGACCAAGGGAGGATGATCAACAGATTACACCTCCTTTTCATCAAAAATATGTAAGTGAGGTTGGATAAACAACAGAACAAACAGAGGAAGATGACATAAACATGTTGGGAGTAGACAATGATGATTATGAAGTTCATTACAATAGGAAACAAGGTCAATACACACCCTATGATGATAAAAGAGAAGAAGGTGAATTTTATTATCAAGAATTGGAAAATGTCATCATAGAAACCCCAAAGGAATATGACCTTAGGAGTAAGAGAAATCAAGAAAATCCCAAGACTAAGACCTCTGAAAATTCTGCAAAAAGCAGCCCTATGAATAAATCCAAAGTTACAAAACAGAAAGACAAAACAGTGGCTGGAAATTCTAATAAAGAAAAAGAGAAGGGCACTCAAATTAATGAAAAAAAGAGTGCAGACCTTAGCAACATTAGCACCTCATCTAGTGCTCTTGTTAAAACAATTTTGACTAATGTAAATAGAGGAAATCAACAACCTGATTTTGGTGATAGAATGGTAGTTGATAAGGCTGAAACAAGCATTTTAAGAAATTAGATGCCTTTTAGTTTGGAGTAGGAAATTGCCAGAATCAAAATCTATGTTCCTCTCATTTAATTAGTGCCCAAGATGTATATAGATCACAGATTTTGAAGGCTTTTAAAATATAAGAGAATAATGACACTGTCAATCTTAATGATGACCAACCAAAGCTCATATTCGGTCCTAAGATTGAGGGTAGATATCAAGAAGGACCAATTCCTCCTTTTTATGTTAGTTTAAAGATTCATGACAATATTTTACACAATGTTATGCATGATTCAGGGGCCTCTCATAACTTAATTCCCAAAGCTGTAATGGAGAGCCTAGGCCTTGAAATCACTAGACCATACAAAGATCTTTAATCCTTTGACTCAAGCAGAGTGAAATTTTTAGGTTTGATCAAATATCTTTGCGTAAACTTAGCACAAATTATAGCCAAGTGTTTAGTAATGGATATTGTAGTGGCCGATGCACCCCCCAAGTATGGTATGTTGTTATCAATATCGTGGGGAGCTAAGTTACAAAGAAAAATGCAAATGGATATGGCATATGCTACCATCCCTATTTTTAATCAAACTAGAAGAATTTATAGGGAATCTCATATGCAATACATGGTTACCAGCCAAGAGAGACCACAAAAATCTCCTCTTTAGTTTGTACATACATGCCTTGATTCATTTATCCTTTTCAATGATGAAACATTCAGTGAGCAAGAAACATTAACTGAATTAGTTCCAGATATAGAAAAGAGGAAGATAAGACAAAAGTGTCATAACAGTTTGCCAAATCAGAAAATCACAGCAAACAAGTCACAGTTCTAGAGTTGCAAGTCAGTCATCCTTTGCTTTTCAACCTTGAAATTCAAGAGAAGAGTCCTCAACACAACAAAAAACACGAGGAAATAAAATAAATTCAACATAGTGCTGATCTACAAGAACAATCCAAAAGCACACTAGATGAAGAGGATAGTAGTCAAACTAATGAATCTGAAACTAGTCCTCTTTGGAGTATGAAATTTGATGGATCTTGCACTAAGAATGATGTAGGTGCAGGAGTGTGGCTTCAAAATAAAACGAATAATCATACTGAAGGGCATTCCTACAAATTAAAATTTCAATGCACCAATAACATAGTTGAATATGAAGCCCTCCTTTTAGGCCTCCACTTATTGAAGAAATTAGGGGCCAAAAGAATAAAGGTTCATGGTGATTCTGAACTAATAATTAGGCAAGTGAATGGAGAATATACTGCGAAACATCCTAGACTTAGAGCCTATCGAAATGATGTCATGGATTTATTGAAAACATTTGAGGAATTCAAACTTATCTTTGTCCCAAGAAATCAAAATATCCAAGCTAATGGTTTAGCTTTTTCTTCTAGAACATGCCTAACTCCTTATGAAACCAAAAAATGCAAAACTCAAATCAAATTTCGACCAGCTGTCCCTAATAATGAAAAATATTGGCAAGTGTTTGATGGAGACAATCAAATAGAAGACTTCCTACAGTCTAGAAATGAATTTGAGCTATCAAGTTCAGAGTTAGATTGTGAATCAGACTGTCCTGTGTAATAAAATCTGCTTGATAAAGAAGTAAAGTCTCCAGAGATTGTTGAGATAAATCTGTTAGCTAATAAAATTGGATAAACTACAAAAATTAGTGCAGATTTAGGAAAAGAAGACTTAGAAACACTGAAATCTAATACTCAAAGTTTGCCAAAAGGTCTGGTCCCACTAGAAGAGTTGTTTGAATTCAATGATGTTTCCAAGAAACCAAAGCTGGAGCCTGTTGAAACTGAAGTAGAAGAGTGTAATATAGGTAGTGAACTAAAACCAAAAATGATCAAATTGTCTAAGACTTTGCCAGCTCACATCAAACTGAAATACATTGAGCTATTTAAAGAATTTTCTGATGTTTTTGCATGGAGTTATGAGGATCTGAAGCCCTATGACACAAATATAATTCAACACAAGATACCTCTCAAAGAAAACCAAAAACATTTAAAAAAAAAATTGCGCAGAATCAACCCTGTTCAATTACCTTTGGTTGAGAAGGAAATCAAGAAAATATATGAAGCTGGAATTATTGTCCCTATTAGATACTCTGAGTGGGTTTCTAATTTAGTGTCAGTTAGGAAAAAGACAGGAGAAATAAGTCTTTGTATTGACTTTAGGAACTTAAACAAAGCTTAATTAAAGAAAAACTACCCTTTACCCAAGATGGATCACATTTTACAAAGGGTAGTTCGTTCTAAAAGAATTTCTTTGCTAGATGGCTTCTCAGGATACAATTAGATTTTAGTACATCCTGATGATCAACTCAAGACAGCTTTTACCACACCTTGGGGCACTTTCATGTATGTGAAAATGCCCTTTGGTTTAATGAATGCTGGTGCTACATTTTAGAGAGCCATGGATATTGCATTCTTGGAAGAATCAGGCTACTTCATCATTATTTACCTTGATGATATTACTATTTTTTCCAAAAAAGATGAAGAACACCTAGAACACTTGAGAATAATCTTTGAGAAATGCAGAAAATTTGGGTTATCTTTAAATCCGAAGAAAACAATGTTTGGTCTCCAAGAAGGTAAACTACTTGGACACATCATATCAGAAGAGGGAATAAAGATAAACCCAAAAAGGATTGAGGGTATATTGCAAATCACTCATCCTAGAAACATCAAGGAACTTCAATCTTTCATTGGAAAGATTAATTTCTTGAGAAGGTTCATATCCAACTTAGTTGAACTCCTTAGAAACATAACAAATATGTTGAAAAAGGAAAAAGGAGTTCAATGGACCTTGGAAGCAAAGAAGTCTTTTGAGTTGGTAAAACAAGCATTAACCAAAACACCAGTTCTTATTAGTCCTTAATTTTCAAAAGAATTTTTCATTTTTTCATTTTTATCAGAACATACGGTGGCTGCTGTCCTATTGCAAAAAAATCCACAGGGACAAGAGCATCCCATTGCATTGTTTAGCAAGGCATTGAGAGATGCACCTCTAAAGTATAATATTATGGAAAAACGAGCCTTTTCCTTAGTCAAAGCCTTAAAATACTTCAGAGTTTACATTCTGCACTCCCACATAATTTCGTTTGTCCAAAATTCAGTTGTAAAGGACATTCTAACACAGGACCCAGATGGAAAGAGAGGTAAGTGGATAGCTGTGATAATTGAATATGATTTATAAATCAAGCCCACTAAACTCATAAAAGGCCAAGGAATATCAAGATTAATGGCTGAGTCTAATTTTGAAGCTCTTGATATAAACATGATAAATGCATTAGATGAATAGGAGGAATTGTAAACTCCTATTGTTGAAGATCACTTTATGAATTCCTCCTGGTATGCTGATATTTTATATGTTTTTCTCAATTTGAATACACCTCCTGGTTTTTCTAAGACAAAGGAAAGATTTTTAAAGTTAAAAGCTATTAACTATTGCATTTTAGATAAATGTATATATTGGAAAAATGCTAGTGGGTTATTTCTTAAATGTTTGCCTGAGAATGATGCAGAGAAAATCAAGCATGAGTTCCATGAAGGAGAATGGATAGGCAACCTCTATTGGAAGACAACTGCCAACAAAATCCTTAGAGCTAGGTACTATTGGCCCACCCTCTTTCATGATGTCCATAAAATGATTATTTCTTGCCATAAATGTCAACTCTTTGAAGGCAAAAGAAAATTGCTTCCTTTACCCTTGCATCCAATTAATGTTGAAGCTCCTTTTCAACAGTGGGGTCTAGACTTCATAGGAGAAATCCATCCACCCTCATCTGCCCAACACAGATGGATTCTCACTGCAACAGACTACTTTACCAAATGGATAGAAGCCATCCCTTCTAGGCAAGCCAATCACTCTGTCATTATAAAATTCCTTAAAACTCATATCCTATCTAGATTTGGTTGTCCTAGGAAGATTATCACTGACAATGCTGCTGCATTTGGATCCAAAAATATGGTTGAATTCTATCACAAATATCAGATTACATTGGGCCATTCTACTGCTTATTACCCTCAAGGTAATGGGCTGGTAGAATCCTCAAACAAAAGTTTGGTGAACATAATCAAGAAGTTGCTTGAGGAAAATAAGAAATCATGGCACACAAAGCTAGTACATGCATTATGGGCTGACAGATTAACACTTAAAAAATCAATTGGAATGTCACCCTACTAGCTTGTTTATGGAGTAGATGCATTTTTTCGAACCAACCTAGGAGTGCCAGTCATGAAGCTGATCCAAGAAGTACAGTTTGAAGACAATGAAATCAGCAGAATAATTAATCAGACCATACATCTTCGGCAAACCAGAGAGGAAGTCTATAACAGAGCATTACAAAAGCAAGAAAACATCAAGAAGATTTTTGATAGAAGGACAAAGGCCAGTGATTTCAGCATTGGTGACAAAGTTTTAAAGTGGGATTCAAGAAGAGAAGATAAGGGCAAGCATGGGAAATTTAATAACTTATGGCTTGGCCCTTATCTCATTCATTCTACTACTGGTAACAATGCTTATTTATTATAAGAATTGAATGGAGCTAAACTGTTTGGGGGTCTTGTCAATGGCAGGATGCTCAAACATTATTTCTCTTGACCATATCAGTTTGGAAGCCTTTTTTTTTTTCTCATTGTAAACATTACATCCATCATTGCGTTCAAAGTTAGAAAAAATCAAAAATACAAAAACAATATGTAGGTTTTAACCCTGAACAGAAATTATCTACACACGAATCTTATAACAGAAAATAAACAATAGCGAGATCATAAAACATAAAATAGATAAACACAGAGATTTTCCCCTGGATCCCAAATCGGGACGACCAGCTTGATTTTCATTATATTCCTTTTAGTGTTACAACACACATATATATACATGCCGAAGCATACATAAACCCCAATCCATAAACCCTGGATTAGAACATAACCGTAGTTCCCTTGACCGGATCTACAAAAATATCAGGGGCAGAAAACCATCGTACCCCAAAACCATGTGCAAAACCATGCACAAAACCATGGACGCGGACTACCCACCGGAAATTAAGGACCAAAAATTTTCGCTGGGGCTTAGTCTTGGAAAGAATATAACACATACCCAACAAAATAGAAAGAGAAAAGAGGGCAGATTGTAAAAAACAAGAAAGGTACAACCCCATACCAAAAAAGAGAAACAAAGTCTGAAAGTGTGCAAGCTCAAATGCCACTCCTAAGAAACACACTCCTAGTTAGTCATACAGCCTAATCATGACTAGTTAGTTTTCAATTTACTGCAATAGGTTAGTGAAATAGATTTTCCAAACAACTTAATCTTGGATTATCAGTTAGGTAGATTAGGATAGAAGAAAAAAGGTTCAAACAAGCTCAAAATCTGAACCTATGAGTTTCAAAAATATGCATGGCTCTAATATGTTTAAATCTTGAGCCAAAGATAGAAGAAAACTGGTTCTAATATGCCCAAAACTTGAACCAGAGAACAAAGAGAGAAAAAATTGAACAAGCCTAAAAAAACAGAGCTGAAGAAAATAGAAGGATGTTCTTAAACTTTTAGATATTAAGCCTTCACCATTTTGCTTTAATTTTCTGCAATTTTTAGTCTATGTGCAGCTTGTTTTTATGCCATAGATATGCATTTAATTTTTTGTTTTAGAATTTAGTGAATAAAAATCTGTCAGAAAGTTTAATCCTGACAGATTTTAGTTAGGTAGAGAAGCTTATGAACTCAACTTCTTAATCTGAGTTCATGGAGAAATAAGGGTAGAAATACACTCGTTTTAGGTTTTCTCAAAATAATAAAATGTTTTGTGAAAAGATTTTTCCAATCCAAATTCATTCTAAAAGAAGAAAAAATGGTAGATCATTAGGATTGGGTAAGTAGAGAGCTTGTTTTGATAGAATTCCATTATTTTTGATGGCTGCTAACATTGTTAGAGCAAAGGAAGTTCAGTAAAGGAAAGAAAGTTGTAGCCCAATAGATGAGGCATTTATCAGCTTCCAGAGAAGACATGTCTGAGGTTCTTGGCACCTCCAAGGAGCTGCCATGCCAAGTTGGAGCCGTTGTTAGCCACCTATAAAATTTGTCATGTCAAATGGTGGCTAAAACATTTTTTAGCCTTCAAGAAACAATTTTATGGAAAAATTGTGAGTTCTTAAAGTCTTATGAAGATAAATAATCCTTTAGTTAATCTTCATTGCTGTCTCCCTCATAATCCTGAAAAACATATTGTTTGCAAAGAGAAAGACTGCTCAAAAACCCCATTTTCCCATCATTTTACCCCTCTTTTCACTCATAATTGACCTCCATTTTTATCCCCTTGTTCTCCATAAAAATCACTCCATAAGCCTCTTTTAACCTTCAAATTCAATTCAAAACCCTTTTATAACCATTTGGTCTCCTTCCATTTGGTTTAAAAAGCCCCCATTTACCTATCAGAACCACTAAATTGGCTTAAAAAACTCTGTTTTAGGCCAAAAATGCCTTTTCTGGGTATAAGGTTTCCTAAGCCCCCGAGGACTTAACTTTGGTAAAGCCTTTCGCTTCATGGGACAATAAGCCCCGCAAGTGGGTGCTAAAACTCCTTAAACCCCCATTCAAAACCTCATTTTCCTTTGTTATTTCGTAAAACCCGACTTTTTTTGTTATTTCACAAATCCGATAGTTCAAAGTTTAAATGAATGTTGACCGTCGATCTAAAAACCGGATCATCAGTAAACCACATCACAAATATTCATCTTACCCTTTGTTATTTACCTCCCACCGATGTGATCTTGCGATCGTTTCTCCACCATTGATCTGATCCATTATGCCCAGATCTGACGGTCCATGTTGCTCCATTTTCCAAACCTGCCATTCTACCTTTTGCCTTCATGATTAAATCTCCACCGTCGATCTAGTTTTTAGATCGATGGCTCGCGCTTAATCGCATCACACAAAGTCTGAAGTGCCATCCATTGGCTTCCTCTGATTATGCGATCTCCGATTTAATCATGACTGTCGATCATCCTTTGATTCGACGGTCGTTACCTCATCGCATCGCAAAAATCCTTTTGTCCATTCCCTTTCCCTCCTCCTATTGCAATCCTGCAATTCAATTTGAATCGTCAAATCCAGAAGAACCGACGGCTCGAATTTAATCGCGCTCCGCTCGAAAGCCCTTACCATTGCACCCACCGATTGAATCCCCACCGTTGATCTCTCCTAGATCTAATGGCCCATGCTTAATCACATCGGTGCATTTCATTGTTTCTTTACCCCTCGCCACCGCTGATTTGCAATCCTGCAATCAAATCTGGGCCATCCATTTCACAAATCCTACGGTCTAGATCAAACCCAACCTTTCTTCATTATTTCACAAAGCCCGACATTGTAGTTCTTCGATGAAGATCCACCGTTGATCTTTGCAGATCAATGGTCTACATTGCTCCCAATCTCCGCCCGATCTCCTGCCTCATATTCCTTTCATCACTCTATTTTCAAATCCAGACCGTCAAATTTTCTAAATCCTACGGTCTAGATTTAACCCGTTGATCTCCTTCCTCCGTACTCCCGGTCCCACCACCCGCGCCCTCTTTTCCCTTCATTTTTCATTGTTTTCATAAGTATTTTTCCATTCATAAATATTTAATTTTTTACATTGGAAACCATGTTTATTGCGCATAATCAGTTTAAACCTTGGTTTTTATAAATAATTGCGCCTTTCTCCACCATGGGCCCCACCTCTTCTTTTTAAGCCGCAACTCTTCACTCATCGCACTCAACCCGCGCCGTTGGATCTTCTACCCATCATTCAAAGGCTCAAACTGCATATCCCGTGATTTTTTCTCTTGAATGTTAACACCAGAAATTTATGCAATATAAGCAGTTTTGAAAAGACATGCGTCAAGCGCAAACCTATATCGCGTTTTTTTGACCAAAATCTAAAACCGCTCGAGAGCTGCGTGAAAACCGCTGTCGGTTTTCCGCCTTACCACTTATCTCCGCTACAATAACTCTTTAGTTTTTAATCCTGGCCGTCGATTTCTCTAATCGAACGGTTTACATTGCATTATAACCCCAAGTCTTTTGTCCTCATCTATTCTCCAAAAAACTTCATCGCTTCATCTCCACCGTTCATCCTTTTGATCGAACAGCCTGGACTTAATCTGACCCCCATTCATCCAACCTCCCCCCCTTTTGACCCCAGCAACCAATCCCAGCCATTGGTTGATTTCATCCAACGGTCATGATTTAATCTCATGCCCAAAAGCTGTCTAAACCTATTTTCACAAAATTTTCATAACTTTGTTTGTTTTTTGTAGTTTTTTAAGGTTTTTCCATTATTTAAAATAAAAATAAATGAATGGCCAGGGATGACGATCCCTAATCCAATTATTTACATGAAAAGGAAATTTACAGGGTTCCAACGATGATTTCTCCATGCCTCATGAGAATTTGTGAAGTCGTAAAGCCCTCTGCGCGCCTGCCAAAACAACAAAAACATAGTGAAACTTAATTATATAAAGAGTATCAGTGTCAAAGCATGGAATCACAGCAGAGATGAAGAATTGAAGGTTTTAACAAAGTTCTGAGGGATTAAGGCATAAATTCGACTATCAAAGGCCTAATTCACACAGTTAAAGACATTATGAAGACCCGGAGACAAAAATTAAGCTTAATCAGACCTAAAACGCAGATAAAAAGCAAATTAACAGTGTTTTAGGGAAAAAAAAAGAAATTTGTCAGTCCGAAAAGCCTCCACTGCCACATCAGAGGCTAATTGAATCCTCCCCAGCTACCAAAGCTCCACCTGTAGCCTCAATAAATCTAAGAAGGTAGAGTTATTGCCTCAGTCAGTGATATGTTGTTTAAAGAGGCCAAAGTTATTGCAAATCCTACTTGAAAGAGTTCTAAAGTCAACAAACTCTGCTAAAACTGCTAAATACTTAATGAAACCAATTATTACCGAGAAATATCAAAATAATTCTCCATTGAACCCCTCAAAGGTCGAGAAGCATTAAACTGTATTAATTGAGCCTAGAGATATTTTCTCTCATCCCACCTCCTCATTTATTTTATAAATACTTCTGTAGAAGATGTGATAAAGGTTGGTCACTGCATATCTGTTGCCTGTAAATAGTTTTCTGAAGCTGTTGTAAGCACTGTTTGTAATTGAAGATACCTAAGTTGAGATGAGAAGTTCGAAACTGTAGAGAACCACTGGACTTGATGATTGTAACTGGTTTGAACATCAAATACATGCCGATTTATGGGATCTTGGTCTATGTCAACGGTGATGTGTTTCTTATTGTAAATTGTTATTTTATTTTCGTTTCCATTATGTTCACTTTCTCTGATAAAGAAAAACAAATATAGAGCTAGGATTTTTTTTCAAAACTACCCTGCTCTCACTGATAAGCTTTATCTTTATGTTTTCCTCCAATTGTGTATTTAGGAATGATTTAATACAACCCAAGGAGTTAAGGAATGTTGGTGTTCCCACGTCTTACTGTCTGAACTTTAAACATTGTTCTTAAATGTTATTTTCATTACTTGCTAAGTAGAGTTGGACTAGGAAAGTTTATGGTTTGCCCTGTCTTCTAGTTTTCCTCCAAAGGTTGTTTGAAAGTTTCCCTTAAGATTATTTTGAAAGAAGGATAGGTTCAAAGTCCTTACCTGATCTTAGACTACTTTTTATGTTTATCTTGAATGTTTTCCTTTTGAATATGCTGAAATCAGGATAGGTTCAAAGTCCTTACTTGATCTTAAGTTATTCTAAGTGTTTTAAATGTTTTCTATTGGAAGTGCATCAAAATCAGGTTAGTTTCAAAGTACTTACCTGATCTTAGATTACTTTTATGTCTTTCTCAAGTGCATGCAAAAAGCAGGATAGTTTCAAAGTACTTACTTGATCTTAGGCTACTCTTTGTTCTTCATTTGTTTGATTCCTCTTCTTATTGTTTCATTCCATTCCATAAAATCAACTTAAAGAGATACTTTGGCATAGATGAGTTGCCCCATGGACCACTCTTGAACCTTGTTGTTTCAATTAAATCTTATTATGACTCGATAGCCCAATGGATTGAAGCTATTTCTTGCCTATCTTGTTAGCTGAATCACTCTTTCACTTTCATACATCTTCACCCTTCATTTAGACTTCCTTCACCTTCATTTTATCTTTTCCCAACCAAAAAACCAAACAAAACCTTGTTCTTCATAACTAGCTTAATATCATACTAAAAACCTTAAATATAGATCAATATTTGCACTAATAGAGAGATCCCTCTTTGGATTCAGGAGGGCTAGATCCTAGAATCCCAAAGTGGTTCATAATGTTGTCTCTGCAACTTTAGTCTCAAAAATCTGCTAAAATTACAGAGGCCTAACACCAAGTAACATGCAGTCTCCACTGCCTTTGCCCAGAATTCTTGACCTAACCCGATACCACTGAGCATGCTTCTTGCCTTTTCCATCAACGTTCCGTTCATTCTTTCTGCAACTCCGTTTTTTTGAGAGGTGTATGGAGTAGTCTTCTACCGTGCTATACCACACTTCTTACACAACTCTTCAAATTCCTTCTTGTAGAACTCCCCACTATTATCTATCCTCGGCACCTTTATCTTCTTCTCTGTCTGGTTTTCCACCAGAGCCTTAAATTCTTTAAATTTGTCAAAGACTTTAGATTTCTTCCTCAAGAAATATATCCATGTATTCCTTGAGAAGTCATCTATGAATGAAACATAGTACACATACTTACCCAGTGATGGAACATACATAGGTCCAAACACATCACTGTGCACAAGCTCTAATATCTTGTTAGCCCTCTTAGCACCAGAAGTAAAACTCACCCGATTTTGCTTCTCATATACAAAATTTTCATAGAAATCGAAATCCAGAGAGATATTAGACATAACTTCTACCATACCATTTCCATGCAGTATAAAAAGGCCCTTCTCTCCAATATGTCCAAGCCTTTGATGCCATAGCATGGTATTTTCTCCAGAGACTGCTAGGCTTTCTGCTCCACTTTCGGGAACCACAGAACTATTGCAACCAACAATAACGGTGTTTCCCTAAATCTTTTACAGAGTTCCAATCTGAACTCCCTGCATTAATACCAGTGCTTCTTGAACCATCTTACAGGCATCTTTCTCAAACACTATTTTTACACATGCATCGTCCATATTTTTTATAGAAATCACATTTTTGGCTAATGCAAGAATGTGTAGAACACCAGGAAGTGCTCTAATCCTTCCACCTTACAGCTTCAGCTTGAATTTTCCACGTCTGATGATTCTGGCCTTCCTATCATCACCTAAGAATACATCACCGCCATCATATTTCTCATACTCGCAGAACCACTCCATATGAGGATTAAAGTGAAAGGATGCACCTGAGTCAATCAACCATGACTCATGGTCTACATGTGTATTTGAAGAAGAAGCCAAATACACATCCCCACATTTATCCGAGATGTTTTTTGCCTCTGCAGAAGGAGCATCGTCAGATCCCTTTCCTTTCTTAGGAGCTTTGGATCTGCATTCCCTTTTGTAGTGCCCTTCCTTTTCGCATTTCCAGCACACCTTTACAAACTTTCCAGGAGATTTAGATCTCCCTCTAGATTTAGATCTCCCACTCGAAACCTTATTCTTGTTTCTATTTTGGGACCTTCCTCGTACATATAAGGCATCTCCATTATGGCCCTCCATATTTCTCCTTCTCATTTCCTCTGACAAAAAGGCTGAGACAATATCATCAAAATTCAAGGTAGTTGTATTGCTACCTATTGCAATAACCAGATTGTCCCACGAATCTGGTAGAGAACACAATAAATTGATGCACTTATCTTCATATGAGATTTTAATATCAACATATGACAACTGAATTACCACAGTATTGAAGGCGTTCAGATGCTCTGTCACTAAGTCTCCATCCTTCATCCTCAGGTTATAAAATTTTTCCGCAGGAACAATTTATTCACCAAAGACTTAGATTGGTACAAAGTCCCTAGCTTGTCCCACAAGGTCTTCGCCGTAGCTTCCCCAGATACATTCAACAGTACTAAATCTGAGACAAACAACCGTATTGTGCCCTTTCCCTTCCAATCCATCTTATTCCAGTCTTCATCTGACATTTTCGTTGGTTTAGTACCTGGATCTACCGTGATCCACTGATCTTTATCCACATGGCATATACCTCACATCTTGGAGCTATCTAAAGAAAAGGATGATAAACTGTTGGATCTGGCTATACCATCATTCTCTTGGTGTCGAATATCCTGAAAACGACTGCTCACACATTGAATGCTGACACCTGCAACTCCACTTTGAAAAGTGGATGAAAAACATAAGGCTCAGATGGAAAATTTTACTGCACGATTGAACTTGTGTCATCGAGAGGTGTAGGATCGACTATCAATTTGTTGAATTCTGACAAAGTGAAAATATGGGCCTTAGGAAATCTTTTAGATTCCCCCTAGATTCATCAAAGATGTTGTTACATAGGGAATCTAGAAATCTACAACTCAAAATAGGAATTTGATCTCACCATTGAAATCCTTGCGAAATTTCGAGAAGAATGAGTATAAAATTGACCTCATTCCGACATCAACGAATTTCGGCCTCCAAGGAATCTAAAATATTCCCTCAAGATTTATGAAGATTCTCTTCCACAGGGAATCTACAAAACCACTGCTCAAAAGGAAAATATGGGCGCACCATCGCGTTCCTTCAAAATTCTAGTTAAAATGCATATAAAGTTTAACACATTTTGAAAATTTTACCTCCTTGATCAAAAGATTCCCTTGGCATTAAACAAGAATCTGTCTTGAATTACATGCTCCAACCTACCTCCTCTGCCTTGAAATCCGTGCTTAGGTATTCTGGGTGCATTTGTGAAATTTCGGTTTTAAATAAAATTTCAAGGGTGGAGTTTACAAACTATGCGGTTGGGCTATTGGTAAAAATTAGAATTTGTTGGAGGGAGGTCGGGTGGTCAAACCCTGCCCCCTCTGAACTGTGCGTTTGTTTAACAAATATTTTTTAAATATGTTTCAGGTATGCCTTGGGTGGCCCACCCAGCCAACCCGCATACGACATAAACATATTTATGGTTTTTTTTTTAAATGCGATGTGTTATGGTATTGTAACGTATATCATATATGTTATAACATATTATATATATGTTATATGTTGGATAGTTGGGACCCATGGGGGTCACGACCTCTCGGGCCTTAACAATATGTAATTATTTTATTTTAAATATGATATGTGTGGGTGGGGTGGCAAGGGTGGTGAATCGCCACACCTTTTTTTTTATATATTACTTATGTTTTTATAAACAAATAAGACATTTTTGAAAAATTCAAATTTTGGCCATAGGAGACATTTTAAGTGTCCCACAATTCTACCTGGAAACAAGCTAGAGCTGGCCAAAATCGGACGGCCGGGTTTCTGTAAAATTGTGTCCTCCTTAAGCTTGCCACCTCATCAAGTCAAACCAGAACTTTGACTAATTCTAACTTTCGCATATGAGCTCGGTTTGATGAACCATTCACACCATTGCGATCAAGATGATGATATCTTCAACTTGAAGCTGGTTCGAGAGCAATCCAAAAGATTTGATTTTTTCACTTCCATAAGCCCTCTTTGTCCTGTGTGTGTCTTTGGAGCCACCTGGATCAATCCTCCCCTTTCCAAAAAGCATCAACAATAATCTGCAACTATTGTGTACTATGTCTTCCCCAAAAGTGTCCCGAAAAAGGTCACCCTTCCATCCCCTTCACCTTTGTTCTTCGGAGCCTTAAGCGATGAGATGACACCTGCACCCTTTGCAAAAATGTAGTACAATCTCCTGCAAATTACATGCTCAAAAGGACCAACTATGACCCAAACATTTCCATACTTGCCACGATTTTATAACATGTACTCAATGGTCAAGCTTATATCAAAATTGAAATCACACCCCAGCTATCATTACAAGACCAAAACATCATCATCATATTTCTAAGTGATGGCAAACACATCATCACTTTTACATGAAAGAAATGCATCACACGACTTATAAAACAAGGCCACAATATTATGGTTGCTTAACAAGCGATGGAAAACACATAGTCACTTTTACAGTTAAAAATTCAACATATGATTTACAAACATGACCATGACACACTGCCACATCTAGAATAACCATCTCTCACTTATCAAAGTGAATGGATCATCTCCCTATGGCATGTTTTCTTGTCGAACAACTCTTTCAACTGGTTCATGCACTAACGCTTCGTCATTAAGGTGCTGCTATGGATGGTGCCTCGAACACGTGGCTCTTTGATGGCCACTTTGGTTGCAATGGCTGCAAAAGGTATTTTTCCTCCAAACCTGCTTAACCAGTTTCTTTTTCTGCTGTGGAGAGGGATTTCCATGCCTCATCCTCCTTTGTGCTGCCATTCTTTTCCAACACTCAGCAAACACATGGTTATGTAAACCACAAAAATGACAATTCTCTCTATGCCATGATTTATGGCCATGATTATCAACATTCTTATAATCAAAATGCACTCTGGAATAGTGAGACTTGTTATACCTTCCCTGGTAGTCTCTGGTGCGATCATGGTGATGAGAGCTTGCCTCAACTCTTTCACTGCAACATGCACTTCTATGTGATGATGGTGAAGTGTTCCCATCAATCCTCTTCCTTGGTGAGTTCAAACATCAAAAAATCCATGATATAAATACATATTACATCAAGAAAAAAATAAGATCCCACATCAAACATCAACAGGGATCTATACAACACAATGCATCTCATAGAAAGAGACAAAGAAGTACATGATCACACTACATACACCTCACATCCTGGAGCTATCTAAAGTAAAGGATGTTAAACTATTGGATCTGGTTGTACCATCAATCTCGTGGTGTTGAATATCCTGAAAAGGACTGCTCACACATTGAATGTTGACACCTGCAACTCCACTTTTAAAAGTGGCCAAAAAACATAAGGCTCAGATGGAAATCTGACTTCACCACTAAACTCGTGTTGCTGAGAGGTGTAGGATCGACTATCAATTTGTTGAATTCTGACAAAGTGAAAATATTGGCCTTAGGGAATCTTTTAGATTCCCCCTAGATTCCTTAAAGATGCTGCCCATAGGGAATCTAGAAATATGCAACTCAAAACATGAATCTAATCTCACCATTGAGATCCTTGCAAAATTTTGAGAAGAATGAGTATAAATTTGACGTCATTCTGACACCAGTGAATTTCAGCCTCCAAGGAATCTAAAATATTCCCTGATGATTCCTAAATATTCTCCTTCATAGGTAATTTGCAAAACCATTGCTCAAAAGGAAAATCTGGGTGCACCATAGTGTTCCCTGCAAAATCCTGGTTAAAATGCATATAAAGTTTAACACATCCTGAAAATTTTACCTCCTTGGGATCAAAAGATTCCCTTGGCATCAAATAGGAATCTGTCTCAAACCGTGTGCTCCAACCTGCCTCCTATGTCTTAAAATATGTGCTCATGTCTGCTAGGCACATTTTTGAAATGATGGGTTTAAATAAAATTTTAAGGGTGGAGTTTAAAAACTGGGCGGTTGGGTTGTTGGTAAAAACTATAATTTGTTGGAGGGAGGTCGGGTGGTCAAACCTTTCACCCTCCAAACTATGTGTTTATTTAACAAATATATTTTTTAAATATGGGTTGGGTCTGCCTTAGGTGGGTCACCCAACCAACATCCATATGACATTAACATATTTATGGTTTTTTATTTAAATGCGGTGTGTTATGGGTGTAACATATATCATATACGTTATAACATATTATATATATGTTATATGTTGGACGGTTGGGGCCCACGGGGGTCACGACCTGTCGAGCCTTAACAATATGTAATTATTTTATTTGAAATATGATACACGTGGGTGGGGTGGTGGGGGTGGTGGCTCGCCACCCCCTTTTTTTATATTATTTTTGTTTTTTAAAAACAAATAAGACATTTTTGTAAAATTCAAATTTTAGCTGTAGGAGACATTTTAAGTGTCCTACAATTTTTCCCAAAATCTGGCCGAAATCCGATGGCCTGGTTTCTATGAAATTTTGTCCTCCTTAAGCCTTCCACCTCATCAAGTCAACCCAGAATTTTGACTGCTTCTAACTTTTTCATACGAGCTCGGTTTGACGAAACATTCACACCGTTGTGATTAGGACGACGAGAAAGTCAATATGAAGCTAGTTCGAGAGAAATCCAAACACTTTGATTTTTGAGCTTCCATAAGCCCTCTTTGTATTGTGTGTGTCTCTGGAGCCACCTAGATCAAAAAGCCTAAAATAGGTAACCGAGTAGGCCACCTTATAAACATGATACACTGAACATATCGTTTAGGGAGATTACCTGCCTGTACTTCTTGGTTTGCCAGGAGGTATTATGCAGTTCATAGATACTTGGTAAGCCATTTTCCTAGCTTACCCCTTTTTGATTTATTTTGTGTTTAATTTATAAAATTTAATTCCCACATGATAAAATCTTACCCGTGCACAATGCCATAGCAAATCTTAGGTTGAGACCAATGGAAATAGTTCCCGAATTTACCAATTAGGGAATCCCCTTAAATGGGAATCCTAGTCCTTTTCCTTCTTTTGGAAATGTTGGTGCTCCATATATGGCAATGTTGTCCCTCCCAGGATTAACTGTTGGTTTTCTAGTTTGGTTATTTTCAACCCACAGTTTCTTCTCAACAAAGTTTTCCTCCACCTAAATAGTGTCAACCTCATGTTGATCGTAAGGTTGGCCCCTTTCCTTCTTCACCCTTTTCTCCTCTTCGCCTGGTGAAAGTATGGATTTTAATAAGAAGAAGAAGAAGAGGATGAAGAAGAAGAAAAATAAGTAAGGGGGAAACCATGTGACTATCACTACTGATGCAACTGATGTTGAAAAACCTTCGAATCAGCCCCGTAATGTCAAATTCCCTTGCAAGCTATGTAAGGGTGACCACCTTCTTAGAGATTTTCCTGGTATTCCCAAGGTTTTAGAAGTGTGGTCCACTGGCCCAAATCGGCCTTTTTCATCAGCCTCTGGAGATCATGTTGTTGAAAATCCTTTAGCTAGTGATAAGGCCCATGGGAAAAATGGTAAAGTCAAATTTCCATGTAGTTTATGTTGAGGGAATCATCCCATTAACCTTTGTCCTTACATGGATGAAGCCTCGAAAGTGTTGGATAACCCTACAACTTCTCAGCCCTATCTTCTTGTTGGTTACCAAAATCTTTCCTCTGATCCTCTGCTAGTTGATCAAGTGATTCATCAGAAGTCATCTCTGTTCGATCCCACTCTCTCTGAAAGTGAACCCCATGAGTCTATTCCCGACCAACCATTGGTTGATAAAATGGTTGACCTTATTCCACCTTCAGCGGATCGTGATTTTCCCATAGGGAGTGAACATTATACCACTCAAGTTCTTTTTATTTCTTCAGATTCCCATGAATTGGAGGGAAATACTCCCATTCCCATGGTACATGAGGGTCTTCCTCTCATCCTTGTAACACAAGGGGGAAGTTCACTCATTCCCATGGCACCCCCTCCAAGTAGTTTGGTTGCTTCCTTTGATTGGAGTAGATTGACAATATATCATCTTCCTTCTTACGTGCCCTTTGAGATGATAGTACATGCCTATAATTTGGAAAAACCTAGCACCATAATAGATGAAGGCGCATCTATTAGTATTTTTTCCTCAACTACCTGGCAAGCTTTCAGTTCTCCGCATCTTGTTCCTGTTACCCAAAATCTATTAGCATTTAATATACCATTCAACTATTAGTGATCCTTCCTAAGTTGCTAATTACTTTGGGAGGAAATACTATCTATATAGACGTGACAGTTGTCGAAGGCCCTTTGGAATTCAAATTACTCCTTGGGCATGACTATACTTATGCCATGGGAGCTCTTGTCTCTTCTCTCTTTCGTGTGGTTTGTTTCCACATGAAGAAATAATTGTGACCATTGATCAAATTTATTTCATTAGTCCAAATATAGAAATGAAAACGAACATGAACACAATAATTTCAAACATATTATATTGAAGAAGAAATAATGATAAACATTCAATACCACAAGTATCCCATAAAATTAGCTGCAACTCCTCTTTATTAGTTTGGCCAAACTGAGTACAAAGCTTCCTTGATCAACTAGAAAAACATAAAACTAATTCCAAAATTTTAAAATGTGTCAAAAAGTAAAATATATAGGCCTCAAAAAAAATCTCCCAACCTCAGGGGTCGAATCCATGAGAGGAGGAGCTGATCCACCAAAGTCTGAATTGAAACCTAGAGTGTACGATGGTCAAAGTGACTCAACTCTAATTTTTTGCAGATTGATTCATTACACCTCATCATAAGTTTTAACCTAATATATTTAGCCTAGGTAATTCAACCACATCATATTTACTTTTACATTCATGATTTACATTGGTAAAAATCCCATTGACCATGGTCAAACTAAAAAATTTTGAGAAAATTGGAAAATATCAACAAACTCAGAAAATTTGTCATATGCACAGCGTCGTTTTACCACCAACTTGCAAGCTATTTTTGACTGGGTTTCAGGTGTCCAAATGGGCTCCACAATAGCTTTTTGGAAAGCCCTTCAAGTATACGTTGTATAAATGCCTTCATTTTTCAAAATTAAGCTCATTTTCCTTGTCAAAAACTCATTTTCCCAACACTGGTAAACACACCATCTCCTTGTCAAACGCGCCCTCTCTGTGTCAAAGGCTCCCTCCAACTTGCAGACCACTTTTAGAGGCCTTTCCGAAGTCCAAATTAGGCCTAGGATATCTCGTTGGAAATATTGACCTGTCTAATTTCCAAATATTCCTTTATTTTTTAAAATGAAGCTAATTTTCCCTGAAAAAAACTCATTTTCCCAAGACTGGTAAATGTGCAGCACCAAGGCAAAAAATGAGGCAGAAACATGGTTTTTTAGTGGTTTTTTCCCTTTTTCACTGCATATTTTGCCTCCAAATTCTTAGAAAATGTACAGGGTGCATGTCCTCATAATTATTAATTTAATGGTGGGGACCATTTTCTCATTGGATGCCCTAAAAAAGAGCACAACACCCTAGGTGTTGCACATTTGACATTTTTGTTGTGCTAAAAATATCCCTAAAAACACAAAAATTTACAAACTTGCAAAATTTTCAAAAAATTTGTCAAAATTGGTGGGATGATTGCTGATCATGTGTTTGAGGCATGGAATGTTACCTTAGCAAGTATGTCTAGCCTCCTTTTCTCCTCTTGCTTAGTCAAGGCTTCGATTTTTGCATTGGCTCTTTTGAACTTGACCCTTGCAATTTTGTTCCTCATGGCATAATGCTTTGCCATCCTTATTTGAATATAATTGTCATTTTGATCCTTGGCCAAGAGCTTCTCCAAGTGCTGGTTTAACTTATCGAACAAATACTCCCGGTCTTGATTAACTATGATTTCCATTTTTTCATTAACAATGAGCTCTTTAGCATGCTGAGCTTCTCTTTCCCTCTCTAGTTCTAGAGCTCTTTTCATCCCTCTAGTCCTAGGTCCCTGTCTTGGAGGCTGGTCCTCCTCATCATCAGGTTCACCATACTCTTCTAGTGTCTCTTCAAGAAAGATTTAGGTTTCTATGCCTCTCTTTGTGCTTTTATGCATTTCACTTCATCAATGAAGTGTTTGGTCTTCATCTGTTGGTTCTCTTGCTTGAGAAAGGTAATGAAAAACTTGAACCTGTCAAGATTAGCTTGGAGCTCTCTAATATTTTATTCCCTCTCTGAGATGATCAAGGAAGGATCATCATCATCAATTGTGTCCAATTCTACAAGTTAAAAATCTTCCTCTTTCTCATGGAGGCCTTTCTTTTCATGTATGTCCACCTCTTCCATGATGTATTTGGTGTCAAAACCCTAGGGAGATGATGAAATGGAATGTGGGTGTAAGAAGTGTGGGTTGGTGTGAGGAAATTTTAGGAGATGAGAATATGGATTTGTGATATGAGGGAGGTGATAGGGGGTAGTGATGATGATGGGTTTTAGAATAGAGGATTTAATTATAGGTAGGGTATAGGGAGCCTACGAAAATGAAAACCTAGGGCTTAGGGTTTTGAAGGAGATGAAAGCTTAGGGATGGATATAGTTATGTAGGGTTTATGGGAAACTTTTTTATGATATGAGAGGTTGGGATAGGGTAAATTTGAAATGTAGGAATGGTAATGGGATGCTAGTAGAATGATACTAGGGTTTTGAACTTAATATGACACCAAAACCAAATTAAACTTCACATAAAATGGATAAGGAGAAGAGGAGTGATGAATTTGTGACCTAATTTCTTTCTAGAGAGTGTAGGAAACCCTTTTTTAAGCTTGAGATAGTTGTAGTGGTCTTTTGGAAATCCTTGAGGGTTTACAAGCAAACACACATTTTTGTAGACCGCATTTGTAGGCCTTCGTGGTGTCCAAATTTGGCCCATGATAGCTCATTGCAAAGAGTATTATGTATATGTTCCAAAACTACCTTTTGTTTTCTTATCTTATTTTATTTTACTAGTCAAAAATTGATTCTCCTAAGACTGGTCAAAACTTGCAGAATGAGGGTGCAAAAATGCATTGTGTTGGTGCAGGCAATTTTTGGAGGCCTTCCTAAACTCCAAAACCAGATCATGATAGGTCATTGGAAATATCTATATGTATAGTTATCAGTTTATGCATCAAGAAAGTCATTTGGACACTCCAGCTAGGAGAAAACATGATTTTCCCAAGGTCACTTCAGAAGTGCATAAAACCTCTTGAAGCACCTGCATTTTTGACATTTATCCAAAACATTGACACCTGTGTAAAAACGGAAGGATTTTTTTCTTCCTTGGTCTATGAAGGAAAAAAACCTCTATATATTTTGTCAAATTCATCTCTGTTTGACCAGAAAGAAAGTTTGAAGAAAAATTCTCCCTATGAGTGGCAAATGAATAGACTCTTGGAATGATTTCTTGAAAAATGATGGAGACATGATGTTTATGAGCGAAATGACCTAATAATTACTGATATGACCTACATTATGCCTCCTCTACTTAGATGTCTCTTTTTCCATAGAAAACCCTAGCTCAGTGGGAGAGGAAATTTAGGGTTTAGTGCTTGTGGAAAATGATGATTTGGGCACCCTTTGGGTAAAAACAACTCCCTTTTACATTTGATCAATTGATGGACTAAAAAATCTTGCAATTTGACATTTGATGTGTTGGCATGTAGAAATTTGAGTTTTTAGCCTTGGGAACTAAGTACTTATTACATATTTAATGACATAAAATTACATAGAAAAAAATAAAAATTACATCTTGGAATGAAACTTGCATTTGAAATCAAATTAAAACTTTGGAAACCATCTTGGAGATCATATTTACATGGAAAAGAAACATTATTGGGGATAAATCTCATACTTTTCTAACCTTATGCAAATGAATTGGTGTTTTATTTTTACCTTGAAGAATGAAACCTAGAGACCTAATGAGACCTTGGATGATCTGACTCCATGATTGACTTTGAATGACATAACGAAATAGTGAAATGATCTTTCAAGAGTGATTTATACTTAGAAAGAGATGAAGTTAGGAAAAAAAATGTGAAAATTTGAGAGAGAGTACGATTTTATGACTAGGGATACCATTAATGAAACAATATTTAGCATGACCTAATGGAATGAAATAAAATTTTCAGAGTGGGACACCTAAAATGAGAATGAAAGAGTGATTTTTATCACTGATGGAAGAATGCATATTATGACACTAACATTAACATTATTAGGGATGGCAGCTCTAAAAGAGGTGTAAAGAACCACAGATCTCTGAATTTTGCATATCAGTGCCTCTTCCATTGCACCAGTACGGTCAAGAAAACTCAAACTGAAATGTAGGACTAAATACTGAAAACTCAATGACATAAACTGACTAAAACTAAATGAAATTTGATTGAAATGAGTTAGAATAAAACACAAGTAACAAACTAAAAAAATATTCACAGAATTGAGCTTATTCAACACACCTACTCTAACTGATCCATTCATCACCTAATCAAGTGGAATGGAACAACCAATGCAACCATATAAGCATTCTGGCTGCTAGTTTAATTCTCCATAAGTACTGTCTTATGAGCAAGAAGAGAGAAATACTGAAAGGAAACTCCCATGAAAACTTGAAATCAGATTGAATCTTAATGAAATTGCAAAGCATGAGCCCACCGAATAACCTCAAGAATGCTGCAAAAGGATCTTCATAGGAATACATATTAATTTCCAGCCCATCTAATACATTACTGCTCTACTCTAGGTAGTCTTCGTACCTTGAATATGAAATTTCATCTTTACCCTTACTTTCCTGATATGGATGCAAATGTTCAGATGAGATTTGTAATGAGACTCTTGATAAACAAGACAATGAAGTAGGCTGTCAGATCAAGTTTATATCAACACTCTTTTCAGGATCATAGTTAGCTAATGGAGAAGGAATTTTACTGTAGATATCATCCAACACATCAACTATTGGGTCATTAAAAACTTTAGAAGACTACTGCAACCTACTTTCCATTGGTTCTAATGAGACTGCATGAGTTTGTATAGGCTGCTCATATTTTTCTTTAGAGACATTATGAAAATTTTCCTTTAAAAATTGAAATGCTTCAAAACATAATGGTACAGAAATAGCTTGCATTGTTTTATCACATGTTTCAATTTCCAAGCCTTCATATGCAACCTGAAATTCAATGGGACTCAGTGGTTGAAAATCTAGAGCTACGAAGGATTCCATGTCACTTGGTAGATCATGCTGTTGACAATCCATCAACTAGTGATAAGGCCCATGGGAAAAATGGTAAAGTCAAATTTCCATGTAGTTTATGTTGAGGGAATCATCCCATTAACATTTGTCCTTACATGGAGGAAGCCTCGAAAGTGTTGGATAACCTTACAACTTCTCAGCCCTATCTTCTTGTTGGCTACCAAAATATTTCCTCTGATCCTCCGCTAGTTGATCAAGTGATTCATCAGAAGTCATCTCTGGTTGATCCCACTCTCTCTAAAAGTGAACCCCATGAGTCTATTCCCGACCAACCATTGGTTGAGAAAATGGTTGACCTTATTCCACCTTCAGTGGATCGTGATTTTCCCATAGAGAGTGAACATTATACTGCTCAAGTTATTTTTATTTCTTCAGATTCCCATGAATTGGAGGGAAATACTCCCATTCCAATGGTACATAAGGGTCATCCTCTCATCCCTGTGACACAAGGGGGAAGTTCACTCGTTCCCATGGCACCCCCTCCAAGTAGTTTGGTTGCTTCCTTTGATTGGAGTAGATTGACAATATATCATCTTCCTTCTTACGTGCCCTTTGAGATAATAGTACATTCCTATAATGTGGACATACCTAGCACCATAATAGATGAAGACGCATCTATTAGTACTTTTTCCTCAACTACTTGGCAAGCTTTCAGTTCTTCGCATCTTGTTCTTGTTACCCAGAATCTTTTAGCGTTTAACATACCATTCAACCATTAGGGATCCTTCCTAAGTTGCTTATTACTTTGGGAGGAAAGACTATCTATATAGACGTGATGGTTGTCCAAGGCCCTTTGGACTTCAAATCACTCCTTGGGCATGACTATACTTATGCCATGGGAGCTCTTGTCTGTTCTCTCTTTTGTGTGGTTTGTTTTCCACATGAAGGAATAATTGTGACCATTGATCAACTTTATTTAATTGGTCCAAATATGGCCCCCAATCAACTATCATCCCTAAATAGTCTTTACATGCAAGTGGTATCTTCCTCGCCATAGGTTAATTATGTGGCAACTTGTTCCATGCTCATGTCTACTGATGATCTAATAAGTGATATAATGCATCTTGTACTGGGGGCATTCGATCCTGATTTCTAGAGTGTTGTTCTCCCATATAATGAGAACCTCTTGAAAGCCATGACATTTCATGGGTCATAATCAGGTATTGTAGAGCATAGTTCATTTTCTTGCATTAATCTCCTTAAAAAATGGATCAAGTTCTTCGGAGTAGAGTTCCTTTTCTTGTGTTAATCTCCTTAAAAAATGAATCAATATCTTCAGAGAAAAGTTCCTTGTCTTGTGTCAATCTTGTTAAAAAATGAAACAAAGTATCATGATGGTAGTTCTTTTAATGTGTCTGTTATCACTCCACCAGATTCCCAAAGCCGAGGAAGGAATTGCAACAGAGGTAACCAAAAACCAAGCTTTTGACTTGATAGATAGCCCTATCAAGCCGGAGAGGGCTCTCTCCAAAAAGGGTCACAGCCAGGAGGGCTGGATCAATTAGGGTTTTTAGGCGATATATAGAGTGCAAGGGGTTGTTTTGAATTGATTTGGTTGGGGAAATCACTGGATGAAGAAATTAGGACAAGGAAAGCTAGGTCAGGGAAAATGGGTTGGGGTTGTAGGGATCAATGGGGCAAGGTAGGTGCAATACTTATCACTTGAAGAGAATTGTTATTAAATGGTGTTGAAGTTGTTATAAGGCTAAGAAAATCATATAATGTGTATTTTTCTTAGATAGAAGAAGATGAACAAAATATGGCCAGTTACCCAAAATAGAGCATGCACAAACATGTATTCTGATTATCTAACTTGAAAAATATCATAATATAGAAATGAAAGTGAACATGAACACAATAATTTCAAACATATGATACTAAATAAGAAATTATGATAAACATTCAATACCACAATTATCCCATAAAAGTAGCTGCAACTCCTCTTTATTAGCTTGGCCCAACTGAGTACAAAGCTTCCTTGATCAACTAGAAAAACATAAAACTGATTCCAAAATTTTAAAATGAGTCAAAAAGTAAAATATATAGGCCTAAAACAACCTCTCCCAACCTCAGTGGTCGAATCCATGAGAGGAGGAGCTGATCCACCAAAGTCTGAACTGAAATCTAGAGTGTAGGGTGGTCAAAGTGACTCAACTCTACTTTTTTGCAAATTGATTCATTACACCTCATTATGAGTTTTAACCTAATGTATTTACCCTAGATAATTCAACCACATCATATTTTCTTTTACATTCATGATTTACATTGGTAAAAATCCCATTGACCATGGTCAAACTAATTTTTTTTGAGAAAATTGGAAAATATCAACAAACTCAGAAAATTTGTCCTATGCACAATGTCTTTTTACCACAAACTTGCAGGCCATTTTTGACTGGGTTTCATGTGTCCAAATGGGATCCAAAATAGCTTATTGGAAATCCATTCAAGTATACATTATATAAATTCCTTCATTTTTCAAAATTAACCTCATTTTCCCTGTCAAAAACTCATTTTCCCAACACTGGTAAACACACCATCTCCTTGTCAATTGCGCCCTCTCTGTGTCAAAGGCTCCCTCCAACTTGTAGACCACATTTAGAGGCCTTCCCGGAGTCCAAATTAGGCCCAGGATAGCTCGTTGGAAATATTATCCTATATAATTTCCAAATATTCCTTTATTTTTCAAAATGAAGATAATTTTCCTTGACAAAAACTCATTTTCCCAAGACTGGTAAATGTGCAGCGCCAAGGCCAAAAATGAGGCGGAAAAATGGTTTTTTGGTGGTTTTTTCCCCTTTTCACTGCATATTTTTCCTCCAAATTGTTAGAAAATGTACAGGGTGCATTTCCTCATCATTATGAGTTTAATGGTGGTGACCATTTTCTCATTGGATTCCCCAAAAAAGAGCGCAACACCCTAGGTGTTGCGCATTTGACATTTTTGTTGTGCTAAAAATGTCCCTAAAAACACAGAAATTTACAAAATTGCAAAATTTTCCAAAAAATTGTCAAATTTATTGGTGGGATGATTGCTGATCATGTGTTTGAGGCATGGAGTGTTACCTCAACAAGTATGTCTAGCCTCCTTTTCTCCTCTTGCTTAGTCAAGGCTTCGATTTTTTCATTGGCTCTTTTGAACTTGACCCTTGCAATTTTGTTCCTCGTGGCATAATGCTTTTCCATCCTTATTTGAATATAATTGTCATTTTGATCCTTGGCCAAGAGCTTCTCCAAGTGCTGGTTTAAATTATCAAACAAATACTCCTGGCCTTGATTAACCATGATTTCCATTTGTTCATTAACAATGAGCTCTTTAGCAAGCTGAGCTTCTCTTTCCCTCTCTAGTTCTAGAGTTGTTTTCAGCCCTCTAGTCCTAGGTCCCTGTCTTGGAAGCTGGTCCTCATCATCATCAGGTTCACCATACTCTTCTAGTGTCTCTTAAAGAAAGGATTTAGGTTTCTCTGCTTCTCTTTGTGCTTTGATGCATTTCACTTCATCAATGAAGTGTTTGGTCTTCAGTTGTTGGTTCTCTTGCTTGAGAAAGGTAATGACAAACTTGAACCTGTCAAGATTAGCTTGGAGCTTTCTAATATTTGATTCCCTCTCTAAGATGATCAAGGAAGGATCATCATCATCAATTGTGTCCAATTCTACAAGTTAAAAATCTTCCTCTTTCTCACGGAGGTCTTTCTTTTCATGTATGTCCACCTCTTCCATGATGTATTTGGTGTCAAAACCCTAGGGAGATGATGGAATGGAATGTGGGTGTAAGAAGTGTGGGTTGGTTGGAGGAAATTTTAGGAGATGATAATAGGGATTTTTGATATGAGGGAGGTGACAGGGGGTAGTGATGATGATGGGTTTTAGAATAGAGGATTTAATTATAGGTAGGGTATAGGGAGCCTAGGAAAATGAAAACCTAGGGCTTAGGGTTTTGAAGGAGATGAAAGCTTAGGGATGGATATAGTTATTTAGGGGTTATGGGAAAGTGTTTTATGATATGGGAGGTTGGGATAGGGTAAATTTGAAATGTATGAATGGTAATGGGATGCTAGTAGAATGATACTAGGGTTTTGAACTTAATATGACACCAAAACCAAATTAAAATTCACATAAACTAGATAAGGAGAAGAGAAGTGATGAATTTGTGACCTAATATCTTGCTGGAGAGTGTAGGAAACCATTTTTTAAGCTTCATAGAGTTGTAGTGGTATTATGGCAATCCCTGAGGGTTTACAAGCAAACACACATCGCCAATGCAGAAAGCGCCCTCTGTGTGCAACACATTTTTGCAGACCGCATTTGTAGGCCTTCCTGGTGTCCAAATTTGACCCATGATAGCTCGTTACAAAGAGTATTATGTATATGTTCCAAAAATATGTTTGGTTGTCTTATTTTATTTTATTTTAAAAGTAAAAAATTGATTCTCCTAGGAGTGGTCAAAACTTGCAGAATGAGGGTGAAAAAATGCAGTGTGTTAGTGCAGGCAATGTTTGGAGGCCTTCCTAAACTCCAAAACGAGATCATGATAGCTCATTGGAAATATATATATGTATAGTTATCAGTTGATGCATCAATAAAGTCATTTGGACACTCCAGCTAGGAGAAAACATGATTTTCCCAAGGTCACTTCAGAAGTGAAGAAAACCTGTTGAAGCACCTGTATTTTTGACATTTATCCAAAACCATGACACCTGTGTAAAAAAAAAAAGGAGGTTTTTATTCCTTGGTCTATGACGGACAAAAAACTCTATCTATTTTGTCAAATTCATCTCTGTTTTACCAGAAAGAAAGTTTGAAGAAAAATTCTCCCTATGAGTGGCAAATGAATAGACTCTTGAAATGATTTCTTGAAAAATGATGGAGACATGATGTTTATGAGCTGAAATGACCTAATAATTACTGATATGACCTAAATTATGCCTCCTCTATTTAGATGTCTCTTTTTCCATAGAAAACCCTAGCTCAATGGGAGAGGAAATTTAGGGTTTAGTGCTTGTGGAAAATGATGATTTGGGTACCCTTTGGGTAAAAAGAACTCCCTTTTACATTTGATCAATTGATGGAATAAAACATCTCGCACTTTGACATTTTATGTGTTGGCATGTGGAAATATGAATTTTTATCCTTGGGAACTAAGTACTTATTACATATTTAATGACATAAAATTGCATAGAAAAAAATAAAAATTACATCTTGGAATGAAACTCGCATTTGAAATCAAATTACAACTTTGGAAACCATCTTGGAGATCATATTTGCATGGAAAAGAGACATTATTGGGGATAAATCTCATACTTTTCTGACCTTATGCAAATGAATTGGTGCTTTATTTGTACCTTGAAGAATGAAACCTAGAGACCTAATGAGACCTTGGATGACCTGTCTCCATGATTGACTTTGAATGACATAACGACATACTGAGATGATCTTTCAAGAGTGATTTATACTTAGAAAGAGATGAAGTTAGGCCAAAAAATGTGAAATTTTGAGAGAGAGTACGATTTTATGACTAGGGATACCATTAGTGAAACATTTTTTAGCATGACCTAATGGAATGAAATAAAATTCTCAGAGTGGGACACCTAAAATGAGAATGAAAAGAGTGATTTTGATCACTGATGGCAGAATGCATATTATGACACTAACATTGGCATTATTGGGGAGGGTAGCTCTGAAAGAGGTGTAAAGAACCACAGATCTCTAAATTTTTCAAATCAGTGCCTCTTCCATTGCACCAATATGGTCAAGAAAACTCAAACTGAAATGTAGGACTAAATACTGAAAACTCAATGACATAAACTGACTGAAACTAAATGAAATTTGATTTAAATGGCTTAGAATAAAACACAACTAACAAACTAAAAAAATATGCTCAGAATTGAGCTTATTCAACACACCTACTCTAACTGATCCATTCATCACCTAATCAAGTGGAATGGAACAACCAATGCAACCATGTAAGCATTCTGGCTGCTAGTTTAATTCTCCGTAAGTACTTTCTTATGAGAAAGAAGAGAGAACTACTGAAATGAAACTCCCATGAAAACTTGAAATCAGATTGAATCTTAATGAAATTGCAAAGCATGAGCCCACCGAATAACCTAAAGAATGCTACAAAAGGATCTTCATAGGAATACATATTAATTTCCAGCCCATCTAATACATTACTGCTCTACTCTAGGTAGTCTTCGTACCTTGAATATGAACTTTCATCTTTACCCTTACTTTCCTGATATGGCTGCAAATTTTCAGATGAGATTTGTAATGAGACTCTTGATAAACAAGACAATGAAGTAGGCTGTCAGATCAAGTTTATATCAACACTCTTTTCAGGCTCATAGTTAGCTAATGGAGAAGGATTTTTACTACAGATATCATCCAACACATCAGGTACTGGTTCATGAAAAACTTGAAAAGACTGTTGCAACCTATTTTCCATTGGTTCTAATGAGACTGCATGAGTTTGTATAGGCTGCACATATTTTGCTTTAGAGACATTATGAAAATTTTCCTTTAAAAATTGAAATGCTTCAAAACATAATAATACAAAAATATCTTGCATTGTTTTATCATATGTTTCAATTTCCAAGCCTTCATATGCAATCTGAAATTCAATGGGACTCAGTGGTTGAAAATATAGAGCTACGAATGATTCTATGTCACAAATGATTTCCTTAACCCATTCAGGATCATGTTTATCATTTATAGTGTTGACCATTTTCTTATCTGCTTGCTTATAGTTTTCTCTTATTTTTACAAATGAGGAGAAACACAAGGGTAAGGAGCTTTGATCTAGAATTTCATTATGCTCTTGATTTTCAAGATCAAATCTTCATGAGTTCTGATTTTTGATTGCATGAAAGTTATCCCTAATGAAATGAAATGAAGTAAAACAAAGAGGCAAAGATCGTTCACTTAGTTCCAAATTTTCTACACTTATCACTGCCATAGCTATTATGCACGACTGATTCCTGTGTTCGAGCTGCTGGAACTGAAGTTCCTTCTCCCACAAACTAGTTGCTGATTTCTCTGCAAGATTAGCTTCTGTTTGGAGAACATAATTTTCTCCATACTGATCATACTTAGGTAAATCATCAAAAGGAATAATTTCATCAATCATGCATATCGGATCTATATACCTCTCCTCTGCAAGTTGATCTATAAAACTGAATTCTTTATTGTCCCTTAATGCATACATAAAATCATTATAAGATCTATGATAACTAGGATAGGAAGGGAAATGTTTCAGATCAAAAACCTGTTTTTCTTCAATCAGTGCGACATGGTCCTGAACGTCATACTCATTTCTCATGGTGATATTTTGCATCATTTCCTCTACTGTACTAATGAAAATGTCAAGCTTTACTTTTGAAGATGTCAAGCATTGTTTCTCTATGTTTTCCCTTTCTTGAGCTTTCAAATTTAACCTTTTGATCAAAAAATTAGCTTCTATAGCTATTGCACTGTCCTGCATTTTTTCAAGTGTTTTAATTTCCCTTTCTCTCAATCGAAATTCCATTTCTGGATCAAATACATCTGGGTAGTGTAAGAGGGTTGAACCAATGGGCGGTTTTATATTAGCAGGGATCAAATGGTATACTTGATTGAATCTAGCTGAAACGTTTTGTGCTGTTATTGGTTGCCTTTTCAAATTATCATATTCTTCTAAAATCAGAAAAGGATTCCCCTTGATCACCCATTTATAAAGAAATGCTTTCACAAACTGATGGAAATAAAAAATAGTTTCAACTGGAAATTTTTTGAACCATTCCTTGGCATTGCCTTGCAAGGATAGAATGAAGATCCTAATACTAACATCATTTTCATCAACCTAAAAAAGGTCGAGAAAAATTTCAAAATTATGAATGTGTTTCGCAACAGTGATGTTACCATATTTTCCATCAAACTTGGGAAGATATTTGTAATAATTTTCAGGGAAAGCATGGAGTATAGAAGGTAAGATGAGTGGTTTATATCTATCTGGAATTTTACAAGGTGTAGGAGTATGTACAAAAGCTATAGGATCAATCTTGATCTCTTGAGGTTCATCAACTTGAAAAGGATATGCACAATTTTGAGGTAAGAGGTCTTGATCTTGATCAAAATAAAATGGAAACTCGGTATTTACATGCTTAAAATAGGTGGAATCAAAAATTTTATCATCTTTTTCATACAAAAAACTCTGGAAAACTTTTAGGATAGTTTCAGGAAAAGAAAAAGAGTAATTTAAAAGAAATACTATTACATATCACATAAAATTCCATTTTGAATACCTGACCTTTGTGTGAGATTCTTCCAGTTTCCTGTTGGCAAGGTCGATCCTCCAATGGAGTCTTTACATCAAGTTGGAGTTTCCAAGTGAATGGTTTAGCCTTCATATGCATCTGGGCGTTTTCCACAATCAACAATCATATCTGATCTTTGTCATTTCTTTCCCAAGGAATATTTTTCTTTTCACCTCCCCGACAATGATGCCAAGATGTTATCACTTTGTCAGATTCCCAAGGCTGAGGAAAGAATCCCAAAAGAGGTAACCACAAACCAATATTTTTACTTGATAGCTTGCCCTATCAAACTGGAGAGGGCTCTCTCCAAAAGGGTCACAGCTAGGAGGACTAGAGAAATTAGGGTTTTTAGGCTAGATATAGAGTGCAGATGGTTGTTTTGAATTGATTTGGTTGGGGAAATCACTAGATGAAGAAATTAGGTCAAGGAAATCTAGGTCAGGGAAAATGAGTTGGGGTTGCAAATATCAATGGGGAAGGGTAGGTACAATACTTATCACTTGAAGAGAATTGTTATGTAATGGTGTTGAAGTTGTTAGAAGGCTAAGAAAAGAATATAAGATATATTTTTCTTAGACAAAAGAAGATGAACAAAATATGATCAGTTACCCAAAACAGAGCATGTGCAAACATGTATTCTCATTATCTAACTTGTAAAATATCATAATATAGAAATGAACGTGAACATGAAAATAATAATTTTAAACATATTATATTGAAGAAGAAACTATGATAGACATTCAATACCACAAGTATCCCATAAAAGTAGTTTCAACTCCTGTTTATTAGCTTGCCCAAACTGAGTACAAAGCTTCCTTGATCAACTAGAAAAACATCAAACTGATTCCAAACTTTGAAATGAGTCAAAAAGTACAATATATAGGCCTCAAACAACCTCTCCCAACCTTAGGGGTTGAATCGATGAGAGGAGGAGCTGATCCACCAAATTCTAAACTGAAACCTAGAGTGTAGGGTGGTCAAAGTGACTCAAACCTAACTTTTTGCAAATTGATTCAGTACACCTCATCATGAGTTTTAACCTAATGTATTTACCCTAGGTAAGTCAACCACATAATATTTACTTTTATAGTCATGATTTAAATTGGTAAAAATCCCATTCACCATGGTCAAACTAAAAAAAATTGAGAAAATTGGAAAATATCAACAAACTCAAAAAGTTTGTCCTATGCGTAGCATCGTTTTACTACCAACTTGTAGGTTGTTTTTGACTGGGTTGCAGGAGTCAAAATGGGCTCCAATATGGCTTACTGGAAATCCCTTCAAGTATGATTTCTCTACATGCCTTCATTTTTCAAAATTAAGCTCATTTTTCCTGTCAAAAACTCATTTTCCCAAGACTGATAAATGCGCCATCTCCTTGTCAAACACGCCCTCTCTGTGTCGAACGCATCCTCCAACTTGCATACCACTTTTGGAGGCCTTCTCGATGTCCAAATTAGGCCCAAGATAGCTCATTGGAAATATTATCCTGTATAATTTCCAAATATTCCTTTAGTTTGAAAAATGAATCTCATTTGACCTGTCAAAAACACATTTTCCCAATACTAGTAAACACGCAGTGCCAAGGAAAAAAATGAGGTAGAAACATGGTTTTTCTGTGGTTTTTTTCCCTTTTCACTGACGTTTTTGCCTCCAAATGTTTAGAAAATGTACAGGGCGAATGTCCTCATCATAATGAATTCAATGGTGGTGACCATTTTCTCATTGGATTCCCAAAAAAAGAGTGCAACACCCTAGGTGTTGCGCGTTTGACATTTTTGCTGTGCTAAAAATGTCCCTAAGGACACGTAAATTTACAAACTTGCAAAATTTTCCAAACACTTGTCAAAATTGGTGGGATGATTGCTGATCATGTGTTTGAGGCATGGAGTGTTACCTTGGCAGGTATGTCTAGCCTCCTTTTCTCCTCTTCCTTAGTCAAGGCTTCAATTTTTGCATTGGCTCTTTTAAGCTTGGCCCTTGCAATTTTGTTCCTCATGGCATAGTGCTTTGCCATCCTTATTTGAATATCATTGTCCTTTTGAGCCTTGCCCAAGAGCTTATCCAAGTGCTGGTTTACCTTATCAAACAAGTACTCCCGGTCTTTATTAACCATTATTTCCATTTGTTAATCAACAATGAGCTCTTTAGAAAGCTCGACTTCTCTTTTCCTCTCTAGTTCTAGAGCTCTTTTCAGACCTCTAGTCCTAGGTCTCTGTCTTGGAGGCTAGTACTCAGGTTCGCCATACTATTCTAGTGTCTCTTCAAGCAAGGATTTAGCCTTCTCTTCCTCTCTTTATTGTTTAAATAATTTCACTTCATCAATGAAGTGTTTGGTCTTCAACTATTGGTTCTCTAGCTTGAGAAAGGTAATGACAAACTTGGACCTATCAAGATTAGCTTGGAGCTCTCTAATATTGGCTTCCCTATCTTGGATGATCAAGGAAGGATCATCATAATAAATTGTGTCCAAGTCTACAAGTTCAAAATCTGCCTCTTTCTCATGGATGCCTTTCTTTTCATGTATGTCCACCTCTCCCATGAAGTATTTGGTGTCAAAACCATAGGGAGATGATGGAATGGAATGTAGGTGTAAGAAGTGCAGGTTGGTGTGAGGAAATTTGAGGAGATGAGAATAGGTATTTATGATATGAGGGTAGTGATGATGATGGGTTTTGGAATAGGGGATTTAATTATAGGTAGGGTATAGGGAACCTAGACAAATGAAAACCTAGGGCTTAGGTTTTTGAAGGAGATGAAATCTTAGGGAAGAATATAGTTATGTAGGGGTTATGGGAAAATGTTGTATGACATGGGAGGTTGGGATAGGGTAAATTGTAAATGTAGGAATGGTAATGGGATGCTAGTAGAATGATAATAGGGTTTTGAACTTAAGATGCCACCAAAGACAAATTAAAAATCACATAAACTGATTAAGGAGAAGAGGAGTGATGAATTTGTGACCTACTTGCTTGCAGGAGAGTGTAGGCAACCTTTTTTGGAGCTTGAGAGAGTTTTAGTGGTCTTTTGGCAATCCCTGAGGGTTTTCAAGCAAACGCGCAACTCCAGTGTAGAACATGCCCTCTGTATGAAACACCTTTTTGCAGACCACATTTGGAGGCCTTCCTAATGTCCAAATTGGGCCTAGGATAGCTAGTTGGAAATATTATTCTATCTATGTTCCAAATCTACCATTTTTTGTCTGATGGGAGTTTGTTTTCCTTGTAAAACATTGATGCTCCCAAGGCTGGTCAAAACTTGCAGAATAAGGATAAAACAATGTAGTGTGTTGGTGTAGGCAACGTTTGGAGGCCTTCCTCAACTCCAAATGGAGCTTATGATAGCTCATTGGAAAGATATATCCATCAAGTTGGAATTTGACTCATAAATAAAGTAATGTGGACACTCCGGCTAGGAGAAAACATGATTTTCTGAAGGTTGCTACATAAGTGCAGAAAACCTCTTGAAGCACTTGTATTTTTTACATTTATCCAAAACATGACACCTGTGTAAAAACGTAAAGGGGGTTTACTTCTGTGGTATATAATGGAAAAAAAACTCTCTCACTTTTGTAAAATTCATCTCTGTTTCGTCAAAAACATAGTTTGAAGAAAAACCGACTCTATGAGTGGAAAACGATTTGACTTTAGGAATGATTTCTTGAAAAATAATGGATACATGATGTTTATGAGTTGAAATGACCTGATACTTACTGATATGACCTATTGTATGCCTTATTTGCTAAGATGTATTTTTTTCCATATTAAAACCTAGCTCAGTGGGAGAGGAAATTTAGGGTTTAGTGCTTGTGGAAAATGAAGATTTGGGCACCGTTTGGGAAAAGACAACTCCCTTTGACATTTGATCAATTGATGTACTAAAAAATCTTGCACTTTGAAATTTTATGTGTTGGAATGTGGAACTCTGAGTTGGCAGCCATGGGAAGTAAGTACTTATTACATATTTAATAAGACAAAATTACATAAAAAAAATAAAAATTACATCTTGGAATGAAACTCACATTTGAAATCAAATTACAACTTTGGAAACCATATTGGAGATCCTATTTACATGGAAAAGAGACATTATTTTGGATCACTCTCATACTTTTCTGACCTTATTCAAATGAAATGGTGCTTTATTTGGAACTTGAAGAATGAAACCTAAAGACCTAATGAGACCTTGGATGACCTGACTCCATGGTTGATTTTGACTGACATAACGACATAGTGGGATGAGCTTTCAAGAGTGATTTATACTCAAAAAAACATGAAGTTAGGCCAGCAAATGTGATATTTTGAGGGAGACTAAGGTTTTATGACTAGGGATACCATTAGTGAAACAATTTTTATCATGACCTAATGGAATGAAATGGAAATTTCAGAGTGGGACACCTAAAATGAGAATGGAAAGAGTGATTTTGATCACTGTTGGAAAAGTGAATATTCTGACAGTAATAGTGTTAACCTCATTAAAAAATTAAACAAATCCCCTTTCAATTTGAGTCTTTGAATAAATATCGTCAATTCCCAGCTGAGACTTTCACTTGATCGCGTAAATAAACCTTCATTCCATCCACCATTTAGTAACCAGTTGTCTACTTAGGTGAGTGAGTTGAAGCTTAGAGGGGATGTAACTCGAATTGAGTCACCATGATAGGGGCATGCAAACTTATTTCAAGCATAGTTTTTCTCCATTTCAAGCTTTTGAAAAAATGAAACCAAATCCAAGCATAGTTTTTCCACATGTTTCAAGCTTGTGTAAAACTGAAACCTATTTCAAGAATAATTTCCTATGTTTCAATCTTGTGTAAAAATGAAACCATTCTCATGCTACCTATCATGATTTACTATTTCCTTCCATATGAGCCTTTGTTTTCTCATTCCACCATCACCATCTGCTTGGCCGATCATACCATTTCACTTGGTTGTTTTACCCTTTCCTGAGGAATCGCTGTGATGGGTGGTCTTGTTAGCCAACCTCTTGACATTTACTTGTTTTGAGCAGTTACATCATCACCAGAACCAATTGCTACCTTTTATACCACTCGTTCCTTTTATACCAGTTGTTCCTCTAGGAGGAGCCAAAGTTAAGCTCTTTTCCAACTCTCAAAAAATGAAAATATTGTCGAGTACTTGTCATTTCGAACTCGTTAAAGTGAATGAATTAATGTGATCCCAGTATAGATTTACCCCTTTTTTGGGATGAGATTTACTATTTACAAAAAATGAATACCTTGATCAAACATGGTCAAGAGGTTCTCTCGGATATTATTTTGTACCTTTTCGGATCCAAGAGATGACTTATGAAAAGTGACATGATGTAGTTTCCTTTTTGTTTCTTTTAAAACTCCTTAAACATGAAAGTTACTTTGTTACCATTTTATTGGACTCGTTAAATATTACACGGCGAAAGTATTTTCACAATGATGAGACTGAGTTTCTCCTTCCCAGGGCTCGTTAAACTTACTAGGATGGATTCGTTCGAAGAATGAGCTTACACACTCATCATGTGTTATCCTTTTCATGCAGGCTATAAAAAATAAAGAGGTACTCGTTAGCAATAATGGGGAAAAATTGAAAGTGAACATCCTATGTTTATTTTGGGTAGCTTGTCTCTCTTGAACATGACACTCATCTACAGTTCGTGTCAGGTTGGGGAAATCCTACATTCATCACTTTGAATTCATGGGTTTGGGAAATCCGTTTGTCTCTCATTTGATTCCCAATTTTGTCAACATGACCTCTGATATTATTTGGGTCAAATGCTGCCACACTCTAGAGTTGTGTCGCCAATATGTTCAAGAGAAGTATTTTTTTGTCAAAAATCCTCTACTTATCTAACCTCCTCTGTTACAATCCCAATTCACTCCTATCATATTAATATATATGTTGTTTCATGTCGATGATGTGGGAATCATCATGGCCCTCCTTCGATGAATCACTTCCTGTCGACTTCAGCTCATTATCTGGGAAGGTGATTTAGAAACTTCTTCTCAGTACCTTGGAGCTTGCATGCATCAATGGAAATTTCTTTGTGTTCGATGACATGTTAACATCATTGGCCTTAGATCGAATGATTTTGCAAATGTTCAACTTCAACACATTCATTCACGCTTGTAGATTGTGTTGTTGTACCTTTAGGTATATCGTCATTATTGGTGGTCTCTCTCATACCTGCTAATGATTTTGATATTGACCAGTAATCAGGTGGTTTCTACTATGTTCGACACCAACACATTTATTCGCATAGCTAGATTCATAAAATGGGTTGATTGAGATCACAGTGAAGACCCTGGGTCACATATGATTTTTGGTCTAGGCTGCAAGGAGCTATTGAGTATTCATGATTGTATACATGATCCTATCTATACGGATGGATGCGTCCATACTGCAGATCCATTTCTATGATCTCTTTTAGACAGATGACTACGACCATGTCATGGGTTCATGTGTTATTTGATGCCTAGTGCAACATTATGTGGTTAGGCATATCCATATCAGAGATGTCATATATGGTAAATTTTTTGGCTTGACAGGTTTTTTGAAGGTGGTATGCATTCTTTGACTTGGTTCATAAAGCATTCCAGCCATCACACCATGTTATGCCTTCATGCTTTAGGGGGCATATGTTACACAATTATTTTTCAACATGCTAATTTTCCCATCCCTGATCCTGAAATGTCTCATGAAAGATCCTGTGTAATGTTTCCACCATCAAGAAATATGTTAACATATCCCCTTTAAGATCTAAAGAAGACTGCCTAGGAAGATTATTGAAGAAAATTGGTTAAATTCCTAGTTTTCAGACTCATCACCCTTCTTGGTGCCATGACCGCGTTAATTTCCTTTTCATAGTTCTGGATTAGCACTGTCAGTGCCCTAATTTCTTGGCAAATCACATTGATCCCCTTTCTAGCAGTGCTTCATCAAATGGAGGAGAAGCTTCGACCTCTAAAAGGTCAAGGGTAGCGAGTTGGTTGTTGAACGATGGTGATAAGGTCGAGCTCTCTAATTTTAGAGCCTTGATCTCATCCATGGGGGTTAATACCTTAGAAATTGGGCCTTCTTCCTCCTTTCATGGGCTCCCACCCTATTCTCCCTTCCTATAAATTCACATCCCTCATTCCCCCAAGTTTAGAGCTTGGTTGGTCATTGTCAAACTCGTCTGAACTCTCATCCCTTTTCATCCTAGAATTGTGATAAAGCCTAAGTGTTCAGGAGAAGGAATTATTTTGAGCTTCAATGAAGGACTCAAATTTTCACCAAAGGATGCCTCCAACATCAAGGTGTGGGTTGTAAGCTCTCCTTTTGTATTTATCAATAATAACATCTGGTGTTTTCTTTCTATATTTGTCTAAATGTTTATGCAAATATTCTGGTACTCCTTGATATGGTATATAGCTAATGTTTACATTTATTATGTATTTTATTACGCTTCCTATTGTCCCTTGATCATCCGTAGGTATTCACATGCCAGTAGTAGCAGGGAGCAATCCTACAAGGATCGTGGATCAAGGTCACCATCAACGGATTCAAGCGTAGCGTTGGGAAATAGGTATTTATGTATCTTTCCTCATTGAATTGTAAACATTAGTTAAGATAGATTTGCATTAGAAAGAATCTCGTGTTTCTAGACCCACTCCAGGGCTAGAGATATCGCCTCTGTCCGCAGAGGGGATTTATCTTGACAATACCTGGAAACAAATGTTTGCAGCACCAGTGCTTTAACTTTATAAAAGCACTGATGCTTTAATAATAATAAATCATCAGCTCATACAATCTATGATACCATGCACTGAGGTGTTGAATGAAAAAAACACCTGTGCGGGAACATTATACCACCTCGATGCTTATGTATTTTAAAAGTGCCTCAGGCAATATTTTTCAAAAAGGGAACTGAGGGAAGAAAAAAACCTGCAACCCCGTTGCTTTATCTTCTCCAACACACTAGTTCGTTACACATAACAATGCATCAATGCCAATAGGTTGTATAAAAGCACCGGTGTGTTAGTGGTAATGATGCATTGGCGTGTTAAAGGTGAATCACACTTGTGCATGTAATCTGTATCTTCTGGTGCGTATTGGTTTTACACACACACTAGGATTTTGTATGTACAAATGCACCATGATACCATTTTTTATTATTATAAATATCATTGTTGAAAAAATCGTATTCAGAGTGGTGTGCATTAATAAAAGATGTCTCGGTATCCATTTTCTCTTTTTTAGAAACATCGTCCTGTGACAATGCAATTATTTTGATTTTTTAAATCTATTATTCATCGAAAAATTGATATATATCTTATAACAATATTCATATAAATTAAATTTTGGATTAGTGCATTTGTATATGATGTTTGGATTAATTTGTTATATCATCAAATTTCACATCTCTTCATTATAATATTTAATCATCCATATATTTAATTAGTGGTGTAATGTATCACAACGACATTGGAAAACATGATAGAATAAATTAAAGTATATTTTATTATATATGAAAAAAACGATATTTATCATACAAAATTGGATACTTATTTGTAACCCCTTGTCTTTAAATTGGGACACTATGTCCTTTTCACTATACAAAATGTTTGATTTTCACAGATAATTATTTCAAAAAATACAACTTGCATTGATATTTGAATATATCATCATTCTTCATTGGAACTGTTGTCAGTACTCGAGCTACTTCCATGACTTGGGCCATTTGGACGAATTTTTTGTTGAATGCTTTGATTTTTTCCATCTTCTTCAAGTTTAATCTACAAACATAAAAATAAGTGTAATTAGGGTATCTATATTGGTGAGAATAATGAAAATTGAAATAAATAATATACATCAATGTAAGTCAAAAAATATTTACCATAGAAATAATTGAGCCCCAAATGATACACATTATTTCAAAACCAATCTCACTCATTCTTCAACAACTCTTCTATTGGTGCAGTTCCATAATTTGTTTCCTACAAATTTTATACCGGATAATAAATAATAGATTTAATATAAATTATTTTTTTGTTATATTAATTATAAACTCAGAGAAGTAAAACAACATATATACTTACAAATTCTACAATTAATTTTTGAGATGCCAACATATACTCACAATCCATTTTTAACCCAATGTTAATCAATTATTTTGATGACTCTTCTTTGAACGTTAGCACCTATTTGTAGACAATCAAGGATGGTTGTTGTAAAACAAGTTAAAATATAGAAAAATGAAATCTTAAGTTGGTATAAGGAAATATTAACAATTACTCACAAACTTTTATATCAACTCTTTTCTTCCTTGTCATCCTGTTTCATGTGTTGAATGGGTTCCTTTTTGTTTTCTTTGAAAATTCATATTTAATGTTAAATTATTTGTTGATATGTAACTAATAGAAAAATTCAAAGATTACATACATTTGAAGCACATTTTTTTTGAGATTTCTCCTCCTATGATGCAATTATGTGCATTTCTTAGACCATATCCTTGTACACGTTTTTGGACATTCCTACTAGCATGTTTCAGATATCACCTCGTTGATCCTTTGGGATTTTCATAATCTTCCTGAAAAAGTACTAAACTATTTTTATATTGATATATGAAAACTAAATATTAAAAAATGATATTAATAAATGAATGTTGTGTAGTAATATATACATATAATTCTAGTAAGCATTTTATTTAGGAATATTAATTTTTGAATGATTAATTTTTATTATATGTTTTTACTATTGCAAGTCTGACAGGTCTCATTGACCATTTCTCTAGAAACGATTCCTTTAGTTTAAATATAACTTGGTTCTGTTAGTCATCAGTAATTTTGATGATATCCAAAGATGACTAAAGTGCAATCCTAGATTTCTAGAAATAATATTTCAAGAAGCATTGCGAGTTCTAGAAATCTCATTGCCTTCATCATCCTAAGTCTATCAGTTCACCAAAATCTTCATCTATGCCTTCTAAAAGATCACCCTGTTGTTTCAAAAGGAAGCTTGTTTCAGGCTATTTTCACCATTTTCACCTCTATTCCATTCCCCCATTTTACCATTCTTACCCCTATTTTTATCAGTCCCTTTTTTCTCTAAAAAAGCTCATTTTTCCCTTCTTATACCCTCCATTCCAATAAAAAATCTTCTTTAAACCATTAAAACCCTTTTATTTGGTTTTAAAATGCTCTTTTTAATCTTACCAAAACCCTTAAAAAAGGCTTAAAACCTCTGTTTTAGCCCTATTTTGACCCTTTTTGAAGCAGGCCTTTTAAGCCCCTATGGGCTTAAGCCCCAGCCCCTCTTCCTCATATAACCAAGGGATAACGATAATTCGCTGAACGTAAGCTCCTCTCATCCGAAGCCCCCGGTCCTATCCTTCCCACAGGACCATCTTCGCGCTTTATCTTTAGGCCCCTTCATCCATACTGCATCCTGTGCCAGTTTATTTGTCCCAATACAATCCCCACCGTTGATCAGAAAGATATAACAGTTGTCGAAATCCCACGACTCCTCTCCTCCCTCAATCATCCTCCCATCTGTCTACTCCGGGGAGCGATCTCCACCGTCGATCACCCCCGATATAACGACTATCATCCAACATCAACTTCCCATCTAGCTACCCGACGAGAAATATTATGTCACCCACTGAACCCACCTCCCATTACTCCACCATCCGTCCAATCCTATTTTGACACCTGTATCCCACTATTTTCCGTCCACCAAACTTGCACCCAGCCTTCGGGCTCCACCCGCGTCGTCGATCTCACTCCCTGAGATCTGACGGCATGGATCACAAATCGCATGCATTTGATCACCGAGGTTTAACACCTCTTTTTCACGCAAAAAAGTGGTTTTTCTCGGGACATGTGGCGATCGATGAATGGAATCACGTGCTCCCGCCTCAAAAACACTCATCGCCAAACTTCAATATGAAAATCACCGACTTTCTGCAAAACTTCCATCCTCCATTTCCGTGCCAAATTCAAATTTTTTCATTGTTTCCTCCTAGTTTCGCCCATGGAACCCCTCCTCCCATGCATATCCCCTTCCTCAGAACATTGTTACGATGCCCCCTAAACCTTGAAGAAATTTAATCCACAAAAATGCAGGTTTTAAACTAAAAACGTTGTTTATTTTTGCAGGTTTAATGGTGGCCCGAACTAAAGGGCCATCCCATTGTCAAATTGAGTGACTCAGGTGTCCGGATGACTATCCATGAGGCCAAATGAATGAAAAATGGGTTTAAAGGCTTGATCTCTAAAGTTTAAATCGATGCTTCATGGGCATCAATGCAATCAATGAAAACCTCTAGCATACCAAAGAAACCCCTACACACAACAAAACAGAGACAAAGAAAATTAATGAAGTTTAGAGACAAAAGGAAGAGAACATAAGATTAAATACTAATCAAAGCATATTAAGGATAAAAAACACAGTTAAAGACAATGAATAAAGGTTTAAAGAAATCAGTAAAAAAAAAAAGACAACATGATGAATTATGAAGGCCAAAGGCAGAATATGACCTTAAACACAGTTTAATGATGAAATTAAGGAAAATTAGGTTAAATTATCCTCAAATACATCAACCAAGCGCAGTTATTCACTCAGAAAATCAAATGACACCTTTGGCCTAATTTCTACCTGCAAATACTAATTAAACAGTTATTATACTAAAAAATATATTTAAAACTATCAGGAGAGTTATTGTAAAGATAAGGATAAACCTTAAAAGTCAATCTTTTCTCCTATATTTCTCTCAGAAGTTAAGACAGAGTTATTGAAGCAGAGAAGTAGTTGAACATTTCCTACCTAATGCATTGCATGGTTTTTAAGGTTAGGAATGCATTTACTCTGTAGTTAATGACTCTCAAACCCTAGTTAAGTTCCATCTCCTCATTTACAGTATAAATACTACATTGGAACTCATTGTATTGTTGGCATTTGACGACTCTTTAAAGTTATATACAGTCTTGTTGAAATTGAAAGGAAATTGATGTTTTGGAACTTGTGGATGTATTGACCTGTTTGTTGATGGAGAAAGCTCTATCATTGGATCCTTGAGCTTGGATTTTGGTGAAGTACTCTAAATCTGTTATTGTTATTTCCCATTTCATTATGTTTCATCATTCTCTGTAACACTAGAGTAAAATTTTTAGGCTAAGAAATGTCTTTTCAAAGCACCTTAGTTCTGTTTACTCTTCAATGCCTTAATTTTTTCCTCTGCTAAGATATTCTATAGAATTCTTAATTTCTCTCTAGAACCCTTATGATTTTTTATTTCTTAAATAAGTTGAATAAAGTTGGTCTCAAGAATGATTTATCGTTTTCCCTGCTTACTTGTTGCCACTTAAAAACTGTTTCTGAAGTCTCCCCTCAAAGTACCTGTTGAGGAGGTAAATCCCCTCTGCGGACAGAGGCGATCCCTACTAGCCCAGCAGGGGTCTAGCAACAATCAAACAATGCTATGACGCAGGTTCCTAATTACGAATGAAAGACTTGGAATAGAAGCCTACACGGATTTCCAACGCTAGGATGCGAAAGACGTCCCCGTTCCTCTCCGGCCCAGGTCACAATCCCTCCACGATCTCCTTGGGATCTCCGCGGATGAACACCTGCACATGGAATAAACGAACAGCATAGAAACCGGCATACGTAACTAAACATCAGTCAGAAAGGACATTACTCGCATTAACATGATGGAAAACGGAGTGGAACCATAATCATAATCATCTATTAAATAATAAACGAAGAAAGATTACAACCAAGTTCTGACGTCGCAGTCTCCTTCGGACGGGTCTCCGGTCGTCCACGTCTCGCAAAGCTCGCCAAGGAAAGGGAAAACCTCTCCAGAGTCTCGTGACAATGGTCTCCTTACTTGAGTCGGCCTTAAGGGAAAGAGAGGGTGCTTTACAACACAAAGGCTCTTGGGAATATGGAGATTCAGAGCTTAGGCACTTCAAGACTAGCTTGCCATTGATTTGAGCAAGCTTTTATAGATGGGAAAGGAGGAGTTGGGATCCCTATTATTATGGGATTGGCCCTATCACCAAGGAAGGTTCCATGGGAGGTGGCAAAACCACTTCCCTCCATAGAACTCCCGCAGCCAACCTCCCAACTCAAGATAGGTGATGGTTTGTGAATTTGTTAGAACTCAAATTCCGCCATCCATATTTAAAAAACAACTCCCAAATTGGGTGGCGCGACTATGTCTCTATGACAGAGCGCCAGGTGGCGCGACCTCTTTGCATTGATTTCCCCATTGGCGCGGGTACTGAACTGCCTGCCCGCGCCAATGCCAAAAGGGATGTTTTTCATGACTTTTGCAAGGAGATGTCTCAAGGGCAAATGAAGCTCATGTCCAGAGGGATGCATTGATGATGTTTTCAAGGCATGAAAATGTTCACAGGTCACAGAATGGGTCCTCCATTGTGCGGGATGGGGAATGGTAAGGACGGTGACAAATTACTGTGTAGCAGATGCCCCCTAAAGTATGAGGCCCGAGAGGGAGAGGGGTGAAATGCTTTACGAGAACATGTTCAACTGAAAGCCCGCCGTCGGAAAACCTGCGCAGAAAGATACAACTGATATCTCAAGTACATGATGTATAAGTGGTATGGACGCAGCCATCCGAAACAGAGTATGCTATAATCCGGATCCAAGGTATGGGCGCAGCCATCCAACCAAGATCAAAATAGACTCAGGTATGGTCGCAGCCATCCAATCAATGAGTCATGTACATAATGATAATAATCCACAATCGCAGCCTGGATTACAACAGACACAATCCAGGGTCTTGCACTCCATCTCGACCCAACAAAGTACAAGTTCAAGCATGTGAATATGTGAGCTGAAGTCGAACATGCAAGAACATCGTCGGATTACCAGCCAATGATGAAAGCTGTTAACCGACGCGAGAGAAACCACCAATAATGACAATGGTCCTCAAGGTACTACAGGTACAATCTACGGCGTGCGAATAAATGAGCTGACGTCGAACACCCGCAGAATCATTCGATCAGAGGTCAATGATGTAAACCTCTCGTCGAATGCGACGAACCTGCCATTGAGGCATGCAGGCTCCAAGGTACCATCAGGAGTCTCTAGACCAACTTCCTGGATAATGAGTTGAAGTCGACAGGAAGTGACCTTGGTCGAAGGTGGGCCATAATGATTCCCACATCATTGACACGAGACAGAGGGACATAATGTTTTTGTTGTGAATCAGGATCATATGAGAAACAGAGGAAGGTTGATATTTGCAGAGGCCAACTTCTCTTGAACACATGAACGACACGACAATGGACTTGGCAGTATTTGACATCAACGGATCAAAGGTCGTGGCGACGAGGCAGTGAACAGATGAGAGGTCAAAAGAGATTACCCAAACCCATGGAAGCAAAGTGAAGCAGCGAGATGAGATGTCCCCAACCCGACACGAATGCAGACAAGTGCCATGTTCAAGAGTGACATACTGCCGACGACAACGACGATGGTTCCATTTTTCCCCCACCATTTCTGGCGAGTACCCCAATTATTTTTGATAACAAGCTTGAAGGGGATAGCATATGCTTGTGATATAAGTCCGCCCTTCGGGTGAATCCATCCTAGTGCATTTAACGAGTCCTAGGAAGGAGAAACTCGGAGAACGTCATTTCGACTAAATCCGATGTCATCAGGGTTTAACGAGTCTGACAAAGGAAGAACTCGGCGTCTTTTCATGTTTAGAGAGTTTGAAAAGACAGCAGAAAAGAAAACTCCACAAGTCCCTTTTCGTAAATAGTTCCCCAGATCCGAAAAGGTAGAAAACAATATCCAGGAAAACCTCCTAGTCGCGATAGGCTAGGGTATTCCTTTTTCGTAATCGATCCAGCCCAGCCCGAAAAAGGGTTAAACTTATACTGGGTGAATGTCGATTCATGTCCATTTTAACGAGATCGAAACGACAAGGGCCTCGGCGATCTTTTCATATTTAGAGAGTCAGAAAAGAGCTGAAAGATGACTCCAGAGTGACTTTTCGTGTATTTACCGAGTCCGAAAAAGTATAAAATACAACTCGTGTCCATCTTTTTAAGTCGCAAAAACCTGCTGCTGCACATACCAAGCAAGCGTAAAATCCATTTTCGACATAACATATGAAAATATTTGACAAAAATAACTTTTTAAAGCTCATTTAACGTCGAAAAAGTTATAAATATGTCTAATTGGTAAAAAATGAAATTACTTTTTACTATTTACCTTGTGGAAAGCAATAGTGGTCCTTTTGGAACAGAATCTTCTGACGGTGATTGCGACCAATCCAGGCAACCATTCAGCTTCTCGTCTGTCACAGGTAAGAGGCGCTCCTTTTCTCTTCATTTCCATACATTTTTAATGATTTTCCCTTAGAAATCAACTTTGTGTGGCCACTTTTAAAATTTTAGGGACGGGCCCATTGGCGCGGGTATCGGGCACAGACCCGCGCCAATGAGCTCATTTTACTAAAAGGCTCGCGCCACATGGCGCGACTGTTAGAAAAACAGCCGAGCCAGCGGCCGAACCTAAATTTTCGCCTAAAATTCCGGTATTTAAACCAATTTCTTGAAATTTGAAGCTCACCAAAGATCTAATCAGGGGTTTTTGACCATATGAATGCAGATAACCACTCAAAATGGCAATCGAATGGAAGGAACGAGAGCACGGAGATGAGGATGAAGAGGCCATGCAAAGCCAAGCTTGCATGAACGCTCTAAGAGACTGTGGATTGAAAAAATTCTTCCTCACGCCATGTTTACGAGCTCAGCCCGAGCTCCTCCAATATCTAATCAGCATCTGGGATGAAAATGAACAAGTGTTCAGGCTACGAGATGAGGTGTTAGAACTGGAGGTCACTAACATTTATTTCATTACTGGATTGTCCCGCAGAGGTCCAATCCCTGTACTGACCGGGAGCAGACCATCCGGGGAAAAGATGGAACAGGTAATGGCGCGGGTGTGCCGAGGGGCACAAACAGGATCAGGAAGCAAGAAGGTATACATCTCCACCATCCCTTATCTAGCACTGAGAGTAGTTCTCCACACCATTACGCGGGCTGCTGGGTCGCAGGCTCCGCACGAGGCCACGAAGACTCAACTCCTGTTAGCCTCAGAATGCATGGGTCCCCTACTGTTCAACTGGGCAGAAGCGGTAACCATCAACATGAAAAGGCAGCTCACAAAGTGCAAACAGGGGAAACTGAAGCAGTTCGGGTATGGTTCCATCTTGGTATCGTTCATTCTGGAACGCATACCAATCTTCTAGGGCCAAGGGGCCGCAGTGGCGAGTCCGATACCACGAGAGCCACGAATGGCTCGCTGGGCAGCACTGATGCCCAGATCTGGAGGTGGCCAACAGATGTCCTGGAGGCCAGAGTTATTTAGGTGGCTACGGCGCCAACTGATCGTCGTGGAAGATTGGCCCTATTTGGGAACTGACTTTACCGGGGACCCAGATCTCCCACTACCAGAAGGAGATGACTGGGACGAGGAGCTAGGTAAGACCTCATATTTTTGATTTTATGTTTATATGTTTTTTTTTTGTTAATACACATTTGTCTTAACACAATTATATATGCATGCAGATGTAGGACCTGAGAGACCAGCCGGGATGTCTCCAATCTCCCGGAGGACACAACTCGCCCCTGAGATCCAGGGGGAAGGCACCGGAGGAGAGGACCTGATCCAGAACCTCGAGGGGATTGCCCATGGGATCCCAGACTATGCCCGACTATCAGATGTACCGATGGCATACCAGCGCCACATGGTGGGAGTTCCGAACCGGATCCACCGAATCCTGAGGCGCCTAGTGCATGCAGTGACGTGCTATCATGAGCACCATGCGGATTAGTCTCTAGGATTTAGCCACACCTATTTTTTGAGAGACACAGTGTCTCAGGATGTATTAAGACAATTATGTATATTTTTGAGTTTTATGTGACACACTCTATGTAAACATTTCGATATCTATATATATACATATCTATTTCTGGATGAGTCTTTCTTTACATGTGATGATGATTTATAAATTGCGCAAATTTCTGTCTAATACCAAATTTGCTACTGCATCTGTTAATGTATTCAAATGCCTAGGTATATGATGATATGTAATGTAGTCAAAATTCCTTTCCAGTAATCGAATACGCAAATACAGACGTAAGATGGACGGGTTCCTTACCGAATAGTGTCCGTTCAGCTGTAACACTACAAGTTGTGAATCTAGGTACACGAGCAATTCACGGATACCAAGGTTTACTGCCTCGGTTAATAATTCCAATACGGCACTATACTCCGCGATATTGTTTGTGGTACGCCCTAAACACACACCTTGCAGGTCAATCAACTCACCAGCAGGATCGTAAATTACCCAGGCTACGGAAGACAGATTCCTGGTACTGCGGGAGGCACCATCCGCGAAACCAACAAATGGATGAATAGACATTTGCACAACCAGGAAGACCCGATCAGCAGAAAGATGTTTACAAAGCACACCACACTATGCACACAAATGACAATCACACACCTATGTACACACACCACACCAAAGAAATCACTTCAGGCGTAGTACTTCTTAAGGTACAGCCCATTTCTGGGCTGCGCCAGCGGAACTCCTTCGTAATCTATAAGCTCGTAGGCCCCATTTTTCAAAACGCGTTTTACTATATAGGGACCGTGCCACATAGGCTGGAGTTTATCGGCTCCAAGCTTATCATGTGCCTGATCATACAAGAGAACGAGGTCTCCTTCAATGAAAGAACGAGGAGAAACAGTTTGATCAAAATGAGTTTTGACCCTCTTCTTTTATGCTTCGATGATCAAAGCAGCTAATCGACGGGTTTCTTCCAATCGTTCGAGATACAGAAGACGTTCTTCCTCAGGGGAGGTATCCGGTAAGAGCTCTACGGCTAATTTAAGCGAAGGAATTTCACATTCAACCGGCAGAGTAGCTTCCAGACCGTACACCAATTGGAATGGTGTGAACCCGGTTGCACTCTTAGCAGATGTTCGGTATGCCCAGAGAGTTGAGAACAGTTGGAGATGCCAACTGGATTTATGAATCCCAACCGTTCGCTGAAGCATGGTGACCAAAACCTTGTTCACCGCTTCAACCTGACCATTCGCTTGAGGGTAGTATGGTGTTGAGCTATCGTGACGTAAGCCCAACGCTGAAGTCAGCTCCGTCATCATGTAATCACGGAAATGAGTACCATGATCGGTGACGATGGCTTGAGGAACCCCGAATCGTGCAATAACGTGGTTGAATATAAATGAAGCAGCCGTTCTTCCGTCAGCAGCTAGTGTAGGCATCGCCTCGGACCACTTAGTGAAGTAGTCGACGGCGACAATGATATACGCATGCCCCCCGGCCGAGTGAGGGTTACACGTCATAAAATCCACGCCCCATTTCGCAAAAGGGCCGACGGTAATAACGGGATGCAAAGGCAATGGCGGCGCGCGCATCTTGCGCTGAAAAATATGGCATGGATGAAATTTACGGACTGCAGTGATAAAATCCTTGAATATGGAAGGCCAGAAATAACCTGCCCTCAGAATCTTTTGGGCAGTAGCATATCCGGACATGTGTCCGCCACAGGCGCCACTGTGGCAGTCATTCAAGACTTTCTCAGCCTCTTCCAAGGTAAGGCATCGTCGAAGCACCGAATCTACTCCAATACGATATAAGGTATCTCCTACGATACGGTAGGGTTGGGACTGGTGCCGAATCCGACGGCGGGCAGCTTTATCCAACTCAGACCGAAATGTCGCGGTCTGAAGATACACTATGATGTCACCATACCAAGGATCACGAGTATCAATAAGAAACAGCGTTTCGTCCGGTATATGATCTTCTGAGTGTGAAGGAACAGAGTCTGTAGGGAGAGAACATATCAAATCCGCGAAGACCAGTGATTTAGTTGACTTGGCGGTGGTGAACTCCAAGTCAAACTCCTGCAGGATGACGATCCATTTGGAGTACTTGCCCCCTAGTAATTGTCTAGAAAGAATATACGTCATAGGGTTGCAGTCTGAAACCACTGTTATCGTACGCAAAAGGATGTAATGGCGAAAGCGTTGTACGGCATGTACTGCTGCCAAGGCCAACTTCTCGACATGTGCATAATGCGTTTCCGGGTCGAGAAGGTTCCGAGATAGGTAATAAACAACATGTTCGTCACCGTTCTCGTCATCCTGCACCAAGACCATGGCGATGGTGCTTAATGCGGCGGCTAGATACAAAGTAAAGTCGCGGTGGTAGTCCGGAGGACGAAGCAACGGAGCATTGAGTAGCAATGTCTTCAGCTTCTCGAAGGATTCCTGAGCAATTTCGTCCCAGTGAAAGGGAACATTCTGCTTTAACAAACGAGTGAATCCTTTGGCCACCTCGGCATAATTCGGGATAAAGCGCCTAAGAAAATTCGCTTTCCCTTGTAGACTCTGTAACTGATACAGGGAGGAGGGTGATGGGAGATTTATGATGGCCTCAACCTTTAGAGGGTCAAGGAGAATTCCGTCTTTCGAGACTATAAAGCCTAAAAGACGGCCAGAATCGACGCAGAAGACGCACTTATGAGGGTTGAGCCTGATATTGTAGTGTCTGCAACGAAGGAATATCTGGCGGAGATGCTCAAGATGGTCCTCTCGCTTACCCGAATGGGCTGGCAAGTCGTCCAGATAAGGCTGGATGATATGGCGAATATCATGAAAAGCGTAGGACATCGCACGCTGAAACGTGGCGCCAACGTTTTTTAAGCCGAACGGGATTTTTTTGTACGCGAAAGTGCCCCACGGACAGATGAATGTGGTCTTATGTTGATCCTCAGGTGCAATATTGATTTGGTTGTAGCCTGAGAAACCGTCCATTAAGGAATAGATCTCACTCCCGGCACATTCGTCGATGATTTGGTCGATAAACGGAGTGGGATAATTGTCCTTAGGACAGGCGCGATTGATATCGCGATAATCTACACAGACTCGAATTGTACCCTGCTTTTTATCAACAGGGACGATATTGGACACCCATTCTGTAAGGGGGATAGGATAAATAAAACCCGCGTTCAGAAGTTTTTCAACTTCTGCCTTGATGGCGGCGGCTTTCCGAGGATGCATGGGACGTAAGCGTTGGCGCACGGGTTTCGCACCTGGGTAGGTTGGAATCTCATGCACAACAATACTCGGATCAATTCCCGGCATTTTCTTGTAAGACCATGCGAAAACATCTCTGAATTCTTTGAAAAGCTCAGTATAGACTTGGATCTCCTTGGAAGAATAAGTCACACCCACATGAATGTTCTCAACAATCCCCGGTTTAATGGAGATGTTGATTGGAACAATTTGAGTAATGTTACTCAGATTACCCTCTGAAAAGACCTCGTGCATCAAGATCGGTGTTTGAAGAGGAGGGGAAGGAACCTGAGTAGCATAACGCTCTAGACAGTCAGTCATTGCCCCCAAGCTAGGCATAAACGAGGAGCGATGATGCCCATCGCCCCAGGGTAGCTCCTCAAGAGACATAGTTTCAATGATAGCCTCATCTGAAGGAAAAGTCTCTCTAAGAGGATCAGGTGAATCAGCCTGACCAAGCCAGGGGGATTGTGAGTAGACGTCGAGAGCCATGCTCATCAGAGCATGCTGAGGAGGAGAGCCATGCTCATCGGAGCATGTTGAGGAGGTGGAGGGTCCGATGTGGCAACAATCTCATAGTAGCTGATCTCTACTGGCGTTAAAGGCATGGATTCTCCAAACTCATATACCTGCTCAGGTGTAGGAATAAGCCAGGGGTCATCAGTCCTGGACAACATGTTGACTTGAGCGGTATTCGGTGGCGGTGCGGGGAATATACCCATGAGACCTGGGTCTTTGAAAAGACCAGGTCCTATGCTGTCTGGGGGATTCGGAAAAGAGAACCCGTATGTGCAGTTGTTCTCGAGCTAGAGGTGAAAAGATATTTGATCTCTGTGACAATCTCGCATAGCAGAACTTAATGAATTAAAACGATGAACGACACACGAGCATGGCATGGTCCCGGCTGCGGCCAAAAAGTATATTGTAGTTGAGTTTGTCTTCTTCCTTCCGTTGTGGATTTTCACTGTAATGTGATATCAGAGGCTCTGAGAGCTCGGGGGTTTGGAGTCAGACCATCAAATGCCTCGGGGCATTGAAACTCACCTTCAGAGTGGAGAGCCAATGGCCTTCCGACAAGCGGAGGACATAAACGCAAGTAGATGCCTTCATCTCGACGGCTCTGTAATTCCAAACCGTTAATAAAGACTTGAATGACCAAAGCGATTTGATGTGGAAACCAGGGAGTAAAATTCTCCGAGATCGAAGGTGATAGAGCTCAGAGTCGTGGGATATGACCACCTATGCGAGACGGTAAAGCCTTAGTTGTGAAGGACAACTTTGAAGAACCTCAAGTGCAGACATGGCACATGGCGCCTGTGCCAAATCCTCAACGATACTGTAATGTTGAGCGGCACGAGCATTTGGATTATAAGAGGATCTCCGAAGAACACCCTTGGGAGGTGGCTTCACAACGGATTCGAGAGTCGGTTTCTCGATTTCCAACGAACCAGAAACAGGTGGGGGAGGCGGCCCTTCCGCAACTGCCTTCCCGGGTGCCTGCTGCTGACTGTTGTAATCCTTCGATCGTGTAGCGATAGTGATAGGTGCATTAGTCTTCATCATGAAAACCTGAGACCCAAACGGTGCAGATGATGAGCCCTGTTCGACCATCTGGGTCTGCTGAGATGGAAATGGCTCTTTTAAAATAGCCGGAGTCCCTTTTGAGCCTTTAAGAAGTTGACTAATTTCGGACCGTCGTGGACAATCCTTAGTGTAATGGTCACCTTCACAGATGAGGCAAGGGAATTTCGGCTTACGTTGGGAGCCATCCTCAGTTCGAGTTTTAGATTCCGGTTTTGGGGCATCATATTTTGATTTGCCTTTGCCCTTCTTCTTCCCCTTGGAGGATTTGTCCGCAGGATTAGCCTGGACGGCATTCACCTCCCCGGTTTTACCAGAATCGGATGAGGCGGGATTAGTAGAGGTATTGTTGGAAGAATTAGCCTTCTGCTTCCCATTCGAAGACTTCTTCGAATTTTGAGAAACGGAACCAATGACACCATCCACCGAAGGGGTAGGCGGGGCCTTTGTGGCTCCGGGCCATGGAGCATCAGGCAAGATGTCATAAAGCGTGCCAGATTGCGAATAAACAAGATCCAGGTACTGGGCACGCGCGATAGCTTGTTCCTCCGTCACACACGCTCCCATCGCGATATCCTGAGCGATTTTATTGACAAAGGAGGTGGTGAACCAGTGAGTCAAAATCTGATCAGGTATGTGAAACTTGATCAGTCGACGATGGCGCCGCCACTCATGGATGTGATCCGAGATGTGAGTGGCCGAGTCCTGCTTCAGAGAAGACAGGAGGTGCGTCCCGGCCTCATACCGGACCGGTAACTGGAAATGCGTGAGGAAAGCCATAGCTAACGAGTTGAAATCTTGAAAAATACCACGGGATAGCTCTATGTACCACTTAGTAGTAGCTCCCGTTAAAGTACGCTGGAAAAGATGCAGACGAATCAAATCGTCGGTCCAAGAGTTAGACGAACACCAGAGGTGATACGTCATCACATGCGCCTGGGGGTCTTCTCCAGCTTTGCCCTCAAACTTGGGACAGTCACCTGGTATCTTGGTGGGAACCGGAGGCCAATATGGATTATGTGCAATCGGATCATTGGTCAACTTCGAGACGTCCGGTAGTTCCAAGGTAGCCAGGAACGGCAATGGAGGGTTAACTACCATGCCAGTCCCAGGATAAGGTCCGGTACCTGTGCTCCACGATGGTTGTGAATATCCTTGCCCCCATGGGTTCTGTCCCTGAGGGTTCTGACCGTAGGGGGCATAGTTCGTATAACCAGACTGATTTGGCTGCTGGTAACCATAGTGCGGGGCTTGATAACCAGGGTTCGGGCCCTGATTAGGCGTCTGCCCTGTATAAGCAGCGTTTGGATTTGGCTGCTGAGCGTAGGTAGAACCAGGTGGAGGAGGATGATACTGGGAGCCTCCAGAGTGGTTATAGTTCGGTTGAGACTGACCATGAGGATAATAACCACTCTGAGGATGAGTAGGCTGCTGATAAGTGGAACTCTGCGGAGCCTGGTACGTAGGGCGCAGCTGTTGATTTGGCTGCGGCATTGAATGAACAGGTTGTTGAGCAGAGTGAACGGAATGAAAGGGCTGCCCTGGATGAACAGGTTGACCCGAGTGAGGGGGCTGGCCTGAATGACCAGGCTGGCCCGGGTGACCAGGCGGTGTTGGTTGCGCGGGCTGACCTGGTTGTAAGTGAGCCCCAGGTTGTGCCGGATGGGTCGGCTGGCCTGGAGGCGGGACACCGGGCTGTACCGGATGAGCCGGTTGCCCTGGTGGAGGAACAGGACCAGGCGCTTGCTGGAAACCAGTTTGACCTTAAGCAGAACCATAGGGTGGTCCTGGCTGATATGCAACATTAGAAACAGCAGGATACTGCGGTTGCATTGGTAAAGACGGCTGGATTTTCCCCCCAGGACCATAGGCCTGTCCCGGTTGATACCCTAGCTGAGGTTGAGCAGGTTGACCAGCAGGGCTATAATATGGTCCTTGCGGATTGTATAATGGCCCTTGCTGGCCCGCAGGGTAGCCTTGGATGGGCTGTCCTTGTGGGTCATACAAATAGCCAGGTTGGCCCGCAGGTTGGCCCTGAAAGGGTTGTCCCTGCGGGTTGTAAGCCTGGTTGTATGGTAAACCTTGAGCATACAGATAAGCCTCAGGAGCAGGAAGGCGCAAAACCTCCCCATGCTCGTCAAACTGACCTGGGAACATATACACGAGAGTGCCATCCTGTGCATAGTGCGAAAAGAAGGATCGATAAGGATCTTGGGGAACTTGTCCAGCTCCGGCGTTCGGCTGCTGTAAAAACAACCGATACTCCTCCGGAGAGATATTCTCCGGTATAGCAGTAGCTAGGTAAATGTCTTCAGGAGTTGGCCCAGCCCTAGTAGCAGATGCTGAGACAACAACAGAAGAGGCAGCCACACAAACAGTGGGCCGAACGGGAACAGAAGTGACGGGCGTCGAAGGGGACACCCCGGGTGTAGTGGCAGTTGGTTTCGACGCGGGAGATGATATCCCCATAGAGGCAGCAGTTGAAATGATCTGACCCAGAGATCTGTATCCCTGTGGCAAAGAAGGACTGGCTGACGATGTGGTAGCCAGCTCGGAACCGTCTCCCTCAAACAATCTACGAGGGATGCGTTGATAGTCATCAGACCCCGGAATTTCCTCACCAGAATCACTCATGGTTGATCCTGCCGTTAAATCACGCAGAAGACGGCGAGGACTAGGAGGAAAAACAGCAGCAACAAACGATGAACCCGATGTAAGAGAAAGGAAATCAGCTCCTAATCTCAATTCAGACACAGGGTCCGAAAAGGGCCAATTGAACTCAACTGGTCCTCCAAAGGGTTGCTCGGCGAGAACCGGTCCCCCGTCAGGAAACTCGGAAACAACAGGCTGCTGTGGTTCAAGAGAAGGCTCAGAAGCTTCTGAAGAATCGTCCATGTAAGGACTACCAGTAGACGAAACCGATGGTTCCGCCACTGTGGCAAAAGACTAAAAGAAAAGGGCACACACACACACACGGGCTGAAAATGAGTTAAGACACACGCTCAAACGGTCAACAAGCAACGTCTAAATAGGTGTGAAATCGTGGGCGATTAATTTTACCACATTGGAAAATAAGAAATTCTACCGTTTCATGTTTCAAGAGTCGAGAAACGATAAAAAGATGACTCTATCTCTTTCAGAGTTGATACAAGCGTGAAAGGACAAGCGCTTGACGGTCTTTTCAAGTTTAGGGAGTCAGAAAAGACCAAATGACTGCTCAGGAAAAAACTAGGCACAAAGGGTGTGCCAAATATCCGTGAACTGCAATATACACCTTGGTTTCAATAATGAAACAGAAATCGACCAAGGACTTTCCGTACGTGCAGGTAGTCTCCCCGAATGCTGTGTTCGGTGTATCACGGGCATAGGGCGGCAGACTCGGCTTCCTGTGGATAAAGGATTGAAAACCTATAGGGGTCTCCCTTTATATATGCGACGGTACGGGGAGCACAAGTCCGTACTAGCGTTGTCTAAAGCCAACAGGCGAACGACAGCTGCTAGGTTTAACGACGCCGAAACACGTCTCTAGCCTAGAACTTCTAAATATGTTTCGTTAAGTTCCAATGCTGCCTTAGGTTAATTCAATAAATTTTACAGTTGATCTTCAATTAAGTTTCAATTTCCAGGCCCTATCGTATGTAGTGTCTCCTAAATGCAAAGCTATATGCCACAATGCAACATTTCGTTCGATGAAAACTAATTAGAGAAGAGTTGAGAGCTTTTATACAAACGAAATGAACGGAAACCAAACAACGGCTCTATAATGCAACTAATGCAATTGACAACTTTTCATTCAAAACACTAATCACTAGCGATATGGAAAAGATTACAATTTGCACTAATTAACAAAAGCAAAGAGATTTTTTTTTTTGATTTTCAATGTTTAATGGCTAATATGCACTAATCAAACTTGAAAATGAATGGAGCAACTTGAGAAACGATATCCAAGAGAGTGAAGCAAACACATTCCACTCAACAACACAAACAATCAGATCCCCAAATCGACCAAAGTCTCTCAAAACAAGAAAAAGACTCAAAAGCTTCCAATGGACCGTGTGATCCAAGTCCAAAGCAAGACCAAACGAGTTTCGAATGAAGAAATGAACAATCACCCAAAAATCGCAATAAAACAATGAACAACTACTTAGAGAATGTGGAGAATCAATCAGATAGTTGACAGGACAATCCAAACACCAAAACTCCCAAGGAGGGCTCGATGCACTAAGCCACTAGATGACCTAGGGCTTGAAAAGTGAAATCGGTAGATAAAAGCAAACAACCCAAGGACAGAGATGAATTCCCAGCCAAACAAGACTCCAACACACTCAGGGAGTCGAAAAATCAAGAAGAAAAACACTGGTCAACTTCAGAGAGCTCAGAAATGAGAAATCTCAAAAAACTTACGAGTTAGCGCATTTGTAGAATGGAGCTGACGTGGCGATTGGCGGACGGGATTCTCCTTAATACATAACATGCGCCAATTGGCGCGACTGTCAGGTTAAAAACCGCGCCAGTCGAGTTTCTTAGCAAAAAATTAAAAATAAGCTACTCCAGAAACAGACCAATGCAAGCTAAGCAATCCAAGAAGCAAAAACACACAAAAAAAACCCAACCCAGAAGGTTCATCAAGCAAGGAAAAACAAGATACAAACAGCAAGGCAAGACAAAGACTCCAAGTCGTTCAGTCCGTAAACCAAACCGGAGATGCGGTGAAGTAGCACGTTGATCCTAGCTAATACTAGGCGAGCGTTTGAAAGTGTCTGGTGTACTTGGAACCTAAAATACCCGATTTACAAAATCTTCAATAGCAAACAACAGGGCAGGTCCCAGATGAAAAGATAGCAATTTATGTTGAGAGGCCAAAATACCTCTTGTGGACGAGCGATCTCCCTCGATTGCGGGGCCATGACAATAAAACAATGCTATAGCGGGGTTTTCTAAAGTGGACGAAAAGACTTGGAATAGAAGCCTACACCAGATTCCAACGCTGGATACGAAGAAGCGTCCGTTCCGCCGCCTCGACGGACGAAGTCCTCTACGATCCTGGCAGATGAGCACACCAGCACGCAGGAAGAAACGAACGGTCTCGACGCAAAACCAACATGTGTAACTAAACATGAACAGAAGGACATTATAGCATTAACATGATGGAGAGTCAACAAAACGGGTGGAATGTAATCGGCGCCATAATCATCTATTAAATAACCAGCGAAGAAAGATTACAACCAAGTTCTGACGTCGCGGTCTCCTTCGGACGGGTCTCCAGTCGTCCACGTCTCACAAAGCTTGCCAAGGAAAGGGAAAACCTCTCCAGAGTCTCGTGACAATGGTCTCCTTACTTGAGTCAGCCTTAAGGGAAAGAGAGGGTGCTTTACAACACAAAGGCTCTTGGGAATATGGAGATTCAGAGCTTAGGCACTTCAAGACTAGCTTGCTATTGATCTGAGCAAGCTTTTATAGATGGGGAAGGAGGAGTTGGGATCCCTATTATTATGGGATTGGCCCTATCAACAAGGAAGGTTCCATGGGAGGTGGCAAAACCACTTCCCTCCATAGAACTCCCGCAGCCAACCTCCCAACTCAAGATAGATGATGGTTTGTGAATTTGTTAGAACTCAACTTCCGCCATCCATATTTAAAAAACAACTCCCAAATTGGGTGGCGCGACTACGGCTCTATGACAGAGCGCCAGGTGGCGCGACCTCTTTGCATTGATTTCCCCATTGGCGCGGGTACTGAACTGCCTGCCCGCGCCAATGCCAAAAGGGATGTTTTTCATGACTTTTGCAAGGAGATGTCTCAAGGGCAAATGAAGCTCATGTCCAGAGGGATGCATTGATGATGTTTTCAAGGCATGACAATGTTCACAGGTCACAGAATGGGTCCTCCATTGTGCGGGATGGGGAATGGTAAGGACGGTGACAAATTACTGTGTAACAGTACCATTGTTCAAAGTTTGCCAAAGAGGTTTTGTTACGATCATACCCTTTGTACTTACTTAAATAATTATTTTGAAGTTCTTTATAGCTGTAGTCAAAGATGTCTAGGAGTTCCCTCTTCAATGAATACAGTTATGCATGAATCATGAATGTTTTCTTATCCTTGAAGGTGAAATCACTAGAAGTTAAATGAGTTTCTCACCTTCTATATTTCATTGGAGAAGTTTTTCTTGAAGTTATTATTTGCTGAAGTGTGGTTTGTAGAATTTATGGTTAGCCCTGTCTATTGAATTCCTCTTTATGTTCAGATAATGTTTTAAGTCCCTTTTTTGAGAAGTACATATAATTAAGGATTCTTAATTGCCCTTAGTTCTACTTTTCATTCTAAAACCATTGATTTCCATTTCATTTCACCTGAAAGACCTTGAATATCCACTGGACAAGTCAGATTTGACCTTTGATAATCCTGATCCATTTGTGAACTTGTTACAACTTCCATTTGAATCCATTTCCCAATAACTTGGAGGTTTCCTCTTTCTTCCTATGCTGCCTAGATTATCATGTCCAACCAAAAATAAAAGAAACTCATGCTTAATAACTAGCCTAAAATCAACCTTTTACAAGCAAACAAGTCATATCTTTGGAAACAATTGAGAGATCTCTCTCTGAGACTAGGAAGGCTAGGTCATAGAGTTCTAAAGACTGGTTTTGATGTTGCCTTGTCACTTGGTATGCCAACCTACCAAATCACAGGACCACAACATAATGGTGATCACGGTGGGACTTCTGAGTATACAGTTTCCTAGAAAACCCTTATAGACTCTTTTGTCCTTCAAATTACCTCAAAAAATCTGCTGATAAGCCACATAGTAGACTCTGTTTGTTTCGCCACCTTATCTAAGCGATGAAATCAAGTATAGAACACTCCTATTAACCATAGAATCGTTTAAAAACTCATAAAACCCAAAAAATTTCAGATTGGCCCTTAAAATACTTATTGGTGGTGGACCATAAAACATTCTACCTTTAAAAAGCTAAAAAATTCCACCTGGTGACTCCATTAGCCCAGTAGGCCTATTACCTCACTAGAACTCTATATTTCTTTAGGATTTTTTTAAACAGCCCTAAAAGAAATTTAGAGGTCTAGTCCCATATTTTAGAAGTACATTAAACACTGAGGGAAGTCAATCTTTGAAAAAAAGTCCTTATTCTTCCAGCCTCTCTTAAAAAATTTTGTTTGAAATCTGGCTTCACATAGGATCTATACCAGATCTCATCCAGACCCTAATCCTCCTACAATATTTGATGATCCAGAAATAATTCTGTTGCAAACTTCTAAAGCTGGAAATTTAACTATTGTTAGGACTATCCAAAGAACGAGCTCTGTCCCTGAAAACCTTACAGTCTTGAAAGATCATCACTTTGACTTGCCTCATACAAAGAACTTATTTAGAACCAAATCATATAGTGATATTGAACAAACTGATCTTGAGCCCACATATTTACAACAGAGCTCCAGTAGAGAAACCTCACCTTATACTCCACTTGATTCTCAGTTTCTCCATCACTTCAACTCCTTTCATAACAAATCTGCTCAAAATTAGTTTTTTGGCCCAAGTGTTTCCTCCACTCCCATTCACACGTCCACTGTTCAAAACACTCCATTTCAGCCCACATTTCCCCCTGTAAACCCACCTCTTGTAAATCCCCCATTATTTCCTACCATGGTTGCATGGTATGCTCCATTAGTGTTACCACAACCTCTGGTTCCTTTACCAAATGATTATCAATCTAGAATTCCCCATTTCACTGGAACTGAATCTACTATTGCCCAAAAACATGTAGATAAAATGGATGATGCTTTCGATTACATGGAAATAGAATATGGGACCATTAAGATGAGAATATTTGCCCAAATTTGAGGAGGAGAAGCCAAGAAATGGTTTAAAATCTTAACTCCTAATAGCATAAATGATCTCCCTTCTTTATATCAAACATTCATAAATAAATGGGAAATTAAAAAGAACCCTCTCCAAATCCTCTCTGAATATAAAAACCTTAAGAGAAACACTGGGGAAAGTGTCCACGATTATTGCACTAGATTCAATAGTGTTTACAATGCACTTCCCCCAAAGATGAAACCTCCACTAGGCTTAGCCTTAGCCAAATTCCTAGAGGGTTTTGATCCTGACATGGCATACTAGCTAAGAGAAAGAGACCCCTTAACCTTAGAAGATATGCAAAGGGGAGCCATAAGTGTAGAGGAAAATCTGATTGAGAAAAGAGCTAGGTTGAAATCAAAGAAAAGAGTTACCTACAAAGATGAAACAATGGCCTCAACCTCATCATATGATGCCAAAATTGACAACTTAGTGAGGGTAATGGAGAGAATGCTTGAAAAGATAAATCTGAATGATAGAGTGCCTCCTAGAGAAAACCAAACCAATCCCCAAAACATAAATAGAAATTCAAATTTCAGAAGAGATCCTAATCAAGATAGACAAAGAGATAATGATAAGCAAATTAGACCTCCCTTTCAGCAAAACTATGTAGATCAAGAGGAAGAAAGGGAAGCCGAAAGGTTGGAAGAAAATCATGTAAATTTAATAGGATCTGACAGTGAGAATGATGCTTTTCTCACTGAAGAAGAACAAGGATTCTTCTCCTCAGGACAAACTAAAAACAGCCATGAGGATTCTGAGCATTATAGATTGGGGTTTGAAAATGCAATATTGGAAGTACACAAACAATATGATCTTAGAAGCAAAGGGAACCCAGAGATTTCCAATGAAAAAAACACTAATGCTGTTGTTAGGAAAAATTCATAAAATCAACCTAAAAAAATAATAAATAACACCAACACAGTGGTCAAGAAAAATGATTTAAATAAAGATAAAAACAACCAGCAAAGTGTTGAACAAAGCTGCCCTAGTACTTCTTCTAGTGGCCCTAATAAATCTATCCTAAATAATAGTCCAAATAAAACTCAACAAATTAGAATTGCTGAAAAGACTATAAGGGACAAAACAGATGTAAGTATCTCAAAAACATTGGTCCCTTTCAACCTTGAGGGTGTGATTGCCAAGATCAAAATTAACATACCTCTAGCTGAATTAGTAACTCAGGATGTATATAAAAACCAAGTTTTGAAAGCTTTGAATATAGGTAGTGACACTGATACTTTAAACTTGACAGATGACACACTAGAATTGTTGTTTGGTCCTAAAGTTGAAGAAAAATACCAAGAAGGGGTTGTCCCTCCCTTCTATGTTAGCTTGAACATACATGATAAGATCTTGCACAATGCCATGCTAGACTCAGGTGCTTCTCATAACCTTATGCCAAAAATGGTATTGGAAAGCTTAGGCCTAGAAATTACTAAACCTTATAAATACCTATACTCGTTTGATTCAAGTAGAGTCAAGTGCTTGGGCCTAATCAAAGATCTATGCATCAACTTGGCACAGATTCCTACTAAGGATCTAGTCATGGACATATTAGTAGCTGATATTACCCCAAAGTATTGCATGCTTCTATCCAGATCATGGGGAGCCAAACTTCAGGGGAGCCTTCAAATGGACATGTCCTATGCCACCATCCCAGTGTTTAACCAAACCAGGAGATTATACAGGGAATCCCATATGAAATACATGGTGAGAAACATAGATAGGCCAAACAATACTCCTGTTTACTCTATTCATTCATATTTAGATTCCTTTATCTTGTATAATTAAGATGAAATCAGTCAAAAAGAAAATGAAAATGAATAACAATTCAATCCATTAGAACAATCAAATCTGCCCTCAAATCAAGCACATGACAATTCAAACTTTAGCAGCCTTGAACAACAAAAGAACAATGAATATGAAATAGAAACATTGTGGGAAATCACCTTTGATGGCTCTTATAACAAGATAGGTTCTGGAGTAGGTGTATGGATACACAATATAAGAAAAGGACATTCTTATAAGCTTGATTTTCCATGCACCAATAATATTGCAAAATATGAAGCCCTCCTCCTTGGCCTACATCTACTCAAATATTTAGGAGCTAAGAAAATATTAGTCCGAGGAGATTCTGAGCTAATTATTAGGAAAATAAAAGGGGAGTATTCAGCCAAAAAACCAATACTAAGAGAATATAGGAATGTTGCCCTTGAGCTTTTAAAAACCTTTGAAAAATATGAACTCACCTTCATTCCTAGAGCTCAAAACCACCTTTCAAATGAACTTTCTTTTCCTGCCAACAATTACCAAATACCCCATATAAATGAACAATTCAATGTCAAAGTAAAAAATAGACCTACATTCTCTAACAATGAAGACTATTGGCAAGTGTTTGAAGGTGACAAACACATAGATGATTTTCTGCAATCAAAAAATGACTTTTCCATACCAACATCAAACACTAGCCATGGAGAAAACTGTTTAAATAATGAACAAATCCCTGAAACAAAGCTATCCTTTTCTGCCAATATAAATCAATTTGAAAATATTTTTGAGGCGGAATTATTTGACAATCCAGACCAAAAGGACCTTCAAGTTTTACAATGCAAAGGTGATACTATACCAAGGGGCCTTACACCATTAGAAGAGCTCTTTGATTGCAATGATGTAGCGAAAGAACAAAAAATAGAGCCTATAGAAACTAATGTAGAAGAACATAACATAGGAATTCTAGCAGAACCAAAAATGATCAAGCTATCCAGAACTCTCCCAGCTCATATCAAGCAACAATACATAGAAATTTTCAAAGAGTTTGGAGATGTGTTTGCATGGGGATACAAGGATCTGAAATCATATGATACCAACATCATTCAACACAAAATTACTCTTAAGGAAAATCAAAACCATTTCAAACAAAAACTCAGAAGGATAAGCCCTGTTTTATTACCTTTAGTTAAGAAACAGATCAGGAAAATGTATGATGATGGGATCATAGTTCCCCTTAGATATTAATAATGGGTTTCCAACTTAGTATCTGTAAGAAAAAGACCGGGGAAATCAGGCTCTGCATTGACTTTGAGAATCTAAATAGAGCCTCCCTAAAAGATAACTACCCCTTGCCAAAAATGGATCACATACTCAAAAGGGTGGTTGAGTCTAAAAGAATATCACCGTTGGATGGGTTCTCAGGTTACAATCAGGTGTTAGCACTCCCAAGTGACCAACATAAAACTACTTTTACTGCACCTTGTGGTACATTCATGTATGTCAAAATTCCATCTGGTTTGATGAATGCAGGGGCCACCTTACAAAGGGCCATGGACATAGCCTTTTCAGAAGACATAGGCTATTTTATAATCATATATCTTGATGAAATTACTGTTTTCTTAAAAAATGATGAAGAACATTTGATTCATTTGAAAAATGTTTTTGAGAATTGTAGGAAATATGGCTTATCTTTGAATCCCAAAAAGACACTCTTTGGTCTCCAAGAAGGAAAGCTTCTTGGTCACATAATTTCTGAAGAAGGAATCAAAGTAGACCCTAAAATGATTGATGGCATATTGAAGATCAGCCATCCTAGAAACCTCAAAGAATTGCAATCTTTCATTGGGAAGATTAATTTTTTGAGGAGGTTCATCCCCAACGTTGCTGAGCTATTAAGGAGTATCAAAAACATTCTTAAGAAAGAGGTAGATTTTAAATGGACAACACAGGATAAACAGTCATTTGAACTAGTGAAACAAGCTTTAACTCAAACACTAGTTCTTGTCAGTCTTGATTTCACCAAGGATTTCTATATCTTTTCTTTTGCATCTGAACATAAAATAGCTGCAGTGTTATTGCAAAATAATACTATGGGGAAAGAACAACCAATATCCTTTTTAGTAGGGCCTTAAGAGATGCTCCACTCAAATATAACATCATGGAGAAACAAGCCTTAGCCTTAGTCAAAGCATTGAAAGACTTTCGAGTCTACATTTTACATTCTCATATCATTTCTTTTGTCCCACATACTGTTGTCAAGGATATTCCGAGTCAAGAACCTGATGGTAAAAGGGGAAAATTGATTGCTACTATTCTAGAATATGACTTAGAAATTAGGCCCACCAAATTAATCAAAGGGCAGGGATTAGAAAAACTCATGGCTGAGTCAAAATTACAAGCACTAGATATGAATATGGTTGATATTTTAGAAGAAACAGAAGAATTCACAACTCCATTTATTGAAGAAAATTTTGTGAATACACCTTGGTATGATGATATCATATATGTGTTGCTTTATCTGAATACCCCTCCTTATCTGTCTAAAACTAAAGCTAGATTTTTAAAACAAAAGGCTTTAAATTATTTCATATTAGATGGGGTTTTATATTGGAAGAATGTTGTTGAGATATTGCTTAAATGTTTGCTTGAGATTGATGTAGAAAAAATCATGCATGAGCTACATGAGAGAGAATGTGGAGGAAACATTTACTGGAAGACTACAACAAATAAAATCCACAAATCTGGATACTATTGGCCCATCATTTTCCAAGATACTCAGAAGCTTGTCATGTCTTTCCATAAGTGTCAAATTTTTGATGGTAAGAGAAAAATCCTACCTTTACCCTTACATCCCATCAGTGTTGAGGCTCCCTTTCAATAATGGGGCTTGGACTTCATTGGGGAAATTCACCCATCTTCTTTAGCCCAACATAAGTGGATCCTCACTTCCATTTATTATTTTACCAAATGTATAGAAGCCATACCTTCTAGGAATGCTACTGACTCTGTCATTATCAAGTTCCTTGAAACCAACATACTATCTAGATTTGGTTTTCCTAGGAAAATTATCACAGACAATGCTGATGCCTTCAAATCTAAAATAATGGTTGACTTTTGCTACAAATATCATATCAAATTGGGTCATTCCAAAGCCTACTATCCTCAAGGAAATGGATTAGCTGAATCCTCCAACAAAATCCTTATCAATATTATCAAAAAATTGTAGGAGGAAAATCAGAAATCATGGCATAGTAAGCTATTTCATGCTTTATGGGCTGATAGATTAAACACCAAGAAGTCAATAAATATGTCCCCCTATCAGCCAGTTTATGGCATGGATGCATAATTCCTAACCTCTTTAGGAGTTCTAGTCATGAAACTCCTTCAAGAAATACAAACTGAAGAGAATGATATGCAGAGAAGGATCAATCAGACCATTCATTTACAGCAGTCCAGAGAGGAAGTGTATAAGAGAACACAAACAGTCCAAGAAGGCATCAAGAAATTATTTGATAGAAGGACTAAAGAAAATGATTTCCAAGTCGGAAATATAGTTCTAAAGTGGGATTCCAGAAGGGAAGAGAAAGGTAAACATGGTAAGTTTGAGAATCTATGGAAAGGACCCTACATCATTCATTCTATAAGGGGTCATAATGATTTCTTTATACAAGAGTTGAATGGAGTAAAATTGTTTGGAGGTCTTGTCAATAGCAGGATGCTCAAGCATTATTTATGTTAAGAGTCCTAGTTTCAAAGTTTTCATTCATTATACATAAAATTTCATGAGAAAAATCACAAAAAAATGTATACAAAAACAATAAAAGAAAAGAGAAAAGAGGGAAAATTCAAAAGAGGTGCAGCCCCATACCCAAAAAAGAAGATTTTCTAAATGTGTGCAAGTCTAAATGCCACTGTTGATTCAAAATGATACCTTGTTAAGTCATCTAGCATAATCATGGCTGAACATGCTTTAAATTTATGTTGATAATTTAGTAGAGACATTGATTGATAAGATTATTTCATAACTGACTTATCAAAAGAAGATATTAGGAGAATATAAAGATGATGGTTCCACATGCTCAAAACAAAACCAGAGAGATAGATAAGGATGCATTACTAATGACACATCATATCCTTATCTATCTAAATTTGTTTTTTATGCTAATAATGCTTGTGGGAACTTTGTTAAGATGCCACAACCAGGGTTAATCAAACAGTCTAATCCCGATTAAAACCATGCTTTAAATTTCTGTTGATAGGATTAGTGAAAAATATTTTCCAAACTGTGTAAATTTGGTTTATCAGTAGAATAGATTAGAGAAAAGTGAAATGGTTCTAAAAAGATCAAAATCTGAACCAATGAAAGAAAGAAGGATGTCTATCAATTTTAGATCTTAAGCCTTCACATTTTTTTTTTAAATTTCTGCAAATAAAGTCTATGTGAAACTTGTACAAAATGCCATAGCCCCATAGCAAATCAGATTTTTTAATCCTGATTTGACTATGTTTTCAATTTCATGTTTTATACTAGAGAATGGAAATATGTCAAATAGTTTAATCTTGACATATGGTTAGAATAGGTAGAGAAATAAAGAGTTCAACAGTTTAATTTGGACTCTTGGAAGAAATAAGGATAGGACTTGATAGTTTATTTTCTATTTTCAAAAAAATAAAATGTCAAAGAGTTTGTTAGTTAAAATGCACTCAAAATGGAAGGAAAAATGTTAGGACAAGGAGGATTGGGTAGGTAGAAAGACTTTGTGAAAGGAATATACATTGCAGATTGTTAAAGGTTGTCTTTTTTCAGAGAAATATCAACAAGAAAAAGAAGAAATCTGCCCAATGGATAAGGCACTGATCTGCTGAAACTCAAAGATTTCATAAGCTAAGGTTTTGGACACCTTGAAAAGATAGCTGCCCTTCCCAAGTGGAGCCACTATTAGTCATTAGTAATTTTGATGATATCCAAAGATGACTAAATTGCCAATCCTAGATTTATAGAAATAATATTTCAAGAAGCATTGTGAGTTCTAGAAATCTCACTGCCTTCATCATCCTAAGTCTATCAGTTCACCAAAATCTTCATCTATGCCTTCTAAAAGATCACCCTGTTGTTTCAAAAGGAAGCTTGTTTCAGGCTATTTTCACCGTTTTCACCTCTGTTCCATTCGCCCATTTTACCATTCTTACCCCTATTTTTATCAGTCCCTTTTTTCCTCTAAAAAAACTCATTTTTCCCTTCTTATACCCCCCATACCACTAAAAAAACCTTTTTTAAACCATTAAACCCTTTTATTTGGTTTAAAAATTCTCTTTTTAATCTTACCAAAACCCTTAAATCAAAACCTTTGTTTTAGCCCTATTTTGACCCGTTTTGAAGTAGGCCTTTTAAGCCCCTATGGGATTAAGCCCTAGCCCCTCTTCCTCATATAACCAAGGGATCACGATCATTCACAGAACGTAATCTTCTCTCATCCGAAGCTCCCGGTCCTATCCTTCCCACAGGACCATCTTCATGCTTTATCTTTAGCCCCCTTCATGCATACTTCATCCCGCACTAGTTTCTTTGTCCCAATACAATCCCCACCATTCATTGGACAGATCTAATGGTTGTCGAAATCCCGCGACTCCTCTCCTCCCTCAATCATTCTCCCATCTGTCTACTCTGGGGAGCGATCTCCACCATCGATCACACCCGATTTGACGGCTATCATCCAACCTCAACTTCCCATCTCGCTACCCGATGAGAAATCTTATGTCACCCACTGATCTCACCTCCCATTACTCCACCATCCCTCCAATATTTTTTTGACACCTGTCTCCCACTATTTTCCATCCACCAAACTTGCACCCAACCTTCAGGCTCCACCCGCGTTGTCGATCTCACTCGTTGAGATCTGATGGTGCAAATTTCACATCGCGTGCATTTCATCGCCGAGGTTTAACAACTATTTTTGACGCGAAAAAAGTGGTTTTCCTCAGGACACGTGGTGATCTATGAATGGAATCGCGTGCTCCCGCCTCAAAACCACTCACTGCCCAACTTCAATGTGAAAACCACCATCCTCCATTTCCGCGCAAAATTCAAATTTTTTCGTTGTTTCCTCCTGCTTCCGCATGTGGAACCCCTCCTCCCATGCATATCCTCTTCCTCAGAACATTTCTCCGACACGCCCAAAACCCTGAAGTAGTTTAATCCACAAAAATACAGGTTTTAAACTAAAAACGTTGTTTATTTTTGCAGGTTTAATTGTAGCCCAAACTAAAGGGCCATCTCACGATCAAATTGAGTAACTCAGGTCTCCAGATGATGATCCATGAGGAAAAATAAATGAAAAATGGGTTTAAAGGCGTGATCTCCAAAGTTTAAATTGATGCTTCATGACCACCAATGCAATCAATGAAAACCTCCAGCTACCAAAGAAACCCCTGCACACAACAAAAGAGAGACAGAGAAAACTAATGAAGTTTAGAGACCGAAGGAAGAGAACGGACGATTAAAGACTAATCGAAGTGGATTAAGGATAAAAAACACAGGTAAAGACAATGAATAAAGGTTTAAAGAAATCAGTAAAACAATAAAGACATCATGATGAACTATGAAGGCCAAAGGCAGAATCTGACTTTAAACACAGTTTAATGATGAAATGAAGGAAAATTAGGCTAAATTAGCCTCGAATACACCAACCAAGAGAAATTATTCACTCAGAAAATCAACTGACAACTTTGGCCTACTTTCTACCTGCAAAGACTAATTATACAGTTATTATACTAAAAGATATATTTAAAACTGTCAGGACAGTTATTGTAAAGATAAGGATAAACCTTAAAAGTCAATCTTTTCTTCTATCTTTCTCTCAGAAGTTAAGACAGAGTTATTGAAGCAGAGAAGTAGTTGAACATTTTCTACCTTATGCCTTGCATGGTTTTCAAGGTTAGGAATGCATTTAATCTATAGTTAATGACTCTCAAACCCTAGATCAATTCCACCTCCTCATTTTCAGTATAAATAATGCATAGGAACTCATTGTATTGTTGGCATTTGATGACTCTTTGAATTAATATACATTCTTGTTGAAATTGAAAGGAAATTGATGTTTTGGAACTTGTGGATGTCTTGACCTGTTTGTTGATGGAGAAGTCTCTATCATTGGATCCCTGAGCTTGGTTGTTGGTGAATTACACTAAATATGTTATTGTTATTTCTTGTTTCATTATGTTTCATCATTCTCTATAACAGTAGAGTAAAAGTTTTAGCCCAATAAATTTCTTTTGAAAGCACCTTATTTCTGTTTACTCTTCACTGCCTTAATGTTTTCCTCTGCTAAGATATTGTAGAGAATTCTTAAGTTCTCTCTAGAACCCTTATGCTTGTTTATTTCTTAAATAATTTCAATAAAGTTGGTCTCAAGAATGATTTATGGTTTTCCTTGCTTACTTGTTGCCACTTAAAAATTGTTTCTGAAGTCTCCCTTCAAAGTACCATTGTTCAAAGTCTGCCAAAGAGGTTTTGTTCCGATCATACCCTTTTTACTTCTTAAATAATTGTTTTGAAGGTATTTATAGCTGAAGTCAAAGATGTCTAGGAGTTCCCTCTTCTATGAATACGGTTATGTGTGAATCATGAATGTTTTCTTATCCTTGAAGGTGAAATCACTAGAAGTTAAATGAGTTTCTCACCTTCTATATTTCATTGGAGAAGTTTGTCTTGAAGTTATTATTTGCTGAAGTGTGGTTTGTAGAATTTATGGTTAGCCCTGTCTATTGAATTCCTCTTTATGTTCAGATAATGTCTTAAGTCCCTTTGTTGAGAAGTACACATAATTAAGGATTCTTAATTGCCCTTATTTCTAATTTTCATTCTAAAACCATTGATGTCTATTTCATTTCACCTAAAATACCTTGAAGATCCACTGGCCAAGTTATATTTTCCCTTTGATACTTCTGATCCATTTGTGAACTTGTTACAACTACTATTTGACTCCATTTCCCAATAACTTGGAGGTTTCCTCTTTATACCTATGCTGCCTAGATCATCATGTCCAACCAAAAATAAAACAAACTCATGCTTAATAACTAGCCTAAAATCAACCATTTACAAGCAAAAAAGTCATATCTTCGCAAACAATTGAGAGATCCCTCTCTGAGACTAGGAAGGCTAAGTCCTAGAGTTCTAAAGACTGGTTTTGATGTTGCCTTGTCACTTGGTATGCCAATCTACCAAGTCACATGACCACAACATAATGGCAATCACGGTGGGAATTTTGAGGATACAGTTGCCTAGCAAGCCCTTATAGACTCTTTTGTCCTTCAAATTACCTCAGAAAATCAGCTGATAAGCCATAGAGTAGACTCTGTTTGTTTCACCACCTTAGCTAAGTGATGAAATCAAGTATAGGACACTCTTATTAACCATATAACTATTTAAAAACTCATAAAACCCAAAAAATTTCAGATTGGCCCTCAAAATATTTATTGGTGGTGGACCATAAAACATTTTACCTTCAAAAAGCTAAAAATTACCACCTGGCGACTCCACTAGCCCCAGTAGGCCTATTACCTCACTAGAACTCCAGATTTCCTTAGGATTGTGTTAACCAGCCCTAAAATAAATTTAGAATTCTAGTCCCATATTTTAGAAGTACATTAAACACTGAGGGAGGTCAATCTTTGAAAAACAGTCCTTATTCTTCTAGCCTCTCTTAAAAATTTTGGTTTGAAATCTGGCTTCACATAGGATCTATACCAGATCTCATCCATACCCTAATCCTCCTACAATAGTTGATGATCCAGAACAAATTCTGTTGCAAACTTCTAAAGCTGGAAATTTAACTATTGTTAGGACTATCCAAAGAACAAGATCTGTCCCTGAAAACCTTACTGTCTTGAAAGATCCTCACTTTGACTTGCCTCATACAAAGAACTTACTTAGAACCAAATCATATAGTGATATTTAACAAACTGATCTTGAGCCCACAGATTTACAACAGAGCTCCAGTAGAGAAACACCACCTTCTACTCCACCTGATTCTCAGTTTCTCCATCACTTCAAATCCTTTCATAACAAATCTGCTCAAAATCAGTTTGCTAGCGCAAGTGTTTCCTCCACTCCCATTCACACATCCACTATTCAAAACACTCTGTTTCAGCCCACATTTCCCCTTGTAAACCCACCTCTTGTAAATCCCCCATTATTTCCTACCATGGCTACATGGTATGCTCCATTAGTGTTACCACAACCTCTGGTTCCTTTACCAAATGATTATCAATATAGAATTCCCCATTTCACTCAAACTGAATCTACTACTGCCCAACAACATGTAGATAAAATGGATGATGATTTTGATTACATGGAAATAGATGAAGGTACCATTAAGATGAGAATATTTGCCCAAATTTTAGGAGGAGAAGCCAAGAAATGGTTTAAAAGGTTAACTCCTAATAACATAAATGATATCCCTTTTTTATATCAAACATTCATAAATAAATGGGAAATTAAAAATCACCCTCTCCAAATCCTTTCTGAATATAACAAACTTAAGAGAAACACTGGGGAAAGTGTCCATGATTATTGCACTAGATTCAATAGTGTTTACAATGCACTTCCCCCAAACATGAAACCTCCACTAGCCTTGGCCTTAGCCAAATTCCCAAAGGGTTTTGATCCTGACATGGCATACCAGCTAAGAGAAAGAGACCCCTTAACCTTAGAAGATATGAAAAGGGGAGCCATAAGTGTAGAGGAAAATTTGATTGAGAAAAGATCTAGGTTAAAATCAGAGAAAAGAGTTACCTACAAAGATGAAAAAATGGCCTCAACCTCATCATCTGATGCCAAAATTGAAAACTTAGTGAGGGTAATGGAGAGAATGCTTGAAAATATAGATCTGAATGATAGAGTGCCTCCTAGAGAAAACCAAACCAATCCCTAAAACAAAAATAGAAATTCAAATTTCAGATGAGATCCTAATCAAGATAGACAAAGAGATAATTATCAGAAAATTAGACCTCCTTTTCAGCAAAACTATGTAGATCAAGAGGAAGAAAGGGAAGCCAAAAGGTTGGAAGAAAATCATGTAAATTTAATAGGATCTGACAGTGAGAATGATTCTTTTCTCACTGAAGAAGAACAAGGATTCTTATCCTCAGGACAAAATGAAAACAGTGATGAGGATTCTGAGGATTATAGATTGGGGTTTGAAAATGAAATCTTGGAAGTACACAAACAATATGATCTTAGAAGAAAAGGGAACCCAGAGATTTCCAATGACAAAAACACTAATGCTGCTGTTAGGAAATTTCAGAAAATCGGCCTTAAAAAAACAAATAACACCAACACAGTGGTCAAGAAAAATGATTTAAATAAAGATAAAAACAACCAGAAAAGTGTTGAACAAAGATGCTCTAGTACTTCTGCTAGTGGCCCTTTTAAATATGTCCTAAATAATGGTCCAAATAAAACTCAGCAAATAGAACTGTTGAAAAGACTATAAGGGAAAAAATAGATGTAAATATCTCAAAAACATCGGTCCCTTTCAACCTTGAGGGTGAGATTGCCAAGATCAAAATTAGCATACCTCTAGCTGAATTAGTAACCTAGGATGTATATAAAAACCAAGTTTTGAAAGCTTTGAATATAGGTAGTGATACTGATACTTTAAACTTGATAGATGAAAAAACACAATTGTTGTTTGGTCCCGAAGTTGAAGAAAAATACCAAGAAGGGGTTGTCCCTCCCTTCTATGTTAGCTTGAACATACATGATAAGATCTTGCACAATGCCATGCTAGACTCAGGTGCTTCTCATAACCTTATGCCAAAAATGGTAATGGAAATCTTAGGCCTAGAAATTACTATACCTTATAAAGACCTATACTCCTTTGATTCAAGAAGAGTCAAGTGCTTGGTCCTAATCAAAGAAATATGCATCAACTTGGCATAGATTCCTACTAAGGATCTAGTTATGGACATATTAGTAGCTGATATTCCCCCCAAATTATGGCATGCTTCTATCCAGATCATGGGGAGCCAAACTTTAGGGGAGCCTTCAAATGGACATGTCCTATGCCACCATCCCAGTGTTTAACCAAACCAGGAGATTATACAAGGAATCCCATATAAAATACATGTTGAGCAACATAGATAGGCCAAAAAATACTGCTGTTTACTCTATTCATTCAGATTTAGATTCCTTTATCTTGTATAATGAAGATGAAATCAGTCAAAAAGAAAAGGAAAATGAAGAACAATTCAATCCATCAGAACAATCAAACCTGCCCTCAAATCAAGCACGTGACAATTCAAACTTTAGCAGCCCTGAACAACAAAATAACAATGAATATGAAATAGAAACATTGTGGGAAATGACGTTTGATGGCTCTTATAACAAGATAGGTTCGGGAGCAGGTGTATGGATACACAATATAAAAAAAGGACATTCTTATAAGCTTTATTTTCCATGCACCAATAATATTGCAGAATATGAAGCGCTCCTCCTTGGCCTACATATGCTCAAAGATTTAGGAGTTAAGAAAATATTAGTCCGAGGAGGTTCTGAGCCAATTATTAGGCAAATAAAAGGGGAGTATTCAGCCAAGAAAACAAGACTAAGAGAATATAGGAATGATGCCCTTGCGATTTTAAAAACCTTTGAAAAATATGAACTCTCCTTCATTCCTAGAGCTCAAAACCACCTGGCAAATGAACTTGCCTTTGCTGCCAGCAATTGCAAAATACCCCATATAAATGAACAATTCAATGTCAAAGTAAAAAGTAGACCTACAGTCCCTAACAATGAAGACTATTGGCAAGTGTTTGAAGGTGACAAACACACAGATGATTTTATACAATCAAAAAATGACTTTGCCATACCAACATCAAACACTAGCCATGGAGAAAACTATTTAAATAATGAACAATCCCTGAAATAGAGCTACCCTTTTCTACCAATATAAATCAATTTGAAAATATTTTTGAGGCAGAATTATTTGACAATCCAGAACAAAAGGACCTTCAATTTTTACAATGCAAAGGTGATACTATACCAAGGGTCCTTACACCATTAGAAGAGCTCTTTGATTTCAATGATGTAGCCAAAGAAACAAAAATAGAGCCTATAGAAAATAATGTAGAAGAACATAACATAGGTAGTCTAGCAGAACAAAAAATTATCAAGCTATCGAGCACTCTCCCAGCTCATATCAAGTAGCAATACATATAAATTTTCAAAGAGTTTGGAGATGTGTTTTCATGGGGATACAAGGATTTGAAATCATATGATACCAACATTATTCAACACAAAATTCCTCTTAAGGAAAATCAGAAACCTTTCAAACAAAAACTCAAAAGGATAAACCCTATTTTATTTTCTTTAGTTGATAAAGAGATCAGGAAAATGTATGATTCTGGGATCATAGTTCCCCTCAGATATTCAGGATGGGTTTCCAACTTAGTATCTGTTAAGAAAAAGACTGGGGAAATTAAGCTCTACATTGACTTCAGGAATCTAAGTAGAGCCTCTCTAAAATATAACTACCCCTTTGCCAAAAATGGATCACATACTCCAAAGGATGGTTGAGTCTCAAATAATATCACCGTTGGATGGGTTCTCAGGTCACAATCAGGTGTTAGTACTCCTAAGTGACCAACATAAAACTGCTTTTACTACACCTTGGGGTACATTCATGTATGTCAAAATTCCATTTGTTTTGATGAATGCAGGGGCCACCTTCCAAAGGGCCATGGACATAGCCTTTTCAGAAGACATAAGCTATTTTATAATCATATATCTTGATGACGTTACTGTTTTCTCCAAAATTGATGAAGAACATTTGATTCATTTGAAAAACGTTTTTGAGAAATGTAGGAAATATGGCTTATCTTTGAATCCAAAAAATATACTCTTTGTTCTCCAAGAAGGAAATCTTATTGGTCACATAATTTCTGAAGAAGGAATCAAAGTAGACCCTAAAAGGATTGATGGCATATTGAAGATCAACCATCCTAGAAACCTCAAAGAATTACAATCTTTCATTGGGAAGATTAATTTTTTAAGGAGGTTCATCCCCAACCTTGATGAGCTATTAAGGAGTATCACAAACATGCTCAAGAAAGAGGTAGATGTTAAATGGACAATACAGGCTAAACATTCATTTGAACTAGTGAAACAAGATTTAACTCAAACACTAGTTCTTATCAGTTCTGATTTCACCAAGGATTTCTATATCTTTTCTTTTGCATATGAACATACAATAGTTGTAGTTTTATTGAAAAAGAATACTATGGGGCAAGAGAAACCAATATCCTTTTTTAGTAGGGCCTTAAGAGATGCTCCACTCAAATGTAACATCATGGAGAAACAAGCCTTAGCCTTAGTCAAAGCATTGAAAGAATTTCGAGTCTACATTTTACATTCTCATATCATTACTTTTGTCCCACATTTGTGAAGGATATTATGAGTCAAGACCTTGATGGTAAAAGGGAAAGATGGATTGCTACTATTCTAGAATATGACTTAGAAATTAGGCCCACCAAATTAATCAAAGGTAAGGGATTAGCAAAACTCATGGTTGAGTCAAACTTCCAAGCACTATATATGAATATGGTTGATATTTTGGAAGAAACAGAAGAATTCACAGCTCTATTTATTGAAGAAACTTTTTTGAATTCACCTTGGTATGCTGATATCATATATGTGCTACTTTATCTGAATACCCCTCCTTCTCTGTCTAAAAATAAAGCTAGATTTTTAAAATAGAAGGCTTTAAATTATTTCATATTAGATGGGGTTTTATATTGGAAGAATGTTGTTGGGATATTGCTTAAATGTTTTCTTGAGATTGATGCTAGAAAAATCATGCATGAGCTGCATGAGGGAGAATGTGGAGGACATCTTTACTGGAAGACTACAACAAATAAAATCCATAGATCTGGATACTATTGGCCCACCCTTTTCCCAGATACTCAGAAGCTTGTCATGCCTTGCCATAAGTGTCAATTTTTTTATGGAAAGAGAAAACTCCTACCTTTACCCTTACATCCCATCAGTGTTGAGGCTCCCTTTCAATAATGGGGCATGGAATTAATCGGGGAAATTCACCCATCTTCTTTAGCCCAACATAAGTGGATCCTCACTGCCACTGATTATTTTACCAAATTGATAGAAGCCATACCTTCTAGGAATGCTACTGACTCTTTCATTATCAAGTTCCTTGAAACCAACATACTATCTAGATTTGGTTGTCCTAGAAAATTATCACAGAAAATCATGCTGCCTTCAAATCTAAAAGAGTGGTTGACTTCTGCTACAAATATCATATCACATTGGGTCATTCCACAGCCTACTATCCTCAAGGAAATGGATTAGCTGAATCCTCCAACAAAAGCCTTGTCAATATTATCAAAAAGTTGTTGGAGGAAAATCAGAAATCATGGCATAGTAAGTTGGTTCATGCTTTATGGGCTGATATATTAACCACCAATAAGTCAATAAATATGTTCCCTATCAGCTGGTTTATGACATGGATGCAGTATTCCCAACCTCTTTAGGAGTTCCAGTCATGAAACTCCTTCAAGAAATACAAACTGAAGAGAATGATATGCAGAGAAGGATCAATCAGACCATTCATTTACAACACTTCAGAGAGGAAGTGTATAAGAGAACAGAAACAGTCCAAGAAGGCATCAAGAAATTATTTGATAGAAGGACTAAAGAAAATGATTTCCAAGTTGGAAATATAGTTCTAAAGTGGGATTCCAGAAGGGAAGAGAAAGGTAAACATGGTAAGTTTGCGAATCTATGGAAAGGACCCTACATCATTCATTCTATAAGGGGTCATAATGCTTTCTTTCTACAAGAGTTGAATGGAGAAGAATTGTTTGAGGGTCCTGTCAATAGCAGGATGCTTAAGCACTATTTATGTAAAGAGTCCTAGTCTCAAATTATTCATTCATTATCCATAACATTTCATGAGAAAAATCACAAAAAAAAATATACAAAAACAATAAAAGAAAAGAGAAAAGAGGGAAAATTCAAAATATGTACGGCCCCATACCCAAAAAAGAGGATTTTCTGAAAGTGTGCAAGTCTAAATGCCACTGCTGACTCAAAATGATACCTTGTTTAGTCATCTAGCCTAATCATGGCTAAACATGCTTTAAATTTATGTTGATAAGTTAGTAGAGGCATTGGTTGATAAGATTATTTCAGACTTGACTTATCAAAAGAAGAGATTAGGAGAGTATAAAGATGCTAGTTCCACATGCTCAAAATAGAACTAGAGAGATAGATAAGGATGCATTACTAATGACACATCATAGCCTTATCTATCTAGATTTGTTTTTTATGATAATAATGCTTGTGGGAAGTTTGTTCATATGCCACAACCATGGTTAATCAAATAGTCTAATCTTGATTAAAACCATGCTTTATATTTATGCTGATAGGATTAGTGAAAAATATTTTCCAAACTGTGTAAAATTGGTTTATCATTAGAATAGATTAGAGAAAAGTGAAATGTTTCTAAAAAGATCAAAATCTGAACCAAAGAAAGAAAAAGTATGTCTATCAATTTCAGATCTTAAGCCTTCACAGTTTTGTTTTAAATTTCTGTAAATAAAGTCTATGTGCAACTTGTACAAAATGCCACAGCCCCATAGCAAATCAAATTTTTTAATCCTAATTTGACTATGTTTTCAATTTCCTATTTTAGACTAGAAAATGGAAATCTATCAAATAGTTTAATCTTGACATATGGTTAGAATAGGTAGAGAAATAAAGAATTCAATAGTTTAATCTGGACTCTTGGAAGAAATAGGGATGGGACTAGATAGTTTATTTTCTGTTTTCAAAAAAATAAAATTTCAGAGTTTTCTAGTTAAAATGCACTCAAAATGGAAGGAAAAATGTTAGGACAAGCAGGATTAGGTAGGTAGAAAGACTGTGTGAAAGGAATATACATTGCAGATTGTTAAAGGTGGTCTTTTTTAGATAAATATCAGCAAGAAAAAGAAGAAATATTCCCAATGGATAAGGCACTGATCTACTGAAACTCAGAGATTTCATAAACTTAGGTTTTGGACACCTTGAAAAGATAGCTGCCCTCCCCAAGTGGAGCCACTGTTGGTCATCAATAATTTTGATGATTTCCAAATATGACTAAATTGCCAATCCTAGATTTCTAGAAATAATATTTCAAGAAGCATTGTGAGTTCTAGAAATCTCACTGCCTTCATCATCCTAAGTCTATTAGTTCACCAAAATCTTCATCTATGCCTTCTAAAAGAGCACACTGTTGTTTCAAAAGGAAGCTTGTTTCAGGCTATTTTCACCATTTTCACCTCCATTTCATTCCCCCATTTTACCATTCTTACTCCTATTTTTATCAGTCCCTTTTTTCCTCTAAAAAAACTCATTTTCCCCTTATTATACCCTCCATTCCACTAAAAAACCTTTTTTAAACCATTAAACCCTTTTATTTGGTTTAAAAATGCTCTTTTTAATCTTAACGAAACCCTTTAAAAAGGCTAAAAACCTCTGTTTTAGCCCTATTTTCACCCTTTTTGAAGAAGGCCTCTTAAGCCCCTATGGGCTTAAGCCCCAACCCCTCTTCCTCATATAACCAAGGGATCGTGATCATTCGCTGAACTTAATATCCTCTCATCCAAAGCTTCCGGTCCTATCCTTCCCATGAGACCATCTTCGCGCTTTATCTTTAGCCCCCTTCATCCATACTTCATCCCGTGCCAGTTGCTTTGTCCCAATATAATCCCCACCATTGATTGAATAGATCTAATGGTTGTCGAACTTCTACAACTCCTCTCCTCCCTCAATCATCCTCCCATCCGTCTACTTCGGGGAGCGATCTCCACCATTGATCACCCCCGATCTAGAAACTATCATCCAACCTCAACTTCCCATCCCGCTACCCGACGAGAAAGCTTACATCACCCATTGATCCCACCTCCCATTACTCCACCATCCATCCAATCCTGTTTTGACACCTATCTCCCACTATTTTCCATCCACCAAACTTGCACCCAGCCTTCGGGCTCCACCCGTGCCGTTGATCTCACTCCTTGAGATCTGACGGCGCAGATCGCAAATCGCGTGCATTTGATTGCCGAGTTTTAACACCTCTTTTTCATGTGAAAAAGGTGGTTTTTGTTGGGATGCATGGAAATCGATGAATGGAATCGCGTGCTCCCGCCTCAAAACCACTCACCCCCCAACTTCAACGCAAAAGCCATTGGTTTTCTGCAAAACTGCCATCCTCCATTTCTGCGCCAAATTCAATTTTTTTCTTTTTTTCCTTCTAGTTCCATCTGTGGAACCCCTCCTCCCATGCATATCCCCTTCCTCAGAACATTTCTCCGACGCCTCCAAAACCCTGAAGTAGTTTAATCCACAAAAATGTAGGTTTTAAACTAAAAACATTGTTTATTTTTGCAGGCTTAATGGCAGCCCGAACTAAAGGGCCATCCCACAATCAAATTGAGTGACTCAGGTCTCCAGATGACGATCCATTAGGCCAAATAAATGAAAAATGGGTTTAAAGGCTTGATCTCCAAAGTTTAAATTAATGCTTCATGGTCATTAATGCAATCAATGAAAACCTCCAGCACACCAAAGAAACCCCTACACACAACAAAAGAGAGATAGAGAAAATTAATGAAGTTTAGAGACCGAAGGAAGAGAATAGAGGATTAAAGACTAATCGAAGTGGATTAAGGATAAAAAACACAGTTAAAGACAATGAATAAAGGTTTAAAGAAATTGGTAAAACAATAAAGACATCATGATGAATTATGATGGCCAAAGGCAGAATCTGACTTTAAACAAAGTTTAATGATGAAATTAAGGAAACTTAGACTAAAGTAGCCTCGAATACATCGACCAAGAGCAGTTATTCACTCAGAAAATCAAATGACACCTTTGGACTACTTTATACCTGCAAAGACTAATTATATAGTTATTATACTAAATAAATATATTTAAAACTGTTAGGACAATTATTGTAAAGATAAGGATAAACCTTAAAAGTCAATATTTTCTCCTATCTTTCTCTTAGAAGTTAAGACAGAGTTATTGAAGCAGAGAAGTAGCTGAACATTTCCTACCTTATGCCTTGCATGGTTTTCAAGGTTAGGAATGCATTTACTCTGTAGTTAATGACTCTCAAACCCTAGATTAGTTCCACCTCCTCATTTGCAGTATAAATACTGCATTGGAACTCATTGTATTGTTGGCATTTGATGACTCTTTGAAGTAATATACAGTCTTGTTGAAATTGAAAGGAAATTGATGTTTTGGAACTTGTGGATGTCTTGACCTATTTTTTGATGGAGAAGGCTCTATCATTGGATCCCTGAGCTTGGCTGTTGGTGAAGTACTCTAAATATTTTATTGTTATTTCTTGTGTCATTATGTTTCATCATTCTCTGTAACAGTAGAGTAAAAGTTTTATCCCAAGAAATGTCTTTTAAAAGAACCTTAGTTATGTTTACTCTTCACTACCTTAATGTTTTCCTCTGTTGATATATTGTAGAGAATTCTTAATTGCTCGCTAGAACCCTTATGCTTGTTATTTCTTAAATAAGTTCAATAAATTTTGTCTCAAGAATGATTTATGGTTTTCCCTGCTTACTTGTTTCCACTTAAAAACTGTTTCTAAAGTCTTCCTTCAAAGTGCCAATTTTCAAAGTCTACCAAAGAGGTTTTGTTCCGATCATACCCTTTGTACTTGCTTAAATAATTGTTTTGAAGGTCTTTATAGCTGTATTCAAAGATGTCTAGGATTTCCCTCTTCTATGAATACAGTTATGTGTGAATCTTGAACGTTTTCTTATCCTTGACGGTCAAATCATTGTAAGTTAAATGAGTTTCTCACCTTATATATTTCGTTGGAGAAGTTTGTCTTGAAGTTATTATTTGCTGAAGTGTGGTTTGTAGAATTTATGGTTAGCCCTATCTATTGGATGCCTCTTTATGTTTAGATAATGTTTTAAGTCCCTTTGTTGAGAAGCACATATAATTAAGTATTATTAATTGCCCTTAGTTCTACTTTTCATTCTAAAACCATTGATGTCCATTTCATTTCACCTAAAAGACCTTGAAGATCCACTGGCCAAGTTAGATTTGCCCTTTGATACTCCTGATCCATTTGTGAACTTGTTACAACTTCCATTTGACTCCATTTCCCAATAACTTGGAGGTTTCCTCTTTCTTCCTATGCTGCCCAGATCATCATGTCCAACCAAAAATCAAACAAACTCATGCTTAATAATTAGCCTAAAATCAACCTTTTACAAGCAAACAAGTCATATCTTCGCAAACAATTGAGAGATCCCTCTCTAAGGCTAGGAAGGCTAGGTCCTAGAGTTCTAAAGACTGGTTTTGATGTTGCCTTGTCACTTGGTATGCCAATCTTCCAAATCACAGGACCACAACAGGTTCTTGGAATTATTGAATTGATTCTTGTATTGTAAGTGGAAATTACATCTATAAATTCATTCCAATATATCCCTCATAGTTTTGTAAAAGTTTTTCCCCCTTTCATTAACCTCTAGCACCACTCCAAATGAGCTAAGGACTAATTCATCGTCATTTACATATTCTCTGTTAGATGATCCAAATATAATAATGTAAAGTTAGGATAAAAATATTTATTAAATTAGAATATTTAATAAATATTAGAGATACTTAAAAATAGAATATTGTTAGCAAAGATAGGACTCTAGAATTGAGTCGTATCTTAGGCTTTAAAATAGGAATAAAATTAGTAGATTGGATAGAAGATCATTTATTGTAAATGGACACTTGTTATTTTTTCAAGTGGTCCATAAATAAATTAATTTAGGACATATAGCTTATAAATAGGTCAGTTTCCTAATTGCAAATTAGTGGAAGTTTACGTTTGTAAACTCCTGCAATTTTTTTATGTAATTTCTTTCCCAATATCAATAAAATTACGTGTCTGAGGACACTTCTGTATTATTCTCTAATTTTTATTTTCTTAGAAAGACATTAATTTCCTTCGTTGTTGGTTCCTATAGAACATTAAACATATGTGAATTAATATATTGTTTTAAACATACATCTATTATTATTAAGTATATTATTAATGAAAATTCAAAAAATTCAAATTCAAATTGAAAATTATTTTGCATTCACATGATTCATCCTTCTACCATTTTTTGATTAGGCTTTTACGCCCTTCTGCGCTCATATAAAAAATAATCCTATCGATATTCCTCATTTTTTGGCTTCACATGACACACACTAACCACTACATATTGGTTAACCTTACATATAGCTCAAACATGCTAATTTTGTAAAGAATTTACAAAGAAATTTCATTTTCTTCTTTTTTTCATGTGCTGTCATTGTGTCTATCATTATTTTTGTTACTTAACCTCTTCTCAGGCATTTGTTTATCAATATACAACCAGTACCATTCAATAAAAAAGCCATTATATATAAATATTTTAAATAAATCACATATTTTTCAACCAAAAATAGGTTTGGTAGCTGATGCACTTATGTGAGTAAACGCATCAGTGCGTTTAATTTAGAAAATGCATTGGAAGTTAAATTGTTGAGCATCGACAATGAAAATTATTATTTTTAAATAAATTTAAATTATGACGGTGCAATATGTAATGATAAAATCATTGCCATCACTGTAAAAAATGAAAACATTAAAAATCAAACACAAATTTTTTGGATTTAACAATGCTACTTGTCATAGGCGCACCGATGCGTTATATTACACATGGTGCACCGATAAACAAATTTTGTTTTAAAAAAAATGATAAGGATGACAGGGTGATCCAATTCAATAAGTGGTCCCCCTGATTTACATGTAAAATTACTTACATATAGTAACACAACCCTATTAAATCTAAAATTCCTAAAATTAAAAGCCCTAATTGTGAAGTGGTAGAGGGAGTTAAACCCCCCTGATTGTGAAGTGGTAGAGGGAGTTAAACCCTAAGGTGAAATTTTGCAGCCACATAAGCAAGAAGAAGCAAGGGTTTAAGGTAAGTATTGAATATTTCTATTTTTTTTTCTAAATTTTAATTAAATCTAAATAAGAGTTGAGATTCTAAAAAAAATTATTAGTAAAACCAATAGTGAAATTTTTACTCTTCATGTTGGGAAAAAATACTGAGAGGGGGGGGTGAATCAGTATTTACTGCATACTCAAAACTTTTTACTTTTTCATGCTCTAAAACCCATATGCTACTTTTCTGAAGCCAACTAGCATATACACGTGGATATCCTTCATAAAACTTGCGTATACACAGAGACCTAATTATGTCATTAGTTCTTTGCTTATATCATTCCATTATTCATTCATCAGATGTTCAATAAATAGTAAACATGTGCAGTAAGAACAGAATAAACCATCACACCAAGCATCACACATGAACACCAGGATTTTTAGGTGGAAACCCAAGTCGAGAGAAAACCACCGCTGCAGTTGCTCAGCCTTCAATATTTTATTATAGAAAAAACATCTTACAACATATGTGCTGGCGCAGACTTGACCAGTACGCAGGCACCCACCTGCGCTTGTTTACCAGCCTCTCCTGGAAGGGAGCTTCAACCCCCTGACTCGTTTACCAGCCTCTCCTGGAAGGGAGCTACGACCCCCCGATCTCGTTTACCAGCCTCACCTGGAAGGGAGCTACAACCCCCTGACTGAAGGCTACAACCTTCAGCACCACCTTGGACCACGTTTCATCAATTTTCACACTGGATCCAACACCTTCAATAGAACACAACTTGTAGGCCACATTTCATCATATTTTCAAACTGGACCCTTTCCATACTTTTTAGCACAAACATACATCACCAACAGATACTTATCAACACATATCAGATATCAGAAACACAGCAGAACAGATCAGATATTTCATACCCTTTCACTTCAGACAGATGTTCGCCTAGATGTTCGCCTCATCACAGATCTAAGCCTTCCATAATCAGATCTAGCAAATACAAATGCATTTCAGATCTAGATCCCCTTCTTCATCATTGGTGCATCATACATTCCGATTTATCTTCAAGTGTAACCCTTTCCATTCAGATCTACTTCAAAGAGAAGTATTCATTCAAGCTCAGACATCTTGCACCCACACTTGTGATTTGCACAATGAATTTCTTCTCCTTATATAGGTTTATCTTTTTCAATACCATGGGCCAAAAAAACACCATGAGCCTTCAATACCACGAGCCAAACCAATACCATGAGCCTTCAATACCACGAGTCAAACCAATACCATGAGCCTTCAATACCATGAGTCTTCAATACCATGAGTCTTCAATACCACGAGTCATCAATACCATGAGCCTTCAATACCACGAGTCATCAATACCATGAGCCTTCAATACCACGAGTCATCAATACCATGAGCCTTCAATACCACGGGCCCCTGGATTTGCACTTTTTGAGCGCTTTTTCCCATACGCGACTTATCACGTTCTTTTTAGACATATCCGCGTATTCATAGAGACATAATTTTTCCATCATACTTTGAGCACATTCTAAATTCCTTTCTTCATTGCACACTGTAGGTACATCATATTTTCTTCATCAAGAACATATTCTAGCAAGCACAACTTCATCAAGTAAGTTGCCATCATCTTTATCAAGTGGGTTGCCTTTCAAGGACAACACTTAGCATCATATTGTCAACAAACATCATATCACATCATATTTACATCATTTACCAATTCCATCAAGTCAAGAATAACTTCATCAGGTGGATTTCCATCAAGGACAACACATGTCAACAGTCGCATGTCTTCATCTTCATTCAGTGGGTTGCCATCAAGGACAACACTCTGCATCATATTTCCAACACTTCAAGGTTTTTTTTTTTATTTTTTTCTTAATTTTAATTAAATTTAATAGAAATTGTAATTTTTTATTATTAGTAAAATCAACTATAAAATTTAAAATTTTTGCTATGCAAGGTTTTGAGTGAATCACCATAACTTTCAAATTATGATCTTTTGAATATTTCTATTGTTCCAAAATATTATGCTGCTCCACAATGCTCCCTATTAGCACTCCACCAGTTCTATGAAGGATGAAAAGGAGACAATAAAGGTAACCACCAACCACTTTGACCTAGTAGTTAGCCATACTAGGCTTAGAGGGCTCTCTCAATGAGATCACAACCAATTGAATAGATCATGAAAGATTTTAGGCTAGGTATGCAAATTAGGGTTTGATTTTGATTTTGAAGATTTGTGCTAGATTGTGAATTAGGTCTAGGCTCTAAAAATTAGATTTGCAGAGATGTAATGGGGCAAGATAAGCACACACTTTATCAATTTATATGTATATTAGTGAATATGGTAGATTGATAGGGTTTAAAAATGAGCATGAATAACATGAATTCGTTTATATCAGAAGAAAATGAACATAAATGTGAAATTTTCTCTGAAACAAAGCATCAAAGTCAATGAATTTGCTTATGAACTTAGAAATCAAACACATAAGAAATGGAAATGGAAATAGAAGGTACAATACATTATGATGACATAAGAAGAAACATTGCTAAAGCACATACCACATGAATCCCACCACAATAGCTGCAAACTATGTTTATTAGTTCCTGCCAAAATCACAAATACAATAGTGTTCGAGGCTCAATTCCATAGCATCCAACCTTTGAAAATGATTAAAAAATTTCTCATACAGTCATTGAGGTCGAAATCCTCCCTTGGAGGTCGAATTTCCAACAATAAAAGTAAAATACATGCATCTATCCAAGGTCTGCTACACACTAGGGAGGTTACTCAACCAATTCCTCATTTTCCTAACCATCATGAGACATATCCTCAAAGCATTAAATGGAGGAGAAGACACCTATTAAACCCTATATTATGAATTTAAATTTACATTTTACCATTTACATTCATCTACTTTGACCTTTTGACTTTTACAAAAGTGAAACTAGAAATTATCAAAAATTACACAGTGAAAATTTCTTGAAATTTGCAGAGAATTGCAAAAGCGCAGTGAGTTGTTGGAGGCCATTTTTGAGTGCCTTTATGAATCCAAAATCCAAATAGGAGACCTGTTCTGAAAATATGGGAGATTTTATATGAATTTTGACTATTATTTCATTAAAAATGACCCATTTTTTACTGCGTTATAGCCCTTTTGCCAAGGTGTTTCTAGAGGCCCAATGAAATTGAAAAACAAGGGTAGAATGTTGATTTTTTTATCCCTTTTTCTCAGTTTTCTCAAAATATGATCCTTCAACCAAAAACATGGAAATATGGGTTTTTAGAGGAGGCCAAGTGCTTTCTATAAATGCTAAGTTTATTCCATTTGGATCTCTAAGAAAAATCACAGCGTGAGCACACTGCACTTCTGGACCTAGTGTAATTTTCTGAATTCTGCAAATTGCACCAAAATGCACCAAAATACAAAAATGCCCCAAATCCTCCCAAAATTGGTCCAGAAGTGCCAAATGATTTCTATTATGCAATAATGGAGGCCTATACAATTAAATCCAACTTTCCCTTCTTCTCATGGTTGATTATGGTTTCCTTTAGCTTAGCTTGTAATTGTCTAACCTTCACATTACAAATTTGATTTATGGCATAATAGTGGTCAACCATGTGCTTGTGAATATTGTTGTCCATGTTGGCATTTTCAAGGAGCTTCTCCAAGTAGATGTTGAACTTCTCAAGCCAAAAATCCATGTTCTCATTGATCTCATTTGCAATCATGTCTTCAAAAGTGAGCTCTTCATCTGTAGGGTTATGCTCTTTTTCGTTTTGCAATGCCTTTTGGATACCCATGGTTCTTGGCCTCTACCTTCTCGTCTGATTTTCATGCTCATCATGTTCATCATGCTCAGCCACTGAATTTCCTTTCACATCATGTTTTCTTGCCTCAAACTTCCTTTTCTCTAAAACCAATTGTTTTTCCTTCAGCTACTGGTTTTCTTGCTCTGGAAATGAAATGACAAAATTTTCCTTTGCCAAGTTGTCTTGGAGCTCTTTGATTTTTGCATCCTTTTCCATGATAACCCTTTCCCATTTTTTAGGCTCATCACTAGCCTCTAAGTCTACAAGGTCAAAATCATGTTCCTCCTCATTATGCATGTATGTCTCATGTTGTGTTGATTTTTCATGCTCTGTTGGTGTAGGCTTGGCCCCTTCATCATTTCGAGAAAACACAAGCCTTCTGCCTCTCTAATAAGTATGAGTGACCACAGGCCTAGGTCTCTTTGTCACTAATTCTTCTTTTCTTGATGAACCAGCCTCCTACATGGTATGTGGCATGTTTTGCTGCTGGTTAGGTGAGATATGGAATCTACTAAAAATGTGAAATCAACTCCTTCTATGGTGACCTTATCCCCTTTCAAATTGGTGGAAAACATGTCTCTGAGTTGCTCATGAAAACCTACCTCCACTTTTTGACAAAAATATAAAAAACTGACATCTTCAAAGCATTTTCGCATGAATGGTGAGGAGGTGATTTCATTATAGTTGGAGGGCCCAAACCTTACTATATTTCCCCCTTTGTTTTATTTCCTCTTCTCTGATGGTGAGGAGTCAACTTCCATGGTGAAACCCTATATGATAGAAGGGAAAAAAAGAGGAAGGGAATAAAGTGATGAAATTGGGGAGTTAGGGAATTCGAGAGAAGGAAAATATAGGGATATGGGCAAGGGTTTTAGGGACCTTTAGGGAGTGAGATGGAGGGAAATGGGTGAGGGAAATGGGCTAGGAAATTCAAACAGAGTCCTAGCTAGGGAAATTGCCCAAATTGGTAGAAATGGGCTAGGGTTTGATGGGAGAGTGATGAAAATGAAGGGATATAGTTGTATAGTGGATGGAAGTGATGTATAAAATGAAAAAAATAGGTGTAGGATCAAGGAAGATAGAGTTTGATGTAGCAATTTGACACTTAGGAAGCAAAACCAAAAAATCTCAAGAAAACCCTAGGAGGAAATTTGTTTGATTAATTTATCTTGATATATCAATGCTAGTGGGGGTATGTAGGTTTAAAATTACCTTTGAGGGAAGATTGAAGACTGGAACAACTGATGAGAAACCTTGAAAAACCAATTTTGAGTGATAAAATTGATTTTTGGACAACTCTGCCCCATGCGCAGCGAAAGCCACTAGTGCGCACCGCTTTTCCTCCAGAAGCGTAGCGAAGGCTATGAAAGTGTAGTGTGCTCCTCCAGAAGCATAACATAGTTTCTATAAGCGTAGCAAAAGGAAATTTTCTCCAGTGTTAGGTAAAAACTCCAGTTTTCTTGCTGAAATGATGAATGAGCTTGATGGTAAGAGTACATAAGAGTGAAAATGAATCTTATTTGTTTCTTTTTGGTTGTTTTATAAACTTTAAATGAATTCCTTTTGAGGGATATTGGGCTACACGTGTCTTTTTATAGAACGTATTTCACGTTTTGAACTTTATAATATTGGACATTGTAACCTTGGAAAATTGTAACTTTAGTTGGAACCTTGAATCTCTATGAAACCTTGAACTGCAGATTTTAAGAACATGGAATGATTATTACATATAGAAATATAAAATTACATTTTGAAATCAAAATTTATTGAAGAAACTTGCTTTATTACCACTCCTCCAAATGTCAAATTTTATGCATGAAATGATAGTTTTAGTGACCTTGAAAACCTAATGACCTAATGGATACATTGAACTGAATGAAATCATGATGGAGATGACTGAAATTATGATGATAGAATTTGACTAATGATACACATATGAGCGTTGACATGGACCAACATATAAAATTTTTGGAAGGAGTGGAAAATAGTCCTAGACCTACTGCCCAGTGACCAAATTTTTTCTTGAATACCTGGTGAAATGAAAACAAAATTGACTATGGGACCCTAACAAGACATGATAAGAGTCCATTTCATCACTGGTGATAGGATGCAAAGACTGACACTAACATTGGCTCCATCTGGGGACGACAACTCCTTGGAGGTTTCAAGAACAACGTAGACCAAGTAGCCTAAACATTGGGCATGGAGTCAAAAGTTAAAAACCAAACTGAATATTGAAAACTTGACATGATAAACTGAGTCAAAACTGGTCTGACTTGACTTTAACTAAAATTTGAAAATTACAGAAAAATCAATGGAACTTTATGGCCTTCACCTCGGGCTCCAAGCTCCGATGATTCTCAACTTCACACTTTGAATAAAAATTAAACTGATATGTACAATGGAATTGGGAAATTTTCATAAATCTGTTCAGAAAAGGTAGCGCTTAAGGATCCTACCATTGGCTGGTCCTCTTTTGAAATCTTCTCCATTCATTTTCTCCAATAGGAAAACATGTTTCCTGCGAGAGGTTGAAATCTTCTATGGTCCTTTCCATAGGTTCTAAAATTTACCGTGTTTCCATTTATCCTTGTTTCTAGCATCCCAATGGAGGACCACATCTCCAATTTTGAAATCATCTACCTTTTTCTTGCGGCAATATACCTTCTTTATCCTTTCATGAATATTTTAGGTGTTTAGAAAGACCTCGTCCCTGGTTTGTTGAAGATGGATTATCTGATTGATCTGGCGTTGTACATCATTCTCTTCATTACTTGCTTCTTGTAACAATTTCATAACTGGGACTGCAAGTGATGTAGGGAAAAATGTATCTACTCTGTATACCAATTGAAAATGAGATATTCCTATCAACTTCTTACTACTCACCCTGTCCAACCACAAAGCATTAACAAGCTTCTTATGCCAGTTGTTCTTGTTTTCCTCCAACATCTTCTTTATAATGTTGATTAAAAATTTGTTAGAAGATTCCGCCAATCCATTACCTTGCGGATAATATGAGGTTGAGTGCCCCAATTTTATGTTGTATTTCTCACAAAACTCAACCATTTTATTAGACTTGAATGCAACTGCATTTTTTGTAATGATATTGTGAGGATAGCCAAAATGAGACAAAATGTTAGTCTTCAAAAACTGAATAATGACTAAATCTATAGCTTGCCTTGTTGGGATCGCTTCGATCCATTTGGTGAAGTAGCCAATAGCTGTCAAGATCCACTTATGTTGGGAAGAAGATGTAGGGTGGATTTATCCAATAAATTCAAGGCCCCACTGCTGAAATGGTGCTTGCACGGATATAGGATGCAAAGGCAGTGGGAGAAGCTTCATCTTACCTTGAAATATATTACACTCATGAAAACTCATCATGGTTTTATATAAATATAGAAAGAGAGTAGGCCAATAATATCTAGCCCTAAACACCTTATTTATCGCGGTTTTCCAAAAAAAGTGACCTCCAAAATCACCCTTATGGAAATCATTCATTACCTCCTTGGCTTCATTTTCTACCAAATTGTTTAGCAAGAAACCTCCAGAGTCTTTCGAATATAGAGCATTGTCCAAAATGAAATACTACGAAGCCTTCAACTTCAATGACCTTCCCTTAATTTTATACATGTCTGGAGGAGGATTAAGATGTTGAAGAACATAAATGATGTCTACATACCAACGAGATGAGAGAAAAATATTTGATACCTTCATGAGTGTGTTACACAGTATTTTGTCACATTCCCTGAATTTCCCATTATGAATACTGTAGGACTATCATCATGACCCATGTGTACCATTATACATCACAATTAATGTTATTGTATCCATTAACATGTCAAGAACACATTCTCTATTGACTATTCCAGAAGTTGACCCTTTAAAACATCTATTTTTGGGTCGGCGCAGTTGTGTAGTTATGAATTCGCGCCAATGGACAGATTAGAACTAGGCCTCGCACCATGGTCGCTCTGTCTCTGAAGGGTACCCATGCTGAGCTGATTTTGGAAATTTTTTTAAAATGGAAATGAAGCTTCCATGACGTAACAGCTTCATGAGCGGAGTCATGGATGTTTGTTCGACTGGATGAGGTCGAGTTTCTTCCTTTGGCCTTCTAGTTCCTATAAAAGTGCAACTTCCCAAAGGGATAAGGCCTTCCCTCCACCATATGTGGATCCTAAAGATCATCCTTCACTTTTATAAATCCATCTTCATTCCATTGAATCAGCTAGCTAGACATAGCTAGAATAGACCAGGAGGTAATAACAAAGAATAATCCATAGTTGTGAGGGAGATTTTGAACCTTTCGCCTCTTTGAGTTGAAATGACGAACAAATTCTTTGAGACATGCCTGACTGAACCCGTCAAAGGAGGTATATAGCCTCAAGGTGCAAGTTATAAACTTCTTTATTTTTTTATCAATATGACATCATTGATTTCTAGTGCCAACTTTGTTGTGTTAATGATTAAATTTTCTAACTCTCCTTGACTAGTTGGATATTTATAAATGAATGTTTATGCTTGTATATTGTTACTGCTTTTTTGATCTTTGTGCAGGTGTAAACGTTGCTACCAAAGGAGCCTGAGACTTGAAGAACGAGGATCAAAGGATCGTTGCAACACACCACATCAAAAGCATTGGATTGAGGTAGGACACTTATCTAATTCTCATTTCATTTATAAGCTAGGAACCTAGGAACCAACATGTTCCCTTATTGCTAGACCCACCCTAGGGCTAGAGGGATTGCCTCTATCCGCAGATGGGATTTGCCTTCATAAAAATTTGGCAACCATATTGGGGATTTTAGTCAATGATTTTTCTCTCTTATTTTTTCATTTTGAATTTTTTATTGTATTTCCAACTTTGGTCATATTATTGTTTTTCTGTTGTTTTTGGCTTGTTTGTTTGCTCCTGGCCACTTAGCCTTGTCCTAGAGTGATAAGCCTATATTTTCTCATCCAACCCTTTTCTTTTTCTCTTCTTTTCTAGCTCGGCGTTGCTGTTTTCCTCACAATCATGCCTATAAGTGCGAGTTGTCTTTGGCACAAGAGCAATTTTTCCTGTTCGACACTGGATACTGCTAAACATTTGTGTTGATTCCTGTATGGTTGAATTTTGGGCTTCCCGGCTGAGTTTCCAATGTGTCTTTTCCTTTATATTGGTTTTCTCCTCGTGGATAGATCCATCTGGCTTTGGTTCACTAACTTGGATGTCTTTTTCGGTTCAGTTTATGTTATCTCCTATTTGAACAGTGTGAACCATCCACCCTAGGCTTTCTAGGTGTCTCAAATCATTCGTTTGGTCACGTGTTCATTGAGTGTCTGATCTGTTTATGAGTCAGTTCGGTCGTTTTGTTTTTAGCCTCTTGTGTGGTTGCTTGGCCTTTTTCATTGATTATATGTGAAGTAGGATTTTCGAGCTCTCATTTCATGTCAATTTTATTGTCCCTCCATCACCCCGAGAATAGATCACATTTCTCATTGAGTCAACTTAAAAGCCCTTTACTTTGTGTTTACATTTGCTTGGAATTGGTCTCTTCATGTTTTTATCATTTCGTTTGAAGTTGCTCAAAGCTAGTGTTTGTTTTGTCCTTTTAGTGTAGTGTTAAATTATTACTTCTCACTCATACAAAATAACAAAAAATTGCATTCTTCCTTCTTGTTTGAAAATGAAAAGTACTCTTTTGGATTAGTAGGTTTTTTCTTCATTGGAAATTGAAAAACAAGAGAATAATTTTTGTTTTCTGATTTGGCTGTGTTAGTAGCATAAAGGAAAGTATCATTTTGCATTTGATTGATTGCTGCTTTGTTGTGAACCTATATCCTTCACTTAGCTAGCTTTTCATCAAATTGAAAATGTGTTCATTCTGTCATATAGTTGTGCATTAGGGGTTTGAGATTACATTTGGTAAGGCCTTGAAACTGAAACATAATTTCAAGATAAACCATAAAATTAATTCAATCAACCTAAGGAAGCATTGGAACTTAACGCTCACATTTAGAGGTCTAGGCTAGTGACATTTTCTGACATCATTAAACCTAGCAAATGTTGTTCGCAATATTGCATTAGAAAGCGCTAGTACGGACTTGTGTTTCCCATACCGTCGCATATATAAAGTGATACCCTCATAGGTTTCAATCCTTTATCCATAGGAAGCCAAGTCTGCCGCCATGTAACCGTGATACACCAAACACAAAATTCAGGGAGATTGCTTGCACGTACGTTAAGTCCTTGGTCATTTCTCTTTCATTTGATCACCAAGGTGTATATTGCAGTTCACGAGAGCTTGGTACATCCTCTTGCACAGAGTTCCTGAGTAGTCATTTTGAACTTTTCATGACTCTTTAAAATTTGAAAAGATCATCGAGCGCTTGTCCTTTCGAGCTCATTCAAAATGAAAATGACTAGAGTCACCTTTGTTCTTTTCTCAAATCTTAAAATATGAAAAGGTAGAGTCTTGTTTCAATGTTATAAAATTAATTTCCCACGACTACACGCCCGTTAAGTTATTTTCCTGGCTAGTTCATGAGTAATTCCTTAGTGATTGTTGTTAAAGCCTCGAATTGACCATCTCTTTTCTCTCCTTATTTTGAGACAAAGTCACTGTGGCGGAACCACCTGTTTCATCATCCTCTTAATTACCTCATAGTGAAGAGTCTCCCCCCAAAGTCTCTTCTAAGACACCTTAATCTGTTGGGACTCAAAACCTTGAGGGTCCTATCCCCAATTGTTTAACCTCTCTCCACTCAGTCTCCCATGGAGGAGCTGTTTGAAATTAACTGGCAGCCCCTAGATGATTTTTTTTTATCTTTGAGAGAATATCCCCTCAATGTTCGGATTCACCTGCAACACCATTGTCTGGTTCTTTTACCTCTACTGCTTGCCAGCTTTTATTTGAAAACATGTATTCATCCAACATGGATGCCTCGATTACTGTAAGTAGTGAAGAGACTTTCATATCTACAAGAGAATATCAATTCCCTTCTGAAAATTTTCCTTATATCATGACTCAGCCTTCCTCTCAACCTTCATCTCTCCCGACTAGTTGTCGTTCTCTGGGACATAATTTTTGGTGCCTCATCCTTGTATCAGAACCCGTTATGGTCAAGTACTATGGATCCTTCTACAAGGTCATTTGTGTCGGGTTTTTCATCTTCAATTCCCATTATTTCGACAATTGTCACGTATGTCCCAACCCAACTCACTTTTTGTGTGGCTTCCCCCACACCATCCACTAGTGTGATTCCATCATTGCCATCATATTCTATTGTTCGTGGAATGCATCCTAATATTTCCGCGATGTATGTTCGGCCCATTGTGAGTGGATCACAACCTCACGTATCGGGATTCCATCAACCTATTGGTAGTACACCTATCTCTTCTAATCATATTCTGGGAGGTTTGTTGTACAAACAATATATGATGGCTATTCAACATCAGAACTACCTCCCCCAGGGTTCGCAGCAGATTCTGACTCCAGTAAATCTACCACAGTACTACGATGAGTATGGGAATCATGTCTATTATCATGGGCCTCTTCCACAAGGTCCATTGTATGTTCAAATGTCTCAAGCTCCGGTTCACCCAAATCAGTTCACATACCAACAAGGACAACCTTCTCAAGAACAACCTTCGGTCCAACAGGGACAACCCTACGGTCCTACTGGTCAACCTTACGTTCAGCAAGGAGTGCCTTATGTTCCTCATGGGAAAACCTATCCACCTCAGGGACAAACTTTTGTGCAACAGAACTAGCCTTACGTTCAACAAGGCCCATCTCTTATACAACAAGGCCAACCCTCTAGCGGTCAGTCGGGTCAATCTGGTCTTCATGGACAGCCTGGCTTATCTCAACCATAAGGTCAACCTAGTTTTCAAGGACAACCTAGTCCGCTTCCTTTAGGCCAACTTGGTTTTCAGGGACAGCCTATTCAACCTCAATATCCAGGCCAACCTACACCCAAGGGAAAACCCGTCCAACCCTAGGGCCAACCTTTCATTCCTCAAGGCCAACCATTGATTCCTCAAGGTCAACCTTCAATGGTACAAGGTCCACCCTAAGAAACTGCTTTCATCCTGCAACAAAATACATACGTTGCTCAAGCTTGACCTCAGTGGTTCACTCATAATAAATATCCTAGTCCTCTGCTGGGATATAGGTAGAATATCCAAAATTATAACCCCTATGGAAAAAATCCTCTGGGATAGAACATATCGGCTCAAAATTTCTTCCGACCTAGTTGGAACCCCAATGTCGGTCTTTATCAAAGGCCTTTGATGCCTTTCAATCCACAATTTCCGTTCATTTCTACACTGGAACTACCTAATGTTTCCAAGTTAAAAAATGATCCTATTCTTCATAATTCGTATTGGCCCGCAGTTCCCACCAATATCCCTAGCGATTGTCCCAAGTTCAAAGACAAGTCTAGAGAAGACCCCCAGGCGAATGTTATGACATAACACCTATGGTGCTCCTCTAGCTCCTAGGTCAATGATTCTATTTGTTTGTGTATTTTCCAAAGGACTCTCACTGGTGCTGCTGCAAAGTGGTACATTGAACTCTCTTGTGGCATCTTTCAAGATTTCAATTCTCTTGCAATGGCATTTCTCACACAATTTTAGTTACCGATTCGTTATGAAATGGGAACGCACCTCCTAATATCCTTGAAACAAGATCAGGCCACACATATCTCTGATCATATTCATGAATGGAGGGGCATCATCATTTGATCAAGTTTTAAATCCCTGATCAACTTATGATTGATTGGTTCACTACCTCTTTTATCGGTCTGATTTATAAGGACATCGCTATGGGGGCATGTGTTACTGAGGAGCAGGCCATTTCTCGTGATCAATTCCTCGATCTAGTGTACTCCAAATCTAGCACGTTTTATGAACTCTTGCCCAATTCTCCACGACATGGAAATTCCAAAGCATCGGTGACACCATCTGTTGATGGTATCATTGGGTCCATTTATCAGACTTACCACAAGTCTTCTCCTGATCCCGCGAAGCAGAAATCCACTTCTTCCATCGATACTGCTTCTCAGCCACCTCCTAATCTTGGCAAGACCACGGAAGTGAATTTCTTCCAATATACCCCTGTGGATAAAGCTTCCAAAGGTAAGAAGGGTAAAGGCAAGGCCAAGGTTGATACCTTGAAACAAGATTCTCCTAAAACAAATACTGATGATGGCTCGAAACACAAACCAAAGTATCCTTGTCTGATATGTGACAATGAGAATTACACCAAGGATTGTCCACAATGGGCTGAGGTGAGGCAACTGACCAAAGGCACTCAAGGAACTCCAGCTGCTCTTAAGGAATCTTTCCCATCACAGCAAACTCAAATGGTGGAGAAACCTCAGTCTTCCACCCCTTTTGGCTCTCAAGCTTTCATGGTGAATGGTGTTGCACCCATATCTATTCTATCAGATTGAAAGATTATACCGAACCGCATCAGGAAGTAGGGAAAGAGATCATAGATGGTCATCCTCCCACACCTACTTTTGGCCCTCTTCACATTGAAAGGCCTAGTTCTGATCCCTTTATATGAACGCCTTCTAAAGGCATGCTTCGTAAGTCCTCTTATAACCCGAACGCCTATGCCACTTAGAATTATAGTATTGTTGAGGATTTAGCTCAAACGTCATCTGCTATTTCTGCTCTTGAGGCAATTCAGAGCTATCCATCACAACAGAAGGATTTTCTATCCACTATTGGAGGATTTGAACCTGTCGATTCGAGCCTTATCACTTTTGATCTGGAAAATTTCGTCCCACGTCTCCCTCACCAACTTGATTTGATTATGTAAGTAGGAATCAATGGTAAGAATATCCATCTAGAAGTCATGGATAAAGGTGCATCTACTTGCATCATGTCCATTAGATTTTGGAAAGCCATTGGCTATCTGGCCCTTAACCAGTCTCCAAACACTTTAGAAGCCTTCGATGGAAGGGAATCTCACTCTCTTGGTGTCCGCACTAGTTTACCCATAACATTGGAAGGAATAATGGTTAATGTCGAGGTTGAATTTGTTGATGCCAAACTCAACTATAATATCCTTCTCAGTTGCAGTTAGACTCACACCATGTTTTGTGTACCATTAACCCTCTTTCATGTTCTCTGTTTTCCATATGACAAAATGATCATCACTGTTGATCAGTTATCCTTTCTCATTTTCATTTCTTCCACGAGGAACATTCCGTACTTTGATGGCATTCCTAAACCTTATGAAAGTGTGGGGCAGGGAATTTTCAAAGATCCTGCCCACATAGGTCTTTTTTCTCTTCCTCTACCCAACACTACTCAGGTAAATATGATATTCACGTATTTTGATCTGTGGATCATCCCTTCATCTGAGAAAGTTGATTCATTTGGTGACGTGATGTTGTTAAGCCTGATATAAATTGATTATTATGAAGTTATCTCAGTTTTGGCACCTCCTCCTCCTGATCATACTCCTTTGAGTATGTCTCTCAACACGTATTCTCAATCCCTTTGGCTCGGTGCTTCAGATTCTCCTAACCCCTTGAACGAGACATTTATAACTGATGAAGCCATCGTGGAAACCATGTTTCTTGAGGATCCCCCCTGGGATGATAGTCATCATGATTCTTCCTTTCTACCTGGTCTTGGGGTGTTACACAACATTTTGTCACCGTCTCTGCAATCCCCATCCCATACATTGGAGGACCATTTTTGTGACTTAAATGAAGTGTCATTCCTTGCAAAAAGTGTAATTGCATCCACTGCCATGAGGAGAACATTTTATCTATTAAATTTTACAGGAACAGACCATAGAAAACACATTCCTTTTGGTTGGCGCTGGCAGGTAGTTATGGCCTCGTGCCGATAAAGGAAATTAACAATGGGCCCCATGCCCATTGGTGCTCTATCTCAGTGAGCTGCCCACACCAAGGTATTTTTGGAATTATTTTTAAATATAGAAGCGAAGTTTCCAAGCTACTACTTTGTGAGTGAGTCAGCTTGGGTTGTTCGACTGCATAACGATAAGCACCTTTCTTTGGCTTCTTTTCTCCTCCTTTTGGGGAAACCTCCCAAAGGATAAGTCCTCCCTTCCACCATTTGAGGGATCCCAACCTCCTCCTCTCCTTCTATAAATACACTTATCTCACATAGATGCAGCTAGCTGAATAGGAATTGCTGGACATTTTGATGAAATAGTCTGATATAGCTGGCATGAGATAGAGTAGAGAGAGACCCTTGTCGAGAGAGAGCTTAGGCTTTTTCCTCACCAAGTTCAAATTCCTCGACGAATGCTCGAGACGTGTTTTGACTAGACCCGCTGAAGGAGGCTGCGACATCAAGGCTCTGGTTGTAATCTCTTTCTTTATCTTAATATATACATGACTGATGTTTTGGTTCCCATATTGTGTTGATGTGATTTATCTTACACAATACATTTAATTCTCCTTGACTAATTAGCTATTTATGAATGCAATTATTGTCTTGTATGCTGCTTTCGTCCTTTGATATTTGTGCAGGCACCCAAGTATCATTGCTGAAGGATCGCGACATGTCGAGACGAGGATTAGGAGACCTTTGCTACAACTACGACAACTACATTGGATCACACGTAGGACAATATATCCCAACTCATCTCATTCATTAACTAGGAACCGACACATTAGCATGTCCTCTTGTTGCTAGACCCAGCCCAGGGCTAGAGGGATCGCCTCTGTCCACATAGGGGATTTACCTACACAACAAGATGAAAGAGGTCTCCTTATATAAAAATGGAGGAGGAGGTTATGGGCCCTCAAATAATGGGAAAAGAGCTTAATGTGATTGTTTTTGTGTGTTGAGAGCATAGTGAAATCTTGGACCTTTGTGTATGAGGGTGTTTCAAATGTGCTTCGATACATACTTGCCAAAGGAGAGCCTCAACATCGAGGCTTGGTTGTAAACTCCCCTGTCTTTATCATAATAAAATGCATCTGATGTTTATCTTTCACTCTTGTTTATATTTATATTGAGATTTCTAGCATTCCTTGATCAGTTAGATAGATTGTAATTGTTTTATGTTTGTCGTGATTTTACATTTTTTGTGGTGTTTTGACTGTCTGTACAGGTAATCTAACGTTGGTAGCAATGTGCATCGAGCTTGAGAAGAGCGATGGATTAAGAAGCTTCGACGGGAGAGGACAACATATCATCAAGACAAGGCAGGTCATCTCCCTTGCTTTGAATTTCATTCACAATCTAGGAAGGTAGATGTTAATATGTTTCCATAGTTGCTAGACCCACCCTAGGGCTAGAGGGATCACCTTTATCCATAGAGGGGATTTACCTGGAAAAAATGGGGCCATATCTACTTGTCATGAAAATTTCGCTTCCCAAGCTCCTTCCCATCTGCTTCAGACACCTATCTTGACCCATGAGGTTTTTTTGAAAGGAAACATGGGGAATGTTACTCAGAAAATTTCTATTCACATCTCCATTAAAATTGGGGTTGTCGAGAACATACACATTTGGGTGATCTGTTTTCCTGATGAGATCGAGGTCTATACTAATCTCTTTCAAGAATTTTGAGACGTTTTCGCTTGGTCCTATGAGGAAATTCACGACATTGATCTGAGTATAGTCGTGCACAAGATTCCTACTTATCCTGATGTGAAACCTATTCGCCAACGCCTTCATCCTATGCACCCTAGAAAGGCAGTTGCCATAAAGGGATAATTTGAAAAAATTCTCAAAGAAGGCTTCATTTATCTGATCCCATTGACATATTGGGTCTCTAACATTCTCCCTGTAGATAAAAATCAGGGCGCTATTCGAGTTTGTGTGGATTACCGCGATACCAATCGTGCTTGTCCCAAGGATAACTATCCCACTCCCTTCATCGACCAGATCATTGATGAATGTGCTAGAAGTGAGATTTTTTCGCTTATGGATGGATTCTCTGGTTTCAACCAGATCAATATACTACCAGTTGATCAACATAAAATTGCCTTCATCTGTCCAAGGGGCACTTTCACATACAAGAAGCTTCCTTTTGGTATTAAGAATGTTGGTGCCAAAATCCAATGAGCAATGTCATATGCTTTTCATGATTTTAAGCAAATTTTTCAACCTTACCTGGATGACCTTCTAGGTCATTATGCTAAGCGTCGAGACCACCCAAAACACCTCCGTCAATTTTTTCTTCGATGTAGATGCTATAACATTCGGCTTAATCTGCACAAATTTGTCTTCTTCGTCAATTCCGGCAGACTCCTTAGGTTTGATGTTTCTAAAGATGGGATTCGTCTCAATCCACTTAAGGTCGAAGTTATCATTAATCTCCCATCCCCTTCCTCTTTACACCAGTTGTAGAGTTTTCAAGTGAAAGCTAATTTTCTGCATCGTTTTATACCGTACTATGTTGAATTAGCCAAAGGTTTCACGCAATTTCTTAAGCAAGGCGTCCGGTTCCTATGGGATGAGATTTCCTAAAAATATTTCGATGCACTGAAGACTTTGCTGGTCAATGCTCTTCTTTTTTATCCCAAAAATATCATTGCGATTATTAATTCTATATGGCTACCACTTTTAGCACGATTTTCTATGGTTCTAGTACAGGACGATGACGATGGTGGTGAGAATGCCATTTATTATCCTAGCCGCAATCTTCTCGACACTAAAACACATTATGATCATGTCGAGAAATTGGTGTTGGAAGTTGTTCAAGCCGTCCAACGTTTTCACCATTATATTTTACTCCTCACTACAACCGTGATTTCTGATTGCAACCCCATGACTTATATATTAACTCGATAGTTGCTGGGGGGAATGTAATCTAAGTGGATAGTTATTCTCCAGGAGTTCGATTTGGAGTTCACTACTGCCAAATCAAAGAAGTCATTGGTTTTTGCTGAGTTGATCTACTCTTTACCCTTTACCTCTATTCCCTCTGGTTTTGAGGAACACATTCTAGACGACACTCTTTTTTTTATTAGCACCCTCGATCCATGGTACGGTGATATCATCATTTATCTCCAGATTTCTACCTTCCAGTCTGAGTTGATGAAAGATGCTCGTCGATGTATTCGTCATCATTCAAAACCCTATCGCATAGTAGAAGATACTTTATACCACATCGAAGCTGATTGTTTTCTTTCTTAGTGTTTGACCCTCGAGGAAGTTGAAAAATTCCTTAATGAATGCCATTCTTATACATGTGGTAGTCACATATCTAGGTATGCTACTACTCAAAAAATCCTTCGTGCTAGATATTTATGGCCTACCATTTTTAAATATTGTATCCTCGCTGTCCGTAAGTGTCACGAGTGCCAGATCTATCAGCACAAGATGCACGCGCCACCCACTCATCTCCTTCTCGTCATTACCATTGGTCCCTTTGAAAAGTGGGGTATTGATCTTATGACATGTAACAACTAACAGTAAGACGGTCACCCAATTTCTTTTCAATCATGTGATTACTAGGTTTGGAGTCCCTCAATCCATTTTCACTAATCATGGCTCCCATTTTCACCATTATATGATGGCTGAGTTGCCTACTAAGTTGGGTTTGCATCACGATAGCTCAACATTGTACTAACCCCAGGTCAATGGCCAGGTTGAAGCTGTGAAAAAAGTTTTAGTCACCATGTTTCAGCATACTATTGGGATGCACAAGTCCACTTGGGATCTCATGTTGTTTTCATCTCTCTGGGCTTACTAAACCTTAGTGAAGGATGCGACTGGATTCATTCCATTTCATCTTGTTTACATCTTGGAAGCTACCCTTCCGATTTAATGTGAAATTCCTTCACTCAAGATATTTTTTGAATTACTGCTGAATACCTCGCCAGAGGAAGAACGTCTTCTATATTTAGAGAGGCTTGATGAAACTCACCGCTTCACTACTCTAGTCATAGAAGCACAAAAAAAGTGGGTCAAAGTCCACTTTGACTAGATAGTTTTCCCTCGTACCTTCATGGAACGAGAATTAGTCCTCTTATATGACCAAGATCATGATAATATAGGAGAAGGTAAATTCAAACCCATGTGGCATGGGCCCTGCATCGTCAAGCGTGTTTTGCAGAATGGGGCCTATGAGCTTATTGATTATGAATGTTATTCCTTGGATCAACCCGAAAATGGGCTGTATCTCGAAAAATATTATGCATGATTTTCTCGTGCATTTTCTTTTGTACATAGGTGTGTTTTTCATTTTTGTACATTTTTGGCTTGGTGTGCTTTTCGAGCAGTTTTTCCTACTCATAATGTCTTTTCTTACTCTGCATATGTCTATCACTCCTTATGTCAGTTTCGCTGATGGTGCCTCCCGCAGTACCTAGAAGCTATCCTCCATGGCTTGGGTAATTTATGATCCTAACGGAGAGTTAGTAGACCTTCAAGGTATTTGTCTAGGACGTGCAACCAACAATGTCACTGAATACAGTGTAGTTATCAAAATTCTAATTGAAGCTATTGCCCTCGACATTCATGAATTAATTGTAAACCTAGAATCTCAGCTTGTTGTTCTCCAGCTCAACAAGCGTTATTCTGTCAGAAACCGTCATATTTAAGGATGTATTTACATGTTCATTTCTTAGAAAGGAATTTTGATTATATCACATATCAGCATATTCCTAGAAGAATGAATATGTTAACTGATGTAGTAGATAATATTGTATTAGATAGACATTTGCAAAATTTGTAAAATAAATCATCATTACATAGTAAGATTTAGAGAGGAAAATAAGCATATATATATATATATATATATATATATATATATATATATATATATATATATATATATATACATATACATATACATATACATATACATATACATATACATATACATATACATATAAATATACATATACATATACATATACATATACATATACATATACATCTACATCTACATCTATATCTACATCTACATATACATACATATATATATATATATATATATATATATATATATATATATATATCGATTGTTTGCATCCACGTACACATCATAGTTCAAAAAATATATGTGTTTTGGTTACATCCCAAGACATCATGTCTCTCAAAAAATATGCAAAAATAAGACCTAGGAGTCTAATCCACATGGTGCTCATGATAGCACATCACTACCCATACGACACGCCTCAGTAGTTGATGGATGTTAGACACTCCTGCAGTGTGCCTCTGATAAGCATGAGGAACGTCCTTGAATGACACATAGTCCAGGATCCCACTTGTGAGTCCCTCCAAGTTGTTCGTGATTTCTTCCTCGTCGCTTCCCTCGCCATGAGGGGCTGCTTCAAAATATTGTGTAAGCCTCCAAGCTATGGGGGACATCCCTACAGGTCTCTCTGATCCAACATCTGCAACACATGAGTAAATATCATAACACATATACAAAAAAAAATAATACTCATAAAAATTCAAAAAATGAGTTTTTATAAATCTTCGTCCCAGTCATCCCCTTCCAGAAGTGGAAGGTTTGGATCACCCCTGAAATTAGTACCGGTGTATGTCCAGTCCTCTACCATGATGAGCTATCAGTGTAGTCAGTCGAATAATTCTAGTCCCCACAACATTTGTTGTCCACCTCCTGATTCAGGCATTAGCTCTGCCCAACAGACCATTTGTGGATCTCATGCTGGTGGCATAGGTACAACCATCTCCTTGAGGTGGAACATCAGCAAACGTTCCAGGATGAACGATATCAAGATGGACCCATATCCAAAAAAATTCATCTTACCATTTTTGCATTTGGTTAACTAGAGTTTCAAGTTGATTGCCACTGCTTCTGCCCAATTGAAGATGGTTGGAGCCATGCAATCTATGGCTAGTTGAAGTTGTGCCTTTGTAGATTCATGTGGAGCCTAAGATATGACAACCCATGTAATAATATGTAGCAATACCCTAATGCAAAGTCAGGTATTATCTGAATGTCTACCTTCCCACTCTTAGATGCTTTCTTTGCTCCATGACAGACTCTATCTATCAACATACCCATGCTCTCTCCAAGAGCCCGAGTACCTATCAACAATGGTCTCTCTCCCCTCCGAAAAAATCCAGTTATAAAGTAAATTTCAAAGACTTCTATCTCCAGTTCGTGGTCATGAATCATGAATCTCTCTCGATCAATGTCCCACACACTAATCAAGTACGGTAGCAGCTCTAGCTGAGCTCTCAAACGTTGGGTCATGAAGAATTTTAGGAGCCCACAATTTCTCAGGGCATCCATGCATGCATAATTTCTGATGGCCTATTCATCCTCTTCCCCATTCTCTCGTTCTTTCTGCTCTATGACCATTTTAGCTGCTGATTTTCCTGCAAAACCAGAAAAATGGGATTCTATTAGCCTCTAGTTCAGATTTGAATCATTTTTGGACAATCATTTTGGAAGAAAAATCTTAAAAATATTGGGCATGACATTCAACACTACTATCTTGCAAACAACAGCACCGAACGATGCCTTCCCATTAAAAAATTTCAGGGTTGGGCCCGACTTCGTGCCCAGAATCGGCGCCAATCACTGCGACCTCATTTTTTCAAACTCCTCCACAAATGCATTAAAACCATGAAACCAAGTAAAAAAAGGGTTAAATTGTAGAAGAAGTTCAAAGCTCCTACCTAGAAAAAATGGATTCATAAATGACCTCCTGGATTACTTGATGTTAGGTCTGCAAATTCACAGTGGAAATCGGTAAAAATTCTCACAAGAAGGTGAAAAGGTAAAAGTGAATTGTTTTTACTATTTGAATTGTTTTATAACCTTTTATAAACCCTAATTAGGTTTTAGGACACCTTTTTTTATTATTTTATTATTTTTTCTCGAAAAATGGGTTTTACGTTTGTTTCTTGTGCAACAACAGGTCTTAAAAATGACGACGATGAGGAAACAAGATGTATTTTATTACTTTTTCAAACTCGGTAAAAACACAAAAAATTCACTCCTTGGAGTAATCTTTCAGCTCATTTCTGACTCTCAAAAATTGAAAATATTTCCAAGAATATTTCCATTTTGAACTCGTTAAAGGCTGCGAAACGTCATCTGCCTAGTATACGTTTACGCCTTTTTCGGGTCGAGACAAATTATTTCGAAAAAGGAATACCTTAGTCGCACATGGCTAAGACGTTCTCTTAGATATCATTTTCTACCTTTTTGGATTTGTGTGACTACCTATGAAAAGGGAACTACTAAATTTTTCTTTTTTGCTTCTTTTCAAACTCTCTAAACATGAAAAGATGTTGATTTTTCCCTTTGTCGGACTCATTAAAATTGAATGACATTGGAAACCGTCACCATGACGTTACCGAGTTACTCCTTCCTAGGGCTTGTAAAATGTACTAGGATGGATTTGTCCAAAGGAGAAACTTACATGAAAAGCATGTGATATCCCATTCAAGCTTGTTTCCAAAAATAATTGGGTTACTCGCCAGAAATGGTGGGGGAAAATGGAACTAGTTCTCAATTGTGTCAGCAGTATGTCACTCTTGAACATGACACTCATTTGTAGTTTGTGTCGCCCACATTCGTCATTTCTCCTCCATGGGTTTGGGTTATCCATTTTTGACCTCTCATCTACTCTTTTCCTTGTCATCATGACCTCAGATATGTTGATGTCAAATACTACAAAATTTCAGAGTCATGTTTCCAATATGTTCAAGAAAAGTTCCTTCTGCAGTTTTCAATCCCTGATCCTCTGTTTAGTCTTGATTCACTACCATATTATTCCTCTGTCTCATGTCGATGATGTGGGAAACATTATGGCCCTCCTTTGACCGGTCACTTCCTATCGACTTCAACTCATTATTCAGGAAGCTAATCTAGAGACTTCCTTCTGGTACCTTAGAGCTTGCATGCCTAAATGTAAAGCTTTTTGCATTTGATGATAGGTTCTCATCATTGGCCTTCGATTGGGTGATTTCTCGGGTGTTCGAATTTGGATTATTATTCACATTTCGTATATTGTACTAGTATTACCTTGAGAACCATTGTCATTATTGGTGGTCTCTCTCGTGCCTATTAACAAATTTCATCATTGGCTGGTAATCAGGTGACTTTCCTGCATGTTCGAATTCAGCTCAGTCATTCAAATGCTTGAATTTCTACATTTTCAGGTCGGGATAGAGTGCAAGACCTTGGGTTTTGTTTGATAAAATCTAGGTTGTGGGATGATTTGGTTTATCATGGCTATATGCATGACTCTTCTAATTTGATGGCTATTGGATATTATTACATGTTCTTTATTATGGATGGTTGTGCCCATGCCACATATTCATGAATTAGAGATATCAGTCATACTTGATCTTGCAGGTCCTCTGAAGGCGGCGTTTTGGTTTGGCCATGTTCTCGTAAATCATTTCACCCCTCCCTCTCTCTCAGACTTCATGCTTTAGGGGGCATTTGTTACATAGTATTTTGTCACCTTCCCTACATTTCCCATTCCCAATACTAGAGGAATATCAACATGACCCATGTATACTGTTATACATCATAATGAATGTTATTTTATCTCTTAACATGTCAAGAACACATTCTCTTTTGACTATTCCAGAATTTGGCCCTTTAAAAAAACTATTTTTGTCTCGGCACGGTTGTGTAGTTATGACCTCGCGTTGATGGCTAGATTAGCACTAGGCCTTCTGCCATGGTCACTCTGTCTCTGAAGGGCACTCACGCCGAGCTGATTTTGGAAATTTTTTTAAAATGGAAACAAAGCTTCCATGATGTGACAACTTCGTGAGCGGAGTCATGGATGTTTGTTCGACTAGATGAGGTTTATTTTCTCCCTTTGGCCCTCTAGTCCCTATAAAAGTGCAAATTCCCAAAGGGATAAGGCCTTCCCTCCACCATATTTGGATCCTAAAGCTCATCCTTCACTCCTATAAATGACTCTTTATTCCATTGAATTAGCTACCCAAACATAACTAGAATAGACTAGGAGCTAATAGCATAGAATAGTCCATAGTTGTGAGAGAGAGTTTGAACCTTTCACCTCTTCGAGTAGAACTAATGAAAAAATTATTTGAGACGTGCCCGAATGAACCCGTTGAAGGAGGTCTAAAATGTCAAGGCACAGGTTGTAACATTCTTTCTTTATTTATCAATATGACATGACTGATTTCTAGTTCCAACTTTGTTGTGTTAATTATTAAAGTTTCTAACTCTCCTTGACTAGTTGGATAGTTATAAATTAATGTATATGCTTGTATATTGTTAGTGCTTGTTTTATCTTTATGCAGGTGTAAATGTCGCTACCAAAGGAGTGTGAGACTTGAAGAACGAGGATCGAAGGATCGCTGCAACAAACCACATCAAAAGCGTTGGATAGAGGTAGGACCCCTATCTAATCCTCATTTAATTTATAACTGTTGGAGAGGTAAATCCCCTCTGCGGACAGAGGCGATCCCTACTAGCCCAGATCGGGCCTAGCAACAACCGAGTCACGCTAAGACGCAGGTTCCTAGTTACAAAAGACCAAGATGTGACAAGAGGCCTACCTTAAGTCCTACGTTGTTGTTTCTTGCAGAGAAGATGGCGCTTCTGTCCTTTGCTTTGGCAGGTTACAATCCTCCTGCCTAGCACGTTTGAATACCTGCACGCATGTGAAGAAACAACATACAACGTAAAACCTAATACATGCAACCATATATCAGTCAGAGAAGATATAATTCATAACATAAGACATGAACATATGAATGGAACCATAATCAAAGTCATTTATTAATAATAACAACGAAATAAAGATACAACCTGCGCTTTGACGCTACATCTTCCTTCGGCGGGTCGACATCGGAGCACATCTCGACGAAGCTTGTCGGGAATGGAAAAACACTCTCTCTCTTTAGCTATAGCTCTCAGAGGCTGTCTGATGATAGTTTCCTTACTACTGATTCAGCTCTATTCAGGCTAGCTTGCAAAGGGAAAATGACAAGCTTATATAGATGGTGGAAGGGGAGTTGGGATCACTATAATGGTAGGATTGGCCCTATCCTCAAGGAAGCTTCCATGATAGGTGGCAAACCACTTCCCCTACATGGAGATCTGGAGTCAAACCTCCCAACTCATTTTAGAGACTCGTTTAGGAGTTGGTTGGAATCAAACTTCCGCCATTTATTTTCAAAAAACAATCCTTATTAAGCTCGGTGCGAGTAATACACTAGGACAAAGCGCCAGTTGGTGCGCCCTCTTTGGTGGATTTCCCCCATTGGCGCGAGGGCTAAATTGGCTAGTCGCGCCAAGGCCAAAAGGTCTATTTTTAGGGCTTTTCATAGGAAACTGTCTTCAGGGGAATGATTGTCCTTGTCAAGGGGGATGCCATGAAAGTGGTTTCAGGTCATGTCACTTCTCACAGGTCATAGAATAGGCCCTCCAATGTGCGAAATGAGGGATTGCATGGACGGTGACAAATTATTGTGTAACAGATGCCCCCTAAAGCATGAGGCCCAACAGAGAGAGAGGGGTGAAATGATTTACGAGAACGTGCCCAGCTGAAAACACTGTTGTTGGAAAACCTGCGTAGACAAGTACAACTAATATCTCAAATACATGATATGTGGTATGGGCACAACCATCCATAATAGAGTATACAATAATCAGGATCCAAGGCATGGATGCAGCCATCCCGAAAGGATCAATAAGCAGACTCAGGTATGGTCACAGCCATCTAATCAATGAGTCATGTAACCAATCATGATAATCCACAAAATCTGCAGCCTAGATTCTATCAGACAAAATCCAGGGTCTTGCGCTCCATCTCGACCTGAAAAAAGTACAAGTCCAAGCATGTGAATAAGTGAGCTGAAGTTGAACATGCAAGAACATCGCCTGATTACTAGCCAATGATGAATGTTGTTAACAGACGTGAGAGGTGCCACCAATAATGACAATGGCGCTCAAGGTACTATAGGTACAATCCACGGAATGTGAATAGTGAGTTGGCGTCAAACACCCGTAGAATAATTCGATTGGAGGCCAGTGATGAAACCTTACGTCGAATGCGAAGAACCTGCCATTGAGGCATGCAGGCACTAAGATACCTAAAGGGAGTCTCTAGATCAGCTTCCTGGATAATGAGATGAAGTAGAGAGGAAATGACCTTGATCGAAGGTGGGTCATAATGTTTCCCACATCATCGACACGAGACAGAGGAACATAATGTTTTTGAATCAGGATCAGATGAGAATCAGAGGGTTGAAACTGCAGAGGTCAACTTCTCTTGAACATATCGGTGGCACAACACTAGATTTGGCAGTATTTGACATCAAAATATCTAAGGTCATGATGACGAGGCAAAGAGCGGATGAGAGGTCAAAAAGGATAACCCAAACCCATGAAGGCAAGCAGGAAATGAGATGTCCCCAACCCAACACGAATGCAGACAAGTGCCATGTTCAAGAGCGACATATTGCCAACACGATGATGATACTGGTTTCATTTCCCCCCCACCACAAGCTTGAAGAGGATACCATATGCTTGTCATATAAGTTTTTCCTTCGGAAAAATCCAACCTAGTACATTTAACGAGCCCTAGGAAGGAGGAACTTGAGTATCATCATTACGACAGAATCCGATGTCATCAGGGTTTAACGAGTTTGACAAAGGAAGAGCTCTGCTTATTTTCATGTTTAGAGATTTTGAAAAGATAGCGGAAAAGTAAACTCCAACAGTCTCTTTTCATAGATAGTTCCTCAGATCCGAAAACGTATAAAATTGTGTTTGAGAAAACCTCCTAGTCTCGATAGGCTAGGGTATTCCTTTTTCGTAAATAATCTATCCCAGCGCAAAAAAGGGGTAAACGTATACTAGGTGGATGTCACTTCACAGCCAATTTTAATGAGTTCAAAATGACAAGCGACTCGGTAATCTTTTCAGTTTTCACGAATCAAAAAAGAGCTGAAAGTTGACTCCTCCTAGAGGAACGAGTAGTATAAAGGGTAGAAACTGGTTCCTGTGATGGTGGAACAGCTCAGAACAAGTAAATTTCAAGAGGCTAGCTAACAATCCCACTTATCGTAGCAGTTCCTTAGGAATGGGTAACACAACCAAGTGAAGGCATATGATCGGCCAAGCAGATAGTGACGATGGAGTGAGAAAACAAAGGCTCATCTGGAAAAAATAGGCTAATAAAATGGAAATCACAAGAGGTAAAATGGGAATGGTTTCATTTTTACACAAGCTTGAAATCAGGAAACTCTGCTTGAAGTTGGTTTCATTTTTACACAAGCTTGAAACAAAGATAAACTATGCTTGAAACCGGTTTCATTTTTACACAAGCTTGAAACGGAAACAAACTATGCTTGAAAAGGTTTGCATGCCCCCAGCATGATGACTCAATTCGAGGTACATGCCCCCCAAGATTTAGTCCATAGGCAGATGGAGTGAAGGTTCAAATTACGAGATCTGAGAAATACTCGACTGGGATTTTACGAGATCTTACAAAGACGCGAATTGAACGGGAACGTGTTTCATTGTTTTAACGAGGTTGACACATTAAAAGAACTATCCTCAGAACACCTTGCTTCATTTTTTAACGAGCTTGACACAAGAAAACGATCTCTGCTCTGGACACCTTGTTTCATTTTTTAAGGAGCTTGACACAAGAAAACGAACTATGCTCCGACAAGTTTGTTTCATTTTTTAGGGAGCTTGACACAAGAAAATGAACTCTGCTCCGATAGACCTTGTTTCATGGTTTAAGGAGCTTGACACAAAAAAAAAACTTTTCTTCAATAGAAAAATCATTATGATGAATAATAAGTCATAGCTTCTAAGAGTTCCACGCCAGATGGGAGAACAACATCTTGGAAATCAGGACCCAATGCCCCCAGCACACAATGCACAACGGCACTATCACTAAGCATCGGCACAGGGTAGGTAGCCACATAGTTGACCTGCGGTGGGGTAGATACAACGGGTGGATAAAAAATAGGAAGAGATGATGGCAGGCCAGTTGCCACATCAGGACCAAAGAATGAAAGCTGATCAATGGTCACGATCCGTCCTTCATGTGGAAAACAGACCACACGAAAAAGGGAGGAGACAAGTGCTCCCATGGCATAGGTGTAATCATGCCCCAAGAGCAGATTGAAATCCAAGGGGCCTGGAACAACCATCACGTCCATATGGACGATTTTACCTCACAATGTAACAAATAACCTTGGAAGTATCCCTAACAGCTGACTAGTTCTTATGTTAAACGCCAACAGATTCTGCATAATAGGCACAAGCGACGGCGAACCAAAATCTTGCCAAGCAGTTGAGGATAGAAAACTAACAGATGCGCCTTCATCTATAACAGTGCTAGGTATGACCAGACCAAAGGTTTGTACCATTATCTCAAAAGGCACATAAGATGGAAGGTGGTATCCTGCAAATCGACTCTAGTCAAAGGAAGCGACCAAACTACTCGGAGGGGCTACCATCGAATTGAGATGGTCTTCCCCTAGTGTTACGGAAGAAGAAGGAGCATCCTCCATGACATCCATCTCGAAGGCGGGAGGATTATCCTCCGAGACTTCCATCACGGGAGGCGGAGGAGCAAATTCTTAAGGTATAGGGACAGGAGAATCCTTCTCCAAGTCCGAAGAATCTGAAGAAACAAGAAGAACCTGAGGGATGTGAGATCCACTCTCAACGGAAAAGACCTGGTGCATCGCAGACGGGGCCAATTCAACTGATCCCACGACCAATGGTTGGTCAGGGATGGATTCCTGAATTTGAATTTTCAAGGGAGCGGGATCGACCAAGGATGACTCTTGACCAATCGTAGGATCAGCTGGTGGAGGAATCAAAGAAATCTATTTATAACCAGTTGGGAGGCATGGTGTAGAAACAGTTGAGTTGTCCAAAACTCTCTTGGCTTCATCCATATACGAAAAAAGGTGAATGGCATGGTTCCCTTTACACAAATTACAGGGATTGCTAAGCTTACCCTGCTTCTTAGGAGCTTTACTAGCACTAGCTGAAGGCATGCCCCCAACCTGACTCCTGGAAGCCATATGCAGCGGCAGATGACCATTGGACCATACTTCGAGCACCCTAGGAATGCCGAGGCAATCTTGAAGAAGATGGTCTCCTGTGCACAACATGCAAGGGAACTTGAGTTTCCACAGAGGGTTGGAGGGTTCATCGAGAGGAGATGTTTTAGCCTCTCTCTTATCAGACTTCTTCTTCTTTGTCTTTTTATTCTTCTTCTTATCCACCTGGTTACTCGAATCCAGACTTTCACCAGGAGAAGTAGAAGAGAAGGACGCAGAAACAGGCGAATAAGTGGAGAGGTCCACCTTGGAATCAACATGGCGTTGTTCAGGTGGAGGAACTGATTGAATAGTATCCAGGACATTCGGGACCATAGAGGTTGAAAACAACCAAACAGGCAACCCAACAGTTAACCTAGGAAGGGACAACGTTGCCATATAAGGAGCACCAACATTCCCAAAAGGAGGAAAATAACCAGGATTCCTGTTGAGCTCCAAGAATGTTCTTTCTTCCACCACATTCCACTCCATTTCTTTTGTCCATTGTTAATCTCAGGCTCAAATTATCAATATAATTAGTTAAAATTGCTTTTATAATGAATATCATGACTAACTTGCTATGTTTTTATGATTTTGTCATTGTAGTACTTTTTGAACTAAATCTAGCTACAGAATGCAGACATTCTGTAGCTAGTTTCCAATTCTGCAGCCGTCTTCATGTCTACACAGGTTCCAGGTGTCATCTCAGAGAAAATCACATATGGTCGTATTCCAGATCATCTCCTTATCATTTGTTGCTCTCCATGAAGTTTGAACAGAATCCTGTAGGTGGTTATGTACGTGGGAACTCAAATTAGGAGGTAGACTCCTAACAGGATAAGGACAGTCCAGATGTCCTTAATCATATTACGAGACCACCTTCAGAGTTCTATTTTGATTCTAATTAGGAAAGAAAATTATTCCTATGTTATCTCAGATACGGTTATGTAATTTTGTTATAAATATGCTCGGGAAACCGAGGGACAAGGTTAGATTTTATGGTTGATTGCTAGATTTCAAAAGTTCGAAAACACTATGTTTTAAAGTAATTTCTCTTTAATGAAAGAAGCATCATTTCCTTGAAAGCGTTGAATCAATATTGAAGTAGATTTTGTGATACTCTGGTGGTAGAGGGCCCCTGCCTCCTGAGAAGCCTTGTTTATACAGTTTAGATAAGCAATTTAGTCTCGTTTTCATTTCTAGCTTAAGTAGATTTCTGAAGTTTATGTTTCATACTTGTTTCATTAATCATTACAGCTATACTTTCTCTTATAAACTCTTCCAAAATATCATTACGATGAATAAGGCATAGCTGTGGTGTTGCAAATTTTAGTTTCATTTCCTTTCGTTAATTATCACAGTTAGAATTACTCTAATAAACTCTTCCAAAATATCATCACGATGAATAAGGCATAGCTGTGGTATTGTAGGTTTTAGTTGCTTTTTTACACTAAGTGTCACAGCCAATATTACTCTTACAAACTCCTCTAAAACATCATTAACAACAAATAAGAAACAGCTGTGGTGTCTTTGATTCTAGTTGTATTTGCTTTCAGTTTTATGTTTATGTTCAAATGCATTGAATAATATAGCCATACTTGTTTTCACAAACTCTTCCAAAATATCATTCATATTGAACAAGATGGGCTGTAAAATTCCTTAGGTTAGTTGCATGTTAATTTAGTTACAACACTGTGGAGGTAGAATGCATTTAGTTCAGCTCTGTCACTACATTTCAGTTTGATAATGGCATTTTAGTTTAACATTGTTCACTGTACTCCAAGTAGACTAGTAGCACTCTAGTTTAGTCTTAGCTCACTCTATTAACATTCCAGTTTAGTTGCTATCCATTGCATTTTAAATTGTATTAGTTGTTAAATTTAAATACCAAGGTCTTCATTATTTACAAAACTTCTTTTGTTCCAAACTCATATTAATACATAATCATCTGGACAGAAGCTAGTATCAGTCTAAGGCCTGGAGTATTTTGCAACCTTTTTACCATTTCACAAACAAGCCTTTTCTCAAAGACTATTCTAAAAAGGAAATCTATAACTTTTGAGTGAGGCCTAGTGGTGTTAAATTGAGTTGCAAAACACAATTAGAAGCTAGTTTAGAGTAGAAATATTATTGTGCTACAAATGTTCTTTTCCAAATATATTCTAATAAACCTTTAATCATGGATGAGATGTTGTAACATTGTAAGTTGATTGTTTGATTGTTTAATTAGGAGAACTTCATTTATACTTAACTTGTCCATTTCTCAATCTCTTCCAACATATCTTTAATGAATGAATTGGATAAGTTTAAGTTCATGTTGTGATTTATTTTTTTTCACTGAAGTCATTATCAAACTTTGCACTTGTTGTTTCGAACTGGCTTTCGAACTGCTGCTTGAACTCGGGTTGAAACTGTCTTTGCTGGGGCATAAACTAATGGTTTACGCGTTGCATATTCTTCTGTTCCATATCCAGTCCCATATTCAATTTACTAAAAACCTTTATATACAACATTTGACTGGTGGTTGAGGTTCATTCAACATTCAGAAATAGCCTCACATAGCCACCGATCATAGACAATTCCTATAGCCATCCATAGTTTAGGCTTTGTTCTGTTTTAACACAACCAATAGCTTCTTTTCACCAGCACTTAGTTCTTTCCTTTTTCAACATAAAACCATAAAACCAAAAACATCATAAAACACTAAACACAACGTAGTGAGAAACAAATACCTAGGCACATATAGTGCACCACACTTCAGCAGTTTACTAGCCCTGGTTGAAAATTAATGAACTCAATTTAGGAACACTAGGTTGAGCACAAAAAATTCCCATCAGAGGGGATTCCTTGGTTGGTGAACTCCAGAAAAGTTTCCATTAGAAACAACTTTAGAACAACACCCTAAGGAAACTAACTTTAACTAGGAATATTTCGTGGGCAGTTAATTTTTAAAACATTGAAACCAGACTCTATTGTTTCATATTTTAAGAGTCGAGAAACAAGCAAAAGGTGACTCTATCACTTTCAGTTTGTAAAAAAGCGTGAAAGGACAAGTGCTTGATGATCTTTTAAAATTTAGGGAGTCAGTAAATATCAAACTGACTGCTCTGGTAATCTAGGCAGATGGGTGTACCAGATATCCGTGAGCTACCATATACGTCTTGGTTAAAAAATGAGAGAGAAATAAACTAAGGAATTGACATACATGTAGGTAATCTCCCCGAATACTGTGTCTGGTGTATCATGGGTATAAAGCGGCAGACTCAGCTTCCTACAGATAAAGGATAGCAACCTAGTGGGGTCTCCCTTTATATATGCGATGGTACAGGGAGCACAAGTCCATACTAGCGCTGTCTAAAGCCAAGAGGCAAATGAAAACTAATAGGTTTAACGACGTCAAAACACGTTACTAGCCTAGACCACTAAAATGTGAGCGTTGAGTTTCAATGTTGCCTTAAGGTAAATTGAATAAATTTTAGAGTTTATCTTCAATTATGTTTCAATTTCAGGCCCTACCGAATGTTATGTCTGACAATATCTTATATGTAGCTATATGAGAAAAGAAATCTTTCAATTCGATGAATGCTATCTAGTTAATGGAAGAGCTTCAAACAATGATGCAACAAACAACAATACTGGAAACGAAACTATTTCCAAACTAGATGACTTTCACTATCCAAAATTAATTTAAAACATTCAACAATGCGAATTATGCAATGTAATCTATGCAAAATCCTCTTTTTTGAAAACTATGCAATTGTAATCTATGCACAATTTCCTTTTCCTTTTCAAATGATAAGAATGCACTCAATGCATTTTTCGATGAAATGAGAATCTACTTAATGCATGCTTTTAATGAAAGAGAATGCACTCAAAGCGATTTTTAGCTTTCAATCATTAAACAATGTGATCTAAGTTCAATGATAAATCCCAAAAATACTTTTCAATGCAATGTGATCTAATTCATTTTAACGAAAAGAAAACTTTGAGATGAAAAATAAATGAATGCAAATCTTCTTAATGAAGGATGAAGGCAAAAGGGATGCAAAAAAACACTAAGAATGAAACCGTTGTTTCAAAACACTTTGTAACGAAATTCCTCAAAAGGTGACAAGACATATGAGGTCAAACACAAAGAGGACTTCCAAAGCATGAGATCAAAACAAGGCATTCATTCCCTTTTACATCAAGAAATCATGTAAAGAAGACTTTTTAGATGAACAATGAGAAATGTAATCTATGATCATACAGAGAAAAGACTAGAAGGGAAAGACACACTGGTGAAGGATTTAGGGAAAAAGTCTCAATTTTCACATACCCTGAAATTGGCACGACTTTTGTGGGTGAAACTAGCGCCAACTAGCACGACTTGCTCACTAAAAACTAGCGCCAATGGCCAATTGGCGTGTGTTGCTAACTGAAAACAAGCACCAACGCCTGAAAATGAAAAAAAAAAAATTTCTCCCAACCAAGACTAGACTCACCACTTCAAGAAAAATCTAAAAATAACCCAGAAGCAGAAGTAATAACAAAAAAACTCCCGAACAAGGGAAAACCCTAGCACCTACAGCAAATGGCACAACTGTCTGGCTATAATCCACACCAGACAGGGGATGGCGAGGTGTTGAACTGGCAACGTGTGCCAATGGGCGTGACTGTCAGGTTGGAAACCACGCCAATCAAGCCAACCATGAAAAGATGAAAATTTCGGAAAAGCAGAGGTCGGATATGATCCTCTGAGGCTAAACAGAGGTCTTAGACCAGAAGGAGAGAAACCAGAAGAGTGAATAAAGCATACACAAGCCAAAAACAACCAAAAGAGATAAGACAAACTCCAATCAATTCCCTAGTGGAGTCGCCAGTTTTTAGGAGAGGTAAATCCCCTCTGCGAACAGAGGCGATCCCTACTAGCCCAGATCAGGCCTAGTAACAACCGAGTCATACTAAGACACAGGTTCCTAGTTACAAAATACCAAGATGCGACAAGAGGCCTACCTTAAGTCCTACGCTGCTATTGCTTGCAGAGAAGATGGCACTTCCATCCTTCGCTTTGGAAAGTCACAATCCTCCCGCCTAGCACGTTTTAATACCTGCACGCACACGAAGAAACAACATACAACGTAAAACCTAATACATGCAACCATATATCAGTCAGAGAAGATATAATTCATAACATAAGACATGAACATATGAATGGAACCATAATCGAAGTCTTTTATTATTAATAACAATGAAAGAAAGATACAACCTAAGCTTTGACGTTGGATCTTCCTTCGGTGGGTCGATAGTGGAGCACATCTCGATGAAGCTCATCGGGAATGGGACAAATCTCTCTCTCTTTGGCTTCAGTTCTTAGAGGCTTTCTGATGATAGTATCCTTACTACTGATTCAGCTCTATTCAGGCTAGTTTTCAAATGGAAAATGACAAGCTTATATAGATGGTGGAAGGGGAGTTGGGATCCCTACAATGGTGGGAGTGGCCCTATCCTAAAGGAAGCTTCCATGATAGGTGGAAAACCACTTCCCCTACATGGAGATCCGGAGCCAAACCTCCCAACTCATTTTAGAGACTCGTTCAGGAGTTGGTTGGAATCAAACTTCCGCCATTTATTTAAAAAAAAAAAATCCTTATTAAGCTTGGCACGAGTAATACACTAGGAAAAAGTGCCAGTTGGCGCGTCCTCTTTGGTGGATTTCCCCCATTGGCGCGAGGGTTGAACTGGCTAGTCACGCCAAGGCCAAAAGGTCTATTTTTAGGGCTTTTCACAGAAACTGTCTTCAAGGGAATGATTTTCCTTGTCAAGGGGGATGCCATGAAAGTGGTTTCAGGTCATGTCATTGCTCACAGGTCACAGAATAGGCCCTCCAATGTGCAGGACGGGGGATTGCAGGGACAGTGACAAATTAATGTTTAACAATAAGCTAGGAACCTAGGAAGCAGCATGTTCCCTTGTTGCTAGACCCACCCTAGGGCTAGAGGGATCACCTCTATCCACAGATGGGATTTTCCTTCAAAATGGAGTGCGCCATTATCTTCTTCATCAGACAAAACTGAAATTAGATTTATATCAAGTGCATGTGAATTGGATTCATCCAAGAGCTTGTCTAATCCCTGACCTTTGATCAGCTTTGTAGGTTTTATCTTGAGGTCATACTCTAACATAGATTTTATCCACTTTCCTATTATTCCTTCCAGATAAGTTTGCATTAGGCATCCTTCACAGCTGCATTAGGGACGTAGGCTAGAATGTGTGAATGAAGGATATACACTTGAAATTCCTTCAATGCCTTTACTAGTGACAAGGCTTGATTCTCAATGATGTTATATCTAAGGGTTGCATCCCTAATGGTATGGCTGAAGAATGCAATGGGCTTCTCAGTCTTATCCTTATTTTTCATAAAAACTGTAACCAAGGTGTGTTCAGAGGAAAATGAAAATATGATGAAATCAATGGAGTAGTCGGGGTTGATCAAAATAGGAGCTATAGTTAAGGAAAAATTTATTGAATTAAAATACTTTTTGGCATCCTCCGACCACCTTAAATCACTGTCCTTTTTAAGCATATTTTTCATCTCTCGAAGATTCTTGGCAAGATTTGGAATAAATCTTCTCAAGAAAATCATCTTACCATTAAAAGCTTGAATCTCTTTCTTGTTGTGTGGAAAATATATTTGCTGAATAGCTTCAATTCGAGAAGGATCAATACGGATACCATATTTGGAGATGATATGACTAAGAAGATTTCCCTCCTCCATGGAAAAAAGTCTCTTTTGGGGATTGAGTGAAATCTCAAATTTCTTGCACTTCTAAAATAAAATTCTCAAATGATACAAATGCTCATCATCAGAATGATAGAAAACTATCAAATCATCAAGATACACAACTAAGAAACATCCTTTTCATTTACAAAGGCTATGCCTATCTCCCACTGAAAGGCGGCTCTTTCATTCTTGAGCCTGAATGGCATTTTAACATACTTGAATGTGCCCTAACATGTCATGAAAGTAGTCTTGTCTTGATTATCCTTATGCACTAAGATTTAAATGTATCCCGAATATCCATCAAGAAGTGACATTTGGGAGGACCCAACCACTCTTTGTAGGATATCGTCCATCTTAGGAAGGGTATAGTTATATTTTACAGACACCTTATTCAAGGTTCTGAAATCAATACAAAGATGGATTTCTCCCGTTTTCTTTCTCACCGAAACAAGATTTGACATCTAATCAGAAAATATAATGGGAACGATGATATCAAATTTAAAAATTATGTTTACCTCTTTCTCTATCGACGACAACAACCTTGGGTTGATTCCTATCTACTTTTGTTTGAAGGGCTTTTGGTCAGGCTTGACCAGAATTGTATGCTGAATGATATTCTTGTCATATAATTTTATATCTTCATAGTCCCAAGAAAATACATTATAAAATTCATACAACAAAGACATGTATTTGTCTTTTACTTCTGGAGATAAGGTCTTGGACAACCTAACCATCTTGGGCTTGTTTATTGTTCCAATATTCACATCTTCGACACCTTTCTCAGTAGGAACCATGGTCGGCCTTCTAGCAACACAATATTGATCAAATAATTTTTCCAAAGGTACAAGACCCCTTGGAATGTTGTTATCTTCAGTTGTAATACATCAAACCAAGTAGCTTCGATCACTTGATCATCTTTATCATATACCTCATCAATAAAGGAATTTTCAAATTCACCTTCCATCTGGAGAAAATTATTCACCTGTTTGTCATCCCAGAACACTTGCCAACACCTCAAGTTGTGAAGGAAATTTGGTTGGTGTTTGACATGAATTTCAAACTTCCTATTAGAAAAAATGGTTATCTTAAAGTTACTTGAGGTTGTAGCAAGCGAATCTTCCATATGATTCTGAATTCTTTGTACAACATAAAATGTGTATTCAAGAAACATTTTGAGGATATCAAGTACATAATTTATATATTCTCTCATTCACGGATGCTTAGCATGGTATTCCCCTTTTACCTATTTGATTACAAGCTCGGAATCGCCATAAACATAAATTATTTTTGTACCCAAATTTTTCATAATTTTGAGGTCAGTGATCAATACCTCTTACTTAGCTTCATTCTTAGAAAAATCAAAAGCCAACTTGTATGAACACAATCTCACATTCTTTGGTATTTTACCTAATTGATGAATTGGACTATGGATCCAAATTCTGATGCCTACCCCATCTTTCCCTAAGGCATCGTCTAAATCCATGGTCCAAAGACCATTATCATCTTCCAAAAGCTGGAATTCTACAGTCTGATTTGTCTCTTCATTTCGGGCCACTTCTTCAATTTGTTTTGAACCTTTTCTAAATTTTTTGATAACTGCTCTGAAGAACTAGGTTGATTGCCTTGTTTTTCATCCAAAACTGCTTTGACACTATTTGAAATTTCTGGAATTTCCTCAAATTATATAACATGAATATCTAAATCATTAAAACCACTATCGTTAAAAAAAATAAATGACTCAAGATCAATATGTACAACATTGATAGGGTGGTTGTTTTCTTTCTCTTTACTGGTGATCATATACTTCATTTTTGTCTCCAGGTACAACTTCCTCAGTTTTCCAAAACCACGATGGTGGCATAAGAGAAATCCAATTGCAAAGTACCTTGTAAATTCGCTCCCCATGACCTTGAAAGTAGCATGCCAAACCGTGGAGGTATATCAGCTACTACCACATCCATTAAGACCTTTTTAGTAGGAATTTTCTCAATTGAAACTACCAAGTATTTTATAAGACCAAGACGACGTACTCTACCAAAATCAAAAGAGTAAATATCATGGTAAGGTTAGGTTATATCCAAGCAAAAATTTTCCATTATGGCCTTTGGCATCAGGTTATGAGAAGCTCCAGAATCAAGCATGGCATTGTGGATGATACACTGATGAATTGTCAAAATTAGATAAAATGGGGGAACTTCACTATCTTCTAGTTGACCGTCTATGGCTGGACCAAAAATGAGCTCGGGTTGATCATATTAAACATTAACCATATCAGACATAGGATCTAATTTCAACATTTTAGAAACATGATATTTGTATTGATTGTTTTTGACAAGCTAATTCAAGGGGATAGAGACTTTTAACTTAGATATTTCATTTTATAAGCTAAAAAAGATTGGATTGTTTATCTACCTCTTTTACAGTGGTGTCCCTCTTATCGGGTTGGTCCTTTGTTCCATCTTCCTTATTTTGACTTTCTTTCTCTTTGCTTGGTGTGCTTGTAGATGCTTCATTGATCTTGATCTGTTTTGCAGCTACAGGCTCCTTTCCCTTGTTCTGAATAACTTGGGTATTTTTCTTGGGCTGAGTATCTTTTTGTTGGGATGTCCTCTTCTGGATAGGAGTGACATGAACATCTCTATTTCTAAATCAATATTTCCTCTACTGTGAGCTGAGTACTTTAAGATAACCCCACTGATAATCATCATATTGAACCTCCAACTCATCATCATTTGCAAGTATGTAGTCTTCATCTTTCAGTAAATTTGTTTTCTTAATATATTCTTTATCCTCTGTCAAGAATATAGGTTGTCCATCTGTAGTGAAGAAATGATTTTCTTTCACAATATCATATTCTTCTTCAAACCCTTGTGCATAATTCTGCTACAAAGGATTTCAGATATGTTGTCGTGTTGGCTGCTCTGGAGCTCTTTGTTCCCTCTGTTTAATCCTAAACTGAGGCTGATGCTGCTGAACTCAGAATTATGATTTTGAACCTGTTCTTTTGGTTGTCTTTTAGTGATAGAAATTCTATAAAAAAATGTTTCCACAGTCCTGATCAGAGTATCCAATTAGACCTCAGAGGATGTGGATGGTTCTTCTTTGTTTTGTTACCTTTCTCTCACCTTTGGTATTTGGATTTTTTATTTTCAAATTTGTTTCGACACTATTTTCATTTCTTTTCATCTCCTCTAGTGTTACAAGAATTCTTTCTTGGATCTAGTATGGCATATTCATATCAAAAGCATATGAATAGTGTGAGAGAGCCAAACCTAGAGGAGGTTTGATCTCATTGGGAATTGAATTATACACCTGGTTAAAGGGAGCAATGAAATCCTGAACAAACTCATTTGGATTTCTCTTTAAATTGTGATACTCGGAAAGAATCTGAAATGGATTCTTTTTCACTTCCCATGTAGCTATGAATGCATCAGTTAGTTTCTCTGGATTTCCTATGGAATTGGCAGTCAAAGAACATAACCATGTTTTTACATCCCCAAAGAAGCTTTGAGCAATGATCCTTATTTTTGCATCATCGGAATCAATCTCTTCTAAGTCAATGAAATCAATTACTTTGACTAAGAGTTGTCTAGCACTAATCTCAGTTTTCAAAAATAGAGGAAGTCTTTGATCATAGCCTTGTGGTAAGGGTGCAAGTTGACCAGCTAAAATTAGAGGTGAAAATTTCGCCATGAATCCTGTTGAGTGTGTTGTAGGAGTAACAATGGGAGGGGTAAATTGATAAGGTAATGAAGTGGAGGGGATGGAAGAGGAGGCAACAACTGATTGATATTCTGTTGGAATAAACAAAGACTCTTTTTGATACTGGATGACAGCTTTCTCATATGGATTTGATTGGCTAGTTTTTCAAGTCTATCAAAATGAATCTAGACTTTCCTATAAAAATATGTCTTACACTTAGATTATTCAGATAATATGCTATCTTCAAGTTTCAGGGAATCAAATACTAGTTCAAAAAATGATTTAACTTCAGACAATCCCAATGGATCAAACACGATCTCAGACAATGAAGTTTCTGACTTTGATCTATATAGAGACAATTCAAACTTCAAATCAACTGGAATATCTTCAAGAGATAATACTTTTGCAGGTAATGATGAAGACCTTACCCGTTAATATGGATCACCTGTAGGCCTAGAATTTGATGGAAATTATAGTACACCAAGGGAAGATCTATCACTTCGTTCCCAGGCAACGGTGCAAAGATGTTACCACTCCACCATTTCTCTGAAGGCTAAAAAGGAAATGAGCAAAGGTAACCGCATACCACTTTGACCTAGTAGCTAGCCCTACTAGGCTGAGAGGGCTCTCTCAATCAGATCACAACCAACTGATTGGATCATGAAATATATTAGGCTAGGTATGTATATTATGGTTTGATTTTGATTTTGAAGATTTGTGTTGGATGGTGAATTAGGTCTAGGAAAAACTAGGTTAGGGCTCTGAAAATTAGATTTGTAGAGATGTACTGGGGCAAGGTAGGCACAAAATTTAGAAATTTAGAGGTATCTTGGTGAATATGGTAGATTGATAGGGTTTCAAAACGATCATGAATAACATGAATTCATTTATATCAGAAGAAAATGAACATAAATGTGAAATTTTCTGCAATTCACAACATCAAAGTCAATGAATTCTTCTTATCAACTTAGAAATAAAACAAATAAGACATGGAAATGGAAATGGAAGGTAAAATACATTCAAACATATGATGACAGGAGAAGAAACACTACTAAATCTCATACCACATGAAAAAGAAACACTACTAATAGCTGCAAACTCTGTTTATTAGTTCCTACCAAATTCACAAAGACACTAGGATCCAAGGCTCAATTCCACAACATCAAACCTTTGAAAATGATTAAAAAGTTCCTCATATATTCACTGAGGCTTAAATCCTCCCTTGGAGGTCTAATTTCCAACAATAAAAGTCAAATACATGTATCTATCCAAAGTTTACTACACATTAGGGAGGTTACTCAATCAATTCCTCCTTTTCCTAAACATCATGAGACATATTCTCAAACAATTAAATGGAGGATAAGACACATAATAAACCCTATATTATCTATTTAAATTTATTTTTGACTATTTAAATTCAAATAATTTTCCAAAAGTGAAACTAGAAATTGTCAAAAATTACATAGTGAAAATTTCGTGAAATTTGCAGAAAATTACAGAAGTGCAACGAGATGTTGGAGGCCATTTTTGAGTTCCTTTATGAAGTACAAATCCAAATCTGAGACCTTTTCTAGAAATATGGGAGATTGCATATGAATTTTGAATATTTTCATAAAATATGATCCAATTTTGACTAATTTATATCCCTTTTCCCAAGGTGTCTCCAAAAGCGCAACATAATTGAAAAAGAGGGGCAGAATGTTGATTTTTGACCCCTTTCTCTCACTTTTTTCAAAATTTGAGACTTCAACCAAAAATATGGTCAATTTTTTTTTGAGAGGAGGCCAAGATATTTCTATAAATTTTAATTTTATGCCATTTGGAGCTTTAAGGAAAAATCGCAGCGTGAGCACGCTGCGCTTTTGGACCTAGTGTAATTTTCTGAATTCTACAAAATTGCACCAAAATAATTAAAAAAATGCTCCAAATCGTCCCAAAATTAGTCCAGAAGTGTAAAATGAGGTCTATTATGAAATCATGGAGGCATATACAAGTAAATCCAACTTACCCTTCTCCTCATGGTTGATTAGGGTTTCCTTTAGCTTAGCTTGTAGTTGTTTGACCTTCACATTACAAATTTGATTTAGGGCATAATAGTGGCCAGCCATGTGCTTGTGAATCTTGCTGTCCCTGTTGGCCTTTTCAAGGAGCTTCTCCAATTGGATCTTTACCTTTTCAAACTAAAATTCCCTGTTCTCATTGATCTCATTTTCAATCTTGTCTTCAAAATTGAGCTCTTCATCTATAGGGTTCTGCTCTTTTTCTTTCTACAATGCCTTTTTGAAACCAATGGTTCTTGGCCTCTTCCTTCTCACCTACTTTTCATGCTCATAATTTTCATCATGCTCAGCCATTTATTTTCCTTTCACATCATGTTTGATTGCCTCAAACTGCCTTTTCTCCAAAACCAATTTTTTTTTCCTTTAGCTACAGGTTTTATTTCTCTAGAAATGAAATGAAAAATCTTTCCCTTGCCAAGTTGTCTTGGAGCTCTTTTATTTTTGCATCCTTGTCCTTGATAACCCTCTCTCAGATTTTGGGCTCATCACTAGCCTCCAAGTCTACAAGTTCAAAATCATGTTCCTCCTCATCATGCATGGATGTCTCATGTTGTGTTTATGTTTCCTACTCTGCTGGTGTAGGCTTTGCCCCTTCCTCATTTCGAGGTGAAAACACAAGCCTTGTGCCTCTCTGATAAGTATGAGCGACCCCAAGCCTAGGTCTCTTTGTCACTACTTCTTCTTTGCTTGATGAACCAACCTCCTGCATGGTATGTGGCATGTGTTTACTGTTGGTTAGGTGAAGTAATTTGTATGGTTGCCTCAATGAAAGAATACCAAGTCATGTTTTTTTCTGCCAACTAATGGAGAACTATGAATTTCACCAAAATATGGTGGAAGAGACTAGGATAGTGCTCTTTGTATTTCACCTGCACCTTTTCAGACATCTTGATCACACTCCTATACAATAAATTGTGTAGATCTAGGGACTTCACAGTTGTGAAATGCATGAGTAGTATTATGTGGTATTCATACATTCTGGAAAATCTGTCCTCAAATGTGAAAAATTTCATGATAATCTTCTTTAATGATTCATATCAATCCATCAAATATATGAATGGGAAAATGTGTGTATGAGCTCCTTTATATTGTGATTTCAAGTAGGGTTTCTATTGCTCAAGGTCTAGGTTCATGTCTTTGAACCAATACTCACCATGTTTTGGTATCCCTGTAGCATGAGATATGGCATATACTAAGAATGTGAAATCAACTCCTGCTATGGTGACCTTCTCCCCTTTAAAATTTGTGGCAAACATGTCTATGAGATACTCATGAAAACCTACCTCCTCAACTTTTTGAAAAAACTCTAAACAACTGACATCTTCAAAGCATTTTCCGATGAATGGTGAGGAGGTGATTTCATTACGGTTTGAGGGCTCAAACCTTAGTATCTTCCCCCCTTTGTTGTATTTCCTATTCTCTGATGGTGAGAAATCAACTTGCATGGTGAAACCCTAGATGATAGGAGGGAAAAATAGGGAAGGGAATAAAGTGATGAAATTAGGGAGTTAGGGAAGGGGGATGGGAGTAGGAAAATATAGGGAGATGGGCAGGGTATTTAGGGATCCTTAGGGAATGAGATGGATGGAAATGAGTGAGGGAAATGGGCTATGAAATTGAAACACAATCCTAGCTAGGAAAATTGCCCAAATTGGTAGAATTGGGCTAGGGTTTGATGGGAGAGTGATGAAAATGAAGGGATATAGTTGTATAGTGGATGAAATTGATGTATAAACAGAGGTGTACGAGCAAGGAAGATAGATTTTGATGCAACAATTTGACACTTAGGAAGAAAAACCAAAAATTCTCAAGCAAGACCTAGGAGGAAATTTGTTTGATTAATTTCTCTTGATATATCAATGCTACAGGGGGTTATGAAGGTTTAAACTTAGCTTTGAAGGAAGCTTGAAGACTGAAACAACTGATGAGAAACCTTTAAAAACCAATTTTGAGTGATAAAATTGATTTCTAGACAACTCTGCCTTATGCATAGTGAAATCCACTAGTGCACAACGATTTTCCTCCAAAATCACAACGAAGTATTTGAAAGCACAACGTGGTCCTCCAGAAGTGCAACGTAGTGTCTGTAAGCGCAGTGAAAGGAAATTTTCTCCAGTGTTAGGTAAAAACTCGGGTTTTCTTGCCAAAATGATGAATGAACTTGATGGTTGGAGTTCGTAAGAGTGAAAATTAATCTTCTTTGTGTCTTTTTGTATCTTTTATAAACTTTAATTGACTTCCTTTTGAGGGATAATGGGCCCCACATGTCTTTTTCTATCATGTCTTTCATGTTTTGAACTTTGTAATCTTGGGCATTGTGACCTTGGAACATTGTAACTTTCTTTGGAACCTTGAATCTCTATGAAATATTTAACTTCAACTTTTAAGAACATGGATTGCTTATTACATATATAAACATAAAATTTCATTTTGAAATAAAAATTTATTGAAGAAACTTGCTTTATTACCACTCCTCCAAATGCTAGATTTTATGCATGAAATGATAGTTTTGGTGACCTTGAAACCCTAATGACCTATTCGAGACAATGAACTAAATGAAATCATGATGGAGATGACTGAAATGATGATGATAATCTCTGAATGATGATACACTCAGCTGATTGTTGACATGGACCAAAATATAAAATTTTTGGGAGCAGAAAATAGCCTTAGAACTAATGCCGAGTGACCAAATTTTTTCTTGAAGACCTGGTGAAATGACAAATTTGACTATGGGACCCTAACAAGACATGATAAGAGTCCATTTGATGACTGGTGACAGGACGCAAAGACTGGCACTAACACTCCCAAGATGTCTTTCATGAAAATATTTCCCTTGAAATTTTGGGAAAAATAATGAAATAGTGAATAACTTCTTACTATTTAAAAGAATTTACGAAATTAGATTTCGAAAAATCAATTACCTCTCATTTTTCAATTTGAAAAAAAAAGTCGTGTTTTTTTTCTTTCAATTTTCAGAACATCGATGTGTTTCTTAATAAAAAGCACCAATGCATTTACTTATAATGTGCATTGATTAAGATAACTTATTGGTGTGCTAAATTTTTTAACGCAACAATATGATAAAATTCATTTTTTATTTTCGAAATCTAAGAAACTGGTGTGGTTATTATTTTTAATGCATTGGTGCGGTTAGTTTTCCAAGAGCACTAATACACTTTAAAAGTTATCTAAATTTTTATTTTCACATAAAATGGCATATTCATCTCAAATTATCCTTTCGAATGCATCCACATGAGTTACAGTAGTTCATAGTATACATTTTCCACTTAAATTCACCTTATCCTTAAAAAATCGTTTGAAAAATATATTCAAATCTAGATTTTGGTATGGTTTTCGAAATTAATTTGAGATACGTATAAAAAAATTTATTTTTGATTTTTCTCAAATGCAGGGAGAAAATATCATAATATCAAATGACCAATTCTTAAAATTCCAATGAATTCCATATTTCTCAAATTCCTTCACGGAATTCTGCCTTTGCATCTCTAGTAAGTTCAGATTTTATGTATATTTCGATTATCTAATTGATTCTTTTGTTTTATCCATGTCAATTTGAATAAAAATATATCTGAATTTGTAGGATCATGATTCAAAATCGAGTTCAAATGCATAAAATATTCTACCAAGTAAAAAACATCGAAAGATCCTATTAGGAGAAGGATACCGCAATCAATTGGTAGATGAAAATGGAGCATTTCTTTAGCTCACTAATTGTAACATGCCATCTTCGAGATAAATCCTAAGTTAGCGATGGTAATAATTTTTTTGGTATAATGCAATTTCAACAAAACAATTGCATTGTGTCTACTGATATCATTGATGTACTAATGTTCAATATATTTTGAAATTAGGATTCTAGTGATGATGAGCATCTCACCTACCATTTTCTGGTGCACCCCACTACAATGTCAAATCGAGAAAAGGTTTCATTAATAACAAACCTCGGAGAGGAAACATACCAATAATGGTTGAATCAACTACCTATTCAATTCCCACTACATCAAAATCCACCAATTAGGAATGAATACAACAATAGTAGTCCTTCATCACAAGTTGACAACATGGAAAAGTTTAAGGATGGAAAATTATTTTGAAGTTTAAAAAATTGGTGAATCCTACTAGTCCCTAATATGCAAACTATAAATTGTTTACTGATGTATTTTTAAAATTAATCAAATCCATAATGATTTTATATATACTCTCTATATAATGTTGGCAATTTTTAAAAAATAATTTTATATTGTAAAATTTGGGCTAATCATTTTTATAAAAAATGAGAATTGGCGAATATTGTTTTTGGCAAAAACATGAAAAATTAGCCCACCTACGAATATTAGCCCCTAAAATTTTCCATGGTTGAAAATGAAGGAAATAAATCAAGGTTGGTTTGGATGATTAGTTACGGGGTACGACTGCCATGGAGAAAATCTTGTTAGATGCATTCTAGAACGATGCGATAAGGGATAATGTTGATATCACTAATATCTTTTTGAAAGTATGAAATATGCTTCTACCACCCCTCTTTTTGGACTTGGTAGCCAGTCAAAGTATACCATTTGGGGAAAAAAATGTTACTGTACAACTTGAAAGCAAAGTTTGGCATGTCAAATGCATGTTTCTCGACAATATTGAGGTAATTTACCATGATCAAGTCCCTTATATTTTGAGAAATATTGTCACAAAATCAACATTAAAAATGGTCGGTTTTATGAATGTTACATATTGCCATTGTATTTTTATATTTCCCAACAAATACAGGTTATTCAAAGATAAGGTTCTTCCAAGTGATAATGCATTTCCTAGTAGCTACGAATAGGAAAAGCAGTTGTTGAAATTTTTTGGTGTTGATTACATATCATATCATGCATGTTCAAATGATTTATTTTATATAGAGGGGAAAATGCAGATAAATATATATGTTCAAAATGTGGGCATGACAGGTACCATAAATTAAAAATAAAAAAAGGTGTAAATCACATGGTCCTCTTCATAATATATTAAGGCACATGCCTATAATCCCAAGAATTGAAAGGCTCTTTCGTTGCAAAGAAATAACTATGTTATAGGGATGGCATGCTTCACACATTCAATACCCATGAAGCATATAGATGATATATGGCTTGAAAAATTCAAGGATCTGAATATGAATTCTATGACTCATCATAGCCATGGATGGCATCAAACCATATTCCCTCCAAAACACCAACTATTTTGTTTGGTCTGTAGTAGTGTTCAATAAAAATATCCCCCCACGGTTTTTCGTGAAGAATGACAACCTTATGTTGGCTATCATAGTCCCTAGTAGAATAAAATCGAATAATATGGATGTTTACTTACAACCATCAGTATATGTATTAAAGTAATTATGGGAAGAGATACATGAATACGATGTATCAAGACCCATCAAAATAGAGAGGATTTTTATGTTGTATGGCATATGTGCTTAAACCACAATTATTATCCAAGATTAGGAGTTTTCTCTGGTAAATTACATGTTTATTTATTTATTTTTATTCGTAACAATATTGTTTCGCATACGTGACAAGATGATATTTCTTTGGCAACGAAAGTTATAATGGGTGAGAGGCTGTCTTGTTTATATGGGTCTTTGCTATGGTGTTACTTCATTACTGTGGAATACCATTTGTCACGGTTGAAATCGAATAACCATTTGAACCTTCTAAGAGTACATATGTCAAAAACAATCTTTATTGTTTGTTATTATTTTTATGCCATGGGATAAAATATAATTATTTTTGTATGTGTTTACTTTGAAATTTCATTATATTCTACTCGTGTGTGGGTGTGTGAACCATGACCTCCCCCAAGACCTATGACATTCCATATCTAAATTCTCTTCATTTTTACATTGGATCACATCAAAGGAGATTCATATAGCTAGCATTCCATAGTGGCGTCAAGAGATAGCTGAGATTGTTTGTATGTTTGAGAAGGAACTGCCAATAAGTTTCATGGAATTATAGGTTCATCTTCTAATTCATCTAGTAGATGAGGTTGAAATAGATAGGGTGGTTTCTTATTGTTGGATTTTCTTCTTAGATAGGTACATGAAGAAATTGAAAGGTTTTGTTCGACAAAGGGAAAAACCCGAGGGGTATATGGCGGAGGGGTACATATCGTATGAGTCTTTCTATTATGCCAGTGAGTACATCAAGCATATCAACAACACGCCAGGTTCAATGATTTGGGATGAAAAAAAGGATGAAGACAAAAGAGAAGGGGAGATTCTCCAAATGAATGGAGAAAGGAGTGTGATAAAGAGTAAGTGACTTATCATTTGTCAAATTTATACGTAGTAACTATTCATACTAAAGTTCATAATGTATATTTTGGTCTCATACGTACTGTATATGTCATTGTTATTTCATCAGTGAATTCATAAATTGAAGGCATCAAAAAATTCATTATTTACAATTTAGAAGCAACACAATCATGGGTCGCATTGTACAAACAAAAGTGGAGGAAATGGGACAATGATAGGAAATTATTCAGACAAATGAATGGTAGAAGTGTTCCTTATCCTAATCATTTAAAAGAAAATATGCCAATGATATGCCCCAACATTTGGGTTGTTGACTAAGTCAGAGAGAAATTTGGTGCATTTGGTCATTACCTGTGTGCTGAAGAGGGTGCACTAAAGATAGGGATTGGGTGCATCAACTCAGTAATAATCTCTTTTTGCACATTTTTAGCTTCATAATGCACCTTTATTTTGTAACATATATATTTTATATTTTAATTATGTTCAAGTTATTAGACACATGAAACTATGATATTTTCAATTTTTTATAGGTGCATGTGCTCACATTTATGTGGGCATATGGACATAATTTTCACACAGAGGATGTCGATGATGGATGCATGACAAAAGACTGTGGAGTGGAAGTCAATTTCAACCAAGAAAGATAAAGATATCATTGAAGTGGACTTATCTTTGTTCCAATGTGTTATTTTTAGGTGCAAGTGGTGGGACACCTTTGATCGCAATAACGTAAAGGAAGATAACGATAGTGGACTGATATGTGTCAACTCTAGAAATATGTGGCATGGATCTAAGGAGCCTTATGTTTTCCCAAAACACTGCAACCGAGTATTTTTTACTCAGATGTGTTGGATAGGGATTGGTGGTTCGTATTAAGACACGACCCTAGATCAAAACATCTTTTTGAGAACAACAGTGTTACCGTGCCAAGCGAGGAAGAGTGTTATTTTATCATTTATATTATTGTTGTATGTTTTTGTTTTATTTATTTCAATAATTATATTGGTTTTTATTCGTCTTGTATAATTGGTAAGATTCACAAGCATTTTTACACATTTTGTTTTCTAGTGGAAACATTTTTACACTTAAAACTAAGTATTTCCAATTGTGTAATTTTTAATTTTAACATATTTTTTTAATTCTAATTTTGTGATAAGTTTAATTTGGACTTTGTGGTAATTTGGTTTTAAACTTGGTCATTTGTTAGTTTACATACTTTTATCATTGGTTTTGGAAATATTTAAAGTATGCCCCCAATGTTGACTAAAACCACAATTACTAAAGTAATTTAAAATTTTGATAGCAATCGAATTACGAACTATTGAGAAAAACAACAAATATAGAAATATTTGCATCCATAAAATTTTAGAGCCAATAGAATTCTTATGATTGGATATCATAACTTTTTTATAATAACAATTTTTTGGGTAGAAGGGTCTTTTAAAAAAGAGTAAATAGTACAATGTAAATAATATATATTCATATCTAATTGTTTTTTTGACAAAGAATTTAGTTATAATGAATATGTATGAACTATATATAGAATAAATAAATATGTATGGTAATTTTACAATTATACTTTCAACTATATTAAACTTTGTAAATTATCACCATATCTTTGCATTTTTATTTAAAGTCTTTTTGCATGTAATCTCATATATAAAATTTTGATATAAGTTTATCAATATATAATCTTTGGTAGATACATATCATTTCATAAAATAAACATCATGATGATAGCCATCTAACAAACATAACATTATCTAAAATACACATTCAAATTCACTAACATCATCTAATTATATACACCTCTAGCACATATAAACATCATTAGCTAGCACATGTAAATGTTGTTAGCTAGCACAAAAATCTAATAATTTAATACGACATCATCATCGTGATCACATCTAACAATATAACATGCTAATTGTATTATTTTTTTATAATTTAAAAGTTATATTCGATCTAAACTAATTATAAAAAAATCCTGACTTAAGTTTGTTAAATTTAACAATAGATTTAATTCTATAAATAAAATCAAAAGATTATTTTTATATATTTAAAATAAATACTATTGATAATTGTTTATTGATTGCATTTTCTAATTTATTAATTTAAATATTATAAATAAAAAATAATAATTTAAATTTAAATTTAAAAACACATATTAATTTAAAATTTATATTTTAAAGAATAATTATAATTAATAAATATATATTTTTAATGACACTCCATTCATAATTTTTATTAATAAAAAAAATTTAATTTATTAAATTTATAAAATCAAATTAATTGTAATGTTATTTTTATAATCTAATATTTTATGAACACAATTTTTTTATTATAGTTGATTTTATAGACCAATCAATTATATATTTTAATTTTACTATATATATTTTGAAATTTTTATTTAATGATTACATGTTTCAATATATATTTTGAAAACTAATTGCAAAGATTAATTAGATATTGTAGCTTAAACAGAGAGATTGGGGATCATGGTGACAACCCTTGATCTGAGCCATTGTCGCGGTGCCTAGACATTTTGTGCAACAACATAATGTTTAATAGACTTATGACCACATGTAAAAACTGATCCACAAAGTCACTGAATGTATATTCAGTGGTATTGTTTCTTACTAATGACATCCATTGGATTACTGATTGTGGATTGCCTTGACTATCCAACGTTTGCAAATAAAAAGAGAATCTATCTGACTGATAAAATAGGAAGAAATACACTAAAATAGAGGCATATTTGAACACTCTTGTGGTAAATTTCATGAATTTCTCATGAATTGAATCTTCCAAGAATTGAATTTAGTTGAAGATAAGAGGATTTTCATTTGATGAGAAAACTGACAAGAAGCCAATTATGACCTCATCGACCCATTGATCGGAATGATAACCTAACATGCATGCAACAATGGATATAATCTGCTTGGGAATTTCTGGAAACATAGATGACTGATAGGGTGGATTTATTTTGGGAAATTGAGCATCCTCTGGCAACAATGTTTTAAACATTTTGGCTCTTTGAGGAAAATCCAATTTTTTTTTATAGATATCCATAAGGGATTCTGGAGAAAATGGATGCAAGGCAATAGGGTGGACTTGCAGCATCTTTTTTATTGACTCGGAAGTAATGGTGAACAATACTTCTTTGTTTTGATAAATTACTACTGATGCAGGAGCATCCAGATTTAGCCAACAATGTGATTGTGTGTTCACAGGTTGTGGCTAACATGAGATGGATAAAAATTGGTTATTAATATTATACTTAGTTTTAAATGAGAGGAGTAGACTGTTTTGATTTGATAAATTAATTAGGAATAAAATAGCAAATTGGTTTCTCCCTACGAGGAGATTAAGCCAAGTAGGATAGAGCTTAGAAATAGGATAGAAATTGTTTATTAGAGTGGTTCAGCAGGTAGCTAAAAAAAGACAAAGCGAACTGCTTCAGGTATATATATATATGGATGAATATGTGTGTGGAATAAGAGTGGAACAAGTGTGGAATAGGTGCGAGAGAAGAGTGAGAGAGGAGTGGACAGAGAGCATAAATAAATGTAAAAACCAACCATCCAAGGGCTTCGCTCTGTGTATTTCATTTCTTATTAAATTCCAAGTGTTTTTTATTTTGATCGGGCTCTCTATTTTAGACCGTCTATTTTATGTCTCTGTTGAATTGGATATTTCATTAAGCGCACTATAGAAGGCAATCAGATTTGCAAGAAACAACGAGGATCGAAGGCCAATTGGATTTGCAAGCAGCAGCGAGGACTGTAGATCTTGTGTAGATCAACGATGGCAATCACATCACAACTGTTAAGACATCACACATCACAGGGTATAGTATTAATGGTTAAGAATTCACAAGTTAAGTTATTTAACATGCGATGTGAAGTAGATCGAAAAGGAAACAAGTGCGGACCGTTGGATCCTACGAAGACCAACGGTGGAGATCGAATCACACCGAGAGTGATTTCGAAAATCGCAACATTTAGATTTTAGCGTTAAGGCATCGCATGGCAAGTTAAGTTTTTTGCGATGCAAAGTGGAGAAGTGCACATGTCGAAACTAAGCAATATCGTAGATCGCAAGGAATAATGTTTAACCACTAAGTTAAATCGTAAAGGTTGCAAAGTGCAAGCACTTTTGATTGGTTCAAGGCATTGTGGGAACCTCCAGGTAAGACGCTCTACGTGTATGTAAGTGATTTAGGTTTTATGTGTGGTTTTTTTAAAGTAGTGTTGTTGATCACGTGCGTATGTATGTTTAGGAAACTCTAAAGTTTAAATCTGCTGCGATTAAGGGAGTTTTTGTGGACCCATAAACCATAGGTTTCATGCATATTATGATTTTATTACAGTTTTTCTGAATCATTTGGTATCAGAGTAGACTTGAGTTCTATTCTTGAAGGTTGGAACAAATATTCCACCCAGGAGAGGAGCCGACATAGGCCGGGGAAGGCCGGAAGCTAATTCAATTTTGCTAGACAAGATTCGACATCCTTGTACGCGAAGGGAGATAGTAGAGATTACTCAGAGGAGAGCACCTAATGAAGGATATGTCAGTGAAATAGAGGAAACTTTTGAGGAAGAAGAAGTGGTAGAAGACAAGGCAGCTAAAGTTTTTAAGATATTAGCAAAGGTTAGTGGGAAACTGGGAATGGAGATTCTTTCATATGAGGGGAACCTTAATGTGGATGACTTGAGGGATTGGATCAGTTCAATGGATAAGTATTTTGATTTGGAAGAGATCGAAGATAAGAGGAAGGTAAAGTATTCAACTACCAAGTTAAAGGGCCATGCATCTATCTAGTGGGATGAACTACAAACATTCAGAGTTAGAAAAGGAAATCCTAAGATTAGACAGTGGGATAAAATGATAAGGAAGTTTAAGAATAATTTTATGCCAAAGGAATATCAATTGAATCTTTTTAAGAAATTATAGAATTTGAGACAGAAAGGAATGACTGTCAAGGAGTATACAAAGGAGTTTTAAAAGCTGAGCATTAGAGTAGGACATGTTGAAGATGATATGGAGAAAGTAGCTAGATACATCAATGGCTTAAAGTATGATATACATGATGAAATCAATTTTTTGAGTCTGAAGACAATTGAGGATGCCTACCAAGCATCTTTGAAGGCAGAGGAGAAAATGTTGAGGAAGCAAAGTCAGAGGAATAGAGGTAAAAGTCCAACAAAAGGAAGAGGAATGTTTAGATCAAGATTTTAGCACTCTCATAATGAAACAAGAGGTTGAAGTAGTAGACTGCCATAGAGAGGAGAATTTGGTAGAGGAATATTTGCACCTAGAGGCAGAGTCCGAGGAAGAGAAATTCAGTTCTACACATGTGGAGAATGGGGACACAGATCATGGGATTGTCCTCATAACAAACCAAAAAATCAGCGGAATGTGAATGTAGCTAAAGCAAAGGAAGAAAATCCTTAGGTCACGGGAAAAGAAGAACCACCTGAGGCAGGAGATTATTTATTTCTCAAAAGAGTATTTTTTAAGGTAGAGAAGGAAGAAAATGAGCCAGCGCAGAGGAAGAGTCTATTCAGGACTGTATGAAAGTGTAAAGAAAAGTGCTGCAAAGTTGTGATTGATAGTGGAAGCACTGATAATCTTGTTTCCACAAAGATGGTTGATAAATTGGGGTTGATTAAGATGGTACACCCTACTCCTTACAGAGTGTCGTGGCTATAGAAGGGACATCAGATTTTGGTGACAAAACAGTGCAACGTAGAGATACAGATTGGTACATATAAGGATGTCATATTGTGCGATGTGATGCCAATGGACGTATGCCATGTATTGCTGGGAAGACCTTGGAAATTTGACAAAAAATCCATTCATGATGGCAAAAGTAATACCTACACCATAGAGAAGGATGGAAAGAAGCACACATTTCTACCTTTGAAGGATGAAGTAGACAAAGGAATAACTGAGAATAATGTTATGTTGATTAGTGGAAAGGAGTTGCTGCAAGAAGTCAAAAAGGAGAAAGAAATGCATTTTGTTGTTGTGGGTAAACCCAAAGTAATTTTGACTTCGAAAAATATAAACAATCTGCCTGTGGAAACTAAAAATCTATTAGATTATTATGCTAATATAGTTGTTGATGAATTACCAAGTAAATTTCCACCAATTAGAAGTATCAATCATCACATAGATTTAATACCTGGTGCAAGTTTACTGAACAAAGCAGCATATAGAATGACCCCTCAAGAGAATGAAGAAGTTGGAAGATAGGTACAAAATTTGTTAGATAAAGGACTGATCAAAGAAATTATTAGTCCATGTGCAGTACTAGTGGTGCTTAGTCCAAAGAAAGGAGGTGAGTGGAGCATGTGTATTGATTGCAGATCCATAAACAAGATCACTATTAGCTATAGATTTCCATTGCCACACATAGATGATTTGATGGATTGTTTAAGTGGGTCAAATTATTTTACTAAAATAGATCTGAAGAGTGGATACCATTAAATAAGGATTAGAGAAGGTGATGAATGGAAGACTTCTTTTAAGACCAAAAATGGGTTGTATGAGTGGTTAGTGATGCCTTTTGGGCTCACTAATGCACCAATCACATTTATGAGACTAATGAATGAGGTTTTGAAAGAGTATGTAGGAAATTTTGTGATAGTCTATCTTGATGACAATCTAATTTTTAGTCAGAGTAAGGAAGAGAATTTGGAGCATGCCAAGCTGGTGTTAAGTACTTTGCAAAAGGAGAAGTTACCCATAAATTTTAAGAAGTGTAGTTTCATGAATAAGGAGCTCATTTACTTGGGATTTATAGTCTCAGAAGAAGACTTGAAGATGGACCCATAAAATATCCAGGTAATACTGGATTGGCAAACTCCCAGAAGTATATTTGAGGTAAGGATTTTTCATGGTATTGCAAGTTTTTACATAAAGTTTATAAGAGGTTTTAGTTAGATCTGTGCACCAATAATTGAAACAATAAAGGATAGCAACCAACCATTTAAATGGATAGAAGTAGCAGATCAGAATTTCAAGTTGTTGAAAAAGAAGATCATTGAAAGACTTGTTTTTGCCTTGCCAAATTTTGATAAAATATTCCAAGTTGAGACTAATGCTAGTGGGATAGCGACTCGAGTTTCCTTGAGTCAAGAGCAGAGACCGATAGCTTATTTCAATGAAAATTTAAATGAGACCAAGAATAATTATTCATCCTATGATAAGGAATTATATGTTATTTTGCAGGCTTTGAAGAAACGGAGGCATTATTTGTTGCCCAAAGAATTTGTGTTGTATTCAGATAAACATGCACTGCAGTTCATAAATAATTAGCCGAAGTTGAACCAAAATCATGCAAAGTGGGTGGAGTTTTTGCAGATTTTTATCTTTGTAATCAAACACACAAGTGGTAAGTCAAATAAATTTGTTGATGCTTTAAGAAAAGTAAATTTGATTATGCAGGAATTGAAATTTGGCATTTTGGGGTTTGAAAAGATGATTGACATGTATGAGGAAGACACAAAATTCAAAGAAATATATGTAGCTATTAAGAATCTAGTGATTCATAATAGAAGCCAGTGGTTAAATTACTTGATTCAAGGGGGATTTCTATTAAAGAATAATAAACTGTCTATAACTAAGTGTTTCATGAGGGAAAATCTGATTAAGGAAAAACAGAGTGGAGGACTGTTTGGACACTTTGGATAGGATAAAAAATTTTATGTTATGAAACCAGCTCCAAGAAAAGAGATATCAACGCCTTAGAAATCAGCCACTTCGAGGGGGAAACCTCCAATACATTACATAAATGAACAATTCTAGGATGATACAAATGACCAAAACCTCCTTCTATATATAAGATTCCATTGGCCCACAATATCATCCTAGCCGACCTAACATTAACAATGTAACGACACAATAATAACAATATTGGGGTTACAGGGGTACAACAGTAACAATAAGGGGGCTACACTAATAACAATAAGGGACTAAACTAGTAATATAGGGACCTAGCATGCCCCTCTCCTTCAAAAAAGTGTTGTACTCAATGCTTTGAGTAGCTCTAGGTGATTCTGTATAAAATTCTCATCCTCCCATGTAGAATCTTCAGTGGGTAAGTTCTTCCACTTGATGAGATACTCTAAAATTGATCAATTTCGTAGCTGTCAAGTTCTTGTTTCCATGACCGCTTCACAATCCAATATTATTTTTCCTTCCTCATCAAGTTCTGGAAATATTGTTTGAATTGGAATATTTTCACCTATAACCTTCTTTAAGCATGAAACATGGAAAACTGGATGCACTCGCAAAGAAGCAGGAAGATCCAATTTGTATGCCATAGTACCAATCTTTTGCAACACCTTGTAAGGACCATAGTACTTTGGTGATAATTTATTATCCTTCTTATCTTGCTTGAGGGAAATTTGTTTGTATGGTTGTAGCTGTAAAAATACCTAGTCTCCTACATCAAAACTTCTCTCACTACGATGTTGATATTCCTGTTGTTTCATTCGATTTTGTGCCAAATTTAGGTTATCCTTTAAGAGTTGGAGAACTTCTCGTTGATGCTCAATGTGATCTTCCACTGCTTGAACCTTAGAATTTTCTCTTAAATATGATGTGATGGATGGTGTATGATATCCATAAAGTGCCATAAATGGGGTCATTTTTGCTGCAGTATGGAAGGAAGTGTTATACCACCATTTAGCAAGAGGTAACCAATTGACTTGTTGTGTTTGTTTATCAGATACAAAACAACGAAGATATCCTTCCAAACATTTATTCACTATTTCAGTTTGACCATCGGATTGACGATGATAATATGAGCTATGAGCTAATTGAGTACCCAAACAAGAAAATATCTCTGTCCAAAAATTTCTAGTAAAAATGGGATCTCTGTTGCTCACAGTAACCTTTGGGTTTCCATGTAGCTTTTGAATTGTGTCCATAAATGTAGTAGCAACTGTACTTGTTTTAAATGGATGAGATAATGCACAAAAGTGTGCATACTTGGTAAGTCTATCAACAACCACCATGATGAAACTCTTTCCTTCAGACTTAGGTAAACCTGTGATAAAATCCATTGAAATATCCTCCCAACGTTGACTTGGAATGGATAAAGGTTGTAGAATACCCGAGATCTTAATTGTCTCAACTTTATTTTGCTGGAAAACCAAAAATTCCGCCACAAACTTTTGAATATCATATTTAAGGCCATCCCAAAAAATTTCTTTCTTCACCCTGTGGTAAGTTTTTAAAAATCCCGAGTGTCCTCCTAAAGGAGAAGTGTGCAATTCCAAAAGAATCTTTTGTTTTAGTTGGGAATTCTTACAAAGATATAAGTGATATTTCTACCATAAGGAATCATTTTTCCTGAAATAAATGTATCAGATGTACTAGGATACTTCTGCAACTTTTGAATGAGCATCTACACTTCTTTATCCTTCTTCCATTCATCCCTTGCTTCGGTTATCCAATCTGTTTGGATAATAGAAATGGAACAAAAAAATGCTTCCACCTCTTCATTATTTCTTGAGAGTGCATCTGCAACAACATTTAGCTTCCCTTTTTTGTATATTATTTAAAATTCATAACCCAACATCTTTGTTACCCATTTTTTCTTCTCTTCTGAAGATAATCTTTGTTCCAAAAAGTGTTTAAGACTATCATGATCAGTTTTTACCTTGAAGTGTCTTCCCATTAGGTAAGGTCGCCATTTCTTTAGTGCATGTAGTATTGCTAACATTTCCTTCTCATAAATAGCTTTCTGTAAATACTTTCCTTTGATAGGACGACTTTAAAAAGTAATGGGTATTCCTTCTTGCATTAAAACACCACCAATTCCATTTCCTCAAGCATCACATTCCACAATAAAGGCTTTTGTGAAGTCTGGCGTAGCTAAGAATGGTGCTAGGCACATTGCCTCTTTAAGATGTTAAAAGGCCTTACTTGCTTCACGAGTCCATGAAAATGCATATTTATTCAATAATGTTGTTAGAGGTGTGGATATTCTCCCATAATTCTTAACAAACTTGTGATAATACCCTGTTAACCCGAGAAATCCTCGCAACTGCTTTATGGTTGTGGGGACTTTCCATTCCTTAATGGCTTTAATTTTGTTAGGGTTTACCTTAACACCCTCGTGAGATACAATATGACCCAGATATTCCACCTCTTGTACTCCAAAGAAACATTTATATGTTTTTGCATATAATTTTTTCTCCTGCAATAGTTTGAGCACCCTGTCAACATGTTGAACATAATCCTTCCAAGACTTGTTGTAGATTAGTATATCATAGAAAAATACTAGCACAAATTATCTAAGGAAGGGTTTGAAAATGGAATTCATCAACCCTTGAAATGTAGAAGGTGCATTGGTAAGGCCAAAAGGCATGACCAAAAACTCATAATGACCCTCATGAGTTCAAAATGTTGTTTTTGGAATATCATCAGTCTTCATTCTAATTTGATGATATCCTGAATGAAGATCCAACTTGGTAAAATAAATTGCACCATGTAATTCATCCAATAATTCATCAATCATAGGAATGAGAAATTTATCTTTAATGGTGAGCTTATTGAGCACCCTATAATCTGGACACATGCACCATGGTCCATCCTTCTTGTGCACCAATACTACTGGAGGAGAGAAAGAACTTTGACTAGGTTGTATTATATCAGCCTCTAACATTTTTGCAATCATACGTTCAATTTCACTCTTTTGGACATAAGGATATCTATAAGGCCTGATTTTTGGAGGAACACTTCCTGGAATCAAATGAATAGCATGATCATGATCTTGAATAGGTGGGATTCCTTTGGGAGTTCCAAACACCTTGGAATGATTGTCCAAGATTTTTGGAGATCTGCATAAATAGATGATTTTGATGTTGCAACTTCTAGTGAGCATAATTGTGCAATTACGCCTCGTTGTTATTTCTTCAGAAGATTTGTCATGACATTAGAGCTTATTATCTTTCCCGGCTTCCTTGCAATACCACGTAATTCGACTTCCTTTCCTTCTGAAAAAAAAATTCAAGAAAATTTCTTGAAAATTATAAACTACTGTCCCCAAAGATTGTAACCATTGTACTCCTAGTACAACATCATCACCTCCCATAGGAATGGAAAGAATTGGACTATTAAATACATATTCCCCCATGTTTAGCTTGATATTATGGCATTTTCTAGAGCAATTTATAGTTCCTCCATTTGCAACCATTACTTGACATTCTGGTGCTGGGTATAGGAAACAATTCAATTCCTTGGCTACCTTACAATGAATAAAATTATGGGTACTACCTGAATCAATCAACACTATTACCTTTTTCTTCTTGATATGTCCTTCTATCTTGAGAGTTTGAGGAGTGGTAATTGCTGCCAATTAATTACACGATATGGTCGGACTCATTTCTTCCTCTTCTAGGGTTGGTTCCTGGTGTATATCCTCTTCTTTTGAAGATTATTGTTCATTTTCTTCTTCCTCTTCACAATCTATGTAAAATAATTTCTTCTCAGCACACTTATGACCTTTAGTGTATTTTCTATCACAGTTATAGCAAAGCCCTTTCGATATTTTTTCTTCCAATTTTTGTGGTGTCAACCTTGTAGGTTGTGGAAGTCTAGGAGTAGCAACACTTCCATATTTATATATGTGAGTGGTAGGCTCCTTGTTTCCATAATTTTACAGTCAATTTTTCTTGCCAACCTAAATGCCTTTTCCAATGAATCAGGTTCCCAAACGCAAACTTCATCTTGGATTTTATCCTTTAAAGTCCCTATGAAGACATCAATCCTGTGTTCCTTTGGAATATTAGTTACCCTTATATTCAATTTTTGAAAGTCCTCAATGTGCTCCACCACTAAACCCTTTTGTTTGAGATTTATCAATTGGCTAAAGAAGGTGTTGCTTTTTGTATCCTCATAATGTGCTATAATTTCCTCCGTATAAATTGAGCAAGTGAAAAAAAATTTACGGGAGAAAAGCCATCGATACCATACAAATCTATTTTTTTCTAAATGTAAAGTTGAAATGCGTACCTTTTGTGTGTTTTTCACATTATTGAGATCAAAATATTGCTATATCTATAGTATCCATGTTACGGGATCCTTGCCATCAAACTTTCTCATATCCATCTTTGGAATATGGTGGTTCTTCCATCCAACATTAGAGTTGATGAAATCATGATTAAAATTTATTTTATTCTCATCATGAGTTTCCTCTACTATATTTTCGCCATTAGGAAACATTTCTTATATCAACTTTGCCAAACCTTCAACGTCTACTTTTAGATCATTCTTCATGTTTTCCATTTTAGCTTCCATGTCATCCATCTTAGCTTCCATGCCGACTTCCATGCCCTCCATATTAGCTTCCAAACCATTCATCTTAGCTTCCACGCCTTTCTTAAAACCATCCATCTTATTTTCCACGCCATTCTTCAAAACTTCCATTTCATTTTTTGTTGCTCTTTGTGATAGGTGCACTTGCTCTTGTAATTTTGACATCTCATGTTGCATTTCTTTGTTTTCATGAGTAATATTCCTAAATTATCTTGCATCTAATATGAATATTAATTTTTCTTTTGAAATCCATATGCATGAATAATTGAGCAAGGAGGCTCATAATTTGCTCAAGTATGAATAAAAATCCCTCCTAGTGTGAAAAGCGATCATGAAATAACCAGTTCAAGCATCCACATGTGTGAAAAAGGTCCAAAATATGTGGACAAGGTCAAGTTTGAGCAAGTCAACATGATTTATTCTCAAAAAAGTGGATCCTAAAATAAAGCTAGCTCAATGTGAATAAAGATCAATCCAGCTAGAAAAAATGAAGGCACCTTGAGTGTGAAAAGGGACAGGGCATGAAGATTCAATCAAGGTTGACTAAGTCAACAAGGTTGTCTAGATACATTGAACCATCTTGATGGACATCGCATTTTTTGTGGAGGAGCCTTTGCATGGAAGCAACCTCATAGTGAGTGGGACCCTTGGTTAGAGAACTCAACAATTATATAATGAAGGAGATGGAAAGCATATGGAAATATTGAAGATTATATTTTTATGCGGTCTGCTTAGAATTTATACATACTTGGTTGTTTAGCTAAGTTGTTGCACTACTTAGTGCAAGGGTTTGCCTGGGTGGGGATTCCCTACTCTTTCTTGGAGATCTTGTCTAAGAAATCTAAGAGGAGTTTTCTGACCTAAATTTTCCACTACCTGGTGTTGGGCCAAGCACTTACCTTCAGTAAAAATGCAGTCCCTTCAGAAAAATACGTTATTTCTTAAGGTGTGCAGTGGAAAGGGTGAAAGTCCCATTTTGAGGAGCTAGTTTCCCAAGAGAAGGGTCAGCCTTTCTTTGGGTGAACTATAAAAGGAGCCTACAGCCATTTATTTTTATGTTTAGCCATTATTATGCAGAGATACAGCCATAAAACATGATTCAGCCATAGATTTGCAGCATCTTTCTCCTGTATATCTTTTCTATCAAGAAACCCTTGTTGGGTCTTCTTGGATATATAGAAAAGAGATTAGATCTCTGTTTTTATGCCTCATTGATTAATATAATAAGAGTATCAGATATATTTCTCTATTTTCTGATTTTAACTTCTATTATACTACACAGTCTCTTATGCAGCAACTCCAGTATTTTGCAGTCTTGGGGTTTTGTCAATTTTAAGTTGTTTTGAGAATGGGAGGCGTGTTTAACCAGGATAAAGGCATTTGTTTCTGAAACTCTTTTTCATGCATGTCCTATATTTTCTAATATAAGGGACACAACCATTATTTTTCACTGTTATAACTCAATATTCAGAAAATAACGTTTTTTGGGCCAAATATGCTATTTTCCCCACTTGGTGACATTGTAAAAATGAAGAGTTTCTTGCTGTGATTTTTCTATGGAAGCTGTGTTTAAATACATTATATGAGATGATCAATTTTTTCTCTCTAACTTTGGAATACCTTAATGTATTCTTATTGTTGTATAAAATTCCATATTTGGAAGATTACAGTGGTATCAAAGCAAAAATCTTGGCTTAGCCTGTGAGCTCAAGCATTATGGAGTCTTCTCATGGGGAGAAGGAGATTTGTAGAAGAAATCAGAGCAAACCCTTATTTTCTGGAGGAAATAGGTTCTCAAAAATTCTCTTGGAAATAGGTTCTCAAAAATTCTCTTGTCAAATCTGTAGGGAAAAGGCAAGGGCATCAAATAAATCAAGAGGGAAACACATGAAGATCCCTCAACAAGATCTATACAAGAGGAAGATCCTAAGTCCTCATCTTTTGGATATGAGCACTCAGCCATATCATCAGATCTACTACATTTTATCAGCAATTTCTTCATGAAGAGGAAGAAAGGAGATGTGCCAAAGAAAGATACTCTTGGTGATTATTTGTAGGAATATGAAGCTCAATCTGAGGAGTTCAAAGATCACTTCAATTTCCAAGGGTTTTGCCAAATGAAGGAAGAAAAGAGAACAAGGAGCAAGAAGCAGGGTAAGGGTAGATTATTTCTATCCACTTTTGATGGATCACCTCTATGTCCAGCTAGGGCTTGGGTGAAAAAGCTAGACTCCTTTATGTAGCAACATCAAGTTTCAAAATTTGAAGCCACCAAAGTAGCAACACTTCATTTTGAGGGTAAGGATTATGCTTGGTGGTTGTTTGAATCTTTTTCCTTTAAAAATAAAAATACATCTACTTATGCACAGTTCATTAAAAGAATAGTAGAAAGGTTTGATGGAGAATCATGTAAAACACTTTTTCTGGAGGCTATCAAACCATGTCAAACAAAACTGTTGTAGGGGTTGGGAGGTTCTATAAATCCAACTCCATTTCTAAAAACCAATGAAGAGGAGGTGATATTGTTTGATACTTTTCCAAGGGCAAGATCTCCTTTGGATAAAGGGATTCCTTCTCAAAAGGAAGACATGAAGATTCCTTCTTCAAAATAGGAACAAGATCTAAGGTCTCTTGTTGAAGGTAAGGCAACTTCAACTAGTGAAGAGGAGAAAGGAGAGAATCATGCAGTCATGACAAGGGCACCCAAAGCACATCATGGAGAAGACGATGGATAACTTGCTCCAAGAAAAGAAACTCTTGCACTCTTGCAAGGAGTTCCAAGAGGTCTCACACATAGAGCTCTTGGCATAACACATGAGCAACATGTACTTTCATTGCCAAGTGATGAGATCTTGGAGATAGGAGGAGGAAAAGAGGAGGAAGGGCATCACAAGATGAAAAGCATAACCCTTCTCTATTTCAAAGTTTGAAAGAACAAATAAGGAAAGAGAACCTATGCAACAAAGGTAGGGGAAAATTTTTCCACCTACATTCACATCTGACTTTATGCCTTGATGCCTCTTTGCAAGGAGGCATTTCAGCAGGAAGACCTCTTGATTGGAGGGAAACTAAAGTGTTATATCAACTATATGAAACAACAACCTATTTTTCTAAAGAGGGAACCTTGGAAGGAGCCACTACAACACTGAGAATCATTGATGGAAGGCTAGGAAAATTTCTGAAATTGACCTTGCTTTCTTCCATTCATCTGTTTGTGTTGGAGGGAGTAGATTCAAAAATTTGTGTTGATATGAGCATAGTATCAAAAGGCTACTCCATAGATTTGGGGCAGCAAAGGATACTCCAATATATAATGAAAATTTCTGAACATAACAAAACGATATTTTCATTTTTGTATGCAGGAGCAAAATTGTGGAAGTTTTGGGGGAAGAGAACCTTTCAAAAGGAGGGTGACTCTCCTAGACTTCAATCTTGTCTTGAGCAATATCAGCTGCAAGAGGGGCATAAAAATAAAGTTTGGAATACTCCAACATGTGACTTTGACATCAAGCATGTCAAGGAGGAGAACCATCATATGACAAATGCATCATTTCATACTTCTACAACGTTGTCAATGTTGGGAAGCCTAGACCCTTATTGGGAGTCCCAACTCTTGATGGAATATTATAAGGACCTATTCACATGTAAGGTTCTTGATGGGCAAGCAATGGATGGAAATTATAAATTAGTTAATGGAATCATTTATGTTCATGATCAGATCTACTTAACTAAAGATTCCAAGCTCAAGAAAAAACTACTTAACACAACCTATGAGGTCTTGCTTTCAAACCCCACTAGTTTCATTATAACATATAATGCTATCTTAGATGGATTCATGTGGGAAAAATTCAAAGAGGGGATGCAATCTCATATGAGTAACTGCATGGATCATTTTTTGGTTGAGGAGGAACATAGCTCTTGGGAAGATTTATCATTATCACCTCTTTATTCATTGAGTGTGAGAAGGAGCTCATCCATGAGCTACCTTGCTGATTTTAAACAATTGCATGATAAACATTTTATTGTTGAACCTAATGATGTATTTATTATATACTTTCATTTTCTTAACACTCATGTGCAGGTCTTGGCTCTAAGAGGGGGCAATTTTTCTGACATGCTTCATGAGCCACTTTGGGCCATGAACAATGGTGATGCTAGCCATTCCTTGGGAGGTCTTAGAGATATGATGTACTCTTCATGGTGTGATTCCTTAACACCAACTACCGTACACCTTCTCCAAGCATGCAAGAAGGATGGGGCAGCAAACAAGTGTTTGGGAGAACACTTGTCATATCATATCCTATGGGAGTTAGGAGGAAAACTGCATTGGTTGCACATGAGGGACCATTTTCCTTCTCCCTTATTGTATATGGCAGCTAGCATTATCTTACTTACGATCCCACATGCTAAAGATGTTCTTATCTTTTTTGGGGGCATGGTTGGAGAAAAGGCACACTTGTTGGATGTGTCTTTGGGGGAAGAAAGCCCCTACTTTTTCTACACTACATGTTCCAAGGGGAGCATGAGGAGCTATATGGCCACCATTGCATACCACTTGTTTCTTTATGATGTGGGCCATATGTTTGGTTGGAGAACTTGGGGCATACCTCTCATGAGAAATTGGGAGGATTTTTTCTATGGATTTCCAAGCTGGAAGGTGATCCACTTCATTTGGATGATAGCATGGAGGTGGGAGTCTTTCATGAATCATGAAAATCCCCATGATTGTCATATTCTATCTTGAGGAGGCCATGGATCAACAAGAAGGTTTCCATAACAACCTTCCATTATTTCATTATGAGAGCCATTGGATTTACTCACCAAAGGCCAACTTGCACTTTAAGGAAGGACCGTTGGAAGACACAACTATTGCAGAAAATTCAAAACAATGGTGGAGACTATTGGATGAGGAGGCCACATGAGAAGAAGGGGAGATTTTGCAGCACCCTTGCAGCTACTTGAGGACAAGAAAAATTTGGGAGGGGGAGATTGTAATATTCCTAAATTAGCTTGCAGCTAATAGGAATATTAATTTTTCTTTTGAAATCCATGTGCATGAATAATTGAGTAAGGAGGCTCATAATTTGCTCAAGTATGAATAAAAATCCCTCTTAGTGTGAAAAGCGATCATGAAATAACCAGTTCAAGCTTCCACATGTGTGAACAAGGTCTAAACTATGTGGACAAGGTCATGTTTGACCAAGTCAACATGATTTGTTCTCAAAAAATTGGATCCTAAAATAAAGCCAGCTCAATGTGAATAGAGATCAATCCCAATAGAAAAAATGAAGGCACCTTGAGTGTGAAAAGGGACAGGGCATGAAGATTCAATCAAGGTTGGCTAAGTCAAGAAGGCTATCTAGATACATTGAACCATCTTGATGGACAACACAGTTTTTTTGGAGGAGCCTTTGCATGGAAGCAACCTCATAGTGGGTGGGACCCTTGGTGAGAGAGCTCAAAAATTATATAATGAAGGAGATGGAAAGCATATGGAAATATTGAAGATTATATTTTTATATGGTATACTTAGAATTTCTGCATACTTGGCTGTTTAGCTAAGTTGCTGCACTGCTTAGTGCAGGGATTTTCCCGAGCGGGGATTCCCTACTCTTTCTTGGAGATCTTGTCTAAGAAATTTAAGAGGAGGCTTATGATCTAAATTTTACACTACCTAGTGTTGGGCCAAGCACTTAAATTTAGAAAAAATGCAGTCCTTCAGAAAACTATTTTATTTCTTAAGGTGTGCAGTGGAAAGGGTGAAAGTCCCATTTTGAGGAGCTAGTTTCCCAAGAGCAGGGTCAACCTTTCTTTGGGTGAAATAGAAAAGGATACTAAAACCATTTATTTGTATGTTCAGCCATTATTATGTAGAGCTACATCCATACAATGTGATTCAACCACAGATTTGCAGCAGCTTTCTCTTGTATATCTTTTTTATCAAGAAACCCTTGCCGGGTCTTCTTGGATCTGTATAAAAGAGGTTAGATCTTTGTTTTTATGCCTAATTGAGTAATATAATAAGAGTATTAGATATATTTCTCTATTTTCTGAGTTTAACCTCTATTAGACTGTTCAGTCTCTTATGCAACAACTCTGGTATTTTGCAGTCTTGGGGTTTTGTCAATTTTAAGCTGTTTTAAGCATGGGAGGCATGTTTAACCAGGCTAAAGGAATTTTTTTATGAAAATATTTTGCATGCATGTCCTATATTGTCTAATCTAAGGGACACAACCATTATTTTTTACTCTTATAACTCAATATTCAGAAAATAACATTTTTGGGGCCAAATATGATGTTTTTCCCCACTTGGTGACATTGTAAAAAGGTAGAGTTTGTTGCTATGATTGTTCTATGGAATATATGTGTTTAAATATATTATATGAGATGATCACTTGCTGCTCCCCAACTTTGGAATACCTTACGGTATTCTTATTGTTGTAGAAAATTCCAGATTTGGAATATTACAGTCATAGTAGAGCGTTATGAAGGCTTAATGGGGGTTGAATTCTTTTTAGGGGGCATTTTAGAACCCAATACTGATATCTATTCTTCAATATTCCCTTGGAATAAATTCAAACTATTTTTTTTCAAACGAGACTTATGTAATTCAAAAACAAATACACACCATTTTCTTGCTTTTGAGGAGCTCTATATTGAAATTGAATTATCTCTATGATTTCATATTTGCAATATCTGAAATTCAGCCCTGAGGTAGCCTTATAAATCCTCTTTCGAATGCCATAGGTCTGACCTAATTTGGACTCTTCAAGGAAAAGTTATGTCCAATCTCCCACAATTACCTAATTATGGACTGGTTCAATAGAGCAAAATTGAACGACTTGCCATGTGTCACTATTTCCTCCTTCAACTATGAAATTTATAGATAGGAGACTACTGTCAATTTACTTGTGGCCACTTTTTATAGAATCGCAATCCAATGCTCAGAGAAAGAGTTATGATGTTTTTCCCACGGTCGCCTCTTTGAGATAAAATTCGGGAGCCTAAAACAATCCTAACTGCCACAGATCATATCTCCAAAAATATTGCGAACCAAGATCTGAAATTTTTACAGGAGGTTATTTAGGATTTTTTCTTCACTCTATGAAAATTTTAGCTTCTGAAACCTCGTACGAAAATATTTATAGCGGAAATTCCGCGATGACCTGTTTAGGTTAAATTCAGGAGCCTGCAAAACACCCTAACTTCCACAGATCATATCTCCCAAAATATTACGAACAAAGCTCTGAAATTTTGTGACAATGTTCCTCGGGCTTTTGGTCTCACACTCTAACCATTTCAGCTTTTGAACCTTCGTATAAAAAACTTTATAGCGAAAATTTCATGATGACCTGTTTGGAGCATTGGAATCTAGAATCCAAATCTCTAATACCAAATGTTATGAAACTAGCTCCAAGAAAAGAGAGATCAACGCCTTAGAAATCAGCCACTTCGAGGGGGAACCTCCAATAAATTACATAAATGAACAATTCTTGGATGATACAAATGACAAAACCTCCTTATATATATATATATATATATATATATATATATATATATATATATATATATATATATATATATATATATATAAGAGTCCATAGACCCACAATATAATCCTATTCGACCTAACATTAACAATGTAAGGGCACAACAATAACAATATTGGGGTTACAGGGGTACAACAGTAACAATAAGGGGGCTACACTAATAAAAATACGGGACTAAACTAGTAATATAGGGACCTAACATTTTCTCAAGTAAGTTCTTTTTATTATTGGCCAAAAATGAAAACTGATATCAAATATTTTGTTGAGAAGTGCAGGATTTGTCAACATGCCAAAGGAAGAAGCCAAAACACTAGGTTATATCAGCCATTGCCAATACCCAATAGACCTTGGGATGTTGTCAGCATGGATTTTTCGTTTTATGTTTGCCAAAGACTCAAGGAGGACATGATTCTATCTGTGTTGTTGTAGATATATTTTCTAAAATGGCACATTTTGTTGCTTGTAAGAAAACTAGTCATGCAACTCAAATTGCTAATTTTTTTTTCTCTGAATTTATAGGATTACATGGATTGCGTGTGAGTATTATTTTAGATGAGGATACAAAGTTCGTAGGACACTTCTGGAGGACTCTATGGAGGAATCTGTGTACAAACCTCAGTTTTATTTCAACCTATCATCTTCAGACGGATGTACAAACTGAAGTGGTGAACAAGAGCCTGGGAAATATATTAAGGAGTTTGGTTTGCAAAAATCCAAAGCAATGGGACTTAGCACTTGCTCAAGATGAATTTGCCTATAATGATACTCCTAATTGGAGTACTAGAATGAGTCCATTTCATATTTTTTTTGGGATGCATCCAAGAGGGGTGTATGAACTTAGAGATTTGAGCAAACAAGAGACAAGGAATGAAAGCTGAAGAATTTGTAGAACAGATACAGAAGTTGCGGGAAGATGTCAAGAAGAGCTTATAGAAAAACACCCAAAAGTATAAACAAAGAGCTAATATGAAGAGGACTGAAAGGGAGTTTCAAGTAGATGATTCATTCATGGTTTATCTAAGGAAAGGTTTCTAGTCGAGACATAACAAACTAAAAATGAAAAATATAGGGCCATGTATAATTTTGAGGAAGTTTTCCTCAAATGCATATGAGATTGAATTACTAGCAGGAATTGGAATATCACCCATCTTTAATATTGCAGATTTGTATCGATACAAAGGAAAAAATTAATAAATACAAGAAAAATCTATAGAAGAGGAGGACCAAACTTTGAATTTGAAGGAACGTATGCAAAATACAACAAAGAAAGAAGTGAAAGCCATTCTAGAGAAAAGAGCAACAAAGAAGACTAGGGGACATACCTATAATTAGTATCTTGTCAAATGGAAAGGACACCTAGTGGAAGATTCCTGCTGGATGAAAGAAGCAGAGTTATAGAAGTTTAATGTAGATCCTGAAACATTGATGGATCAATATTTTCTTCCCCGAGAGACTGATGCAGGAGCATCCATATTTAGCAAGCAATGTGATTGTGTTTTCACATGTTGTGGCTAACATGAGATGTATAAACATTGGTTATTAATATTTTACTTAGTTTTAAATGAGAGGAGTAGACTGTTTTTATTTGATAAATTAATTAGGAATAAAATAGAAAATTATTTTCTCCCTGCGAGGTGATTAAGCCAAGTAGGATAGAGCTTAGAAATAGGATAGAAATTGTTTGTTAGAGTGGTTTAGCAAGAAGCTAAAAAAGAAAAAGAGAAATGCTTCAGGTATATATATATATATATATATATATATATATATATATATATATATATATATATATATATATATATATATATATATGGATATGGATGAATAAGTGTGTCGAATAAGAGTGGAACATGTGTGGAATAGGTGCAAGAGAGGAGTGGACAGAGAGCATAAATAAATGTGAAAACTAGCCATCCAAGGGCTTGGCTTTGTGTATTTCATTTCTTATTAAATTCCAAGTGTTTTATATTTTGATCGGTCTCTTTGTTTTAAACCGTCTATTTTATTTCTCTGTTGAATCAGATATTGCATTAAGCGCATAATAGAAGGAAATCGAATTTTCAAGCAACAGTGAGAATCAAAGGCCAATCAGATTTGCAAGCAGCAGCGAGGACCATAGATATTATGAAGATCAATAATGGAAATCGCATTTCAACCATGAAGAAATCGCACACCGTAGGGTATAGTATTTATGGTTAATACTTCACAAGTTAAGTTATTTAATTTGCGATGTGAAGTAGATTGGCAAGGAAACAAGTGCGGACCATCAGATCCTACGAAGACCAATGGTGGAGATTGAATCGCACCGGGAGCGATTTCACAAATTGCAACATTTAGAGCTTAGCATTAAGGTGTCACATGGTAATTTAATTTTTTTGCGATGTGAGGTGGAGAATGGCACGTGTTGACACTGCGCAATATCATAGATCCCAAGGAATAAATTTTAACTGCTACGTTAAATTGTAAAGGTTGCAAAGTGTGATCGCCTATGATTGGTTCAAGGAATTATGGGACCCTCTAGGTAAGACACTCTGCATGTATGGAAGTGATTTAGGTTTTATGTGTGGTATGTTTAAAGTAGTGTTTTTTATCGCGTACGTATGTATGTTTAAGAAACTCCAAAGTTGAAATCCGTTGCGAGTAAGGGAGTTTGTGTGGACCCATAAACCACAGGTTCTGTGCGTATTCTGATTTTATTGCAGCTTGTCTGCATCAACTACTCTTTGACTCGGGATATACCTAAACTAACACCACAACAAATTCTGGGAAGAAAAAGGTTTTTGGAAAGCTAAGTCACCTAACACGGGGACACAAGACATCAAGGACACATGGATTCGAGTGTCGAACACAGACATAGTGACCCCCCGGAACAGGACACGTTTGGACACATTATCTATATATATATATATATATCTATTAAAAATTAGATATTTCTTACACAAATTCATACAAATTCATTGATTTAAACATAGATCTTCATCTAGATGTAAGTTTTACAAATATACAACATACAATCATACGAAGTAATATACATATTCATCAATGTTGAATGATCCAATAGGAGAAAGACAAGATATTGTAGTTTTCTCATTAAGCCATAAAATTAAAAATGTGTTACATAGGCAGTACAATGCCAATGGAAAATGCCAAATAGAAATAGAAAATACAAAACAAATACAAGGCTACAAGCCTCAAGGTAGTAGGTATCTCATGAGTCATGAGTCATCAATCCTCATCATTATAACCAATGGCATTGTCCTCATCATCATGGTCACCACTGCTCTCATCTGTTACATCCTCCTCCTCTATATCGAATGACATCTTTGCATCTACTGGTATGGAGGATGACCCCTCTACAGTATCACCATCATAAAATGTGACAGGCTCTAGCATTGTCTCATTGAGATCCAAGTTGGCTAATGCCAAGTCAACACTAGTATCCAAACCCATATCATCAGGAAAGGCATCCCACATCTTTGTCTCTCCCTTCATCCACTCATCCATCTGCCTGTAAATAAGACAAAGGTTGGTGTGCACATACACCATTGTCTCTTCCCTAGACTGCTCAAGCCTAATCTTCTTCACACTATACAAATTCCCATATTTGATCCAATTCCTCTTGCAACAAGAGGATGAAGCCACTTGATAGAGGAGCCTCATGGCTAACTATTGTAGAGGAGGGAGTGTTGTCCCATGAGTTAACCACAAAGAGTAGGGCTTCTTAGCCCCCACGTATCTAATCACATCATAGCCTGAAAATCGCCTATTTCCAGTGGAAAACTCTGTAAAGGCTTCCTCCACCCCATCAAGGGATGCCCTATGCTGAAAAATTCTCCTGAATGCATCTTTCCTCCCCTATGAAATTTCACCATCCATGTGAGGGAATCTGCTGGAAGTTCCACCATTTAGCCATGCATGTTTGTAGTATTTTGAGTTCAACAATAATCCAATTAATGTAAAGGTGTGAAATTATTTTCCCATATAATGACAAGAATATCCTGTATGCTAGTGAAGAAGGCCTCTGGTGATGTCTCATACTTGGGGCACTCACTCTGTAAAATAATGTTCCTCAAAGAGTTGATCATGGAATCCCATCCCTCATAAACCTCTCTAGGATGGGTTGGTCTGTATCTACAAATTGAATCAAGGAAATGATAATGTCCATCATCTGAATAAGAAGATCTACCTTCTCCGATGAGGCATCATCCAACAGTGTGTACTTCACTCTTTTTTAGGCTACTTGATCTTTTTTTCTCCAAAAAGACCAAAAATCTGAAATAACCATGGCCCCAAGAGTGGTCTTGACCTCCATCAACTTCTTCAACGTGATGAATGAAGAGGAAAATTGTGTATCCACAATCTTCAACAATGATATATTTGTGCACTCCTTTTAGATAGTTAGGGAATTTGTATGGTTTTCTACAAAGTCGCGGATATGTCGTGCATACTCAATAATGCTTCCAATCCAACGCACATCAAAGGAAATATATTTTAGTGCTAAGTTCAATGAATGGACAATGCAAGGTGTCCAAAATACATGTGAATATTTATCTTCCACAATCATGCCAGCAACCTTGCAAACAGGTGCAGTATCTGTAGTGATCTTCACACAAGAACCAACACCTACATCTTCAATAAATTTCATAAAAACTTCACCCATATATTGTGCATCCTTTTATTGTCCAAGTGCATCTAGTGATTTCAAGAAATCTGGATCATTCAAGGAAGACATCATGAATTTGATGAGTGGGTGTCTTGCTGGACCTATCCATCCATCATAAACAATGCTAACCCTAGATCTTGGCCATGTTGATTTACTAGGCTCAATAATTTTTTCCACCTCTTTCTATGCCTTTGTCAACAATGAAATTCTAAGCTTCTCTGACCCAGGAGGCGTATACCCTGATGGAACCCCTTGACTTAGAGCTCGACACATCTCAAGAAATAGAGGTGATCATGCAACATTAAAGGATATGAAATGATAGAAAAAAATGAAATGGTGAGATCAAGCTCTTCCCGCTTCTCTTTTTGGAAAATCTTTTTCATTGGAACAAGTGAAGTTGTATTTCTTTTTTCTGCTTGTCCCCCACTAGAACTCTCAAATGGGAACTTGTTTCTTCTTTTCCTCAAGAATGGAAGGGGGTCATCATTCATGCTTTGTTTTGTTTTTGCAGCCACATTTTCCACACCAAATAATTCCTTTCTTTCCATTTCCTTCCTCTTTACTAAATATACCTATGTACAAGTTGAAATTACACAACTTGGTAAAGACAACAAATGAGCTTTCACACGGTAATATGTGCTCATGAAATGGTTGTGGAAATAACTACATTTCCAAGCAGCATTGCCTTCTCCCTTCATGTCATTGCCTAGCCCTAACTCTCTTGTGACATATTTCTACAATGGATATTTTTGGTCTTGAGGTTTTTGTCCTCCCTCAACATTTGAAGTTGTTGTTCAGCCTCACTTCCAATAGATGGAACAATTGAAGACACTAATGAAATAGAAACAGGAGGAGCATCCTCAATGGGAACATTCTTCCCCTTCCTTTTTCCCTTCTGTTGTAGGTAAATTTGGGCACCATTCCCAATGACCTGGTTAATTTGGCTTCATCTCCAGGACCAATGATCAAGGGTCTATCATTCCCTATCATTTCAGTTGCTACATGCCCTAAGACAAAGAACAAAACAAATCAAGCAAGACTTTCATCAAGCAAATGTTTCCAAGGTTTGAAGCTTATTATATAGCATATAAGAGATCACCAACATAGGCTCTAAGGGGCCTAAGTGCGTTGAATATGTAGGTAGCCCCATGCAAGGCTACTCTGCAAAGTACTTCCCGACATTCACAAGTGTGTTGGTCACATTGGGAGCGAAATTCTCATTGTTTCGAAATCTCCACTTGGCTAGTGCCTTCTATAAGAGTTCAAATGTGTCAAGCTTCAGATCCAAGTGTCCATTTGACATCTGCATGATTGGAAACATGTATTTCCTATTATTTTAAAGTCATTGATTGAAAAAAAACCTACAGTTCATCTATAAATTGATCACAGATCTAAGTGCTTGAGAAGGAAGAATTTGAGTAGAGAAATGATGGAGGATTTTCAATTGAGAGATAGATTTGTATAGCTGCTGCTGGAGAGATTTATACTATGATGAGTCTTGGGGACATTGCTGGAAGGGTCACTTCAAATCATTCACTAGGTTGTAACCTCTCCTTATATCATCAATAAAGAATATTGCTTATTTTTCCCTATATGCATCTGTATTGGCTTTGATTTTCCATATTGCAAGATCTTAGTTGATGTATATGGTTTATGCTTTACTAATTTAGCTAAATAGCTTGAATATATATCTATATTATTGCATCTTCTAATGTTTCAGTGTTCTTTGTTGTAGGAAGCATTCAGCACAAAACCGCTTGAATTTGAAGCTGCAACAGAAGCGACAGAAGGAGCCATTTGGAAGCGACTGATCAAGTAAGCCTCCAATCCTCTCTGTGTATCTATTTTGAGTTAGGAAAAATATTCGTATAGTATTTCACCTGTTGTTCTAGATTAGCACTTGACTAGGGAAGCGTGATTTATCCGTAATTCACAATTCTGGCCCAACAAACTAGCGACTCCGCTGGGGAGAATTTCTCTTATTTCTAGAATTTTAAGCCTTTTATTTGCTTTGTTTATCCATCCAGTAGTTGTTACTCATCAAGATTAAACTTTTTCAAAGCCAAATTAGCAAATACAATGAGTTAAACAATATTATTTTCTTTGTATACTGTACCCAACGCACCCTTATATAGGACATAGTGCTTTGCAGAGCACTGTCTCCCTTCCTAGCCTACGTTGTAGAGCACTGTCTCCCTTTGGAGACTGCGTTGACTCTTGAAAACACCCAAATTCCATTGAATTTTCCTTTGCAATTTTCTTCAGTTTGTTTTCTACTGTGTTTTGAAAAGTTTGCTTCTCATATTGACTAGTGACTCTATATATTTCTTCCTCCTTTGATTGAAAATTTGTTCAATGTTTATTTAAATTTTTTTTCTTTGTCCTTGACAAGTTGATTTCAAAGTAATTTTTATGGTCGCATTAAGAATCATTTTCTTTTGAAATAGGAAATTGTCGTAAAATCTTCATTTCCTTGATAGGAGAAATTGTTGTTGAAGTCCTTGTTTTTCCTTCAAAAGAGAAATTATTGTTTGTATTCTTCATTTCTCGAAAGTAAAAATAATTTGAATTGTTGATTTAGTGCACCTAGTTTCTTTTCTGCATTCATAACATTAAATAAACTGAAAAGAAAAACTTGCATTTTCATGTAGAATAATGTTTGTTTTTCAAAAGGAACATTAGGAAATCTGCATTTAGTTTGTGCTCATTGATTTTTTTTGTTCATTTATTTGTTTGCTCACAAATTATTTTCTCTCTTCCCTTAGTAGCTAGGTTTTTTCATTGAAGAAATTGAAAGTGAAAGATTGTTTATCATTCTTAGCTTGCATTTTAGGAATTTCATACACATCATCGCGGTGAACCTTTGAAAGAAAATTGTAAGCAAGATCAACATAAAATTAACCTCAATTTATCTAACAAAGCATTGGAACCATAATGATAACATTTAGAAGGTCTAGGCTAGAGACGTGTTCCAGCATCGTAAAACATAGCAGCTGTCGTTGACTTTTCTGCGATACATTCCGAGTGTGTTACCTCACTCCACGTATGTAAGTATATCGTAGCTTTTCCACGTACTTTTGGGTATATATGGTGGTGTTACAGTACGATAATTATAAAGGGGTGCTCTCACTGTGTGGTTTCGCATCAGATAGTGCTAATACGGACTTGGGCCTCCACGTACCTTCGGGTATATTTGGGAGGACAAATTTTAGATGCTATCCATGCATAGTGAATTGAGTCAGCCACCTTGAAATTGTGATACACTGAACACAACATTTGGGGAGATTTCCTGCCCGTAATTCTTGGTTCGCCAGGAGGTATTATGCAGTTCACAGTTTCTTGGTAGACCCTTTTTCCTAGCATTACCCTCTTTTTGTTTATTTGTTTTTTGGTTAAAATAAATCAGTAATCATGGAAGAACAAAATCATATCCCCCATCGTTTGTGTAGATTAGCTTTAAAACCACCTTTACCGCCAAAAGCTACTTCTGGTAGCCGAAGGCGATCAGGATCAGCCGAATCAAGTACAATCCATACCTCTGGTGAAACATCATTTTCTAATAATCCAGAGTTAGCTCAAATTGTTTCTACACATCTCGGTTCGTTTACTATTGTCGAAATAGAGTCTTCACAGCTACCCGTGGTCACGATCCATCCAATCGCTGAGACCATACCTCCTAGACCTGACGTTGTTCAATCACAAATTGATCCAGATCCTGTCTCTTCTTTGCCAGCACATCTGAATCCTAAAGTCGAACAACCAGAATTTGTTCCTACTGTGGTCATCCCACAAAATTATGTAGCCATTGAAACTCCTATATCACATAGTCAACTGTCAGAAATATATTTTGGGCCTAACGATGAAGTTCTTCCACCTGGTTTAATTGCAATTGAAGAAATCCCACAAGACGATACACCTTTAACTCCAACCCATTTTGGGGAGGACCTTTACCTATACCAGTATTTTCCTTAATTGTTTCCATCTACTTTTGTTGGTCCTGTTCCCATTCAATCTCCCCTCGATTTTTTAGGGTATACATTTGGTAAAAAAACCATGTCTAAACCAACATTTTCGGTTGGGTCCACTATTCCAATTATGACAGCTCCTACCCTCACTACTCCGTCGATGTTCACAACCTCACCAGAGTCATATTTTCATGGTGGCCCTACGGTCCCAATAGGTTACAAATAATTATCTGGCACTTTCTCTTTTGCATCTCAGAGACCATGGTATTTATCAATTTCATCATCAAGTATTTTAACTGGTAGTCCTATCGTTAGTACTGAATGACTTTATTCATTACATACATCATTAGGGAAATATCAAGTCGGTCCTTTTGGGTCAATTCCTTTAAATACCATATCAAATGGACTCCCAGCATTCAGGGAACAATATTTTCCATCTTATTATCCTCCTTATGCTGGGGGGCAGCATTTGGTCACCCAATATGACAGTACTTCGTCACTTTTTGGTCAAACTAATGTTGACATGAATGTTTGTCAATGGCAACCCACTCTGCCTATCCAACCACAAATGGTTGTACATTCGTATCAATCGGTTCAACCTGTTACACCCACTTCATTACCACTTGTTAATACATCTCAACCCCTATTACAAAATCAAAATATTGTACATCAACCTTATCAAACAAGTTCTTTGACTCAATATCATCAAATTTTGGGTCCACAGAATTCAAATCCTTTAGTTAATTTACAACAACCTGTATCAGGAATTATTTATTCACAAGCCGGTGTACCATTTTATGGGATGTTACAACTGCAACCTAGTTATACATATCACCGAATCCAAGTTATACTAATTTGGGTTATAAAATTGGTGGACAAACCCCTTGACAGCCACAAGTGCAAATGCCTCAAACTTCATTTCAACAATTATCATATCCAAGTTTTGGTCAAAAGAATCCTTAAGCGTTTGCTATGAAAAACAACCCCTATCTGGGTTACCAGCAACAGATTTTGTATGTTGGTGCTCAAAGACCTGTTGCTCAAGCAATTCCATCTTACCCTGGTGTTGAGGCGGTAAATCCCCTTTGCGGACAGAGGCGATCCCACTAGCCTAGATTAGGTCTAGAAACAATCAAGTCACGTAATGACGTTGGTTCCTAGTTACAAAAAGACAAATATTGCAATGAGTAGCCTACCTCAAATCCCACATAGTTGTCGTTGAAGAAAAAATGATGTTTCCCGTCCCTCACTTGAGAGATCACAATCCTTTTGTTCGACACGTCCGAACACCCATACACATGCAAGGAAACGATGACATGCAACGTAAAATCTAAAGCATGTAACTATATATCAGTCAGAGAGGATATACTTCATTTCATTACATAAATAAATGAACACATGAATGGATCCAAAATTAGAGTCACTTATATTAAAGATGAAAAAAAGGGAGATTACAACCAAATGCTCTGATGATATGATCTTCCTTCGGCGGGGCTTGCAGCGGAGCATGTCTCAACAAAGCCTGTCGGGAATCTGGACGAAGCTCTCTCTCTTACAGGATTCTCTTCGGCTTGGCTCTCAATAGTTGCCCGGCTATAGTTTCCTTCCTACAAGTTCAGCTAGCCTGCTAATGAGAGGGAAAGCTTTTATAGATGGAGGAAAGGAATTTGGGATCCCTATAATCATGGGATAGGCCCTATCTCTTAGGAAGGTTCCATGATAGGTGGAAAACCACTTCCTATACATGGAGATCCGAAGCCAAACCACTCAACTCCTTTTGATGATTCATTCAGGAGTTTGTTAGAATCGAACTTCCGCCATTTATTTTTTAAAAACATCCCTCAATAAGCTTGGCGTGACTGAAACACAGGGACAGAGCACCAATTGGCACACCCTCTAGTGTGGATTTCCCCCATTGGCGCGAGGGATGGACTAGCTAGTCGCGCCAAGGCTAAAACATATGTTCTTAGGGTTTTTCAGAGGAAATTTTCTTCAGGGAAATGTTTGTACTTATGCAAGAGGATGCCATGAAGGTGATTTCAGGACATTTTATTATTCACAGGTCACGAGATTATAGGGACAGTGACAAAATGTTGTGTAACAGATGCCCCCTAAAGAATGAGGTCTGAGAGAGAGGGAGGGGTGAAATGATTTATGAGAGCGTGCCCAACTGAAAACAATGTCGTCGAAAAACCTGCAAATACAAATACAACTGATATCTCTGATACATGATATGTGGTATGGGCACAACCATCCATAATTGAGTGTACAATAACCGGGATCCAAGGTATGGACGCAGCTATCTAGAAAAGAAGGATCAACAATTAGACTCAGGTATGGTCACAACCATCCAATCAAATGAGTCATGTAACCAATCATGATAATCCACAAAGAATCCACAGCCTTGATTCTATCAGCCAAAATCCAAGGTCTTGCACTCCATCTCGACCCGAACAGAGTACAAGTCCGAGAATGTGAATAAGTGAGCTGAAGTCAAACATGCAAGAACATGGTCCGATTTCCAGCCAATAATGAAAGTCGTTAATAGACGCGAGAGGAACCACCAATAATGAGGATGGCCCTCAAGGTACTATAGGTAAAATCCATGGAATGTGAATAGTGAGTTGGCGTCGAACGCCCGCAAAATCATCCGATCGAAGGCCAATAATGAAAACCTTGAGTCGAATGCGAAGAACCTACCATTGAGGCATGCAGGCTCCAAGGTACCTGAAGGGAGTCTCTAGATCAGATTCCCGGATAATGAGCTGAAGTCAATAGGAAGAGACCTTGATCAAAGGTGCGCCATAATGTTTCCCACATCATTGACACGAGACAGAGGGACATAATGTCTGTGAATCAAGATTGACAGATAATCAGAGGGAGGTTGAAAACTGCAGAGGCCAACTTCTCTTGAACATATCAGTGGCACGACATTAGATTTTGCAGTATTTGAAATCAAAGGATCTGAGGTCATGGTGACATGGAAAAGATAAAATGAGTGTTCAAAAGAGATTACCCAAACCCATGGAGGCAAGCAGATAATGAGATGAGATGTCCCCAACCCTACACGAATGCAGAAAAGTGCCATTTTTAAGAGCGACATACTGCCAACACGACGGTGATATTGGCTCCATTTTTTCCCACCATTTATGGCGAGTACCCCAATTTTTTTGAAAACAAGCTTGAAGGGGATAGCATATGCTTGCGATATAAGTTTGTCCTTCAAAAAAATCCAACCTAGTACATTTAACGAGCCCTTGGAAGGAGGAACTCGAGTAACGTCAATACGACGGAGTCTGATGTCATCAATTTTTAACGAGTCTGAAAAAGGAAGAACTCGACGTATTTTCATGTTTAGAGAGTTTGAAAAGACAATGGAAAAGAAAACTCCAATAGTCCCTTTTTGTAGATAGTACCACAGATCTGAAAAGGTAGAAAACTATACCTGAGAGAACCTCCTAGTCGCGATAGGCTAGGGTATTCCTTTTTCATAAATAATCTATCCCAGCCCAAAAAATGGGTAAACGTATACTGGGTAGATATCGTTTCGCAGCCAATTTAACGAGCTCAAAACGACAAGCGACTCAATGATCTTTTCAATTTTAGAGAGTCAGAAAAGAGTTGAAATTTGACACCTCCTGGAGGAACGAGTGGTATAAAGGGTAGCTACTGGTTCCAGTAATGGTGGAACTGCTCTGAACAAATAAAGGTCGAGAGGCTTGCTAACAAAACCACTCATTGCAGCGGTTCCTTAGGAACGGGTAAAAAAACCAAGTGAAGGCTCATCTGGAAAAAAACAGGCTGATAAAATGGCAATCATAAGAGGTAAAATAGGAATGGTTTCACTTTTACACAAGCTTGAAATCAGAAAACTCTGCTTGAAGTTGGTTTCATTTTTACACAAGCTTGAAACGAAGATAAACTATGCTTGAAACCGGTTTCATTTTTACACAAGCTTGAAATGGAAACAAACTATCCTTGAAAAATTTTGCATGCCCCCAGTATGGTGACTCAATTCGAGGTACATGCCCCCCAAGCTTCAATCCATATGAAAGGCAGATGGAGTGAAGGTTCAAGTTACGAGATCAAGAGAAAGACTCGACTGGGATTTTACGAGATCTTATCAAAGACTCGAATTGAATAGAAAAGTGTTTCATTGTTTTAACGAGGTTGACACGTTTAAAGAACTATCCTCATAAGAGCTAATTCAATTTTTTTTTTTGATGAGGTTGACATAGTAAACGAACCATCCTTAGATGAGCTTGCTTCATTTTTTAAGGAGCTTGACACAAGAAAGTGAACTCTGCTCCGACAACCTCATCATAATGAATAAGAAGTCATAGCTTCCAAGGGTTTCCCATCCGATGGAATGAAAACATCTTGGAAGTCTGGACCCAATGCCCCCAGCACACGACGTACTACGACACTATCACTGAATACGGGCATAGGATAGGTAGCCACATAATTTACATGCGGCGGGGATGAAAAAATCGACGAATAAAGATCTGGCAGAGATGATGGTGGACTAGCAGCCATATTAGGGCCAAAGAATGCAAGCTGATTGATGGTCACGATCTGACCTTGGTGCGGAAAACACATCACACGAAAGAGGGAGGAGACAATTTCTCCCATGGCATAAGTATAATCATGGCCCATGAGTAAATTAAATTCCAAGGGGCTAGGAACAACCATCATGTCCATATGGAAAATTTTCCCTCCCAAAGTAATAGGCAACGTCGGAAGGATCCCTAACGGTTGACTGGTTCCTCTATTAAAATCCAACAAACTCTGCATAATGGGCATAAGCAGCGGCGAACCGAAAGCTTGCCAAGTAGTTGAGGATAAAATACTAACAGACACACCTTCATCTATAATGGTGTTGTGTATGACCAGATGGGAGGCTTGTACCGTGATCTCAAAGGGCACATAAGAAGGAAGGAAATAACCTATGAATCGACCCCAATCAAAGGAAGCAACCAAAATACTTGGAGGGGCTACCATCGAACCGAGCTGGTCTACCCCTAGTGTTATGGTAGAAGAAGGAGCATCCTTCGCCACCTCCATCATGGAGGCAGAAGGAGTATCCTCGGGGACTTCCATTATGGGAGGCGGAGGAGTAGCTTCCAGAGGTACAGGGATGGGAGAATATTTCTCCAAGTCCGAGGAATCTGAAGAAACAAGAAGAACCTGAGGGATGTGAGATCCACTCTCAATGGAAAATACCTGGTGCACCGCAGACAAGGCCAGCTCAACCGATCCCACGACCAATGGTTGGTCAGGGATGGATTCATGATGGTGAATTTCTGGGGGAGCGGGATCAAGCAAGGATGACTCTTGACTGATTGTGGATTTAATTGGTGGAGGACTCAAAGAAAGCTTCTTGTAACCAGCCAGAAGGAAATGTGTAGAAACAATCGAGTTGTCCAAAACTCTCTTGGCTTCATCCATATATAGACAAAGGTGAATGGCATGATGCCCTTCACACAACTTACAGGGATTGGTGAGCTTACCTTGCATCTTAGGAGCTTTACCAGCACTAGCTGAAGATGTGCCCCCAACCTGACTTGTGGAAGCCAAAGGAAATCGCAGACGACCATTGGACCATACTTCGAGCACCTTGGGAATACCAGGGAAATCTTGAAGAAGATGGTTTCCCTGGCACAACATGAAAGAGAACTTAAATTTTCGTGGAGGGTTGGAGGGTTTATCATGAGCAGACGTTTTAGAAATAGTAGCTGCAACCTTAGCCTCTCGCTTATCTAACTTCTTCTTCTTTGTATTCTTCTTCTTTCTCTTCTTCTTCTTCTTAGCCACCTGGTTACTCGAATCCAGATTTTCACCAGGCAAAGTAGAAGAGGAGGATGCAGAAACCAGTGAAGAAGGGGAGAGGTCCACCTTGGAATCAACATGGCATTGTTCAGATGGAGGGACTGATTGAACAGTAACCGAGACATTCGGGACCACAGAGGTTGAAAATAACCAAACAGGAAACCCAACAGTTAACTCGGGAAGGGACAATGTTGTCATATAAGGAGCACCAACATTTCCAAAAGGAGGAAAAGGACTAGGATTCCCATCGGAGGGGATTCCTTGGTTGGTGAACTCTGGAAAATTTGCCATCGGAAATGTCCTGAAAATACACTAAGGACAAAAATTAAAACCAGGAATATTTCATGGGCGATTAATTTTATGACATTGAAACTGTAAAATCTTACTGTTTCATGTTTCAAGAGTCTAGAAACGAGTAAAATATGACTCTATCACTTTTAGTTTGGAAACAAGCATGAAAGGACAAGCACTTGATGATCTTTTCAAATTTAATGAGTCAGTAAAGATCAAAATGACTGCTCTGGTAATCTAGGTAAATCGGTGTACCAGATATCTGTGAACTGCCATATAAACCTTGGTAAAAATGAAAGAGAAATCAACTAAGGACTTGACGTACATTCAGGTAATCTCCGCGAATGTTGTGTCTGGTATATCACGGGTAAAATGTGGAAGACTCGGCTTCCTACAGATAAAGGACTGCAACCTAATGGGGTCTCCCTTTATATACGTGATGGTACAGGGAGCACAAGTTCATACTAGCACTGTCTGTAACCAGATGGTGAGCGATAGCTACTAGGCTTAAAGGCGTCAGAACACATCTCTACCTTAGACTACTAGATATTCCTTTAATTTTTCAATGTTTCCTTAGGTTAATTCAGTAAATTTTACAGTTGATCTTCAATTTAAGTTTCAATTTCAGGCCCTATCGAATGTTGGATCTCAAAAAACCTCTAAATGCACACTACATGCCACAAAATATCACTTTGTTCAATGAAGAACTATCGATAGGAGAGTTGAGAGCTTTTCAAATAATAAAAAAATGAGCAAAAAAACATCCACTACTGTCTCTAATGCAAGCTAATGAAACTAGAAAAATTCTCTTAGATTTATATAACACTAATAATGCAAAAGAGCTTTCAATTTTCATGATGCCAAACCAAATGCAAAAGATATTGTTTTTGTATTTTTCAACATATAAGAGTAAACACACTAAATGAATGAAAAACTAATGAAAACATCAATTCGAGGAATGACAAGGAGAGAGCTAAAACAAACAAGTTCACTCAATCCAAACGCATACAAGCAAGACTCAAACTGATGATGAAATATTTTAGAGCAAAGAAGAATGTCAAAATGACTCACACAAACTGTGTAATCTAGGCTTGGGGTGACACAAATCGAAACTGAATGAAGGAGACAACAATCACTCAACTAATGCAATGACACAATGGAATCCAGAAAAACGAATGCAAAGAAACGAAAATGAAGTTGACTGGGAAAGCAAGGATTCAAAACTCCCACCGGAGGCTCAGCACACTAAAGCACCTATAAACCCTAGGGCTAGAATGTAAAACTGATATTAAAGGGCAAACAACTGGAGGAAAAGGGCCAAACACAGTAAAAAATGACTTCAAGGCACTCAATCAATCAGAAAAATGACACCAGGACCAAAAATCAAGCTCAGAGAGCCCAAAAGAAAGCAAACCCTAACACCAAACAGAGTTGGCGCACTTGTTTCTCTGTAATATGCACCTAAAAAGCGTTGGTGCGGGGGCCTAACTAGCAACGGGCACCAGTTGGCGCGACTTTCAAGAGCTAAACCACGCGAATCGAGTTTAATATGGGAGAAATATGAAAAAGGACAAACAGATATTGGATCAGGTCTTTTGGGGGTTGAACAGAGGTTTGACACCAAAGGAGGCAAACCAGAAGCACAAACAAATCAATCAAAAGCCAAAAAAAACCAAAAGAAGAAAGACTAACTCCAACTGACTCCCCAGTGGATTCGCCAATTTTTTGAGGTGGTAAATCCCCTCTACGGACAGAAGTGATCCCACTAGCCTAGATCGGGTCTAGCAACAATCAAGTCACGCAATGATGTTGGTTCCTAGTTACAAAAAGACAAATATCGCGATGAGTAGCCTACCTCAAATCCCATGCAGTTGCCGTTGAAGAAAAGATGATGTTTCCCATCCCTCACTTGACAGATCACAACCCTTCCGTTCGACATGTACGAACACCTGTACACATGCAAGGAAATGACGACATGCAACGTAAAATCTAAAGCATGTAACTATATATCAGTCAGAGATTATATAATTCATTTCATTACATAAATAAATGAACACATGAATGGAACCAAAATCAGAGTCACTTATATTAAAGATGACAAAAAGGGAGATTACAACCAAATTCTCTGACAAAACAAAACCTGTCGGGAATCTGGATGAAGCTCTCTCTCTTACGGGATTCTCTTTGGCTTGGCTCTCAATAGTTTCCTAGATATAGTTTCCTTCCTACAAGTTTAGCTAGCTTGCTAATGGAGAGGGCAAGCTTTTATAGATGGAGGAAAGAAAGTTGGGATCCATATAATCATGGGATAGGCCCTATCTCTTAGGAAGGTTCCATGATAGGTGGAAAATCACTTCCTATACATGGATATCCGAAGCCAAACCACTCAACTCCTTTTGATGATTCATTCTGGAGTTTGTTACAATCAAACTTCCGCCATTTATTTTTTTTAAACATCCCTTAATAAGCTTGGTGCAAGTGAAACACAGGGACAAAGTGCCAATTTGCACACCCTCTGGTGTGGATTTCCCCCATTGGTGCGAGGGATGAACTGGCTAGTCGCGCCAAGGCTAAAACATATGTTTTTATGGTTTTTCAGAGGAAATGTTCTTCAGGGAAATGTTTGTCCTTATGCAAGAGGATGCCATGAAGGTGATTTAAGGACATTTTACTATTCACAGGTCATGGGAATAGTCCTCCAATGTACGGGACGAGGGATTGCAGGGACGGTGACAAAATGTTGTGTAACACCTGGCTATGTTGAACCTGACCTTAATCGACAGTTTCCTTTTGTAGCAAACTTAGAATTACCAGATTTAAACTAGTTAACTAATGATTCTATAAATTATGCTCCTTGGTGGCCGATGATACCTCATAAATTACCCTCTGATATTACTAAATTCAATGGAAACCCTGGAGAAGATCTGTCGACTCATGTCATGCATTATCATTTATGGTGCTCATCAAATTCCTTGAATGATGATTTCTTTCGACTACGTCTTTTCCAGCGTACGGTTATAGGTCCGGCCGCTAAATGGTACATTGAGCTACCTAGAGCTTCTTTTGAAAATTTCACTACCCTAGGCACTGTCTTTCTGACCCATTTCCAGTTACCGATCAGATACGAAACTGGAACGGAACTCTTGACCAACTTCAAATAGACTAATTCTACTCACATTTATGTTCATATTGATGAGTGGCATCACGATCAACGAATGGTTAAGACATTTGTTCCGGATCAGGTCCTTGTTGAATGGTTCATTAAGTCCCTGTTACCATCTATAACTGAGGATGTGGCTAAGGGTGGTGTCGTCACAGAAGAGAAATCTATCACTCATGCCCAGTCTGGCACGCTCTATGAAAAAATTCCTAATGTGTCGCGATCTAACTTCAATGTTCCTCCTCAAATAAAGGACTCTCATGTCGGAGATGGCTTGATAGGAATTGAAAACACACACCACACTACTGCATATGATCCTACTCCTACTTTTGAAATTAATGCAGTGTCATTTTAGAAAGGACAAAGTGACAAGCAACCATGAAGTAAGAAAAAGGGGAAATCAAAGAAAAAAAAAACTTCTAACCCGCAAGAAAGATCATCTGATCAACCGTCTGGACCACAGAGACCTCACTATCCATGCATAATCTGTAACGAGGAACACTTTGTTAGGGATTTTCCTCACCGTGTTGAAGTCTCAAAAATCATCAAGACTTCCCATGCATCAGTTGTGTTGACAGACCCATTTCCAAATCCAGACACTAACTTGGTTTCTATAGATCCCACTCCTAGTTCCCAAGTGTTAATGTTATCCACCACAAAACCTTCACAAGATATTTGGTGTCGACGTGTAATAAATACTATGGTAGTATGGCCACTGATCAACCTACTACATCGACAATGAATCCATCTACTGAATCGGTACCACGTAATGTTATTCCTAAATTGACAATTAAGCCACCGAAGAGAGTAATTCATAAATCGACATATAATCCTCGAGCAAGATATGAAAAAAATTATAATATAGTTGAAGATTTAGCTCAATCCCCTTCATCTATGTCTACTCTTGAGGTATTATAGAATTTTCCCTCCCAGAAGAAGGCTTTATTATCGACCATTGGTGGAATTGATCCGATTGATTCTAATCTTGTCGTCTTTAACCATACGGGCTATGTACCGTAGCTACCAAAAGAATTGGCATTCTCCATACAATTAAATTTTCTCAATCACCTTGTTAATCACACTATTATTGATGAGGGATCATCTACGTGCATTATGTCTCTAAATGTAATATCCCAAAATGGGAACTGCTAGCAAGGCATGACTGGAAAACACATTTTATAGGAATGGCTGCTACAGGATTTGAAACCAAGGCCTGGATCCCTTAGATCAATTTATCTAAGACTGAAATCCAAGAGGAGGCTCAAAATAAATCCATCTAGGTGGGTTAAACAGATCTCCCACACCTATTTGTCTTTAGAAAGTGCTCGATGAAGGGACTGCAACAATGTATGAACATACAATGGAATAACAACGTTATTTTAATACTCCAGAACACATGAAGATCTGAATATCCAAGAAATTTATAATATAGCAACAATGACATACAAATCCTTGAGGAAAGAGTCACTCAAGCAAAGCAATGCATCCTCAAAGGGACATGTACATGGAAATAGCTAAACACTACTACACATGAATTTCAGCAGGCTAAGAGGACACAATTTATAAGAGAGACTGCATCATACTGGATAATAATAGAAATATATCACAATGTATGGCTCAAGAAATGAGGTGTAGAAAGCTCTCAACCCCTAAAAACAATAATACAACAATCCTGACAAGGATTGGATAAAATATACAAAAATGGAAAAATGCCAGAGTTGCAGGGTATCAACTGCAACTCAAAACTGGAACTGGATGGAGATGGCTGAAGATGATACACAATATGAATTAAACCTTCTCCAATGGATATTCCAAGTGAAATTTTGATCCTAACACTGAAAATCTCACCCTCCAATCAACACTGTAAACCCTCACTGCAAGTGTGCTCTGAAAACAACGCAGTCACTGAGGGATACTACGTTGTAGGTGGAATAGAATGTCTTGGCCAAGTGCCAAAATCTGCAATATGCTCTGAATTCTTCCTTAATGATCTACCAAAGGATATAAGTCCCCTTCCTCTAAAAAACAAGCCAAGGAATGGTGTTGTGGGATCCTCCACTGCAAAACCCTGCAACACAACTCAGCTCTAAACAGAAACTGTGCTATAGCTGAAGGAGGTTGATTTGGCCTTGATCCTAGTTATGGAGAAATGAATTTCAATCCCTCAAGAGGCCTCTCAAGAAGGAGAATGTATCCTAAACAGGAATCCCTCATGCTAAACATCACTGCAACTCAGCTGAATAGCAGGAGAATGCACAAAGTCTAAATAGACAAAGAAATCAATAATCTTCAACATGAGAAACAATGGATGCCTTGCCCTACTTTTAAACAAGTGTGATCCCTCTTACCATGGGTCCCACTCATTAGGGTTTAATTCACCAAATAAACCTCTTCCCATTCATACTGCGTTGTTTCTATAAGTGTTCTCCACCTCCTATCCCAGCGCTGTTGACTTGGTCAAACTTGACCTTGTCCACCTGCAAATGATCCTGTTCACACATAAGGGTGTGAAAAAAAGCTCCAATGATGATCCCATTTCATACTATGAGGGATTTTATTTATATTTTTATTATGCATGGGCCTCCTTACCCATTTATTCTTCTCTTAAGTGAAATCAGCAAAAATTAATATTCCAATTTGTTACATGCAAATTTTGGAATATTACAATCCTCCCCTCCCAAATGTTGTTTATCCTCAAGAAAATACAAGGATAGAAATGAGAAGTTTCCTCCCAAGGCATGGAGACTGAAAATTATTTGGAAAAAATCTTCCCTAAGTGGATCCTCCATCCCCAAGCAATCATCCATACAAAATGAGTCACCTCCCAACATGGAAACTCTTGAAAATGCTCCTCCACCTTGAGCTCATGTAATGTAGGTGGGCTGAAAATATAAACATGGTAGACATAGAAGCCTACCCCACACTATCCTCCTCTCCACTTACGATTAGTGTAGAGAAAATTTTGATCCTAGGCTGCAAAATAATTACCCTCAAGTGGCAAGGTGAAGACTAGATACCCAAAGATCTCTCCTCCAACGCTGTGAATCAAGCTAGCCCAAATCAACCCATATGTGATGGATAGGAAAACATCACCATATGGCATCCGAACAATCATATGGTCCACCTCAACAAAAGGAAACAAATTTTTGGCAGTGATGGCCATATCTCCTCACATGCTCCCATTAGAACATGCAATGCAAAAAGTGTGGGAATCCTCTCCCCAAAAGGACACATCCAACTCATGTGTCTCTCTCCCAATCATGCTTCCAATACAAATAATATCCATATCAGCAAATTAAATCATGATCAGCAACAAAATGAGGAAAATGTTGAAGGTTTCATGTGGTGCAAGAAGGTACCAACAATTTTCCCAATAGTGACAGCGCAGTTTTCCAAACTGTTGCTTCAGAAAATTACATGGCAAGTTGTTTTGTGTTACATGGATAATTATGTATTTCATGACATATACTGATATATAGAAAATGGCTAGGTACATCAACTAAACATACATGAAATAAAACACTTTCCCAAGGCCATATAAGAGATGGTTGTCTCCATCATACAATTTGGCCCAATGTTGACCATGGAGCTCAATGAAAAGCTTTCCCTCTTGTGGAGCAATGCATTGAATATGAATGGTAAGAGTATCCAAATATTGTGTTAGATAATCCATGGATGCAAAAACAATATTCTTACCATATGTTGAGAGTAAGATGATGCATATGTATATGAATGACCTCTCCATAGTGGTATGGCACATTCTAGAAGAGAAATGAACCATATAAGCCGCATAAAGACCACCTCATTATACTTGGAATCATTGTTGGGCCGTTAATATGCCATTATTATTATCACTTGTGAATGCTTATTCCACCCATTTCTACCATTCTTCATCAAGTCATTTATTATAATTTATTATTTAAATCCATTTTATAATGATTTATGCTCTTATGAATGAATATTATTTATTCTCCTTTATTTCTAATAAATTGATGATTATGAATGATTTTATCAATGATAGTTTTAATAAGTTGGTTATAACATTATTCACCATTTTTAGCCTCCAAGATAATTTCCAGATTGAAGATTTGATCATTAAAAGTGCCAACTCAGAAATGCGCTGGAATAAGGAGTGACAGTTTTGCGGTTGAGATTCTGAGCACATGAAGACGAATCTGGAAAATCCGGAACATGGGTTTTGTTCAGAACGGACCCAATTAACTTTAACAAAGAACGGTTTGCCCAAATTCGGCCTATGTTGAGAGATTCGCAGAGTTCTTTGAGCACGATTTTCTCAGATCTGTGGTTGCGGCCGTCCTCCAAATCTCACCTACAAAGCCAAATTCGACTTGCTGTTGTTGAAAGATGGATGTAAATCTATTTTCTTGTTGATCAATTGGTTGGAAGAAATCCAATATTGTTATGGGAGATTGTATTTACTATTCAATTTCTCCTCCTTCTGATTATAAAAGGAGAAGCATGTATTGTGTATGGGGGATGGAGAGACTTTTCTTATTGTAATTTGCAGAATTGTGCATCGGCTCTTGTTAAGAGAGTGTGAGCTATTTGTAAACATTATTAATGCCTGATTAATAAAGGAGTTCACTGTTGTTCCATTTCTCAAGCGCTGGAGTAAAGCACAGCAACGCTTCACCGGTGGTTGAGGGCCCGGCCCTGGTGGAGCAATCTGCTGTTTGTATTTCTATTGGTTTATTTCTGTTGTGTGAAGTTCGTTTATTTATTGAGTTATTGCTAATTGGATCAAATACAGAGTCATTGTTATTCCATTCTTTACAAGAAGCATGATTCATGATTCAATTGTTATAAAATGTTGTTTTTTTGTATCTAATTCCAGTTGTTATTCCTTTTGTTTATGAATTACGATAGTTGATTGTTGCGTGGCTGTCGACAGGATTAAAGAGTAGAAATCTAGTTTGCTTGGTTATGAATTGAATTCACTGTTTATTTTACGCTGCTATTCAATTCCTGTTTATTGCTTTTAGATTGTTGTTCCTTTCTAGTTTTCGTTTTAGATTTCATTTCCTTTGAGTTGTTTTCACTTGCTTTGAGATCTCTAAACTGTAGAAGGCAGAGCTAATCATTCCAGGTCCCCAGATTTGGTCATCTCACATCGATTTCTAGGGGAAAGAGTTATTACTACCGCATCCCTAATCGATGTCTAGCAAGGTTGCTGTAGTGTAGTCTTTACATTTCTGTCATTTGTAATTAGATTTCTTTTCAAGCAGATTTCTTTTCAAGCACTTATTATTTCTGCATTTGTATTTCTATACTACATCTTCACAAACATTACTCTTGAGTAAATAGCCGCCTCAGACTGAGTACACTCTTGAAACAAAAAGTCGTCCCCGGGTTGACAATTAATGTGAGGTAATTAGGAGTTACAAAGACACCTTTTTATCGCTCCACATTTTGGCGCCGTTGCCGGGGAGAGTGTAGCCATTTCTAAAGAGTAGTGTGAAGCTGATGAGTGTCTGCTAGGGAAGAGTTGGATCCTAAAAATGGAAGGTAAGAACCTGCGTGCGGAGCATGTACAAGCCCTGCTCCACTGTCCGCTTTCCTAACAGATTTGTTGTTGCCTTGTTGGGTAGAAATAGATGTTTGAATTTTTGTGTGAATGATTAGGAAAAAGATAGAAATTTTAAAAAAAATGGATCACATGATCTCATGCAAGTGGTGATGTAAGCACCACCCATTTCACTAACCGATTGACAGGAACATTTGAAGAAGGAGCCTCGAAGAAACACATGAAGAACATCTTATACTATGGTAAGAAATGGCTCACGTTTCTACTTTTGAATTTCCTATCAAAGATATAGGAGGAGTGATACAAATGCACATAATTCCCCTATCTTTACCAAATTTTCATGGTTTAGCAAATGAAGATCCAGATACATTCTTATTTGAGTTCGAAATATTTTGTAGAGGATATGATTATTGTACTAATGATCAAAGATTGAAAGTGTTTCCTCTTACCCTAAAAGGAGCAGCTCTCCGATGGTTCATGAGCCTAGGTGGGAATTGCATCCAATCATGGGAGGACATGAAGAACATATTCTTGAAGAAGTACCAAGACTATTGCAAATCCAATGAAGATATTTTCAGTATGATACAAGGGGAAGATGAAGTTTGGAGGACTATGTAGATCGATTTCAATACAACCTTCAAAAATCAAAATATAAGCATTTGGAGAAAGAGATCTTAAAAACACTCCTTCTTAAAGGAATCAAAGATGAATTTTTAGAACTCTTAAATCTGATAGGAAAAGGTGATGTTTTTCAGTTATCATATGATAATGTTTGTGAGTTGTGCATAAGGTATTCAAGAGGAATCTCCAAGGCTGGTAAGAATTCTAGAGATGTTTGTTCTTTGTTTTCCAAATCTGCTACAAGAATAGGAGACATAAGAGCTGAAATCAATGATTTATTTGAAAATTTTAAAGTTGATTTTATTAGCTCTCTAAGCTCAAAATTGGACGTTTTGCAAGTTCATAAAAATGAAGAATTTGATGAAGTGTTTTTCCCTCATGACCGAAAGGAGCAGCCCATAGATACTCACTCTTCCTTATCTAGGATGGAAGTAGCATATCAAAGAGATAAGGAAGCTACAACAAGGTCAACAAGTATGGTTCAAAACACTTCTTCTCCATTCTCTTACTTGCATAATCCATTATGGAATACTCATGTTCTAGGGCAGCCATGTCAATTTCAATATAACCACCAATCTTATCTACAAGTTTGGCATGGTTCACCTTATGATTGCATGACTACTCTCCCTCATCTTGTAGCACAAGCACATTCTCTATATTCTCCACCAGCTCTTTCACAACTTCCTGCTTGCATATCAAATTTATCCACTCAACCCAACCAACCACATCATCACAATGCTCCATTCCATACACAATTTCCTGCTCAACTAATTCCACACCCTCACCACAATAAACCAGTACAACATGCTTACAATGTTGAACTGCCAAATTTACCCATCCTTCCCACCCATTCTATCTCACATGCGCCATTAGAGAAAACTTACAATGAGATTCAGAATGTTTCAAATTCAAAAATTGTAGAAGCTATGGAAGCAAATGAGGTTTCTTCTAGGTTGCACCAACAAACCATTTTAAAAGCTCAAGAACTTCATGGGATGATGGGAAATCAAGAAAGTAACGGATATATTGAAGATTGGTTTCACTCCATCACGTGTTTGCATCATCACTCTATGCTTCAACAATTTTTGATACCATTTTTTCAAGGGAAGTTGGCTTCTCATACCCTAATTTTCATTAATATGCATTTTTCAAATTTGGGTATGTGTATACATGAAGCCTTATTTCGAAAATGGCTCCACTGGAAGTACTCATATACGTACTCATATTCATTTTTCAAATCAAAATAGGTTAGTATAGAACATAAAATAAATAAGGGAATAAATAAATGCATTTTGTTTTTTATGTAAAACTAGTTGTTTTTGTTGCAACATGCTATGCAAATCAATATTGGTGATAATTTTTTAATTCATTTGTGTATGTAGATGACTTATAATGGAAATAATAGCTCTACAAACACTCATATTCATTTTTTTATCACCAATTTGAAAAAATGCTTGAATATCATTTTTTTGGCTTGCGGGCTTGATGAACTTTCTGAAAAAACAGTCGGGACAGTCATGTTTTGAGGGACCAAAAATGAATATTTTTAAAACCTGTTTCTACCCTAGATAGCCCTTGATGTCTACTTTCTAACCCAATTTGAATCAGTCAATTTGGATTTGAAATGAAAAAGTTAGAACCAAAACATTGACCGGATGTCTAGCGGGCAGCTCAGGAACAGAGTTGGGACAGTCAGTTTTTGGAGGTCTAAATGACCATATTTTTAAAACCTTTTTCTAGGGTAGATTCCCCTATGAATCTAGTTTCCAATGCAATTGGAATCACTCATTTTTGATATCGTATGGGGAAGTTATGATCAAAATACTGACTGTCTATCGTAAATCAGCACCCTTAAAACTCTGTTTTTCCGGATGTTCCTTACAGTATTTCACCTATCAATTCTTCTTTTATTCAAAACATGTTTCTATTGGAGATAAATAAATGAATCTACTTTCATTTTCAATTTGAATCATTCGAATCCGACATCAAACGAAGAATCTATGCTTAAAACATTCACTGTTGTTCTAAGTGGGGTAAGCGAAAATGACTCTGTTATGCAGGTTGTTCTAAGTAAAATTGACATATCATATCATTGAATTTTTTAAAACCTGTTGCTATTGGAGATTAACCTTTGAATTAGCTCTCATTTGGCTTTGGAATCACTCAATTTGGACGAAAAACAAAGAAGTTGTGACTAAAACACTGCAGGTTAGCATGATTGGCCACTGCTCTCCCGCAGGTAACAAATAAATTTTACTTTGTTATTTTCTCCATGGATTTGTTCTACAGAGTAACTACTTGTTAGTTTTTTTGCATAATTCTTGGATTAGGGGAGCCCGTGCACCTCTCTTTCTCCATGATTTAATGTTTTCTTGCAGGTAGACACTCATTTTTTGCAGGTCTTGGGAAAATAAAGAAGGTCAATTTATGGACGAGTGATTTTTGAAAGAAATTTTATGAAACAAAGGAATCTCATCTAACTCATTACCCAACGGATTCGTAATAGAAGAAATGAAGAATTGATTTCCATTTGAAGATTCATGTCATGTCTTTGCTGCCAAAACATTTTTCGAATAAATCATTTTTTTGACATAACATCATAGCTGTTGTAACTTAATTTATTTATTTACATACTGTTTTTGTTGTTTTTTTTCTAATTTCTCTTATATTTTGTGTTTCAGGTGTTGCTTCATTCAAAGTGTAACTCATCCTCAGCATCAATACCGTGAACAGCTAATTTGTTTTTTTTGCATGTTTGCATTGTATGACTGTCCATTTTGCTTTTCCTTTTCCAAAGGAACGGCACTTGCGTTTTTGCTGTTCCTTTTTCCAAAGGAACGACATTTGCATTTTCACACTTTTTTTTTGTGTATTTTTTCTTTTTGGTGTGCATTTCCTTTGTTGTTCCCTACAAGGAACAACACTTTTTTTGAGTGTTTTTGCTGTTCCTTCAAAGAAGCAACACTTTGGGAGCAACCCGTCCTTCCTCTTGTGGGATTATTCCTAGTTCATCTCAACCACATTTTACTGATTCCCTTTCATGGCATGAAGTACACTACTTTTATGAGGACAAGAATTATGGATTCTATTGAAGCAAGTTAATATCATTCATGTTATGATCTTTAACAGGACAACTCCTTGATGATAGATTATTTTCAAAAGGGACACAATTATTTATATACTACTTTACTGCATTGTTTTCTGTTGAACATGATATTGATTGATCATCTTAATGCCATGCTGGTTCCACCCTTCTGGATTATAATCTTCTCTGTCTGTACTAAATGAGATTATGAGTATATTTTTCTATTGACATGTTCAACTTCTTCCACCATCCCTGCTCTTAAGGAGTGCTGAGCCTCCCTCTTTTTATCATAAAAATGTGTAATAATAACAAAATTTTGTTCGCAGATGGAGGATAGGGGGTCTCATTACGAGCCAGCCTACCATGTTCATAAGGCTGTAACAAAGTGACATTCCCATTATGGCCACCACACCAGGGTTATGATCCATTGGATAGTCCAATTTTCCTTGGAACAGGAGGTCTCATCACGAGCCGGCCTGATCACTTTTGCTACATCTCAGTGAATGGCAGTGTGGTTATCTGGTTACCACGCCAGCACATTGATCTCTTCTGTAGAACAACAATGTAACTCTCTAGTTATAAATTGAGGATTCTGGCTCATATGGGTTAAAAAGCAACCCTGCCGAGGCTATGGACGCCTGCTGGCAGCAGCGGCTCTGCTTATGGTATTGAAGTTATATCTTATCGTCAATTATTACTATAATACCCTTTTCTTATTTTTTCTTTTTATCAGAGAAGTTATTTCCTTAATTTTTATTTTTTTTTCCCTGTTTTGAACCTTTATGCATGAGAAATTGTTTTATGATCAATCGCATCATTTTCAGCTAGCATACTATCAGTAAAACATCTTTTTGGCATATTGTTGTTCTTTTTCTCTTTTTCATCACCTATCATCAATTCAAAGCATCCTATCTCTTATTCATAACTATCTTTACACACTCTGCTCTCATTATAATCATAACTCTCGTTGTCCTATCATTGATATGTGTACTCTGCTTCATTTACTGATATATTGTTCATTCCCGTGCCTTGCCGTCAGCACAACACCTCTCATATGCTTTATGTTCATGGAATTCCTTTTCCAATTGGAGGGGGGAATGCATGCATTATGGGATTGCATGCGATATGATTACTGCATTCTGCCATCACTTGTTGATTTGCCAAAATATTAGTACTGCATGTATACATAAGTTTTTCTGATTGAAATTTTTGCATGCATCTTATCTATTTCTTACACTATGGATTCAAGAACATTGTATGCCAAATAGTGCTTTGTTTGCAGGAAAACAACAAGTATGGGCAGAATTCTATTCACAGCATGACTACAGTATTGCAACTAATAGAAGAAGCTCGAGCAACTCGCGAATGTGAACAATTCTTCAGACATGATGTACTCACCTGGATTCCACCTTTTGCATCACTTTCAGCACCAACTCTGCTTCAACAAATGCCAGTCCATATATGTCATTCCACGTTTTTGGAGGTAAAACTTGAGGTAAAATCGCATAATTTTCTGATTTATTACGAATTTAGGAGAATTTCATAAAAATCCATTTTGAGCATCATTTATCATCCTTCAGTCCACATCTTTACCACTTTCCCTTTTTCAGCAGCATATCATTTTCGAGTATGGGGGAGTGTTTCTTTCATTCATTTCTTTCTTATGACCATGTCATCCATATTCTTTATCATCCATTGTTATTCTTATTCATTCTCAACACCTCCATTATTCCATGTTGTTTTACACCAAGCATAGAATTCAACAGCTGGTAGCAACCACCTCAATTTTTTCTAGCATCGCATGAGGGCATGCTAATTTTTCAGAGAGGGGGAGGAATTGCTACGCATGATGGATGTTTTCAATTTTCTTTCTCATTTAAGGCATATAATTTCATTTTTACACGATGCAGAAATTGATTTCCATAATATTTTTAGAAAATCATGAACTCAATTCTTGTGATTTCTGGAAAACACAGACGTATCATTAATACAAACCCAGACAATTTCAAGAAATATTGGTTCATAAAATTTCGGAAATCATGCACTCTCACCTACAGCCATTTTGTTTATATCTTATGATCCATGCATCAAAACAGTCTGATTTTTGGATCATAAAGGCATTTATATATTATAAATCTACTTGCCAAATTTCAACAAAAGCTGGTTTGTAGTTTTTGAGAAAATGGTTAATGAAGTTTGCTGTTACTTATATCATATTTTGTTGCAACTTCATATATACATATAGTTGAATGTCAATATAAAAATTGTTATGCCTTCATCAAGATTGCTAAAAGTGAATATTCATTAATTAAGGAAGAATTCATTTGTTCTATCCATTTCATGAGCTAAGATGAACATATTTTTTATTGCTTGGTTAACACATGGGTTTTGTCTTGGGGTTGCATGAAGACAGCAATATATTCAGGTTTTCGTTGCATGAGGACATGCAACATATTGAGTGTGGGGGTATGTTGGGTCGTTAATATGCCATTATTATTATCACTTGTGAATGCTTATTCCACCCATTTCTACCATTCTTCATCACGTCATTTATTATAATTTATTATTTAAATCCATTTTATAATGGTTTATGCTCTTATGAATGAATATTATTTATTCTCCTTTATTTCTAATAAATTGATGATTATGTATGATTTTATCAATGATAGTTTTAATAAATCAGTTGTAACATTATTCACCATTTTTAGCCTCCAAGATAATTTCCAGATTGAAGATTTGATCATTGAAAGTGCCAACTCAGAAATGCGCTGGAATAAGGAGTGACAGTTTTGCGGTTGAGATTCTGAGCAAATGAAGACGAATCTGGAAAATCCGGAACATGGGTTTTGTTCAGAACGGACCCAATTAACTTTAGCAAAGAACGGTTTGCCCAAATTCGGCCTATGTTGAGAGATTCGCAGAGTTCTTTGAGCACGATTTTCTCAGATCTGTGGTTGCGGCCGTCCTCCAAATCTCAGCTACAAAGCCAAATTCGACTTGCTGTTGTTGAAAGATGGATGTAAATCTATTTTCTTGTTGATCAATTGGTTGGAAGAAATCCAATATTGTTATGGGAGATTGTATTTACTATTCAATTTCTCCTCCTTCTGATTATAAAAGGAGAACATGTATTGTGTATTGGGGGGGATGGAGAGACTTTTCTTATTGTAATTTGCAGAATTGTGCATCGGCTCTTGTTAAGAGAGTGAGCTATTTGTAAACATTATTAATGCCTGATTAATAAAAGATTTCACCGTTGTTCCATTTCTCAAGCGCTGGAGTAAAGCACAGCAACGCTTCACCGGTGGTTGAGGGCCCGGCCCTGGTGGAGCGATCTGCTGTTTGTATTTCTATTAGTTTATTTCTGTTGTGTGAAGTTCGTTTATTACAATTAAAGAATTGAGTTATTGCTAATTGGATCAAATACAGAGTCATTGTTATTCCATTCTTTATAAGAAGCATGATTCATGATTCAATTGTTATAAAATGTTGTTTTTTTGTATCTAATTCCAGTTGTTGTTCCTTTTGTTTATGAATTACGATAGTTGATTGTTGCATGGCTGTCGACAGGATTAAAGAGTAGAAATCTAGTTTGCTTTGTTATGAATTGAATTCACTGTTTATTTTACGCTGCTATTCAATTCCTGTTCATTGCTTTTAGATTGATGTTCCTTTCCAGTTTGCGTTTTAGATTTCATTTCCTTTGAGTTGTTTTCACTTGCTTTGAGATCTCTAAACTGTAGAGGGTAGAGCTAATCATTCCAGGTCCCCAGATTTGGTCATCTCACATCGATTTCTAGGGGAAAGAGTCATTACTACTTCATCCCTAATCGATGTCTAGCAAGGTTGCTATAGTGTAGTCTTTACATTTCTGTCATTTGCGATTAGATTTCTTTTCAAGCAGATTTATTTTCAAGCATTTATTATTTCTACATTTGTATTTCTATACTACATCTTCACAAACATTACTCTTGAGTAAATAGCTGCCTCAGACTGAGTACACTCTTGAAACAAAAAGTCGTCCCTGGGTTGACAATTAATGTGAGGTAATTAGGAGTTACAAAGACACCTTTTTATCGCTCCACACAAGTCAAGAATACCATAGCAAGTAAGATCATACCAATATAATATATTTTTCCATCCATCACTCCATCATTATCACCTCCTCTTTTTCCACCAAGTGCATCAAGTGTGAAGTGATCCTAGGGATACTCCATCAATAAACCCAAGCTCTCAAGTGACAATGTTGTTGGCCTATGCAAATAAGCTCTTTCCAACTCATATCTCCATTCTTTGACATGCTCCTTGTAAAATAAATCTCCCATAATGCTGCTATACATAATAAGTTCCTCCCAAAGTGGAAGTACCTCTTGATCATATAAGGTGAAGGAGATAATTCCATCTCCTCCTCCTGCAACATCATGAAAAGTGTGAGATCAAATCTACTCTTGCTCTCCCAAGAACAAGCAAAGCAAAAAAATATTTTTCTGCCTCCCCATACTCCCATCATACAAATCATGTGATGAAAACATAAAGAATGATATGAAGATCATACCAAGACCATACATCCATACTCTCTGCTGCTCAAATATGCAAGTATCCTGCCACATACCCTTAGAAATAGGATGATGACCAAACTCTTTCAAGAGTAACCAGCACAGCGAAGCCTCCTGCTGCCCAGTATCATAAATTTTCAAGTAGCTCACCAGATTCTTGCTCTCCATCCACATCCATTCACCCAATTGTGAATGTCTCCTTCCATCCTTCATCTTGGCACCCCTCCTATGAGAGTTACCAACCTCCCAAATCAGATTCCTGTCTTTGCGCTTCATGGGATTTTGAAATGAAATATTCTCAAGGATCAATTTGATCTCATAAGGACCCAAATAGGTGGTAGGAAAAAACCTCCCATCATGATGTGTATGGCTCAAGGAATGTCCAACACAAGCATGATAGATGTTATCCATCCTAAGATGTCCTCCATAATCTATCTGCTCCTCCTTGAATCCATGATGATCCAAGTGTGAGAAAGGAAGAAAAACCTTGCACTCCATGATGTGTTGAAGTGCACCTCTAATGAAATATCTCCATGATATCTCCCTCTCAACAATAGTCTTCCAAAACCAATGAGGTCTTGTATTTGTTGAAAGTAGAAGTTTCTCTTTGAGCTGAGAGGAGCTCATAGAGAAACGATAATCTAGAAAGGAGAAAGGGTTTCTCACTTCAATATGTCTACTATCTTTCATCTTTCCCTTCAAGTCTTCAAAACCTAACATCATGTGTGATATTAAATCCAACAATGGCTCATGAGGATGATCGTTTATTTCCTCCTTGAATGTTTCCATGTTGCACAAAGAAGTGCAATCTTGCTGCTCTAGGTTAGCAGTGTATGATGATTCTTGGTCATTTAAATGTGAATTCCCACAATCCTAAAAAAGATTTTCTGAAATAGAAAGTGGAACTTCATTCAAACCTTGATGGAACTTGGGATTTCCTTGTATGGCTACAATAGTTCTTTCCTCCAATTGAATGGATGCCTCATTTTTAGATGTAGAAGGTTTCTGTTCCAAGGCTGTGACAGTGTTGGTAAAAGTCCCCTTCCATGGTGGTGTGGGCCTTCTCTCCTCTGATCTTTCTTCATCAAAGTTTCTAATCAACCCTTGATTGAAATCTACAAAAGTATTCACCCTTGCATGGCTCAAGTGGCTAAACAACAAAACATTGGCTTCACCCTCCAAGTGCAGCGCTGCAAATTATATTGCCTCCCCCTCTACCACTAGATGTAGTAGGAATAATGCCTCAAGCTTCCTTGCCCAAGCCCTTGCTGTAGAAGATCCATCATATGTAGGCAATACAAATCTATTACCTTTGATTTCTCTCTTGTTGCAGGATCTCCTTTATTCCTCTAATTGAATGAACTGCGAAAGAGATAGAGTCTCCTTGAAGGCTCTAGGTTGATATTTTTACTCAAAAAGGTACTTACTTAGAATCAGATGATCCAGGTATCTTCCATGCTCATTGTATTCTTCTTGATGAGAATAGGAAGTGCATGGTCCTTCCTTTTCTATTTATTCAATTTACTTGACCTCCTGGGAGAGGTCCCTTCTGGATCTAAAAACTGATAAGAGAAAGCTCATCTTCTTCATCATATTGATCTCTTCTTCTCCTTATGGCTGAAACTCACAGGCTGAGCCAAATATCATGCTCTGATACCACTGTAATATCCCAAAATGGGAACTACTAGCAAGGCATGACTTGAAAACGCATTTTCCAGGAATGGCTGCTACATGATTTGAAACCAGGATCTAGATCCCTTAGATAAATGTATATAAGACTGAAATCCAAGAGAAGGCTCAAAATAAATCCCTCTAGGTGGGTTAAACATATCTCCCACACCTAGTTGTCTTCAGAAAGTGTCCGATGAAGGGACTACAACAATGTATGAACATACAATGGAATAACAACGTTATTTTAATACTCCATAGCACATGAAGATATGAATAGCCAATAAATTTATAATATAGTAGCAATGATATACAAATCCTTGAGGAAAGAGTCACTCAAGCAAAGCAATGCAGCCTCAAAGGGACATGTACATGGAAATAGCTAAACACTGCTACACATAAATTTCAGCAGGCTAAGAGGATGTAGTTTATAAGAGAGACTGCATCATACTATACAATAATTGAAATATATCACAATGTATGGCTCAAGAAATGAGGGGGAGCAAGCTCTCAACCCCTGGAAACAATAATACAACAATCCTGAGAAGGATTGGCTAAAATATACAAAAATGGAAAAATGTCGGAGTTGCAGGGTAGCAGCTGCAACTCAAAACTAGAACTAGATGGAGATGGCTAAAGATGATACACAATATGATTTAATCCTCCTCCAATGGATCTTGCAAGTGAAAGGTTGATCCTAACACTAAATATCTCACCCTCCAATCAACACTGCAAACCCTCACTGCAAGTGTGCTCTGAAAATAACACAGTCACTGAGGGATACTACACTGTAGGTGGAATAGAATGTCTTGGAAAAGTGCCAAAATATACAATATGCTCTGAATGCTTCCTTACTGATCTCCCAAAGGATAGAAGGCCCCTTCCTCTGAAAAAAAATCCAAGGAATGGTGTTGTGGGATCCTCCACTGCAACACCCTGCAACACAACTCAGCTCTAAATAGAAACTGCGTTGTGGCTGAAGGAGGATGCTTTGGCCTTGAGCTTGGTTGTGGAGAAATTAATTGAAATCCCTCAAGAGACCTCTCAAGAAGGATAAGGAATCCTAAACAGGAATCCCTCGTGCTAAACAACACTGAAACTCAGTTGAACAACATGAGAATGCACAAAGTATAAACAGACAAAGAAATCAATAACCTTCAACATGAGGAACAATGGCTGCCTTGCCCTCCTTTTAAACAAGTGATAACCCTCTCACCATGGGTCACACTCATTATGGTTTCCTTCACCAAAGAAATCTCTTCCCATTCATACTATGCTATTTCTCTAAATGTTCTCCACTTCCTATCCTAGCGCTGTTGACTTGGTCAAACTTGACCTTGTCCACCTACAAATGATCTTGTTCACACATGAGGGTGTGAAATCCAGCTCCAATAATGATCCCCTTCCATACTATGAGGGATTTTATTTATATTTTTATTATGCATGGGCCTCCTTACCCATTTATTCTCCTCCTAAGTGAAATTAGTAAAAATTAATATTCCAATTTGCTGCATGCAAATTTTGGAATATTACACTAATCTGTTGGAAGTCACTTGGCTCACCGCGATTATCATAATCATCAACGATGTTGAAGGCTTTTGATGGAAGAACATATAAACCTTGTGGTATTATCAATAACTTGCATTTCAAACTAGGGGGAAAAATAATGAATATTGATGTCGAGGTTGTTGACGGACCCCTTGACTATAATATTTTACTTGGAAGACCATGGATATATGCAATGACTGCAATTTTTTCTACATACTTTAGAATGATTTCATTTCCACATAAAGGTAGAATCACAGTCTTTAATCAATCATCCTTTTTTTCCTCCACTTCGCAGGTAACTGGAAGTGTTCCATTTACTCACTTACCCCAACTCACAATTCAGAACATTGGTGTAGGACTCTTAAAGGATTCCACTCTTATGGGAACCTTTGCATTACCACTACCCACGACGTTGGCAGAAATTGCAAGTATAGAGACCTACTACATGATCTCTTCCACTCTATCTGGCTTAAGGGAGAGTACGTGTGATTCTGATATTTCTACGTTGGATGTATTTTTACCACCCAACCCTATTGAGCTGGCATAGCAATCAATCTATTTGGCTTGGGCGGAAAATCCGAAATCAGCATCGTTGAGTGTTTGGGTTGATCGTTCCTTAGATTTTGGTACTCCATCTGATCCATTTTCCTCAAAAATTTTGACAGATGAAAATATTTTGGAAGCTATGATGTCAGAAGGAGAACCATGGGAATATTATCATCATCATTCCCATCTTCCTGATTATGAAGAAAACAATCTTAGTGAACTATATCACCCATCCATAAAAAAATTATTTTCGAATTCCTTACCGATTAATGCAATCTATTCCAAGTGAAATTTATCAAATATTGAAGAAACCATTTCTATCAATATTTCGACCAAACCGGGCGTTGTAGAAAATATTCATGTCGGTGTATCTTGTTCCCCTTCAAAACTTGATTCACATCACTCTTTATTTTGTGAATTTTGTGATGTATTCGCTTGGTCTTACGAGGAATTGCCAAGCATATATAATAGTATAGTTGAACACACTATTAATATGTATCCTGATATCAAACCGGTGTGCCAATGGCTTCATCATGTTCATTCGAAGAAATCCACTGACATCAAAGCAGAAGCTGAAAAATGTTTGCGTGCTGGTTTCATTTATCCTGTTCCGCTAACTTAGTGGGTTTCCAATATTTTTCCTGTCATGAAAAAAAAGGAACCATTAGAGTGTGCATTGATTATCGAGATGTCAATATGGCTTGTCCAAAAGACAACTATCCTACTCCCTTTATCGACCAGATTATTGACAACTGTGCTAGATGCAAAATATTTTCATTCATGGATGGATTTTCCAGATACAATCAAATCAATATCTACCCATATGACCAACATAAGACATCATTCATCTGTCCCTGGGGCACATTCACGTATAGGAAACTTTTGTTTGGTTTAAAGAATGCTAGGGAGACTTTTCAGAGAGCAACGGATTATGCTTTCAATGACATCAAGCACATTGTTCAACCATATCTAGATGATTTACCATCACATTCAAAAAATTGGATTGATCACCCGATGCATTTAAGAGCCATTTTCTTACGTTGTCGACACTACAAGATACACCTCAATCCACATAAATGTGTGTTTTGTGTTGGTTCTAGTAGATTTCTCGGATTCGTAGTCTCAAAAGAAGGAATTCGAATAGATCCACTGAAGGTACATGCCATTCTTGATTTGCCTCCACCATCAAATTTACTTCAGATATAGAAACTTCAAGGAAAGGCTAACTTCCTAAGAAGGTTCATTCAAAACTACACCGAAATGGCTAAAGGATTTACTCAATTATTGAACAAGGAGGTTCCCTTCCATTGGGACCAAGTTGCGTAAGCTTCTTTTGATGCTATCAAGGACACTCTTGTTCTAGTGTCATTAGTGTATCCTCCTAATTATCAAAATGATTATTTCATATATATCACCGTGGCTGAAACGACCATCGATATGGTTTTGTTCTAGGTAGAAGATGGAATTTAACATCCGATCTATTATTTGAGTCGTAATCTCAATGATACGAAAGTTAAGTACTCGTATGTGGAAATTATTGCCTTGGCAGCCATTCAAGATCTCCAAATATTTCGTCATTATACCCTACTCCAAAAAACAACAATAGCTTCAGATTCAAACCCCATGACTTATATCTTATCACGTCAATTGCTGGGGGGGAAATATTCAAAATGGATTGTGATTTTGCAAGAATTTGATTTGGAATTCATCAAATCCAAGTCAAAGAAATATTTAGTTTTGGCTGAGCTTCTCTGTGACCTTCCCTCTGATAGCACTGCACCTACGTTGGAACCATCAATTCCTGACGAGTCTCTATTTTTGATCGAATCATTTGATCCTTGGTATGGGGATTTCATCATTTATCTCAAAACCCAAAATTTTCGACCTAATACCTCTCGCTCTGAACAACGACGTATTCGATACCAAGCCAAGGATTATCTGATCGCTGACGATACACTTTATCATCGTGGTGTCAATACAATTTTAAGGAGGTGCCTCACTCATGAGGAGGCCAAAAAAGTGTTAAATTATTTTCATGATGGGGATTGTGGTGGAAAATTATCTGGATATGCTACTGTGCAGAAGATACTCCGCGCTGGTTATTTTTGGCCTACTATTTTTCGAGACAGCATCCTCGCGGTTAGAAGTTGTCATGCATGCCAAATTTTTTATCGTAAAATCTGCAAACTTCCAGTGCCAATGCATCTTGTTGTCTCTGCTGGACCATTTACGAAATGGGGTATTGACTTCATGACCTGTAACCCTCCTTCGTCTGGGAGGCATGGTTATATTATTGTTTTAGTCGACTATTTTACCAAATGGGCCGAAGCAATGCCTACATTCAACAACAAAGAACAAACAACTGCATTGTTTTTATTTAACCATGTTATTGCATGGTTTGGGGTCCCATAGGCCATAGTTACAGATCATGGGAAGAATTTTCACAACCACATGATGTATGAATTGACTACTAAGTTAGGATTGTCACTTGATAATTCTACTCCTTATTATCCACAATCAAATGGATAAGTTGAGGCTATTAACAAAATTATTAAACGAATGCTTCCGTGAATGATAGGAGTCCGTAAAATGAACTAGCATTTGATCTTGTACTCCCCCTTGTGGGCATATCGATCCTCGGTCAGAAACACAACCAGATTTACTCCTTTTCAATTGGTGTATGGTCTGGAAGCTATCTTATCAATCCAATGCGAAATATCATCGTTAAAACTCGTGATAGAATTGTTACCTGACACCTCAGAAGATGAAGCACGTCTCCTTAACCTCATCCATCTTGATGAAACACGTCGTGAAGCCCAATTGGCCAACGAAGCACATAAGAGACGTAGAAAGGCGCAATACGACAAAAATGTCCAACCTTGCATCTACTTAGAGGACGACTTGGTCCTTCTTTACGATCAAGAAGATGATGTAATAGGTACAGGGAAATTCGAACCATTGTGACATGGCCCATATATTGTCAAAATATTTCTTGCTAAGGGTGCCTGTGAGTTAGTTGATTACGATGGAATTCCATTGGCACAGCCTAGAAATAGGTTGTATTTGAAACATTACTATGCTTAATCATGAGCATAGTAATTTTTTGTATTATATTGTATATATGTTGTTGATTTGCATTCACTATATTAATTTTTTTTTAGAGTTTTCTTGACATTAGTAATCCTCTTTACAATTTCATCGCAGATGTCTGAATCTTCGAAACCATTTGTTGGATATGCTGATGGTGCTAGTCGTAGTATGCATAATCTATCCTCTGCAGTGTGGGCCATTTTCGCTCCGAACAGCGAGTTAGTGAGTTTTCAAGGGATTTGTATTGGTAGATCGACGAACAATATCGTTGAGTATAGCACGTCGATTTAACTTCTCTCTGATTCCATTTCATTTGGTATTAACTGCATAATCATAAGGTTAGACTCACAAATTGTGGGATTAAAACTTACTAGTGTTTATACTCTTACAAATCTAACACTTCTTAGATTGTTCCTAAGAGTTCGACTTTTGGAAATAAATTTTGATTTCATTCAATATCAACATATTTCCATACATTTGAACGCATTGACTAATTCATTAGCTAATCAAGTTTTAGACAGACATTTGCAACATATGTAAAGAAAAAAATTCACATAATTGAATAGGATTGCATAATAAACATAAGAAAAACTTTAAAATCACATAGATAGATAGTTATAGGTTTTTACAAAATTTGTGCCCAAGACACATTGTTCATCTGACCTCAAAATGTATGCAAAATGTCACAAGTAAACTAGTGGTGCTCATGGTAACATGCTATAGATCTAGCAATCCTATGGAGCAACGGCATCCAATGGTTAGGAACCCCAATAGTGTGTCGATGCAGTCGCATGGGTAACTCTTCATCCCAGAAATCCAGAATTTCGAAGTTTAAACCCTCTATGTGCTGTTGAAGCTCAGCCAGAGTCTCAACCATATCAAGGTCCTTAAGGACTGCTCTCCCGAGAGCCCTCTCTACTGGCGCATCTGCTTCGCACTCTGGTTCCTCTACTGGTTGAACACGACCGATATCTGCATTACATCAAACATTTAGTTTAGTCTTTGAAAGAAATCAAAACACAAAAACATTGTATAAACCTTAGAAAAATAAAAAAACATGGTCAAAACATTCTTACCCATTGCACCCTACTGAGCGCCTTCTGGTAATGCTAAATATCGATCTCCTCGGAATTCAATGCCTGCATATGCATACTCATCAATGGCGATGATCTACCGTCGGAACTAGGCGACGAATGCAGTAGAGAACACAACGGTCTATTGGCCTGCATGTCGACCCATGAGTTCTACCCATCTTTGTATTCAAGGATCTCTAAGATTAGATATATCTAGTGTTACATGTTGTGGCTGCATCAGTGGAATCCATTCCAAATCGAATGAGATAAGGATTGAACCATAAATTAAATTCATCTTCCTTCCTCCCTTTGCTTTGTTCAGATGTTCCTTTATCTAAGATAGAACAACTTCAGACCAATTGAAGACTGTTGGCTCTATTAGCCCCCTATGAATTTTTTGACAAGCAAACAGGGGGCTAAAATGTTGGTTGAGCCTTCAAGGAATGCATTTCCTCTGAAAACACATCATCCTTGAAGCCTCCTTGTACCTTTATCCTTTGCTAAATCCCCACTGCTTTTCCCATTATAAAGCCTCTTTGTTTGTGAAGAGAATGCCCAAAAGGCCTCCTTTTCCTCTTATTCCATCTCCATTAAGCCTCTGTTTCCTTCCCTTTTACTCCCCTCTATCTCCCTCATTAACCCCCTAAATCACCTTCATTCCCCTTTAAACCCTTCAGATACCCTTTTTTTGGTTTAATAACCCCTTTTCCTCTCTACCGTTACCTCTGTTTGGCCTCAAAATGCACTAAATTAAGCCAAAATACCCCTTTTCTTCATATAACAGGCTTAGCCCCTCTCGGCCCAGCCCTTTAAACCACTTCCCCATATGCCCGCACCCAAGACCAAGCACTTAAGCCTAGGTGCTTATCGCATTTTCTTTGTTCCACCTGTTTTTCCCCGATGCGATGGTCTTGTGTTCTATAGACCGAGGGGGTGTTCTGAGCCGTCGATATTTACAAGATCCGATGGTCGGCGCTCGTTCCACATCGTGCCCATCGCTTCTTCCTATTTACCTCCCCGATGGAGTATCAACCATCGATCTCCCCACCAGATCCAATGGCTATCGCTACATCGTGATATCGCCAATCGGGAGTTCATAAAGGTGCCACCCGCTTTCATCCCTGAATTCGATCCCCCGATTGAGTCTGAGCCGTCCATCCTGTGTGATCCAACAGTTCAGATCTCATCGCTCCTTGCTCGTTACACCGCATGTCTTCCCTTCTGATTGGATCTCCACCGTTGATCCTCTTCGCGATCCAACGGTTGGAGTTGAATCGCTCCATCGCCATCGAAACTTTAAAGTGTGTCACCCCTTGTTTCCCCCGAATGCGGTCTCCCGATGAAATCGCAACTGTCCATCTAAGCCGATCAACGGTCCACATCACATCATTCTTTTCATCCACCTTTCTTCATAGGAGCCTTTGTTATCCTCATCTTTTAACCTCCGTCGTCGATCTCCACCTGATATCGATGGTCCAAAAATAATCGCCCTCCGCCCATGACCGGGTCCCACATCAAGCCTCGTTTCATGGTATTTTCATAAATTTATTTTTAAATTGCCCAAACCTTAATACTTTGGGTTTTACGCTAATGCATTATTTCTCTGCTTCCACCACATTTTTCACCATTCCTCCATAGTTGTGCCACCACTCCATGGGCCTCCGCAACATTTCTACACCACTGCCCAGGTTTTGTGACAGGTTTATTTTATTGTGCAGAGATCACAGAGAGGTCGTTACAGCAGCGGAAAAATGAAACAGCAGAAGCGGTTTTTAAGGGATTTGGGCCTGTTAATTAAATATTTAGCGCCTAATCCCATGTCCGAAGGATTAAGGCACAGTTTGAAGACTAAAGAGTGCACCAGCAAGTCATGTCAGTGCTACATAATAGCAGAACTCATTTTCTCCATAGGTACACCTTCCTACAGCAGTCTCCATGCCTCCTCGAGCCCAGAAACAGTTAATTACTCTGACAGAAACTTCTTAAAGGCTGTCAGGATCACAGTTATGGAAGCATGGAGACCTAAAAGACATTTCAGTCACCTTACTTGCTTTAGAAGACAGAACAGAGGGCCTTATAGCCAGAAGGAGTTCACGAAACATCTGAGTTCAGTATTGGCCTGACAGAGTCTCCTAGACCATACCAAAAAGTACTTACATCGATGCAGGTGCCATTAAGAAGAGTGGGCACAAAATATTTCCCCACTCTGTCTTAATGAGATCCATTTAATGAATATCATCTACTCTTGTTATTCTGTTCTCCTATAAGAATCCCCAAGAACAAATTGTAAAAGGTTGTTGATCGGCTATCCGCGAATTGCAAGCTATTTTCTCTTGAGACATGTTATCTATGTAAAGTTGTAAGATAGGATGAGGAAGATGTTTTCAGGCTAAATATCAAGCTATTGGTAATTTTTTACTTGACTGGTGTTGCTTTTTAATATGACAAGCACATTTCTTTGGATCCTGATTTAAAGCAGCTGGTGATGCTTTCTATCTTTGTGTTTTATTTCATTTCATTACATTTCTTCTGGCACGCATCAGAAATCTGGCATAATATTTACCCTTGTTAGGTACCCTATGTTTCTACTCTCCTTTCCTTTAATTTTTTCTACTAAATGTGTTACCTAAGGGTTGATTTCAGTTAATTTAACCAGTGTAGTGGATGTCATTGCCTGCTAGCTGATGTATGAATTAACCAATCTGTTCTTAGATGTTCTTGTTAGGATTTAACTGAAAGAATTGGTAACACTGGGAGGTCTATAACTCTATCTCTATCTGACTAGGATCCTTTTCAATTAATTTCATCCTTCTAAGATCCCTCAATCTGGAGGCCGAAGCATTGAGAGTTCAAGGTCTCTCTCTGATCTCAGGTCTTTAACTTTGTGTTCTAAATCCTTAATGTTCCTTGTCTGAAGAGTTAGCCTTTGGATTTTAGATCACAGGTGTCTAATGGCATGTATTGTCCCTGGATCTGATTTCTAAAGGTCACCTTGGAGGTTTCCTTGCTTTCACCTTCTCTCTTACCATTTCATGCCACACTATCATCTTTAAGATCCAATGCTTTAGATGACTATCCCAACTAAAAGCCTGCATATTGAACAACAAGTAAATCCTTTCCTGACTCCATTGCCCAATGGTTTTAAATGTTCCCTAGATTATCTCTCATTTGCCTAAAATCTTCTTTTCTCATCCTTGTCTTATATTGAACCCTTATTTCCTAATTCCCAACAACCAAACCAATCAAACAAACAAACCAAGCTTCATAACTAGCCTAATATTTTAAATTTTAGCTTCAAAGATAAAAACCTTTGCTCATACAGAGAGATGCCTCTTTGGACCCAGGAGGGCTATATCCTGAGGTCTGAAAGTGGTTCTGATGTTGTCTCATATTTTTGTCTTGCCAATTTGGCCAAAACATGGGAACCCCAACATAATGGTGACTCCGCTAGGGACATGAGTGCATTTTATATTAGTTACCCTTAGGCACTCAGAAGACCCAAAATCTCTGGTCAGATTAGCATCTCATTGCTGATGGTGGACAATAGCTTGCTTCAAACAGTCAAATTCATCCACCTGGCGACTCCACACTCCATAATCCAAAAGACCTAATGACTCCACTAGTGGAGGACTCTGAACTGGTTGAGAATATGCAGTAGCCTTTTTTGTAGAAACATGGATCCAGACATGGATAGGGATACAAAGCTTGATGCTTTGTATGACCAACTCAATGGAATAGAAGAAATGTTTGGTAAAGTGCTGGATATGTATATGGCTAATATGAATGCAAATGATGATTATTTAGAATAGCCGATGCCTCTTCCAGAACAAGAACAAACTCAAGACCGAGAAGATGAGAAAGACATGTATGATGCTCAATAATCTATAGAAGACGAAGATGAAAGTGATTAGGAACTTCCTGATTGCTTACCTATGTCTTTTGTTACACTGACTAGAGAATATGAGGACCTAATATCAAAATCTAATAGGGAACGCTGCTTTGAGGAAACAAGAGACCACATAGAAGAGGCAGAATTTGATGTGGAAGAAGAGGCTCAAGAAAACATCCCGCCTCCAAATCAGCTAATACAAGAGAAAGAGGATTGTTGTTGTTCTGTCCATGATGAATGGGAAACCCCTCTTTTGATAGAATAAGAGATTGATCAGATATTAAACCAGCATTCCACCTTAGAAAATTTTTATAGAACACACACTCCTTCTCATTCATCTCCTGAGTTTGATTGTACAGATCTAGAAAGCTCCTCTGAGAATCAGAATGAAGAAAGACCTGCTGAGCGTCCAAAATGGTTGACTTGGTCGAGCAAACCTATTTATGACACTGATGGGGAGAGCTACAACAGTATAATAGCAGATGAAGATTTATTGAATCTTCATTCTTCTTTACCACAGATCATCAGTGAGACTGGAAACCAGCAACCTTCCTTTTCAGAAGATGAGGAGGAAAGAAAAGAAGAGATTCTTGAGCAAGATGAAAATAATGAGCCTTCTCTTGAAAAAGAGGAAGCAATGGAACAAACCACTGCTCAAGCATACATAGATCTTTTCACAGAGCTCTGCACATCAAAGCAGAATATATCAGAGCTCCAAGAGGACTCACCAGCAATGTACAATGATTCCTCTGGTTTGGAAGATGTAGGAGACACTCTACCCCAAGAGATTCTTCCTCTCAATCGAGTGGAAGAAGGAGAAATCCTAGTTGAAGCCTGCTTATCAAATATTCATAGCCAGGTATCATATCATGATCCTTATGCTCATTCCTACAAACATTTGAGGAAGGATGAAAGGTCTCTTTGAGCAGCATGTTGTGGACAGAAAGAAAATTTTTTGAAGCTGCTGACGAAGAATAGAAAGAGTGGGAACAACCCTGCCTATCCAGCCTGCTCAAAGAGTTGAGCAAGAAAGACCAGTCAAGGGATCACTTGATGGACTGGTTGCATTGGAAGACAATTTTTGTTAGCTAGACTTGTAAATAGTCTAGTTAAAGTAGGGTAGGTAGGAAAAGCTCAATAAAGCTTAGTCTGTGAGCATGTAGTTAGTTGTTTTAATTTCTGCAAAGTCCAGCAAACCAGATATTCTAATCCTGGCTTGACTGTTTTTCAATTTTTGTCTTATAATGTAGAGAAGAAATCTGTTAGACAGTCTAATCCTAGTAGATAGTAGTGTAGGTAGAGAAATTTATGAGGCCAACAGTCTAATCTGGTCGCATGGAGTAATAAGGGTAGAAATAGAATAGGTTTATTTTCTGTTTATAAAAATAAATGATGTGAAGGGTCTACTAGTCCAAATGCACCCAGAAGAAAAAATGTTACGACTAGTCTGGGTAGGTAGTTGTTTGGGAGAATGTTATTGCTGATGTAATGTCTTCATGATTTGTGGCAGCTGATCCAAGAGAAGAAAAGAATGAGTAAAGTACCAGGAATCTGACCTACACCAAAGATCATTTTCTGAATTCTTGACTCCTTCAAGAAGAAGCCATCACCATGTGGAGCCACTGTTAGCCCCCTATGAATTTTTTGACAAGCAAACAGGGGGCTAAAATGTTGGTTGAGCCTTCAAGGAATGCATTTCCTCTGAAAACACATCATCCTTGAAGCCTCCTTGTGCCTTTATCCTTTGCTAAATCCCTACTGTTGTTCCCATTATAAAGCCTCTCTCTTTGTGAAGAGAATGCACAAAAGGCCTCCTTTTCCTCTTATTCCATCTCCATTAAGCCTCCGTTTCCTTCCTTTTTACTCCCCTCTATCTCCCTCATTAACCCCCTAAATCGCCTTCATTCCCCTTTAAAACCTTCAAATACCCTTTGTTTGTTTTAATAACCCCTTTTCCTCTCTACTGTTACCTCTGTTTGGCCTCAAAACGAACTAAATTAAGCCAAAATACCCCTTTTCTTCATATAACAGGCTTAGCCCCTCTCGGCCCAGCCCTTTAAACCACTTCCCCATATGCCTGCACCCAAGACCAAGTGCTTAAGCCTGGGCACCTATCGCAATCAGAAGTTTCGTGGGTCACATTTTCTTTGTTCCGCATGTTTTTCCCCGATGCGATGGTCTTGTGTTCTCTAGACCGCGGGCGTGTTTTGAGCCGTCGATATTTACAAGATCCGACGGTCGGCACTCGTTCCGTGTCGCGCCCATCGCTTCTTCCTATTTACCTCCCCGATGGAGTATCAACCGTCGATCTCCCTGCCAGATCCAAAGGCTATCGCTACATCGCGATATCACCAATCGGGAGTTCATAAAGGTGCCACCCGCTGTCATCCCCGATTGCGATCCCCTGATTGAATCTGAGCCATTCGTCCTGTGTGATCCAACGGTTCAGATCTCATCGCTCCCTTCTCGTTACCCCGCCTGTCTTCCCTTCTGATTGGATATCCACCATTGATCCTCTTCGTGATCCAACGATTGGCGTTGAATCGCTCCATCGCCATTGGAACTTTAAAGTGTGTCACCCCTTGTTTCCCTCGATTGTGATCACCTGATGAAATCGTAACCGTCCATCTAAGTCGATCAACGGTCCACATCGCATCGTGCTTTTCATCCACCTTTCTTCATAGGAGCCTCTGTTATCCTCATCTTTTAACCTTCACCGTCGATCTCCTCCTCAGATCGACGGTCCAAAACTAATTGCCCTCTGCCCATGACCGGTTCCCACATCAAGCCTCGTTTCATGGTATTTTCATAAATTTCTTTGTAAATTTCCCAAACCTTAATACTTTGGGTTTTACGCTAATGCATTATTTCTCTGCTTCCACCACATTTTTCACCATTCCTCCACAGTTGCGCCACCACTCCACAGGCCTCCGCAACATTTCTACACCACTACTCAGGTTTTGCGATAGGTTTATTTTATTGTGCAGAGATCACAGAGAGGTCATTACAGCAGCGACAAAGTGAAACAGTAGAAGTGGTTTTTACGGGATTTGGGCCTGTTAATTAAATATTTAGCGCCTAATCCTGTGTCCGAAGGATTAAGGCATAGTTTGAAGACTAAAGAGCGCACCATCAAGTCATGTTAGCGCTACATAATATCAGAATGCATTTTCTCCAGAGGTACACTTTCCTATAGCAGTCTCCATGCCTCCTCGAGCCCAGAAACAGTTAATTACTTTGACAGAAACTTCTTAAAGGCTGTCAGGATCACAGTTATGGAAGCATGGAGACCTAAAAGACCTTTCAGTCACCTTACTTGCTTCATAAGACAGAAGAGAGGGCCTTATAGCCAGAAGGACTTCACGAAACATCCGAGGTCAATATTGGCCTGACAGAGTCTCCCAGACCATACCAAAAAGTACTTACAGCGATGCAGGTGCCATTAAGAAGAGTGGGCACAAAATATTTCCCCACTCTGTCTTAATGAGATCCATTTAATGAATATCATCTACTCCTGTTATTTTTTTCTCCTATAAGAATCCCCAAGAACAAATTGTAAAAGGTTTTTGATCGGCTATCTGCGAATTGCAAGCTTTTTTCTCTTGAGACATTTTCTCTGTGTAAAGTTGTAAGATAAGATGAGGAAGATGTTTTCAGGCTAAATATCAAGCTATTGGTAATTTTTTACTTAACTGGTGTTGCTTTTTAATATGACAAGCACATTTCTTTGGATCCTGATTTAAAGCAGCTGGTGATGTTTTCTATCTTTGTGTTTTATTTCATTTCATTACATTTCTTCTGGCACGCATCAGAAATCTGGCATAGGATTTACCCTTGTTAGGTACCCTATGTTTCTGCTCTCCCTGCCTTTAATTTTTTCTACTAAATTTGTTATCTAAGGGTTTATTTCAGTTAATTTAACCAATGTAGTGGATGTCATTGCCTGCTAGCTGATGTATGAATTATCCAATCTGTTCTTAGATGTTCTTGTTAGGATTTAACTGAAAGAATTGGGAACACTGGGAGGTCTAGAACTCTATCTCTATCTCACTAGGATCCTTTTCAATTAATTGCATCCTTCTAAGATCCCTCAAGCTGGAGGACGAAGCATTGAGAGTTCGAAGTCTCTCTCTGATCTCAGGTCTTTAACTTTGTGTTCTAAATCCTTAATGTTCCTTGTCCGAAGAGTTAGCCTTTGGATTTGAGATCACAAGTGTCTAATGGCATGTCCTGTCCCTGGATCTGATTTCTAAAGGTCACCTTGGAGGTTTCCTTGCTTTCACCTTCTCTCTTACCATTTCATGCCACAATATCATCTTTAAGATCCAATGCTTTAGATGACTAGCCGAACTGAAAGCCTGCATATTGAACAGCAAGTAAATCCTTTCCTGACTCCATTGCCAAATGGTTTCAAATGTTCCCTGGATGATCTCTCCTTTGCCTGAAATCCTCTTTGCTCATCCTTGTCTTATATTGAACCCTTGTTTCCTGATTCCCAACAACCAAACCAATAAAACAAACAAACCAAGCTTCATAGCTAGCCTAATATTTTAACTTTGAGCTTCAAAGATAAAAACCTTTACTCATATAGAGAGATCCCTCTCTGGTCCCAGGAGGGCTAGATCCTGAGGTCTAAAATTGGTTCTGATGTTGTCTCATATTTTGGTCTTGCCAATCTGGCCAAAACATGGGAACCTCAATAGGCTCTAAACACTCTAGCGCATACTTCATATACAATTTGTTTGCTACATGTAATGTAATGGTGCCAGCAAGTTTAGTGATCATGAAAAGGATGGTTCTCAAAGGAAAATCCCTGACATCCTAGATGTTTATTTTTTCGTCTTTGCTAGGTTCTGCCCCTGGATAGCAATACTGCATAAAATAATCCCTCACTGTCTCTCCTCCAACGGTAGACCCTGTGAGATAAATGGGAAAAAATCTCCTCGACAAACCTATGAGAAAATACACGTCCTCAACTATTATGGGAACCTCTTGATTTTTAATGTGAAATGCCTCTATCGTCGGATCCCATGCTCAAACTAAGAACTCCAAGAGTTCTATTTGTTGTCTTATTCCCGACAATTTGAAGTACTTAAGTAGTCCGCAATCTCTTAGGACTCTCACAGTATCTAGATCATTCAAGACAATAATATCTTGTTCCTTATGTTCTCTTTCCCTCCATGTAATCGTCATTATAATCCAATGGAAACCTAAAATACAACCATGAGATCCATTAGATTCCATTCATTGCAAAAAACTAGGCAAATTTTGGGCACAACATGAAAACCAAAAACTTGAATTGTGCCCAATGCACTCCTTGGGCTGAGACAGTGCTTTGCATATGCAGGTACCCTTCACTATACCTGCTATGCAAAGCAGGTTTCGACATTCAGGGGTCTGTTGCCCTCATTTTGGGCAGAATTTACCCGAGGGGCCTTAAAACCCTAAAAAATTGCAGAAATTGGAGATGAAATGAATACCAAAGGGAAGATCAGGTTCATGCTACTAACCTAGATCAAATGATGAAGAAATTCATCCACATAAATGACCGCAATCGACGACTGAAATTTGGGGAAAAAATCAGGTTTAGAGCTCCAAAATGCAAATGATAACTATGGAATGGTAAAAGTTAATAGTGAACTACTTTTTATAGTCATTTAATTATTTGCAAGTTATATTTATTGCTATGACTATGGTTTTATTATGTTTTTATCATGAAACATGTATTTTTAATCCATTTGATGTTGCTTTGAAATAGGACATACAACTGATGAACATATTAATCGTGCAAATTTATTCAAAGAATGACTTGACCAAAAAGCATACTTTTTTCTCCTTATTTTTCGAGCTTTGATAAAAACGAAAAAGGATTTGAAGCGCACTTTTATCTCTTTTTTGAGCTTCGATAACAACGAAAAAGGAACCCCTAGAGTCTTCTTTCAGCTCTTTTCAGATTCCGATAATGTGAAAAGATTTTTGAGCACTTGTCTTTTCGAGCTCATTAAAGTAAATGAATTGATATCTACTCATTATAAGTTTAACCCTTTTCCAGACTGAGATAAATTATTTACGAAAAAGGAATACCTTGGTTAAACATGACCAAAGAGGTTCTTTTAGATATTATTTTAGAATTTTTCGGATCTGAGAGACAAATTTACGAAAAAGTACTTATGGATTTTTATTTTGTCCTCTTTTTCAAACTCTCTAAATATGAAAAAGGACCGGGCTATCACTGTCATTAAGCTCGTTAAAACATAAAATAGCGACGGGCTTGTCGATCATGGCAAGAATCAAGCTTCATTCATTGCTAGACTCATTAAATTATTAAATAGAGATACTTTATTCGCCCGAAGGGTTGATTTATAGATGAAGCAAATGTTATCCTCCTCAAGCTTGTTAAAAAATAAAGAGGTACTAGTCGACAAATGACCGGGGAAAATTTGGGAAAAGTGAGCAAAATTTCTTTTTGGTAGCAAGTCGCTATTGAACGACACTTCTTTCACTCCATGTTTGTGACTATTTGGGTTGGGTAATCATATTGATGGTTCATTCACACCTATGGTTCATCATACCTTCACTTCGGTTTTGGGTCAATGCTGCCAACTCATCACAGTATTGCCGATATGTTCAAGAGAAGTGATACAGTGATTTAAAACTCATCCTTCTTCAATACTCGTAAACCTTCATTCTCTTGATCGTCATCCCTGAAAATTTCTATATCAAGTCATACCCTTGTCTCCGAAATCAGTAACTCCTATTTTGTAATAAGGTAAGTTCTTTTTGACAACAAATCAATATCTAGGAAGTTCACTTAGAAATATCAGATACCATGAGGCTTGTTATAGCATCGACAAGATCCTCGCTTCTCGACCTTTTACCAAAATATTTTGTTTGGTGTTCGACATCAAATCATCTATTCACGCCTTACGAAATGTACTGCAGTACCTTGAGGGCCATTTTCATTAATGGTGGTTCTCTCACGTTTGTTAACAACTCACATCATTGGCTGGTAATCAAACGACGTCTTTTCATGTTCGACTAGAGATCATATATTCACATGGCTAGACTTGTACCTGAATGATCAAGTGAACGAGATAAGAATACCCCGGATCTAGTTTCATCCATCCGGGCTGCGATTTCAAGATTTTTGTACACATCATCTATATGGTGACCTTACATATATATTGTCATCCAAACACGAGCCTAAATCTATAGGCATGTCTGCATCTAGGCAACATTCCAATGAAGACGACTTTCGGAATTATGTACATGTTATTAGATTGTATATGTGTTGAATATGGGAATTCTTACCCTCAGCAATTATGATCAAAGAGGATATATAATGATGTAATGTATTGTAAGATTGATGTAGGTGACCACTCCACTTCGTTTCCAGGCTCATCACAGTGTAAAGCATCTCAATCAAATTTTTTTATTATTTGGATCTCATGCTTTAGGGGGAAATTGTTATAGGTCAATTTGGGCACCATTCCCAATGACCTGGTTAACTGGGCATCATCTCCAAGACAAATTATCAAGGTTATATCATTCCCTATCATTTCATTTTCTACATGCCCTAAAACAAAATAAAAAACAAATCAAGCAAGACTTTCAACAAGCAAAGGTTTCCAAGGTTTGAAGCTTATTATATACCATATGAGAGCTCACCAACGCAGGCTCTAAGGGGCCTAAGTGTGTTTCATATGCAAGTAGCCCCATGCAAGGCTTCTATGCAAATCACTTCTCGACATTCAGAGATGCGTTGGTCACATTGGGAGAAAAATTCTCATTGTTCCGGAATCTCCACTTGGCCAGTGCCTTCTAGAAGAGTTCACATGTGTCAAGCTTCAGATCCAAGTGTCCATTTGACATCTACATGACTGGAAACATGTATTGCCTATTATTGGAAATTCATTGATTGTAAAACAACCTACATTTCATCTATAAATTGAGCACAGATCTAAGTGCTTGAGAAGGAATAATTTGAGTAGAGAGATGTTGGAGGATTTTTAATTGAGAGATAGATTTGTATAGCTGCTGCTAGAAATATTTATACTGTGATGAGGCTTGGGGACATTGCTGGAAGGGTCACTTCAAATCAGTCACTAGGTTGTAACCTCTCCTTCTATCATCAATAAATAATACTGCTTATGTTTCCCTATATGCATCTGTATTGGCTTTGATTTTCCATATTGCAAGATCTTAGTTGATGTATATGGTTTATGCTTTACTGATTTAGCTAACTAGATTGAATAGATATCTATATTATAGCATCTTCTATTGTTTTAGTGTTCTTTCTTGCAGGAAGCATTCAAAACAAAACCGCTTGAATTTGAAGTTGCAACAGAAGTGACAGAAGGAGCCATTTGGAAGAAACTGATCAAGTAAGCCTCCAATCTTCTCTTTGTATCTATTCTGAGTTAGGAAAAATAGTCGTATAGCCTTTCACCTATTGTTCTAGACTATCACTTGTCTAGGAAAGCGTGATTTATCCATAATTCACAATTCTGGCCCAACACCTTCCTTGCTACCCTTGATTTAGATATGAATCTTGTAAAAAAAAACAAAAAATTCTCCAATTTGTAAAAAATATGCACATGCAAACTGAACTCAAAGAATTATAGTGACAATGCACTTACAATTTTCTTAAATCTTCTTGAAAACACTCCCTTTATCCTTGCTTATTGACCCTCTCTCAACTCACAGGCAACACATTGTGAAAAAAATGAGATGCAAGTCGCTTTTTTATAACCCTCGGACACTTTTCCACATAGGTCATGTCTGGAAAATCGGGACACGATTGGAATCGCTTTTCTAGACATGAATTCGTAATAATAATGTCTGATTCGATGGATTCGGGACACGTGGCTTCAGAAGTACGAATGCATTTTCTTAGGTGAAAAGATAAACTGGGGAAGAGATGATTGCCACAGGTTTAATTCATCTGTTAAATCTAAGAAATTTTGTTTTAACCAATTTTGGAGTTCGAATAAATCGAAATCACAATTGGTTTCTGCAACTTTATAATGTTGGTTTAGCAGCGGTTCATGGTCTAATTCAATAGGAGGAGGAAGCATGGGATTATCAGTGTTCTTGAATTTCTTTTTTGAAGACATAGTTGCAAGGGAAACGAAAAGGATTGTATTTGTTTGTTTTTTGGGTAGCATAAGATGTTCTCTAGCTTTGAAATTTGGTGGAGGAGATAGAACACATGAGATCTCCAAGACTGAGAAATCATTCAGAGAAAATATACCCGGAGCTTAAGTTATTCAAATAATTAATTATTTTAAATGGAGCCTACGTTAAAACTTAGGGAAATAAAATAATTAAAGTGAATTAATTTAAACATGTGGGTGAGAATGTTCTAAGTGATGAAGATCAAGTATTTTCTAATATTAGCCATCGATTAGAGATTAGATCATGTCCATTGATTCATCAAGAATAAACATATAAAAGAAGGCTTGAGGGCCAATTGGAGAACACACACACAGTGAGAAACACTTGACCTAAGTGGAAATTCTGGGGCGCGGTTTGCTGAGAATTTTAGGGTGAGATTATAGTGTAGAGGGGTATTTTGGTAGTGGGACTTCAATCTAAGGCTAAGAATAAAATTACAGAAAGGAAGAGCAGCACTAGGAGAGACAACACAGCACATGAGAGGATGACGTAGAGCCAAAAGGGTGACGCAGAGCCAGAAGGGGTGACACAGTCACTCAAGAAATTGCACTGGGGTTTCTGTGGGGAAGATCAAGCATAAATTCAACTGATTGATTACTGAGATTCACAAGGAGGGTGACAGAACCAGTAGAGGAGGTGACATAGTCTCAGCGCAGAGCTTGTTGTGGCCATCACTGCACAACACTGGGGACAACACAGCCACCTGTGTGGTTTCTTCATTTTGCTATTGGATCAGCCGAAATATTTGTCTCTAGATAGAGGTACTTCTACCGAGATTTTCTCTTTTGGGTGAGCTAGATTTTGCACCATAGATTGTGTTCAAAAATTTTCTTAATAGTTAAACCCTCTATTGTTGGATCAGGTTTCCTGCATTGGGTTTTTTCGGGGAAATTTATCCAAAAATAAGTGTGTCCTTTTTCTGAATGTTTTATTTATTTTTTAGTACTTGATTTGTATAGTTGTGTAGGTTGCATTGTATTTACATTAATATTTTCTTGATGTATTAAAAAAAAAACTTGTTAAATTAATGAAAACATGTAGGTAATGTAAATAAAATTTCTGTTGTAGGACTTCTGTAACGAAGATTCAGAAATTTTCACATGGTATTAAATTTGTTGCAGATCAAGTAGATCTGAAACCATCAATGAAAGGAAAAAGAAAAAATTTCTGTAAAAAGGCAGTTGTCCCGAGTGACAGTGCTGAACTGGAAAGAGGCACGGGAAGGGGTGACATAGTCACCAAAGGGGCTCACGCAAAGCTTGCATCAACCAGCTAGAGTGAAGTTATAGATGCACCAAAGGCAGCGTAGTGTTTTTTGGGCCAGTGCAGAGGTTTTGAGCCTCAATTTTTCCAGTTTCCATGGCTAGAAGTACAGTTCGCTTTTCTTCTGGAGTTGCTGGTGGGGCATTGTTTCTGTTGGTGCATAAAAATGTCTAGTGGGGCAGTGGAAAAGAATAGGGAAATAGTTCCTCAGAAGACTTCTTGCCAAGAACTCTAGTTCTAGTGTTGATCAACAACAAAGAGTGATCGGAGAAGAGTGTTTCGACATTAGTTGGAAGAAGGATTTCCATAAAGGAAATAAATTTTCATAGGGAGCTTGTTCCTTAGAGGATTTAAAGTGCCAAAGAAACCCAGATTCAAGTTTTGCTGGGGCAGTAGAAAAAGAGGGAGAAGAGAACTAGTTTGACATTTTCTTGTTGAGCAGAGATGGCCACACATGAACTGAGGGATCAGGACAGGTTGGATGGAGCATTTGATTTTTTCATATGGAAGGCCAGGGTCCTATCAGTTTTGGATGAACATCGCATCAAGGATCATGTCTTGAATACAATTTTTTTCCATGTTGATGTTGATCCTCTGAAGAAGTATGAAGAGCCCAAGTGAAGGAAAAACACATGATCATGGACGAAGTCAAGGATAATGTAATCCCACATATTGCTAAGAAGAAAAAAACAAGTAAAGTGTGGACTTCCTTGACCACTATCTACCAGGGAAATTCCATCCAGCGTAAGATGCTACTTGAGAACCAGCTGAGATTGTTTTAGATGCAAAAGGGAGAAGAGATTGACCCCTTCCTTATCATATTGTAAGAGATCCAAGATTAGTTAGCTTCTGTAGGGGCTACACCAGATTGTGGTCTTATGGTCAAGACTGCTCTAAATGCAGTCTTTGAAGACTGGGAGAACTTTGTCCAAGGTATTTTGGGTAGGGCCACTCTTCTAGACTAGGAGGAGATGTGGGTAGCTCTTCGAAAGGAAGAGATCAGAAGGTTGACCAAGGCCGGAAGCAAATACACCGGGATCAATATCAAGAAGGAGGAAGAGGAAGATGTGGCTCTTGCATCTAAGGGATAACATGGGAAATAGAAAAGGAAGAAGAAGTACCTCTCAAAGGTAATATTCTTCAGGTGTGGAGAATTGGGACATTTTTCCACATAGTTCCCTCTGAAGAAGAAGGGAAAAGAAGAATCTGACTCAAAGGCTGCTATAGCGAAGGATGATAATGGGGATGATGATGATTGTGCCATGAGTGCTCATTTGCCTCGAGAGAAGGGGTGGGTGACATTGATCTTTATTTCTTTGAACTACAGTAAGGGCAGGATCAATGAGGTACCCAAACTCTTGGATCACATATGAGCTACGGGTTCTCTTAATGACAATAGTAGAGTGACAAGTATCAGTTGGTACGAGAGATGATGGAGTGACAGTGGAAGAGCTACAACTCTAAAAGTATAAAGAAATGTAGAGCAAGGGCAGCAACAGTAGCGCAGTGCACAGAGGTGCATCGTAGTGCAGAACAGTGCTTATGCAATGCAAAGCAGCAACATCATAAAGCATCAGAGGGTAAGCACAGATTAGTAGTAGAGGGAGCTTCACCTTCGAGATGCATCTAGACTAACTTGTATGTCAAGTTTTTGGGATGTATTTTTAGTTTCTTAACTCTTAGCAACTGAGTTGCAGTGCAGTAGTTAACAGTGATAGTGATATGGGCAACATGATTCAAAATTTGAGAGGGAGCTGCAGTACAGATGAGGCAGTGACAAGTGGAAACGTCATGGGAAGCAGTACAAAAGGCATCAACATAGTGGATGAGGGGTAGGAGCCAAGTGTCAGCGGCACAGAGGACCAATGTCATGGATCAAGGTGATGCTTCTAGTATTGAAGTATTGCTAGAGCACATTCCTTATTAAGTGGGAGTGTTGATTTTTTTGTAGCACTGGATGTGCTCTAGCTCTGAAATTTTGTGGAGGGGCTAGAACACATAAGATCTCCAGGACCCAGAAATAGTTAGGAGAAATTCCACTCGAAGCTTAAGTTATTCAAATAATTAATTATTTTAAATGGAGCCTAAGTTAAAACTTAGGGAAATAAAATAATTAAAGTGAATTAATTTAAACATGTTGGTGAGAATGTTCTAAGTGACGAATATCAAGTCTTTTCTAATATTAGTCATCAATTAAAGATTATATCATGGTCATTGATTCATAAATAGGAAAAGTATAAAGGAAGGCTTGAGGGTCAGTTGCAGAACACACACAAAGTGAGCAACGCTTGAGCTAATTCGAAATTCTGGGGCACAGTTTGCTGAGAATTTAGGAGCGATCTTGTAGTGTAGAGAGGGGAAGTTCGACAGCAGGACTTCAGTCCAAGGTCGAGAATACAATTGCAGAGAGGCGGAGCAACACCAGGAGAGACAGAACAACACCTGAGAGGGTGACATAGATCCATAAGGGTGACACGGAGCTAGGAGGGTGACGCAGAGCCAGAAGGGTGAAAAGGAGCTAGAAGGGGTGATGTAGTCACTCAAGCAACTGCGTTGGGGTTTATATGGGTTTGATCAGGAAAAAATTCAACAGATCGATTACTGAGTCGAGAAGGCTCACGTGGAGGGTGACACGATCACTAGAGGAGGTGACGTACTCTCAGCACAAAGCTTGCTACAACCATTGTTGTGCAACAATGGGGACAACGCAATCACCTATGCGGTTTCTTTACTCTATTGTTGGATCTGCCAAAATTTCTGTCTCTAGATAGGGGTACTTCTACTGATATTTTATCTGTTGGGTGAGCTTAATTTGGCACCCTAGATTGTATTCATAAATATGATTAATAATTAAACCCTCTATTGTTGCACCGGTTTTACTGCATTGGTTTTTTTCGAGGACATTTGTCTGAAAATAAGTGTGTCCTTTGTCTAAATGGTTCATTTACTTTTCAGCACTTTATCTATATAGTTGTGTAGGCTGTAGTGTATTTACATTAATATTTTCTTGATGTATTTAGAAAACAACTTGTTAAATTAATGAAAATATGTAGGTAATGTAAATCATATTTTTGTTGTAGGATTTATATAGCAAAGATTCAGAAATTTTCACAGTATTTACCCGGAGATAGCTTGATTTCCTTTGTTGTGTGAAAAATGTGGTGGAGATCTTCAATTTGGCTTGTTGCTAACAAAATTTTCTTCAGCTCTGTGACTAGTATGGTGTTTTAGTTCTGCAAATGGTTACAACAACAATGGGATGGATAGACAGGTCGTTAGTTAATTTCTTTTGTTTAAACAAATGAGCTTTAAACCTTCAAATAATGTAATTTATTGGTGAATTTATCTGTTATGGAGGAGCGGGGGAAGGAAAGAGCTGACACTTGGTAGAACAGGAGTGGTGGTGAGTTTTGGCGGGAGTGGAGTCAAATTTCTTTTGAATCAGTGAGAGTGGTTTTCGAAGGGGGGGGGGGGGGGGAACTATTTGTGGATTTGGAGCAACAGGGTGGGAAATGCATGAAGGGAGGAATGTGGTGAAGGTGGTATTTAGGGAATTCAGCTTTTTGCACCCCACCCCGTTGAATAAATGTTGGATGGGCTTGGGGGGTGTGAAGCGTCATGAGCTATAAATTTCTTGGAGCACAGATCAGGATGTTTGAATATGGAGGAATTTTAATAGTAAACGAAAAGAGGTCTTTTCGAATGTTTTTCAATATGATTTGTTGCTAACCCTATTTTAATGATCACAGTAATCGTGTTTTATTGCTAATAATATACAATTAAACTATTAAATCATTTCATAATTAAAATTTTCTCTCCATTACTTTGGGGAATGTAATTTTTTCTATTTTTTTTATTTTTTTTATTTATTCTATCCCCTTTTTATTTTTATTTTTTTCATTTTTTCATTTTTTTTTTGGTCTAGCATTTTTTTCTTTTTGTTTTTTTTTTTCTTCTAAAAATGTCTAACTTATCAAAACCAAATATTTTACAACATAGGGCACCCCATAGCTTTCTAGAGTTAGAAGTTACTACCTCATGAGAGGTTGTACCACATATACGACAAAGATATGTTGGCCATCATGCATGCACTAGCTAAGTTCAGAGAGTACTTGGTGGGGAATAGGTTTTGGGTGATGACTGACCAAAGTAGCATCAGCCACAACAGCCTCAAAGGTAGCAGAAATGGGTGAGCAAGCTTGAGGCATATGAATTTGACATAGAGTATGTCAAAGGGAAGCATAATGTGGTGTCAGATGCATTATCTAGGAGGCCAGTTTCCCTTTCATTGATGAGTATTACTCCAGATTGGAGCGCTCAACTACTAGTGGAGTATTCCAAGGACCGATTTGCATGTGATGTAATTGATGGGATGGTGACCGATGATAGGTACTAGGTGATGAATGAGGTGATATATTACAAGGATCAGATCTACTTGGTGGCCAATTCCCAGTTGTGGGAGAAGATACTACAAACTGCTCATGACTCACCTTTGGCAGGACATCAGGGGTACACCAAGACCTTCAGGGTCATCCGAGAGAGTTTTGTGTGGAAGGACCTCAAGGATGATGTTCTGTGGCATATCAGTGAGTATAATACATGCCAGCGGAACAAGGGTGAGTTTTCACACCCAACAGGTTATTGCAGCTTCTTCCTATTCCAGAAGGGAAGTGGGAGAGTATATCTATGTATTTCATTATCAGGTTTCCCACAGTACAGGTTAAGGATTGAATTTACGTGGTGGTGGACTGATTGCCAAATTTTTCACACTTATTCTCCATCTCGACCTAATACATGGCCTCACAGGTGGTCGATTTGTTTTTCAAGGAGATTTTTTGGCTACATGGTCTTCCCAAGACCATTGTTAGTGATCAGGACAACCATTTTATGGGAGGATTTTGGCAAGACTTGTTCTGGTTGGTGGGCACGAAGCTCACCCCTAGCACGAGCTACCACCCTCAGACAAATGTACAGATCGAGATATTTAACAAGTTACTGGAGGGCTACTTCAGTAACTATGTGACATGGTAGTAATGGGCATGGATATGGTGACTACACATGGGGGAGTACTGCTACAACACTATACATCACATGTCTATAGGTATGTCTCATTTTCGCGCATTGTATGGATAGTATGCTTTATCTTTTTCTAATTTCATGTTTGGAGACAGAAAGACCCCAAGGGCCAAAGATTGGATCCAGGTGAGTCAGGACATCTTCAGGGCTCTCATGGACAACATGAGGATGGCCTAAAACCAATAGAATATTAATGCAGACGGGGGCCAAGTGGAGAGACAATTTTCGGTTGGGGGCTTATTTTTCCTTTGACTTCAACCTTACAGGCAGTCTATGCTCCATAAAAAGGGGAATGAGAAGCTCAATACCCTCTTCTATGGGCCATACAAAGTCACTCAAAAGGTAGTGGAGGTGGCTTATGAGTTGGAGCTACCCACAGGGAGTCGAGTGCATAACATTTTCCATGTATCATGCTTGAAGAAGCCCTTGGGATAGTGGGTGACAACAGCCACTGAGCTACCCCCTATGGATGATGAGGATAACTTGGTGCTATAAATGGAGGTCACTTTGGATTCTAGAGAGAGGCACTTGAGGAACAGGGTGTTCAAGGAATTCTTGATTTGATGGAGGAACCTTCTTGATGAAGATGCCACTTGGCAGGGGGATTAGACCCTCCAGCATCCATCACTGCAGTTTCTTGAGGACAAGAAACATCTTAGGCAGGAGGATTGTAATATTCCTATTTAGTAATTATGCTAACCGAAATATCAATTTTTGGCCAGTTTTGATAATATCACATTTTTGACTTAGGAGATGTGGGTTTAGAGGCCCAAAATTAGACTTAGGAAACTATAAGCCTGCAAAAATTAGACTAAGGCCAAATATTGCGGTGATAGTGGAGAATGGGGCCCAATGAGAAGGAACTGAGACCCACATGGAGGCAGCACAATCATTGGTGTGTATTGGAGGCTAGAGGCACGAGGGGGGGGTGGGGGGGAACATTGGGAAGACTTGGACAAAAAGGAAGCATGAGACTCATTTTGTGAATTTTTCATTTCATATATTTTGAATTTTTTTATTGACAGAGCACGCTTGAGCAGTGAGCCAAGTATGCATGTGTTGTTCAACACATGAGTGTCTTCGAGCGCAGATCCCAACCTTTTCTTCGGTGGACTTTGAGTGCCAACCCAAGGAAGGTGCTTCACCATAGTCCGATCAATTCAGCAACAAAGATCCTCTTCTACAACGTAGTCCCTTCATTATCAGCACAAAGGTCGTGCAGTCTCTTGAGGGAATCACTCCGAGAGGTGGGGAGTTATTATGGTTTTTGCAGGAGATTTGGTGGGAAGTCTTGGAGCCTTCTAACAAGGATTTTCCATGAATTTCAGTGGAATCTAGTAGTAGAATTATCAGGAGGCCCAAATTTCTCAATATTTCAAGGATCCAAGCCCAAAAGGGCCAATTTTTGGGTTCAATATTTGTAGAAATTACACAGCATATATGTATATAATGGATTCAATACGATCTAACAATGTGCTAAAGCTAGATACTGAATCACTTCTACAAATCAATTGCAGAATTAAAAACATAATCACCAATCACATGAAGCAAAGAAGAATCAATCAAACCACAACAGAGATAATTTCTCAGGGAAATCTTGCTACTCAAAACCCCATTATCTTCTATTGTATATTCAGCATGGATACATAAAAAAATTACATACAACTCTTCTCACAAGAGCCTCTTGTACTCAACTAATTGTCTCACACTATCCTGGACTAAACTGACCAATACTTAGCCAATTCTCAGCGTCTAAATAGCTTGCCTTGCTTGCGCAATTCATGTGGAATGAAATCCCTATTCTTTAGTAATTTTTGGCCTTCCTTGACTTTTCAAGGATCATAGGTAATCCAATGGGTGTTTGGTTGCATGGGTGCAGCCCAATAATCCTACAACTAATAGTCAACATACCTTTCACCTAGATCTCAACTGGGTCTCCACTGGAACTGACATGCATGTAGCTAATAATAGTAAATGCTCAGTTGCATGTGAGATCACTGATTGTGAATTAAATAATATTTAATTCACTTGATATCTTGCTAGTGTATCAAACAATTACAACTATCACAGCTGAATTTAACTCACTTAACTAAGTTAAACTGATTACAACCTGCATTAACTAATGCACCATTGCACTTCGAACTCATTTGCAACTAGAATTACTTTGCATGCCTCACCAACTACCCTCAACTTGAAATTCATGAGATAATTGATTTTATCACACTCAGTTAACTATTACAATTTATTTTGAGATTATATTACATTTTATTATAGATCTTAATTAAGGGATAACAAAAATAAAAATGCACCAAATTTAGTCCACACCAGTGTAGGTGCTGCTAAGGCTTGTGGTCCCACACTAGTGTAGGTACTGCTTGGACCTCTTGATCCCACACTAGTGTAGGTGCTACAGTTTCTTGTTGTAATTCAACACTTCCGCTCAACAAGAAATGGTTTATCCTTCACCCCGATCCTGTCTCTATGGTATTCAAATTTTCTCCTAGTGAGCGCCTTCGTTAGAATATATGCATCTTTATCTTTCATGGGAATGCATTGAAGTAACATTATGCACCTTTTCACACAATCTCTGAGATGGTGGTACCATATATCTATGTGCTTTGATATATCATGAAACACAGGATTAACCGAGAGTTTAATGCAACTCTGGTTATCACAATGTATCACTGTCGGATCCATCTGAGAACCAAACAAACCAACCAAGATATTTCTCATCCAGATGGCCTCACATGTAGCTTGACTTGTTTCCATGTACTCTATCTCCACTAAACTGAGTGCCACATATCGCTTCTTATTGCTGTACCAAGAAATCGTTGTCGATAATATGATGAAGATTCCTCCTGATGTGCTCTTTCTGTCTGATGGACTGCCTACCCAATATGCATCCATGAAGCTTTGAAGCTTCCCTCCCTTTTTCTGTCTATACCACAATAGATACTCTGATGTGCCCTTCAGGTATCTCAAGACATGCTTCCCCACCTTCCAAAAGAGCTTGGTAGGCTTAACCATAACTTGACTCAGTTGGTTAACTATGTAGCAAATGTCTGGTCTAGTGTTCACTAAGTACATCAGTGAACCAACTAACTACATGTAGATAGTAGCATCCACTACCTCTCTAGAAGTAGCATCCTCTTTCCTCCAATTTCCTGGAAGAGGAGTGTCCATGTGTTGCAGATTTCCACGTGAAACTTACCCAGTATGTCTTTGGCATACTTGCCTTCAGAAACAAAAATTTCACCATCCCGCTACCATATTTCCAAACCAAGGAAATAATGAAGGAGTCCCATGTCCTTAATTTCAAACTTGTTTGAGGTAAATCCCCTCTACAGACAGACACGATCCCACTAGCCCTAGGGTGGGTCTAGCCACAAATAGAACAAGCTATAATATTGATTCCTAGTTAACGAATGGATAGAGATTCGATAGATGACTTACTGGAGGTCCTATGTTGTTGTTGTCGAAAAAGAGTGGCTACCTCTCGCTCCTGGTTTGACAGATCACGACCCGCTTGCTTTCATGCTCGAAAACCTATACACACACAAGAAACAACGACAATATACAACATACTGATTCACATTCGTAAATATTAGTCAGTCGAAGAGGACTAAACCAATTGCATTAAATAACCAACATAACACAATGATGGAACCAACACCATAGTCGAGTATATTAATAAATGAAAGGAAGAGTACAACCAAGCTTCGACGTTGTGGTCTCCTCCAACAGGGTTCAAGTGGAGCGCATCTCACAAAGGCTCGTTGGGAATTCAGACGGGACTCTCTCTATGGAGTTCTCCTTGGTTCTACCTTCTTAATAGAAATTACTCAGCTATAGTGTTCTTCTCCAAGTTCAGCTAGCTTTCATAAAGGGAGAAGGCCTATTTTTATAGAGGGAGAGGGAGAGGTTAGGATCCCTATAATTATGGAAGGGAGACCTATCTTCAAGGATTGTTCCATGGCAGGTGGAAACCATTGCCTAAAGAGGGAGATCCGTGGATGATCAACTTAACCACTTCTAGTGACTCATCCCTGAGGTGGTTAGAAGGAAACTTCCACCTCTGATTTTTTAAAAGCATTCCTAAAATAGCTTGATGCAGGAATTGCACTGAGATATAGCGCTAGGTGGTGCGGGATCTAGCGCAAATCTTCCACATCAACACGAGGGGTGAACTGGCTACCCGCGCCAAGGCCAAAACATAAGTTTTATGTGATTTTTTGAGGAAATTTCCAATAGGATAAATGATGTCCTTATGTAGAAGGATGTAAAGAAGGTCTTTGAAAAGTATGACACTACTCACAAGTCACGGGAATGACCCTCCAATATGCAGGGAAAGGGATTGCAAGGACGGTGAAAAACTGTTGTGTAACAGATGCCCCCTAAAGCATGAGGTCCGAGAGAGAGGGAGGGGTGAAATACTTTATGAGAACGTGTTTGACCCAAACACTGCTGTCAGAAAACCTACTAGTCCAAATACAACTGATATCTCTTATACATGATATGCGGCATGGGTTCAGCCATCCATAATAGAGTACATAAAAAGTGAGATATGAGGTATGGACACAGCCATATAGCTAGGGATAAACAAATAGACTTAGGTATGGTCGCAACCATCCAATCATAAGATTCATGCAATAATTCATAGTAATCCACAAAGAACCCACAGCCTGGATTTCATCAGACAAAACCCAGGGTTTTGTGCTCCATCTCGACCCGAACAAAGTACAAATTCGAGCATGCGAATATGTGAGCCGAAGTTGAACATGCAAGAAAATCATTTGATTACCATCCAATGATGAAAGTCATTAACAGACACGACAGAAACCACCAATAATGACAATGGCTCTCAAGGTACGAAAGGTACAATCCACGGAATGTGAATAGTGATCTGACGTCGAACACTCGCAGAGTCAATCGATCGAAGGCTAATGATGTGGACCTTGCGTCGAATGCAAAAAACCTGCCATCGAGGCATGCGGGCTCCAACGTACCAAAAGGAGTCTCTAGATCAGATTCTTGGATAATGAGATGAAGTCGACAGGAAGTGACCTGATCGATGGTGGGCCATAATGTTTCCAACATCATCGACACAAGATAGAGAATATGATGTTTTTGAATCAGGACCAACAGAGAATCAGGGGGAGGTTGAAAATTTCAGAGGCAAAAATTATCTTGAACATATCGGTGACACGACACTGGATTTGGTAGTATTTGACATCAATGGACCTGAAGTCATGGTGACATAGCAAAGAGCAAATGAGCGGTCAAAAGAGATTACCCAAACCCATGCAGGCAAAAAAATGACAAAGTGAGATGTCCCCAACCCGACACGAATGCAGACAAGTGCCATGTTCAAGAGCGACATACTGCCAACACGACTACATTCTGGTTCCATTTTCCTCCACCATTTATAGCAAGTACCCCAATTATTTTTGAAAAAAAGCTTGAATGGGATAGCATATGCTTGCGATGTAAGTTTTTCCTTCCAAAAAAATCCAACCCAATACATTTTACAAGCCCTAGGAAGGAGGAACTTGGACAACGTCATAACGACAGAGTCCAATGTCATTAGTTTTTAACGATTATAACGAAGGGATAACTAGGCATCTTTTCATGTTTAGAGAGTTTGAAAAGAAAGCGGAAAATAAAACTCCAGCAAGGCCCTTTTCGTAAATAGTCTCTCAGATCCGAAAAGGTAGAAAACACCATCTAAGAGAACCTCTTAATCGTGATAGGCTAAGGTATTCCTTTTTCGTAAATAATATATCCCAGCCTGAAAAGGGGTAAACGTATACTGGGTATATATCGTTTCGCATCCATTTAATGAGTTCAAAACGATAAGCATGATGGAGGGGCATTGGATTTTAGCCAGCAATGTGAAAGATTTTTCACATGTTGTGGCTAGATGGGTTTAAAATTCATTGACTGTTGGGTCAAAGCTAGTTTTACTGAGAGGGTTGGATCTCTTAACAATTTGTTTAATTTATTTTTGTAATAAATTGGAAACTATATTTAGAGATACAGTTGTTCGAAAAGGTGTTAGATTTAAGGGATATATTAGGTAATTAGGATTTTGAGGATTCGATCCCAATTGAGGAGGTCAATTGTTATGAAAGAAAAGATATAAATGTAACCTCAGCAAAGACAGAATTCAGATTTGGCCGTAGAAGAATTAGATTGAGAGGTTTTGCCTCTGTGTGAATAAAATTGCAAAACTTTTAACTATTTGTTGTTACTTGGCAATCCCCAAAGGATTCATTCCTTTGAATTCACGAATTCTGTGTATCAACTAGAAGTAATTGATCTCTGTGCTAAAGAGGGTTTTTGAGTCATCTATGTTCTGTGTAGAGATTGAGCAAAATTTAGATATGTATTAAACCTCTATGTAAAGAACTCTAGAGAGTTGAGTAAACTCAGATTTTCTTGATTAAGATCGGATTTGTAATGAGTCTATATTGTTAAGCTAAGGCGAAGAAGGAAAGGCTCTGAGAGAAGCGCGGTTAAAATCAGAACGCAGTGCAAATTTCTGTGGTTTGAGTCCAATTTAAATTAAATTTTAAGGTTGAGCGGTTTTAGGGAAGAAACCACTGGTCTCACGCAACATTTGAGCTGAGAGCGGTTTGTTCCTTTTGGAACGCGATCTTATTTTGTTGCGACATGTCACCATCACAAAACCATTGGTGTCGCGTAACTTTTGGGTGTTAAATATTAGGGTGTGAATAAATGCGATATTCGTCCAATTTGGATCTATGGAAATCCAACGGTGGTCGCATTGCGCGATAAATGGATGTTTAACAAAAGGTATGGATCTGAAGTTTTATGAAGTAGAGCTTTATTAAAGTTTGAAGTCCGGATATTTGGGTCCGAGAGGTTTTTAGGCTTGGTTTAGTGCTTTATTAAATATTTCCGAAGATCTATTGTTCTGAAAGGGTTTTAACGTGGATTAAAATACATTTTAATGTTATGTTCTGGAAGGCTTAAAGCACTGTTTGAAAAATCAAAGTATTGTATTTTCTGAAGGGTCTTAACATTGGTTCTAAATGGGTTTGAATGGTTCCGAAGGCTTTGTAACATTGTTATAAAGAGTTAATATTGTTTAAAGAGATAAGGGATTTTTAACCAATGTGTATTTCATTAATCAAATTTCATAAATTTGATGAATGAAAATGAAAATAAAGAATTGGACTAGACTCCTCCAGAGTTAGAACATATTGTTAGCAAGTTTGAACAACTCTCCTTAACACTTGCACCCACACTGCCATCATTTGTGGTATCAAAGCAGACTTCAGAGCATTTTTCAGATATTGAACTAGATTTTTAAGAGTCAGAAGAAGAAATCCAACATGGTTGTCAGAATTGGTAGAGGTGTTGCTGGTAGAAGAAGAGGTAGACCAGTTTCTAATGCTGAAGTATTGGAGACTATGCAGCAAATCCAAGCCAGATTGGAAGCAATTGAAGTAGGACACCCGAGAGATCCTAAAGATGTCAATGAACCTGAAGCTGAAGAAGAAGAAAATATTGAGCTTACACCTGATATGAGATTCTTTAAATCAGTTTTAGGCTCTATTCCAGGCCTACACTTGAAGTATCAGCTTTTGCAGTAGAATTGAACCAAGAAGAGTTGATAGACTGGATCAATGAGATGAATAAATTCTTTGATTATGAAGATATGGGAGAAGACAAGAGAGTTAAATTTGCAGTCAGAAGGTTGAGAGGACATGTAACACTTTGGTGGGATGGAGTGCAAGCAGAGAGAAGGAGAGCTGGTAAGCAGCCAATGAAAAATTGGATCAGAATGGTGGCAAAGCTAAGAGGTAAGTTTTTTCCTAGTGATTATCATCTTTCATTATTTAGACAAATACAGAATCTTAGACAGAGATTAAAGACAGTGAAAGAGTACACAGAATAATTTTACAAAGTGAGCATAAGAGCTAGACAGATCTAGGACATAGCAGAGAATATTTCCAGGTACATAAATGGTCTCAGAATGGAGATCTAATATGAGATAAGTATATTGTCTCCTAAGACAGTAGAAGAGGCTTACTAGATGGCCTTAAAAGCTAAAGAAAAACTCCTGAGAAAGTAGTATGCCAAAGGAAGAGGTACTTTCCGAGGAAAAGGAAGTCAAGGTAGTAGAGGAAGATCTACAGCACCAAGAGATGGAGCTAGCAGCATCTCATCTTAGCATGCACACACAGAAGGTGATGCAAGTGGCAGAAGGAGTTCCTACAAAGGAAGAGGAGGCAGAAGCAGAGGAAGAGAAGTGAGATGTTACAGATGTAAAAAATTGGGACATAGAGCCTATGAATGCCCAGAGAAAGAGAATGTGGGTACAAGTCAGAGAAATGCAATTGTTGCTCAGACTGGAGAAGAAGTAGCAAAGTTGCCTGAAATAGAGAAATAAATTATGCCAGAGAAAGGAGAATCCTTGGTGGTTAACAAGGTTTTCTTGAAACAAACAAAGGAAGTTGCTGAGCCAACACAAAAGAAGAATTTTTTCAGAAGTTTATGCAAATTTCAAGGGAAATTTTGTCAATTGGTCATTGATAGTGGCAACACAGATAATTTGGTCTCTATAGAGGTGATAGAGAAGTTGAAATTGAAGACAAGGGAACATCAAACACCCTACAAGGTGTCATGGCTTCAGAAGGGACACCAGCTAATTGTGAAAGAACAATGTGAAATAGAATTGCAGATGGAAAACTACAAGGATAAAATCATGTGTGAGTTGATGCCTATGGATGTGTGTCACATACGGCTGGGTAGACCTTGGCAGTATGACAGAGCAGCAGTACATGATGGTAAGAGGAACACCTACAAGTTTTTCATGGATGATATGAATCAAACATTGTTACCCATGGAAGAAGGAGATGCATCAAGAAAAAATTCTGATCCAAAGACTTTATTTTTGAGTGGAAAAGAATATTTGTAGCAGATTGAAGATGAAGAGGTAAATTTTGCTTTAGTTTGCAAACCTAACGTAGTATTTACTTCTACTAAAATTTCTGATTTGCCAATTGAAATTCAAGAAATGTTGGAGAGTTATTGTGATATTATTGTGGATGATTTTCTTGATGAATTACCACCTGTAAGAAGAATCAGTCATCAGATATATTTTGATTCTAGGATCAAATCTGCCAAACAAAGAAGCTTACAGAATGACTCCTACAGAAAATGAAGAAATCAAAAAACAAGTGCAAGAATTGGTTGACAAAGGTTTGATTAGAGAAAGCTTGAGTCCTTATGCAGTACCTACAGTGTTGAGTCTGAAGAAAGATGGAGGTTGGATAATGTGCACTGATTCAAGAGCAATCAACAAGATAACAATTAGGTATAGATTTCCTTTGCCTGTAATTGAAGATTTGATGGACTGTTTGAGTGGAGCAAGATATTTTTCAAAACTAGATTTGAAAAGTGGGTATCATCAGATTATGATAAGGGAAGGTGATGAATGGAAAACAACCTTTAAAACAAATGAGGGATTGTATGAATGGATGTTAATGCCTTTTGGGTTATCAAATGCACCTAGTACTTTTATGAGGCTCATGAATGAAGTATTAAAGGAATTTTTTGGTAAATTTGCAATAGTATATCTAGATGATATATTAATTTACAACAAAACAAAAGAAGAAACCTGAGGCATCTTAATTATGTCTTAAGGAAGTTACATCAAGAGAAGTTACTGGTAAATTTTTAAAAAAAATCATTCATGAAAGAAGAATTGGTATATCTGGGTTTTGTTGTTTCTGCTGGAGGATTAAAAATGGATCTGGAGAAGGTAAAGGCAATTGTAGAGTGGCCTTCACCAAAAAGAGTTTTTGAGGTAAGAAGTTTCCATGGACTTTCTAGTTTTTATAGAAAATTCATAAGGAATTTTAGCAAGATTAATGCACCTATCATTGAAACCATAAAAAAGGACAAACAACCATTTTAATGGACTGCTGAAGCTGAAAGAAATTTTCAGTTTTTGAAACAGAAGATAACTGAGAAACCTATCCTAGTTTTTCCTGATTTTAACAAACCATTTCAAGTGAAGTGTGATGCTAGTGGAGAAGTTATTGGAGCTGTATTAAGTCAAGAAGATATAATTGTAGCATATTTAAGTGAGAAACTGAATGAGATAAGAAGGAAGTACTCTTCTTATGACAAAGAATTTTATGAAATTGTACAGTCATTGAAGAAGTGGAGGCATTATTTAATGTCTAAAGAATTTGTGCTATATTCAGATAATCATGCTTTATAGTATATTATGCAGCAGCCTAAATTGAATCAAAACCATGAAAAATGGGTTGAATATCTTCAAATTCTTAACTTTTTTTTTAAGCATATAAGTGGTCAAGCAAATAAGGTAGTTGAGGCCTTGATTAGGAAAAACATTCTTGTTCAAGAAAGTCAAATTGAAGTGGTAGGTTTTGATTTTCTTAAAGAGCTCTATAAAACAGATTTGGATTTCAAAGAAGCATTTGAAGCATGTTGTAATCCTGTTTTGATAGACAAAAGTCAGTGGTTAGATTATTTCTTGCAAGATGGTTTATTGTTCAAAAGAAATCAATTGTGCATACCAAATTGTTCCATGAGAGAAAATTTAATCAAAGAAAAGAATAGTGGTGGACTTGCTGGATATTTTGGTATTGTTAAAACTTATGAGCAGCTGAGTCATTTTTATTATTGGCCAAAGATGAGTTCTGAAGTGGAGAAGTTTGTGAAGAACTGTAAAATTTGTCAATATGCAAAGGGGAGAGGCCAAAATGCAGGTTTGTACATTCCATTGCCTATTCTAGACAGACCTTGGGATATAGTAAGTATGGATTTTGTTTTAAGATTGCCTAAGACACAGAGAGGGAATGATGCAATTTTTTTTGTAGTTGAGAGATTTTCAAAAATGGTACATTTTATTCCATGTTATAAAACCATTGATGCTACTCATGTTGCCAATTTTTTTTTCAAAGAGATTGTTAGATTACATGGGTTACCTAAAAGTATTGTTTCTGATAGAGATACCAAGTTTTTTGGTAATTTTTGGAGGACATTGTGGAAGAAGCTTGGTACTAAAATGAGTTTTAGCTCAGGTTATCACCCTTATACTGATGGGCAGACTGAGGTAGTGAACAGAAGTTTGGGTAATATTTTGAGAAGTCTTGCAGGATAACATCCTAAGCAATGGGATCATATTTTACCACAGGTATAATATGCATACAATGATTCACCTAACAGAAGTATAGGACAAATTCCATTCCATATTTTTTATGGGATGCACCCAAGAGGAGTATCTGAATTGAGAAACTTGGGAGAAGCAGAAATGAGGAGTGCTGATGGAGAGGAGTTTGCTTCAAAGATTCAAGTAATACATGAGCACGTAAAGAAGCAGCTACAGGACAAAATCATCAAGTACAAGAACAGAGCAGATTTGAGCAGAAGAGAAGTTAATTTTGAAGTTGGTGATTTTGTTTTGGCACACTTGAGGAAAGAAAGGTTTCCAAAGAGGCAGTATAACAAATTGAAGTTCAAAAAGATAGGACCATGAAGGATATTGAGAAAGTTTTCTGCAAATGCCTATGAAATTGAATTGCCATCTGACATTGGAATATCTCCAATATTCAATGTTGCTAATTTGTACAGGTATGAAGATGGTGGCATAGATGAAAGACTAGAAGACAGAGAGAAGATTGACTGGGTAAAACAGTTACCTACAACAAAGCCATTACAACCAGAGAGGATCTTAGACAAGAAAGTGTTCAAGAAAACCAAAGGACAGGAGTATTTCCAATACATGATCAAGTGGAAGGATCAGCTAATTGAGGATGCTACTTGGATGACAGAAATTATGTTGCAGAAACTGGGCAGTTCTGTGGAGGAGCTCATGGATAGGAGCCCATGAAGATTTTTGTCCTCAAGAGTCTGAAGCAGGGGCATTGGAGTTTAGCCAGCAATGTGAAAGATTGTTCACATGTTGTGGCTAGATGGGTTTAAAATTCATTGACTGTTGGGTCAAATCCAGTTTTACTGAGAGGGTTGGATCTCTCAACAATTTGTTTAATTTATTTTTGTAATAAATTATAAACTATATTTAGAGATACAGTTGTTCGAATAGGTGTTAGGAGAATTGGATAGCTTTTGATTTGTTGATCATATTTAGCTTCAGTTCATAGATTTAAGGGAGATATTAGGTAATTAGGATTTTGAGAATTCAATCCTAAGTGAGGAGGTCGATTGTTATGAAAGGAAAGATATAAATGTAACCTTAGAAAAGAGAGAATTCAAAGTTGGCCATAGAAGAATTGGATTGAGAGGTTTTGCCTCTGTGTGAATAAAATTGCAAAATCCCCGAAGGATTCATTCCTTCGAATTCATGAATTCTGTGTATCAACTAGAAGTAATTGATCTCTGTGCTAAAGAGGTTTTTTGAGTCATATATGTTTTGTGTAGAGATTGAGTGAAATTTACATATGTATTAAACCTCTGTGTAAAGAACTTTGGAGAGTCGAGTAAACTCAGTTTTTCTTGATTAAGATCAGATTTGTAATGAGTCTATATTGTTAAGTTAAGGCAGAGAAGGCAAGGCTCTGAGAGAAGCGCGGTTAAAATCAGAACGCAATGCAAATTTCCATGGTTTGAGCACAATTTAATTAAATTTGAAGGTTGAGCGGTTTTAGGGAAGAAACCACTGGTCTCGCGCAACATTTGAGTCGAGAGTGGTTTATTCCTTTTGGAACGCGATCCTATTGTGTTGCGACACGTCACCATCACAAAACCACCTATGTCGCGTAAATTTTGGGTGTTAAAGATCAGGGTGTGAATAAATTATATATTCGTCTGATTTGGATCTGTGGAAATCCAACAGTGGTCGCATTGCGCGATAAATGGATGTTTAACAAAAGGTATGGATCTGAAATTTTATGAAGTAGAGCTTTATTAAAGTTTGAAGCCCAGATATTTGGGTCTGAGAGGGTTTTAGTCTTGGTTTAGTGCTTTATTAAATATTTCCGAAGATCTATTGTTCTAAAAGGGTTTTAACGTGGATTAAAATACATTTTAATTTTATGTTCCGAAAGGCTTAAAGCACTGTTTGAAAAATCAAAGTATTGTATTTTCCGAAGGGTCTTAACATTGGTTCTAAATGGGTTTGAATGGTTCCAAAGGCTTTGTAACATTTTTATAAAGATTTAATATTTTTTAAAGAGATAAGGGACTTTTAACCAATGTGTATTTCATTAATCAAATTTCATAAATTTGATGAATGAAAATGAAAATAAAGAATTGGACCAGACTCTTCCGAAGTTAGAACATATTGTTAGCAAGTTTGAACAGCTCTCCTTAACGCCTGCACCCAAAATACCATCAAAGCATCTCGGCGATATTTTCAATTTTAGAGAGCCAGAAAAGAGCTGAAAGATGACTCCAGTAGTGAATTTTTCGTGTTTTTACCGATTCCAAAAAAGTATAAAATATAACTCGTTAATTCATCATAACAATGCGAAAAACTTGTTGCTGCACAAGAGACATGTGTAAAACTCATTTCTTGAAAATAATATGATAAAATAATCAACAAATATGTTTTAAAACCTAATTTAAGATTCTGAAAAGTTATAAAATTCTATAAGTGGTAAAAATTATTTACTTTTCACTTTTACCTCTTTGTGGAGAAACAGTGACCCATTGTGCTTTGTGATGTTGCGGCGACGATTGCGAGTGATCCAATGAACCAATCTTGATTCCGTCAATCTCAGGTAATATCCGACACCATTTCCCATCTTTTAAGCTAAATTTAATTACCTGTACGTGTCATTTTGATCTCCTAGGAGGAGATTTATCAAAATTAGGGCATTGCGGTTGGCGCAGGTTTCGATCATGGACCCGTGCCAATCACCCATTTTTTACACAGAGGGTGCGCCAACCGTGCAGCCTAAAAATCCGCATAATTCTAAGGAAAATGAAGTCATTTTATTGCAAATTTCAATGCCCAAGTAGAATAACAATTCTCATATGAACAGTGTGTGCAGGTACCAAATAGAAATAATGGTGATTGAGTGGAAAGAGAGGGAACACAGTGAGGAAGATGAACTTGCCATGGAAAATGATCGATGCATGGATGCCCTCAGAGATTGTGGGCTAAATAAATTCTTCCTAACATTATGCCTCCGGGCTCAGCTGGAACTACTTCAGTATTTGATAAGCATATGGGATGAAGACCAAGAAAATTTCATGCTTCGAGATCAGGAACTTGAAATCGAAGTTTCCGATGTCTATTTTATCACAGGATTTTCACGGAGGGTTGCAGTCCCTATCATGACTGGTACCCGTCCCAACATGGAAAGCATGGGGATGGTGATCGATAGGGTGTTCCGAGGGGCATGAAAAGGATCAGGGAGTGGAAAGGTTGACATCCAAACGATCCCAGATCTAACACTAAAAGTAGTGTTGCACACTATCACGCGGGGTGCAGGATCGCAAGCACCGCATGAGGCCACAAAAACAAAACTGCTTCTTTCCATAGACTGCCTAACCTCGACTCTCTACAAAATGGCAGAGGCCGTGACTATAAACATGAAAATACAACTAACCAAGTGCAAGAAGACCAAACTGAAGCAGTTTGGGTATGGATCAATCTTGGTATCGTTCTTCTTGGAACGACTACTGATATTCCAGTGCCAATAGGTCATTGTTTTAATGCCACCATGCAGAGAACCATGGATGGCTCGATGGGTTGTGTTGATGCCAAGATCAGGGGGCGGCCAACAGATGTCCTAGAGGCCGAAATTATTCGATTGGCTCCGCCGACAACTGGTTTTTGTGGAGGACTGGCCCTACTCTGGCACAGACTTCACCAGTGATCCAGACCTCCCGCTCCTAGAGGGAGAGGATTGGGACGAAGAGCTAGGTGAGACTCATTTTTTTATTTTCATGAGTTTGTGATTTTTTGGTATATATGGATGTTCTGACAGTTAATCTTATATGTATGCAGATTTTTGCCCAGAGAGACCTATAGGTAAGTCGCCGATAGCGCACTGAACTCCTCGCGATTTTGATCCTCATGGTGAGGGAAGGGGGGAGGAGATAGTACAAAATATGGAGGGTTCACCTGTGGGATTCCGAACTATGCTCGCTTTGATGATGTTCCTCGAGCCTATCAGAGGCATACCGTAGGGGTGCTGAGTCATATCCATCGCTTACTGAGGCGGTTGGTATGGGCAGTGACGTGCTATCATGAGCACCACGCTAATTAAGCACCTAGGCTTTTATTTCCACATATTCTAAGAGACTTGTTGTCTCGGGATGTAACTGAAAGATACACATATATTTGTTGGGTTTTCATGATGCACGCGTTGCAAACAATCGATATATATACATCTATTTTATACATGTCTATATTTACATATGATGATGTTTTATAAATTGCGCAAATGTCTATCTAACACAATGTTTGCTATTGCATCAGTTAATGTATTCATTCATCTTGGTATATGTTGATATGTGATGAAATCAAAATTTCTTTCAAGCAAACAAATACGTAAATAAAATCTCAAAATGCATGGGTTTTGAACTGAATAATGACCGTTAAGTTGAAGAACAACAAGCTATGAATCTAGATTTACAAGCAATGCGCGTATGCCAAGGTTAAATGCCTCAATTAATAGTTCCAAAACAACACTATATTCACTAACATTGTTTGTAGTTGGTCCTAGACAAATACCTTGTAGGTTAAACAACTCACCGACATGATTATAAATTATCTAGGCTGCCGAAGACAAGTTCCTGGTATTGCGGGAAGCACCATCCGCAAAACCGACATAAGGGGCAATAGACATCTACATAACAAGCAAGACCCAATGAGAAGAAAAAAATATTACAAAGCACATCAAACCAAAACATGCACAAAAATAAAAAAATAACCTATGTACACATATCATGCATGAATGACTCAAGCATAATATTTTTTCAGGTACAACCCATTTCTGGGTTGTGCTAAGGGATAACCTTCATAATCAATAAGCTCATAAGCCCCATTCTGTAACACATGTTTGACAATGTAGGGCCCATGCCACATGGGTTGGAATTTACCTGCCCCCAGATTGTCATGAGCTCGGTTGTATAGGAGAACGAGGTTGCCTTTGATAAAAGATGAGGGGAAACTATTTGGCCAAAATGAGCTTTGACTCGCTTCTTCTATGCTTCGATGACCAAAGCGGCTAAGAGACAAGTTTCATCCAATCTCTCTAAGTAGAGGAGACGATCTTCCTCAGGTGAAGTATTAGGAAGTAATTCCACAGCTAATTTGAGTGAAGGAATTTCACATTCAACTGGAAGAGTAGCTTCTAGACTATACACTAACTGAAATGGGGTGAATCTGGTTGCACTCTTAATCGACATTTGGTAAGCCCATAGAGCGGAAAATAACATGAGATGCCAATTTTATTTATGGATCCCAATTTTTTGTTGAAGCATTGTAACAAGAACTTTGTTTACATCTTCAACTTGGCCATTAGCTTGAGGGTAATATGGCGTTGATCTGTCATGACACAGACCCAACTTAGATTTCAACTCCGCTATCATATAGTCTCGAAAATGTGAACCATGATCAGTAATGATGGCTTGAGGGACATGTTACACCATTTTTTGGTCATCTAACCTACTATCATTAGATGGACCCAAGTACACCATGTAAGACCAATTTAACCCTAAGTAAAATTGCTTTCATTATGTGAAATAACTTAATAAAACACATTTATTAGGTTGTTTATGGTCTAAACAAGAAACCCCAAAAGGAAATATTAAACAAACCTATATTTGTTTGATTTTCCTCAAGGAATAATCAATTGAACAATAATTTAATTATTATTCTTGGTCATGTTTACCCCAAAACAAAGAAATTAATTAGATAAATCTTTATTTGTCTTATTATTTTCTAGGAATAATTATTTAAATCTTATTTAAATAATATTCCTTATTAAATATGACTAAATCTCCCATAAATAATTAAATAAATCATTATTTATTTGATTATCCTTCAACCACTTCCTTAAAATGATAAATAAATCATTTATTTATTTATTATTCACAAATAGAGGGATTTGACCCAAGTCAAATACCTTTTCCCTCCAACAAATATAATAATATATTCCATAAAAGGTGGATCTAGATTTGGTTAATGTTATTTTAATCATGCACCAAGATCTAGAATGACCCAATATTTTGTTATAAATAGGAGGGTTTTTCCTATCATTCTTCGCCTTTTTTTTCCTATTAGATCACTCTAGATCTATACACTTGGTCACATTCTACATTATTTGTTGTGTGAGCTCCCTTTGAGTTCTATCTTTGTCTGGGTTTTCTACACCAACAAGAGAGAGAGATTCTAGATCTGAAGTGCCGAGGACTTCCAAGAACCCATCCCATTGAGGAGAATTGGATACACCTTCTTGTTTTCCTCCTAGGTGCCCTTAATACAAAAATTCTTTAAAAAAACATTGTTCTTGTCTTGTCTATTGGATGTATGGAACAAACTCTTAATTTTACTGCTTAATGTCTTTCTATGCATAGATCTGGTTTTTTGCAGCACTTTTCTTGATCAACTAACTGCAGATCTAAAGATATTGGCAGCCACATTTGATGTTAGGGCTATAAGTTATGCGTAGCTAAAGTGGTATTTTTTCGTACGCTTCGACAAAAGATTCATACTAACAATTGGCGACTCCACACGGGTTTTCAATTACGACCGCTATCGTTTTTCATATTCCTGCATATCCAGCTACTTCAAACCCTAGGGTTTCTTTTCAGATTCTTTATTTTCCTATTTTCATGTTGTTTTTCACCTATAAAACCCTAAAACATTAAAATTTCTAACTTCCGTGTGTTTCTGGCCCTATTGCGCAGGTGACAGACATCAGCCGCAACTGAGACGGCAACTTTTCCGCAAATCTGCCGCCGGGACAACCGGAGTTGGAGGTCGCACTTTTCAGCCCAAAAACTGTGACCTGAACTCCAGGTCGCACTTTTCAGCCCCTTTTCTGTGACCTGAATAGGAAAACAGGTCAGAACCTGCGACCTGTGCTTTCTTCTGCTGTTTTTCTGCAATTTTTCTAGGTTTTGCTGAAGCTTCTGTCAGGGTTTTCCAGCCTCTGTCTCTGCCCGTTTGGACCTGTTTCTGATCTGTTTTGCTCATCTAAGTGGGAACCTAGCCCCCTAGGGCTTCAGTACCCTCCAATTTTGGTGGAAGAGTTTTAGCTATTTTAGGTGTCTGATTTTTCAGAGTTTCAGCCTTCCCTTCTTCAGATCTGATACCTCATTCTCAGATCCCTTTAAATCAACTCTTCTTCCTTTCAAACCACCTCTTTTCGTTTTGTTTGGACCTCCCTTTAGGACCTCCTCCCTGTCCTTTCTACTTTTTGCTGATTTCCTCCTTTTTTCCAGCCACCTTGCCTCTGCCTCTTAGCTGTGATCTGCACCTCTTTTCAGCAGCTTTCTCCTTTAGATCCCTGTCCCTTTCGACCCTAGATCTATTGGCCTATTTTTAGCGTGTTTTGACTAGATTTTTTCCCTCTTTTAGATTAGTTTTGAGAGACCCACCTTGTTGGGTTGAATTGATGCACTAGTAGCTGTTAATTTTCTGTTATTTCAGCATTATATACTGTTTTTGCAGCATTATTTTTAGTCACGCAGCACACCTTTTCTCTTGCTCTCAAAACGAAAAGGGTTTAAAAATTAAAATTAACGCACGCCACACGCTTACCCTAAGCGAAGAAGATCTTGGTTTACACCGCCAGGCAAAGACTTTAAAATCAATTGACACTGCACCTTTTTTGCCCTTGTTTCGACATTGTAATCACTTGATTCTGCACCTCCCTGCCTTTGTCGGTCGTTCTTCTTCCCCTTGTGCCGTGTTTGTGTTATGACCATTGCGCCCCCAAAGCACACATCCCGGAGACTTCTTGGCCTTCACCCTCAATTTCCGGTCGGTCGACCTACTCCTTCGCGCTGTCGTTGAGTTAGTCCACCTCCGAGTCCGCACTCCGACTCCTCTTCTGGTTCATTGGGTTCTCCTTTTACTTTCGGTTCTCCCCCTGTCACCTTCACTATGTCTGGTCCAGGGCCTAACGCTAGCGGTAATCCTGGCCCTAATGCCGGGACTGCTACTAGCGGAACCGCCATAGGAACTACCTCGGCTGCGCCCTTGCTCCCCTTCATGACAGGCCTCGGCCTCCTCAATTTGGACCGGTTTACAAATGACCCTATACACCATGACGCTAGTTGGCCTGCTATGCCAACAAAGCTCCCTTCTGACATCCCAAAGTTTGAAGGCCTTGCTGGAGAAGATCCTTCAAATCATGTTCGATCTTTCCACATGTGGTGTTCATCTACCTCCATTATCGATGACTCTGTCTGTCTTCGGTTGTTCCAACGAACGCTTACAGGCGCGGCTTCTAAGTGGTATGTTGATCAGGCCCCTTCCTCTCATACCACCTTTGCGACTCTTGCCCGGGCTTTTTTATCTTACTTCCAGCTTCCCCTTCGTTATGACACTGGTATCGAACTTTTGACTTCTTTTCGTCAATCATCTGTGACCCGCCTATCCGATCATGTCCAGGAATGGCGGAGAAGAAAGAGCCTATGTCAATCCCCTACCTTCGAAGACCGTGTCTACATGGACTGGTTCCTTAGATCTCTCTTGCCTCCTATCGGGAAAGATGTCGCATCGCATTTTCCCCAAACCGAAGAAGCCACCCTCCAACTGGCGTTAAAATATGACTTGATCTACGCTCAGACAGGTTATGTTTATACCGTTCTACCTGATCTCCCCAGACCCGGTGGTGTCAATGCACTGGGGGCACCTCATGCCGCTGACGGTATCGTTGGAGCTCTCTCTCATCCATATACCCAACCTCCCATGGGTTATGGTTTTCCTAGGGGAGGGAGCAACACCTCCCGCACTTGTTCCCCTCTTGGTAGCACGTATCCAGGATACAGCATGCCTCCTCTTTTGGCCCAACCTCCTGGTCACCATACTGTTACCCAAGCCCCTTATTATTCGTATCCGCAGTTTAGTGCTCCAGCTCCTCCAACATCAGCACCTCCACCTCCCTGGCCTTCTCAACCCCTGCAACAGCAGTCACCGCCCCCTCAGGTGCAAGTGGATGCACAACAGGGATTCATGGCTACCCAACCACCTGACAGACAGGTGGCCACTCAACCTTCCCCTTCTGGTTCCTCCAATTACCAGATCCTCATGACGAACTCTGATCCACCTATCACCGTCGACCTTAACCTTCAAACTCGGGCTCGTTAGTACCCCAAGCCTCCCGCTCCGTCTATCCCTGAGTCCCCTTCTTCAGGCTCTATAGAGCCTCTTTCGACATCCAATGGTCCCTTACATATCCCTCCACCCAAAGTCGAGGTTCATACCAAGATTCCTAAAGGACCATTATGCCGAAATGCTGCTCCTGGTCGAGCTACTCATTCGTATAGTATAGTAGATGATTTGGCGCAGTCTCCTGCTGCCATTTCCACATTGGAACTCCTCCAATCGTGCCCTTCCCAAAAGAAGGCTCTACTATCTGCCATGGGCACTGTGGATCCTGCTGATGACTAAATGATTGTTTTTGACACTCATCAATCAGAACATCCTCCCTTTCCTACTTCCGTAGCCTTCCAAATCCGAGTCAAAATCCGAAACGTTAACGTTTCTCGGTGTATAATTGACGAGGGGGCATCCACTTGTGTAATGTCTGCTTCAGTTTGGAAGCAACTTGGATCTCCTGATTTGGCCCCTTCCACGATCACCCTTCGAGCGTGGGATGGCCACGCCTCCCAACCCATTGGCCTCTTCTGTAATTGTCCTATCACTCTTGCGGGCAAGACTGTTTGCATTGACGTAGAAGTCATTGACGCCCCTCTCGATTAAAACATTCTCTTGGGGTGAAGCTACACCTATGCCATGTCTGTTGTCCCATCCGCGGTTTTTCACAAGATGTCTTTTCCTCACAATGGAAAGATATTCACCATTGACTAGTTGACGTATCATGAGCCAAAATCTCAGGCCTCCCCTGAGTCGACCATCTCTTCTGTAGCCAATCAACAAACTGTCGATTCTTTGACCAGTGTCTCTCCCGGCGTCTACAAAGAATCCTCTTTTTTTGGAACCTTCCCTGGTCTTCCTCCTCCTCATGTCTCTGACCCCAGCTCATCGAATGTTTGCATGGTGCAATTGTCTTGGGCTGCTCTCAAGCAACCTGCTTCGGCTAGTCAGCAACCGTGCTCTCCGCAACCTGCTCCTAGCCCTTCACCTACAGCTAGTAGTCCTGAGCCTCTTTATCCTCCTGGAATGGTTCCTCCAAGCATCAGCCATTTAGGAGCCGTCCCACCTAGCCATTACCCCTCTGGTCAGACACCGTTCCTAGCTCCCCCACCAGGAGTGTCCACCGTACCTGTCATGGCCACCCTCTCTCTTCCTAACCTGACCCTTGGGATTCCCATCTGGTACCTTGATCCTCTAGCCCCAACCTTGCCTGGTCAACCCAAACCTTATCTTGCTTTGACCCCGGTTCAACTGGTCCCCAAGACTTCTCCCACTGCAACAGTACCTCAGTCACCTCAACAGGAACCACCTCCTGTTGCGACCGCTTCGGGTCAGAAGGGTAAAGCTCGCAAGGGGCCATCAAAGGAAAAGGTTGCCCCAACAAACCCTGCCCCTCCTCGGCCTCCAAAGCATACCATCTAGTGTGCTTTGTGTGATGTTTTCGGTCACACCACCCATTCCTGTCCTGACTTGCCTCATCTCAAGCCCATGGTTAATGTCGTGTTCCCTGAGTCCATGGTCCCGGAAGCCTCTATTCCTTCCACGACCGTGATCAAGAACCCCAAGACTATTCACACCAACCACCCCTGTGCTTTGCGTGATCTCCATGGCCATTACACCCATCTTTGTCCCCGCCTCAAGGACTTCCACACCTCTCTAGCCGCGGTCCACCAATTCGAGGCCAAGCACAATGAGTCCACCTCTCCCCTATTTGCGCATTTTTCTTCAGCAGAACTACCAAACATGACTGCTCCCATTGACATTCCCCCTCCTGATGTTGAGATGACGGAGCCTTCACCCACCATTTTCTACCTATCATCATCCATGAGACCCTCGGGGAACATTCCCTCTGAATCCTCCCCTGTTGTTTCGCTTGACCTTCCTTCAGCGATCACCCTGGGCTCCACATCGGTAGATCCTTTATCTGCTTACTTTTCCGTCACCCCTTGTGATGATGCGCATGTGAACCTCTCTTCTCATGATGATGAGTCAGGTAGCTTTGCCGCATCAGGTGGTCTTTCTTCCACCAGTCACCCCATCTTCTATCACGATGACGACATTATGGATGAAATCCCCACCCCTGACTTTATCCATTCCCCCTTCCATCGAACCCATGTGTTCGAACCACATGCACCTTGTGGCCACTACATTGAAACCCAATATTTGGGTAAGGGGGCACCCATATTCAAGAGACTAGGAGAATAAATTCTCCAAAACTCTCCTCGTGTATCTGGTCGTGTTGACTTTAGTACCATTATTCTTCCACATTTCGAAGAACCTCTAGAGTCCCATATCACTTCAGATCACTCTAGGGATGATACCCCTTATCGTTCCCTCATCTTCCATCAGCAACCCAATCTCTTAGACATTGTTGTTGACCAACCTATGGGTTTTCTAAGAGAGCATCAGTTCATTATCTCCAAATCCTCTCTTTGGGATAGTGACACCAGGTATGCCAACCCGAAAACTTAAATTCCATTTGATTCCTATATGCAGTACCAAAAGAGATTGGTAATCCTCCATTCCCTTTCTCAAACTGCATAACCATAACGAAAACAAATGGTGCACCACATCATTACAATGTGTTTAGATTCCCCTTTTTCTAAATACATTTTGGCATGACCACACCATGCTTGGGGGCACCCATGCCCCTCAACCATAACCCAACTCAAAATCGAATTTCTTCACTTGCAACACTCATACTAGGGGCACCATTTGGCCTCCATACTTATCCATGCTCGTGTTGATGTTCGTCGTGAGTTACCATCTTGTACTCATGTTTTTATGGTCCCCCATTGGACCTTTACTGTGTGGCAGCACCATCAAGTCGCCCTTGTTTAGAGCATCCAAGTTGAGTCATCATCGCATTCATGGAGTCTATCCCGAGTCCCTTTGTACCCCGCTATAGTCCTTCATCCTTCATTTCTTGGTCTCTCTCTTGTGTCGCACATTATGGCCTTCAGTCCCACTGTCCCCTATCCCTCATGATATTGTGTCAGTCATTTCCACGTCATTCCTGCCCTTTATGCTCTAACAAAGGAAGTCATCCATTCGCTACTCAGTCCCCTCCATTCCATCATCATCATTGGTATTAGTCTGTCCATTGCTCTACTATTTTCTCTCATGTCTTAGTTGAGGATCTCTCATTGCCTCACCTATGGCGGACCTCCTTCTGTCGACATCAGCTCCTTCATTCCAGAAGACAGGTCTAGAGGGCGGTGTACCTTGGTTCCAGCTTCCACTCTTGTTCGGTGTCTCGGATTAGGCAAAGGGATCTCTCCTGACCCTTTGACTTGATTGTTTCTCCACTCCAGCTCCTTTCAGCATGATTGAGATTCGTATGCTTGATGGTTCAGTGATGCAGCAGTAGCTTTTGGTGATTCCCAGGTGTGTGTGAGATGTCTCAACCCTCATGAGGGGGTGGCCCTGCAGGTAGCCCCCCACACGCCCAGATGACCTCTTCATTGCAGCCTTCGATGTAGCTCCATATATTTGATGATGTCGGCCTTAGCCGCTTGCAGTGCCTCTTTGATTTTCATGTATCAGTCAGATTTTGTGAGCCCTTCCCTGCTTATAGGGGGCATTTGGGTTGTATTTGTATCTCATGTACTCAGATATTATTGTCTAAGTCCTAGCTGTTATCCTAGGAACAACATGTATGTGGGATCCCTCATTGTATTTTTATTTGGCTCATGTTTCTGTCGGCTGTACTTTATGGTTCGGTCCCTTGTTTACTGGACACACTATTCTTTTGTACTTTGTCTCGGCGGGCATAGGTATTCCTCCCTCGCCGCCTTTAGCACAGGTACCCTCTCATAAAAAGAGACTTGTTGCACCTGTAAGTCTCATCTCCACAGGGTCTAGTTCTTCAGCACATTAGTCTACCTTACATTTCTCTCTCTGAATTCCCTTTTGATGTTTGGTGATTGAGTTCTTGCAATGTACTTCGGTCATACGATTTGCTCCTAACGCTCGCACGCTAGGGGGCAATCTGTTACACCATTTTTTGGTCATCTAACCTACTATCATTAGATGGACCCAAGTACACCATGTAAGACCAATTTAACCCTAAGTAAAATTGCTTTCACTATGTGAAATAACTTAATAAAACACATTTATTAGGTTGTTTATGGTCTAAACAGGAAACCCCAAAAGGAAATATTAAACAAACCTCTATTTGTTTGATTTTCCTCAAGGAATAATTAATTAAACAATAATTTAATTATTATTCCTGGTCATGTTTAACCCAAAACAAAGAAATTAATTAGATAAATCTTTATTTATCTTCTTATTTTCTAGGAATAATTATTTAAATCTTATTTAAATAATATTCCTTGTTAAATATGACTAAATCGCCCATAAATAATTAAATAAATCATTATTTATTTGATTATCCTTCAACCACTTCCTTAAAATGATAAATAAATCATTTATTTATTTATTATTCACAAATAAAGGGATTTGACGCAAGTCAAATACCTTTTCCTCCAACAAATATAATAAAATATTCCATAAAAGGTGGATCTAGATTTGGTTAATGTTATTTTAATCATGCACCAAGATCTAGAATGACCCAATATTTTGTTATAAATAGGAGGGTTTTTCCTATCATTCTTCAACTTTTGTTGCCTATTAGATCACTCTGGATCTATACACTTGGTCACATTCTACATTATTTGCTGTGTGAGCTCCCTTTGAGTTCTATCTTTGTCTGGGTTTTCTACACCAACAGGAGAGAGAAATGCTAGATCTGAAGTGCTGAGGACTTCCAAGAACCCATCCCATCGAGGAGAATTGGAAACATCTTCTTGTTTTCCTCCCAGGTGCCCTTAATACAAAAATTCTTTCAAAAAATATTGTTCTTGTCTTGTCTATTGGATGTATGGAGCAAAACCTTATTTTTACTGCTTAATGTCTCTCTATGCATAGATCTAGTTTTTTGCAGCACTTGTCTTGATCAACTAACTGCAGATCTGAAGATATTGGCAGCCACATTTGATGTTAGGGCTATAAGTTATGCATAGCTAAAGTGGTCTTTTTTCGTACGCTTCGACAAAAGATTCATACTAACAGGACACCAAACCAAGAAATAACATGATTGAATATGAATCACGCTATTGTCTTACCATCCGTAGCCAGTGTAGGCATTTCTTTGGCCCATTTGGTAAAATAATCGACGACGACGATAATATAGGCATGCCCCTCGGCCGAGTGAGGGTTACACGTCATAAAATCGATGCCCCATTTGGAAAAAGGACCAACGGTAATGACAGGGTGTAAAGGAATAGGTGGCACATGCATATTGCGTTGATATATCTAGCACGCATGACATTCATGTACTATGACAATGCAGTCTTTAAAAATGGACAGCCAGAAGTAGCTAGCACAAAGGATCTTCTATGCGGTGGCATAACCAAACATGTGACCGCAACAGGCGCCACTATGGCAGTCATTTAAAACTTTCTCAGCTTCCTCTAGATTCATACATTGGCGGAGTATGGAATTGACTCCAACATGATAGAGGGTATCTCTGATAATATGATAAGGTTGTGAATGATGCCAAATGCGGCGTCAGGCATCTTTCATCAACTCAGACCTAAAAGTAGAAGTTTGGAGATACATGATGATATCACCGTACCACGGATTGAGGTTGCTAATCAAGAAAATATTTTCATCTGGTATATGATCCTCAGAATAAGGAGCAGAGTTGGTGGGGAGAGAACAAATCAGATCAGCGAAAACGAGTGATTTCTTTGACTTGGCGGCAGTAAATACCAAATCAAACTCTTGGAGGATAACGATACACTTCGAGTATTTACCCCCTAGCAACTGTCGAGTCAGAATATAGGTCATGGGGTTACAATCAGAAATTACGGTTACCATCCGTAAAAGGATACAATGACGAAAACACTGGACGGCTTGGACCGCAACTAGTGCTAACTTCTCGACATGTGTGTCTACTCAACTTAGTGTTCCTAAATTGATGTCATAAATTGTCAACCAGGGCTAGTGAACTGTTGAAGTGAAGTGCACTATTTGTGCCTAGGCATCTTCTTCCTTCTTCATTGTGTTTAGTCTTTTTTAGTGTTTTTGGTTTTGTGTTTTTATGCTAAGAGGAAAAGAACTATGTATGGCACTTCAGAACAGAAAATGCTAATCCATAGATTGTAAAGCTTGACAAGAAAAATAACTCATAACATTAAACTCAGTCCAATTCATTTCATTAGAGGTATGTTGGAACAACTTGAGAAAAGGATAAGTTTGATGTAATGAAGTTCTCTATAGTAAACAACAACTTACAATATCACAGATAAAATATCATCCATAGTTAGGAATTTGTTGGAACATTTTGAGAAAATATTATCTGCAACATAGTAAGGAACCCTATGCTAAAATTACTTATGACACTAAAATTAACCCATTATTCCCCTCAAAATGTTACTATTAAGCCTCATTCAAGGGTTAGAGATCTCTTGGAATAGCTTTGGAAAAAGGTTGTTTGTAAAATTATGAGAAATTGCAGAACAATCAAGAACCCAAAATGAGATAAATAATTCTTGTCCATATGATAATGATGTGTTAGAAGAGATTAAGAACAAGAGAAGCTTATAAAATAATGAGGGTCTTTTAAATCTAATTAACAGGACTAGAATGCAATTAACTAATAAAAACTTGAAATACAATGAACAGAACTGAACAGGACTAGAATGCAATTAACTAATAAAACTTGAAATACAATGAACAGAACTGAACTAAAATGCAATTAACCTTTGAAGTACTACAGCTATATCTCATTCAGGTGTTAGTGATATATTGGAACAATTCATGAGAACAAGATTGACTGTAATATTCGATGTAAGTAAACATAAAACACGATGCTCAGAAAACTGCCTAAATTAAGAATAAACAGAGTTAAAAATCACTTATCTAGAAAATATGCACAAAGCCTCTCAAACAGTAGGGGCCCTTTACCATCATATTAGCACATGAATCCTTAACTCCTTAACATTTCATCAGATCATGCATCAAATTTTTACTTCTTTCATTAAAGGAAAAACGCTCAAAAACAGAGTATCACAGTCTTTCAAGAATTAACAACAAAACATCAACTAGCTAACTGTCTCTCGGTTCACCGAGTTATTTTTATAAGAAAAATACATAACTGACATTGAGTAGAAATAGGCATAGGTGTATTTTTCAATCAAAATCGAATTAGGACTCCTGTTGAGGACTCGTACTTTGTTGAAGACATCTGTAGAGTCCTTTTCCTTGTAGAATTCTACTTCTTAATTTTGGCTTCCTCCACGTGCATAACCACTTGCAGATTTTTGCTCAGACTTCGTAGAGGGCAAGGAATGATGTAGGAGATTTCTGGAATTTAACCATATGTGTTTTTCCTTGAAATTACGCCTGTAACCTATGTGAACATAAATATGGCTGCGGAATATGCAACTAGCTACAGAATGGCTGCATTTTGTAGCTAAGTCTGGTCAAAAATCACTATGACAAAAAAACCACAAAAGTTCAGTAATTTGGTCATTGCATGCATTCTTAAATTAAATTTAATCATTCCTATTAATATTTTAAGCCTATAACTAATAAAGGAAAAGTGGAATGAAGTGAATTTTGGTGAAAGGAAAGGACATCTTTGGGGCTCAACATACCCCCACTACAAAGCTTTTGCATGTCCTCATGCAATCAATCCATGTATTCTGAAACTTCTTCTAGGAAATATAACTTCCTTTTTCTGCTCTGCTTGGTTTTCAATGGCATCCTAGGCTTCCTTATGACCAATTTGAACCTCAGATTTATAAGTGCCCTGCTCAACTTTTTGTTTTTCTTCTTCAGCTTCTCACTAGCCGTGTACAATTTTTCCATTTGCAGAGAGAGAGTTGTGTCCATGTCACTTTTCAACTTGACTTGCTCCCTTAAAATTTCATTTTCATTTTTTATATGCCTATTAAGTATTTCCAATTCATATTTATCTCTTCTCAGCACTTCAATTGGAGATTCTTGTGGGCTAGGAGTTCTTCCTCTGCTTTTTGAGGCTCTCTTTTCTAATGACTCAACATAATTATAGATTTTTTGTTAGGCTGGGTCTACCTCCGGAGTTCCTCCATCAAGATCTTCTTCATATTGGTACTCAGGATATATGTCAGTTGGTGTCTCTTCATCTTCAATATCTATGATTCCTATTTGCTTAACTCCAGTCTTCTTCAATATGCCTCTAAGCCTATGGCTTCTTCTTAGTTTAGATGGTCCCTCACCTCTCTCCTTAGCATACTTTCTTATTATCTTCTCCTTTTTAAGTTGTTTCTTGATTTTAGCCAATTTTTCAGAGATAATCTCCTCACTGTCTTCTTGTATGGATTTACCACTTTTAATTTCAACAAATTTGGAAATTTTTCCTCTCCTGCTTCTTTTTACAAGTTTTCCTTTAGATGGAGTTTCTTTAGGTTCTTCAAAATTATTCCTCAAGAGGAACTCATCCCAACTGTCTCCCACCTTTTTTAAATGATGCTCAGTTAAGATTTTAACTAGGCCATGGTGATATAGGGTGGTTTCCAAGAACTGAACCCTCTTCTAGACATTAGAAGCCATTCTCTTTAGGATATGGAGTAATAAAAAGGGTAAATTGATTTCTTCATCTAAGAAATGCGTCATAAGTTGAATGTGATAAACATATAGGGTACCAAACCTTCCCTCACAAGTTATAAACTTTTGCAGAATTAGCAACATATTTCGCCAATAATTCTTTAAGGCTGAACTAGAAATTCCTTTCTTGAAAACTGAGATATCCATACCTGGTGTTTTTAGCATCTGCCTCCATGCTTCATTGTGGAACTCTTTGGTTTTGAACCATCATTCACCTTGCCTTGGTAATTCTGCTGCCTCTGCTATGAAGGATTCTGTGATAATGAACTTGACATCACCTATTTCAACTTCTGACCCGTTGAATGACCGGGCAAATGACTTGGTGACCTCCTTATGAAAACCATTGAACTTCTCCAAAAACTGTATCCATCCGACCTGCTGTAACATCTCTTTAATTTGTGGGTACCCTTCTAGGTATTTGGTTCCAACTGGTTCGGACCTTACAATGAGTCCCATGGCTTCTTTTCTCAATCTTCAATTTATTTCTCAGTTACTGCTCTCCTATTCAACATAAAAATGGCTGTAGAAGGTTGTTTTCACCCCAAATATGACTTCTCTATTTCTGCAGTCAGTAATTGGCTATGGAAAAAAAAATGACATGAAGTGGATATGGAATGAGTGAAATACGATGAAGGTAAATCATATGAATAAATGATTTTGAGAGTTGTCATGAAGTAAAATACCACAGAGAAATCCCATGAGGATTTCAAAATCATCATTAATATTTCGGGTTAGTGACGTGACCTAATAGGTCACTTCAAGTACTAACCATAAATTTTTAATAAATGATGATTTGATATGGCGGAATGGAAGGGATTTTGTCCAAGAATTTTATGATAGGCTTGATCAATACGAATAATCAAAATAACTTTATGAAACATACATATAACTTAACTTTACTATATCTTTCATAATCTGTTATCATAATAATTTCACAATTTTACCTTAACCCTTCTTTCAATTTTTGCTTTTTCAATATGCTTGGTCTTTCCTTTGAAAATCATTGATCTTTCAGTCTTCATAATATTTTTTATTTTGCTTGTTGACATATGTGTGCAGGATCAGTTTGTTGTTGAACATGTGATTGCTGGATAGTTGGCTGCAGAATATCTGGCTGCAGAATGCCTGGCTGCATAATGTACCTATGAAAGCTTTGAAACATGGAATGAAATGATTTGAAATATGGATGGAATGAAGTATAAGATGAAAATAGATCATGAACTATAATGGAATGAAACATGAATGAAGTGGAATATGATGGAATGAAATAGATCACAAATGTGGAGTGAAATGAAATATGAAAAGTGCCTGCAACTTATGATTTGTAATACTCAATTGCAGAAAGAGATCAATTTTGAAAATATAAAATGAAAATGAGATGGATCATGAAATGGAGTGAATGAAGTATGGATGAATGGAGTAAATTTAATATGGATGAAGTGAGACGCGATGAAATGAAATGGATCATAAGTGGAATGTGATATGTAAAGTGGGCATGCACTTATGATTTTATGATATCTGTTTGTAGGAAAAGAACAATTTTGAAAAGCTAAAGTGTCAGAAGGATTATGATTTTCACTTTATATTTTCTGTATAAACATGTTAATCAATGATTAGTTTCCATGTTTATACTTTATTTTTTATTTTTTATTTTTTTATTTTTTATTTTTTATCTGATTTCAGAAAATACAATTAAGTTAATGAAGAAGAAGGATTCTTCTTCATTAACTTCACATCACTATTCTCTTGGAATCTCTTGACAAATTCTTCTATTGAAAGTGGCTTCTGTTACATCTTCAATCTATGACCATTTACAAGAAAAGTGACCTTCTCTTCATCTATTGTCCTAATTTTTATTGCTCCATTGTCAAAAAATTTCACAATTTCATATGGTCCAAGCCAATGTGTTTGGAATTTACCTTGAAAATCTTTGAACTTTGAATCAAACAAGAGGGCCTAGTCACCTTCTTTGAATTTATTTTCCTTAATGTATTTATCATGCCATCTAGTCTTTTGCTGCTGGACTATACTTTTTTTCTGGACTGCATCTTGTCTGATCTCATCCAATTCATTAATCTGCTCCAATCTGTGCTTTTCTCCCTCTGTTAAATCAAGTCCTAGCTAAACTGCCATTTTAAAAGTTTGAATCTGAAACTCTATGGGAAACAAGACTTGTTTTCCATAAACAATTTCATAAGGAGTATGACCTTTTGTGCTTCTCCATGTAGTTCTATAAGCCCACAAGGCTTCGGGAAGTATATCTGCCCAATCTCTTCTATGTAAATGAACAGTATTTGTTAGGATCCCTTCAGTGACCTTATTAGTATATTCCACTTGACCATTTTCTTGTGGATGATAGGGAGTAGATTTTCTATGTCTGATTTTGTACCTCTCCACCATTTGTTCCAATAGCCTTGATGTGAATTGAGCTCCTTGATCTGTAACAATTTCTCTTGGGACACCAAAAATAGTAAAAATATCCTCAAAAAGAAAATTAACTACAGATGTTTCAGTAGCAGAAATTAATGGCTTGGCCTCTACCCATTTTGTAACATAATCAGTGCAAACTAATATATATTTCTTTTGTCTTGATGGAGGACTAATAGGTCCTACAAAATATAAAGCCCATTTCTCAAAAGGTTCAATATGTACCTGAGGCTGCAATGGCATCTCACCTGAAGGAGAAGGTTTCCCTACCCTTTGGCAACTGTCACACCTTTTGACATACTCTTTAGCATCTTTAAAAAGGGATGGCCAATAATATCCCAAATGAAGGATCTTATAAGCTATCCTTTTATCAGCAAAGTTTCCACCACAAGGTTCATCATGACATGCTTTGAGGATCTCAGGCATCTCATCTTCTCGAACACATCTCCTAATGATAAAGTCTGGACCTGTTTTGTATAACTCATTAGCAACCCATGAATATTTTTCACTGTCATAAATGATCTTTCTTTTGTCTCTTGCATTCATTATTGAAGGAAATTTTCCTAAAACTAGATAATTAGCAATGTCAGCAAACCAAGGAGTTTGAGTAGAAATTGCAAAAAGATATTCATCAGGAAATTGATCTTCAACTGGAGTATTGTCTTTGATGTTTTGGAGTCTAGATAGGAAATCGGCTACTGTATTTTGTTTTCCAGGCCTATCTAGAATGGTGATGTTGAATTCCTGTAAAATCAATAACCATCTTATGACTCTACCATTAGTAATTGATTTGTTCATTAGATATTTAATTGTAGAGTGATATGTGTGAAAAAAAGTTTCATAGCCTGTTATATAGTGTCTGAATTTATTTATGGCATGAACAATAGCTAAGAACTCTTTTTCAGTTACAGTATAATTTAACTCTGAAGGAGTCAAATTTTTACTTGTATAGTAGATGGCATAAGGAATCAGGTCTTTTTGCCCAAATACAGCTCCTAAAGCTGTGTCTGAGACATTTGTTGAAATATGAAAAGGTAATTTCCAGTTAGGTCCCCTTAAAATAGGTGCTTTAGAGATTTTTTTTTTAGGGTTTCAAAGGCTAACTGGCAATTAGGATTCCATTTGAATTCACAGTCCTTGGTAAGTAATTTGAAAAGTGGAGATGCTATCTTGGTGAAGTTTTCTATAAACCTTCGATAATATCCTGTAAATCCTAGAAAACTCCTAACATATTTTTGACAACTTGGAACAGATAAGTTAGAGATGACTTCAAATTTTCACTCATCAACTCTAATCCCATCCCCTGAAATGTGATGCCCCAAAACAATTCCTTCAGTAAACATCATAAAACACTTCTCATGACTTAGTGAAAGATTTGCTTCTTTACATCTCTTTAAAACTTTTTCCAAGTTTTCTAAGGCTTCTTCAAATGTGTTTCCATAGATTGTGAAATCATCCATATATACCGCTACACAATCATGTATTAGATCTGAAAAGATTCCTAGTACTGCCCTTTGAAATGTTGCAGGTGAATTGCATAGTCCAAATGGAAATACTCGGTAAGCATAGGTACCCCAAGGAAAGGTAAATGTGGTTTTGTCTTGATCTTCAAGTTCCACTTGAATTTGATTATAACCACTAAACCCATCTAAAAATGAGAAGTACTTTTTGCCAGCTAATGTATCTAACACCTGATCTATGAAAGGTAGGGGAAAATGATCTTTGAGAGTAGCTTTGTTTAATTCTCGGTAGTCAATACATACCCTCCATTTACCATTTTTCTTTGGCACAATTAACAAAGGAGAAAACCACTGACTATCTAAAATGGGATAGATAGATTTGACTTTTAACAATTTCTGCAATTCTTCTTTAACAATCTCCCTAAGATTTGGATTCATCCGTCTCTGAGGTTGTCTGATTGGTTTACAATTTTCCTCTATGTAGATGTGATGAGTTCAAGTCTTAGGGATTATCCCTTTCATATCAGTGTACTCCCATGCATATGCAAAATAATGTCTCTGTAATATCTTGAGTAGCTTTTCTTGTTGAGCTTTCTCTAGGTTCTTGTTTATGTTTAAAGTTTTACCTGGAAATATCTCAATTGTAGAGCTGCCAAATTTATCCATGGAGTAAAGAGACATCTGTCTTGATGATAAAAACTCAATGTTGGATTATTCTTGAAATTGTTCATGTTTGTATTCCGAAGAGGATTCAAAACTTTCTAAGGTATTTAGAATCTGGCTATCTTCACTCATTTTTGAAATTGTGAAGAGAGGTTGTATGTCTTCTTCATCCTCAATCCATTGAGTATCATCTAATTCTGTAATTGTTTTTGCTGGAGGATACAAGGTAAATTTCTTGGTTGAACTACCATCAGAGATGTACATATCACCAGATCTATAGCTAATGAAAGCATCAGTTGTAGCTAACCAAGGTCTTCCTAATATAATAGGATTCCCTCCTAGATTATTCTTAGGAGTTAGGATCATAAAATCCACAGGATACTCCCAAGAATCTAGGGAAACTGGATCATAGATCTGTCTGCTAATTGTAACAATGTGGGTGTAAAAAAAAGATTAGGAAGTTTTAGTTTATCCATGATTTGTCTACTCATGATATTGATTTCTGCTCCTAAATCAATAAGTGTGTTTTGAATCTCAGTTCCATTGATGTGTATTTTAACAACTGGATTTCCTGGGTCTAGATACTTTGGAATAGAAATCTTACCCATCATGAGGTCTGCTATTTTTCCTGCCAGTTGAATTTTCTTTGTCTCTTTGATTCTTTTTCCTATTTTTTTCATGCTCAACTCCTTTATTGTCTTTGCTAAGATTGGAATTTCCTTGATAGATTGTAATAATGGGATCTTAATACAATCATTCCTTAGCTAATCTAGGAAATCATAATTAGGTACCATAATTTGTTTTTCTACACCCCTATCAATTTGTAATCTTTCTGGAAAGGGAGGTGTAGAGGTGGATGTTGATGGCTAATCTAATATAGGATTTGAAATTATTGGTTCTTTTTGTTTTGATTTTTCAATGTTTGGGTCTTGAAAAGATGTGTTCTCTTCAAGACTTTTATTTACCCGTAGAGAATCTTCCTCAGAATTGTTTTGCTCTTGTATGATTACAGAAGGTTTCTTCTTTTCAAGTATTCCTCCAGGCCTAAGTTGAACATCATTAAGGTCTAAAGGAGTAATCAAATAAGTTGGAAACTATTGGCCTTCTATCATGTATGTGTTCTGAGGATTTTTATTGTTGGGGTTTGGTATGGGTTGGGAGGGTAACTGATTTTCTTTCTGAGGAAATGGTAATGAAAGTGGTGGATTTTGATGTTGTGGATTTTGAGGATCTTGTTGAGGAGGGAAATTTGGATATGGTGGATAAGATGATGGATATTGATAGTACCGAGAGTATCTTCCATAGGGATTTTGTGCTCCTTGTAACCAAGTTTGAGATTGATTTTGAAATTGGGGCCAAGGTTGTTGCCAAGAATTCCAATTTGGTGGGGGTTGATTATACAGTTGATTATGGAATCCTTGTGATTAAGGTCCTTGCCAAGGTCTCTTAGAGACAAAATTAAGAGATTCCGTGGAATTTGTAGGGGTTTCTTCTTGAAAGATAGCTTTAAGACCAGGAAGTGAAGGACAATTCTTGGTCTCATTCTTTTCTAAACAAATTACACAAGTCTATACTATTTTTTCATCCAAAGGGCACTCTCTCAAGGCATGCTTCTTTCTACATTGGGGACAAAAGATTGCTAAGGCATCCGATTCAGCTTTTTTCTTGTTTTGTAATTAAAGGGTGTCTATTTTTTCACTAAGACTCCCTAAAATGTCAGATTTGAATTCATCAAGCATATGTCTTATTTCTGCCCTACTTACTGTCCCAGAAGCAGACTTACTTGCCCTTGCAAGAGCATGGTCTCTTGTTCCTTTTACAGTTTTAGATTTCCCTCTTGAAAGGTTGATACATAATTCAGCTATTTCAGGTAATGTGAGCTGAGATATATCCCCTTTTCCCATCATATTAAGGATATCTAGCCATTCATCCCTAATTTTCTTCAACAAGAAAGCTTTCAAAGTATCTTGGTCTAAGTTTTCCATTTTTTCTCTTTTGATGTTATAGTTAAACCTCTCCAACAAATCTTCCAAATTTTCATCCTCTTTTTGTAAAATTTTAAACACTTCCTTTTTATGGTTGACCGGCATACAGTAATCCAAATACCTCTCTAGAAATTCATGTTTTATGTCTTCCCATGTCCTAATATAACTGTTGATCAAACTCATAAACCATTTCAATGTTGCTCCTTTCAATGTTGAAGGGAATAGTTTAAGTTTTTGGGCATCTTGTAAGTAATCATAAGTTCTACATAGGACTTCAAATTCAAATAGAAAGGTTTTAGGATCTTCACTTTTGAGTCCAGAGAAGTTTGGAAGGACAGAAGGTGAAATTTTTTTCATAGTTGCAATGGTTTCTTCATCTACTATAGGAAACCCAAAAGAGCTTCCCATTTCCATTCTACCTCCTTCTCCTTCTACACCTCTACCTCTTTCTCCTCTACCTCTACCTCTACCTCCTCCAAATAGTGTGTGTTCTCCATTAAAGACTCCTCCTCCCCCTTCTTCTGCCATAGTTGATTCTTCTGTGGAAGTGGAAAAGTTTATGTCCCTAGCAGGGATCCTTGAATCTTCTTCTAAAACAGGTTCAGTGGATGAAGTGGAAGGTCTCTCTGATGGAATATCTGATCTTAAGCCTTCTAGAAGTCTGTGATCAGTATAGGATGAAGTGTAGGTTTGAGTTGGAGGTGTTCTGCCTCTTGGTCTTGGTGAAACAAGTGGTGTTCAAGGAATCAAGCTTCTTCTTCTTATGAATCTACCCCTTGAGTCTCTTTCTCTACGCATATCATTGTTTTTGGGAGGTAAGAAACATGGCTACCTAGTTACACTTCCCCGGCAACGACGCCAAAATTTATGCTCAACTTAGTGTTCCTAAATTGATGTCATAAATTGTCAACCAGGGCTAGTAAACTGTTGAAGTGAAGTGCACTATTTGTGCCTAGGTATCTTCTTCCTTCTTCGTTGCGTTTAGTGTTTTTCAATGTTTTGGTTTTGTGTTTTTATGCTAAGAGGAAAAGAGCTAAATTTTTGGCAAAGAGAAGTTACTGGTCACACTAAAACAGAACAGAACCTACTTTAAACTATGTATGGCACTTCAGAACAGAAAATGCTAATCCACAGATTGTAAAGCTTGACAAGAAAAATAACTCATAACATTAAAATCAGTCCAATTAATTTCATTAGAGGTATGTTGGAACAACTTGAGAAAAGGATAAGTTTGATGTAATGAATTTCTCTATAGTAAACAACAACTTACAATATCACAGAGAAAATCTCATCCATAGTTAGGAATTTGTTGGAACATTTTGAGAAAAGATTATCTCCAACATAGTAAGGAACCCTATGCTAAAATGACTTATGACACTAAAATTAACCCATTATGCCACTCAAAATGTTACTATTAAGCCTCATTCAAGGGTTAGAGATCTCTTGGAATAGCTTTGGAAAAAGGTTGTTTCTAAAGTTATGAGAAATTGCAGAACAGTCAAGAACCCAAAATGAGATAACTAATTCTTGTCCATATGATAATGATGTGTTAGAAGAGATTAAGAACAAGAGCAGATTGTAAAATAATGAGGGTCTTTTAAATCTAATTAACATGACTAGAATGAAATTAACTAATAAAAAATTGAAATACAATGAACAGAACTGAACATGACTAGAATGCAATTAACTAATAAAACTTGAAATACAATGAACAGAACTGAACTAAAATGCAATTAACCTCTGAAGTACTACAGCTCTATCTCATTCACGTGTTAGTGATATATTGGAAAATTCATGAGAACATGATTGACTGTAATATTTGATGTAAGTAAACATAAAACATGATGCTCAGAAAACTGCCTAAATTAAGAATAAACAGAGTTAAAAATCACTTATCTAGAAAATATGCACAAAGCCTCTCAGACAATATGGGCCCTTTACCATCAGATTAGCACACGAATCCTTAACTTCTTAACGTTGCCTCAGATCATGTAGAAAATTTGTACTTCTTTCATTAAAGGAAAAACGCTCAGAAACAGAGAATTAACAACAAAACATCAACTAGCTACCTGTCTCTCGGTTCACCGAGTTATTTTTATACGAAAAATACATAACTGACATTGAGTAGAAATAGGCATAGGTGTCTTTTTCAATCAAAATCGAATTAGGACTCCTGTTGAGGACTCGTACTTTGCTGAAGACATCTGCAGAGTCCTTGTCCTTGTAGAATTATACTTCTTAATTTTTGCTTCCTCCACGTGCATAACCACTTGAATATTTTTGCTCAGACTTCGTAGAGGGCAAGGAATGATGTAGGAGAGTTCTGGAATTTAACCATATGCATTTTTCCTTGAAATGACACCTGTAACCTATGTGAACATAAAGATGGTTGTGGAATATGCGACTAGCTACAGAATGGCTACATTCTGTAGCTAAGTCTGGTCAAAAATCACTATGACAACAAAACCACAAAAGTTTAGTAAGTCAGTCATTGCATGCATTCTTAAAGTAACTTTAATCATTCCTATTGATATTTTAATCCTATAACTAATAAATGACAAATGGAATGAAGTGAAGTTTGGTGAAAGGAAAGGACATCTTTGGCGCTCAACAATGTGCATAATGCGTTTCAGGGTCGAGAAGGTTTTGAGACAAGTAGTAAATAACATGCTCATTACCGTCATCATCATCTTGAACCAAAACCATGGTGATCGTACTGAAGGCAGCAACTAGATAGAGGGTGAAATCACAATGATAATTCAGAGGACGTAATAGAGGAACGTTGACAAGCAACGTCTTAAGCGTATCAAAATATTGCTGAGCAACCTCATCCCAATAGAAAAGGACGTCTTGCTTTAAAATTCGTGTGAACCCTTTTGCTACTTCGGCGTAGTTCAGGATAAAATGGTGTAAGAAATTTGGTTTCCTTTGGAGACTCTGGAGATGGTGTAACGAGGATGGAGAGGAGAGATTAACAATAGCCTCAACCTTAAGTAGATCAAGGAAAATTCCATCTTTGGATATAATCAACCCTAAAAGTCTACAGGAATCAGTGCAGAATATGCATTTATGCAGATTGAGCTGAATGGTGTAGTGGCTACAACGAAGAAATATGTGGCGGAGATGGTCCGAATGGTCTTTTTGCGCAGCCAAATGATCTGAAAGGTCATCCAGGTATGGTTGAACAATATGACGAATATCATGAAAGGCATAAGACATCGCGTGCTAGAATGTAGCCCCAGCATTCTTGAAACTGAAAGGGAGTTTCTTAGATGCGAACGTTCCCCAAGGACAGATAAAAGAGGTATTGTGTTGATCAAACAAGAGAATGTTGATTTGATTATAGCTAGAAAATCCATCCATAAGGGAAAAAATCTCACTCCCTGCACAATCTTCAATGATCTAATCGATGAAAGGGGTGGGATAGTTATCGTTAGGACAGACCCTATTAATATTGTGATAATCAACATAGACACAAATTTCTCCCTGCTTCTTATCCATAGGAACAATGTTAGAAACTCACTCTGTCAAAGGAATCAGATAAATGAAACCCACTTTGAGAAGTTTTTCAACTTCAACTTTTATGGCGGTGACTTTCCGAGGATGCACTAGATGAAGACGCTGGTGAACAAGCTTCGCACTGAGGTAGGTGGGAATCTCATGCACCACAATACTAGGATAAATTCCATGCATATCTTTGTAAGACCAGGCGAAAACATCATAGAATTCACGAAAGAGGCTAGTATACACTTGGACTTCATCGTAAGAGCAAGTGACTCCCACATGGATGTTCTCAAAAATTCCCAGTTTCACAGAAATGTTGATAGGCATCGTCTGGGTGATGTTACTCAAGTTACCTTCAGTGAAGACTTCATGAGTCAATATAGGCATTTGGAGTGGCAAAGAAGGAATTTGAGATGAAAAATGCTCAAGACAGTTAGACATTGCTCTGAGGCTAGGCATAAATGAGGAACGATGATGCCCATCACTCCACGATAGGTCTTCGAGAGACATGGTTTCCATGATAGCCTCGTCAGATGGAAACACTTCTTTCAAAGGATCAAGCGAATCTTTATCTCCGAGCCAGGGGGATTGAGAATAAACGTCAAGAGACATTCTCAAAGGAGCACCTTCAGAAGGGGGAGAATATGATGCAGCTAAAAGCTCACAATAATTGATTTCAATTGAACTAAGTGGCATCGAATACCCAAATGAATCAACCTGTTCAGGTAAAGGGACAATCCACGGGTCATTCGACTGAGAGATCATATTAACTTGAATGGTATTTGGTGGCAGAAGGGGAAAGATACCCATGAGGGAGGGATCTTTGAAAGATCCGGCCCTGTGCTGTCGAGGGGAGAAGGAATCTGATCCACGTATGGAATGTTGTTCTCAAAAGATGAGGTAAAGAATGACAACTGGTTGACAGTGATGATTTTTCCCTCGTGTGGAAACTTTAGAAGACAGAAGACGGTGGATGGAATGCACAACATAGCATGAGTCCAACTGCGACCAAGTAGAATATTGTAATTGATTTTAGCGTCAACTACTTCTACTTCAACATTGACCATCTTTCCTTACAACATGATTGGCAAGCTGGCGAGAACACCCAAGGGTTTCGATTCCCTTCAATAAAATGCCTCAAGGACATTCGGTGACAAAGTTAGGGCTGGAGAGCCAATAGCCTTCCAGCAAGCAGATGACATGACAAAAGTGGATGCACCTTCATCCAAAATGGCCCTATGGATGTTGAGACTATTAATTCCGACTTGTATGACAAGTGCAATATGGTGCGGAAGTTGGGGGACAAAATTCTCTAAGTCGAAAGTGAGAAGACTAGAATCAGCAAGATCAATCCCACTGATCACAGATAATAACGCTTTCCGTTGAGACAGACAACTCTGAATCACTTCTAACATAGACATCGTGGATGGCACCTGTGCTAAATCCTCAACAATACTGTATTTCTGAGCAGCACGGGCATTAGGATTATAAGAAGACTTCCAAAGAACACCTTTAGAAGGTGGTTGTACAACGGGTTCAACACTGGGCCTTTCAATCTCAAGAGGACCAGAGGCAAGTGGGGGAGGAGGACCATCAATGATATCTTTCTCGGCTACCTGGCATGATCCTATATAATCTTTCGACCGAGTCGTGATGGAAATGGGTTTAGAATTGTTCATCATGAACACTTGAGAGCCAAATGGTGCAGATGGCGTAGGTTGCTCGACCATCTGTGTTTGCTGAGACGAAAAAGGTTCTTTGAGGATAGTCGGAGCTCCCTTAATGCCTTTGAGAAATTGACTAACTTCGGCTCATCTAGGACAATCCTTAATGTAGTGTTCCTCATCACAAATCAGACAGGGATACTTCGGCTTGCAATGTGAACCATCATCAGCATGAGGTTTAGACGAATCTGGTTTTGGGGCATTGGCCTTAGCCTTGCCTTTTCCCTTATTTTTCCCCTTGGATGTCTTTTCCATAGGATTGGCCTGAACGACGTTGACCTACGAGGTTTTACCAGAATCCAGGGTAGGCTGAGGAGAAAAGCCAATGGAAGAATTTGATTTTTTCTTCCCAGTGTTGGAAGAGGGAGACTTACGTGAAGTCTGAGATATGGAACCAATGACAGATGGGGTGGTTGGCGCTCTAGAAGTCCTAGGTCGTGGGGCATCAGTCAATATATCATACAATATGCCTGATTTAGAGTACACTAAATTAAGGTACTAGGCACGAGAAATGGCTTGTTCCTCGGTTACACATGCCCACATGGCTATGTCTTTTGCAATCTGATTGACAAAAGAGGTAGTGAACCAACGAGTAAGAAGCTGGTCAGAAATTTTGAATTTGATCATACAATGACCACGTCTCCATTCATGAATGTGGTATGAGATATGGGTAGCTTGGTCCTGTTTCAAGGATGTTAGGATATGTGTCCCGGATTCATAACGAACCAGTACCTGGAAATGAGTAAGGAACGCCATAGCGAGAGTGTTGAAATCTTGAAGGATAGTGCGAGGCAACTCGATGTACCACTTAGCAGCAGCTCCGGTGAGAGTTCGCTAGAAAATATGGAGTCAAATAGAGTCATCCACCCAAGAATTGGAAGAACACCATAAATGGTATGTCATAATGTGTGCTTGGGGGTCTTCTCCATATTTTCCCTCAAACTTGGGGCAATCACCAGGAACCTTCATTGGAATCGGAGGCTAATACGGATTATGAAGGATTGGATCATTTGTTAGTTTGGACACATCTGGTAATTCCAACGTGGAGAGAAAGGGTAATTGAGGGTTGAAAGGCATAGCAGGTCCTCAATAAGGACCCGTGCCCATATTCCATCCTGGTTGAGTGTAACTCTACCCCCATTGGTTCTGTCCCGAAGGATTGATACCATAAGGGGTATCAGCCAGATTGCTAGGCTGATATTGTGGTTGAGGACTAGGATATTGAGGTTGAAGACCAGGATACTGATTCTGAGTATATGAGGGTCCCAATTGAGCAACATAAATATTTTACTACGGAATATAAGTATGGCCTGGCGGTTGAGGGTAATAAGCATAACCTTGAGGCGCATTGTATACTAGTCGATATTTACCTTGAGGGTAATAAGTGTCTTTGAGTCGAGCGAGCTGTTGATAAGTAGGGCCCTAATAAACAGGATAAATCAGACACAGAGGTTGACCCGACTGTGTCATAGAGTAGAGTGGTGGCTAAGCAGGGTGAACTGTCTGTGCAGGTTTTCCCTGTTGAGCAGGTTGACCTGACTGATAAGAGCCACTAGGTTGCCCCTGCGGTTGGCTTGATGGCTGCGGTGGGCCAGGTTGTGCTTGATGATTAGGTTGACCTGGAGCAGGACCATAATATGGCCCTAGCTATGCAACATTTGGACCAATATGAAGATATGGTTGTTGTGGTTGTACGAAAGGTTGCCCTTGAGATGGATAAATTTTCCCCCCAGGACTGTATGAAGGTCCTGGCTGATATATTGGTTGCCCAACAAGTCCTTAGGGTTGCCTAGGTTGGATCACAGGCTGACCTTGTAAAGGTTATCCTTATGGATGGTAAGGCTACCCTTGTGGGCCGTAAAATAATCCTTGCTGGACTGAAGGTTTTCCCTGAAAGGGTTGCCCTTGTGGGTCATATGCATACCCTTGTTAAACTGAAGGTTGTCCCTGAAAGGTTTGTCCTTGTGGGTCGTAAGGATACCCTTGTTGAACCGAATTTTGTCCCTGAAAGGGTTGTCCTTGTCGGTTAGAAGGTTGCACATGCAAGGTAGGTTTAAAACTGGAAAGGAACTGATAAGCTTCAGGAGCAGGAAAATAGATAGGGTTTCTGTGCTCATCATAATGAAATGGAAGTGAATAAATCGGGTTACCGACCGCATCATAATGAGAAAGATAAGGATGACGAAGATCCTGAGGTGAATGATAAGTCTAGGAGCCCTGCTGCTGAAAGGCCAGCTGATACTCCTCGAAAGAAAGGCCGTCAGGGATCGACATGGAAATTGAAGTCTCTATCGAATGCGAAGCTCCTAACGACTGAGTGGTGACAACTAGTGCCGATGCAACCATGTAGAAAGTAGGCCTAGTTGGGATAGACGTAACGAAAGGCATCGACGAGACAGATGTCGTTGGCGACATCCCTAATGATGGAAGGATCAGCCCCCTTGACGGAGTTGATGCTGCCATGGAGGAAATACCAGCCATAATCTGACCCAAAGACCTATATTCAGTTGGAAGTGACACCAATGGTGAAGATTGAGCGGACTCATAAGGGATGTCTTCCGGAAAAAATTGGTATTTTTCATCAGAAATAGGAATTCCCTCACTGCCAATAGGACCAGACGATTCCATGTCTGAATCCACCGTGAGATCTTGTAAAAGACTACGGGGACTAGGAGGTATGACAGCAACCAAAAATGGTGATCCTAATGTAATAGGGGGAAAATGTTCCTCGACCACAAACCCAAACCAAGCATTTGAAAGAGGCCAGGTGAAGTCAACTGGTTCTCCAAAGGGGTACTCTGACGGGAGAATAGGTTGTTGAAGCTCGGTATACCTAGAGGTTTGAGAAGTTTCAGATGAATCGTCCAAGAAAGGACTACCACTAGACGAAACTGATGGTTCCGCCACTGTGACTATAGCACACCAAAAAAGGGAAAAAAGGATCGAAAATGAAGACTCTTGGACAAAAACCAAGGCAAAAAAATACAGGCCAAGCGATCAAAATTTAATGGGCGTGTAATCATAGGTAGTTTATTTTACCACATTGAAGCCAAAAATTCGTTGTTTCATGTTTTAAGAGTCAAGAAACAAGCAAAATATGACTCTAGTCACTTTGGTTTTAAGCGAGCATGAAAGGACAAGTGCTCGATGATCTTTTCAAATTTATGGAGTCAGTAAAGATCGAAAGTGACTGCTCAGGTAGTCTAGGTAAAAGGGTGTACTAGGTTTCCGTGAACTTCCATATACACCTTGGTAATCAAATGAAAGAAGAATTGACCAAGGACTTTACATACGTGCAGGTAGTCTCCCCTAATGTTGTGTTCAGTGTATCATGGTTACAAGGTGGCAAACTCGGATTCCTATGGATAAAATGATTGCAACCTAGAGGGGTCTCCCTTTATATACTCGACGATACGGGGAGTTCAAGTCCGTAGTAATGCTTTCTGAAGCCAGATGGCGAGTGACAACTACTAGGTTTAAATATGTCTCTAACTTAGACCATTAGATGTTTCGATAGGTTTCAATTTTTCCTTAGGTTAATTGAGTAAATTTTAAGTTGATCTTGTATTTACGTTTCAATTCCAAGGTCCTACCGAATGTTGGATCTCGAAAATCCCTAAATGCAGGCTACATCCCAAAAGATACCATTTCGTTCGATGAAAAGCTATCTACAAGAAAGTTAGGAATTTTCAAGAAATAGAAAATAATAAGAACACACAGAAACATCCACTACAATATCCGATGCAAGCTAATGAAAATTAGAAATCTTTCCTAGAATTGTCCAATGCTAGATATGTGAAAGACTTTCAATTTCACAATGCAAACAAGAATGCAAACAATTTTTTTATTTTTTTTTAATGTAATAGAGAAAACAGTGCACTACATGACATGAAAAAAAAACCACCACACTAGTTCGAGAATGTTAATGTGAGAGTTGAAGCGAAATAATTTCAATCAGCCCAAAACAAACACAACACAACTCAAACCAACATTGCAATCTCTCAAATCAAAGAAAGATTTCAAAACAGACCCATGCAAGAAGTGTGATCTATGCTTGGAGTGACAAGAAGAAAAATTGAATGAAAGAGGCAAGAATCATTTGAAATCACTCAAATGGATCAACGGAGTTGAATGCAACCAAACAAAGAATGAAGTTGACTACGAAACAAAAGCCTTAAAGTCCTACAGGAGGCTCAGCATACCAAAGCACTTAAAAACCCTAAGGCTGCAATGCTGATAGGAAACAGGCAAACAACTGAAGGAAGAAAGCTGATCACAATCAAAACAATCCCAAGGCACTCAAGAAATATCAAAAAATAACCCAAAAGCACAAGTACTGACCAAAAATATTCAAAACAGACAAAACCCTAAAACCTACAGGGGTCGGCGTGTAATATTCCAAATTAGCTACTGCTTCTTGGAATATTATAATTGATCCATTTTTTAAATAAGAAGTAGGGAATACAATAAAACATATCCTAGTGTGAAAAGGGATTGGGTTAGGAGGTCAAAATAAGTCCACTTTGGTGTGAAAGAAGGGAAAATAAATGAGCTAGATCCAGTTGACCAAGTCAACAACACTGTCACAAGAGGAGGGAAAGCTACTAGGGTAGCACAGTTTGAAAGGGGAATATTCTCAAGGAAGTCACATCACCAATGAGTGGGATCCGGGGTGGGAAAGCTCACCAAGGATAATAAGGAGGAGATAGCAGCAAATAAGGCATTCATTATTCATCTTTGTTTTGGTCTTATGACTGATTGCAAGCTTCAACTGTTTAGCCAGAGTTGCAGCACTGTTTAGTGCAAGGAATTCTCGTGCGGGAATTCCATCTTCACCTTTGGTCTAGCTGATTGGGAGATCTAAGGAGGAGGTCCTGAGCTTATTTTTCATAATTTTTCTTGAGGATATCCATTTTCCATCACATACAACGCAGTCGCTTCCAGTAACTGCATCATTTCTGCAGTAGTAGCAGCTGCTGGGTGAAACCCTCCTATTTTGTGCTTGTTTCTTTGGAGGAGGTGTCTATATCATTCCAGGAGGTCTATTGAGGAAGGCCTTGGGCCAATTTCTGTATTATTTTTCTATTTCAGATTAAATTTAGTATTTTCTAATACAGATTTGCTGGGTATAGCGTTATTTTCTGCAGTGCTGCATCTTATGTTTCCATTTTGCCGGAAACCTTTGTCGGGATGCTCTGATGTGCTTGTAAAAGAGGTCAAGCCTCTCATTTCTGATTCTATGTTACATTATCTTTTGCTGTAGATTTCATAATAAAAATAACATTGCTGCAGTCTCTGGTATTTTTATTTATGAAGTAGTGGGATTGGGGTGCTTTTGAGCATATTTGAGTTGGGGAGATCTGTTTAGTGTAGCTAGAATGATTTTTTTCTGAAGCCCTTTTATATTTAAGCTACATACAGCATATAAAAGAGGATCCAAGTCTTGTTCTACATTTTTATTTCATGGTTTTCCTTATACAGTGTCCTCATTGAAGAAATTTCAGAAATTCCTAAAAAGGAATATTACAGTGGTATCAGAGCTACTTTCTTGGCTCAGCTTATGGGGGACAATTCATCTTTAGCATGGAGGAAGACATTTCAAATATATTACTTCAAACCCTGCAGAACATTGCAAGGGATCTCAAGGAGATGAGACATGAAGGGGATTCTATAGGGTTTTTCCATGAGGCAAGCACCAACACTGCAAATGGCATGGGGAATTCAGCTACATCACAACTCTCTACCATGCCTTCATTTCTAACTGGGGGAGATAAGGAGGGAACCTTGGAAGAATATTTCGAAGAATATGAACTCCAATCTCAAGGGTTCAAGGAGCACTTGAGCTTTCAGGAGTTTTGCCGGATCAAGGATGGGAGGAGTATTAATCTTCATCAAAAGGAGGAGAACTTGATGTAGGGATCATCCCTACAGTGCAGTATGGTAGGGTTCTTCTTTCCCACATTTTATGGGACACCTAAGTGCACACCCAAGGCTTGGGTGGAGAAGCTGGACACATACTTTCAGCTCCACAAGGTTTCTGAGATAGAAGCCATTAAGATAGTTGCACTGCACCTAGAAGGGGAAGCTCAAGAATGGTGGTTTCATGGACTTACCACACTTGGGAATCATAATATCACTTCATACTCAGCTTTCACTGAGAAGATATTGGAGATATTTGATCCAAGATATCCCGAAGCCCACTTTGCCAAGTTAGCCAAGTTCAAACAGGAGGGAGATCTTGAGGATTATATTGCTGAGTATTTACAGCTTTCAGTGATGGTATCCAACCTCACATTGAGTAGGAAGGTATGCATATTTTTTAATGGGATGGTTGAACCATTGTAAGGGTTGGTCAAATCCACTAAACCATCCACACTCCTTGAAGCTATGGAGAAAGCTAGAGATCTACAACACATCTTGCCCAGGGCAAGAACCTTTTTGCAGCAGGAGACTTACTCAAGTCCAAGGAAGACAATCCATGTTCGGTATTTGGAGGGAGAATGTGTTGCAAGAAGGACACATCATGTCAAAACCTTCTCCAAGAAGGATGAAAGCGTTGTACAATCCATGGAAGACTTTTCTCCAAGAGGGGGAGCTATTGTAGCGTTAAGAGGAGTCCCAAAGTATCTAACCTTGAGGGTGAGGGGTAGTATCATGGGGCAAAGAGTCTCTGTGTTGATAGATAGTGGAGCCACTCATAATTTTATTGATGCACATATGGTACAAAGGAGAGGAATCCACATGGAGGAGTTTGAGGGATTCTCAGTTTTGGTCCCAGGAGCTATGACCCTGCAATGTGCCAAGTATGTTCTGGAACTAACCATTACTATGGGGACCTACATATTGACAGATCACTTCTTTGTGGTATACATTCCAGAAACCAATGTCATATTGGGAGTCTAGTGGTTAATCACTCTTGGGAGAGTTACCACTAATTGGAGAACCTTGGAGATGGAATGGACAGGAGGGAAGGATGGCCAACAACAAAAGATCAAGGGTATAAACACATACCCCCCAAAGGTTGTTTCAGCACACAGGATGGAGGTAGATCTACATAGAGGGGATGTTGAATGGGCATTGGAGCTGCATATATCATAGGTGAAGGGAAAGGATTCACCAGTGCATCCAGATGTTCTCTTGGACCGGTATTCTACATTATTTGGAGATATCCCACCAGGGAGACCTCTTGACCAAGGGTTTGAACACACCATTGAGTTGGAACAAGGGATCCAAGTAGTAATCACTACTCCTTCTAGGAACCCCAAGGCTTATAGGGATGAGATTTAGAGGGATATCCAAGAGGTGCTAGCTCTAGGACACATCCGACCTAGTACTAGTCCTTTTTCTTCCTCGGTGGTTTTGGTAAAGAAGAAAGATGGCACATTGAGGATATACATTGATTATAGGGCCTTGAAAAAGAATACTATGAAGAAAATGTACCCTATACCCAGGATCGATGAACTCATGGATGAGTTGAGGGGATCTAAATACTTCTACAATATTGATTTGAGATTCGGGTATCATCGTATCAAGGTGAGGGAGCAAGATATCCCCAAGACAGTGCTCAGATGTCACTATGGGAATTTTGAGTTTTTGGTAATGCATTTTGGATTGACCAATGCTCCAGCAAATTTCCAATCTTGCATGAACCACATCTTCCATGGTCATTTTATAAAAAATTTATTGGTCTTCTTTGATGATATCTTTATCTACATACACACTTGGGAGGAGCACTTGCAGCATATTGAGACAGTTTTACATATCCTCAAGGAGAAAAAATTCTATGCCAAGCTCTCCAAATGTGAATTTGGCCTCACAAAGATGTTTTATTTGGGGCACATCATAGGAGTGGATGGAGTGTGGGTACATGAGGAGAAGATCCAAACTATCAGATATTGGCCTGAACCCAGGAATGTTACAGAACTCAGAGGGTTTGTGGGCATATGCACTTATTACCAAAAGTTTATGAAAGGATTTTCGCAACTAGCAGCACCACTTACATACTTGAAAAAGAAGGAAGCTTTCCATTCGACACCTACAGTGCAGAGGGCTTTTGATAAGCTCAAAGAGGTAATGAGTAGTTGTTCTATTTTGGTTTTGCCTGAATTTTCTCAACCTTTTGTTCTAGAATGTGATGCATCAGGTGAAGGTATTGGGGCAGTCTTGATGAAAGGTGAGCATCCTATAGCCTTTTAGAGCAGGAAGCTTCTCCCTCATGAGAGGTTATACCCCATATATGATAAATAAATGTTTGCTATCATGCATGCATTAGCCAAATTTCGACAATACTTAGTGGGGAATAAGTTCAAGGTGAAGACTGACCATAACAGTCTTAGATTCTTCCTTGAACAGAGACAACTCTAGGAGAAACAATAGAAGTGGGTGAGAAAAATCAAATCTTATGATTTTGACATAGAGTATGTCAAGGGAAAGAGCAATATAGTAGCTGATGCACTCTCTAGGAGGCCTACAACGTTGTCTTTGAGGGGCATGGACGCAGATTGGAAAGCTCAACTTTTAGTTGAGTATTCCAAAGATGACTTTCCATGTGAAATCATTGATGGGGTGGTATCAGATGAGAGGTTTAGAGTGATGGATGAGGTCATCTATTATCAGGACCAGATCTTCTTGGCTAAGAATTCCAAGCTCAAGGAGAAGATCTTATTGGCATCACATGATTCCCCACTTTCTAGACATCAAGGTTTCACAAAGACTTACAGAGCTATCAGAGAGATATTCTCATGGAAGGGTCTCAAAGAGGATGTGCTTAGACATGTCATAGAGTGCACCATTTTTCAACAGAACAAGGGAGAACACACCCACCCTATTGGGTTATTGCAGCCACTACCTATTCCGGATGGGAAGTGGGAAAGTATCTCTATCGAATTCTTCACCGACTTACCAACATTATAGGGTAAGGATTGTATCTTTGTAATTGTTGATAGACTAACAAATTACTCTCATTTCTTTGCCATTTCTGCACATTATACTGCTTCACAGGTAGCTGAGCTCTTCTTCAGAGATGTCTTTAGACTCCATGGTCTCCCAAGGACCATAGTGAGTGATCAGGACATGCGCTTCATGGCTGGATTTTGGTAGGAACTTTTCTGGTTAGTGGGGACTGATTTGACTCCAAGCACTAGTTATCACCCCCAAAACGATGGATAGACCGAGATAGTTAACAAGTGGCTAGAAGGCTACTTGAGGAACTATGTATTAGGGCAGCAAAAAGCTTGGCTACGTTGGCTTCACTTGGGAGAGTATTGTTACAATACTACTCACCACATCTCTATGGCATGACTCCATTATGGGCCTTATATGGTATGAGGCACTTTCATTTGCTGATGTTATGTTTGGGGAAATTAAATCTCCAAGGGAAAAGGAATGGATTCAGGAGAACCAGGACATACTTAGGGCACTCAAAGACAACATTGCCACTGCCCAGAACCAGCAGAAGATGTATGCAGACAGTGGTCGGATAGGAAGAAAGTTTGAGGTGGGAGATCTTGTCTATCTCTGTCTTTAGCCTTAAAAACAGTCCACACTCAAGGAGAAGGGATTTGAGAAGCTCAAACCATGTTTCTATGGGCCATACAGGGTGGTCAAATGTATCGGTAAGGTAGCATATCAGTTGGAGCTTCCTAAGGGGAGCAAGATCCACAATATCTTCCATGTCTCTGGCCTCAAGAAGGCCATTGTGAGGAATGTAGTTGCCAACATGGATCTCCCCCCTATTGATGATGAGGGCCACTTAATCTTGCAGCTAGAAGCAATCTTAGACACAAGGGAGAGGCAGCTGAGAAACAGAGTCATCAAGGAATATCTAATTCGATGGAGGAATCTACCAGATGAAGATGCCACTTGGGAGGGAGAGAAGATATTGTAGTATTATTCTTTATTGTTTCTTGTAGGAAAGAAAATTTTGAGTGGGGAGGACTGTAATATTCCCAATTAGCCACTGCTACTTGGAATATTATAACTGGTCCATTTTTTAAATAAGAAGTAGGGAAGGAAATAAAACATATACCAGTGTGAAAAGGGATTGGGTTAGGAGGAAAAAATAGCCACTTTGGTGTGAAAGAATGGAAAATCAATGAGCTATATCCAATTTACCAATTCAACAACGTTGTCATAAGAGGAGGGAAAGCTACTAGGGTAGCGCAGTTTGAAAGGGGAATCTTCTCAAGGAAGTCACATCACCAATGAGTGGGGTTTGGGGTGGGAAATCTCACCAAGGATAAGGAGGAGATAGAAGCAAAGAAGGAATTCATTATTCATCTTTTTTTTTTGTCTTATGACTGATTTCAAGCTTCAGCTGTTTAGCCGGAGTTGCAGCACTGTTTAGTGCAAGGAATTCTCATGTGGGAATTCCATCTTCACCTTTGGTCTAGCTGATTGGGAGATCTAAGGAGGAGGTATTGAGCTTAATTTTCATCATTTTTCTTGAGGATATCCATTCTGTATCAGATACAGTGTAGTCACTTCCAGTAAATACATCATTTCTGCAGTAGCAGCAGCAGCTGGGTGAAACCCTCCTATTTTGTGCTTATTTCTATGGAGGAGGTGTCTATATCACTCTGGGAGGTCTATTGAGGAATGAATTGGGCCAATTTATGTATTATTTGTCTATTTAAGATAAAATTTAGTATTTTATAATACAGATTTGCTGGGTACAACGTTATTTTTTGCAGTGCTGCATCTTATGCTGCCATTTTGTCGGAAACCTTTGTCGGGGTGCTCCTATGTGCTTGTAAAAGAGGTCAAGCCTATAATTTCTGATTCTATGATAAATTAAAGCTCCAAATATATGTTACATTATATTTTTCTATATATTTCATAATAAAAATAAATTTTTTGCAGTCTCTGGCATTTCTATTTTATGAAGTAGTGGGATTAGGGTGCTTTTGAGCATATTTGAGTTGGGCAGATCTATTTAGTGTAGCTAGATTTATTTTTTTTCTGATGCCATTTTATATTTAAGATAAATACAACATATAAAAGAGGATCCAAGTCCTATTCTGTGTTTTTATTACATGGTTTTCCTTATACAGCATCCTCATTGAAGAAATTGCAGAAATTCCTAAAAGCGAATATTACATGGCACGGATGTTTGGATGTAATCAGCGCTAAGCAGGGGATGGCACCAGCGCAAAAATAGTAACTAGTGCCAGTTGGCATGACTATCTAAACAGAAAGCGCGCCAATCCAGTTCACTTAGGCAAAAGGGAAAATTTTGAAAGACAGAGGTCAGATATGATCCTCTGGGGCTAAAAAAGGGTCTTAGACTTAGAATAATAATCAGAAAAGGAAAAATAAGAAATCAAAGACCAAAAATAAGACCTAATGGATGAAAGACAAACTCGCAGGAAGAGGTGTCATGATCGCAGGGGGAGTACTTGTGTTGCCATCAATGCCAAAGGGGGAGATTGTTGGTCAACAGTTGTCATTGATGTCAACCTAAGCAGCACCAGGGGCTTGCCCAATATTGCATGGGAATTTTTACCTACCAAATTAATATATTCTGGGTCAATAATGCTTTCGATGGTTTCTACTTGTCGAGATGTTTCCGTTGATATATGGCACACCATGTATCAACGGAAACGTCTCAACAAGTAGAAACCATCAAAAGAATTATTGACCCAGAATATATTAATTTGGTAGGTAAAAATTCCCATGCAATATTGGGTTAGCCCTTGGTGCTACTTGGGTTGACATCAATGACAACCGCTGATCAACAATCTCCCCCTTTGGCATTGATGGCAACACAAGTACTCCCCCTGTGATCATGACACCTCTTCCTACAAAAAACACTAATAATAATTGAAGATTAAATAATGCTCTAATTGAAAGGAATATTGATTCACCCCCTCTCTCATTATTTCTAACAATTGGTATCAGAGGTTAGTTCCTTCAATAGCAGTTTAACATCTGGAAGGAGGTCACGGAGCATACCAAGAATGGTGTACCTATATTCAATGAAAATAATTATGCATTTTGGAAAGGAAGAATGGAGGTCTATCTCGTGGTGCAAGGTTACGAAGTATGGGACACTATTCAAAATGGATTTACATCAACCGTGGATGAACAAGGTAAGAAGAATTTGGTAAATGATGCAAAAGCAAAGAATATTATTATCAGTGGACTTATTGAATTTTCTTATCATAAGGTGTTGGGTTGTAAAACTGCCAAAAATGTATGGGACAAGCATGAGAATATATATGCAAGTGACTCAAATGTCAAAGAAGAAAAGCTTCAAATCTATAGAGAAAAATTTGAGCAACTCATAATGAAATAAGATTGCAACATTACTACATACTTCCAATACGTTGATGAAATAACCAATACTCTGGAAGGATTGGGAGAGCCAGTTGATGAGAAGACTATTATATGGAAGATTCTTAGAACATTACCAGGGAGATTCAACCCAAAGTTATCAGTCTTAGAATACAATGCAAATCTGGACAAACTCAGCAAGGAAGAATTACATGGAGTTCTCATAGCATATGAAATGAGACTTGATGAAGAAAAGGGTACTTCAAATCTAGAAACTGCGTTTGTTGCATCTAAGAAAATGAATAAGGACAAACAACCTTCAATTGAAATTACATGCACCTACAAGTGTGAAGAAAAGGGAGATGATGGAGAAGGTCTTTCAGATGAAGAATATGCTTACTTTACGAGAAAACTAAAACCTAGTAAGGGAAAATTCAAAGGTAAACTTCCATTGATATGTTTCGGTTGTGGTGAGGTTGGGAATTTCGTAGAAAAATGTCCAAAAAAAAGTGATGGAAACTCAAAAGGAAAGAAAGGCTTTAAGAAATTCAACAAGCAAGGAAAAAAGAAAGGTTCCAAAAGGAACTTTCTCTCTAACGAAGATAGCTCATCATCCGATGAAGAAATTGGCAGCAAAGAAGAAGCCAGTGAGAAATTATTGTTTATGGCCAAGCACAATAAACAATAAGTATCAAGCAATGAAGAAGAAGGGTTGACCATAGAAGAATTTTATGAGGAGGAAATCAAGCTTATAACAGAGCTCAATGCTGAGAAGATACGTTCCAATACTCTTGAAAAACAAGTTCAAGGTCTCAAAATTGAGGTTGAAGAACAAAAATGTATTGAAGATTTACTTCAAAAGAATTTGGAAGAAAGCAACCAAGAAAGGGAAGCATTAGAAGCCGTAGTAGTCTCGCTACGTAAGGAAGTGAAGAAGGGAAAAACTGTCCAAAACTATACCAACAGATCAAGGGCATTGGAAGAACTCATCAACAATCAATGATCTTACAACGATAGAACTAGCCTCGGTTACAAAGAAGAAGAAGCAAGACCTTCTACAACAAAATACATTGAACCTATGAGATCTAACATACATGAAGACTTCATTGGACAATATTTGCAAGCACATCCTTGGAAGATGATTCCTCGACAAATATTTTCATGCAGGTACCAACATATTTTTCATGGCTATTGTTATTCATGTGGAAAATTTGGTCATAAAGCTATAGAATGTTGCACGTACCCTAGGAACCAATACAATTCCAAGAGATTCTTCAAATATGAACCTCCCAGGGCTCAAGGAAACATCAATAGATTTGAACATTTAAGAAATAATATGGAATGTTACAAATGTCAAAACTTTGGACACAAAGCCAGAGACTACAGACTTGAAAATCCTCCAAAATAATCTTCGAAGCCACAGAATGAATGAACATGGAAGAAGAAGAAGAATGATAACTGTGCTCTCACTTTCAAGTCTCAAAAGAACAAAGATGTGTGGTATGTTGATAGCGGTTGCTCAACGCATATGACTGGAGATAGAAATAAATTTGTATCTCTGAAAGAGAAGAAGGACGAAACTGTGTCCTTTGGAAATGATGGATCTTCAAATGTTATAGGATCAGGTACTGTCACTCTCAGAAGCAAAGATGCTCTAGCCAAGAATGTTTTATTGGTTGAAAACATGAATCACAATCTGCTCAATGTTGGACAAATGTGTGATCAAGGACACACAATACTATTCAACTCCACAAAATGTGAAATCAGGAAAGGCGTGTATGGTGAAATTATGGCTACAGCAAGTCAAGATCCAAATGACATATATGTTCTGGATGAAGCAACTAAAGCATGTCTAATAGCTAAAGAGGATGATACAATAATTGGTAGCAATGATGATCGACTAAGTAAGAAGTTTGCTACAAAGGTGCAAAGTGATTTCGGGATGTCTTTACTTGGTGAGTTGACATATTTCTTAGGGCTTCAAATATCTCAGCAAGAGAAAGGAATATTTATATGTCAAGCCAAGTGCATCAAGGAAATGCTCAAGAAATTTAAAATGGAAGATTGCAAACCCATCCTTACTCCAATGGTAACAGGTTGCAAATTGAGCATAGACGACTCATCTAAGGATGTGGATCAAAGTTTGTATAGATCTATGATTAGTAGTCTTCTATATGTAAGAACCTCCCGACCAGATGTTATGCAAGTAGTTGGACAAGTATCAAGATTCCAAGCATCACCAAAAGAATCACATATTAAATATTCACGAGCATTGGAATATCTTCACCAGAAGCTTGGGATTCTCCCAAGTTCTCATTAGATTTTCCTTTTTCAGAATATAAATGGGGAGTGGAAGTAGATTACAGGTCTGCAGGACGGTTGTGTGTCAAGGGGAGTGGAAGTGTGTACAGGTCTACAGGATGGTTCTATTTCAGGGTGAGTTACCCTTTGCCATTGATGTCAAAGGGGGAGAGAATGTTTTAGGAAGAGGTGTCATGATCGTAGGGGGAGTACTTGTGTTGCCATCAAAGCCAAAGGGGGAGATTGTTGATTAGTGGTTGTCATTGATGTCAACCCAAGCAGCACCAAGGGCTAACCCAATATTTCATGGGAATTTTTTTGTACCAAATTAATATACTCTGGGTCAATAATGATTTTCATGGTTTCTACTTGTCGAGATGTTTCCGTTGATATATGACACGCCATGTAATTCTTCACGGTTTGAGAGATATTCATGTTTGAAGTTTGTACCCCTAGTTAGTGGGCTAAAACCCCATGGGGTTGGGGCATGGGTCATTGAAAAGTCATAATTAATATTTTTTAAGCTCCTTAAATCCCTCCCACGTTCACTTGTTGAAGCCCTTCTCAACCTAAGCATTTATATAAATTGTAATCCTCATTTCCTCATTTCCTCCTTAGGCAAGGGTTTTCGCCATCTGAAAGAGGTCATCATGGAATTTGCGCTCTAAATTTTTTTCTAAGAACGTTCAGAAACTAAAATTTTTATGAGGTGAAGATGAAATCCTGAGGAAGCCGCTGTAAAAATTTCAGATCAAGGTGCACAATATTTTTGGAGATATGATCTGTGGAAGTCAGGGTTTTTGCAAGCTCCTAAAATTCATCTCAAATAAGTGACCTTGGTAAATTCATCATAACTCTCTCTGTGAGTATCGGATTGGAATTATCTAAAACGTGGAAGATAGTGAATAGTCTGTACTTTTTTCTCTATCAATTTTAGAGCCAAATGAAGAAACAGTGACACGTGGCACGCCGTACAAGTGTGATCTACTGCAACAATCCATAATTAGGGCATTGTGAGAGATTGGGGTATAACTCTCTCCTGAAGAATCAAAATTGGGTCAGACCTATGGCATTGGGAAGACGACTTAAAGGACTAATACAGGACCAAAAATTAGATATTGAGGATATGAAATAACAGAGATACACCAGATTCAATATCGAGCTCCTAGAAGGCAAGAAAAAGCTAGATCATGTGTTGTCAAGGGTTGCAAAGGACCAGACTTTCTATGGCAGCAAAGCAAAGCAAGATGCAGCAGAGGGTAGCATGACAAGAGTAGCAACCAAGGTGCATAATAGCAGTAATAAGTTCATCATATGAAGTCTTCAAGTGGGAAAAACTGCATACAATCATTGTAAAGGTATCATTGTACTTAGTCATTGTAAATACATTATTGTACAAATTGTACTAGTATCTATCTACCAAGGTTTGAAGAGGCAGTGTTGGGTGGTCTAAGATTATCATTAGGTGGTTGTGTCAAAGTTGGGGTTATGGTATAGTAGATCTTCTTCTTCTACATCATTCTATATCATTGTAAAGTGGACCATTTTCCCAAGTACGGGAGTCCATTCTTCTTTTATTCTTCTATAGGGTGGTAGGGTGGTGCTAGGGTGAGTTGTAGCTCATTGGGTGTTGGGGCTTCCATTCAGTTGACTACTGAATAATCTCAGGCGTTGGAGCATCCACCCAGTTGGAGCTGGAGAAGAATGCTTTTCTAGATTCTAGGAAGTTGGAGCTTTATTTTCAATTTGAGTTGAATATGAACGAATTATTAGAAAATCATTAGGTGGTTTTTGTCCCAGAGTGGGTTTCCACCTTAAAAACTGTGTGCATTTGTGTTCCTCTTGTTTGCTGCTATCATTGTACAAACACTGATAATAATTGAAGATTAACTAATTCTCTAATTGAAAGGAATAATGATTCACCCCCCCCCCCCCCTCTCAGTATTTCCAACACACTCATCCCCAGCGAAGTTTCCAATTTTTTGGTGAGGTAAATCCCCTCTACGGACAGAGGCGATCCCACTAGCCCTAGGGTGGTTCTATCCACAAAAGAAAAACAAGCTATAATATTGATTCCTAGTTAACAAATGGATGGAGATTCGATAGGTGACTTACCGGAGGTCCTATGCTGTTGTTGTCGAAAAAGAGTGGCTACCTATCGCTCCTCGTTTGACAGATCACGACCTACTCGCTTTCACGCTTAGACACCTGTACACACAAAAGAAACAACGAAAATATACAACATACTGATTCACATTCTTAACTATTAGTCAGTCGAAGAGGAATAAATCAATTTCATTAAATAACAACCATAACACAATGATGGAACCAACACCATAGTTGAGTATATTAATAAATTAAAGGAAGAGTACAACCAAGCTTCGACGTTGCAGTCTCCTCCAATAGGGTTCAAGTGGAGCGCATCTCACAAAGGCTCATCGGGAATTCTGATGGGACTCTCTCCACGGAGTTCTCCTTGGTTCTACCTTCTTAATAGAAATTACTCAGCTATAGTGTTCTTCTCCAAGTTCAGCTAGCTTTCATAAAGGGAGAAGGCATGTTTTTATAGAGGGAGAGGGAGAGGTTAGGATCCCTATAATTATGGAAGGAAGACCTATCTTCAAGGATTTTTCCATGGGAGGTGGAAACCACTACCTAAAGAGGGAGATCCATGGTTGATCAACTTAACCACTTCCAGTGACTCATCCCTGTGGTTAGAAGGAAACTTCCGCCTCTAATTTTTAAAAAACATTCCTAAAATAGCTTGGCACGGGCACTGCATTGAGACAGAGTGCCAGGTGGCATGGGCTCTAGTGCAAATCTATGAGGGGTGAACTGGCTACCCATGCCAAGGCCAAAACATAGGTTTTGTGTTCTTTTTTGAGGAAATGGCCAATAGGAGAAATGATGTCCTTATGCAAAAGGATGCAAAGAAGGTGTTTGCAAAGTATGACACTGCTCACAAGTCATGGGAATGATCCTCTAATATGTGGGGCAAGGAATTGCAGGGATGGTGACAAAATATTGTGTAACAGAACTCCCTTGCAAGATCCTCCTTGCATGAATGTATCAAATTCTCATCACCAGTCAAAATTAGATCATCAACATAAAGTAAAATAATCAATAGCTTACCCTCAACCACAATCTGGTACAGGTTTGCATCAACTTCACTTTTGGTGAAGCCTAGTCCAGTGAAATAGCTATCAATCCGAGTGTACCAAGCACGAGGTGCTTGATTTAGCCCATACAGTTCTCTCTTGAGTCGACACACATGGGACTCAATGTAAAAGATCTTTAAACCTTATGGCCGCTCTATGTACACTTCTTACTCAATAACTCCATTGATAAACATAGTTTTCACATCCATGTGAAGAATGCGCCACCCCATATGCGCTGAGAGTGCAAGGATATATCTAATGGAAGAGTACCTTGCAAACGGTGCAAAAGTATCATCATAGTCAATCCCCTCAATCTGTGAGAATCCCCAAGCCACAAATATGGCCTTGTACTTCTCCACACTCCCATTAGCAAATTTCTTTACCTTGTAGATCCATCTAGATCTAACCACTGATTTACTGACTGGTCTTGGGACAATCTCCCATGCACTGTTCTAGACAATGGAGTCATGCTCCTCCACCATTGCATCAACCCAAATTGGTTGTTGCGCTGCGTCCTGAAAGGAAGATAGTTATGTCAGAATACACTTTCTCATAAGAGCCATGTATCCAGTAAACCTGTTTGGAGACTCACTATTTGCACTATGAAGTAGGGGCTCCTACATTCTCTGCAGCATCAAGTCTAAATCTATCAGATTCCATGGTGAAACTTCTATCATTTCTGATGGATGGCTTTGCAAGAGTGTTTTTTCCACTCCATGATCCTCTACATGTGGCTACTCCACATCTTGAGGCTCATCTTTAGGAACCAAGAGTTCCTCCTCTGCATGCAAATCCGACTCCCTCTCAAGGGACAATCGCATGGATTTATCCCCATCAAATTTCATATCCCGTAGCACAACAATCATTCTGTTGTTTGGAAAATACAACTGATAGTTGTGGGGAGTTTCATTGTACCCTAAAAAAAACCCAATCCCATCTGTTGGTTCCAGCTTCTTCATGGCATCTTTGGTCACATGCACATAAACAGATGAGCCAAAAATCTTAAAAAGTGAAACATCAAATTTCTTACCAGTGAAAGCCTCTTCTGGTGTACTCATGCCAAGTATCCTATGAGGAAATCGGTTATGCACAAATACCTTTGTGTTTCATGCCTCCGCCCACAGATGCATCGGTCGGCCCTGATCGTGAAAAATCACTCTTGCTGCACCCACAATCGTTCTCTTCTTTCTTTCAGTGACCCCATTCTTACATGGGTTATGAGGCACTATCATTTCTCTCTAAATTCCTTCCTTGCTGCAAAATTTCTTGAATTCATTGTAGATGTACTCACCACCATTGTCACTCCTAAGAGCCTTCACTTTCTTCCCCGTGTCTTTCTCCACCAGTGCTTCAACTCAAGAAACTTTGAGAAATTATGATCTTTCTTCTGCATGAAGTAGATCCAGCACTTTCGAGAAAATTCATCAACAAATATCACATAGTACTTATGCTTTGTTGTCAAAGAAACAGAGAATGGTCCACACACATCTAAGTGAAATCTCTCAAGGATCCCTGAGGCTCGGTTCTCCTTCTCATGAAAGGTGGCCTTTACATATTTTCTCATAGTACATCCCTTGCATGTGTCTGACTATGCAGGTGTACCCTTGGGAAGACCAGTAGAAATAAGTTGCATGACTTTTAAGGCTCCGTGGTGAAGCTAGCCCAATCTCATGTGCCATATCTCACCCTCATCTCGACTCACCACTTTGTCTTCCTTACCCATCAATGTTGCACAACCATATACATCCAATTTATATATATTCTTAACTTGAATCCCAATATTCTTGGCTTTTCTTTCTGTTTTGTGTCACAAGAAATCTTTTCCTTCACTGAAAACAAAATCATAGCCTCTATCCTCCAACATTGCAACTGAGACCAAATTTTTCCTCAAGCCTGATACATGAGTTACATATTTTAATTGAAAGGGTTTACCTGAATGTCTCTGAAAGGTAATGGCACAAATATCGATAGCATTGTATTGCTCGTCATCACCCATTTCGATATGCATCTGGAGGTCATTCTCCTACAAGCTACTGAAAATTTCTTTGTCTCCCGTCATGTGAAAGGATGCACCACTATCCAAATACCACACCAATCCCATTGCACTTGACACCATGCATGTAATGAGAAAGAATTCAAGCTCAAATTGTGAGACCAAAGCCTCACCAGCTACAGATCCTGAAGCCTTCTTGTTCTTCTTCTTTTGTGGATAGTTAGTAGCATCATATTCCCATGCTTATGGCAGTGAAAACACTTCACTCTCGACATGTCGCACTTATTTACATCTTTGGACTCGGATTTGGAATGGAACCTCTTTCCTTTCCCCTTCTTCACCTTGGAATCCAAAGCACAATCTTCTTCATCTTCATTCTTAGATGAAGATCCATCTCTGGTATTCTGTCTAAACTCCTCTTGCACCAAATCCGACCACAGTCGTTCCCAATCTGGCATATTTTCCCTTCCATTGATAGAGTCTTGATAACTATGCCAACTCTTGGGAATACCTGGAAGAGCTAGACTCACCAAATTATCATCAATGATAGTAATGCCAACGTTCCCCATATCATCCTGACATTGGACAAACTTTGTTAAATATTTTGGCATGGATTCATCTTTCTTCATATTGATCTTCCTGAGTTTATCTTTCAATGCCAATTTCCTATGGTCATTGTTGCTCTAAAATAGATCTGTCAAATCTTTCCACATAGCATATGGTGTCTCTTTTCCATGGAGACTTGAGACAATGCAGTATCGTACTCCCTCCAGTAAGTTCCTCCTCGCCTTTTCTACTTTATTTTTCCATGCATCAATATTTGCAACATCTGTCACAACAGGTTTAGGAACATCATTGTTAATGAATTCCTTCAAGCCATTGTCTTCAAGTACTGCCTCCATCCTGTCTTTCCAAGAAATATAGTTAGATATGCCCTCAAGTGCATACTCCAATCTCAAGCCATTGAAATCCATTTCTATCCTGAATCAGTTGTAGCACTAAGAAAGTCTTTTGCAAATTCGAATTCTATTCAGTCACAAACTCATCTCCTCCTCCACTATTGTGATTTCATGTGCTCTAATACCATGTAGAAATTATACAACATATATTTATATCATGGATACAATCCGATCTAACAATGTGCTAAAGCTAGATACTGAATCACTTCTAAAAATAAATTGTGGAATTAAAAACACAATCTCCAATCACATGAAGCAAAGAAGAATCAATTAAACCACAACACAGATAATTTCCTGGGGAAAGCTTGCTTCTCAAAACCCCACTATATTTTATTGTATATTTGGCATGGATACATGAAACAATTACATACAACTCTTATCACAAGAGACTCCTGTACTCAGCTAATTTTTTCACATTGTCCTGGACAAAACTAATGAATACTTATCCAATTCTCAACCTCTAAACAACCTTCCTTGCTTGTGTAATTCATGTGAAATGAAATCCCTATTCTTTAGGAATTTTTGGCCTTCCTTAACTGCGCAAGGATCATGGGCAATCTAATGGGTGTTTGGTTGCATGGGTGCAACCCAATAATCCTACAATTGATAATCAACATCCCTTTCACCTAGATATCAATTGGGTCTCCACTGGAACTAAAATGCATGCAGCTAATAATAGTAAATATCCACTTGCATGTGAGATCACTGATTTTGAATTAAATAATATTTAATTCACTTGATCTCTCACTAGTGTATCAAACAGTTACAACTAGCACAACTGACTTTAACTCACTTAACTGAGTTAAACTAAGTACAATTTGCATTAACTAATGCATCACTACACTTCAAGCTCTGTTACAACTAGAATTACTCTGGATGCCTCACCAACTACACTCAACTCGAAATTCATGAGTTAACTGAGTTTATCACACTCAATTAACTATTACAAGTTATTTTTATATTAGATTACATTTTATTTTCCATCTTAATTAAGGGATAACTAAAATAGACATGCACCAAATTTAGCCCACACCAGTGTAGGTGCTGATAAGACCTATGGTCCCACACTAGTGTAGGTGTTGCTTGGACCTCCTGGTCCCACACTAGTGTAGGTGCTGCAATTTCTTGTTGGACTTAAAAAAAATTTGGGCAAACCCTTCACGGGTTATTTTGGGCTTATGAGTAGAGTCTAGGGTGAAATTCCCAAAAACATTAGAGCAGTAGATCACTTGGAGAAGCAACAACATTTCTGGGAATTTTCTAGCGTAGAGCTACAACCACGTAGAGTGCATACTTTGAGGGTGTTCCACAATACTTTTGAGGGCTTCTCTAGATTTCCTTTAGCAAGCCCATGTTCACTCATTCCAACACCTCACTTTGTACACATTCCTCATCATTAATAAAATGGCTCAGCGCAGTTTTTGTGGCTCCATGGTGTTCTAAATTCTGTATTTATTTTTGTTGTGTGTGTTTTTTTCTATGTATTCTTGTTTATTGTTGTAACTTACCTTTGGGGATATGACACATGATCATAAAATAATGTGAAAGTAACCTAAATTTTGGTGATAAGCCCACCAAACTAGCTCATAAATGAAATACTAAGCCTCTCGAGACGTTAAATAATAATATATACATGTCGTGGGGTCCTCCAAAGGCGTAATAATGTCCATAAATGCCATAATGATAAATAAAATCCTCAAAATGTGATGGAAAATGGGGTGGCCCCTTGTTCTCGAAGTAGTAGACCTGTGGTGCTCCCAATGGGTGTGGGGGCACACCAATGGCCCCATTGGTATCCATATGAGTCTAAGATGCTTGTATATCATTTGTAAGAGTTTAAATGATGTAATGAATGCCGCCATGTTATCGTACAAGTCCTGGGACACCTACCATGTGTGTGATACTCCTATGGGGACTACTCGGTACAATGTAGCAAGTGCATCATCCTCATCACATAGGTGGATCTCTAGTAATATCTAGACATATGTTGGGATACATGGAGTTTTTTCTGCTACTATGGAGGCCCATGGATTTATACACACACCCTACATGTGCCAATGTAGCCCTCTGGGAGGTTAGGTCCCCATATATGGAGGCCAAACCCAAATGGTAACCATATGAGATCCTATATAATATCTAATGCATCCCCTAGTCTTCCAGTACAAAAATTCATTAGATTAATCATGTGAAAGAACTTACAAACCATAGACAACAAATTGGGCACTTTATAATGCCATGCCCTTCCATAATGGGATTTTGTATGTGTTAATGTCTCCAAGCTCCAAAGAGGGTTGGCCAGGTACCCTATTAGGTGGTTTCTACCCTTAAAGGGGATAGAGGTCCAAGGTAAATCCCTCAAATGGGGGTGGGATGATAAAGAAGTGAAATGGAAGAGGGAATGAGAGGGGAAATCCCGGGCCACATATTGGGGCTCAAGGGTAGCTAGTTAAGGGGAATCCCACACCTGGGTAATAATGTGTAGGAGGGAGAAATAGTGGTACATGAGGTGCCTCAGCCTTGATTTTTCCACCCTTCCTTATATTCCTTTTTATTTTTATGAATTTTCTTTAATAAAATGCTCGGGGATCAAAGGAAAAGAGCATGATGTGCATGATTATCCCCTTTTTGGTAGGGAAATTCATTTCCCTCCAGGGGTTGGGAAACTCATGGGTTCCTGAATGATAAAGGAGGCTCATCTAGGTCCTATGGAACTAGGGTTATGACCATGGGTGTTATGGAACCAGCTCCAAAAATATAAGAAAACAGAGATCAACACCTTAGAAATCAGCCACTTCGAGGGGCCAACCTCCTTTACATTACACAAATGAGAAATTCTTGGAAGATAAAAATGAAAAAACATCCTTTCTATATATATGAGTCCATGGGGTCACAATATAATCATATTCTACCTAACAATAATAATTTAAGGGCACAAAAATAACAATAGTGGCTTTTATGGGGCACAATAATAACAATTGGGGGCTATAGGGGTACAAAAATAACAATAAGGGAGCTACACTAACAACAACAAGGGAATATACTAGTATTATAGGGACCTAACATGCCCCTCTCCTTCAAAAAAGTGTTGTCCTTAATGCTTGAGTAGATCTGTATGCTTCTATATAAAATTCTCATCCTCCCATGTGTAATCTTCAGTGGGTAAGTTCTTCCACTTGATGAGATACTCTGAAATGGATCGATTTCGTAGATTTCAAGTTTTTGTTTCTGTGACTGCTTCGGGTTCCAATATGATTTTTCCTTCCTCATCAAGTTCTAGAAATATTGTTTGAATTGGAAGTTTGTCATCTATAACCTTCTTTAACCATGAAACATGGAAAACTGGGTGCACTCGAGAAGAATTAGGAAGCTCCAATTTGTATGCCATAGTACCAATATTTTGCAACACCTTGTAATGACCATAGTACTTTGGAGATAATTTATTATCCTTAGCTTGCTTGAGGGACATTTTTTTCTATGGTTGTAGCTGTAAAAACACCCAGTCTCCTACATAAAAACTTCTCTCGCTGCGATGTTGATTTTCCTATTAGTTGATTTGATTTTGTGCAAACTTAGGTTATCCTTTAAGAGTTGGAGAACTTCTTGTTGATTCTTGATGTGATATTCCACTACTTGAACCTTAGAATTTTCTCTTAAAGATGATGTGATGGACGGTGGGTGATGTCCATAAAGTGCCATAAATGGGGTCATTTTTGCTGCAGTATGGAAGGAAGTTTTATACCACCATTGAACCAGAGGTAACCACTTGACCCATTGTGTTTGTTTATCAGATACAAAAAAATGAAGATATCCTTCCAAAAATTTGTTCACTATCTCAGTTTTCCCATCGAATTGAGGATGATAAGATGAACTATGAGCTAGTGGAGTACCCAAACATGAAAATAATTCCATCCAAAAATTTCCAGTAAAAATGGGATCTTTGTCGCTTACAATAATCTTTAGGTTTCCATGTATTTTTTGAATTGTTTCCATAAATGCAGTAGCAATTGTACTTACTTTAAATGGATGAGATAATGTACAAAGGTGTGCATACTTGGTAAGTCTATCAACTACCACCATGATGACACTCTTTCCTTCAAAATTAGGTAAACCAATGATAAAATCCATTGAAACCTCCTCCCAACGTTGACTTGGAATGGATAAAGGTTGTAGAAGACCTGGGGTCTTAATTGTCTGAACTTTATTTTGCTAGCAAACCAAACATTCTGCCACAAAATTTTTAATATTATATTTAAGGCCATCCCAAAAAAATTCTTTCTTCACCCTGTGGTAAGTTTTTAAAAATATTGAGTGTCCTCCTAAGAGAGAGGTGTGCAATTCCAAAACAATATTTTGTTTTAGTTGGGAATTCTTACAAAGATATAAGGGATTTTTGTACCATAAGGAATCATTTTTCCAACTAAATGTATTAGATGTAATAGGATATTGTTGCCACTTTTGAATGAGCGTCCACACTTCTTCTTCATTCTTCCATTCATCCCTTGCTTTAGTTATCCAATCTGGTTGGATAATAGAAATGGCACAAAGAAATTCTTCCACCTCTTCATCCTTTCTTGAGAGTGCATCTGCAACAACATTTAACTTCCCTTTTTTGTAGTTAATTTCAAAGTCATAACCCAACATCTTTGTGACCCATTTTTCTGCTCTTCTAAAGATAGTCTTTGTTCCAAAAAGTATTTAAGACTATCATGATCAGTTATTACCTTGAAGTGTCTTCCCATTAGGTAACGTCATGATTTCTTTAGGCATGTAGTATTTCCAACATTTCCTTCTCATAAACAACATTCTATAAATACTTCCCTTTTATTGGACGAATTTCAAAAGAAATGGGTCTTCCTTCTTGCATTAAAACAACACCATTTCCATTTCCTGAGGCATCACATTCCACAAAAAAGTGTTTTGTGAAGTCTGGCATAGCTAAGACCGGTGCTAGGCACATTGCCTCTTTAAGATTTTCAAAGGCTTTAGTTGCTTTATAATTCCATGAAAATGCATCTTCTTCAATAATGTTTTTAGAGGTGTTATTCTCCCATAATTCTTAAAAAACTTGTGATAATACCATGTTAACCCTAGAAATCCTCGCAAATACTTTATGGTTGTGGGGACTCTCCATTCCTTAATGGATTTAATTTTGTTAGGGTCTGCCTTAACACCCTTGTTGGGCCAGAATTTTGAATTACGGATAAAACATGCTTCTCTAGACAGATGAAAATCTAGAACAACAGATTAAAGACTATACGACTACCTTTCTGAACTCATAAAAGACACCCAAAAAGGATTAGAGGCTTAATTTTAATCCAAGCGCTTCTAAATGGCTCCTTCTTTCGCTTCCATTGTATCTTCAAATTCAAGCGGTTTGTGTGAAATGCTTCCTACAAGAAAGAACACTAAAAAATCAGAATATAGAAATAATACAGATGTCTATTCAAATTAGTTAGCTAAATCAGTAAATCATAAACAATATACATCAACTAAGATCTTGCAATATGGAAAATCAAAGCCAATACAGATGCATATAGGGAAATGTAAGTTGTATTCTTGATTGATGATAGAAGGAGAGGTTACAAAAAAATGACTGATTTAAAGTGACCCTTACAGAAATTATTCTCAGCCCCATCCCAGTATAAATATGTCCAGCAGCTGTTACACAAATCTAACCCTCAATTTAAAATCCTCTAGCATTTCTCTCCTCAAATTATTTCTTTTCAAACACTCAGATCTGTGTTCAATTTATAGATGAACTGAAGGTAGTTTTGCAATGAATGACTTTCCAATAATAGGAAAGACATGTTTCCAGTCATGTATATGTCAAATGGACACTTGTATTTGAATATTAACACATGTGAACTCTTCTAGAAGGAACTGGCCAAGTGGAGATTCCAGAACAATGATAATTTTACTCCCAATGTGACCAACGCACCCATAAATGTCAGGAAGTGCTTTGTAGAGCAGCCTTTCATGGGGCTACCTGCATATTCAATGCACTTAGTCCCCGTAGAGGCATCGTTGGTGAGCTCCCACATGCTATATAATAAACTTCAAACCTTGGAAACCTTTGCTTGATGAAAGTCATGTTTGATTTGTCTTGTTCTTACCTTAGGGCATGTAGCAACCTGAAATGATATAGGAATGATAGACCCTTATTCATTCATCCTGGAGATGATTCCCAGTTAACCAATTCATTGGTAATGATGCCCAAATTGACCTATAACAATTTCCCCCTAAAGCATGAGGTCAAAATAATAAAAACATTTGATTGAGATGCTTTACATCATGCTGAGCTGGAGACGAAGCGGAGTGGTCACCTGCATCAATATTACAATACATTACATCATGATATATCTTCTTTGATCATAATTGCAGAGGGTAGGCATTCCCATGTTCAACAGATAAACAATATAATAACATGTACATAATTGAGAAAGTAGTCGACATTCGAATGTTTCCCAATGCAGACATGCCTACAGATATAGGCCCATGTTCAGATGGAAACTTGTATGTAAGGTCACTGTACAGATGATGTGTACAACAATCCTAAAATTGCAGCCCGGATGGCTGAAACTAGATCTGAGGTCTTCTTATCTCATTCACTTGATCATTCAGGTACAAGTCTAGCCATGTGAATATATGATTTGTCGTCGAACACGGAAAGACATCATTTGATTAGCATCCAATGATGTGAGCTGTTAGCATATGCAAGAGAACCACCATTAATTAAAATGGCCCTCAAGGTACTGCAGTACATTTCATAAGGCATGAATAGATGATTTGATGTCGAACGCTAAACAAAATATTTCGGTCAAAGGTCCGGAAGTGAGGATCTTGTTGATGCTGTAACAAGCCTCATGGTACTAGAATCTAATTTTTCTAAGTGAACTTCCTGGATATTGATTTTTTGTCAACAGGAAGTCACCTTATTGAGAAACGAGAGTTACTGATTTCGGAGACAAGGATATGACATGATATAGCAATTTTCAGGGATGACGGTCATGAGAATAAATGTTTACGAGTATTGCAAAAGGATGAGTTTATTCACTGGATGACTTCTCTTTAACATATCAGTGACACTATGATGATTTGGCAGCATTGGACCAAAATCAAAGTGAAGGTATGATGAACCATAGGTGTGAATTAACCGTCAAGATGATTACCCAACCCAAACAATCACGGACATGGAGTGAAGAAAGTTTCATGTTCAAGAGCGACTTGCTACCATAAAGAAATTTTGCTCACTTTTCCCAAATTTTTCCTGGTCATTTGTCGACCATTACCTCTTTATTTTTTAACAAGCATGAGGAGGATAACATTTTCTTGATCTATAATTCAACCCTTTGGGAAAATAAAGTATTTCTATTTAATAATTTAACGAGTCTAGTGATGAATGAAACTCAATTATTGCCATGATTGACAAGCCCGTCGCTATTTTATGTTTTCAAAAGTTAATGACAGCGATAGCCCGATCCTTTTTCATATTTAGAGATTTTGAAAAAGAGGATGAAAGAAAACTCCATAAGTAATTTTTCGGAAATTTGTCACTGAGACCCGAAAAAGTGTAAAATAGTATCTGAGAGAACCTCCTTGGTCATGTTTAACCAAGGTATTCCTTTTTCGTAAATAATCCATCTCAATCCGGAAAAGGGTTAAACTTATACTAAGTAGATATCAATTCATTTACTTTTACGAGCTGGAAATGACAAGTGCTCGGCAATCTTTTCACATTATCGAAGTCTGAAAAGAGCTGAAAGAAGACTCTAGAGGTTCTTTTTTCACTGTTATAGAAGCTCAAAAAAGAGATAAAAGTGCGCTTCAAATCCTTTTTCATTTTTAACAAAGCTCGAAAAATAAGTAGAAAAAGTATGCTTTGTGGTCAAGTCATTCTTTGAAATAAATCTACATGAATAATCTATTCATTAGTTGTATTTCCTATTCAGAACAACATCAAATGGATTAAAAATACATGTTTCATGATAAAAACATAATAAAACTATAGTCATAGCAATAAATTCAATTTGAAAAGAATTAAATGACTATTTAAAATTAGTTTCACTATTAATTTTTACCATTTTATAGTTACCATTTGTATTTTGGAGATTTGAACTTGATTTTGCCCCTGAACTTCAGCTGTTGATTGCAATCATTTATGTGGAAATATTTCATCATCGTTTGATCTAGATTAGTGCCATTAACCTCCTCTTCCCTTTGGTATTCATTTCATTTCCATTTTTTGCAAATTTTTAGGGTTTTAAGGCCCCTAGGGTAAATTCTACCAAAAATGAGGGCAACGCACCCCTGAATGTCGAAACCTGTGTTGCATAGAAGGTACAGTGAAGTGTACTTGCATCTGTCTCTTGTCAAGGAGTGTGTTGGGTGCAGTTTAAGTTTTTTATTTTCTTACTATGCCCAAAATTGACCTAGGTTTTTGTAATAAATGGAATCTAATGGATCTTATGGTTGTGTTTCAGGTTTCCATCAGATTATAATGACTATTACATCTAGGGAAAGAGAATATGAAGAACAAGATATGATTGCCTTAAATGGTCCAGGTATTGTAAGAGCCCTAAGAGATTGTAGACTTCTTAAGTACTTCAAATTGTCTGGGATGAGGCAACAAATAGAAATTTTGGAGTTCTTAGTTTGAGCATGGGATCCAGCGATAGAGGCATTTCATATTAAGAACCAAGTGGTTCCTATAACAGTTGAGGATGTGTATTTTCTCACAGGTTTGCGAGGAGAGGTTTGCCCATTTCACTCTCAGGGTCTACCGTTGGAGGAGAGACAATGAGGGATTATATTCTACAATATTTCTATGTAGGGGTAGAACCTGGAAAAGATGGAAAAATAAACATCTGGGATGTCAGATATTTGCCTTTGAGAATTATCCTTTTCACTGTAGTATGTGCTAGAGTGTATGGAGCCAACAGTATTCAACTGGTCTGAAGCTATTCTATCTCAGATAAAGGAACAACTGAACAAAGAAAAGGGAGGAAGGAAGAATAATTTCTGTTATGGTTATATCCATATATCCTTCACCTTGGAACGGATTCCACTGATGGAACCATAGCATGTGACACTGGATATAGCTAGTCCTAGAGATCCTCGAATGCAAAGATGGGTAGAAATCATGGGTCAGCATGCTAGCCAATCGAATTTTGTGTTCTCTACTGCATTCTTCACCTAGTTCCAGTGACAGATTGTCGCCATTGATGAGTATGCATACACAGGCGTCGATTTTCAAGGAGATCCTTATCTAGCACTACCAGAAGGCGATCAGTGGGGTGCAATAGGTAAGAATTTTTTGACCATGTTTTTTTATTTTCCTAAGGTTTATACAATTTTTTTGTGTTTTTATTTCTTTCCAATACTAAACTAAATGTTTGATGTAATGAAAATTTCAGTCACGTTCAACCAGTAGTGGAACTGGAGCGTGAAGCAGATGTGCCAGCGGAGAGGGATGTTGGGAGAGCAGTTCTTCAGGATATTGATCTGGCTGAGACTCTGACTGAGCTTCAACAACACATAAAAGGCTTGACCTTCAAGATTCCAGATTTCCAGATCGAGGAGCTTCCTATGCGACTGCAGTGACACACTATTAGGGTTCCTATCCATTGGATGTGGTTACTTCGTAGGATAGCTAGATATATAACTTGTTACCACGAGCACCATTAGTTTACTTATGAAATCTTGCATACATTTTGAGGTTAGATGACCAATGTGTCTTGGGCACAAATTTTTTTAAAACTTATAACTATATATCTATATGATTTCGAAGTTTTTCCTATGTTTAATGCGCAATCCTATTCAATGATGTGATTGTTTTCTTTACATATGTTGCAAATGCCTGTATAAAACTTGATTAGCTAATGAATCAATCAATGTGTTCAAATTTCTGGAAATGTGTAGATATTGAATAAAATCAAAATGTCTTTCCAAAAATCGAACTCTTAGGAACAATCTAAGAAGTGTTGGATTTCTAACAGTATAAACACTAGTAAGTTGTAATACGACAAATTGTGAGTCTAACCTTATGATTATGTAGTTAATACCAAATGAAATGGCATCAGAGAGAAGCTCGATCAACGTGCTATACTCGGCGATATTGTTCGTCGATCTACCAATACAAATCCCTTGAAAACTCACTAACTCGTCATTCAGAGAGAAAATGGCCCACGATGCAGAGGATAGATTCTGTGTACTACGACTAGCACCATCAGCATATCCAACAAATGGTTCTGAAGATTCAGACATCTACGATGAAATGTAAAGTAGATTACTAACGTCAAGAAAACCCTAAAAAAAAATTGAGACATTGAATGCAAATCAACAACATATATACAATATAATACAAAAAATTGCCACGCTCATGATTAAGCAGAGTAACGTTTCAAATACAACCCATTTCTAGGCTACGCCAATGGAATTCCATCATAATCAACTAACTCATATGCACCCTTAGAAAATGTGAGAAAATGTGAGGCTGGACATTTTTGTCGTATTGTGCCTTTATACGTCCCTTATGTGCTTTGTTAGCCAATTGGGCTTAACGACGCGTTTCATCAAGATGGATGAGGTTAAGGAGACACGCTTCGTCTTCTGAGGTGTCAGGTAACAAGTCTATTTCGAGATTTAACGATGATATTTCACATTTGCTTCCAGACCATACACCAATTGAAAGGGAGTAAATCTAGTTGCATTTCTCACCGAGGTTCGATACGCTGACAAGGCGGAGTATAGGATCAAATGCCAGTTTCTTTTATGGACTCCTATCATTCATTTAAGAATTTTGTTAATAGCCTCAACTTGTCCATTTGATTGTGGATAATAAGGAGTAGAATTAGCATGTGACAATCCTAACTTGGTAGTCAATTCAAACATCATGTGGTTGCAAAAATTCTTCCCATGATCTGTAACTATAGCCTGTGGGACCCCAAACTGTGTAATAACGTGGTTAAAGAAAAACAATGCAGCTATTTGTCCTATGTTGTTGAATGTAGGCATCGCTTTGGCCCATTTAGTAAAATAGTCGACTACGACAATAATATAACCATGCCCCCCAGACGAAGGAGGGTTATAGGTCATGAAGTCAATACCCCATTTCATAAATGGTCTAACAGAGGCAACAGGATGCATTGGCACTACCGGTTTGCGGATTTTATGATAAAAAATTTGGCATGCATGACAACCTCTGACTGCAAGGATGCAGTCTCAAAAAATAGTTGGCCAAAATTAACCGGCACAGAGTATCTTCTGTGCGGTAGCATATCCAGATAAGTTTCCACCACAAGCCCCAGCATGAAATTCATTTAACACTTTTTCGGCCTCCTCATGAGTGAGGCACCTCCTTAAAATGGTATTTACACCACAACGATAAAGTGTATTCCCAACTATCAAATAATCTTTGGCTTGGTATCGAATACGTCATTTTTCATAGTGAGAGGTATTAGGCCAAAAGGTTTGGATTTGGAGATAAATTATGAAATCCCCATACCAAGGATCAGATGATCCAATCAGAAAAAGAGACTGATCTGGAATTGACCGTTCCGACGTACTTTCAGTACTATCAGAGGGAAGGTCACAGAGAAGCTTAGCCAAAACTAAAGACTTATTTGACTTGGATTTGATAAATTCCAAATCAAATTACTGCAAAATGAAAATCCATTTTGAATATTTCCCCCTCAACAATTGATGTGATAAGATGTAATTCATGGGGTTGCAGCCCAAAACTACTGTTGGTTTTCGGAGTAGGATATAATGGCGAAATCTTTGGACATCTTGAACAACTGCCAAGGCAATATTTTCTACGTATGAGTACTTAACTTCCGTATCATTGAGATTACGACTCAAATAATAGATCAGATGTTCAATTCCTTCTTCTACTTAGACCAATACCATAGCACTGGTCGTTTCAGCCGCGACGATATATAGGAAATAATCATTTTGATAATTAGGAGGATACATTAATGACACTCGAACAAGAGTGTCCTTGAAAGCATCAAAAGAAGCTTGCGCAACTTGGTCCCAATGGAAGGGAACCCCCTTTTTCAATAATTTAGTAAATCCTTTAGCCATTTCAGCATAATTTGGAATGAACCTCCTTAGGAATTTAGCCTTTCCTTAAAGTTTGTGTATCTGAAGTAAGTTCAATGGCGCAGGAAAATCAAGAATGGCCTAAACCTTCAAAGGGTCGATTCGAATCCCTTCTTTTGAGACTACGAATCCAAGAAAATGACCAGAACCAACACAAAACACATATTTATGTGGATTGAGGTGTATTTTGTAGTGTCGACAGCATAAGAAAATGGCTCTCAAATGCATCAGGTGATCAGTCCTATTTCTTGAATTCACTGGTAAATCATCTAGATATGGTTGTGTTATCCATCAGTAAAAAAATTTCAGAGCAAATGATGGTTAAAAATAAGTCCTAAGCCTTCAAGAGATTGTTTTCATGAAAAACTGCTCATTCTTGAAGTCTTCTTGTGCTTTTAAACTTAGCAAGTAATCTTCACTGTTGTTTCACTAAAAATAAAAACCACCAAGTGAAGCCTACTTCCCCCTACAAAATTGTTCCCTAAATAACCCCTTTTTCATCATTTCATTCACTCATTTTCTACCCTTTTTTATCCTCCATTTACCTCTGAAAAATCCCCTTTCTCTCTTCATTTTATCCTCATTATCCCAAGGGAACCTTCCAAACCCCTCTTAAAACTCATAAAAAAATCCCTCTTGGCTATTTAAAAATTCATATTTTGCCTATCGGAACACCAAAAAACCTTCTAAAAAACCTGTTCTTGGCTTAAAAAAACAGTCATTTGAGCATTCTGGTGTTAAGCCCCTCTCAAGCCTAGCCCTAGCCCTCACATTCTTCATGAAACCATGTGATATGACCAAGTGCTTAAGACCTCATCACATCGCAAGCTCCCTTCATTCGCTTTCTCACCTTATGTATGTTTCCGCCGATGCAATGCATCTGATCACATCTTAGCAGTCCCTCTAAATGATCGGACGGTTAGCGTCGAACCCTGCATATCACCACCTATCGCGCTCATTCTGCACCGTTGGATTTGGAACCTCCAATCCAATAGTTGACGATGCATATCGCATCGGAATTTCCCCAGCGCTTTATACCCCTCCATCACTCCTCACCAATCCCCGATTTCATCTCAGTCGTCCATCCTTCAGATCTAATGGTCCACATCCAACCCAATGATACCACTCCACCGGGGCCTACCATCCATTTCAAAATGACTCCACTAGTTACAAGCTACCACATGGGTCCCACTTGCTCTCCGCCCGCGTAGTTTCTCCATCGTGCCCGATCCGGACCGTCGGATCTCATCCCCCTCATTCGACGGTTGTAACAACATATCGAAAAAAAATTGTGCCCGAAGTTTAACACTCAAAAATAATGCAATACCGGTGGTTTTTCAAAATCCAAGTGGTGAGCAATCAATGGAAATGCATTGCCTCCAGGAAAAACCACTTACCTCCCGAAGGTCGTGCGATAACCACCCATGGTATTGTGAAAACCACTTTTTCCCAGTACCCACCAAATACTCTTTGAACTGGATTTTTTCACTTGTTTTCATCCATAAGCCTTCTCCGTCGTTGCAAGGCCTCTTCCCCTCACTGCTCCTTGCCCTCATCAACCTCTGTCACAATTTTCCTCATTCCTGCAGGCTTATATAATATGGTTTATATTTTTTTTTTGCAGGTGTCATGGCCGATAAAGTGCCAAAGCAACCCATAGTATGATGATAACATGAAGGCCAGGGATGACGATCCTGAGCCTGTTCATCACAAAAGGGTTATCCAGAGGAGGGTTTTTTATCTCCACATTTATCGATGGATCATGACCATCGGCCTTCAGTAAGAACCCTCCAGTCAAGCAAAACCTTCTGCACACCTACCAAAAACCAGAAACGCAGTGAGCATCAATTAATTGAAGGATTGGAGCATAATCAAAGGATTAAAGGTGTTAAACATAGATAAAACAGATATGCACAGTCAGAAAATTTTGAATATGGTCTAAAGGGATTAAAGCTAAACAGAGAGCCTAATCAGGCATAAGCACAATATTAAAAGTAAATCAATGTTTTTTAAGGAAAAAAAAGAAGACAAAACAAAGAAGGACACCTCAGTACCACATCAGAGGGGCTAATTGAATCCCCAACTACTAAATTTCCACCTGCAACTTTTTTGCCTCAAAAGAATACATAGTTAAAGGCCCAGTCAGTAAACATTAAGACAAAAGGTAGCTAACAGTTATTACAAGGTAAAAGAAACATTTTAAACTTTCAGTAAAGTTATTATGAAGATAAGAAAGTGCCTGAAAGTCAATATTTTCACCCGCTAAGCCGAAAAAGCAAAAACAGAGTTAAATGAAGCAGAGTTATAATTGAAAGAACTCCTACCTTATGCCTTGCAAGGTTTTCAAGGCTAGGAGCTACATTTAGTGTGAGATTAATGATACCTAAAACCGAGAACTCTTCCACCTCCTCATTTCTCTATAAATATTTCTGTGGAAGACATTATAAAGGTTGGTCTCTGGATATTTGTTGCATGTAAATAGCTTTCTGAAGCTGTTGTAGCTCTGTTAGTAATTGAAGACACATAAGCTGAGATGAGAAGTTTGAAGCGGTAGAGACCCACTAGACTTGAAGATTGTAACTAGTTTGAACATCAAATACAAATAGTTGATTTATGGGATCCTGGTCTATGTCAGCGGTGATGTGTATCTTACTGTAAATTGTTATTGTCTTTTTGTTTCCATTCTGTACACTTTTCTCTGATAAAGAACAGCAAATATGGATTAGGATTTACTTCTAAATTACCCGAAATCTCACTGAAAATATTTATCCTTTATGTTTTCTTCTGATTGTTTAATTAAAGATAATTCAATAGAGTATAACTAGTGAAGTGTTGGTAAGCCCATATTTCCTGAGTAAAACTTGAGATTTTATCTTTGAATGTTCTTGAGAATTTTGCTAATTAAATATGAGCTAGAGAAGTTTATGGCTAGCCCTGTCCTTTGGTTTATCTCCAACAGTTGCTTTGAAAATTTCCCTTAAGAGTATGTCGAAAGCAAGCTAGTTTCAAAGTACTTACCTGATCTTAGACTACTTTGGTGTTTATCATGAATGTTTTCCTTTTGAATATGCTGAAAGTAGGCTAAGTTAAAAGTATTTACTTGATCTTAAGCTATTCAGTGTTTTTAAATGTTTTCTCTTGAAAGTACATCAAAAGCAGGCTAGTTTCAAAGTACTTACTTGTTCTTAGATTACTTTGCGTTCTCCCTTAAGTGCATGCCAAAATAAGGATACTTTCAAAGTACTTACTTGATCTTAGGTTGTTATTTGTTTCTCAATGTGTTTTATTTACTTCACTTTCTTATTGTTTCATTCCATAAAATCAACTTAAAGAGATCCTTTGACATAGATGACTTTCCCCATGGACCACTCTTGAACCTTGTTGTGCAATTAAATCCTCTTATGACTCCATAGCCCAATGGATTGATGTCGCTCCTTTCCTATCTTATCAGCTGAAATATTCTTTTCACCTACTCACACCTTCACCCTTCCTAAAGACATCCTTCATCTTCATTATATCCTTTCCCAACCAAAACAAACAAAAACCCTATTCTTCATAACTAGCATAATATCATATCACAAAACTTAAAGATCATATCTTTAAACACATACATAGAGAGATCCCTGTCTGAATATAGGATCGCTAGGTCCTCAGATTCCAAAGTGGTTTTGATGTAGGCTCTGCAGTGTTTTTACTTGCCAATATTGCAAACTACGGAGGCCTAACACCTTCAACATCGTTGATGATTGTGATAAGCATGACGAGCCAAGTGACTTACAACAATTTAGAGACATAATGCATGTAGATGCTCCCCCATCAATAATAGTGCGATGAACAAGGTGATTGAGAAAATTTACCTGTATGGAGAATGCCAATTTTGCTGGTAATTGCAGCATATAGCCTGTATGATTAAAGACGACAAAATTAGAATCAGTAGAATCAATTCCAACAATAGCTGACAATAAAGCCTGTTTTTGGAGGGACAATTTTGTAATACCTCAAGAGCAGACATAGTTGAAGCAGATTGAGCCAAATCTTCAACTATGTTATAATTTTGTGCAGCTCTTACTAGAGGATTATATGTCGATTTATAAATTACTCCCTTTGGTGGCTTGATTGTCAATTCAGGAATAGCAATAGGTGGTACTAATTCTGTAGATGGATTCATGGTCGAGGTAGTAGGTTGATCAATGGACGGACTACCATAATATTTTTTTCGCATCGACACCAAAATATCTATTGAAGGTTTTGTGATAGATAACATTAACACTTGGGAACTAAGAGTTGGATCCGTAGCAACCATATTTGTGTCCGGATTTGGAAATGGGTCTGTCAACACAGTTGATGCATTAGAAGTCTTGATGATTTTTGAGACTTCAGCACAGTGAGGAAAATCCCTAAAAAAGTGTTCCTCATTACAGATTATGCATGGATAACGAGGTTTCCGAGGTCCAGACAATTGATCAAATGATCTTTCCTGCGGGTTAGGAGTTTTCTTTTTCTTTAATTTACCCTTTTTCTTACTTCCTGGTTGCTTGTCACCTTTGCCTTTGTCAAATGACATGGCATTAATTTTGGAAGTAGGAGCAAGATCAGATGTAGTAGTGTGGTGCATGCTTGTAGTGCCTATCAAGCCATCTCTGGTATGAGAGTCCTTTAATTGAGGAGGAACATTGAAATTGGATCTCGACACATTAGGGATTTTTTCATAGAGCGTGCTAGACTGAGTGTAAATCAAGTCTAAATAGTTTGCACGAGCGATAATTTTTCTTTTGTGATGACGCCACCCTTAGCCACATCCTCAGTTATAGATGGTAATAGGGAATTAATGAACCATTCAGCAAGGAGTTGATTCGGAACAAATGTCTTAACCATTCGACGATGACGACGCCACTCATGAATATGATCAGAAATGTGAGTAGCAGTAGTCTATTTGAAATTAGTCAAGAGTTCCATTCCAGTTTCATATCTGATGGGTAACTTGAAATAAGTCAAAAAGAAAGTAGCTAGGGCCGTGAAGTTATGAAAAGAAGCTCTAGGTAATTCAATGTACCATTTTGCAGCCGGACCTGTGAGTGTACGCTGGAAAAGACGTAGTCGAATAGAATCATCATTCAGGGAATTTGATGAACACCATAAATGATAAGTTATAACATGAGTCAACGAATCTTCTCCGGGTTTCCATTGAACTTAGGAATATCTTAGGGTAATTTGTGAGGTATCACCAGCCACCAAGGAGCATAGTTGATTGGATCATTGGTTAACCGATTTAAATCTAGTAACTATAAAGTTGCAACAAAGGCAACTGTCTATGAAGGTCAGGTTGAGCATAGCCAGGATAAGATGGAATAGCTTGAGAAACAAGCCTTTGAGCACCAGCATAGGTAATTTGCTGCTAGTGACCCAAATAGGGGTTGTTTTGCATAGAAAACGCTTGAGGATTCTGTTGACCAAAACCTAGATATGATACTTTTTGAAATGAAGTTTGAGGCATTTGCGCCTGCGCCTGCCAAGGGGTCTATCCACCAATTTCATAACCCAAATTAACATGACTTGGATTTGGTTGATATGTATAACTCGGTTTCGGTTGTGAAATCCCATAAAATTGTAAACCAACTTGTGAATAAATAATTCCTGATACAGGTTGTTGTAAATTAATCAAAGGATTTGGAGTCTGTGGACCCAGCATTTGATGATATTTACTTGAAGGACTTGCTTGATAAGGTTGATGATGTACAATATTTTGATTCTGTAACAAGGTTATAGATGTATTAACAAGTGGTAATGAAGTGGGTGTAACAGGTTGAACCGGTTGATACGATTGTACAACCGTTTGTGGTTGGATAGGCAGAGTGGGTTTCCATTGACAAAAATTCATTTCAACATTAGATTGACCAAAAATTGATAGAGTACTGTCATATTGGGTGACCAAAGGTTGTCCCCCAGCATGAGGAGGATAATAAGACGGAAAATATTGTTCTCCAAATGCTGGGAGTCTGGTTGATATGGTACTTGAAGGAATAGACCCAGAAGGACTGGCTTGATATTGCCCTGATGATGTGTATAATGAATCAAGTCATTCAGTACTCACGATAGGATTACCAGTTAAAATAACGGATGATGAAATTGGTAAATACCATGGATTTAAATATGTACCAGAGAAAATTCCAGATAATGATTTGTAACCTGCTGGGACCATAGGGCCACCATGAAAATATGACTATGGTGAAGTGGTAAACATCGATGGAGTAGCGAGGGAAGGAGCTTATGTAATTGGAACAACAAGCCCAAACGAGGGTGTTGGTTAAGACATTGTTGTTTGACCAAATGTATACCCTTTTGAATTGACGAGAATTTGAAAAGGAGGAAGATCAACAAAAGCAGAGGGTGTCAATTGAGAAAAAGACTCATACATATAAATTTCCTCCCCAAAATGGGTTGGAGTTAAAGGTGCAGTGTCTTGAGGGATTTATTCAATCACAATTAAACCAGGCAAAATAATTTCACCATCCGGCCCAAAGTATATTTCAGGTGGTTGACTGTGTGATATGGGAGATTCAATAGCTACATAACTTTGTAGGATGACCAAGGTAGGAACAACTTCCGGTCGTTCGACTTTAGGATTCAGATGTTCTGGAAAACAAGAGATAGGATCTGAATCAATATGTCGTTGAACAACGTCGGGTCCAGGTGGTATGGTCTTACTGATTGGATGGATCATGACCATGGGTAGCTGTGAAGACTCTGTTTTGACAATATTAGATGAACCGGGATGTGTAGAAACAATTTGTGCTAACTCTGGTTTATGGGAAAATGATGCTTCACCAGAGGTACAAATTGCACTTGATTCGACAGATCATGATGGCCTTCGCCTACCAGAAGTAACTTCTGGTGGTAAAGGTGGTTTTAAAGCTAATCTACATGAACGACAGGGGAAAATATTTTGTTCTTCCATGATTACTGATTAATTTTAACTGAAAAAAAAATAAAAATAAATAAAAGGGTAATGTTATGCAAAAGGGTTTACCAAGAAACTGTGAACTACAGAATACCTCCTGGCGAACCAACAAGTATGGGTAGGAAATCTCCTGGAATGTTGTGTTCGGTGTATCAAAATTCACAAGTCAGGAAACTCGCTTCACTATGGATGGATAGCACCTAAAATTTTTCCTCCCAAATATACCCGAAGTCACGTGGAAGCCCAAGTCTGTATTAGCGTTGTCTGATGTGAAACCGCACAGTGAAAGCACCCCTTTATACTTATCATACTGTAACACCGCCCGATATACCCGAAGTTCATGGACATGCTATGATACACTTATGTACGTGGAGTGAGGTATCACACTCGGAATGTATCGCAAACAAGTTAACGACAGCTTCTATGTTTTACGACGCCGGAACACGTCTCTAGCCTAGACCTTCTAAATGTTTTCGTTATGGTTCCAATGCTTTGTTAGGTAATTTGAGAATAATTTTATGTTGATCTTGCTTACAATTTGACTTTCAAAGGTTCACCGCGATGATGTATTGGAAATTCCTAAAATGAAACTAAAAATGATAAGCAATCTTTCACTTCCAGTTTCTGAACAATGAAAAACCTAGCTACTAAGAGAAGAGATCAAATAATTTGTGAGAAAACAAATCAAAGAGAAAAACAAATCAATGATCACAAACTAAATGCAGATTTCCTAATGTTCCTTTTTGCAAAACACACAAAAATCCTACATGCAAATGCAAGTTTTTATTTTCAGTTTCTTTAATGTTATGAATGCAGAAAAGAAACTAGGTGCACTAAATCAATAATTCAAATTCCTTTTACTTTCGAGAAATGAAGAATACAAACAACAACTTCTCTTTTGAAGGAAAAATGAGGATTTCAACAAAAATTTCTCCTATCAAGGAAATGAAGATTTCATGAGAATTTCCTATTTCGAAAGCAAATGATTCTTAATGCGACCATATTAAAATACTTTGAAATCAACTTGTCAATGATAAAGAAAAAAAATTTGAAACAAACATTGAACAAATTTTCAGTCAAAGGAGGAAGAAGTATATAGAGTTACTGGTCAATATGAGGATCAAAATTTTCAAAACACAACAGAAAACAAATTGAAGCAAATTTCAAAGGAAAATTCAAAGGAATCTGGGTGGTTTCAAGAGTCAACGTTGTCTCCAAGGGGATACAGTGCTCTGCAACGCAGGCCTGAAAAGGGAGACAATGTTATGCAAAGCACTGTGTCATGTCTAAGGGTGCGTTGGGCGCAGTGTATAAGGAGAAACACTAATGTTTAACTCACTATATTTGCAAATTTTACTTTGAAAAATTTTAATCTTTGTGTGTAACAACTACTAGGTGGATAAACAAAGAAAAGAGGCTAAGTCACCTAGATCTAAGAGAAATTCTCCCCAGTGGAGTCGCCAATTTTTTGGGCCAGAATTGTGAATTACGGATAAAACACGCTTCCTTAGATAGATGACAATGTATAATAATAGATTAAATACTATACAACTACCTTTCTTAACTCAGAACAGATACACAAAGAGGATTAGAGGCTTACTTGTAATCCAAGCGCTTCTAAATGGCTCCTTCTGTCGCTTCCATTGTAGCTTCAAATTCAAGTAGTTTGTTTGAAATTATTCCTACAAAAAAGAACACTAAAACAAAATAAGATAGCAATAATATAGATGTCTATTCAAATTAGTTAGCTAAATCAGTAAAGCATAAACAATATACATCAACTAAGATCTTGCAATATGGAAAATCAAAGCTAATACAGATGCATATAGGGAAAATTAAGATGTATTCTTTATTGATGATAGAAGGAGAGGTTACAACCAAATGACTCATTTGAAGCGACCCTTCTAGGAATGATCCTCAGCCCCATCACAGTATAAATCTCTCCAACAGCTGTTACTCAAATCTAACTCTCAATTGAAAATCCTCCAACATTTCTCTACTCAAATTATTCCTTTTCAAACACTCAGATCTTTGTTCAATTTATAGATGAACTGAAGGTAGTTTTTCAATGAATGACTTTCCAATAATAGGCAAGACATGTTCCCAGTCATGTAGATGTCAAATGGACACTTGGATTAGAAGCTTGACACATGTGAACTCTTCTAGAAGGCACTGGCCAAGTGGAGATTCTGGAACAATAATAATTTCGCTCCCAATGTGACCAACGCACCCATAGATGTCGGGAAGTGCTTTGCAGAGAAGCCTTGCATGGGGCTACTTGCATATGAAACACACTTAGTCCCCTTATAGGCAGCATTGGTGAGCTCCCACATGCTATATAATAAACTTCAAACCTTGGAAACCTTTTCTTGATGAAATTCATGTTTGATTTGTCTTGTTCTTGCCTTAGGGAATGTAGCAACTTGAAATGATAAGGAATGATAGAACCTTAGTCATTGGTCCTGGAGATGATGCCCAGTCAACCAGTTCATTGGGAATGATGCCCAAATTGACCTATAACAACCCTCCTAAGATACATTAAGACCCAGATATTCCACCTCTTGTACTCCAAAGAAACATTTGGAGGTTTTTGCATATAATTGTTTCTCCTCCCATATTTTGAGCACCTTGTCAACATGTTAAACATGATCCTTCCAAGACCTATTGTATATTAGTATATCATCAAAAAATACTAACACAAATTTTCTAAGGAAGGGTTTGAAAATGGAATTCATCAACCCTTTAAATGTAGAAGGTGTGTTGGTAAGGCCAAAAGGCATGACCAAAAATTCATAATGACCCTCATGAGTTCGAAATGTTTTTTTCAAAATATCTTCAGTCTTCATTCTAATTTGATGATATCCTAAACAAATATCCAACTTGGTCAAACAAATTTCTCCATGTAATTCATCCAATAATTCATCAATCACGGGAATGGGAAATTTATCTTTAATAGTGAGCTTATTAATCTCCCTATAATCCTGACACATGCACCATGATCCATCCTTCTGGTGTACCAATACTACTGGAGCAGAGAAAGAAATTTGACTAGGTTGAATTATTACTCTAACATTTCTGCAATTGTATGTTCAATTTCGCTCTTTTGAACATAAGGATATCTATAAGGCTTGATGTTTGGAGGAAAAATTCCTTGAATCAAATGAATAACATGATCATGATCACTAATAGGTGGGAGTCCTTTGGGGGTTTTAAACACCTTCGAATGATTGTCCAAGTCTTTTTGGAGATCTGGAGAAGTGTTGGGTGTGGAGCCTGATTATCTTGTTTACTTTGTATCATAGCATTGGACCCCTGTACCTTAAAAGGGGTGGCAACGCCACCCATAATTAATCGTTGTCGTGGGGGGTCCAGGGGGGCGGCAGTGCTTTTCGAAGCCCCCCCTTGGCAGGGGGTTTCGGGGGCAGTGCCTCCGAAGCTAAAAATAGATGTAAAATTGCCTTGTAAAAGTATAGTAATTTCTAGTCAATCTGGGCCGTTCATTAGGCAAATGATATGACAGTAGAAGTTATGTTTAGTTTAGTGTTTTTTGCCCTAGAAGGCAACCCCTCGCTTTTATGAGGGTATTTTATTATGGCTATGTATTGTATGTGTATTCTCAGAGCGAGAAATGGAGAGGGAGACTGTGAGAGAGAGACTGATTGTAGCAACTCCACGGATGCTTCATTTGCTGGACAATGACTCCTCTTTGGACCTGGTTGTTTCTCATCTTCATAATCATCCTTGAAGACCAATTGAAACTAAGCACATTCTCATTTTCTCCCTGGTTACAAATTTTGTTAGCATATCTGCAGGATTCTGGCTAGTGTGTATCTTTTCCAGCTTCAACTCTCCATCTTCCAATACTAACCATATGAAATGGTACTTGAGATGTATGTGTTTAGTCCTGGAATGAAATGTTGAGTTCTTTGCAAGATGAATAGCACTTTGGCTATCACTGTATAGTGTGCCCATATCATGCTTCTTACCCGATTCATCCATAAACCTTTGTAACCAAATCATTTCTTTACTAGCCTCTGTAGCAGCAACATACTCTGCTTCTGTTGTTGAAAGTGCAACAACACTTTGGATTTTTGAAACCCAACTGACAGTTGTTCCACCTACGGTAAATACATATCCTGTAGTGCTCCTCCTGTTATCTCTGTCACCTGCCATATCTGCATCAACATATCCCTGTAGAGCAATGTTTGAACCACCAAAGCATAATGCTTGATTTTTGGTACCTCTCAAATATCTGAGAATCCATTTTACTGCCATCCAATGTTCTTTTCCTGGATTATTCATGTACCTTCTTACAACTCCCACTACATGTGCAATATCAGGCCTTGTGCAGACCATTGCATACATTAAGCTTCCAACTGCTGATGCATATGGAACTTTAGACATATAATCCATGTCTTCTTAGGTCTTGGGGCACATCTCCTTACTAAGTTTGAAATGGCTAGCAAAAGGTGTACTAACTGGTTTTGCATTCTGCATATTAAATCTTTTCAACACCTTTTCTATGTACTCATTCTGAGACAGTGTTAATTTGTGATTTTTCTTGTCTCTAGTTATCCTCATACCAAGGATTTGTTTTGCGGCTCCCAAATCCTTCATTGCAAATGAATTTGCCAATTTTCTTTTGAGCACATTTATTTCCTGCATGTTAGATCCTGCAACAAGCATGTCATCTACATACAATAACAATATAATATAGCTGCCATCATTTTTCCTTTTTAGATAAACACAATGATGAGAGTGACATCTAGTATAACCTTGTTCAGACATAAACTTGTCAAATTTTAGATACCACTTCCTTGGAGCCTGTTTTAAGCCATACAAGCTCTTCTTTAACCTGCACACCAATTTTTCTTTCCCTTTGACCTCATATCCTTCTGGTTGTTGCATGTATATCTCTTCCTCCAAATCTCCATGGAGAAATGTTGTCTTTACATCTAACTGTTCAAGATGTAAATATTTCGCTGCTACAAGACTTAAGATAGTTATGATTGAATTCATCTTAACAACAGGAGAAATATTTCATCAAAATTAATACCTTTCTTCTGTGCAAACCCCTTCACCACAAGTCTAGCTTTGTACCTCTGTTTCCTCCATCTTCTTCCTTCAGCATGTAAACCCATTTATTCTGCAATGTAGTTTTACCTGTAGGCAACGAGACTAAGTCCCAAGTCGGGTTATGCATTAAGGAGTCCATCTCTTCTTCCATGGCTAGCTCCCACTTCTTCCTGCTTTCAACCTGCATTTCTTCTTCATAACATTCGGGTTCACCAGAATCAGTCAGCAATAAATAATATAATGAAGGAGAGTATCATTTAGGGGGTCTACTTATCCTGGTAGATCTTATAACACCACTTTCAGGTGTTTGAGGTGCCTGTTGCTGTTTTGCTGGTTGCTGCTGCTATGGTTGTTGATTATTATTATTTTCAGGCACCTTTACTTTTTCAGTTATCTCATCAAGAACCGTGTATTCCTTGCTTTCTTTTTCCTGTTTCTTTTCTTGCAACTGATTCTTATACAAGACCTTTTCATTGAATATTACGTCTCTGCTCCTAATGATTTTGTGATTTTCATAATCATATAAGCGATAACAAAAATCATTAGCACCATATCCAATAAAGGTACATTTCTTTGATTTTGCCTCAAGCTTTGTTCTGTTTTCTTTATTAATATGGACAAAGGTCTCACAACCAAAAGGCTTTAAAAAAGAGTAGTTTACCTTTTTACCTGTCCATGCTTCCTCTGGAATACCACCATCCAAGGAACTTGAAGGCCCTCTGTTTATTAGATAAACAACAGTATCTACAGCATCTACCAAAAATTGTAAAGGCAATCCCGCATGTAATCTCATGCACCTTGCATGCTCCATGATTGTTCTGTTCATCCTTTTTGACACACCATTTTCTTGTGGTGTTCTTGGAACTGTCTTCTCTCTACGAATTACATGCTCTAAACAATACCTATCAAACTCTTTGTTGCAATATTCACCTCCATTGTCTGATCTGAGACACTTCAAATTCATTCCTGTCTCAATCTCAACCAAAGCTTTCCATTTCTTGAAAGTATCAAATACATCAGATTTATTTTGAATACAATAAATCCAATTTTTTCTAGTTGCATCATCAATAAATGTAACATAATAGCGAGAGCCACTAAGAGATGATACCTGAGCATGTCCCCATACATCTGTATGCACAAGCTCAAATTTTTTGCTCTTATTTTCTTTCCCAACTCTGAGAAATCTGACTCTCTTCTATTTTTCATAAATGCAATTCTCACAGAAATCCAAATCAACATTCTTCAAACCTGGCAAAAAATTTCTTGAGTGAAGAATCTTCATCCCCTTCTCACTCATGTGTCCGAGCCTATAATGTCATAATGTTGCATCTACTCCTTTGGAAGTTAAAGCATTAACAGAGTTAGAAATACCATTGCATAAATACAATGTACCAACCTTTTCTCCTTTTTCTATTACCAAGGCTCCTTTGGTGACCTTCCAAGTTCTATCTGTGAAAGTTGTCACACAACCTTCACCGCCTAACTGCCCTATTGAAATCAGATTTTTCTTTAGATCTGGAACATGCCTTACCTCCTTTAATAGCCATTGGTTTCCATTCTGCAATTTTACAATAACCTTACCCATTCCAACAATTTTACAGGGTTTATCATCACCCAAATGGAATTTTCCAAAATCTCCTTGAACATAGTCATGAAAATATTTCTTATCAGGTGTGGCATGGAATGAAGCCCCTGAATCTACAACCCAAGAATCAGTAACATTTTCGTAAGAAAGAATAAAAGCATCTTGTAACACATCACCTGTCACATTTTATTCATGATTGTTTTCTTTCTGTGTGTCTCCTTCTTTTCCCTTCTGAGATCTACAGTCTTTCTTTAGGTGTCCTTTCTTTCCACATTTCCAGCACACTATCCCCGATCTGGACTTGGATCTGCCTTTTCTTGATTTACCGTGATATCCCGAGCTCTTTCCTCTTTCAATTCTCCTTCCCCTTGACTCTGCACTCAAAGAATTACCTGATGTCTCACCAGATCTTTTCCGTCACATTTCCTCGCTAAGGATAGCACCGACAACATCATCAAACTTTAAAGTACTAGATCTAGAGATAGAGTTACTAATGGCCATAACTAAACCATTCCATCTTTCTGGCAATGAGCACAGAAATAATAGAGCTCTAACTTCATCATCAAAGTTTACCCCTATAGAACTTAACTGACTGGTAACTATATTAAAATCATTTAAATGGTCTACAACAGATCCACCTTCTGACATCTTCATATTAAATAGTCGTTTCATAAGAAATACCTTGTTTTAGGCCGAGGGTTTTTCATATAGTTTCGCCAACGTCTGCATCGAACCCTCTGTTGTTGTTTCCTTCGAAATATTGAAGGCGACTGATGCTGCAAGGCACAACCGTACTGTTCCAAGTGCCTTTCTATCGAGAATGTTCCATTCTGCGTCTGTCATGGCCGCTGGCTTCTTTGTTTTTCTGCTCAATGGTAGGTACAGATATTTTTGATACAGATAATCTTCCATCTACATCTTCCACGGTGGGAAGTTTTGGCCGTTAAATTTCTCGACCCTAAATTTACCATCTTCTACCATTGTTCCCACTCGAACCAGGAACCCTTATTTCCTGCGATTTTATCAGCCAAATAGACCTTCAACTCTGATACCAATTGTTAAAAAATTAAATATTATAGAGCAATGCAACACATAAAATATGCAGAAAATACAAGCACACAAAACACATAAAACCAGAGAGACACAAATATACGTGGTTCACCTAGTTTGGGCTACGTCCACCTCGACATCTTTCATGTTAGGCATATCACTCGCCATCATCTGCGATGAGATCTCTTTATCCACCGGGCCATAAAACCCTTTTCTAGAGAAGCATCCCTCTCAAGCCAATATTTAGCTCTGATACCATTTGTTAGAATTTACCGCAGAAAAAAAATATTTACAGGGAGGAATAATAATCATGAAAAAGAACCAGCAACAAAACATTAACATAAACACAGATTTTTATCCGGGAAATCCCCAAACTCCGGAGAAAAACCCAACCAATGAAATTTCATTAAACATTGGCCAAAACCCTGGCCAATCCGGCCAAGTGAACCTTCACCGCTCACCTCCAGGCCTGCATTACAATGAAGTCTTCCCAACCCTTTTATAGGCTCCATTACATGAAATATCATGGGCCAAAACCATGGGTGCACAAAACCATGTGCCCCAAAACCACTACTATTTACCCTAGTCAACTTTGACTCTATCCCGAGTCAAGTTTACCTAACAAGAAATAGATTATTTTGATGTTGGAACTTCTAGTGAGCATAATTGTGAAATTATGCCTTATTGTTCTTTCTTCGGAAGCTTTGACATGACATTAGAGCTTATTATCTTTCCAAACTTCCCTGTGATACCCCGTAATTCAACTTTATTTCCTTCGGAAAAAAATTTCAAGAAATGTTCTTTAAAATTAAAAGCTACCGTCCCCAAATATTGTAACCATTGTACTCCTGGTACAACATCATCACCTCCCATTGGAATGGAAAGCATTGGAATATTAAATACATATTACCCCATGTTTAGCTTGATATTATCGCATTTTCTAGAGAAATTTATAGTTCCTCCATTTGCAACCATCACTTGACACTTCGGTGTTGGGTATAGGAATCAATTCAATTCCTTGGCTACCTTACAATGAATAAAATTATGGGTGCTACCCAAATCAATCAACACTATTACCTTTTTCTTCTTGATATGTCCTTCTATCTTGAGATTTTGAGTAGTGGTAATTCCTGCCAATGCATTACAGGATATGGTCGGACTCATTTATTCTCTCTCTAGGGTTGGTTCTTGGTGTATATCCTCTTATTTTGAAGTTTCTTGTTCATTTCCTTCCTCCTCTTCACAATATATCTAAAATAATTTCTTCTTGGCACACTTATGACCTTTAGTGTATTTCTTATCACAACTATAGCAAAGCCCTTTTGCTAATTTTTTCTTCCAATTGTTGTGGTTTCAACCTTGTAGGTTGTGGAAGTCTAGGAGTAGCAACACTTCCATCTATATAGATGTGAGTGGTAGGCTTCCTTGTCGCCATAATTTTACATTCAATTTTTCTTTCCAACCTAATCACCTTCTCCAATGAATCATGTTCCCAAAGGCGAACCTCATGTTGGATGTTATCCTTTAAAGTCCCTATGAAGACATCAATCATGTGTTCCTCTGGAATATTAGTTACGCTTATATTATATTTTTGGAAGTCCTCAATGTGCTCCACCACTGTGTTGAATTTTGCAACAAGAAACAGTGAAATTGGCACCCGGAAACAACATCCTTGATCTTAGTGAAAATTAAGCACCTACACTAGGTGGGGCCCACATAGGCTATTTTCAGGTGGATGTCTATTTATAGATGCATGAGAAAATTATATTTATATATGAGGTCTATTTATAGATCTATGTGAAAGTTCTATTTATAGATTGCATGTATATTTATATATGCATGTCGACTATTACTGTCCCTTAATATTAGTTTGAAAACAAACAATAATCTATTCTCAATGAGAACTTGGAAATAGTTAACTGAAGTGGAAAACCAGTTAGCTAAGTGAATTTCAAGTTAAGAGGTTGGTCGGTGGGACATGCAAGTGGAATTAGTTGTAAATGAGTGATTCGAAGTTGTAACTGAGTGATTCGAAGTTGTAACAGAGTTGGAAGTCTAGTTATGAAAGTTGTAAAGTAGTTTAACTCAGTTTTTCAGTAGTTTAACTAGCACAATTCAATTGACGCTCAAAGATAAACTCAGGAAGATCAAGATGGAAAAGAACATCACTATTCCAATATACTTAACAAAGTTTTTCCAATGTAGGGATGAGCTTGGGAGTGTAGGCATAAGTGTTTCTGACGATGATTTGGTGAGTTTGGCTCTCTTGGGACTTCATAAGAGTTGGCATGATTATGAAGACTCTGTCAACGGAGGGGAAATATTTCCGTATTGGGAACAACTTTGGTCAAATTTGGTGCAAGAGGAGTTCAAGCAGAACACCAATGATGGATCTTCATCAAAGCATGATGATGAAGAGGATTTTTCTTTGGCTGCCAAGGAGAAGAAGGGGAAGGGGAAGAAATTCCATTCTAAATCTGAGGCCGGTGAAGATAGAAAGGAGCACAACATGTCCAAAGTGAAGTGTTTTCACTATCACGAGCATGGACATATTGCCATAAATTTTCCATAAATGAAGAAGAATAAAATGGTTGTTGGAGCTGCAGCTAGTGAGGCTCTTGCCTCGTAATTTGAGCTTGACTTCTCATTGATTACATGCATGGTGTCAAGTGCATTGGGATTAGGGTGGTACTTGGATAGTGGTGCTTCCTTTCACATGAAAGGAGATAAGAAACTTTTTAGTGACTTGGAGGAGAAAGATCTCCAGATGTATATTGAGTTGGGCGACGATGGATGATACAGTGCAACTAGAATTGGTACCATTACCTTTCAAAGGGTGCTAGGTAAACTCTTTCATTTAAAAGATGTAATGCATGTACCAGGTTTGAAGAAAAATTTAGTCTCAGTCGCAATGTTAGAGAATAAAGGCTATGATGTTGTCTTTAGTGAAGGGAAAGTTTTCCTGCGACAGAAAGCAACAGGGAAAGCCAAGAATATTGGGATTCGATTTAAGAATCTGTATAGACTTGATGTAGATGGGATTTCTATAGAGATTCCTACTATTGAGAAGTGTGAGAAAGCCATGCAATTGATCCTTGAGAGGGATATGGATTTTCAACAGCTAAGAGTGAACCTCAGGATGTGGAAAAACTAAAAGATGAGGATCATGGAGTGGAGAAACCACTCATGTAGAGAAATTTCAATCCAGATGGGGAGAGGGAGTGCATGCAACTATACCACCAGGTGAGAGGTGGGGAAACATGCATGAATAATCCCAGAATAAATTTTTGGGCAGGATTCATTGAGATGGTGTGGATCTCATGAATCAGACCTAACTACGATGAGCCCAAAGAGCAGCAGTAGCAAGATTAGTTAGATTGATGCAGTCAGATGTCGTGAGGACATGAAATCAAAGTGACAGTGTTGGATACTGGAGTGCAGATCAGAGTTGACAGCAAGTGTAGAGTGTGTTAGTTTCAGTCTTTGTAGCCTTCGTCCAGTGATCAAACATTCTCTTACAAAGTGATTTTAAGGTGTCAAGGTCAAATTTTGTCATTTCAGTGAGTCTTCAAGTAAAATTTGGTCACTAGGTATTAGGTCTAGGGTTTTCTAACACTCCTTTCAAAGTTGTCCAAATTTCAATCCATGTCACCATTTAGATGAGTGTACCATCGTTCAGAGGGTTTTCATCATCATGTCAAGTTCCACTGGGTCATTTTACACCTTGTTCATGCTTCAGTTGTGCCTAGGTAAGGTTCATTTCCCTCTCCTAGGGTTTTGGAGGTAATTTCTCTTGGATGGTAAAATCATCAGCAAAACTTGTATCCTGATGTTCATACACCTTCCCCTATCCTTAATGTACCTTATTAAACAATTCCCATCACTGATATCCCTCAAATTCCTCATTTTCGCACAAACCCTAGTTTCTTGCTACAACTTGACAATTTTCTAGGCTAGGCCTGTGTTTTGCCCTTTTGGACCCCTTCCCCTCACTCAATCTTTGAAATTCCACTTTCCATACTTCTTCACATCCCTCCCTACTTCCAAAAATTTTCTCAATAATTTATAATCCCCTTACCCCCTTAATTTCATTTCATTTCGACAAATCCCTTGTTCCACACATCGGGATAGGTTTCACTCCAATGATGTTTCTGAGAAAGAAAATATGAATTTGGGAAAAATGAGAGTTTTTTTTGTCCAAAATAGGCCAAGGAAGAAAAACCTCCTTCACTGTTTACACAGGTGTCATGGTTTTAGAGAAATTTCAAAAATATATTTTCCTCAGGAGAATTGATGCACCTCTGAAGTGACCTTGGGAAAATCAAGCTTTCTCCTCCCTTGGTTGGAAAAATTACTTGATTGATGAGTCAAATGATAACTAGACACAAATATCTTTCCAATGAGCTATTATGAGCACAATTTGGAGTTGAGGAAGACCTTCAATAGTTGACTGCAACATAACTCTGCCTTGAGGCAACCTCATTTTTCACATTTTGACCAGTCTTGGGAGATTTGATTTTTGACAAGGAAAATGAACTCCAAATTGAAAAATTCAAGTTGGGTTGGAAATTAGACTCAATAATATTTCCAACGAGCTATTCCATGCCCAATTTTGACACTGGAAAGACCTCCAAAATTCTCCTGCAAAAAGGCGCTACGCATTGAGATGAATTTTGGAGATTTTGCCTTAAAAAAAACAGAGTTTCCTACCCAATGCGCCGCGCCACCTAGCGCTCGCTTTTGATGGGGGACTCATTTTGATGAAAAATAAAACCATTTGGATTTTTCATGAAAAAATATGCATGCCTACCAATGTCCAAGAAATTTTGACAGGTTTTGAGCCCCCAAAAAGGTCAAAAACATCCCAAAAATGACATTTATGCCCCTTTTTTGACACACAGGAAGCAGTCTTGGGAGAAATAAGTTTTTGAGGGGAAAATGGAGGCCAAATTCAAAAATTCCACTTGTGATGGAAATTAGATAGGCATACCTTTCCAAAAATCCCACTTGGAGAAAAGTTGGACACCGGGAAGAACTCCAAAATCAGCTGCAAAAAGGCGCTACGCATAGGGAAATCAGTGCGGCGCATTGGAGGAATTTTGCTCATTTTTGGTCAAAAACTCTAGTTTTCGCTTAGTTTTTTCACAGTTTTACTTTTTTCCTTATAATTTTCAAAATCATGATTTAATTTAATGTGACATGATTGATTTTTATGTAATTATGCTAAATTTTCACTCATAGAGGTAGATTCATCCATCAAAAGGTAGTTTGCAATTGAATGAATCAGTTTCCTAGTTTTTAGAGGCAAGTTGTTCCACTGCCTACTTTTTAGTTCTCAGTTTAGATTTTGTTGGAACAGCTTCTAATATTATGAGCTCGACCCATAGAGGCTAGGATGAGTTGTTTTTTTCCTATATCTTATGTTTTATCAGTCATTAGCATAGTTGGACTTTTGGGGAATGCTTCGAGCATTATTGTACATTCATCTCTGCAGTTTGGCAAAGGAATAGACTAGGGTTTGTAGCACTCTATGGGATTCATGTGGCATATTTATTTGATATTGTGCTTCTCTTTGTAAATATAAGTTTAATTGTGTTTTATGTATGCCATTTTCTCTCTTATTTCTTCTTAACTAAAACAAACAAGGATAAAGATAGAATCCATTGAAATTGCAGTGCTCTACCTAGGGTTTGCTTGGTTATCTATGTTTTCAACTATTTGAAGAGGATCCCTGAAGGTTCCTTGCCCTCTTCAACTCCTCATTAATCTAAAATATCTCCATTTCATTCAATTTGAAGTGTCAAATCAATTTCCTGCCTTGCCCCATTGAGATCTCTGCAAAACTGAGCCTCATTCCCTAGACCCAAATCTGCCTTTCCATTTGAGTCAAAAAAACATCATTAAATTCAATCAAACTCTTTTGCACACATACCTAGCCTAAAATAATTCTTCACATCAAGTCATCTCCAAGCCTCATTGATCATTTTTTTTTTCTTCTGAAATTGACATGGAGAGAGCCCTCTCCCGACCTGGTAGGGCTAGCTACCAGGTTAAGCGTGGTTTGATGTTACCCTAGATTCTGCCTTTCTCAGCCTGAGGTATATTTAGGCCCTAACATAGTGGTGACCATACTGGGGAAGAAAATTTTTTTGTTTGCTTTATAAACTACATACGGAGCCTGAAGTTAGCCAGGTAGCCTTCGAAACACCCTTGCTTTGCATTAACGAAAGTAGATGAATGCTACTTCATTCAATCTCCGGTCTAGTTTATGAACTGAACATCTGGTTTCCTCAGTAAAATCTAATCAAGTTTAGATGTGATTATTGATGGTGGACAACGAACAGACATCGGAAGGCTGAAATCATTCACCTGGCGACTCTAAATCAATTTCGATATCAGATCCAAGGACTCCACCAGAGGATGAACCTGACCAGCAGAAACGTGAAAGGACAATATGGAAATATCAGGTATTCAAGTTGGAATTTAATCCAAGACATTTTTTTCTTTGTCATAAATTATTTCATCTCTTTTCCCGAGAATTTCAAGAAGGATTTGCAAAGTATATTGTATTTGAGAAAAGATCCTCAGCCTGCATTTGATTCCTTCCCTTTGAAGATTGTAAATAACAAATATTTGCATGCCTTTGAGCTTGATCAAGACCCTTTTTTTGAATCTTGTGATGACCGTCTTCAAAATGATGAGCCTCAAGAGACCACGACTGATTCTATACCTTCTGTACATACCCGTATACCTTGTAAAATTCCAGATCGTTACAAGCCTATGATTTTACCTCTTATATCCCATGCTTTCCCTAAAAATCATGACCTATATCTACCAATATTTGATGGTGAACGCGACAACATCACTGCTGAGAGACATGTTCTGAATTTTGAGTCTTTTCTTGACCATTTTGAAGTTGATGAAGAGGATGTCAGTATTAGGATTTTTTCTCTTTCTTTGTAAGGCAAAGTCAAGAGTTGGTTCAAAACCCTCCCTGATGCGAGCACCTCATATTTCCAGCAATTCATCAAATTTTTCCTCAACAGGTGGGTGGTCAAACAGAACCCTTTCTTGATTATAGAAGAGTATAACCAGCTGAAAAGACTGCCAGGGGAGACAGTACAACAGCTTTCTACCAGATTTAACCAAGTTTATTATTCGATGTTAGTTAATATAAGACCTCCTCTTGGATCTGCTCTCTTGCACTACCAGGGTACCTTTGATCCAGAAATGGAGTTTCAGCTAAGAGAAAGGAATATTGCAACACTTGAAGAGATGCAGAACACTGCAGTAGATGTAGAGGCTCATTTGCTGATCCGAAGGGAAAAGTTGAAGGAAGAAGAGATGAAAAACATAGATCCAGAGCAATCTACATCTCTAGAGGTAAAGCTTGACATTTTGGTAAGTGCAGTGGAAGAGATGATGCAAAAGATCACCACAAGGAATGAGTATAATGTTCAAGCTCATCACTCGATGATTGAAAAATAACAAGTTGTTGATCCAAAACATCTTCTTTCTTATCCTAGTCATCATAGATTTGATAATGATTGTTTTGTAGATCATCTTGGAGAAGAGAGATCTATTGATATGACATGTATGCTTGATGATGTGTTTTATACTGATGATTTGCCTCAGTTTGACCAGTATGATGACGATTATGTTCTCCAAACAGAAGTTAATCTTGCAGACAAATAAACAGCTAGTTTGTGGAAGGAGGAAGTTCACTTTCAACAACTCGAATACATTGATCAAATGATGCATATCATCTACATAAATGATGAGGAAAGTGCAGCAAATTTTGAAGTAAGTGAAGGATCTTTGCCTTTTTGTTTTGATTTCTTTCAATTCGTCAGAGACAACTTCCATGCAATCAGAAATCAACTATCGACAAGTCTTGATCTGGACCATCTTGAGGGAAATGAAAACCTTGCTCAAGACTTCTCATATCCAGATTTGTAGCCCCCGAATGCCATTGATTGTCAGGTTGCAGATGAGGACTTGGAAGCTGGCACATACAATCAAATGATGCAAGATGATTCTGTACCTTTCTGTTTTGAATCATTTCAGTTTTTGAAGGGAAATTGGCATAGTAAATCTTCAAATGAGCAGCTTGTAGAAAATCATGTAATCTCATCAGAAACAACAGAAAATGGGTTGCAGCAGTCTTTTCAATTTTTTCATGATCTAATAGCCGATGTGTTGGATGATGTCTGCAGTCAAAGTCCTTCTCCATTGACTACATGTGAGCTTGAAACATGTGCTGATATAAACTTGATCCGACAGCTGGTTTCTTTTTCATTTTTAGTAGGAGTCTCGTCACAAAGCTCAAAACAAAGTTTGCATTCATGGTATGAGAAGAAGAGAAGTAATCCATTGGATAAACTAAGTCCCAGTGTGCATGAACTTCAAGATCCTTATGTAGTGTTTTTGGAGGCGGATAGAGAATCCGTAGTATTCAACGGATCTCTTCACAAGTTTTCATGGGAGTTACCTTTCAGTAGTTCTCTCTTGTTGTTCATAAGCAAGCACCTGCGGAGAATTCAAACAGCAGCCGAAATACTTACTTGGTTGCATTGGTTGTTTCATTTCACTTGATCAGGTGATGAATGAAACTGTTAGAGTAGGTTTTGATGAATAAGCTCTACTTTGAGCATCATTTCCAGTTTGTTGGTTGTGTTTAAGTATCGAGTCAATTTTTAGTTGACTGAGAGTCATTTTGTGTCGTCAAGTCATCAGTTTTCAGTCATGCATTTCAGCTTCAGTTTTTGACTCCATTATCCAATGGATGAAGGCACTGTCTGCTTTCCAAAGATCTGTAGTTCTTGGCACCTCCAAGGAGCTACCATCCCCATTGGAGCCAATGTTAGTGTTAGTCTTTTCAGCCTTCCTCCAGTGATCAAACATGCTCTTACAAAGTGATTTTAAGGTTTCAAGGTCAAATTTTGTCATTTCAATGAGTCTTCAAGTAAAATTTGGTCACTAGGTATTAGGTCTAGGGTTTGCTAACACTCCTTTCAAAGTTGTCCAAATTTCATTCCATGTCACCATTCAGATGAGTGCACCATCATTCAGAGGTTAATCATCATCATGTCAAGTTCCACTGGGTCATTTTACACCTTGTTCATGCTTCAGTTGTGCCTAGGTAAGGTTCATTTCCCTCTCTTAGGGTTTTGGAGGTAATTTCTTTAGATAGTCAAATCATTAACAAAACTTGTATCCTGATGTTAATACACCTTCCCCTATCCTTAATGTACCTTATTAAACACTTCCCATCATTGATATCCGTCAAATTCCTCATTTTCGCACAAACCCTAGTTTCTTGCTACAACTTGACAATTTTCTAGGCTAGGCCTGTGTTTTTCCCTTTTGGACCCCTTCCCTTCACTCAATATTTGAAATTCCACTTTCCCCTGCTTTCTAACATCCCTCCCTACTTCCAAAAATTTTCTCAAGAATTTAGAAGCCCCTTATCCCCTTCATTTCATTTCATTTCGACAAATCCATTGTTCCACACATCGGGATAGGTTTTACTCCAATGATGTTTCTGAACAAGAAAAGCTGAATTTGGGAAAACTAAGAGAGGTTTTTGTCCAAAATAGGCCAAGGAAGAAAAAAATCCTTCACTTTTTACACAGATGTCATGGTTTTAGAGAAATTTAAAAACTACATTTGCCTCAGAAGAATTGATGCACCTCTGAAGTGACCTTGGAAAAATCAAGCTTTATCCTAGCTTGGTTGGCCAAATGACTTTCTTGATGAGTCAAATGATAACTAGACACAAAGAGATTTCTAATGAGCTATCATTAGCTCAATTTGGAGTTGAGGAAGACCTTCCAAAGTTGACTGCAATAGCACTCTGCCTTGAGGCAGCCTCATTTTGCACATTTTCACCAATCTTGGGAGATTTGATTTTTGACGAGGCAAATGAACTCCAAATTGAAAAATTAAAGTTGAGTTGGAAATTAGACTCAATAATATTTCCAATGCTCTATCCTGCGCCCAATTTTGACACCAGAAATACCTCCAAAATTCTCCTGCAAAAAGGCACTACGTATTGAGATGAATTTTGGAAATTTTGCCTTAAAAAAAACAGAGTTTTCTGCACAATGCTCCTCGCCACCTGGCCCCCGCTTTTGATGGGGGACTCATTTTGATGAAAACTCAACATTTTTGGATTTTTCATGAAAAAATATGCATGCCTACCAATGGCCAAGAAATTTTGACAGGTTTTGAGTCCCCAAAAAGGTCAAAAACATCCCAAAAATGACCTTTCTGCCCCTTTTTTGACACATAGGAAGCAGTCTTGGGAGAAATCAGTTTTGGAGGGGAAAATAGAGGCAAAATTAAAAAACTCCACTTGTGCTGGAAATTAGACAGGTAGAACTTTCCAACAAGCCCACTTGGAGAAAATTTGGACACCAGGAAGGCCTCCAAAATCAGCTGCAAAAAGGCACTACGCATAGGGAAATCAGCGCGGCGCATTGGAGGAATTTTTCTCATTTTTGGTCAAAAACTCTGTTTTTCGCCTAGTTTTTTCACAGTTTTACTTTTTTCCTTCTAATTTTCAAAATAATGATGTAATTTAATGTGACATGATGGATTTTGATTTAATTATGCTAAATTTTCGCTCATAGAGGTATATTCATCCATCAAAAGGTAGTTTGCAATTGAATGAATCAATTTCCTAGTTTTTAGAGGCAAGCTATTCCACTGCCTACTTTTTAGTTCTCAGTTTAGATTTTGTTGGAACAGCTCCTAATATTATGAGCTTGACCCCTAGAGGCTAGGATGAGTTTTTGTTTTCCTATATCTTATGTTTTATCAGTCATTAGCATAGTTGTACTTTTGGGGAATGCTTTGAGCATTATTGTACATTCATCTCTGCAGTTTGGCAAAGGAATAGACCAGGGTTTATAGCACTCTGTGGGATTCATGTGGCATCTTGCTTTGATATTGTGTTTCTCTCTGTAAATGTAAGTTTAATTGTGTTTTATGTATGCCATTTTCTCTCGTATTTCTTCTTAACTAAAAAAAACAAGGATAAAGGTAGAATCCATTGAAATTGCAGTGCTCTACCTAGGTTTTTCTTGGTTATCTATGTTTTCAGTTGTTTGAAGAGGATCCCTAAAGGTTCCTTGCCCTCTTCAACTCCTCATCAGTCTAAAATCTCTCCATTTCATTCAATTTGAAGTGTCAAATCAATTTCCTGCCTTGCCCCATTGAGATCTCTGCAAAACTGAGCCTCATTCCCCAGACCCAAATCTGTCATTCCATTTGAGTCAACAAAACATCATTAAATTCAATCAAACTCTTTTGCACACATACCTAGCCTAAAATCAGTCTTCATATCAAGTCATCTCCAAGCCTCATTGATCATTTTTTTGCTGATATTGACAAGGAGAGAGCCCTTTCCCAACCTGGTAGGGCTAGCTACTAGGTTAAGCGTGGTTTGATGTTACCATAGATTTTTCCTTTCTCAATCTGAGGTAGATTTAGGCCCTAGTAGAGTGCATGGATGTAGAGGTCAACATTGTAGTGGATCCAGAAGACATGTACAGCTGGTACCAGTAGAAGTCAGAAGACTTTGATGACAGATGCATTATATTGATTTAGTTGTTTGGAGGCTATTCAGTTTCGGAAATTTTGCATGCAAAGGTTGCAGGGCGCATGCATGGAGTTGCATGTCACATGCAAATGGTTGTAGGGTGCATGCATGGAGTTGCATGTCATATGCAAAGACATTCATTTCTTTTTGAGGGGGAGTGTTGAATTTTGCAACAAGAAACAGTGAAATTGGCATCCGGAAACAACATCCTTGATCCTAGTGAAAATTAAGTACCTACACTAGGTGGGGCACACACAGGCTATTTTTAGGTGGATTTCTATTTATAGATTCATGATGAAATTCTATTTATAGATTATTTTTATTTATAGATGTATGTGCAAGTTCTATTTATATATTGCACGTCTATTTAATGATGCATGTCAACTATTATTATCCCTTAATATTATTTGGACAATAAACAATAATCTATTCTCAATGAGCACTTGGAAATATTTAACTGAAGTGGAAAATCAGTTAGCTAAGTGAATTTCGAGTTAAGAGGTTGGTTGGTGGGACATGCAAGTGGACTTAGTTGTAACTGGGTGATTCAAAGTTGTAACAGAGTTGGAAGTGTAGTTATGAAAGTTGTAAAGTAGTAAATTAGTTAAGTGAGTTAAACTCAGTTGTGCTAGTTGTAACTGAAGATACACTAGTGAGAGATCAAGTGAATTAATTATTAATTAATTCACAATTAGTGGTCTCACATGAAACTGAATATTTACTACTATTAACTACATGCATGTGAGATCCAGTGGGGACCCAATTGAGATGTAGGTCAAAAGGACAGATTGACTATGAGTTGTGACATTAGTGGTTGCACGCATGCAACCACACACACATTGGATGTGCCTATGAGGATTTCTCAGTCAAGGAAGGAAATAATCATTCATTCAAAGGTTCTTTACCATTAGGGATTTGTTGATTAGTGGTTTTCATTGATGTCAACCCAAGAAACACCAGGGGCTACCCAAATATTGCATGGGAATGTTTACCTACAAAGTTACTATATTTTGGGTCAAGAATGCTTTTGATGGTTTCTACTTGTCGAGATGTTTCCGTTTATGTATGGAAAACCACGTAATTCTTCACGGTTTGAGAGATATTCATGTTTGAAGTTTGTAACCCCAGTTAATGAGCTAAAACCCATGGGGTTGTGGCATGGGTCATTGAAAAGTAAATAATTAATAATTTTTAAGCTCCTAAATTCCCTCCCATGTTCACTTGTTTTAGCCCCTCTAAACCTAAGAATTTATATAAATTGTGATCCTCATATCCTCCTTATGTAGGGATTTCGCTACCAGAAACAGGTCATCGTGGAATTTGTGCTCTAACTTGTTTTCTACGAAGGTTCAGAAGTTGAAATTTTTACGAGGTGAAGCCAAAATCCTGAGGAAGCTCCTATAAAAATTTCAGATCAGATTTTACAACATTTTCAGAGATATGAGCTGCATAAGTCAGTGTTTTTGCAGGCTCCTGAATTTCATCTCAAAGAAGTGACCTTGGGAAAATCGTCATAACTCTCTCTCTATGTATCATATTGGAATTCTGTAAAAAATGGCAGATAGGGGCACAGAATTTTTTTTTCGTTGTATCAATTTCAGAGCCAAATGAAGAAACAGGGACACATGGAATTTTGTACAAGTGAGATCTACGGAAACAATCCATAATTAGGTCATTGTGAGAGATTGGGCATAAATCTCTCTTGAAGAATCCAAATTGGGTCAGACTTATGGCATTGGAAATAAGACTCAGAGTACTACTAAAGAAGTGAAAATCACATATTGGGGAGCTGAAATAACATATATACACCATATTCAATATCGAGATCCTAGAAGGCAAGAAAAATCTAGATCATGTGTTGTCAAGGGATGCAAAGGACCAGAATTTATAGGGCAGCAAAGCAAAGAAAGGTGCAACAGAGGGTAGCATGAAAAGAGCAACAATCAAGGTGAAGAATAGCAGCAAGGATTTTAGCACATGAATTCTTCAACTGGGCAGCACTGCATACAGTCATTGTAAAGGTATCATTGTACTAAGTCATTGTAAATGCATCATTGTAAAAATTTTACAAGTGTCTATCTGACAAGAGTTGAAGAGGCGATGTTGGGAGGTCTAAGATCATCATTTTTTCGTTGTGTCATAGTTGGGGTTATGGTCTAGTGTGTCTTCTTCTTCCACATCATTCTATATCATTGTAAAGTGTACCATTTTCCTTGGTACGAGAGTCCATTCTTTTCTTATTCTTCTATAGGGTGGTAGGGTGGTGCTAGGCTGGTGCATGAAGTCACCAACAGGTTCAAGCCTGTGAAAAATTTAGGGTGGTAGGGTGGCATAGGGTGAGTTGTATCTCATTTGGTGTTGGGGAATTTGTTCAGTTGACTACAAAAGAATCTCAAGCGTTGGAGCGTCCATCAATTGGGAGCTTGAGAAGAATTATTTTCTAGATTCTAGGAAGTTGGAGCTTTATTTTCAATTGGAGTTTAATATTAAAGAATTATTAGAAAATATTTCAGGTGTTTTTTTTCCTGGAGAGGGTTTCCACCTTAAAAACTGTGTGCATTTGTGTTCCTTTTGTTTTATTCTATCATTGTACAAACATTGATAATAATTGAAGATTAAATAATGATCTAATTGAAAGGAATATTGATTCACCCCCCCTCTCAGTATTTCCAACAATTGGTATCAGAGCTTGGTTCCTTCAATAGCAATTTAACAGATGGAAAGAGGTCATGGAGCATACCAAGAATGGTGTACCTCTATTCAATGAAATTAATTATGCACTCTGGAAAGGAAGAATGGAGGTCTATCTCTTGGGGCAAGGTTACGAATTATGGGACATTGTTCAAAATGGATTTACATCAACTACAGATGAACAAGGTAAGAAGAATTTCGTAAATGATGCAAAATAAAAGAATATTATTATCAGTGGACTTATTAAATCTTCTTATCATAAGGTGTTGGATTGTAAAACCACAAAAAATGTATGGGACAAGCTTGAGAATATATATGCAGGTGACTAGTTTGTCAAAGAAGCAAGGCTTCAAATCTATAGAGCAGAATTTGAGCAACTCAAAAAGAAAGAAGATGGCAACATTGTTGCATACTTCCAATACGTTGATGAAATAACCAATACTCTGGAAGGATTGGGAGAGAAAGTTGACGAGAAGACTATTATATGAAATATTCTTAGAACATTACTAGGGAGATTCAACCCAAAGGTATCGGTCTTAGAATATAGTGCAAATCTGGACAAACTCAATAAAGAGGAATTACATGGAGTTCTCATAGCATATGAAATGAGACTTGATGAAGAAGAGGGTACTTCACATCTAGAAACTACGTTCGTTCCATCTATGAAAACCAATAAGGAAAAACTACCTTCAATTGAAAAGACATGTACCTACAAGTGTGAAGAAAAGGGAGATAATAAAGAAGGTCTTTCAGATGAAGAATATGCCTAATTTATGAGAAAAATAAAAATTGGTAAGGGAAAATTCAAAGGTAAACTTCCATTGATATGTTTCAGCTATGGTGAGGTTGGGAATTTCACAGCAAAATGTCCGAACAAAAGTGATGGAAACTCAAAAGGAAAGAAAGGCTTTAAGAAATTCAACAAGAAAGAAAAAAAGAAAGGTTCCAAAAGGAACTTTCTCTCTAAAGAAGATATCTCATCATCCGATGAAGAAAGTGACAACGAAGAAGAAGCCAATGAGAGAGTATTGTTTATGGCCAAGCACAATAAATAAGAGTTATCAAACAATGAAGAAGAAGGTTTGACCATAGAATAATTTTCTAAGGAGGCAATCAGGCTTATAAAAGAGCTCAAGGCTGAGAAGATATGTTTCAATACTCTTGAAGAACAAGTTCAAGGTCTCAAAATTGAAGTTGAAGAATAAAAATGTATTGAAGAGTCACTTCAAAAGAAGTTCGAAGAAAGCAGCCAAGAAAGGGAAGCATTAGAAGCTGAAGTAGTATCACTGTGTAAGGAAGTGAAGAAGGGAAAAATTATCCAAAACTGTGCCAATAGCTCAAGGGCATTGGAAGAACTCATCAACAATAAATGATCTTACAACGACAGAACTGGCCTCGGTTACAAAGAAGAAGAAGTAGGACCTTCTACAAAAAAATACAATGAACCTATGATATCTGACATGCATGTGGACTTCATTGGACAAGATTCGCAAGAACATCCTTCGAAGACAATTCCTCGATGAATATTTCCATCCAAGTACCAACATATTTTTCATGGCTATTCTTATTCATGTGGAAAATTTGGTCATAAAGTTGTAGAATGTCGCACGTACCCTAAGAACCAATACAATTCCAGGATATCCTTCAAATATGAACCTCCCAGGGCTCAATGAAACATCAATAGATTTGAACATTTAAGAATAATATGTAATGTTACAAATGTTAGAACTTTGGACACATAGACAGAGAACGCAGACCTGAAAATCCTCCAGAAGAATCTTCAAAGCCACAGAACGAATGAACATGGAAGGAGAAGAAAACTGATAACTATGCTCTCACTCTCAAGTCTCAAAACAACAAAGATGTGTGGTATGTTTATAGCGGTTTCTCAACGCATATGATTGGAGATAGAAGGAAATTTGTATCTCTAAAATAGAAGAAGGATGGAACCGTATCCTTTGGAAATGATGGATCTTCAAATGTTATAGGATTAGGTACCATCACTCTCAAAAGAAAAGATGTTATAGCCAAGAATGTTTTATTGGTTGAAAACATGAATCACAATCTAGGTGGAGCAGCGTTGATGATTGTAAGGGTACTATTGGAGTAGCATTCTATCTATTTGGTTGTCTCGTATCATGGTTGAGAAAAAATCAAACCTCAATCTTGTTATCTACTGCAGAAGCAGAATACATTGCAGCGACAACATGCTGTACTCAATGACAAAAAATTTGCAAGATCTTCAAGTACAATTCAGTGAGCCTATTCCAATATTCTGTGACAACACTAGTGCCATCAGCATCTCCAAGAATCTTGTCATGCATTCAAAAACAAAATAAATTCCGATCAAATATCATTTTTTTAGAGAAAAAGTCTCTAAAAAGAATATCAAACTTGAGTGTGTTGGTACAAAAGAAAAAATTTCTGATATCTTCACTAAACCTTTACCTCATGAAGCATTTGAATATCTTCGCCAGAAGCTTGGGATTCTCCCAAGTTCTCATTATATTTTCCTTATTTATAATATAAAGGGGGAGTGGAAGTGTGTATAGGTCAGCAGGATGGTTGTGTGTTAGGTGGATTTACCCCTTGCCATTTATGTCAAAGGGGGATAGAATGTTGTAGGAAGAGGTGTCATGATCGTAGGGGGAGTACTTTTTTTGCCATCAATGCCAAAGGGGGAGATTTTTGATCAGTGGTTGTCATTGATGTCAACCCAAGAAGCAGCAGGGGCTACCCCAATATTGCATGGGAATTTTGACCTACCAGGTTACTATATTCTGGGTCAAAAATTCTTTTGATGGTTTCTACTTGTCGAGATGTTTCCGTTGATATATGGCACACCACGTAATTCTTCAAGGTTTGAGAGATATTCATGTTTGAAGTTTGTAACCTTAATGAGCTAAAACCCCATGGGGTTGTGGCATGGGTCATTGAAAAGTCAATAATTAATAATTTTTAAGCTCCTAAATTGCCTCCCGTGTTCACTTTTTGAAGCCCCTCTCAACCTAATAATTTATATAAATTGTGATCCTCATGTCCTCCTTATGTAGGGATTTCGCTACCAGAAACAGGTCATTGTGGAATTTTCACTATAACTTGTTTTCTACAAAGTTTTATAAGTTGCAATATTTATGAGGCATATTTGAAATCCTGAGGAAGCTCCTGTAAAAATTTCAGATCGGGGTGAGAAATATTTTCGGAGATATGAACTGTGGAAGTTAGTGTTTTTGCAGGCTCGTGAACTTCATCTCAAAGAAGTGACCTTGTGAAAATCTTCATAACTCTCCCTCTATAAGTATCAGATTGGAATTCTATAAAAAGTAAAAGATAGTGAATGGACTGTAGTTTTTACTATATTAAGTTCAAAGTCGAATGAAGAAATGATGACACGTGGCACACTGTAGAAGTTTTCTCTACTACTGAAATAGTCTATAATTAGGTCATTGTGAGCGATTGGGCATAACTCTCCCTTGAAGAATCCAAACTGGATCAAACCTGTGACATTGGAAAGAAGAGTCAGAGTACTACTACGTACCCAAAAATCACATATTTGGGAGCTGAAATGATAGATATACACCAGATTCAATATCGAGATACTAGAAGTCAAGAAAAAGCTAGATCATGTGTTGTCAAGGGCTGCAAAGGACTAGACTTTATAGGGTAGAAAAGCAAAGCAAGGTGCAGCAAAGGGTAGCATGAAAAGAGCAGCAATCAAGGTGCAAAACAACAGCAATAATTTCAGCACATGAAGTCTTCAAGTGGGCAGCACTGCAAATAGTCATTGTAAAGGCATCATTGTACTAAGTCATTGTAAATGCTTCATTGTAAAAATTTTACAAGTGTCTATCTGCCAAGAGTTGAAGAGGCGGTGTCGGAAGGTATAGGATCATCATTAGGTGGTTGTGTCATAGTTGGGGTTATGGTCTAGTGTGTCTTCTTCTTCTACATCATTCTATATCATTTTAAAGTGATCCATTTTCCCTGGTATGAGTGTCCATTCTTGTTTTATTTTTCTATAGGGTGGTAGGCTGGTGCTAGGCTGGTGCTTGAAGTCACCAACAGGTTCAAGCCTGTGAAAAATTTAGGGTGGTACAGTGGTGCTAGGGTGAGTTGTATATCATTGGGTGTTGGGGCATCCGTTCATTTAAATACTAAAGAATCTTGAGCGTTGGAGCATCCATCTAGTGGGAGGCCGAGAATAATGCTTTTCTATATTCTAGGAAGTTGGAGCTTTGTTTTCAATTGGATTTGAATATTAAAGAATTATTAGAAAATAATTCAGGTGGTTTTTGTCCCAAAGAGGGTTTCCACCTTAAAAACTGTGTGCATTTGTGTTTCTTTTGTTTACTGCTATCATTGTACAAACATTGATAATAATTGAAGATTAAATAATGCTCTCACTAAAAGGAATATTGATTCACCCCTCCTCTCAGTATTTCCAATAATTGGTATTGAAGCTTGGTTCCTTTAATAACAGTTTAACAACTAGAAGGAGGTCATGGATCATGCCAAGAATGTTGTAGCTTTGTTCAATGAAAATAATTATGCACTCTGGAAAGGAAGAATGGAGTTCTATCTCTTGGCACAAGGTTATGAAGTATGGGACACTGTTCAAAATGGATTTACATCAACCGCGGATGAACAAGGTAAGAAGAATTTGGTAAATGATGTACAATAAAAGAATATTATTATCAGTGGACTTATTGAATCTGCTTATCATAAGGTGTTGGGTTGTAAAACTGCCAAAAATGTATGGGACAAGCTTGAGAATATATATGCAGGTGACTAGTTTGTCAAAGAAGCAAAGCTTCAAATCTATAGAGAAAAATTTGAGCAACTCAGAATGAAAGAAGATGGAAACATTGATGCATACTTCCAATGTGTTGATGAAATAACTAATACTCTGGGAGGATTGGGAGAGCTAGTTGATGAGAATACTATTACAAAATATTCTTAGAATGTTACCAGGGAAATTCAACCCAAAGGTATCAATCATAGAATACAGTGCAAATCTGGACAAACTCAGCAAAGAGGAATTACATGGATTTTTCATAGCATATGAAATGAGACTTGATGAAGAAGAGGGTACTTCGGATCTAGAAACTGTGTTTGTTGCATCTAAGAAAACCAATAAGTACAAACTACCTTCATTGAAAAGACATGCACCTGCAAGTGCGAAGAAAAGGGAGATGATGAAGAAGGCCTTTCAGATGAAGAATATGCTTACTTTATGAGAAAACTAAAAATTGGTAAGGGAAAATTCAAAGGTAAAATTCAATTGATATGTTTCAACTATGGTGAGGCTGGGCATTTCATAGAAAAATGTCCAAATATAAGTGATGGAAACTCAAAAGGAAAGAAAGGCTTTAAGAAATTCAACAAGCAAGAAAAAAATAAAGGATCCAAAAGGAACTTTCTCTCTAAAGACGATATCTCATCATCTGATGAAGACAGTGACAACGAAGAAGAAGCTAATGAGAGAGTATTGTTTATGGCCAAGCACAATAAACAAGAGGTATCAAACAACAAAGAAGAAATCTTGACCATAAAATAATTTTCTAAGGAGGAAATTAGGCTTATAAAAGAGCTCAAGGCTGAGAAGATCTGTTCCAATACTCTTGAAGAACAAGTTCAAGGTCTCAAAATTGAAGTTGAAGAACACAAATGTATTGAAGATTCACTTCAAAAAAAGTTGGAAGAAATCAACCAAGAAAGGGAAGCATTAGAAGCCGAAGTAGTCTCACTGCGTAAGGAAGTGAAGAAGGGAAAAACTGTCCAAAACTATGCCAACAGCTCAAGGGCATTGGAAGAACTCATCAACAATCAATGATCTTACAACAACAGAACTGGCCTCAGTTACAAAGAAGAAGAAGCAGGACGTTCTACAACAAATTAAAATGAACCTATGAGATCTGACATGCATGTAGACTTCATTGGACAAGATTCGCAAGAACATCCTTCGAAGATGATTCCTCGAGGAAGATTTCCATCTAGGTACCAACATATTTTTCATGGCTATTGTTATTCCTGTGGAAAATTTGGTCATAAATTTGTAGAATGTCGCATGTACCCTATGAACCAATACAATTCCAAGAGATCCTTCAAATATGAACCTCCCAGGGCTCAATGAAACATCAATAGATTTGAACATTTTAGAATAATATGGAATGTTACAAATGTCAGAACTTTGGACACATAACTAGAGACTGCAGACTTGAAAATCCTCCAGAAGAATCTTTGAAGCCACAGAACGAATGAACATGGAAGAAGAAGAAGATTGATAATTGCGCTCTCACTCTCAAGGCTTAAAACAACAAATATGTGTGGTATGTTGATAGCGGTTGCTCAACGCATATGAATGGAGATAGAAGGAAATTTGTATCTCTGAAAGAGAAGAAGGATGGAATCATATCTTTTGGAAATGATCGATCTTCAAATTTATAGGATCAGGTACCATCACTCTCGAAAGAAAATATGGTATAGCCAAGAATGTTCTAGTGGTTGAAAACATGAATCACAATATGCTCAGTGTTGGACAAATGTGTGATCAAGGACACATAATTTTATTCAACTCCACAAAATGTGAAATCAGGAAAGGCAGTTATAGTAAAATTGTGGCTACAGCAAGTCAAGCTCCAAACGACATATATGTTTTGGATGAAGCAACTAAAACATGTCTACTAGCTAAAGAAGATGAAAGCTGGTTGTGGCACAAACGAATGGGTCACATAAAATTTGACAATCTTGTATGGATAAGTAAAAAGGAAGCAGTATGAGAAATGCCAAAAATCTCAAAACCTTCCAACACACTATGTGAGGCATGTTGGCGCGACAAGCAGACACAAGTCCAATTTAAAGCAAAAGAAAACTTTGCATCACATCCATTGGAATTGATACATACTGATCTATGTGGTTCTGTGAGGATAAAAGGCTTATATGGAGAATTATTTTTCATGTTAATGATAGATGACTATACCAGGATGACATTCGTCGGTTTCCAAAAGAAAAAATCTGAAGCATTTGAGTGTTTTAAGATCTATAAGGAGTTGGTCGAAAATGAAATTGGTTTGAAAATAAAGAATCTAAGATCAGATAATGGTGGAGAATTCACTTCCAAATTATTTCAGCAATGCTGTGATGAAAATGGAATAAAAAGACAATTTTCAACAACACGAACACCGCAGCAAAATGGAGTTTCTGAAAGAAAGAACAGAACCATACAGGAAATGGGTAGAACAATGTTGAAGGACTCAAAATCGGATGAAAAATTATGGGTTCAAGCAATTGATACGGCAGTCTTCATTATCAACCAAAGTCTTCTTAGAAATAATTGCAACAAGACCCCATATGAATTATGGAAAGGAAAACCAACTAATGTAAAATATTTCAGAATATTCAGAAGAAAATGTTATATCAAAAGAGAAGATCAAAATTTGGGTAAGTTTGAATCACATGTTGATGAAGGTATCTTTGTTGGTTACTCACGCAAAATAAAGGCCTATAAATGCTATAATCTAAGGTGAAAACAAATAGTGGAGAGCATAAATGTTACATTTGGTGAAGATGGTGTTCTAATGAATAATGATGAGGATCTAGAACCTTTGAAACTTGAGACAGAGGCTGAAAAAGACACAGAGAAAATTCTAGAACAAGAAGCAACTATAAACTAGGAAGAAGTTAATAATGATCATCAAGATATACCGAAAGAACAGGAATAATCTCCTCCAAAGAGAACAAAAGAATGGATTCAAAGGAACCATCCATAAAATCAAATCATTGGTGACATAAATGAAGGTCGATAACTTTGTTCATCACAACAAGCTCACATTACTTTTCTAGCAACCTTTGAGCCTAGTATTTTTTAGGAAGCCAGCGAGAATGAACATTAGGTAGCAGCTATGAACGAAGAATTGGATCAAATCAAGAAGAATAACACCTGGGAATTAGTTCCACGACCAAAAGATAAAAATGTCATTGGGACTAAATGGCTGTTCAGGAACAAATTGAATTAATATGGACAGGTTACCAGAAACAAAGCAAGGTTGGTTTGCAAAGGCTATGCTCAAGTGGAAGGAATTGATTTCAATGAAAATTTTTCACTTGTTTCTAGAATGGAAGCCATCTAAATGTTTCTTGCCTATGCATGTTCAACAAAAATCAAAGTCTACCAAATGGATGTTAAGTCAACACTTCTAAATGGTGAATTAGAAGAAGAAGTTTGCATCGAACAACCTGAAGGTTTTCTACTATTAGAAAAAGAAGACTATGTTTGTAGGTTAAAGAAAGCTCTATATGGTCTTAAGCAGGCTCCCAGAGCATGGTATGCTCATCTTGATGGATATCTACATCAACAAGGGTTCAAAAAAGGTACTTTTGATAGAAATCTTTATGTACAAATAGATAAAGATAATTTAACAATTGTTGAGGTATATGTGGATGATATAATCTTTGGTAGCAATGATGATCAACTAAGTAAGAAATTTTCTACAAATATGCAAAGTGAGTTCGAGATGTATTTACTTGGTGAGCTGACATACTTCTTAGGGCTTCAAATATCTCAGTAAGAGAAAGGAATATTTATATGTCAAGCCAAGTACATCAAGGAAATGCTCAAGAAATTCAAAATGGAAGATTGCAAACTCATCCTTACTCCAATGGTAATAGGTTTCAAATTGAGCATAGAAGACTCATCTAAGGATGTGGATTAGAGGTTGTATAGATTTATGATTGGTAGTATTCTATATGTAACAGCCTCCCGGCCAGATGTTATGCAAGCAGTTTGACAAGTAGCAAGATTCCAAGCAGCACCAAAAGAATCACATATTATTGTTGTCAAAATAATTCTTCGATATCTAAAGGGCACAAAAGAATATGGCTTCTGGTATCCCAAGGGTAAAAATCTCATTATTCAAGCCTTTTCAGATGCAGATTGGGTAGGAAGCGTTGATGATAGTAAGATTACTAGTGGAGCAGCATTCTATCTCAGTGGTTGTCTCGTATCATGGTTGAGCAAAAAGAAAACATCAATCTATTTATCTACAATAGAAGCAGAATACATTGCAGCGATAGCATATTGTACTCAAGTCCTTTTGATGAAACAAAATTTGAAAGATATTCAAGTACAATTCAGTGAGCCTATTCCCATATTCTGTGACAACACTAGTTCCATTAGCATCTCCAAGAATCATTTCATGCATTAAAAAACAAAACACATTTTGACCAAATATCATTTGTTAGAGAAAAAGTCACTAAAAAGAATATAAAACTTGAGTATGTTGGTACAAAAGAACAAATTGCTGATATCTTCACTAAACCTTTACCTCGTGAAGCATTTGAATATCTTCACTAGAAGCTTAGGATTCTCCCAAGTTCTCATTATATTTTCCTTATTCATAATATAAAGGGGGAGTGGAAGTGTGTACAGGTCTATAGGATGGTTGTGTGTCAGGGGGAGTGGAAGTGTGTACAGGTCCGCAGGATGGTTGTGTGTCAGGGGGAGTTACCCTTTGCCATTGATGTCAAAGGGGGATAGAATGTTGTGGGAAGAGGTGTCTGATCGCAGAGGGAGTACTTGTGTTTCCATCAATGCCAAAGGGGGATATTGTTGATCAATGGTTTTCATTGATGTCAACCCAAGCAGCACCAGGGGATACCAAAACATTTCATGGGAATTTTGACATACCAAGTTACTATATTCTGGGTCAAAAATGATTTTGATGGTTTCTACTTGTCGATAATCTTCCGTTGATATATGGCACGCCACGTAATTCTTCATGGTTTGAGAGATATTCATGTTTGAAGTTTGTAACCCTAGTTAGTGGGCTAAAACCCCATGGGGTTGTGGCATGGGTCATTGAAAATTCAATAATTAATAATTTTTAAGCTCCTAAATTCCCTCCCACGCATGGAAAATTTTAGGGGCTAATATTCGTAGGTGGGCTAATTTTCCATGGTTTTTGCAAAAAAAAGATTCGCCAATTTCCATTTTTTTATAAAAATGATTCGCCCAAATTTTACACAATAAAATTATTTTACCTTAAAAATCGCCAACATTATATAGAAAATATATATAATATCATTATAAATTTGAATAATTTTACAAATACATCAATAAACATTTTATAGTTTTCATATTAGGGACTAGTGAGATTCGCCAATTTTTTAAACTTCAAGATAATTTTCCATCCTTAAAATTATCCCTGCTCCCACGTTCACTTGTTGAAGCCCCTCTCAACTTAAGCATTTATCTAAATTTTGATCCTCATATCCTCCTTATGTAGGGATTTCGCTACCAGAAACAAGTAATCGTGGAATTTGTGCTCTAAATTTTTTTATACGAAGGTTAAGAAGATTAAATTTTTATGAGGTGAAGCTGAAATTCTGAGGAATATCCTATAAAAATTTCAGATTATGGTGCATAATATTTTTGGAGATATGATCTTTGGAAGTCAGTGTTTTTGTAGGCTCCTGAATTTCATCTCAAAGAAGTGACCTTGGGAAAATTTTCATAACTCTATCTCTAAGTATCGGATTTGAATTCTGTAAAAAGTGGCAGATAGTGAACAAACTATAGTTTTTGTTGTATAAATTTCAGAGGTGAATGAAGAAACAGTGGCATGCCGTACAAGTTTGCTCTACTGAAATAGTCCATAATTAGGTCATTATGAGAGATTGGGCATAACTCTCTCTTCAAGAATCCAAATTGAATCAGACCTATGGAATTGGAAAGAAGACTTAGAGTACTACTAAAGAAGAAAAAATCATATATTGGGGAGAGGAAATAACATATATACACCAAATTAAATATCGAGATCCTAGAAGGCATGAAAAAGCTAGATCATGTGATGTCAAGGGCTGGAAAGGACTAGACTTTCTAGGGCATCAAAGCAAAGTAAGTTGCAGCAGAGGGTAGCATGAAAAGATAAGAAATCAAGGTGCAGAACAACAACAAGAAGTTCAATACATGAAGTCTTCAAGTGGGTAGCACTGCATACAGTCATTGTAAAGGTATCATTGTACCAAGTCATTGTAAATGCATCATTGTAAGAATTGTATAAGTGTCTATCTACCAAGAGTTGAAGAGGTGGTTTCAGGAGGTCTAGGATCATCATTAGGTGGTTTTGTCATGTTTGGGGTTATGGTCTAGTGTGTCTTCTTCTTCTACATCATTCTATATCATTGTAAAGTGGAACATTTTCCCTGGTACAGGAGTCTATTCTTGTTTTATTCTTCTATAGCGTGGTAGGGTGGTACTAGGCTGGTGCTTGAAGTCACCAACAGGTTCAAGCCTGTGAAAACTTTAGGGTGTTAGGGTGGCACTAGGGTGACTTGTAGCTCATTAGGTGTTGGGGTATCCATTCAGTTAACTATTGAAGAATCTCAGGCGTTGGAGCATCCATCCAGTGGGAGCTGGAGAAGAATGTTTTTCTAGATTCTAGGAATTTGGAGCTTTATTTTCAATTGGAGTTTAATATTAAAGAATTATTAGAAAATAATTGAGGTGGTTTTTGTCCCGGAGAGGGTTTCCACCTTAAAAAATGTGTGCATTTGTGTTCCTTTTGTTTACTGCTATCATTGTACAAACACTGATAATAATTGAAGATTAACTAATGCTCTAATTGAAAGGAATACAGATTCACCCCCCCCCCTCTCAATATTTACAACAGGATTGCACAGTGGAGGCAAGTTGTCTAGAGACAGTAAAATGGCTAAGGGATTTGCCAATTTTTGTATGACAATGTGAGACAGTTAGCTATTGTACTGAGAGCTCTCGGATTGGATCTTTGTATGTAATTGTTTCATGATCCATGAAATAATAAATAATAGAATATAGTGGGGTTTTTAGCTTTATGATTTCTCGGTAAATTATCTGTGTTATGTGTGATTGATATTTCTTCATGATATTGTGATTGGTGATTGTGTTTCAAATTCCACAAAGATTTTGTAGAATCGATTCTGTATTTAACAATGGAATATAATTTATAGATCAAGAGAATCCATGATATACATGCATTTTGTATTAAATTCCTACACACTGAACCCTTTTGTTTGAGATTTATTAATTGGCTAAAGAAGGCGTTTCTCTTTGTATCCTCATAATGTGCTATCATTTCCTCCATAAAAATTGACCAAGTGACAATTTTTTTATGAGATCAAACCATAAAAATGTATTTTTTTCTAAATGTAAAGCTGCAATGCGTACCTTTTGTGTGTTTTTCACATTATGGAGATCAAAATATTGCTCCATTTGTACTATCCATGTTACGGGATCCTTGCCATCAAAATTCCTCATATCGATCTTTGGAATATGGTGGGTCTTCAATCCAACATTATATTTTATGAAATAATGATTAACAATTATTTTTTTCTCATCATGAGTTTCCTCTACTACATTTTCACCATTAGGAATCATTTCTTGTATCAACTTTGTCAAACCTTCCATGTATGCTTTTAGATAATTGTTCATGTCTTCCATGTTGTCTTTCATTTTTTCTTCCATGTCATCCATCTTAGCTTCCATGACATTCTTCAAACAATCCATCTTAGTTTCCACACCTTTCTTCAAACCATCCATATTAGCTTCCATATTTTTCTTCAAAACTTCCATTTCATTTTTTGTTACTCTTTGTGAGAGCAAAATTTGATGCACTTGTTCTTGTAATTTTTATATATCATGTTGGACTTCTTTCTCTTCATGAGTCATAGTAGAGCCTTCCAAGGGCTTAATGAGCATTGAATTCTTTTTAGGGGGAATTTTAGAACCCAATACTGATATCTATGCTTCAGCATGCCCTTGGAATCACTTCAAACTGATTTTTCAAACAAAACTTGTGCAATTTACAAAACAATAAACACCTTTTTCTTGCTTTTGAGGAGCTCGATATTGAAACTGATGTATCTCTGTAATTTCAGATCCCCAATATTTTATCTTTAATCCTTTAGTATCCATCTGAATATTCTTTCCAATGCCATAGGTCAGACCTGATTTGGATTTTTCAAGAAAAATTTATGCCCAATCTCCTGCAATGACCTAATTATGGACTGATTCAGTAGAGAGAATTTTTTTTGCGTGCCACATGTCATTATTTTCTCCTTTGGCTCTGAAATTGATACAGAGGAATCTACAGTTTGTGTAATTTTGGTCACTTTTTATAGAATTCCAATTTGATACTCAAAGAGAGTTATTATGATTTTCACAAGGTCACCTCTTTGCGATGAAATTCCAGAGCCTGCAAAAACCCTAACTTCTACATATCATATCTCTAAAAATATTGCGAACCAAGATTTGAATTTTTTACACAAAGTTCCTCAGGATTTGTTCGAAAATGGGTTTTTTTTAGCTTCGTAAATGTCATATAAAAAAATTTATGGCGCAAATACCACGATGACCTATTTGAAGCAGCGAAACCCTAGAATCCAAAGCTCTGATACCAAATGTTATGGAACCAGCTCCAAAAATAGAAGAAAAGAGATCAACGCCTTAAAAATTAGCCACTTTGATTGGGAAACCTCCTTTAAATTACACAAATGAACAATTATTGGATGATACAAATTAAAAAACCTCCTTTCTATATATAGAAGTCCATGGGGTCACAATATAATCCTAGTCAACCTAACAATAATAATGTAAGGGCACAACAATAACAATAATGGCTTTTATGGGGCACAATAATAAAAATATGGGGGCTACAGGGGTATAACAATAAAAATACGGGGGATACACTAAAAAAAACAAGGGAATACACACGTAATATAGGGAACTAACAATGGGTATGGGGTAGATCTCATGTATTGGCTTTTTCCCACGTGCTAATAATTTTTTTCCCAACCATATTTTGCATTTTGAGGTACAATTTCCTGTAGAGCGTGGAAATTTATGCTTTTTCTTTTTCTTTTAGCTACTTCAACCTCTGGGCAATCCTTCTAAGCCTAACCCAAGGTGGGGGCAAATGGATAAGGAAGTTGACCCTATGTGGACGCAAGTGCGAGAAATGATGAATGGGGGTATGGTAAGTGGGAAAGGAGCAATATATGTAGATAAAGGAGCAGGACCACACACCCAAAGTCAGGGTTTCCCAAGTAGTACCATCCTAAGACCAAATGGTCAATAAAGGAGATCCCACGAGACTAATATCCAAGGGTAACATCCAAAAGAGATTAAGGGGACAAGAGCACAAACTAAGCCCACTCTTTCAACCAAATCCCTCCATAAATCCATGCCAAGAATTGTTTATGATATGTAAACCCAATATTCAATTACCAAATGACAAGACATAGCTTTAGATTTGGGAGGCCCACCTTCAAACATATAATCAATATAGATGGGTGAGGGACCACATGGCTAGCTCAAGTGACGGAGAAATGGCACAATGAGCTATTTGAAGGCTACAAGGGGTTGATGGCTACTGGTTGAGGTCCATCATGGAGAAAAAAATTCTCCTAGGGATATCACCCACAAAGTGGTGGGTAACATCTCACTCCAATAGGGACATGATCTCTTGAAGAAGTGGGGAAGGCTACTCGAGCGGGAGGTCACGATAACTCCATAAATCTCTTTGTCACCGTAACCCTGTTATCTACACATGTCAATGAACAAATCCAGAGGGCAACATGTTTTTCACAGTGTATTATGATCACCCATGCTTAATGTTAGCACATAAAATCAACAAGTAATAAAAAGATGCAATTTTTAATCCAAATGAAGCTAATATATTATGAGAAATATCATATGAAATTATTTCTAATGCTAAAAATCATCATGCAATGCATCCTACCCTAACATGCATATACTAAAATGCTAATACTAAGTGTAATCATAAAGCCAGTGAAACGGACATATCATCATATCAATATAAATTTTTCAGGCAATATGATAACTCATGTAGAAAATCCCAGAGAGAATGCAGATACAATTATATGGAGGATGAAGTGGGTGGGGGGTGGGAAAATATGATACACACACATGGATGATAATGTGAGAAGAGGTAATAAAAGGATGTAACATAGTCCATGATATCCTCTCTTCTAACCAAAATATAGAGATGTCAATGATTAGGCTTATAATTTTTTTATGTATGGAAACCTCGGGCATATTATTTCCATTATCATTTATGTCATATTTTATTTCCTTAAAATGGTTATTATCAGTAGGAAAGGGAGACTGGTGAGATGTAGAAACACAAGAAGGTCACCCATGACGATCACGCCGAATAGGGGAGATTATATATTGGTCATGATCTTGAGGGGGTGCCTAAGAAGACAAAGTATATTCAATGAGGGGTTCTTCCTTGACACCTAATAAGAAGGAAGAAAGGACCCATGGTCACTCAAGATCATTTGAAAAGGGGCGAGGGAATCACATGTGGAAGACTTGAGGTGATGAAAAAGAGGATGAGGCAAAGGGGAGGGTGAAGTATTACATTTTCCTCCTCACAATCATCATTTTCATATAATGGAAAATAATGATCCATCTTCTCAAGGGTTTTGATTGATATGTCATCATAAATAATACCTGAGATATAGGGGATACCACTTTCGACCTCATCTTCCTTGTTGGTGTCATAAATGGGAGCACAATCAAATTGAGGACCAAAAATTTCCCATTTACCCTTTTCAATGTGGAAGTAATCTTCAATCTTATCTTCCAAGGGGCTAATGGGATCACCTTCCTAAAAGTTCTCAAAAGGAGATTCATCGAGAGTAATATCCTTGAGAAAGGTAAGGTTAGTGTCAACTTCACTTTCCATGGACTCATCTTTCCCAACACATGTGTTCTCAAAATAATGATTTTCATCATGTGGCCCCAAGGAGGACTCATCTTCCCATTTATCACTTTGGTTCTCAAGGTCTTGATGATGCTCGATGAAGGCTTCCTCTTGAATTCTCAATGCGGGGCATGCTTGAAAATGTCTAAGAAAGCCATCAAAAAACTCCTCAATATATGAGATGCTCCTAGGTTTTTGATTTTTCAACCATGAGTTATGACCATAGAGGGAACTAAAGAATAGAAACACAAGGACATCTTAGTGGACCACTTTCTCCTTTGAAGTATGTGCATTAAATCTTTCCACATTTTTAACTGCGGAAATTGGGTCACCATCAAATATGGGTACCCAACATAGCATCCTTCTTGTGACATGATTGATATGCCTTGGAATGTTAGCAATTTCCAAGACGGGAAATTTATAAAAGAAGGAGAACCTATTTGAGATATACATGGAAAATACATAGGAGTCACCAGGGTGAATTTGAAGATGCCTAGAAAAATACTTGCTTCACCCTACAAGCATTGACCTTAAAGTTCAATGAAGAACTAGGGCTTCATTCTTCCAATGGAGTTGCAAATAATGATATGTCAATATGTCGTGAGGGGAAAAAAATACATGTCTCGTGTCCCTGGAAATGACGCCAGAAATGTTACCACTCAAACTAGCAAGACCTAAAAGGGTTTCCTAATAGGGAAACTGCTAGGCTAAGGGCAACGATGGAGGCTTACCCCACTGTCACCATAGCTAAGGCTCGCTAATCTTTACGGAATTTCACCAATGGGAGGAGCCCCAATGCTTTTGGGAAGCCACTTATAAAGGATATATAAATGAATAGATGAGAAGTGACCCCTTAAACCCTTTCCCTAGGAGGAGGTGAAGAATGGAGATTGATTTCTCTTTAAGAAACGGACTTGATTTTCCATGGAGAGGGGGTGAGGATTATAGGATGAGGATAAAGGGTATAACTTGCATAGGTTCATCCCAATCCCTATGATCCTGTAAAAACTTGGATTCCCAAATAGTCCTTGATGAATAATCTTTGACAAAAAATGGTACCACACAGGGCCAAGTGGACCCAACCTAGGTTCAGGAATGGAATTTAGAAACTAATGATATTCGTATCCAGGACAGGGTGAGAAGATAGGAACAAACAAGAAGTCTTACTTGAAAAGGTCAAATTGATCCTATCAGGTGCTAGCCTTGGGAAACAAAGGGAAAAACTTGATCCTAGAGTTAGGGCTTGGGATATCCTGAGATTCCACGGCCAGAATATCTAAAAAATTTGAGGAGAGCTCGAGGATCCACCAACACAGTTGACCCCAGGAGATTGAATTTTTCCTATGGCCATATTTCCAGGAAAGTGATGTTGATATTCAACAAGGTGATGATCCTATTGAAAATGAAGCACCTACACTAGGTGGGTCCCGCATGCTATTTTTAGGTTATATTTCTATTTTTATAATTTGGATCAAAGTCTATTTTTAGCAATAATATATTTATAGATGGTTGACAAAATTATATGGATGGATGGGCATCTAAGTTTGGAATGCATGTGTGAAAGTGTTTCGTGGAATGCATGTCGAATTTTGTTAAGCCCTTAACAAAAATTAGACAATAAATAATTGTCTATTTTCAATGAGCACTTGGAACTAGTTAACTGAAGTGGAAAATTAGTTAGCTAAGTGGATTTTGAGTTGACGTGGTTGGTTGGTGGACCATGCAATGGACTTCGTTGTAACTGAGTGATACAAAGTTGTAACAAAGTTGGATGTGTAGTTATGTGGGTTTTTATTTAGTTTAACTCAGTTAAGTGAGTTAAACTCAGTTGTGCTAGCTGTAACTGGTTGTAACTAAAGATACACTTGTGAGAGATCAGTGAATTAATTATTTAATTAATTTAAAATTAGTGGTATCACATGCAACTGAAGAAATAGTATTGTTAACTACATGCATGTCAGATCCAGTGGAGACCCAGTTGAGAGATAGGTGAAAGGACCTGGTTGACTATCAGTTATGACTATAGTGGTGCATTCAATGCATCTACACACACATTGGATATGTAAATTGGATTTCGCAGTGAAGAAAAAGAAATATTAAATTCATTTAGGGATATTCATCAGTAGGGATTGCGCAATGGAGGCATGTTGTCAGGAGGCAGTAAATTGGTGCATGTGTGAGCCAATTTTTGTATGACAGTGCGAGATGATTGTATATTGTACTTAGAGCTCTTTGAGTATATTTTTATATGAGATTGTTTCATGATCCATGATATAAATAATATATGTAGTTGGGGTTTTTAGATTTATGCTTTCCCGGTAAAAACTTATGTGTTATGTGCAATTTATTTTTCTTCATCTGTTTGCAATTGGCGATTGAATTTCCGCAAATAATTACGTAGAAGTATTTTGTATTTAACAGTGGATATAATTGTTAGATCAGGAGAGTTCATTAATACATCACAATGTTTATAGAATTTATAGATGGTATCAGAGCAGAGAAGATTGAAATATTGAAGCAGTAGCTGAGTTTTGTTGGTGGAAACAATTCGAGTTTCCTGCAAGAATTTCTTGGTGCGACAGTTGAGTAAACATCGAAATGGATTTCAATGGTTTGTGGTTGGAGTATGCACTTGAGGGCAGCTTGAACTAAACTGCATGGAAGGATAGGATGGAGGCGGTGCTTGAAGATAATGGCATGAATGAGTTCATCGATAACGATGTTCCTAAGCCCACTTCGATGGATGCTGCATTACTTGACGCATGGCAAAAGAAAGTATCGAAGATGAGAAGGATTCTATTGGAAGGTGTGAGAGACCATATTTTCTCAAGAATTCATGGGAAATCCACTCCATTTTCAATGTGGAAGGCTTTGATAGATCTTTTCCAAAGCAGCAATGGCCATAGGAAATTAGAGCTGAAGGATAAACTCAGAAAAATCAAAATGGAGAAGGGCGACAATATTTCTAAGTATCTCACAAAGTTTGTCCAATGTAGGGATGAGATGGGAAGTGTGGGAATCACTGTTGCTGATGATGATTTGGTGAGCTTGGCTCTCTTGGGACTTCCTAAGATTTGGCACAATTATCAAGACTCTGTCAATGGACAGGAAAAACTGCCGGATTGGGAACGATTGTGGTCAGATATAGTGTAGGAGGAGTTTAGGTGAAACACTAGGGATGGCTCTTCATCAAAGCATGATGATGAAGAGGATTGTGCTTTGGCTGCCAAAGCAAGGAAAGGGAAGGGGAATAAATTCCACTCAAAATTCAAGGCTAAAGGTAAGAATTTGGATTTGTCCAAGATGAAGTGTTTTCACTGTCACGAACATGGGCATCTCACCACTAACTGCCCACAGAAAAAGAAGAACAAGAATATTGATGGAGTTGTAGCTAGTGAGGCCCTTTCCTCGCAATTTGAACTTGATTTCTCTTTGATCGCATGCTTGGTTTCAAGCACTATGGGATCGGTGTGGTATCTTGATAGTGGTGCTTCCTTCCAAATGACTAGACAAAAGGAGCTTTTCAGTGACTTGGAGGAGAAATATCTCCAGATGCATATAGATATGGGTGACAAAGGATGATACAGTGTGACTGGCATTAGTACCATTACCTTTGAGAGGGAGTCAGGTAAACCATTTCTATTGAAATATGTTATGCATGTTCCAGGTCTAAAGAAGAACTTGCTCTTAGTCGTGATGTTGGAGGACAGAAGTTCTGATGTTGTTTTTAGTGATGGAAAAGCTTTCCTGGACATAAAACAATGGGTCAAACCAAGAGGATAGGGATTTGAGTCAAGAATCTATACAAGCTAGAAGTAGATGGTTGTGCTGCAATGGTGGGAAAAGAAGAATAAGTGGTGAGTTAGGATGAGGGTGAATTATGGCACAGGCGATTGGGCCATCTTCACCATGGCGCCCTGAAGATTTTGTAGCTGATTTATACTAGACTTCCGAAGGGTACACTTGTGGAGATAGATTAGTGCAAGGGATGTACTATGAGTAAGTTTGTGAAGACCACCTTTTATGAAAAGGAGAACCGTGCCTCAGTTATCCTGGAGAGATTTCACACAGGCGTGTGTGGGCCATTCTCAGTTGCTTCAACAACAAAACATAGGTATTATGTTATTTTTGTTGATGACTATTCTCGTAGATGTTGGCTCTTCTTCATGCAGAAGAAATATCAAACATTCTCAAAGTTTCGTGAGTTTAAAGCATTGATGGAGAAAGAGTTGGGGAAGAAAGTGAAGGCTCTGCAGAGCGATAATGGTGGTGAATACATCTCAAATGAATTCAAATACTTCTGTAGCAAAGAAGGAATTAGAAGAGAACTCATAGCACCTCATAACCCACAGAAGAATGATGTCACAGAGAGGAAGAATAGCACAATCGTGGGTGTTGTACGAACTATGTTGCATGATCAAGGCCTACCAATGCACTTGTGGGCGGAAGCATGCAACACTGCGGTTTATGTGAAAAAATGTTGTCCTCATAAAGTACTTGACATGAGTACACTTGAAGAAGCTTTTACTATTAAGAAACTGGATGTTTCTCACTTTAAGATTTTTAGTTCATCTGTTTATGTTCATGTGACCAAGAATTCCATGAAGAAGCTGGAGCTGAATATTGAAGTTGGGATATTTGTGGGGTACATAGAAACACCCCTTAATTATTGTGTGTATTTTCCAAATAGTCGAATGAATGTGGTTTGACAAGATATAGAATTAAATGAGGAGAAAACCATGAAGTTGTCGCTTGAGAGGGAGCTAGACTTTCATCCAGAAGAGGAACTACTTGTTCCCAAAGATGAGTCTCTAGATGTGGATCAGCCACAGGAGGAGGTTCATGGAGTGGAGGAGTCCACTCATGTAGAACCAAATATTAGAACTGGAAGAAAGTGTACCACATAAGCTGAGAGGCTGAAGCTTGATGCGAAACAGAATGTAGGAGTCCCTACTTCACAACATAGACAGAGACAATCTCCTGACCGATATACTGGATACATGGCTCTCATGAGAAAATTTATTGTGACTAAGCCATCTTCCTTTCAGGAAGCAATGTAGGAGGCCACATAGGTAGAAGAAATTGTGGATGATTATGACTCCATTGTCAGAAACAGTGCTTGGAAAATTGTTCCAAGGCTGGTTGATAAATCAGTGGTAGGTTCAAGATGGATCTACAAGGTAAAGCAAGTTGCTGATGGGAGTGTTGAGAAGTATAAGGCAAGATTTGTGGCCCATGGCTTCTCACAGATCGAGGGGATTGATTATGAAGAAACCTTTGCACCTATTACACGGTATTATTCCATAAGGACCATCCTTTCTCTCTTAGCGCAGATGGGTTGGCACATTCAACATGTAATTTTCCCAATTTTTATCCTCAAGCTAAAAGGAACATTACAGTTTGCATATTTTCATTTTCTTGAATAAAATGGGTAAGGAGACACCTTAACCCCTTTAGATGGAGAAATAAAACTCCTTGTGTGAAAGGAGGAATAATATAGAAGCTGAATTGAGCACCACATGGTGTGAACAGGATTGGATCATGCTTGATCTAGTCATTTTGACCAAGTCAACTAAAACTGTCTAGATACATTGAACCTTCTTGGACAGTATAGTTTTAGTGGAGGCTCCACTTGCATGAGTTAGAGGCAAGTGTGAATGGGACCCATGGTGAGAAGAGTTAATTTTCTTTATAAGCAGGATATGGCAGCCCATTTTCATTATGCATTAGCTTATCATTTTCGTAGGGTCTGCAAAGACTTGCATCCCCTAGATGTTTAGTAGGGTTGTAGTGTTCTTGAACCCAATGGTGTTCCCGGTCGGGAATCCCTTCCTCATCCTCAAGGAAGGAGAGGGTTTGAGCTTCATTTCCTCATTCTAGCATCTGGCCAAGCTTACCCCTTTAGCTACAGCATTAATCTGTTGGGAAAAAAACGTTGTGTTGCTGGGAGCAGCAACAGAGGAACTCTCAGAGTCATTATTGGCTTGTTCTTCGTTGGAGTTCTTGCATATTATTTGGAGGAGCAGCAAAGGAGACTCTCAGGCTTCATTTCATATCTTTGGCACTGTTAGCACTCAAATCTACCTTAGGCTGAAATAAGGTAAAACTCAAGGCTACATCAAACCACACTTAGCCTTGTAGCTAGCCCTACGAGGACAGGAGAGGGCTCTCTCCGGGTCTATCTCGGCAAAAGGTTTTCAGAGGGGCTGAGATGACTTATAATGAACAATGAATACTGATTTTAGGCTAGTAAAGAGATAGGAAAGTTTGATTTTGATTTTTTGGGTTTTTGTTGGAGAAATGGGAAAAACAATTTTTGGGTCCGGGGATAAGGCCAGATCTTTGCAGAATTTCGAGTTGGGGCGAGGTAGGCAATAGTCTTGATGATTTTGATTGGGTATATGGATGGATCAGAACAACAAGGAGCTGAAGAGGGCAAGGAAGAACATGGATCCTCTCCAAATAGGTGAAAACATGTAAAACTAAACAAATTTAAAGGCAGAGCACTGTAAACAATGGATTCAACCTCATTTACTCATTCATTTAGTTTCAGAAGCATAAGAAGATAATGGCATACATCAAACATGAAAGAACTTACAATAAAATGAGAGAAAACACCATCAAGAATTGAAAGCCACAAGAATCCCAACAGGTGTTGCAAGACCTCTGATCTTTCCTTAGCCAAAATATGAAAAATATGTACAATAGTGTGCCAAAGTTCTCCCAAGAGTCCAACCATGAAAGTGTCTCAGAAATTACAATATATAGATCACTCTAACCCCTTCCCATGCCTCTAGGGGTCGAATTCCTTCTTCAGGGATCAGTTCCAACCAAATTCTAATCAAGGAGCTAAAATCTAGGCAGCTAAAAACTTGCCTCTAAAAAAGTGGAAACTGATTCATTTACTTGATTTTTACTTTTTTGAGAGTGAATCTTCTAGAATAGGTAAAAATGAGCCAAAGTTACATGCCAACCCTCAATTTACATCATGAAAACTCAAAAATTACATTCACAAGCAAAAATGGTACAACTGGCCGAATTTCTGAGCTGAAAGGTGAAAAATTGACCAAAAATCCATATGCGTAGCGCCCCTGAGCCATACGCGTAGTGCGCCTTTCATCCTGATTTTTGGGCACTTCCCGAAATCCAAATTGATCTCATGATAGCTTGTTGGAAAGCCCTGGATGTTGGCTATCCAACCCAAGTGGAATTTCCCAATTTGGAGCTCATTTTCCCCTCCAAAACTTCATTCTCCCAGAAGTACTTCCTGCTGGTGCAAGAGGTGGCAGCAAGGTGGTTTTCATGGTGTTTTTGGGCCTTTTGATCATCCAAAACCTAATGAAATGCTTCGGAAATACTTTAGCATGCATAAATTACCATGAAAAACCCAAAAATACAAATTTTTCCTTCAGCAAGTGTCCCAAACAAAAGCGAGCACGTCGACGCGCTACTCGTATAGCGGAAAAATCTGTTTTTGGACCAAAATATTTCAAAATGACAAAAATTTCTCCGAATTTGCTCAAATTCGGAGCGAAGACCCTCCATCATGTATCATGCCCATCCAATGAAGCCTTGGCCAAAATCCGAAGTGGATCGGGGCTTTTCCGCCGTTTTAGTGCTTCGCTCAATCTCCTCTTCAGAATCTTCATTTTTGCCTTGCAGACATGCATGCGAGCCCAATAATGACCTTTCATGTGACGAAGCATGTCTTTGTCTCTGTCCTGAACCTATGAATGTACCTGCACTGATGTAGAAGGCGAGACCCCTTCCATGCCATGTGGAGATAGTACTCGCGCTGCTGATGAAGTCAACGAGACCCCTTCCACCCCGGGTGGAGATAGTACTCGTCGTGTTGCTGAAAACAAAGCTCTGTGGCCTCTCTGATATGTTACCACTATTGGTGCATTGCTATGCTCCATCTCAATACATCAACCTCAACGGTTGAGTCACTGTCCTGCTCATATCCTTGCTCATAAACTGAATCTGTTTCTGACATGGCTTTGAAAACAAGATGTTTGCAATATGTATGTTGATATAGGTGTAGTGAAGACAAAAGTTTCAATGTATGCTCAAAACCCAAATATGTCACATATGTACCAAAGCATCATAAGAAAATAAGTCACAGTGGTAATAGCTCTGTTTTAGTGGATTGGCATAAAAACAGTGTCTGTTTTGATCACAAGTGAATTTGACAAATAAGTACCAAGTGCAAATGTAGTGTGCAGCCTTTGTAATGCTGGCTAGAATTTGTCAAAGGGGAAAATGAGTATGAGACTGTGTTTGTCAATGGGAAATGAGAAACAATGTGAAAATGACCACAGTGAAACAAATAGCCATGATAGTGGTAATACAATGGCGATAACAACAGTGGTAAAATGATAAACTGAGAGCGTGAGGGCAGTGACACTTTGACAATAGATGCATAGGTATATATATCAACAATACAAGCTGGGAAATCCTTTACAAGACCATCAACATGTATTTCAAACCCCAAGAAATGAATTTTCTATGAACATAGGGTTCACTTTTCTCCACATCAAACACACTAATTTCTCCACATCAAACACACTACAATCATGTTCAAAAATCACTTAACAATCGTGGAGAACCTACTTGCAAGCCGATTGAGGCGTTTGGGCGTGAAACTGGACGCAAGGGAAAAAAATTTTGGCTCTAATACTATATGGGTAGCGCGCTCACCCAATGCGTAGCACGCTGCATGTGCGTAGCGCCCTTGTTATTTTACACTGGCTGGTGAGTTTATATGCGTAGCGCGCTCTATATGCGTAGCGCACCTCCTATATGCGTAGCGCGCTACATAGTGAATTTTGCAGGAAGCTTTTTAAGGCCTTCCCGGTGTCCAAATTGAGCGTGTGATAGCTCATTGGAAAGCTCTTGGAGTTTAATTTCCAACCCAAGTGGAATGTTTCAATTTGGACTTCATTTTACTTGTTAGAAATCAAATCTCCCAAAACTTTTCAAAATGAGCAGAATGAGGCTGCCTCAAGGCAGAGCGTTGTTGCAGTCAACTTTTGAAAGTCTTCCTCAACTCCAAATTGAGCTCATGATAGTTAATTGGAAATATATTTGTGTCTGGTTATCCTTTGACTCATCAAGAAAGTCATTTAGCCAACCATGCTAGGAGAAATCTTGATTTTTCCAAGGTCACTTCAGAGGTGCATTCAATTCTCCTGAGGCAACGGTATTTTTGACATTTCTCTAAAAACATGATACCTGTGTAAAAATTGAGGGAGTTTTTTCTTCTTTGGCATGTTTTGGACAAAAAACTCTCTCATTTTTCCAAAATTCATCTTTTATTTCTCTGAAACATCTTTTGAGTGAGACTTATCCCAATGTGTGAAACAAGGGATTTTGTCGAAATGAAGCGAAATGAAGGGGATAAGGGGCTTCTAAATTCTTGGGGAAATTTTTGGAAGTAGGGAGGGATGTTAGGAAGCAGGGGCAACTGGAATATCAGAGATTGATTGAGGGGAAGGGGTCCAAAAGGGCAAAACACGCCTAGCCTAGAAAATTGCCAAGTTGTGGCAAGAAACTAGGGTTTGTGCAAAAATGAGGAATTTTTGGGATCTCAGTGATGGGAAGTGTTTAATAAGGTATATTAAGGATAAGGGAAGGTGTTTGAACATCAGGATACAAGTCTTTTCGATGATTTGACCATCCAAGAGAAATTACCTCCAAAACCCTAGGAGAGGGAAATGGACCTTACCTAGGCACAACTGAAGCATGAACAAGCTGTAAAATGACCCAATGGAACTTGAAATGATGATGACAACCCTATGAATGATGGTACACTCATCTGAATGGTGACATGAACTGACATTTGGAAAACTTTGAAAAGAGTGAAAACAAACCCTAGACCTAATGCCTAGTGACCAAATTTTGCTTGAAGACTCTTTGAAATGACAAAATTTGACCTTGACACCTTAAAATAATTTTTTAAGAGCATGTTTGATCACTGGAGGAAGGCTGCAAAGACTGACACTAACATTGGCTCCAATGGGTATGGTAGCTCCTTGGAGGTGCCAAGAACGGTAGATCTTTGGGAGAGCAGATCAGTGCCTTATCCATTGGGCAATGGAATCAAAAACTCAAACTGAAATGCATGACTGAAAACTGATGACTTGATGACACAAATTGACTCTCACTCAACTAAAAACTGACTCGATACTTAAACACAACTGACAAGCTGGAAAAGATGCTCAAAGTAGAGCTTATTCATAAAACCTACTCTAATTGTTCTTTTCACCACCTGATCAAGTGTAATGGAACAGCCAATGCAACCATGTAAGCATCCTGGCTGTTGTTTGATTTCTTCCCACATGATTACTGATGCGCAGGAAAAGGAAAGAATCGAAAGGCAACTCCCATGGAAACTTTGAACCAAGTGGACTACTAATAAACTTGCAAAGCATGAATTGACTGGAGGACTGCAAGAATACTGCGAAAGGATCTTCATAAACATAGCTCTGGTCTAGATAATCTCCATACCTTAATCTTAAAATTTTCCTCACATCTGCGGTGCTTTTCTTTGGTGATTGCAGCAAGCTGTCAAAAGGATCCTGAAATTCATAAATAACCAAAATCTGTTGTTGATTACAAACAGAACAAAAGTATCCTTCATCAATCTCCTCATATGACTACAAACCTTGATGAGGGATTTGTAATGAAAAATCTGTGAAACAAGAGAATGAAGGCGACCTTTGAATAAGATTATCATCAACATTCTTTTCCGGCACATGGTTAGCTAATGAAGGACAACTTTTACTGCAAACATCATCCAACACACGAGCAATAGGATCATCAAAAACTTGAGAAGAGTGCTGCAATGTATCCATTGAAACTGTATGACATCCTACTGGTTGTTCCTCTTTTCCTTGAGATATATTACGAAAATTCTGCCTTATAAACTGAAATTCTTCGAAACAAAATGGTATAGAATTTTCCTGCATCATCAAATCATGTATTTCATCTTCCACACCTTCATCTATAATCTGACCTTCAATTTCATTTGGTGGCTGCAAATCTGATGCTACAGGCTGCTCAAGAATTTCGCTATCTGTCTCATCCTCAACATTAACACTGAGAGATTGCTGATTTCTTACAGGCTGCTCATTTGAAGATTTACTATGCAATTTTTCTCTCAAAAAATGAAATGATTCAAAACAAAATGGTACGAAGTCACCTTGTATCATTTGATCACATGTACCAGCTTCCATGTCCTCATCTGCAACTTGAAAATCAATGGCTTTCGAGGGCTGAAAATCTGAATATGAGAAATTTTCATTGCCCTCAAGATGGTCTGGATCAAGACTTGTTGACATTTGATTTCTGATTGCATGGTAGTTGTCTCTGATGAACTGAAATGAATCAAACAAAAAGGCAAAGATCCTTCACTTACTTCAAAATTTGTTGCACTTTCCTCATCATTGTCATAGCTGATATGCATCGATTGATCACTGTACTCGAGCTGCTGAAAGTGAACTTCCTCCTCGCACAAACTAGCTATTGATTTGTCTGCAAGATTAGCTTCTGTTTGGAGAACATAATCATCATCATACTGATCAAACTGAGGCAATTCATCAGTATAAAACACATCATCAAACATACACATCATATCAACAGCGCTCTCTTCTTCACAATGATCTATAAAACAATCACTATGACAACTAGGATCAGAAACAAAATGTTTTGGATCAGCAACTTGTTCTTGAATGTCATTTTCATTTTTTGCAATCATTTTCCGCACCATCTCTTCTACTGCATTTACGAAAAGATCAAGCTTTTCCTCTGAAAGTGTTGATTTCTCCAGATCTATGTTTTTCATCTCTTCTTCCTTCAACCTTGCCCTCAAGATCAGCAAATGAGCCTCTACATTCACTGCCTTGTTCTGCATTTCGTGAAGTGTTGGAATATTCTTTTCTCTCAGCTGAAACTCCATTTCCGGATCAAAGGCGCCCGGGTAGTGCAAGAGAGCAGATCTAGGAGAAGTTCTTATATCAACTGGCATCGAATAATAAACTTGGTTAAATCTAGCAGAAAACTGTTGTACTGTCTCTCCCGACATTCTTTTCAGCTGATTATACTCCTCTATAATCAACAAAAAGTTATGTCCGATCATCCACCTGTCAAGGAAAACTTTGACAAACTGCTGGAAATCTGTGATGCTCGCATCAGGCAGGGCTTTGAACCAACTCTTTACTTGACCTTGCAAAGAAAGAGCAAAAATCCTAATACTAACATCTTCATCATCAACTTCAAAAAGATCTAGAAAAGTCTCAACATTCTGCACATGTTGCTCAGCGTTGACATTGTTACATTCACCATCAAATCTCGGTAGATATAGGTCATAATTTGCAGGAAAAGCATGAAGAACAGAAGGTAAAACAAGAGGTTTGTACCGATCTGGAATTTTACAAGATGTAGGGGTATGTACAAGAGTTGTGGGATCAGCTTGATTTTCTGGCTCATCACTCTGAAGAGAGTCAACATAAGACGTGGGAAAAGTAAGGAGGCCAGGATCAAAGGGAAACTCAGTATTTACACTCTTTGAATAGGTTGAGTGAAGATTTTGATCACCTTTCTCATACAACAAACTCTGAAAAACTTTCAAGACAGCTTCAAGACCAGCGAAGTAGTAATTTACAAGAAAGAAAATTAGATCCTGAATACCATTCCACTTTAGATACCTGAACTTTGTGTAAGATCCTTCCATTTTCTCAGAGAAAGAGTCAGTCCTCCAGACTTTGAATTGGAGTCACCAGGTGAATTATTTCAGCCTTCTTATGTCTGATCGTTGTCCACCATCAACCATCAGATCTAAAGTTGATTACATGTACTGGGGCAAGACAATCTACAAGTCGAATATCACATTCACAAGCTAAACCGGAGATGGACTGAAGTAGCGTTTATCTACTATGCACTTGCAGAGCAATGTGCAGTTCGAATGCTACCTGGCGTGTCTTCAGGCTCTGTCTGTAGCTAATGAAACAAATGACATCAACAAGCAAACCAATTCTTCCCCAGTATGGTCGCCACTATGTTAGCGCTCGAATCTGCTTCAGGCTGAGGAAGGAAAAACTCGAGGCAACATCAAACCAAGCTCAGCCTCGTAGCTAGCCCTACGAGGACAGGAGAGGGCTCTCTCCGAGTCAAAATCAGTGAAAGATGTCCAATAGGATCTGAGATGACCTATAGTGAATGCTGATCTTAGGCTAGTAAATAGATATGCAAGAGGTTTTTAATAAATGATTGGGTTTTCTGGGCTGTATGGGGCAAAGACAGCAAGAGCAGAGATTTAATCAAAGGCACAGATTATTCCATAAGGTGAGGTAGGAGTGAAGTTTAAAAATTAAATTGATATTAAATGGAATGTAGAGACTGTTTAAGAAAGCTGAAAAAGGCATTAAACAATGAGTCCTTTCCAACAGAAGAAAATTACACAAATATTGACGCTCTTTCAAGGCAGAGCAAATAGATTGGATTCTACCTATCTTACTGCAAAAGCATCCAGTGAACTGATTATGAATGAAATGAAAAAACATTACGAGATTACATATGAAACAGTAGAAGAAACATATGCTAAACGTTACGCCACAAGAATCTGATGAAACAGAGCTGCACCACTTAATTACTCCTCTGTCAAACTGTACAATGATAGTGCTGGGTTATTTCCTCCCACAGCTCTCAGAATCCTCCCTCCTTACAAAGAATTTACAATAATAAATAAGACTATCTATAGAAAACAGATCGACAGTCAGAGGAGCTGTTACAACAGCTCATGAACTGAAAGCTAAAGATAGAGAACAATAACCAAATAATCAAAAAGAAGGGCTGCGTTACACCTGAAATCTGTTTGATAACCCATGAGGAGGCACACCTGTAGCGTAGACGATCTGAAATGCAACTGAGGTCAAAAATAGGCAAATCGACCCTATTTCTCTGCTTATGGTTGGTATTCTGTGTTTAATTTGGGTTTGACTTTACTTTGCCTTTGAATAAGAACTAATCTTTAATAAAAATAGCGCAATATCTTCTCCAATATCAGCGCATACATATCCATTTATTTGTGGGAAAAGCTCATGCCATTCATAATTGCGAATACTCATCCGCATGATCACCTTTGGTTGCCTAACCAGCGGTCTTATCTTTATGCAGTAACTAAAGCACGAATCCAAAGAAGTAGAATCGAAAACATCGTGTACAGGCAAGGCTGTTGCCACCATGTCACAAATGCGCCAGTTTGACCTTTCAATACACCGCTTCAGCATGGGAAACATGAGGAAAATCACCGCAACCGCATTTAGGCAGCAAATATGTTACAACAGTTAAAATATACAAGGAAGGGAAATTCCACCTGCTAATGACTAATAACATGCAGGGATATACATGTTATCCGTGCGAGAACTCCAATGACTGACATCAACGTAGACCACGTTTTGAAGAATCGACTTTTCTGCTCTTTTGCACTAGATGCTTTGGACAAAGCAGTTTCAAAAGCACTGAAGGAATCTTGTGTAACAAAAGGCAGCGATAGAAGTACTTCTCTTGGTGCAGAATGTCGGTTGGAAAAGTGAACAAAAATCTCACGACAAAGGCTGACAAGATCTGCATGGATCATTTCATTTGACTCCAAAGTTAAACCTTGAATAACTACTTCAAATAAATATTTTGCCACAAAGTTTTGGAGTTCAAAATTGCTTGTCGAAACTGTGAATATGACAACAAATCCACAGAAGCTAACAAATTTTGCAACCGCTTCACTATCAGGCCATGTGAATGCATTGACACTTATCTGGAGGGCACAACTAGCAATTTCTGCATGTTTAAATAAGAATCCTATCAAGGACTCCGAAAATTTGTTTTCTGTGTCAATAATAGGACATGATTCCATGCAGCCAAGCTGTCCAAGTTGTTCTGTTGAAGGGAGACTTTTGTTGGCCCAGGGGAAGCCAATGCTGCCAACAAAGCACAAGTCTCTCGAGTGAAATCCCTTAGGAGCTTTTCTTCCATAACCTCCGCCCTTTAACCCAGTGCAGAACTGTCACCACAAGAATCTGGAACTTTCGCTCTTCCCTCACTTTTAAGGCTGGTCCAAGAAACAGAGAGAACTCACTGGCAATGCCCAATTAGTGCAGGCAAAAATTTCCCTAGCCAAGACTCCCAAAATAATGGTGGACAATTTTTTACCAAAGGTATTATAACTATGTGAATGAGCTGGAAAACGTGTCTGAACTCCATTGCTTGGAGATTTCAAGTAAAGCAGTAGAAACAGCATCGCTATCCATGCATTCATAAAAATGATCTCCAATGCTTGTTGCAAGGCCTAGAACATTGTAACCACTGTCTCGAATACCCTTCAGCCAGTTGCGAATTTCATTTTCGGTCAAATCAATGCTTCCTGGCCTATTCAAATAACTTGCAATTTGATGGAGCCGATTTGGTATGAATCCGGCCGCAATGGAAATTTTTTTTTGGCTCTGTGACTATGTGCGTAGCGCCCCTGCCCAATGCGTAGCGCGCAGCATACGCGGAGCGCCCGTGTTCTTTTGCAAAGGCTGGGGATCCTATATGCGTAGCGCCCCTTATATGGGTAGCGCGCCTCCTGTATGGGTAGCGCGCACCCTCAAAGCCTGTCAACAACTCTGCAAACACGTCTTCGGCCCTCCACTTCACAAATTTTGACTACTGCCTTGAGAATTGGTAGAAATGAATGATTTTCCATGGCTTAAATATGAAGAAAAATATCCAATAAAATCAGATTTGATTTTAAATTACTCCATGACCCACTTTCATAATGTTTGGCATTTTGACATTTGATCATTTAATACAATGCTTTTCTTTGGCTTTTCCTTGCTTTTCTGAGTTTTGGACTGATAATACTTGGTTGTTTTTGCAGGGATTGGAGCTGCTGAAGCTGCTGCCATTGAAGAACTGTAAAATTTGAAATACTTTGACAACTTACCTATTTATTACAAAGACACATCTGATGATTTCTTCTTCAAAACAGGGTTTTGAAGAAGAATCAATCTCACATTATTGATAATGACATAAAAATAAAAACTTACTGAACCTTCCTCTAGCCTCCAGAAAAATAACAAAGGACTAACAGGACTGTGTCTAACAGGCACCATTCCAATCACTCACCATCTCTCACAGTGCAATCTTGGGCAGAAACTACATTATTTTATGCAGGCAGTTGCTGGGAGGGTCATTTGAGCTTATCAGGAGGAGTGTTTTTGAGTAGAAGGGATCATCCCTTTTCTTGAGAACATTATCAGAGGAGGGCATGAGTATTTCAGATCTTCCATAGCCTCATTATCATTTTGATTCAGTTGCAGTGACAAGTTATTTGTTACATTGTACATTTTCCAGCATTTCTAGCAATCTCTCCTAGATTGGCTATAAATATTGTATTGGAGCCCATTCTTCCATTCTTGGGAATTTCTTTATATGTATCAGCCATATTTCATGTATTGAAATCTACAATAGTAGCTACTCTCCTAGAGACATCGCAGTTACTACTTTCCAGCATTTTTTGCAGTTGTTGCATCTCTTGTATTTCATGTGTTAATCTTTAGAGATTGATTCCCATTGCCTTAGGAGTTTATTCCTCGTGATATTTCTGTATATTGTTGCTGAAATATTAATAAACATGATGGATTTATTATATTCCATATTTTGATATGTACATATTTTCATAGTTTTATGATTATGTTCATATATTGTTGTAGGTTGTCTATTTGAGCAGTTTCATAAGGGACCTAGTTTGGGGAGATCTGAATAACCCCTCTAGGCTTATTTATTTAGGCTCAACTTCTGGAAGAGAAGTGTTTAATGAGTTAAAAAGCGCTTCTAAGCCCCCTTTCGGCTTATTTTTACACTTCCTTCCTTATACAGCGTCCTTGAGGACCATATTGCAGAAATTCCCGAAAAAGGAACATTACACAACAGATGGATGTGAAGGTTGTGTTCCTTAATGGGATCATTAAGGAAGAAGTGTACATTGAACAACATGAAGGATTTGAGATCTTCAGCAGTGAGTCACATGTGTGCAGACTCAAAAGAGCATTGTATGGGCTGAAGCAAGCACCCCGTGCGTGGTACACTCAGATCGAAAGTTATTTCACTGGACTTGGCTTCACCAAGGGTGAGGCGGATGCAAACCTATACCAGATTGTGGTGGAGGGTAAGCTTTTAATCATTGTTATTTATGTCGATTATTTAATACTGACTGGTGATGAGCAGCTGATACACTCATGCAAGGATGATCTTGTAAAGGAGTTTGAGATGAAGGATATGGGCCTCCTTCACTATTTCCTTGGATTGGAAATATGGCATCGAGAAGGTGAATTGTTTGTGTCTCAAGGAAAGTATGAAAGGGAGATACTCGATAAGTTTCACATCGAGGGTTGCAAGCCCATGGATACTCCTCTTCTAGGAAATTGGAGGAAAGAGGATGTTGTATCGGTAGAGGTAGTGGATGCTACTGTCTATCGATAGTTGGTGGGTTCGCTCATGTATTTAGTTAATACAAGACCAGAAATATGCTATGCGGTGAACTAGCTTAGTCAATCAATGGTTGAGCCTACCAAGCTCTTTTGGAAGGCGGGAAAGCATGTCCTAAGATATCTCAGGGGAACATCTGAGTTTGGCTTATGGTACAGACAGACGGATGAGGTTAAGTTGCATGGCTTCACGAATGCAGATTGGGCAGGCAGCCCAACAGACAGAAAGAGCACATCAGGAGGGGTTTTTAGTATCATATCTACAACTATTTCTTGGTACAACAAGAAATAGAGATATGTGGCACTCAGTTTAGTGTAAGCGTAATACATGGCAGCAAGTCAAGCTGCATGTGAGGCTATCTGGATGAGGAAGATCCTGATCAGTTTGTTCGGTTTTCATTTAGATCCTATAGTGATTCATTGTGATAATCAGAGTTGCATTAAACTCTTGATTAATCCCATGTTTCATGATAGATCTAAGCATATAGATATCTGGTGTCATCATATCATAGATTGTGTGCAGCAGAATATCATGTTGCTTCAGTACATTCCTACAGAAGATCAGGATGCAGATATTCTTACGAAGGCGCTCATCAGGAGAAAATTTGAATACCATAGAGATAGGATCGGGGTGAAGGAGAATCCCTTTCTTGTTGAGAGGGAGTGTTGATATTCAACAAGATTTTGATCCTAGTGAAAATTAAGCACCTACACTAGGTGGGTCCCGCAGGCTATTTTTAGGTGTTATTTCTATTTTTAGAATTTGGATCAAAGTCTATTTTTAGTAGTAATCTATTTCTAGATGGTTGAGAAAATTATATGGATGGATGGGTGTCTAATTTTGGAATTCATGTGCGAAATTGTTTCGTGGAATGCATGTCTAAAATTAGAATGCATGTCGATTTTTGCTAAGCCCTTAACAAAAATTAGACAATAAATAATTATCTATTTTCAATGATCACTTGGAACTAGTTAACTGAAGTGGAAAATCAGTTAGCTAAGTGGATTTCTAGTTGAAGTGGTTGGTTGGTGGACCATGCATTGGACTTCGTTGTAACTGGGTGATACAAATTTGTAATAGAGTTGGATGTGTAGTTATGTGAGTTGTTATTTATTTTAACTCAGTTAAGTGAGTTAAACTCAGTTGTGCTAGTTCTAACTAGTTGTAACTAAAGATACACTAGTGAGAGATTAGTGAATTAATTATTTAATTAATTCACAAGCAATGGTCTCACATGAATCTGAAGAAATACTATTGTTAACTACATGCATGTCAAATCCAGTGGAGACCCTATTGAGAGATAGGTGAAAGGGCCTAGTTGACTATCAGTTGTGAGTATAGTGGTGCATTCAATGCATCTACACACATTGGATGCCAATGAGGATTGTGCAGTGAAGGAAAGGAAAGATTGAATTCATTTAGGGATCTTCATCAATAGGGATTGCGCAGTGGAGGCAGGCTGTCAGGAGGTAGTAAATTGGTGCATGTGTGAGCCAATTTTTGTATGACAGTGTGAGACGATTGTATATTGTACTGAGAGATATTGGAGTACGGTTTTGTATGATATTGTTTCATGATCCATAATATACATAATATATGATTGTTGGGGTTTTTAGCTTTATGCTTTCCCGATAAAAACTTCTGTGTTATGTACAATTCATTTTTCTTTGTGTGTTTGCAATTGGCGATTAAATTTCTACAAAGAATTAAGTAGAAGGATTTTGTATTCAATAGTGGATATAATTGTTAGATTAGGAGAGTCTGGTAATACATCACAGTATTCATAAAATTTCTACAAGTGATGCCCTAGGTGACCTAACGGGGCTAGACCTGGGAAAAATGGAAAAAAGGTAAAAATAAGGGCTAAAATGATCACCCCGTGGAGTATCAGTGCCTAATTTCACTTGGGGATCTGGAGTTAAGGATAATTAAGAAGATGGAATGTATTTTAATCATTCAAGGAGGCTTCAAATTCAACTTCGTCCAATGTTAGAGGCTATAGAGGAAAAGTGAATTTAAAACATTTATACTTATTGCAAATAGTGAAGTCTTATCAAGATAATACAATCTATAGGAAATTCCATTCATATAATATGGCCCATACACATATGTACGCTAAAACATACACCTAATTCCACATTTAACATATGCAGGAATTAGCACTAATCATAGAGAAGTACAAATGTATGCAGCAACAAGAAAAATGGCATCAATTTTTCACTTACATGTTATAGAATATATCCAACTAGAATCACATTCATAATATAATAATATCCAAGATATAAAGAACCAAATCCATACATCAAAATTCACCCATCATCCAAAAATCTCCACCAGGGAAAAAAAGTGAAATTCTCATAAGGGAGAGATATCACAATCCAATTGATGATCTAAATGAATCCAACTAACTCCTATTTATACAAATTTTAGGAGTTTGATTTAGCTAACGAGCCTACATTAGCCCCTACACATAAAATAATATGCAAATAACCTAACTTTTGGTGACAATCCCACCAAACTAGCTCATAAATGAAATAGTAAGCCTCTCGGGAGGTCAAATAATAATATATGCATGTCATGGGGCCCTCCAAAGGCCTAATAATGTCCATAAGTGCAATAATGATGAATAAAATCCTCAAAATGTGATGGACAAGGGGGTGGACCCTTGTTCTCCAAATAGTAGACCTATGGTGATCCCAATGGATGTGAGGGCACACCAATGACCCCATGGGTCTCCATATAAGTGGAATATGCCTGTAGATCATATATAAGATCTCAAAGGATGTAATTAACACTTCCATGTTATTGTACAAGTCCTCGGACACCTGCTAAGTGTGTGGTGCTCCTGTGGGGCCTATTGGGTATAGTGTACCAAAGGGCTCAAAGGATGTAATGAACACTTCCATGTTATCGTACAAGTCCCGAGACACCTGCCAAGTGTGTGGTGCTCCTGTGGGACTTGTTTGGCATAGTGTACTGAGTGCACCATCCTCGTCCTAGAGGTGGATCTACAGTAATCTCTAAACATCGGTGGGGATCCATGGAGTGTTGTTTGCTGTTGTGGAGGACCATGGCTCTCTATACACACCCTACATGTGCCAATTTAACCCTATGGGAGGTTAGGACCCCATATAGGGAGACCAAACCCAAAAAAACACCATCTATAATCATGTATAAGATCCAATGCATCCCCTAGCCTTCCAGTACAACAAGTCATTAAATTAATCGTGTAAAAGAGCTTACAAACCATAGACAACAAAGTGGGAACTTCATAATGTCATGCCCTTTTGTAGTGGGCTTTGACATGTGTTAATGTCCCAAAAATCCAAAGAGAGTTAGTCAGGTACCCTATTAGGTGGTTTCTACCCTTAAATTGGATAGTATGTCCAAGTTACATCCCTCAAATGTGGGTGGAAAGTGACAAATAAGTGGGCCACATATTGGGGCTCAAGGGTAGCTAGATAAGGGGAATACCACACCTAGGTATATAATGTGTAAGAGGGAGAAAACGTAGTACATGAGGTGTCATAGCCTTGATTTTTCCACCCTTCCTTATATGCCTTTTTATTTTTATGAATTTTCTTTAATTAACTGCTCATGGCTCAAAGGATAAGAGTATGATGTGCATGATTACCCCATTTTAGGTAGGGCAGTTAATTGCCCTCCAAGTGTTGGGACAATCATGGGTTCTTGAATGATAAAGGAGGCTCATTTAGGGCCTATGGAATTAGGGTAATGACCATGGATATGGGGTAGAGGTCATGTATTGGACTTTTCCCACGTGCTAATTATTTTTGTCTCGACCATCTTTTGCATTTTGAGGTACAATTTCATGTTGAGCGTGGCTATTTATGCTTTTAATTTTTCTTTTAGCTGCTTCAACCTCTGGGGCATCCTTCCACGCCTGACCTAAGGTGGGGGAAAAGGGGTAAGGAGGTTAACCCTATGTGGACCCAGGTGGGATAAATGATGAATGCCGGGTATAATGAGTGGGAAGGGAACAATATATGCGGATAAAGGAGTGGGACCACACACCCATAGTCGGGGTTTCCCAAGTAGTACCACCCTAGAACAAAATGGTCAATAAATTAGATCCCATGGGACTAAGATCCAAGGTAACATCCAAAAAAGATCAAGGGGAGAGGAGCACAAAATAAGCCCACTTTTTCTGCCAAATCCCCCCATCAATCCATGCCCAAAAGTGTCCACGATAAGTAAACCCAATACTCAATTACTAAATGACAAGATGTACCTTTAGATTCGGGAGGCCTGCCTTCAAACATACAATAAGTAGATATGGGTGAGGGGCCACAAGGTCGGCTCAGGTGGCGGAGAAATGGCACAATGAGCTAGTTGAAGGCTACAAGGGGTTGTTGGCTGTCAGTTGAGGTCCATCATGGAGAAAAAAATTCTCCTAGGGATATCACCCACGAAGTGGTGGGTAACAATGCCTACATGAATTATGAAATGAGTTACAATGAGGCTATCGGGTTTTTATCATCAATAAACAACGTAAAACCATAAACATCCCAAAGACCTAACCCTAGGAGATGAAGTTCCAAAATCTTGTGGGCCTTGTTGGAGTTCGTTGGAAGGTCAAATTCCTGGGGTCGTAACTTTGACATACGATCTTCGTTTGGTGCACATCATAGCCTATTAGAAAGGTCTATCCGAGAAAATAAATTTCAACTAAATTTTTTTGTCATAGGTTACATGTTTTCCCGTTACCCAAAAAAACATCGTTTAGGGCCTCAAAACGGAACAAAATTTCAAGACCCAAAAAACTGGCATATATAGAAAGTTGTCGAAATAGAAAATCTTGTTGGAAATTAGGAACTGAAAGGAAAAAATATTGGGGGTTCAAGTTGAATAGGTAGGTGGAAACCAATATCCACCTGGATTAGTCCCCCCCCCCCCTCCCTTAGGGAGCAATGGTCCCCGTTACATTGAATGCCTCCATGAGATGGGAAAAATTTTGCTAAATTTGGTCCCTGGTGAGCCACTTGCCTTGGTGTAGGAGTTTGCTAGCTTTGAAAACCCAATACAACTAGATCTTATATTGGAGAGTGTTTTTAACTTGTGTGTCAATGATCCATTCATTTGTGGTATGTTCAATGAAATTTGGAATGAGCTCTATTGGTTTTAACTACTCAGCAATGTTTGATGTGTCCAACAATGGTGGGAAGTATGGCAAAAGGCGGTCCATATTGAATGCAGGATGAAGGCCAATGAATGGAGGGATACTTAGCTCGAAATAATTATTACCCAGGACCTTAGTGATGGTGTAAGGCCCGTATCAAAGTGGCTTAAGCTTTCAATGGGCTCCAGTAAGGTGTTTCTTTTGTAGATGCAACCACACCTTGTGTGCCACTTGAAACTTATGTAGTGCTCGATGTTGAACATGACGTTGTTTATACTTGACATTGGGTTCATCCATGATATCATGAACCTGCTGGAGGATGTGTTGAATGTGTTCAATAAACCTGATGACTTTATTAGCTTAGAACTATACATGTGCAAATTTTGCCTGTGTAGTCGAAAGAGACATGGAAACATCAATCAAGCACAATGGTTGAAATCTCAGGCCCACTTGAAAGGGGTTGTGGCCATTCGAGCTATGGAAAGCTCTATTATAGTTTTGTTTCACATAGGGAAGACTTTCGTCCTGTGTCCGTGTATTCTTGGAGTTGTACATGCATAATATGTGCACTATCATCATGTTGACAACCTCTGTCTAGCCATCAATCTGGTGGTGGAAAGTCATCGAATTGGTGAGCTTGGTGTCCAACGACGACCAGAGGATCGACCAGAATGTGCTCAAGAACTTTTTATACCGATTTTATAAAATGGTTTGCGGGATCCCAAAATGCACCCACACCTGTTCAAATAAGATTTTGGTAGTGTTTTCTGTTGTGATATTCTTCATGACAGCATCCAATATATCCATCTTAGAAAAAATTTCAATGACCACAAATAAACAATCATTATAATGCTTGATAGAATGAAGGCTAGACATTCAATCCATGGAGATGGCTTCCCAAGGCTGGCTAGTAGGTAGAGGACTGTAAATGCCTTGCTTCTTCATGGTTGGCTTGACGATGTCATAGTTAGTGTAGGATATGATATATTTTCCAACATCCTGTTAGAGTTTTGGCCAATAAAAATACTTTTGCAGTACTGCCACCATTTTTTACAGACCAAAATGTCTCGCGACTAGACTGTAGTGTGCCTCCCAAATCAAATTGGCACGCTTGCTTAAACGAACCGAAAGGTGCCCCAGGTAGCATAATAGTGCATCCTGTAAGTGGAGTTCTGGTACTCGCACGCCATCCATATTCATTTGGTAGAGTTTCAACCATCTAGAAGTTTTGTTCCCATAAGAGTTGAGAATCGTGGTCAATGCCACAACCGAGGGCCAATTGAGGCAATCTGCAATGTTATTGGTGTTTTCATTCTTGTATTTAATGTTCAAATCACATTTTTGCATATATGTGGACCATTTCTCATGGAAATTGTTTGGAAACTTCCCTTTTGTCTGTATAAACTAAATAGGTCGGTGTTTATGTGGATGATTGTCTCCTTCCCAAGAATGTAATGTTTCCACTACCGAAAATTCTGCACAATTGAATACATCTCCTTATTGTAGATGGGTATTTCTTAATCGTATCGGAGATTTTTTCACTATGAAAGGCCACTTGATGCCCTTGTTGGGTGATAATTGCACTAATAGCATAGTCGGAGGCATTTGTCTCAATTTCAAATGGTTTTTGCAGGTCTAGCAATGTGAGTACTGGTGTAGAGAAAATGCAATGTTTCAACTCAACGAATGCCTTTTGTTGGGACTCAGACTAGAAAAACTTTGCTTTCACTCTGCCCTTGGTAGCATGACTCAAAGGCCAAGTGATATGAGAGAATCCCAACATGAACCTTTAATATAAATTGGAAAGGTCCAAGAAGACGTGAATATCTATTAGAGTTGTTGGGGTTGGACTATCCCGAATGACTTGGATCTTATCCATATCCACATGCACGCCTTTCTCATTAATGATGTAGCCCAGATATTGGACCTAGTTCATGCCAAAGGAGCATTTCTGCAAGTTGGCACATATTTTTTGTTGCTGCAGGGTTTGAAGGACCTCTCACATATGTTGCAAGTATTGTTCCAAACTCTTGTTGAAGATGAGGATGTCGTCCAAATATACAACCATGAACGATTTGGCGAAAGGCTGGAAGATGTCATCCATCAGCCTCATAAAAGTTGCAAGGGAATTTTTCAACCCAAAGGGCATGAACAACCACTCAAAAATTCCCCCCTTGGATTTGAAGGCGGTATGCCATACATCTGTGGGTTTATTGGAACTTGGTGATAGCCAAACTTCAAATCAATCTTGTTGAATTAATTTCCCCCATTGAATTGGTCAAGAATTTCATCAATCCATGGTATTGGATACTTTCTCTTGATAGTGATTTTATTCAATGCCCAATAATCAATGCAGAGCCTCTAGGTCCCATCCTACTTTTGTACAAGTACAATTGGGCTCCAACAAGCTGAGAAAATTGGTCAAATGTTCCCTTTTTGTAGCAACTCTTGGATCTGCCACTTTATTTCCTCGTTTTCCAAAATAGAGCGGTGGTATATTGGCCCATTGGGTAGAGGTGCTCTTGGAGTCAGATCAATCGAATTCTTGACTTGACAGTGCAAAGGTACCCTCATGAGTGAGGAGAATATGTCCCTGTACTCTTCCATAACCTTATAAACTTGCTTCTTTTGCGTGGAGGAACCCTTTCTAGGGGCCATGGATGTGGCCACAATCTTCCCCTTACTTTGAGAGAGAATAAAAAATAAAACAAATTTCGCGATCTGGGAGATGATCTTACTACATTTCTTGGCAGAGACTAAATAAATGGAAGTAGGTGGGGATACCTTCGGTATCCTATACAGTTTTCTTCCAAAAGTAATAATAACAGTGTGAGGTCTGCACTCATACATAACATGATGCTTCCACAAGTATGGTTTTCCTAATACATCACAAAATTCAAGAGAAGCAACATCACATAGTACCTTTCCCGTGAAGGGCTTGATGTTGTAGGGAAGGCAGCACTGCTGGCTAATGCGGAGATCTCGTCCTTGGTGAAGCCACTTGATGGTGTATAGTTGTAGGTGTGGTGTGGTCAGTAGGCCCAACCACTTAACGAAATCTGTTGAAATGGGGTTCTTTTGGCTCCCACTTCTTGGCATGACACTCATTTGTGTAGTGGTTGGGGCTCTCGTGGAGCTTACACCAATTTCATGTGTCCTTCGTCTTCGTGGTGTTATTATTTGCATGTGGCTTCGATGGGCTATCTTGGGTCACTCCACCTTGGCTTTTCCCTTTGTTCTTTATTTTGGAGGTTCCTTTTCCCAGCTTCATATTTGTAGATCCAAAGACTCGCTTCCTCTATTTAAATTTTTTCTCAATCTTGACAACATATCAATACGCTGCGTCAAGCAATGAGATGTCATGGAACTCCATTTCTACCTGGATGTATTTGTGTAGAAAACCATGGTACTTGAGTACCAGATACCACTTAGAATCCCTGATACCCAACTTTTTGCGTAGCGTATGAAAAGTATTTTTGAACTCTGGCACGTCTTGGTCCCTTTCCTGCCATAGTATGGTCGATTTTATGTACTTATCTTCATCTCTCTCGACAGGGTAATATTTTTCCTTGAAGAAATATCAGAAATAATTATAAGAGGCTCGGAGTGAAATTAGTTAGGATTCCTCCTCGTCCCTCTACTCACAGTAAGTGTCCCACCAATTCTTAACACAGGGAGTAGCTTTGAGGAGTGAAAAAGTAATATTTCCCCTATCAGAAAAATTATGGTCTGAAAAACATACTTCCCATAGATTTAACCATTTATCTAGAGAATCTGCATCTATATAGCCTTCAAATATAGTAATTTCAAAGTTAACTTGTACCTTAAAGGGGGCGGCACCTCCGAAGTGGTTGTTGGTTGAAGATGCTTTGCCTGATGATACACTTCGAAGGATCTAGGAAAAATTATATATCATATCATTCCTTTGTTGCTTGAGGGACTCTTTGAGAAATAATTTGAAAATATATCATGCTCTCTCATCTTTATTTTTTCCACCATGGTAGGTCATCAAGGTCGGTGAGGCTAGTCTTGCAAGGGTTCAACCAGTTCAAGCCCCAACTCCTTATACCCCAACCTCATTGGGGACATGCAAAAAAAACAAAGAAAGAGCATACCACTTTGATACCATTGATCCATATTTATGAAGGAATGAATGAAATACAAATTTAAACAAAAACATAAATATACAACAAAATAAAACTTCAATTAATAAATAGAAACTATTGAAAAATGTTTACATGTAAGATTGAAACAAACTAGCTCAGGAATGGTAGCTTATCTCTAAGAAGATATGTGATGGCTACATGCCTTATGAATTGAGTTACAATGACATTATAAATCTTTTTTATCATCAGGAAACAATGGAAAACACTAAAAATCCCAAAAACCTAATGTTAGGAGATGAAGTGCCAAAAGGTTGTGGGTCTAATTAGGGTTAGTTGGAACATCAACTTTTCGGGGTCGTAACTTTGGCATACAATCTTCGTTTGGTGTGCACGATAGGTCATTAGAAAGGTATATCCAAGGTAAAAAAAAATTTACTACAAATTTTTGTAGAAAGCTATATGTTTTCTCATTTCCCTAAAAAATGTCATTTAGGACCTCAAAACAACTTTGGAAGTTTAGGACCCAAAAACTTGCCAAAAATAGAAAACTACCGAAATAGGAAATTGTACTAGAAATTAAGGCACTGAAAGGAAGAAGTGTTGGGGGTCCAAGTGAAATAGGCATGGGGTCACCAATATCCACCTAGATCAATGAAAAAATCCAAGTATTTAGTCATGGACCCCACATGGGTCTTCCTAGCAAAGAGGCTCAACGATTAATTTACACCAACAAAGGGGACATGAAGGCCCACATCTTTGACACACCATTCCATGTGACAATGCTTCTCCTTGGTGGATTGATCTCACTATTCCTTGTGGTATCTTGAATCACTTAAAAAAATAAACAGTTTAAAATACTACAAGCGAACCAAGAAAGAAAGGTATTTTAAGTTGAAATATACATCATATAATAAACTTGAAATCCTGATAAACACCTGTTAAGTCCCTATATTAATAGTGTAGCCCCTTATTATGTTAGTGTAGCCCCCCTTATTGTTATTATTGTACCCCTATAACCCCCATATTGTTATTATTGTGCCCTTAAATTATTATTGTTAGGTCGGCTAGGATTACATTGTGGCCCACTAGGGTTACATTATGGCCCCATGGACTCCTATATATAGAAAGGAGGTTTTGTAAATTGTATCATCCAAGAATTGTTCATTTATGTAATGTATTGGAGGTTTCCCCCTCGAAGTGGCTTATTTCTAAGGCGTTGATATCTCTTTTTCTTCTATTTTTGGAGCTGGTTACACAACATTTGGTATCAGAGGTTGGGATTCTAGGGTTTCGCTGCTCCAAACAGGTCATCGTGGCATTTTCGCTATAACTTTTTTTCTACGAAGTTTCAGAAGCTGAAATTTTTAGGGTGCGAAGCTGAAATCCTGAGGAAGATTTTCTAAAAATTTCAGAGCTTAGTTCGCAATATTTTCGGAGATATCATCTGTGGAAGTTAGGTCTTTTTTCAAGCTCCTAAACAGGTCATCGTGGCATTTTCGCTATAAAAAATTTTCTACGAAGGTTCAGAATCTGAAATTCGTATGGTGCGAAGCTGAAATCCTGAGGAAATTTTTCAAAAAATTTCAGAGCTTGGTTCGCAATATTTTTGGAGATATGATCTGTGGAAGGTAGTGCTTTTTCAGGCTCCTGAATTGCATCTCAAAGAGGTGATCGTGGGAAAAGTTCAATAACTCTCTCTCTGGGCAGTGGATTTGAGTGCCGTAAAAAGTGGTCGCAATTAAACGGACTTCAGTTTCTTGGCTATCAATTTCAAAGACAAAGGATGAAACAGTGACACGTGGCAAGTCCTACAAGTTTGCTCTACTGAACCAGTCCAGAATTAGGTCATTGTGGGAGATTGGACACAACTTTTTCTTGGGGAATCCAAATTAGATCAGACCTGTGGCATTTGAAATAATATTTATAGGGCTACTACAAGGCTGAATTTCAGATATTTAAGATTTTCAATTACAGATATAATTCAATTTCAATATCGAGCTCCTCAAAGCAAGAAAAAGGTGTGTATTGTTTTTTTCCGAATTGCATAAGTCTTGTTTGAAGAATCAAGTTGAATTGATTCCAAGGGAATATTGAAGAATTTTTTTCAGTAATGGGTTCTATTATGCCTCCAAAAAATAATTCCATACCCATTAAGCTCTCAGAAAGCTATACTATGACGCATGAGAAGGAAGAATTGCAATATGAGATATCAAAATTACGGTACCAAGTGCAACAAATTTCGATCTTACGAAGAGAAACTGAAGATGAAATAGATGGTTTAAAAGCAGAAATGGAGGCTAATTTGGATGGCTTTAAGGATCAAATAATAGCTAATATGGATGATAAATTAGTGGAATATCACAGCGAGCATCAACAACAAGTTCTCCAACTCTCAAAGGATAACCCAACTTTGGTGCAGAATCTAATGAAACAACAGGAAGATCAACATCATATCGAAATAAGTTATGAAGCAGTCATAGAAACAAGAACTCAACAAGAACGATCAATTTCAGAGTATCTCAGCAAGTGGAAGAACTTTCCTGTAGGATATTTCACATGGGAGGATGAGAATTTTATACAGAAGCATCAAGAAATAATCAAGCGTTGAGGACAACACTTGTTGAAGGAGAGGGGCATGTTAAGTCCCTATATTAATAGTGTATCCCCTTATTATGTTAGTGTAGCCCCCCTTATTGTTATTATTGTACCCCTATAACCCCCATATTATTATTATTGTGCCCTTAAATTATTATTGTTAGGTCGGCTAGGATTACATTGTGGCCCACTTGGATTACATTATGGCCCCATGGACTCCTATATATAGAAAGGAGGTTTTTTAAATTGTATCATCCAAGAATTGTGCATTTATGTAATGTATTGGAGGTTTCCCCCTCGAAGTGTCTTATTTCTAAGGTGTTGATATCTCTTTTCTTCTATTTTTGAAGCTGGTTACACAACAACACCACAAAATATTTTCATTTCCCTCCCGAGAGGAATACTCCCAATATCCAACCATGGATTACAAATGAGGAATTTCATTCTTTATATAGAGTAGGTAAGGAACTTCCTTTACATTAAAATACAAATTTCCATGGAGTTCCTTAGCCCAACTTTTAGAACTAAATAATTATTGCATAAATATAAAATGAAATGAAATAAAGCGATGTGGATTTGCCACATGTACAATGAAAAATAATATAATAAAGCCTCATCCTCAAAGGTGGATCATCATCCTCTAAGAAAAAATCTATGCAAGATTCTTGACCCTTTGAAAATGGTACCTAATGTGCCCCAACATCCACTTGAAGAGGACCCACTCAAACTAGCAATAAAAAATTGGAATGGGTAGTTGAAGGGTCAATGGGTCGAAGATATTTTACTACTAGTTGATACGCTCGCTTGGAATGAATATATGGTGTTAGCAAGACATTTCCCTTCATGTTTACTCTTTTTCCTTACTAAGAAAAAATCAGTTCGCATAGATGCCATAATTACTACCGACAAGGCCTACGCATTTAGTCATTTTAAGAAATTCCTAGAGTCCCCTTGCATCAATATGCACCAAAGTAGAGGGTTTTTGTTCTTATTTTGGCATGCATTTGTTTATATGCATCGAACACCATGTGAAGTTGATCTTACCTATAATTTTTTAAAATCTAGAGGGGCTTGTTATCACAAAATCTAGCAGGCTTTGGAGAGGGAAACCTTACTAGACAAGAGCTGGAATAAGTGATAACAATGGGACAATTCCCCACTGTCACCACAACCAAGGTCCCGTACTCTTTACGAAATTTCACCAATGGGAGGAGACTTGGTAAGGTAATAATCACCTTTAATAGATATTCTAGGTTTAGGGTGTGTTTTATCTTAAGAGACAATTTATTGGATGTGAAAAGGAATTAGTGCTTAAGACATTTTTTTAACAATATGTCGCAGAAGTAATTATATCAGGTGGTATTCATTCAATCTCTTTGGAAACTAATTCTTTAAAACTCTTAATAATCTAGTATAATGAAAGACTCTACAATGCCATAGTATGTTCACTATCATCATGTTTACAACCTTTGTCTAGCCATCAATGTGGTGGTGGAAAGTCATCGACTTGGTGAGCTTGGTGTCCAATAACGACCAAAGGATCGACCAGAATGCACTCAAGAACTTGTTGTACCGATTTTATAAAATGGTTAGCAGGATCCCAAAATGCACCCACACATGTTCAAATAAGAGTTTGGCAGTGTCTTCTATTGTGATATTCTTCATGCAAGCATCCAATATATCCATCTTAGAAAATCTATCAATGACCAAAAATACACAGTCATTACAATGCTTGGTAGAATGAAGGCTAGACATTTAATCCATGGAGATGGCTTCCCAAGGCTGGCTAGTACGTAGAGGAGTGTAAATGCCTTGCTTCTTCATGGTTGGCTTGAAGATGGCATAGTCAGTGTAGCATCTGATATATTTTCCAACATCTTGTTAGAGTTTTGGCCAATAAAAATACTTTTGCAGTACTGCCACTATTTTGTACAGACCAAAATGTCTCACGACTACAATTTAGTGTGCCTCCCAAATCAAATTGACACACTTTCTTAAAGGAACCGAAAGGTTCCCCAAGTAGCATAACAGTGTATCCTGTAAGTGGAATTCTGGTACTCACACGCCATCCATATTCATTTGGTATGTGGTGGCGAATTCTGGATAATTTTTGTACAGTTGCAACCATCTAGAAGTCTTGTTCCCATAAGAGTTGAGAGCCATGGTCAGTGCCACAACCGGGGCCCAACTGAGGCAATCTGCAACGTTATTGGTGTTTTCCTTCTTTTATTTAATGTTCAAATCAGATTGTTGCATACATGTGGACCATTTCTCATGGAAATTGTTCGGAAACTTCCTTGTGTTTGTATAAACTAAATAGGTCGGTGATTTGTGTGGATGATTGTCTCCTTCCCAAGAATGTAATGTTTCCACTGCCGACAAGTCTGCATAATTGAATACATCTCCTTATCGTAGATGGGGTATTTCTTAGTCATTTCGGAGATTGTTTCACTATGAAAGGCCACCTGCTGCCCTTGTTGGGTGAGAACTGCACTAATATCATAGTCGGAGGCATTTGACTCAATTTCAAATGTTTGTTGTAGGTCTAGAAATGTGAGTACTGGTGCAGAGGAAATGAAATTTTTCAACTCAATGAATGCCTTTTGTTGGAACTCAGACTAGAAAAACTTTGCTTTCGCTCTGCCCTTGGTGTTAGTATGAATCCTTTGTCGAAGTGTACGAAAAAAGGACCACTTTAGCTATGCATAACTAATAGCCCTAACAACAAAATTGGCTGCCAATATCTTCAGATCTGCAGTTAGTTATACAAGGAAAGAGCTGCAAAATGCCAGATCTATGCATGGAAAGACATTAAGCAGTAAAAATAAGGGTTTGCTCCATATACCAATAGACAAGACAAGAACAATTTTTGAAAGAATTTTTGTATTAATAGGGCACCTGTGAGGAAAACTAGAAGGAGTATCCAATTCCCCTCAGTGGGATGGGTTCTTGGAAGTCCTCAGCACTTCAGGTCTAAGATTTCTCTCTCTAGTTGATGTAGAAAACCCAATGCAAAGAGTAAAGCTCAATGGGAGAAAATGGCAGAAAATGGTGACCAAGTGTATAGATCCAGAGTGATCTAATAGGCAACAAAAGGTGAAGAATGGTAGGAAAAACCCTCCTATTTATAACAAAATATTGGGTCATTCTAGATCTTGGTGCATGGGTTAACCAGATCTAGATCCACTTTTTATGGAATGTTTTATTATATTTGTTGGAGGAAAAGGTATTTGACTTGGGTCAAATCCCTTAATTTGTTAAAAATAAATAAATAAATGATTTATTTATCTTTTTAAGGAAGTGGTTAGAAGATAATCAAATAAATAATGATTTATTTAATTATTTAAGGAGGTGGTTGAAAGATAATTAAATAAATAGTGATTTATTTAATTATTTGTGGGTGATTTGGTCATATTTAACAAGGAATATTATCTAAATAAGGTTTAAATAATTATTCCTAGAAAATAATAAGATAAATAAGGTTTATCTAATTAATTTCTTTGATTTTGGGTTAAACATGACTGGGAATAATAATTAAATTATGGTTTAATTAATTATTCCATGAGGAAAATCAAACAAATATGGGTTTGTTTAATATTTCCTTTAGGGGTTTCCTGTTTTAACATAGTGAAAGCAGTTTTACTTAGGGTAAAACTGGTCTTACATGGTTTACTTGGGTCCATCTAATGATAATAGGTTAGATGACCAAAAAATGGTGTAACACTTGGTAACTTGGCTCAAAGGCCAAGTGATATGAGAGAATCCCAACATGAACCTTTAATATAAATTGGAAAGGTCCAAGAAGACATGAATCTCTATTAGAGTTGTTGGGGTTGGGCAATCCCGAATGACTTGGATCTTATCCATATCCACATGCACACCTTTTTCATTAATGATGTAGCCCAGATATTGGACCTAGTTCATGCCAAAGGAGAATTTCTCCAAGTTGGCACATAGTTTGTGTTGCTGGAGGGTTTGAAGTACCTATAAAATATGTTGCAAGTATTGTTCCCAACTCTTATTGAAGATGAGGATTTTGTCTAGATATAAAACCATGAACGATTTGGTGAAAGACTGGAAGATTTCATCCATAAGCCTCATAAAAGTTGCAAGGGAATTTTTCAACCCAAAGGGCATGACCAACCACTCAAAAATTCCCTCCTTGGATTTGAAGGCGGTATGCCATACATCTGTGGGTTCTATTGGAACTTGGTGATAGCCAAACTTCAAATCAATCTTGTTGAATTAATTGCTCTCTTTGAATTGGTCAAGAAGTTCATCAATCTATGGTATTGGATACTTTCTCTTGATAGTGATTTTATTCAGTGCCCAGTAATCAATGCAGAGCCTCTAGATCCCATCCTACTTCTGTACAAGTACAATTGGGCTCCAACAAGGTGAGAAAATTGGTCAAATGTTCCCTTTTTTTAGCAAATCTTGGATCTTCCACTTGATTTCCTCGTTTTCAAAAGGAGAGTGGTGGTATATTGGCCCATTGGGTAGAGGTGCTCTCAGAGTCCGATAGATCGAATTCTTGACTTGACAGTGCAAAGGTACCCTCGTGAGTGAGGAGAAGATGTCCCTGTACTCTTCCACAACCTTATAAACTTACTTCTTTTGCGCGGAGGAACCCTTTCTAGGGGCCATGGATGTGGCCACAATCTTCCCCTTACTTTGAGAGAGAATAAATAAGAAAACAAATTTCCCAATCTGGGAGATGATCTTACTACATTTCTTGGCAGAGATTAAAGAAATGGCGGTAGGCGAGGATACCTCTGGTATCCTATACAGTTTTCTTCCCAAAGTAATAATAACAATGTGAGGTCTACACTCATACATAACATGACACTTCCACAAGTATGGTTGGCCTAATACATCACAAAATTCAAGAGAAGCAACATCACACAATACCTCGTCCGTGAAGGGCTTGATGTTGTAGGGAAGGCAGCACTTCTGGCTAACGCGGAGATTTCGTCCTTGGTGGAGCCACTCGATGGTGTACAGTTGCAGGTGTGGTGTGGTCAGTAGGCCCAACTACTTAACAAACTCTGTTCAAATGAGGTTCTTTTGGCTCCCACTGCTTGGCATGACACTCATTTGTGTAGTGGTTGGGGCTCTCGTGGAGCTTACACCACTTTCATCTGTCCTTCATCTTCGTGGTGTTATTATTTGCATGTGGCTTTGATGGGTTATCTTGGGTCACTCAAACTTGGATTTTTCCTTTTTTCTTCAGTTTGGAGGTGCCTTTTCCCAGCTTCATATTTGTAGATCCAAAGTCTCGCTTCCTCTATTTAAATTTTTGCTCAATCTTGACAACATATCAATATGTTGCAGCAAGCGACGAGATGTCATGGAACTCCATTTCTACCTGGATGTATTTGTGTAGAAAACCATGGTACTTGAGTATAGTACCACTCAGAATCCTTGATACCCAAATTTTTGCGTAGGGTATGAAAAATATTGGTGAACTCTGGCACGTCTTGGTCCCTTTCCTGCCATAGTGTGGTCAATTTTATGTACTTATCTTCATAGCTCCCGACAAGGTAATATTGTTCCTTGAAGAAATATCAGAAAGAATTATAAGAGGCTGGGAGTGAAATTATTTAGGGTTCCTCCTCGTCCCTCTACTCACAGTCCCACCAATTCTTGACACAGGGAGTAGCTTTGAGGAGTGAAAAAGTACTATTTCTCCTATCAGAAAAATTATGGTCCGAAAAACATACTTCCCACAGATTTAACCATTTATCTAGAGAATCTGCATCTATCTAGCCTTCAAATATAGGAATTTCAAAGTTAACTTGTACCTTAAAGGGGGCGGCACCTCCGAAGTGGTTGTTGGATGAATATGCTTTGCCTGATGATACCTGTCAAAGGATCTAGGAAAAATTATATATCATATCATTCCTTTGTTGCTCGAGGGACTCTTTGAGAAATAATTTGAAAATGTCTCATGCTCTCTCGTCTTTATTTTTTCCACCATGGTAGGTCAGTGAGGCTAGTCTTGCAAGGGTTCAACCAGTTCAAGCCCCAACTCCTTATACCCCAACCTCATTGGGGACATGCACAAAAAAAACAAAGAAAGAGCATACCACTTTGATACCATTGATCCAGATTTATGAAGGAACAAAATGAAATACAGATTTAAAAAAAACACAAATATACAACAAAACAAAACTTCAATTAATAAATAGAAACTATTGAAAAATGTTTACATGTAAGAAGGAAACAAACTAGCTCAGGAAATGGTAGCTTATCTCTGAGAAGAGATGTAATGGCTACATGCCTTATGAATTGAGTTACAATGAGGGTCTGAATATTTTTTATCATCAAGAAACAATGGAAAACACTAAAAATCCCAAAAACCTAACCCTAGGAGATGAAGTGCCAAAAGGTTGTGGGCCTCATTAGGGTTAGCTGGAACATCAACTTCCCGAGGTCGTAACTTTGGCATACAATCTTCCTTTGGTGTGCATGATAGGTCATTAGAAAGGTATATCCAAGGAAAAAAAACTTTCAACTACAATTTTTTGTAGAAAGCTATACGTTTTATTGTTTCACTAAAAAATGTCATATAGGAGCTCAAAACAACTTTGGAAGTTTAGGACCCAAAAACTTGCCAAAAATAGAAAACTACCGAAACAAGAAATTGTACTATAAATTAAGGCACTGAAAGGAAGAAGTGTTGGGGGGCCAAGTTAAATAGGTAGGTGGTCACTAATATCTACCTAGATCAATGAAAAAAGCCAAGCATTTAGTCATGGACCCCACATGGGTCTTCCTAGAAAAGAGGCTCAACAATTAATTTACACCAACAAAGGGAACATGAAGGCCTACATATTTGACACACCCTTCCATGTGAAAATGCTTCCCCTTGGTGGATTTATCTCACTATTCCTTGTGGCTATCTTGAGTCACTGAAAAAATTAGACAGTTTAAAATACTACAAACGAACCAAGAAAGAAAGGTATTTTAAGTTGAAATATACATCACATAATAAACTTGAAATCTCGATAAACACCACAAAATATTTTCATTTCCCTCTCGAGAGGAATACTCCCAATATCCAACCATGGATTACAGATGAGGAATTTCATTCTTTATATAGAGGAGGTAAGGAACTTCCTTTACATTAAAATACAAATTTCCATGGAGTTCCTTAGCCCAACTTTTAGAACTAAATAATTATTGCATAAATATAAAATGAAATGAAATAAAGCGAAGTGGATTTGCCACATGTACAATGAAAAATAATATAATAAAGCCTTATCCTCAAAGGTGGATCATCATCCTCTAAGAAAAAATCTATGCAAGATTCTTGACCCTTTGAAAATGGTACCTAATGCGCCCCAACATCCACTTGAAGAGGACCCACTCAAAATAGCAATAAAAAATTGGAATGGGTAGTTGAAGGGTCAATGGGTCAAAGATATTTTACTACTAGTTGATACACTCACTTGGAAAGAATATATGGTGTCAGCAAGAAATTTCCCTTCATGTTTACTCTTTGTCCTTACCAAGAAACAATTGTTTCGCATAGAGGCCATAATGACTACCGACAAGGCCTACGCATTTATTCATTTTAGTAAATTCCTAGTCCTCTTGCATCAATATGCACCAGAGTAGAGGGTTGTTGTTCTTATTTTGGCATGCATTTGTTTATATGCATCGAACACCATGTGAAGTTGATCTTACCTGTAATTTTTTAAAATCTATAGGGGCTTGTTATCACAAAATCTAGCAGGCTTTGGAGAGGGAAACCTTACTAGACAAGAGCTGGAATAAGTGATAACAATGGGACAATTCCCCACTTTCACCACAACCAAGGTCCCGTACTCTTTACGAAATTTCACCAATGGGAGAAGTCTTGGTAAGGTAATAATCACCTTTAATAAATATTCTAGGGTTTAGGGTGTGTTTTATCTTAAGAGACAATTTCTTGGTTGTGAAAAGGAATCAGTGCTTAAGACATTTTTTTAACAATGTGTCGCAGAAGTAATTATATCAGGTGGTCTTCATTCAATCCCTTTGGAAACTAATTCTTTAAAACTCTTAATAATCTAGTATAATGAAAGACTCTACAATGCCATTAACTACTGATATCTAAATGGAAAAGAAGAACCATAGAAGAAACTCGAAATGATATGTTGTAACATAGAATTTACCACTTTAAATTTTAGAATGAATTTATGGAGAGAGAGAAAACTCAAAATAATATGTGGTAAACACATAATCTATTAATTTTAAGTTCGAGAGAGAAATTGTGAAGGGAGAGGAGTTGGAGTGAAGGAGTGAAAATTAAGGTTATTTAACTCTTACTCACATATGTAATTAAGAGACCGAAAACTACTTTACTTCACTTCATTCCAAGAAGAAGGGACACAAAATGGCACAGGAAAAACGAATCACCATCAACAGTTGTAGGAATTTTGATGCTTCTTTCATTAATTCCTCAAAAAATTAAGTACCAAAGTTTTAGTCTTCCAGAGGTCCAAAAATCGGAACCTTTTTTATTTCTTTCTGTCTTGCTTAAATACATCAAAAACAATTCGTAACTGCTAGAATTTCTTGAACTATTTCGACTACCTAAATTGTTAAAACTACTTATTACATTGCAATTGAGGACATCACTATAGCTTCGATCTTAACAAAAAAAGAAAACAAATTAAAACTTGAAAATTATTCTTTTTGCTGAATCTGATTTGTTTTTGATGCGTCTGCCTGAAGTGTTGGTTTGTCTCCCTGAAAGATCAGACATCCTTGCCCTGCATTTCTTCTGGAGTTCAATATTTGTCTTTCCTACTTGTTTTCATGTCTTTTTTGTTTATGATGTGGTATTCAAACAATTCCTGCAATGACGCCTCTTTGCCCGACTTGACATAGCTGTTGTGTTTCCAACAATGCCACTATATGCTCCTTTTTCCTGACTCTACCTATGCCTCTGTGTTTCAAACAATGTTATCATGTCCCCTTCTTCCCGACTCTGCCTCTTCTTCTCATGCCCACAGCATTCAACCTTCCATTTATTTATAAGGCACCAATGCATATAGTGTTGTTCTGCACAGGGTCGGGCATTACTCGAGTTTACTGCTCGCATTCACGTTTCTTCATAAAACAACACAACTACAAATAATCCTAGAATTTAAATAATTTTGAATTCACCTTTGAATGGCATCACGTCTGCCTTTCCATGACATTTCAGCTTTCCATGCTACTCCATTATAAGCCTCCTCTCACCTCCGATGCGATTTTTCAAAGGAAAGGTCCTTACTTCCGGATTTGAAATCCTTTGCAATTTAACTCTGAAACTACATCGCATCCACCCCTTATCGCATTTTGGCCTTTATAACATATTCCTTAGCACCATTCCTCCTGAGCTTTGTGATTGCGATGTGTGATGTGCGAGAGGGTCCCACGGGTGGACTTTAAATACTTTAGATCGAGCTCTGAACTACATCACATTCGCCCCTTATTGCATTTTGGCCTTCGGCGTTTATAACATATTCCTTAGTGTCATTCCTCCTGAGCTTGCGATGTGCTGTGTGCAATAGGGGTGGGGATGAAGTGAAAATTGGAGGTAGAGACGATCACAAATCACAATCGGAAATTTGAAACCTTGTCGCATTTCGCATTTCTGCATTTATAACTCATTCGTTAGTGCTATTCCTCCTGAGCTTTATGATTTTCAATGTGTGATGTACGAGAGGGTCCCACGACCGAACTTTAAATACTTTATATCGAGCTCTGAACTACATCGCATCTGCCCCTTATTGTATTTCAACCTTCGACGTTTATAACATATTCCTTAGTGCCATTCCTCCTGAGCTTTGCGGTTTGTAATGTGTGATGTGCGAGAGGATCCCACGGCCGGACTTTAAATACTTTAGGCCAAGCTCCGAACTATATCACATCCCCCCCTCGTATCACATTTCACATTTTGGCGGTTCAACCTTGTTCTATTCCTCCTGAGCTTTGCAATTGCGATTTGCGATATGCGAGAAATATTTCCACATGAGATTGCACTTAAGCCTCCAACACTATTCTGCACGTATATTTTCATGACTCGGCCCTGACCTGTGTGCAATGTTCTAAGCACATCAATCGGCCCAATTCTTGAACTTCTCTTCATGCGAATAAGCTCAACTCGACCCGCCTTCACATCTCTGCACATATTGTTAATACATCAACATATAAATCAAAAATTCTTTTTTGGTATACAAAAATTTTACATTTTCTAACATATATTCTTTTTTGGTGTTTTTAGAAATATTTCGAAAGTAAATGAAAATGAGCCACAAAATCCAGCTCCACCTGGGGATAGTGTTTTTTTCCATGTAAGCGCTAAGAATTGCAGGTTAGTGCCTTATCCATTGGGCATGGAGTCAAATATTTCTTGGTGACATATGAGCAATGAGAAATCCGGTATTTACAATGGTGAAATGTTGACTTTCAGTGCTCAAAATAATGCTTCAAATACTGCCCATTCACAGGCAACTGCAGATATTCTCCAGCTAAATCTTCTAGGATGAAAGTATTGTTTGATCTGGCTTCAAAAATTCTATATGAACCATACCAAAGAGGGTCAAACTTACCATGCTTTCCTTTATCCTCCATTCTAGTGTCCCATCTTAATACTAAATCTCCTATTTCGAAGAGGATTTCTTTTTCTTTTCTGTCGAATATGGACTCCATATTTTCCTGATAAGAAATCAAGTTATCTCTAACTTTGTTTATGTTTTCACTTGATTCAATCACTTTGTTCAATCTTCTCACTATAGCATCAGGTTCTTCCAAAGCTTCTTAAAGGAAATCAATCACTAGCTTGGCTAACTAAGTAGGAAATAGTGCCTGAGCTCCATAAACCAATCCATAGGTTGACTTTCCAGTAGACCTCCTGGTGGTTACTTGGACTACCCAAAGAGAAAAATTCAACTTTGAATCCCAGTCCTTCTGATTTTCAGTGATTGTCTTCTTCAAAATCGTAGCCAAGGTCTTGTTTGAAGATTATGCCAACCCATTCCCTTATGGATGATATGTTGTGGAATGTGACAAGATTACATTATATGTTTGGCATAAATTAATGAATCGAGCATAATTAAATACCTGATAATTATCAGTTACAATATTGACTGGAAAACCAAACCTACTGAAGATGTTCTCCTCCAGAAACTTCATCACCACTTGGTAATTTTCATTCTTGGTGGGGATTGCTTCAACCCACTTTGTGAAGTAATAAGTAGTAGTTAGAATCCATTTGAATTGACCACTTGATGGTGGATTGAGCTCTCCAATAAAATACATTACCCACTGCCTGAAGGGATCTTCTATGAATACATGGATAAGAGGTAATGGATCAAGTCTTTTCTTCCCAACAAACAACTAACATTTTTTACAAATTCTGACCAATCTATGTACATCTGCAAATAGAGTGGGCCAATAAAAACCTGACTTGAGGATTTTATGGGTTGTGACCTTCCAACTATAATTTCCTCTACATAGAATTTCATGATATTCCTTGATAACCTCAATGGATTCACCTTCAGTTAAAAAAAACAGCAAAATACCAGCATGATCTTTCCAATGCAACTTCGCTTATACTATGACATATGGCTGAGATTTAAGCTTGAGAGCTCTATATTTGGTTCTATTCAATGAATATGGGCAAGAAAAGAAACACGGGTAATGAACAACATCTTTATACCAATATGAACACAAAAATTTGTATTGAATACCTATTTTGGGCTTATTTTGACCTTCTTCATTGTCAGCTCCATTCACTGGTGCCAAGAGGTTAATTCCCAATGCTTTTTTTTCTTTTTTTCTTTTTTTCTTTTTTTCTTTTTTTCTTTTTTTCTTTTTTTTTTCTGTTAGCAACTTTGCTAAACCATGTCCTTTAACTTTGTGAGTTTAATGTCCAAATCATACTTCTAGATTTTAGATATCCATTTTCCTCTTTTTCCTTCAACATAACTTTGAACCAACATGTCCTTGATAACATAATTAGGTACATAAGCGGTTATTTTGGATTGTAACACATAAGTCCTGAAGGCTCTAAGTGCATTGACCAATGCATACACTTGTTTCTCCAAAATGTTATATTTGAGCTCAGCATCTCTGAGAACTTTGTTGAAGAATGCCACTGGTTGTTCCTTACTATCATAATTTTTCTGAAATAACACAACAACAATAGCATTGGGGGAAGCAAATGAAAATATTTGAAATACCTTTTGATAATCAGGACTTATTAAAATAGGAGCTTCCTAGAGTGCTTCTTTTGTTCTGGAAAAATCTTCTCTATATTCTTTATCCCACCTTACTTCTACATTTTTCTTCAACATGTTAGTTATATTTCTCACAATCTTAGCATAATTTGGTACAAATATTCTCAGAAAGTTTATTTTTCCCAAAAATCTCTGAATATCTTTCTTACTTCTGGGTAAAGGAGTGGTCTAAATTTCCTCCAACATTGTCGAATCAACCTTTACCCCTTGTTTTGAAACTATGTGACCCAATAATTTACCTTCCTCCAAGGAAAGCAAATATTTTTTTGGATTTAGTGATAGACCATACTTTTTGCACTTTTCGAAATTTCTTTGCAAATGTTCCAGGTGTTCATCATCCGATCCTGAAAAAATAGTTACATCATCCAAATATATATCCACATACTTGTCTCGAACAAACGTTATGTCCATGGCCCTCTGAAAATTTTCACCTGCATTCATAAGGCCAAATTCCATCCTTGCATACATTAAGGTGCCCCAGGGGGTTGCGAAAGTTGTCTTTTTCTGATCTTCTTGATCCACTGCCACTTGATTATATCTAGAGAATCCATCAACCATAGACATCATGTAAGCTCTTGTCACCTTCTGTAAGACATAATCCATTTTAGGTAAAGGATAATTATCCTTTAGAGATGTTCTGTTAAAATTCCTGAATTCCACACACAATCTTATCTCTCCATTTTTCTTCCTCACGGGAACCAGATTAGAAACCCAATCCGAATATCTGAGAGGGACTATGATTTTTGCTTGTAGCAATTTCTTCACTTCTTTTTCAATTGGAGCCAATAGTAATGGATTAATCTGTCTGAAATTTTATCTGTGTGGTTTTATTCCTTCTTTCAATGGGATCTTATGTTGTATTATTTTTTAATCATACATTTTCAAGTTTTCATATGATCAAGCAAAAACATCCATATACTTTTTAAAGAGATCAATATATCTTTCTCTATAATTTATGGGAACGCCTTTGAATAATTTCACCATTTTTGGCTCCTGCTGAGTTTCCAAATTACAATCTTCCATCTCTTCCTCTTGATGTATTTTCTTTGAGTTAACAAAAATATCATTTGAATCAAACGATCTCTCAAGAGGAACCAAACCTTTAGGGAGTACATTTTCTTTCAAATGAATAATATTCTGATCACCTATTGAATTTTTGAAATGTATTACCTCTATTTTTTTTCTCTGTTTGTTCTTCTTCTTGATCTATCTCAGCATATTCAAAGTTTCCAATCATTTTCAAGAAATTATTTATCTACTCATCGACTTCAAACACCTGCCAATGTTTCACATTATCGGTAATAGAGGGTCTATGTCTAATTTCAATCTCATACCTTAACCTTGGATTCATAGGTGGCTTGAAGGTGCTAGATGCAACTGCTAAATAATTTTCTAATCTATTCTCCTCCCTCAGAATAAACTGAATATTGAAGGCTTCAAAATAGTTCTCTATCAGATCCCAAAATTCATTCCTATATGATCTTAATCTCGGATGCTTGGTTTGAAAATGATTTTTAATCTGTCTTATTATCAATTTAGAGTCACCAAAAATTTAAATACACTGAACACCCATCTATTTAGAAACTTCAAGGCTAATGATCAAGGCCTCATACTCAGTTAAATTGTTTTTTGAATCAAACTCTAACTTGAAAGAAAAAGGCATCAGGTTACCTTCTGGCGATATCAGCAAGAATCTAGCTCCCACACCTTCCTTGGAGTAGGCACCATCAAAGTAGCATTTCCAAAACTTCTTTGAGTGCAGCTCATTATTTACAACTGCTGAAGAGAATTGCTTCCCTGTGTCTTCAGCAAATTCTGTATCTTCATGCAACATGAGACATGAAATATATTCTGTTTCTAGACTATAAATAGGGGAATTTCCTGCATCTTTCTTAGTAGTGGTCTTCACGAACCTTGTTTCCCTGTACAATCTCTTGTCTTCCCCATTAAAATCAGGAATGATAGCATAAGTGAAATATAATTTTAGAACACCTCCCAACTTTTCTCCCTAAGATCTTGACAGGAGCATTCCAAACCTGGCTGGAATGTCAACAACAACTACATCCATGACTATACTCTTTGCTGGAATTTGTGCCAAAGAAACTAATACATATTTAATTATCCCAACACATTTCACCCTTTTGGAATCAAATGAATACAGATCCCTGTAAGTTTTGGTAATCTGCAAGTTTAGTTCCTTCATAACAGACAATGGCATGAGATTATGGGATGCACCTGAGTCCAACATACAATTATGGAGAGTAAAATCATGAAGCAACAGAGAAATATAGAATGGTGGAATAGAGGGGTCTACTTCCTCTACATGAGGACCAAAGGTAACCACTAGATTTTATTCTTGTAAGTTCACAATGTCACTTATATCTTCAATCTGTGTGAGATAATTCTGAAATTTCTTTCTTATAGACTGGTATTTTAGCTAACTCTAGAAGAGGTACCTGAATTTTCACCTTCTCCGACTCTTTTGTCAAAGTGAAAGCATGAGTTTGTTTAACATTATTTTCAGGTTCTTCTTCACTCTTTCTAGAATTTTCCGCTTGTTCGAGTACAGGAACAACTCTCTCCAAAATATTAGTATCAACTGATTTTCTCTAGGAAAGTTCACCCTACTGCACATCTGTTCTATTAACTGAATTTACAGGTTGCTTCCCATTACTGACTTGTTTTATAGGGTCCTTTTGTTGTGGAATCTCCATTGCAGGAGGAATAGAATCTTGTTGTTCACCTTCATTATCCTGCACTCTAGACCTCTTTCTAGACCTTAAATCATACTTTTCATGTAACTTAGCTTGCATGAAATATGTGAATTACCTACAGTGTTCATCCATTTCATCTTGATCAAAAGATACTTCAGCTTTAGCATATTCTCCCTCACAATATTTTTCTTCATCCTCTTCTATTGTGTACATAGAAAATATCTAATCTTCAACTTCCTTTCGGTCATCCTCTGCTGAGTCTCCAGGTGCTACTTCTATATACAATGGTGCTTGAACCTGGTCTTTATCTTTTCTTTCCCTCTGAAAAATTTGCAGGGGTTGTCTTCTGAATTGAGGGTTAAATCCTCCTCGGTTTTGTTGTACTTGTATTTGGGAGTTTTTTCTTTCCAATTCCATATTAACTACCTTATTTGACAAAAAAAATCACCTTTTTCATATCTTCAATTATTTGATCTTGTGATGATTCTTCTTTTTCTTTCCCCTTCTCTTGGACTGGTTGTTTCCCTTTCACCTTCCTCGCTATCATCATATTAGCTTCAATTTATAAAGCATATGCCTGTACCTGCTCTAGAGTAGGGGATCTCCTTTCTCTAAGTGTGAAACTAAAATCAGCTTCAAAATCCCCAACAAAAAATACCTTCGCTCCAACAAAAGGGGGCTTCATTTCTACAAGCAAAATTTTATACAATTTATTGAACCTTTTGATAAAATTTGATATATTCTCATCTAGATTTCTTTTGATTGCATTGAATTTTATTAGTGAATATCCATGATCCATTTTTTCACCCCATCTCTGAGTGAATTGATTTTCTAGTTCTTCCCGTGTATTAATAGAATCATTTGGAAATCCCTTAAACCACTTTGTAGCCTCTCCATCCAGAGACTAAACAAAAAGCCTCATTACAACATCAAGATGTTCTACATTCAAATTTTCAGCAAAATTACAAAACACAAGCAAGTGTTTTCTGCAGTTATTTCATCTTCTCCAGTAAAACATGGGAGTAATTTAAGATACTCTTTAGGCATTGCATTCATTAGTTGTGGAAGGTTAAGTGGAGCATATCTGTTCAACAAAAAGGCCAGTGCTGCCATGTTTTCACCTTGATTGACTATTCCTTGGTTAGATGCAGTCGATGAATCTATTGTGAAAATGAATGCAGGTGGAGGTAAAATTGATATGGGACTAGGTTGAGGGACAATGGCAGAGGGACAAGTAACTGGATTTTGTTGAGCTTGAGTAAAAGTAAGAGAAACATACTCAAAGGAGTGTTCTTCCAACTTATGTTCTCGAAAATAAATTGGTGTGAAGGGTGAATCTTGTTCCAAGAAAGGAAGGACTTTAGAGATATCTTCAAACAAAGGATTACTAGAACTACTGTTAGGAGCAGACAGTGTAGGACTAGGTGTTGAGGGGGTTTTTGGTTTCCGAACCCTTTTAGAAACTAATATTTTAGGGTCTGAAAAAACAGGGACTTTTTGCTATGAGTTATCTGACCTCGTGTGATGCCTTTTGTGAGCCAAAATTATGAGAATAACAAACACAACCAAATGTTTCCTCCTCACTAACAACTAGAGGAAATAATTTGAAAAAGCCAGGGAAAATAAAATGCATCTCTTCATCCCCGGCAACAATGCCAGAAAATGTTGTATCTTAAGAGACAATTCCTTGGTTGTGAAAAGGAATCAGTGCTTAGGACATTTTTTTAACAATGTGTCACAGAAGTAATTATATCAGGTGGTCTTCATTCAATCCCTTTGGAAACTAATTCTTTAAAACTCTTAATAATCCAGTATAAAGAAAGACTCTACAATGCCATTTACTGCTGATATCTGAATGAAAAAGAAGAACCATAGAAGAAACTCAAAATGATATGTTGTAACACAAAATCTACCACTTTAAATTTCAGAATGAATTTATGGAGAGAGAGGAAACTAAAAATAATATGTTGTAAACACAAAATATATCACTTTTAAGTTCCATAGAGAATTTGTGAAGGGAGAGGAGTTAGAGTGAAGGAGCGCAAATTAATTTTATTTAACTCTTACTCACATATGTAATTAAGAGACCAGCAACTACTTTACTTTACTTCATTCCAAGAAGGAGGGACACAAAATGGCACAGGAAAAATGAATCACCATCAACAGTTGTAGGAAACTTGATGCTTCTTTCATTAATTCCTCAAAAAGTAAGTACCAAATTTTTAGTCTTCCAGAGGTCCAAAACTCGGAACCTTTGTTCTGTCTTTCTGTCTTGCTGAAATACATCAAAAAAAATTTCGTAACTGCTATAATTTCTTGAACTACTTCAAATACCTAAACTGTTAAAACTACTTATTACATTGAAATTGAGGACATCACTATAGCTTCAATCTTAACAAACAAAGAAGACAAATTAAAACTTGAAATATTATTCTTTTTTCTTAATCTGATTTGTTGTTGATGCGTCTCCCTGAAGTGTTGATGTGTCTCCCTGATAGATCGGACATCCTTTCCCTGCATTTCTTTTGGAGTTCAATATTTGTCTTTTCTGCTTGTTGTCATGTCTTTTCTATTTCTGATGTGGTATTCGAACAATTCTGCAATGATGCCTCTTTACCCGACTTGACCCAGTTGTTGCGTTTCCAACAATGCCACTATATGCTCCTATTACCTGACTCTACCTATGCCTCTGCATTTCAAAAAATGTTATCATGTCCCCTTTTTCCCGACTCTGCCTCTTCTGCTCATGCCCGTAGCATTCAACCTTCCATATATTTACAAGGAGCCACTGCATACAACGTTTTTCTGCACGGGGTCAGGCGTTACCTGAGTCTACTGCCCGTGTTCACATTTCTTCATAAAACAATGCAACTACAAATATTCCTGGACTTTAAATAAATTCGAATTAACATTTGAATGGGATTGTGTCCGCCTTTCCATCGCATTTCAGCTTTTCATGATGCTCCATTATAAGCCTCCTCTTACCTTCGATGCAATTTTTTAGAGGAAAGGTCCTAACTTCTGGATTTGAAATCCTTTGCAATTTAACTCTGAAACTACATCGAATCTGCCCCTTATCGCATTTTTTCCTTTATAACATATTCCTTAGCACCATTCCTCATGAGCTTTGCGATTGTGATGTGCGATGTGTGAGAGAGTCCCACAGCTAGACGTTAAATACTTTAGATCGAACTCCAAACTACATTGCATCCGCCCCTTATCACATTTTAGCCTTCGGCGTTTATAACATATTCCTTAGCGCCATTCCTCCTGAGCTTGCGATCAGTGATGTGCAATACGGGTGGGGATGGTGTGGCAAGTGGAGGTGGAGCCGATCGCAAATTGCAATCGGAAATTTGAAACCTTATCGCATTTTTCATTTCGGAATTTATACTCATTCCTTAGTGCCATTCCCCCTGAGCTTTGAGATTTCGATGTGCGATGTGCGAGAGGGTCCCACAGCTAGCCTTTAAATACTTTAGATCGAGCTCCAAACTACATCGTGGATAATTGTGGATGAAGGTACTCCCATTCATAGTATTAAAAACCAGAATCAATGACTAGATCGATGGACCTAATGAATCGGGTTTCTGACCAGAACTGGTCTAACCAGTAATGTTCAAATCTCAGTGAACTGGTTTTTAAAAAAATACATTAAATAATTATTTTTTAGTAAAAATAAAACTATTTTTAAGATTTGCAACCATGATTCCAAACAAATAGAGACAAAATACGCAACGTTTTCCCATTCATATACCATTTAAAGGTGAATATATAAAAATGGCACCAAGTGTAATACATATCATCGAAAAATACATAATCAATGAGGCTCCAAATAGCCTATAAAGTACAAACACAATGCTACAAGATATGAGGCCAATGGCCTGGTACAAGACTACAAGTCTAACGTCTAGGCTCTACAGTGTACAGATGATCAATCATCAAATTCATCACCACTACCAAACATAGGATCATCATCGGGAGCTGCATAGACATCATCTGGATCAGAGTCTGAGGATGCCTCAGCCTCGGCCTCATTTTAAACCTCAATACCACTGCCACTAATAACAATATAAGTGCATCTAATGGAAGCACGAGTTACTCGAGTTGCATGACTAGTGCCTTCGATTGGTTGTTTGCCTTTCCTTGATGCAACTACCAAGCCTGGGTCTGATGGCACCACCAAATCTACTTCATCCTCCGCCAATGCTGCCTCAATATCAATATCAACCTCAAACACTAGATCTTCAACTCCTCCACCCATTCTAATGTTGGATCAATATCATCCAACACAATGAGATCTAGATCAAATGTTTTGTTCATAAAAATTTTTATGCCTTAAGAAAAGTTTGTATTGCATGAACACAAGATCATTTAACTGTTTTTGTTCCAAATGCTTTCTCTTATTTTTGTGTATGCACTCAAAAATAGACCAATTGTTCTCACAACCACAAGCATTGCAAGTTTGGTCGATGACTCTAATTGCAAACTTTTTCAATTGAGGACATTGGCCGCCAAATGAATCCCACCAATGTGCTGCCAATAAAAATACATTAATTAGTAACATAGTTCATTTAGTTACTTATTTACAAATAATTTAACTTGAAGAGAAAAACAAATTGGAATTGCTTACCTGGTTGATCCACATCCCTTGCCATTTTTGCCAATTTTTTTTCCAAAGGAATCAGCTGCCATACTGAAAAGAGTAAGTTGTTAATGTAATTCCAACTGGTCTGCATGGATATGAACCATGCACTCCAAGAAATCAATCAATCCAGCTCTGACCTCCCCATCCTTCATATCTCGTAGCTAAGCTTTATAATGATACTTTGGGTTCAAAAAATACCCAGCTCCATGTATAGGACAATGCAGTTGATTGTTCCATATGTTATCAATGATATCCCATATACGGCCATATTTAGCTAACCTGTCCTTATAAATTGCCCGTATCTACTCCTTTTCCTGATCCATAGCCTCATAAATGTGTCCCATTTCCAACTTTTCCCCATCCACCATCCTTAGTACCTTAACGAGGGGCTCAATAATTTTTTACAATCTCTACAGACCTTTTCCATAAATAATTGTCAGACTTTCTTTTTGGTGTCTTTTCCATCTTGTCTACAAGCCCACTGAGATTCATTCCAATAATCAGAAGAAAACATTTTCTGCAGGTTTTTATGTTGATAATTAAGACATTGCAACATGAGGAAGTGAGTTGCAAATAAAGTAATTGAAGGCCTAACAAGCTCTTTGCCCCCAATGTTTTTCCTCATTAGGCTCGATACCCATGAGTGGTTGTAAATGTATTTTGTAATTCATTTTCCATGCTTTACAATATTTTTTACCCACTCCACTTTTCCTATGTCCTCAAGCATGATTTCTATGCAATGTGCATCACATGGAGTCCAAAATATGGTCCTATATTTGGACTCAAGCATATTTCCAAAAAGAACATAGTTTGAGGCATTATCTATGATGACCTGTACAACATTCTGATCCCCCACTTCTTGAATAATCTCATCCAAAAGCTCAAATAGAAGGGTTGAATCCTTCACCTTATCGGATGCATCAACTGATCTAAAAAACATTGTTTCTTGAGGGAAAGAAACAATGAAATTAATGATAGTGAAGTTATTTCCATCATTCCATCCATCTGACATGATGGAACAACCCGTTTTGAGCCATAACTCTCTATACTCAGCCAAATACTCATCAATGGAAGAAATATATTTTTGCAAAAGAGATCCCCGCAAGTCATGCACACTAGGTCCTTTGAAGCCCTTTCCTGCAGCTATAACAGAGTCCCACATAGATTGGTAATAAGGTGAGCGAGCAACATTAAATGGGATATTTGCATCATACCACCATCTAGCAATGTACTGATAAGAATTTTCTTTGCATTTTTTTTCCAATGTTGATCCAAAGTGGGTTGACGACTTGGCTGGGAGGAAATGGTTGTGGGATTAACAGTGGATGAGAAATAACTTTGGATGTTTGGTCTCTTTGTTGGTTTTGATTTTTGGCCAAGAGGAGGAACATATTGAAAGGGGTCATTGGTGGAAGGGATAGAAGTGGATTCTTGAATCTCATAGTCATCATACCCACTCTCTTTCATGGCTTCTCTTAATTCCCTCTTCCTTGCAATTTCATCCTAGATGGCCTTCTCCCTAGCCTTAGTCTCCTAAACTTTTCAAACTTGGAAATATATCCTGCCCTAACATAACCTAACACTTCTTTTGGTGCATCACATGGCTTTACTTGGCCTCTTATCCCAGCCAAGTGTTGTTTCAATATGAGAATACCCCCACCTCCAATAGGTTTTTCCCAAAATTTGCATATCGTTTTTCCATCAACCACATCACGATGGGCCCATGCACTATCCTTGACTTTTCGAGCCATCTTGACATGAAATAATTAAAATTTTCAAATAAATTTTCCATTTAAAAAAAATTGCAGCTAAGATAAATGGAAAACCAAGGCTAAATTTAGGGAAAAAAATGCACATTATAACCTAAGCAATGAGGGATTTTTCAAGTGAAAATCCTTACCTGGAAATGTAAACAAGCTTCTTTAGCCTCCTCTTGAAGATGCCAACTCTAGTGACAGTTGAAAACTATCTCCAAAATAGCTCCAACTCCAACTCCAAGCCTCCAAGATCATTGCTCCAGCAAAAACTCAACACTCTCCAATATCTCAATCAAACTCACAAAATCTCCAAATGAGATGTGTGAGACAAATGAGAGGCTACCCTTGCTTATAAAGGATTGGGGAGGGTGTTTTTGGAGGTAAAAAACCCTAAACCGTTGAAAATAATGTGCGTGGGTCCCAGCTGCGGCCTAGCAGCTAACCAGCCGGTTTATACCTTAACTAGCTAGTTTTTTCCTTAACCGATGGGTTAGCATCATTCAAACCGGAAATTTGGGCGAAGAGGGGCATTAAACCCGATTTTTTGGTAGGTTTAGCCTGGCTAGCCTTCATACCAACCAGTTTCACCGGTTTGACCGGTTACCGATTCAAACCAACCGGTTTTGAATACTGTGCTCCCAAGATCAAGGAAATAATGAGAAAGTGATTCTTATGACATCTTTCATCAAGTAATAATCTCATGCAACCCTTAAAGAAGTCCCCAAGTTGAGGAAACACTAGCTAGGGTTTCCCTCTTAGGACAAAGCCTAGGGCAAGAGATTTTATGGACAAAATCCAAGTGGATGCCCACCAAACTTTAGGATCAAGTAGTAAAGACCCTACGCTTGATGTTTAGGCTTTTGGAATTCCACTAAATATCCTTCTATGCAATTCACTCTAAGCCCTAGATAGTCGTTCTACATTAAGAGGACCAAAATTTAGCGGGCAAAATTTATAGAGAAGAATTGAGTTTGACCAAAAAATACTTGGACTAGTGCCTTGTCCTTTGGGCGAATTGAGTCTTAGGATGTTCAAGATGAGCTAAGACGTCCTTAAGGAGGCCTAGAATCAATTCCCATTGGTATCAATTCTAAACATTTACCCAACTCAAGAGATAATGGAGTTTCATGGAGTGTTTAAGATTTTCCTCCACTAGGAACATACATTACATGCCATTCATTGAATAACATATGCAATACTCAACTAAAAAGTTTTCCAAAATTAATTTTCAACAATTAAGACACAATTTAGCATATACTAGAAGAAAAAATTCCATACATTAAAGAAATTCAAGAGAAAACTTTCATCAACATAAGGAACTTACAAGATGACATGCAATATATCCATCCAATATCCAAGAAATAATTCCAAAGAATAAATGAAAAATAGCTTCCATACATCGAAATGCATCCACAAGATCTCCAATAGCCAAAGAAACAAGTGTGAATTTATCTCAAGAAGACTAATCTAAAGTGTGATGATGATGAGAGACTCAAATGAGGTCTCTTTTATTTATACATGTTCTATCAAGCCTAATTTTAGCTTAGAATCCCCTCTTAGTTTTAAAATGGAGGGAAAAACTAATTATGGTTACAAGCCAACCACATAGCCAATATAAAATCATATATATAAAGCCACAAGAGGTCTGAAATGTTGGTTTCATCCTTGCGTAGGCCACTTGGAGGAATGCTTTGAGCTCTCTTGGTTGCAAAACTGAAGGAAGAGAGCACCAAAAATTGTCCTCTAGGGGTTGGCCCCTAGATATCCATGTAACTCATCATGTGGGCCCCAATTTTATGTTTGGGGCACAAAATGGGTCTCATGGGTCTCATAGTGATCGAATAGCCTAAATCTTCTCCATCATTGAGGGCTCAAATAATGGTGCTAGCCCTCCCACCTCTCAAAGGGTGAGACAAACCTCATATGGGCCTTATATCAGTTGCCAAAGCATGTAATCATTGCTAAGCTGGCTAGGGAAACTAGTCAAAGTGCATCATCTCATGAATAATGTGGGGAAAAACGCAGACTTTTGTGGTGATGAAGGTTCCCATGGAGTGGAATGATGCTCTGTAAATGATAGGATTTCTATGGATCCAAACACTTCACCTGTAGAGTGTCACATGCTCCTCTAGTGGATTTAGGCCCCAATAAAGTTGCCCACCCCATGATGAAACCACTGGAAAATCACACATAATGTCCATTTTTTCTTCTTCACCGTCATTAGTACATCTAACCGAACCAAGCTTGTTAATCAAGGGAAAATTGAGACTTCATATGGGGCTTCCCTTCCAAATTTTAGGTTTTGATCTCATAATAGTGTTACCTCCCTAGGTAGAAGTCTTTAATAAATGATCATATTAGGTATTCCCAACCCCTAAAGGGAAATACATGTCCCTAGTACATCCTTCAATTAATAGGTGGCATGTGAATGATGATGAAATGGATGGGGACACAGGAGCCTCAAGTCTAAATGTCATGGGTAATAGGATAGCAATGGTGAGGGATGTCCACATATTGGGCATATAGACGTGAGGAGGGAGAAATCATGGATACATGAGTTTATCCAACCTTTGTTTCTCCACCCCTCTTTATTTTCCTATTGTTTTTTCTTCGTTTTTCTTTGTATTACTACTTGAAACTCCAGGTAATGAGAGTATGATGTAAATGATGTAAATAAATTATTACCCCCTTAAGTTCAAGCAGTTCATCACCCACCAGGGGTTGGGAAGTGCATGGTTTGCTCTAATTATGTAAGGAGCACTCATGGGCCCTAGAAACTAGGGTGATGGCCATAACGATAATGGGTAGAGCTCATGCTTGGCTTTTTCCCACATGCTATATTAAATATCACAACCATCTTCTGCATTTTATGATTTTATTTTCTTTTGTTTCTTGCTTGTGGGCATGATATGATTTTAACTTTATTTTAGCTGCATCGACCTCCAAGGAAATGTTTTCAGGCCTGACCCAAACTTGTGGACAAGGGAAGGAGGAGTGGCAACGCCTTGTGGACCCCAAGAAGGACAATGATGAAATAGGGTTTATAATGTGAGGAGGGGAGTGAAAAATATGGAACGGGAAAATGAGACCACGCTACCAAATCAAGGTTTCCCAAGTAATGCCCTTCCTAAATCCATAGGCCAATAGCGGAGGTCCCATGGGACTAGGATTGAGGATTAACCCCCCATTTAAGGTGAGGGAACAAAAATACGGTAAAAGCCCTTCCTATTTCCAAGTCACCCAATAATCCATGCCAAAATGTCCAAATGACAAACAAGCATAAGCACCCAATTTCACAATGAAAAACATACCTTAAGGGTTATATTTCCCACCTTCTAAGATAGATGAGCAAGGAAACACACAACTGATGCAGGGAGCGAAGATAAAGTGGCACATCACATCGCCTACGAGGTGGCTATCAGAGATTGTTGGCTACCAGTTGGAAGAATATGAATAGGAGAAAAAATCTCCTAGGGGTACCCACTTTTGGTGGGAAACAGGGCCAACGATTTTAGTTGTCACAATGGGAACAGGACCGACTGTTAAATATTCTAATTTCTTGTAATATTCCAAATTAGAAGTCAGCTAACTATAATATTATTTTTTATTTATTTTGGAATTTCCTAATGTCGGGCGAAAATAAAGTGGGTAGGGGACCCACAACTAATAATTAAGCCAATTAAGTCTTTTCCTAAATTCCCTAAGGGAAAATTGTGGCTCTAGTGGTGGGGTCGAATTGGGCTTAGGTGGCAGCATATAAGAGGCACGAAAATGACAGCATGGGATTGGCTAGAGGAAAGCAGCACGTGATTGGCCAAGGAGAGGCAGCACAGGCCAAGGTGGGACCCAAGGCATACGTTGGCCATCAAAGGATAAAAGGAATAATGGAAGGCTCATTTTGGAATTCATTCATTCAACTATTTTCTTCTTGCATTTTGACAGAACACGCTTGAGCCGGAGAGCCAAGTCTGTAATGATGTTTAGCACACGAGATCTTCAAACAGAGATCTCAACCTCTACCTCGAGGGACTTTGAGTTCCTGCTTAGGAGAGGAGTTCCACACCTTATGAGGATAACTTCCATCAGCAACAATAGGAGGAAGTGTAGCTAGTTCTGGGCTACGTAGAGGAGGATACTGCATAGGGGAGGACAGAGTGCATAGAGGATTTGGTTGTTCCAGGAGCTAAGAAGAGAGGGAGTTGCAGCTAAGATTTGGTGGAGAGGCTTGGAGCTCCCTAATAGGAATTTTTGTGGCATTTTGGAGACTTTCAGCAATAGGATTTACATGAGGATCGATTTACCTAGCAATGTAGTGAGCCAAGCCCAAGAGGGCCAATTTTCGGGGTCAAGCTTTGGGCGAATCCTTTACGGGTTTTTCTAGGTTTATTGAGGAGAATCCAAGATTAATTTGGCAGAATTTTTTGGGCATATTTGAGGTGTCAAACAGAGGTCCTAGCTCAGGAGTAGCTAGAGGAGCTAGGGGAAATTGGGTCAAAATTCCGGGGTCAACATTTGGCCAATTCCTTCATGGGTTTTTGTGGGTTTCTTGAGTGGAGTCCAGGGTTAAAGTCCCTAAATTTTCTGAGTAGTGTGGTAGGCCCTAACGACATTTCTTTGGGAGAAGAAACAACATTTCTAGAAAATTGCGGCGTAGAGCTATAGCCATACAATGTACCATCAGTGGGGGATCTCAGCATTGATTTAGAGGGCTTCTCTAGCTTGCCTTGAGCAAGCGCAAGTGCCTTCATTTCAACACCTCCATTGTACTCATTTCTAAAAAATTAATAAAATGGCTCAATAATATTTTATGGCTTCATTGGTGTTTTGATATTAGTTTTTGTTTTGTTATCTTCTTAATATCTTTTAGCCTGTTATTTCTATTATTTTCCCATTTGGGATATTATAGTGGTATCTGAGCTTCATTCTTGGCTCAGTTGTGGGGATCTTTTCCTATGAACAAGGAGGGTAGGTAGTAGAGGTGGGAAATATGGGGGAGTCAAGGAGAAAAGGGGAGTCAACATTTGGTAGCATCTTAAAGGCCCTAAATGATTTAGCCAAAGAACATAAGGGAATGTTGGAAGGACTCAAGCAACAAAATATGGATAGGAGCATCCATCATGAGTTCCTAATTGGGGATACTTTAGGGGTCTCACAACAGTGTGACCACCCTTTACCAACAAGCCCTCAGTAGGCCAACTAGGATCACGATGCCTACATTATTACCTCTAGTACCAACTGAGAAAGGTAGGTTGCATGATCATATACCCATGGGAGATTATTTCTGAGAATGGAAGTCTATGGGGGGGGACTTCAGAGTGGATTTTTCCTTCAGAGATTACTACCAGCTCAGGCATGATGAAGAAGGAAGGAACAGTGGGGGGTCTAGCACACAAGAGTTAAAATTTGTAGCGTACCATTGGAAGGACACCTTTTCCCACGTATGATGGATCCACTGACTGCGCGACTTGGGATCGGGTGGAAAAGTTGGATACCTCTTTCTAGCTTGACTGAATAACAGAGGGGGAAGCCATAAAATGGTTACCTTGCACTTGGAGGATGAGGGCACACAGGATTGTGGGGAGCTCATAGATACACCTAGTGTGACGCAGGACTCTCCCTTGTTGGAGACTTCCTTGATCGTGTCGGTTGACATCTTAGTGGAGAGAGTAGAGCCTACCCCAGTAGAGCCATCCATCGAGATGATGACCAGAGTCGTGTTCGATTTTTTGGGTGACAACCGCACGCCGCAGATGGGTGAGGTGCAAAGAGATGTATCCACCTTTGATAAGGCATTAAGAGATAGAGAGGTAGAGCATGAGGACATTCCTTCTATATGTCAGGATTGTTATAGGTCAATTTGGGCACCATTCCCAATGACCTGATTAACTGGACATCATCCCCAGGACCGATGAATAGGGTCTATCATCCCTTATAATTTTAGTTGCTACATGCGCTAAGACAAAGAACACGACAAATCATCCATGACTTCCATCTGCAAGGTTTCCAAGATTTGAAGAACATGATAAATCACCTATGAGCTCACCAATGCAGTCTCTAAAGGGGCTAAGTGCGTTGCATATGCAGGTACCTCCATTCAAAGGTGCTCTGCAAAGCACTTCCCGACACTCAAGGGTGTGTTGGTCATTTGGGAGAGAAATTCTCATTGTTCTAGAATCTCCACTTGGCTAATGTCTTCTAGAAAGTCATTTATTATAAAACTACCTTCAACTCCTCTGTAAATTGAGCACAGATCCTAGTGCTTGGTAAGGAAGAATTTGAGTAGAGAAATGTTGGTGGAATTTCAATTGAGGAGTTTATTTGTGTAACATGATGTTGGAGAGATGTGCATTGTGATGAGGCTGGGATGATGTTGGATATGGTGACATCAAATCAATCATTGGGTTGTAACCTCCTCTTCTATCCATTAATAAATATTGTTGCTTACTTTCCCACATATGTATCTTTATAAGCTTCTGTCTTTCATATTATGAATTCTTATATGATGTATATGGTTCATGTTTCATTGATTTAACTGAATAACTTGAATAGACATCTATATATTGTTATCTCTTTGTTGTTTAGTTTTCATTCTTGCAGGAAATATTTTGGCGATCTAGCTTGGATTTGAAGCTACATCAAGAGCGATAGAAGGAGAATTGGAAGCACTTGGACTCCAAGTAAGTTTCTTGATCTGTTTTGTGTGTCTATTTACCGTTAGGAAAAGTAGTTGCAAAGTCTTTAACTTCTTGTTCTGAATGAGCACCACATCTAGGGAGGAATGTTTTATCTGTAATCCATAATTCTGCATAACAAATTGGCGACTCGGCAGGGGAGTTTACCCTTTATCCTTGGTGTGTTTGCCTCTATTTATCCACCCAGTAGCATTCACTCTAAAATATTAGCCTTTTTGAAATCAAAATTTGCATTAGAAGTGTGTTTTACAGTTGATTTTTTTGTTCTCTATTGCAGCTAACGCACTGTTGAACAGGACATAGTGCTTTGCATAGCACTGTCTCCCACATAGGGGTGTGTTGCAATGCATTGTCTCCCCTTATAGACTACGTTTCCCCCTAGAATCAACCAAATTCCATTGAGTTTTTCATTGCATTTTCTTTCAGTTTGATTGTTTGTTGTGTCTTAAAGAGCCTGATGCCTCATTTTGACCAGTAACTTTATCTACCTCTTCCTCCTTTGAAAGAAAATTTTGTTTAATGTTTATTTAAAGTGTTTTTTATTTATCATTGATGAATTAATTTCAAAGTATTTTCATTGTTGCATTAGATCCATTTTATTTTGAAAAAGGAAATTGTCATTAAATTCTTTGTTTCCTGTAGTAGAAATTGTAGTTCTATTCTTCATTTTTCCTATTAAACAAAAATTGTTGTTCAAATTCCTCATTTCTCAAAGTAAAAGGCATTTTTTTTTATTGATTTGATGCACTTAGTTTCATTTTTTGCATTCACATTAAAGGGACTGGAAAGAAAAACCTGCATTTGCATGTAGTGGATTGTGTGTTTTGCATAGGAACAATTAGGAAAGTTGCATTTTAGTTTGTGCTCTTTGATTGTTTTCTCTCAAAGTGATTGCTCTTTCCCTCTAGTAGCTAGGATTTTCATTGAAAAACTAAAAGTGAAATATTTCTTATCATTTTAGTTTGCATTTTAGGAATTTCCAATGCATCATCAAGATCAACTTAAAATTTATCTCAATTTACCGAAGCATTGGAACCATAACGATAACATTTAGAAGGTCTAGGCTAGAGATGTGTTCCGGCATCGTAAAACATAGTACCTATCGTTAATTGTCTGCGATACATTCCAAGTGTGATACCTCACTCCACGTACATAAGTATATCGTAGTTCGTCCACGCACTTTCGGGTATATCGGGCGGTGTTATAGTACGAAAGTATAAAGGGGTGCTATCCTTGTGCAGTTTCGCATTAGACAATGCTAATACAGACTTGGGCCTCCACGTACCTTCGGGTATATTTGGGAGGATAAATTTAGGTTGCTATCCATCCATAGTGAACCGAGCCAACCGCCTTGTAAATTGTGATACACCAAACACAACATTCGGGAAAATTGCCTACCCATACTTCTTGGTTCGCTAGGAGGTATTCTACAGTTCACAGTGTCTTGGTAAACCTTTTGCCTTGCAATACCCTTTTATTTTGTTTATTTGTTTTTGGTTAAAATAAATCAGTCATTGTGGAAGAGCAAAATCATTTTCCCCGTTGTTCACGTAGATTAGCATTGAAACCACCTTTACCACCAGAAGTTACTTCTAGACGACGAAGGTGACATCACTCTACCAAAACTAGTAGTATCAATACCTTTGGTGAAGCATCATCTTCCCATATACCAGAGTTGGCACAAGTTGTTTCTACACATCCTGGTTTGTCTACTGTTGTCGAGACGGAGTCCTCATAGTTACCTGTGGTCATGATCCATAAAATCAGTGAGACCATACCTCCTAAACTCAACGTTGTTCAACCAAAAGTTGATCCAGATCCTATCCCTTCTTTGCCAGAAAATCTGAATCTCGAAGTCAGACAACCAAAAGTTGTTCATCCATTAGTCATCCCACAATTTTATGTAGCCATTGAGTCTCCCATATCACACAGTCAACCTCCTGGAATGTACTTTGGGCCTGATGGCAAAATACTTCCACCTAGTTTGATTTCGATTGAAGAAATCCCACAGGACAAGACATCTTTAACTCCAACCCATTTTGGGGAGGATCTTTACCTGTATGAGTCTTTTCCTCAATCACCACCCTCGGCTTTTGTTGATCATGTTCCTATTCATATTCCCATCAATTCAAAAGGGTATACATTTGGTCAAGTAACAATGCCTAAACCAACATCTTCGGTTGGGCCATCTGTTCCAATTACGTCATTACTTGCCCTCGCTACCCCATCGAAGTTTACAACTTCACCAGAATCATATTTTCATGGTGGCCCTGTGGTCCCATCAGGTTATAAATATTTATCTAGAATTTTTTATGGTGCATCTTCAAAGCCATGGAATTCACGAATGTCATCGTCCGGTATTCTAACTGGTAAACCTATAGTGAGTACTGAACGGCTTGATTTTTTATACACATCATCATGGAAATATGAAGCTAGTCCTTTTCGGTCTATTTCATCCAGTACCATATCAACTGGACTACCAGCATTTGGAGAGAAATATTTTATGTCTTATTATCCTCCTCATGCAGGGGGGAAACCTTTGGTCACCCACTTTGGCAGTACTCCGTCACTTTTTGGTCAACCTAATGTCGAAATGAATGTTTCTCAATGGCAGCCCACTCTTCCTATCCAACCAAAAACGGTTGTACACTAATATCAACCAGTTCAACCTATTACACCCACATCATTTCCACTTATTAATACATATTTACCCCTGTAACAAAATCCAAATGTTGTACAACAACCATTTCAGGCAGGTCCTTCAACTCAATACCCTCAAGTATTGGGCCCACAGACCCTAAATCCTCTGGTTAATTTACAACAACAACCTGTACCTAGAATCATTTATTCACAAGCTGGTTTACCATTCTATGGGATGTCATGGCCACAACCAGGTTATACCTATCCTCAACCGAATCCAAGATATTTGGGTTATAACATTGGTGGATAGACCCCTTGGGAGCCTCAGGCGCAAATACCTCAAACTTCATTTCAACAAGTACCATATCCAGGTTTTGGTCAATATAATTTTAAAGCGTTTACTTATCAAAACAAACCCTATCTGGGTTACCAGCAGCAGATTCCTTATGTTGGTGCTCAAAAGCCTATTTCTCAAGCAATTCCATCATACCCTGGCTATGTTCAACTTGACCTTAATAGACAGTTTCCCTTTGTTGCAACTTTAGAGTTACCAGATTTAAATCGGCTAACCAATGATCCAATCAACTATGCTCCTTGGTGGCCGGTGATACCTCACAAATTACCCTCGGATGTTCCTAAGTTCAATAGAAACCCTGGAGAAGACCCGTCGACTCATGTTATGACTTATCATTTATGGTGTTCATCCAAATCCCTAAATGATGACTCTGTTAGAAACACACACTCACTAGTCCAAGTACCTATTAGGATGGTTCTTTTCCTGTGTCAACCTCGTTAAAAAATGAATCAGGTTTTGAGCGTAGCTCTTTTTTCTTATGTCAACCTCGTTAAAAAATGAAATAAGTGCCTTTGAGGATAGTTCTTTTTTCTTGTGTCAACCTTGTTAAAAAATGAAACAAGTGTCGTTGATGATAGTTCTTTCACTGTGTTAACCTCGTTAAAAAATGAAACAGTTCATGAGCATAGTTCTTTTCTTGTGTCAAGCTCATTAAAAAATGAAATAAATCCTCTCCTAATTATGACGAGTCTTCCATCTGATCTCATAAATGAAACTTCATTCCATCCAGCTATTAATAACTAGTAATCTACTTTGGTGAATGAAATGAAGCTTGGGGGGCACTTACTCTTGCAGGGGGCATTCAAAACATTCTTACCTATTGCACCCAATCAACTATTGAAGTTCAGGGGTAAAAATAGGTTCAGAGCTCCAAAATGCAAATGGTAACTTTCAAATGGTAAAAATGAATGGTAAAACTATTTTAATTAGACATTTGATTATTTGCAAAACATATTAATTGTTGTGACTATGGTTTTATTCATTTTTATCATGAAAGAGGTATTTTTAATCCATTTGATGTTATTATGAACAAGTTTTACAACTAATGAGCAGATTAGTCATGCAGATTTATTTCAAGAATGATTTGACCACAAAGCATACTTTTTATTCTTATTTTTTGAGCTTTGTTAAAAATGAAAAAGGATTTGAAGCGCACTTTATCTCTTTTTCGAGCTCCGATAATAGCGAAAAAGGAACCCCTGGAGTCTTCTTTCATCTCTTTTCAGACTCCGATAATGTGAAAAGATTACCGAGCACTTATCTTTTTGAGCTCGTAAAAGTAAATGAATTGATATCTACTCAGTATGAGTTTAACCCTTTTCCGGACTGAGATAGATTATTTACGAAAAAGGAATAACTTGGTCAAACATGACTAAAGAGCTTCTCTCAGATCTTATTTTACACTTTTCGGATCTAAGCAACAACTTTACGAAAATTTACTTATGGAGTTTTCTTTTGTCCTCTTTTTCAAACTCTCTAAATATGAAAAAGGACCGAGTTGTCACTGTCGTTAGGCTCGTTAAAACATAAAATAGTGACGGACTTGTCGATCATGGCAAGAATCAAGTTTCATTCATCGCTAGACTCATTAAATTATTAAATAGCGATACATTATTCGCCCCAAGGGTTAAATTATAGATCAAGAATATGTTATCCTCCTCAATCTTGTTAAAAAATAAAGAGGTATTGGTTGACAAATGACCGGGGAAAATTTGGGAAAGTGAAAATAACTTTTTACGATAGCAGGTCGCTCTTGAACATGACACTTCACTCCATCACCGTGACTGTTTGGGTTGAGTAATATTCTTTATGGTTCATTCATACCTATGGTTCATCATACCTTTAATTTGGTTTTGGGTCAATGTTGCCAACTCATCTCAGTGTCACCGATATGTTCAAGAGAAGTCATCCAGTGAATACTCATCCTTCTGCAATACTCATAAACCTTCAATCTCATGAAAGTCATCCCTGAACATTTCTATATCAAGTCATACCTTTGTCTCCGAAATCAGTAACTCCCATTTCACAATAAAGTGGCTTCCTGTCGATGGAAAATCATCATCCAGGAAGGTCACCTAGAAACATCATATTCCAGTACCATGAGGCTTGTTATAGCATCGACAAGATCCTTGCTTCCAGACTTTTGACCGAAATATTTTGTTTGTTGTTCGACATCAAATAATCTATTCACACCTTACATAATGTACTGTAGTACCTTGAGAGCCATTGACATCAATGGTGGTTCTCTCGTGTTTGTTAATAGCTCACATCATTGGCTGGTAATCAAACAATGTCATCCCATGTTTGACTAAAAATCATATATTTGCATGGCTAGACTTGTACCCGAATGATCGAGTGAACGAGATAAGAAGACCCCGGATCTAGTTTCAGCCATCCGGGCTGAGATTTCAGGATTTTTTTACACATCATCTATATGGTGACCTTACATACAAATCGTCATCCAAACATGGGTATATATCTGTAGGCATGTATGTATTGGGAAACATTCCAATGTAGACGAATTTTTGTACTATGTACATGTTATTGGATAGTTTATGTGTTGAGCATGGGAATGCCTTCCCTCAACAATTTATGATCAAGAGGATATATCGTGATGTAATGTATTGTAATATTGATGCAGGTTGCCACTCCGCTTCATCTCCAGCCCATCACAGTGTAAATCATCTCAATCAAAATATTATTTTATTCTGACTTCATACTTTAGGGGGCAATTGTTATAGGTAAATTTGGGAACCATTCCCAATGACTTGGTTAACTAGACATCATCCCCAGGACCGATGAATAGGGTATATCATCCCTTATCATTTCAATTTCTACATGCCCTAAGACAAAGAACAAGACAATTCATCCATAACTTCCATCTGTAAGGTTTCCAAGATTTTAAGAACATAATAAATCACCTATGAGCTCACTAACTCGGTCTCTAAAGGGGCTAAGTGTGTTTCATATGCAGGCACCTCCATTCAAAGGTGCTCTGCAAAGCACTTCCTGACACTTAAGGGTGCATTGGTAATTTGGGAGAGAAATTCTCATTGTTCTGGAATCTCCACTTGGCTAGTGTCTTCTAGAAGAGTGCATATGTGTCAAACTTTGAATCCATGTGTCCATTTGATACCTCTGAGATTGGGAACATGTCTTGCCTATTATTAGAAAGTCATTGATTGTAAAACTACCTTCAACTCCTCTATAAATTGAGCACAGATCCTAGTGTTTGGTAAGGAAGAATTTGAGTAGAGAAATGCTAGTGGAATTTCAATTGAGGAGTTGATTTGTGTAACATGCTGCTGGAGGGATGCACATTGTGATGAGGTTGGAATGCTGCTAGAGATGGTGACATCAAATCAATCACTGGGTTGTAACCTCCCCTTCTATCCATTAATAAAGATTGTTGCTTACATTCCCACATATGTATTTTTATAAGCTTATGTATTTCATATTATGAATTCTTATCTAATGTATATGGTTCATGTTTCATTGATTTAACTGAATAACTTGAATAGACATCTATATATTTCTATCTCTTTGTTGTATAGTGTTCATTCTTGTAGGAAATATTTTGGCGATTTAGCTTGGATTTGAAGCTACAACAAGAGCGATGGAAGGAGAATTGGAAGCACTTGGACTCCAAGTAAGTTTCTTGATATGTTTTATGTGTCTATTTATTGTTAGGAAAAGTAGTTGCAAATTCTTTAACCTGTTGTTTTATATGAGCGCCACATCTAGGGAAGAATGTTTTATCGGTAATCCATAATTCCACATAACAAGGATGATGACTCTTCTTTGGATGAGTCCATGGGGTCATATGAGGATGCTTCTAGGGAGCATGAGCAGTCATGCAGAGTTGATGATAGTAGGTCGGTTTCGTATTCTAGTGTGCATGTGGTATCAGGGGACTCTATGGGAGATATTCAGGATGATGAGTCACTTGCGATGATTCAACCAGAGAAACTTATGGTACAACTAGAGGTCACATTGGAGCGTTGGAGCAGCCCCCTTCAGGCATACATAGATGGGGCTAGCAGCATGGTTGGGTCACCTTTGGCCATTGGAGAGAGAGAGACAGAGCTTCCTAGTCAGATCTCATGCGTTGACTTGGATTGCGTGATGAGACGACTTGAGTTGCACAGGGTACAACATCTACATGTCAGGGTTTCTTTATGTGCAGGGGTTCGTGCATTTGATCCTTCTCTTAGGGTTGGATGGCGAGAGATTATGAGTTGGTACCCAAGGGAGTGGGTTATGGAGATGGTGATGCACCGAGGTGTATCTCAGCAGGATCTTCTAGGCACTAGGGTTACTAGAACCCGAGACTGGCGTTGGGATCTAGGTGGGACCACCTATCACTTCCCAGGTATGTCGGTTGACTACGATATGGATGGTACATTTGACCTAGCAGTTGAGCATGCACATTCACTAGGGAATTTTTAGCCAGCATTAGTGTCCAGCCAGTTTAGGTACATAATTATTGAGTTGCCTTGGTATGAGAATTATACACATAGTCACAGGATGATCAACATAATCTGGCAGGATTTTAACAAAGGAGGGGGCATTGGTAGGCCACTAGACAATGCCTTGTATAGAGCTGGGGATTCTTCACATTTGTGTGGGGCACGGAGGAGCAAAGTAGGATTGGCATCACTACTAGTACGTAGGGAGATTCACTTCTTGGGTCCCTCAAGGAGGATTTGGAAGGGAGATACATTCATTGGCGAGTATGGTGATGCATCAGTGGAGGTGATGGTACTGATCGAGTATGGGCCCTCGCATATGGATACAGCCTTAGGCCATCACTCTCTGGGATGTGTAGGAGCATCCATCATTGGGCAGTGGTCTATAGATGGGCATGGAGATGCATGGGGGTGTGTTGTAGTATGCCGGACTGTGTTGTGGAGTAGGAGTGCTTCCCATCGCATTGAGTACATGCGGGGAGTGACAGGTTTGGTGATGCAGGATGGACATGTGACAGTACAGGATGATATAGATATTTCTAAGGATATCCATTGGTGTACATGGGCAGGTTGCGGCATACAATAGCAGGTCGAGGAGTGCGGTGATACTTGGTGGTATGCTTTGACACATGATGCATATCAGTGGGCTCTTGGAGCATTGCCTCCAAAGAGACATATGGATAGGAGCAGTAGGTGTACCATGGGATGTAGCTCACCTAAGATCAATGAGGAGAATCCGGAGACACCGCGTTTAGAGAAGACAGAGCTACAAGGGTTTCATCAGCAGATCCAAGGCAGAGAGAGTGTCAACTGGAGGATTACTCTTGAGCATTCAAGTAGACTCTTGGTCACACACTTTGGGACATACATACCCATTATCCTGCAGTGTTGCTTATGGTTGCAGAGTTTTTGGTTGGTTCCCCTTGAAACTCTCCATTCAGGCAGCAAGGCATGGGAGGCTCACCTTAGATAGCTAGATGAGATATCGTATGTCATGAGCTAGGAGGAGACTCTCCAGTTGAGACACTTGGTAGGTGCATGCATTGACGGGTCCAGAATTAGGGATGGCATGGTTGATTACCAAGGTGGCATATGTTCCACCCCTGGGCTCACATTTGAGGGATGGTGGATGGTAGACTTCACCTACATGAGGGTACCCAAACTTCGAGTAGTATCCAGGTGTATCAGCCAGAGTTGGGATAAAGGATATCACGACATGGTCTGGCAGGAGCAGGGAAGGTACACATGCATGGGACAAACTCCTTATACTTGGGGTCCACCTAGGGAATACATGCAAGGGTCAATGATGAGGGCCAGATGGGTTCTAGCAGGTAGCAGCGCTACACAGCGACATCCTGCGGGGAGTGGGAGTTGTGAGCTCCCAGTATGGTTGGGGGATCTAGGGGTCTGTTGGGCAGGTGGATCACTCCACTTTGTGATGAGTAGGGATAGAGCAGATGGTGATCCAGTCCACCTTGGGTTTGGGGGAGCACCGAGACCGCCATTGCATGGCGAAGCAGACTTATCATGTTGTTGCTCGGGGTCATGATCGACAGTGGAGGGATAGGTATCAATATCATGGAGATGCCTGGGTAGGATGAGCTCTACCTTCACAAATGTTTCTTCACAAGGACCTAGGAGAGAGGGATACAGTCTGTGCACGATTGGGGGTATCTCATAGTTAGAGTGGCACAACAACAAAAAAGTGGCACCTCTACGAGATTAGCAGGGGACCTGAGCATTACAACTCTACACAACTCAATAACCTATGGGAAATACTTCATCTCTTCCCCTTCTTCGTGGAGGGTAAGCTCACCTCCCTTTTCTTCAGCACAGGCTAGAAACTAGTTTTCTACATTTGGTCAAAAAACCACCATGGGTTGTTCTTCTTAGAGATTGAAGGGTGTGGGCCCTTTTTTGTAATGGCTTCTTCGAACTACTCTTTAGGAGGGTCGGGCGGTTTCAAGGGTATAGATGAGGGCTTCTTATCTTCGGGAGGATTGACTTCTTTCTTTGTGGAAGAGGATGCAATGGCCTTATGAGGGGTTGATTCTTCTAATGGCTTCAGGGGTTTGTTCTCTTGATATCGATTCTTCATTTTGTTGCTACCCTCAGGTTCTCTTTCTAGAGGACCTGAAGTCATATTTCTCGTGGAGTTGAGCTTACATGAAATCCATGAACTTCCTGCAGTAACTGTCAATCTCTTGATCCTCTGGAGGGACTTCCTCCTCTTCTTGTTCCCCCTGCAAGATGGGTTCACCCTCCTCATCATCAGAGTAGGTGAGGATATTCTTTCCTTTCTGTGAATTCCTCGGCTTGTTGCAACAACTTTATAGGGTGCCTTCGATATTTAGGATTAAACCCCTGATTAGGAATCATTTGGTTGGAATGAGGAGGGGAATTCATGACCTCTAATTCAAGCTTAACCAACTTATTTGAGAGGTTCTTGATCAACTTATTCAACTCTTCAACTCTATGCTCCTATAATTCCCTCTCCTTATTTGAGGTAGAAGCCTCCTCCCCCTTCTTTCTTTTAGCTTCATGTTCTGGCTTCCCCTTGAACTTACCAGTAGAAGAAAATTTTGCTTCTACCTCCAACGCATCAACCTGGACTTGATCCAGAGATGTGGATCTTCTTTCTCTTAAGGTGAACCCAAAATCTGGCTCGAAAGCTCATGTGAAAACCACCTTAGTAGCTGCTTGGGGAGGCTTTATCTCGGTAGGGAGATTATTATAGAGCTTATTGAACCTCTTTATAAATTATGCCACATCCTCATTGTGTCTCTTCTTGAGAGCATGGAACTCTCTGAGGACATATCTATGGTCCCTCTTTTCTCCCCATTTCAATGTAGAAATTTGAATAATAGATGAATTATTCACCGAGATTATCCTGATTACACACTATTTGAGCTTCATGCATAATACATAACCTCTTCTACCATTGATCATCAATTTGCGGAATTAGAAGCAATCGCATGCGCACATTAAAAACATAATCAAGCACACATATAACACAGTATGTAATGGGGAAAGCTTACAGCTGAAAACCCCCAACTATCTGTATATTATAATGATAGAGAACATGTAACAATACATAGTACAAACTCCTCACAAGCTCTCAGCACTATCTCCAATTGTTACACACAAACTAGCTCAGATCTGAACAAGTCACAGGTTCAAATCTCATCCACTGTTTGCCTGCCTCTACTGCGCAATCCAAGATGAGAATGAATAATATCCAAGTTCGAATCCCCTTGGCTTGTACTGCGCAATCCTCATTGGCAATCTCAATCAATGTGTGTGCAAATCTCATGCACAGCTATAGTCACAACTGATAGTAGACTCACCCTTTCACCCACCTCTAACACTGGTCTCCACTGAACTGTCCATGCATTGCAGTTAGCTGATGTATTCTTTAGTTGATTTATGAGTTAATAATTAGTGAATTAATTAATAATTAAATCACACCACTCATCACTACTGTATTTATCAGTTAGACTAAATACAACTAGTTCAACTAAGTTAAACCGAACACAACTCCACCAACTGTCTCATCAACTCCACCAAACTCTGCCACATGAGTTCTAACTGAAGTCAACCATGCAATAGCTCAACTAGCCCTTAGGAAAAGCATATTTCCTTCTGTCAGCTGCATGTGCCACATCCAAGCATCAAACTGAAGTGCTCCAAGAGGATAAGATAATGTTTATAGTCTAAATATTATTAAGGGTTAATAATATTTGACTGATCTATTTTTAGACTGGCAGTCTAAAAATAGACTTCGCCCAATATCTAAAAATAGAGGTCCATCTATTTTTACCAACTTGACCAATCATCCATAAATAGCATCCTGCAACTCATAGACCATGATCCATATGTCTAAAAATAGACATAGTCTAAAAATAGACTTTGTGACAAAAATCACCTGTGTGGCCCCCACCTAGTTTAGGTGATCACTTTCCAACTAGGATCAGGAAAGATGTTTCAGGATGCCTCCTTCACTGTTTCTTGTTGCAATCTTCAACACTCCCTTTCAACAAGAAAGGACTGTCTTTGCATGCGACATGCAACTCCATGCATTAAGCCACCTTGGATATTACAAAGCGCCATGCAACTCCATGCATCATTATACATCACAAAGCTGAATGACTCAAACAACTCAATCAGATCGGTCATACATGAAACTCCATGCATCTATCATCAAATTCTTTGGCTCTAGGCCAATTGCACATAAACAGGGAACCCTTTATTTGTTGAACTCTTGCACCCACATGCACTACGCACTTCTTGTCAACTCGGTCCTCATAGCTCCAGTATCAAACCTTGACTAACCACTTGGAGACTCATTCGGAAATCAGCCCAGTCATACCAGACCGTTTGTGTGCAATGGGCACCTCAATGGCTGGAGTTCAATTCTGTGAGATCCATCTGAATCACATCGAAATATCCTCTTGGGGTGTTCATGCATGTGGCCCCACCTCTCACACAGTGAGCCTGGTACATCCTCCCTGCGCCCCATCACAGCGAAATTTCTGCTGCATGAGTGGTTTCTTCCACTCCATGATCCTCATCTTGTGACTGCTCCACATCTCGAGGTTCACTATTACCTGCATGCAAAACTTGCTCCCTCTCAAGCATCAATTGCATGTCTTTCTTTCACTTCCCAACAGTAGGAAGCTCCGTAGACATCCCATCTACTTCAAGTTTGTAGAGATTCTTTGCGCGAATCCCAACCTTCTTGACTTGTCCTGTTGCCTTGTGCCAAAGGAAAACTTTTCCTTCACTGAAGACAACTTCATACCTTTTATCCTCTAACATTGCAACTGAGATCAAATTCTTCTTTAAACTTGGTACATGCACTACATCTTGTAAAAGAATGAGTTTACTTGACTCTCTCTGAAAGGTTATGGTACCAATGCCGGTCGCATTGTATCGTCCATTGTCGCCCAACTCAACATGCAACTGGAGATCTTTCTCCACCAAGTTACTGAAAAGATTCACATCTCCCATCATGTGAAAGGAAGCGCCACTATCAAAATACCACCCCGATCCCAATGCACTAGACACCATGCATGCGATCAATGAGAAGTCCAGCTCAAATTGCGAGGCAAGAGCCTCACCAGCTGCAGCTCCAGCAGCCTACTTGTTTTTCTTCTTCTGTGGACAATTCGTGGCGTAATGTCCATGCTCGTGACAGTGAAAACACTTCACTTTGGATATGTCACACTCTTTACCATCCGCACCGGATTGAGAAGCATTCTTCTTGCCCTTCCCTTTCCTTTCTTTGGCAACCAAAGCGCAATCCTCTTCATCAAATGCCTTTGATGAAGATCCATCCCTGGTACTCCGTCTTATCTCCTCTTGCACAAGATCCGACCAAAGTCACTCCCATCCTGGCAATTTCTCCCGACCATTGACAGAGTCCTGATAGGAGTGCCAACTCTTTGGAAGACCAAGAAGAGCCAAGTCCACCAAGTCCTCATCATCCACACTAATTCCTACACTCCCAAGCTCATCCCTGCAGTGAACAAACTTTGTCAAGTATACCGGAATAGTGTCATTCTTCTCCATATTTATTTTTCTGAGTTTATCCTTGAGCGCCAACTTCCTCTGGTCGCTCTTGCTTTGGAATAAATCTGTCAAGGCTTTCCACATCAAAAATGGAGAAGCATTACCATGCAGGCTGGATACAATGTGATCCTTCACGCCCTCCAACAGAATCCTTCGACATTTTGCTGTCTTCTTTTGCCAAGCCTCAACTTGAGCAGCATCAGTAGGCTTTGGGACTTCAGCATCTATGAACTCCTTCAACCCGTTGTCATCTAACACCGCCTCCATCCTGTCCTTCCATGCAATATAATTTGAGCTACCTTCAAGGGCATACTCCAATCGCAATCCATTGAAAGACATTTTGACTTCGACACCAAGAAAAAACACTGCTGCAAATTCGAATTCCACCAGCTCAAAACTCAACCGCTTCTGATCTTGTGAGAACAAAGTATTTCTAGCACCGAGATCGACTGTAGGGGCGTTTACTGGATATATCACCTTTCAAAGAAAGGATGGATCCAGAGGCTACCTGGCCCGCTTACAGACTCTGTCTACCGAAATAAATTGTAATCACTGTAATAGATCCGATGATCAATTTCGCTCCGATACCATGTAGAAATTTGAATAATAGCTGAATTATTCACCGAGATTATCCCGATCTCACACTATTTGAGCTTCATGCATAATACATAATCTCTTCTACCATTGATCATCAATTTGCGGAATTAGAAGCAGTCGCATGCGCACATTAAAACATAATCAAACACACATATAACACAGTATGTAATGGGAAAAGCTTACAGCTGAAAACCCCCAACTATCTGTATATTATAATGATAGAGAACATGTAACAATCATAGTACAAACTCCTCACAAGCTCTCAGTACTATCTCCAATTGTTACACACTAACTAGCTCAGATATGAACAAGTCACAAGTTCAAATCTCCTCCACCTGTTAGCCTGCCTCTACTGCGCAATCCAAGATGAATAATGATGAGATCCAAGTTCGAATCCCACTGGCTTGTACTGTGAAATCCTCATTGGCAATCTCAATCAATGTGTGTGCAAATCTCATGCACAGCTATAGTCACAACTGATAGTAGACTCACCCTTTCACCCACCTCTAACACTGGTCTCCACTGAACTGTCCATGCATTGCAGTTAACTGATGTATTCTTTAGTTGATTTATGAGTTAATAATTAGTGAATTAAATAATAATTAATTCACACCACTCATCACTAGTGTATTTATCAGTTAGACTAAATACGACTAGTTCAACTAAGTTAAACCGAACACAACTTCACCAACTGTCTCATCAACTCTACCAAACTCTGCCACATGAGTTCTAATTGAAGTCAACCATGCAATAGCTCAACTAACCCTTAGGAAAAGTGTATTTCCTTCTGTCAGCTGCATGTGCCACATCTGTAGCTCGAATTGAAGTGCTCAAAGATGATAAGATAATGTTTATAGTCCAAATATTATTAATGGCTAATAATATTCGACTGATCTATTTTTAGACTGGCAGTCTAAAAATAGATTCCGCCCAATGTCTAAAAATAGAGGTCCATCTATTTTTACCAACTTGACCAATCATCCATAAATAGCATCCCGCAACTCATAGAATATGATCGGCATGTCTAAAAATAGACTTTGCGACAAAAATCCCCTGTGTGGCCCCCACCTAGTTTAGGTGATCACTTTCCAACTAGGATCAAGGAAGATGTTTCAGGATGCCTCCTTCACTGTTTCTTGTTGCCATCTTCAACATTCAATGTGAAGAAATTTTCCATTTCTTCCCAAGTGTGGACTGTGTTGTTGGCTAGAGACTTGAACCATTTCCGGGCTTCTCCCTCAAAGGATTGAACGAAAATCCTTAATACCACATCTAAGTGCTCTACATTTACATTCTCAGAAAAGGCTTAGAAGTTTTCAATATGTCTCTACGCAGAATTACTATCTTCCCTATTGAACCGAGACAACCGCTCTAGATAGTCTTGTGGCATATCATTTAGAGGTTGAGGGAGGGCCAAGGGGGCATACTTATTCAAAAGGAAACTTGGCACATCCATCGGATTTAGAGGTGGAGGTAGATGGTGAATCTAAATCTGATGTGAGGCCTAGTAAAAGCTAGGATTACTTCTAATTAGGACTATTTTACAGTGGAGTCGCCAAGGTGAGGAATATGCAACTCTCAACCCTTCGTGCTCACCTAATTGAAGGGTGAAGTTAATGTTGTATCCTAGGGAAAAGATTTATTCATTCGTATCCCCGACAACAACAGCAAAAATATGTTGTAGCTCCTAGAGACAACCTTAAGTTGCAAAAGACCAGTGCCTAGGACATCTTAAAATCAGAGGTTAAATGTGGACAATTGTATAAGTGCCTCTGACAAAATATGGAACAAGAGAACAATGGTTTTGGTGGTTCATAGATGGAGAAAACCTTGGAGTCTATTCATGTGAATTCCCTATACTGTGAGAGGGCTCAAGAGGCTGTGAGGCTTGATGGATTTCAAATGGACCAAGTATAAAACAATGAGAAGAAGCTTTAAAATATGCAGAGGCATTGAGAAAGAATGGAGAAGGAACCTACAAGGGACATGCTTAAGAGGATTAAGAATCTGTCCCTCGTGAACTTAGAGGAAACGGATATGAATGAGATATGGATAACAACAAAGGTTCGTGGAGCGCGAATTAAGGGAATGTTAATGCTTATGTATTAAGCTTGTTGCACTCCCTTAATTCGCGCTCCACGAACCTCTGTTGTTGTCTATATCTCATTCATATCCGTTTCCTCTGAGTTCATGGGGAATAGATTCTTAATCCACTTAAGCTTGTCCCATGTGGGTTCCTTTTCTGTTCTTTCTCAATGCCTCTACATATTTTTAAAGCTTCTGCTCATTGTTTATACTTGGCCCATTTGAAAGCCATCAAACCTCATAGCCTCCTGAGCCCTCTCACAGTATAGGGAATTCATGTGAATCGACTCCAAGGTCTTCTCCATTCATGAACCACCAAAACCATTGCTCTCTTGTTCCATATTTTGTCAGAGGCACTTATACAATTGTCCACATTTAACCTTTGATTTTAAGATTTCATAGGAACTGGTCTTTTGCAACTCAAGGCTGTCTCTAGGAGCTACAACAAACCTCCAGGGGTGAGTTGTATACTACATGGAGAGATCATGTAGATCTTCAATTGGGATTTAGCAAGCCATTGATGGAGTGGGGGACTTCATTAGTATGGCAGGGTGTTCAGCGGGATGATAGCAGGAGGGGCTCATGTGAGCGAGACACTATCTCTCCAGGGATTAGGCAGTATCTTTGAGGGTTTACTCTTGGAGTGCGTGGGATGGACTACTTGGTAGGGAAACTTCATGAGGAGTTGGGCATTGTGCCACATTATCATGATTCCCTACTCACTGATGATGTTCAGAGGGCTTCTTCTACTTGTTCCTAACAGGATGGTGAGTGGAGCAGTGGGAGCTTCAGGTTGGACATGATGGCTTGGGATGCGGGTATTGAGGGATCCCTTCATATCAGGGCAATGCAAAGTTCAGGGATGACCCAATGGCGCATCTAGGGTCCTGACACATTTTGAAGTGACCGTGGGGGAGCGTCAGCTAGGGAGGATGCTTGTTCAGACATTGCTTGAGAACAAGCAATTTTTGGTAGCGAGGACTGTAATATTCCAAATTAGCAGTCAGCTAATTGGAATATTATTTTTTATTTATTTTGGCATTTCCTAATGTCGGGCGGAAATAAAATGGGTAGGGGACCCACAACTAATAATTAAGCCAAATAAAGTATTTTCCTATAGTCCCTAAGGGAATAGTGGTGGGGTCGAATTGGCCTTAGGTGGCAACATAGAAGAGGCACGACAAGGACAATGTAGGATTGGCTAGAGGAAGGCAGCACATGATTGGCTAAGGAGAGGTAGCGAGGACCAAGGTGGGACCCAAGGCATACGTTGGGTCTCAATGGATAAAAGGAAGAAGGGAAGGCTCATTTTGGCATTCATTCATTCAACTACTTTCTTCTTGTCATTTTGACAGAGCACGCATGAGCCAGAGAGCCAAGTCTGCAATGCTGTTTAGCAGACGAGATCTTCAAGCGGAGATCTTGACCTCTACCTCGAGGAACTTCGAGTGTCCGCTCAGAAGAGGAGTTCCACACCTTATGAGGATAATTTCCATCAACAACATCAAGAGGAAACATAGCTAGTTCTAGGTTGCGTAGAGGAGGAGGACACTGCGTAGGGGAGGATGCAGTGCAGAGAGGATTGGTTGTTCCAGGAAGTGAGAAGAGAGCTAGTTGCATCTGAGATTTGGTGGAGAGGCTTGGCGCTTCCTAACATGGATTTTTGTGGCATTTCGGAGACTTCCAGCAGCGGGATTTACAGGAAGATTGATTTACTCAGCAGTGTAGTGAACCAAGCCCAAGAGGGCCAGTTTTCAGGGTCAAACTTTGGGCGAACCCTTTCTGGGTTTTTATGGGTTTATTGAGGAGATGCCAAGATTAATTTGGCAGAATTTTCAGAGCATATTTGAGGTGTCAAACAGAGGTCCTAACTCAGCTAGCAGTTAGAGGAGCTAAGAGAAATTGAGCCAAAATTCCAGGTTCAACATTTGACCAATTCCTTCGTGGGTTTTTGTGGGTTTCTCGAGTAGAGTCTGGGGTTAAAGTCCCTGAATTTTCTGAGCGGTGTGGCAAGCTCTAGTGGCATTTCTTTGGGATCATCAACGACATTTCTAGCATATTGCAGCGTAGAGCTATAGCCATGCAGTGTACCATCAGTGGGGGATTTGATTATTGATTTAGAGGGCTTCTCTAGCTTACCTTAAGCAAGCCCAATTGCCTTCATTCCAGCACCTCCATTGTACTAATTTCTAGCAAATTAATAAAATGGCTCAGCGGTATTTTATGGCTCCGTTGGTGTTTTGATATCTGTTTTTGTTTTGTTGTCTCCTTAATAGCTTTTAGCTTGTTATTTCTGTTATTTTCCCATTTGGGATATTACATTTCCTTCTCAGCAAGAGCTCTCAACTTGATTACAAGATTGGCAAAGTTCCAATATCCATGCACAAATGAAACTGATTATACAGAGCATTTTTGTCCATTACATGTATAAGAATCCTGAGCGCAAACCCATGCAGCATACTCAACCACTTGGGCATCAAGACCAATAATTTTCCAATGAAATCTGACTTCTAATTTCACTCTCCCTTTCAGATCAACAAGTTTCTCAACATCCTTGAATTTCCAGTGAAAAGTTTCATGATCCTTCTTCTCCAATGAGGATGTTGCAGCTTGCAAACCATTCTAGGTTAATTGTCTGATTTCTTTTACAAAAAATATTAAAATATAGCTCTTCCTCCTGCACTAGTTTTAGCTCCATTTCTGCCAAGATTCATGCCAAATGAGAAGTGATGTCCTTGTTTACAAAAAAACGCAATAGGTATACATTAGAATCCGAAGATGCAGCAACTGGATCAACTTGAATCACTTTACTATTGTGACGATCCTTACCACAGACTTTGAATAGTGATTTTACCATTTAGAATGCTTAGGTTATGAAACGGAGCATTAAATTGGGATAATTCTTTTATTTGAACAAGATGTCCCGTTAGATTATTTTTACTTTTAATACAAGCCACAGCAAGACAAAACATATTCCCCCAAAGGATGGATCACTCCAAGGATATGTTTGGGATGTGTGCATTTGAATTTTGGATCCTCCTTATTGATGAAGTGCTTTCATCCTAGATGTGTATGGATGCAATGAACATGTAATCAAAACCTCCAAACAAGGTTGTTTCCTTGAAGTATACATGTTGACTCCTTTTAACCACCTTAGACCGAGAGCTGCATTCTATTATTAACTCTGGCTTGCAAGGAGGATAATCCAAAGACTTTGAAGGGGAGCATCCTACTCCGAATGATTTATCTATTCTTGCTTAGTCTGATAAGCATGCTAATCCTCAATCTCCAACAAAGGTGTTATATGTAAAAGACCTACGAATGGCAATGAAAACTCAATTTCTCAAATTCGGAACTACACTTACAACACTGTTGTTTAATGATGTGACTTCCTGTAGATATCCTCTATTTTGGCTGCTATAAGAGTCGTTCAACCCTTTTTATGATCCGGCTGATCCATGACAGGTGAACAGATCTGGTTCAATTGAATCTTGATAGTATTTAAGGATTTCTCCTGTAGTTCCATGATAGGGATAACAAAATCTGAACTCATCATTTGCCAGCATGTAGCATTATATTTCCATCACTGATTTCCTTCTTGATGTTTTTTCCTTTTTTTAGATGAATCAGTTCTACTGGAGTTCCTGCCATTTAATAGAGTTGATGATATCAGTTCCTCTGCCTTAGCATTAGAATCATTGCCTCTGATTCTATATCATCTACATTTTCATATTTCCTGATCATATCCATATTCTAGGCTCTAGCCCCATTAAGTGAACGACATTTATTATAGGCCATTCCTGCTGGAGAAAGGGGTGACAGGATGCATGCTTTTGCATCATTGGACAAGATTGTAGTGATTTACAATCACCACCACAAATTTTTATATATCAATGCCTGTTTCACAGATGTTAATCATGTGTGTTCTTTCAGTATAGTTTCTTATAGACACTGTTGCAATTGTAAAGGAAGAGATTAGTATTGGGTCAATGGATGACAGTCATAAACTTTACATCTCCTCAATACCTCTTAGGAAACAGGCCTATCGTATTTGCTATCAAGAGTGGTCCCACACATTCACCATTTGCAGTGAGAAGTATAATTATGATCAGAGAAACCATTTCTTTCACCTCTTCCATGCTAAAAAATAATTGAAAACATACTATCATATTCACTTGACGCTAATGAACAAGCCGTGTTCCATCCTAAGTTTCTTACTTAGGGATGACAACAATCTCTATTAATGTACTCGGACAAGGTATGTGTATGACGAGGACAACGAACCTAAGAAGGCCAAATCTTGGTATTTTCAATATCAAATGGGAAACTACAACTTCCTAGTGAGAAGGAGACACAGGGTATTGTATTCTCTATTTCATTGCATTTCATGAAAATTCATTGAAATTGAATACGATGCCCTATTTCTCCTTCTCACTAGGAAGTTGCAGTTGCCCATTTTAAATCGAAAATACAAAAAATTGGCTTTTCTGAGGTTCGTTGTCATCGTCATACACATACATTGTCCCAACACATTAATAGAGATTGTTGTAATCTGTAAATAAACAATTTAAGATGGAACATCGTTGTTCATTGGCATCAAGTGAATATGCTGCAATGTATTCAATTCTTTTTTTCCATCAAAGAGGTGCAAGAAATTGTTTCTCTGGATCATAATTATGCTTCTCATTGCAAATGGGGAACGTGTGGAACCGCTCTTGATGACAAATACCATAGTCCTGTTCCCTAAGAGGTATTGGGGAGATATAAAGTTTATGAATGCCATCCATTGACCCAATACTAATCTTGTCTTCCTTTACAATTGCAACAATGTCTATAAAATAAACTATATTGAACGAACACACATGATTAACATCCGTGAAATGAGCATTGTTTGTGGTGGTGATTGTAAATCACTGCAGGCTTGTCCTACGATGCAAAAACATGCATCCTGTAACCCCTTTCTTCAGCAGCAATCATCTATAATAAAAAAATCACTTACCAGGGCTGAATATGATTAGGAAAGATGAAAATGCAGATGATCTAGAATCAGAGGAAATGATTTGTAATGCTAAGGCAGAGGAATTTATATCATCAGCTCTACTAAACGGTGGGAACTATAGCCGAGCTGATTCATCTACAAAAAGGAAAAAACAGCGAGAGGGAAATCAGTGATGGAAATATATTGCTACATGCTGGCAAATGATGAGTTCAGATTCTGTTATTCCTGTCATGAAGCTACAGGAGAAGTCCTTAAATAATATCAAGATCCAATTGAACCAGATATGTTCACCTATCATGTCTTAATCGGATCATAAAATGGGTTTAGTGACTCATATATTAGCTAAAACAGAGAAGATGTTTTACAGTTTGGGTGTTGGCAAGTCTACAGGCAGTCACATCATTAAAGTTTTAAACAACAGTGGTGCAAGTGCATTTCCATATTTGAGAAATTGATTTTTGATTGCCATTTGGAGGTCTTCTACATATAACACCTATGTTGGAGATTGAGGTTTAGCATGCGTATCAAACTAAGCATGAATAGAGCAATCATTAGCAGTAGGATGCTCCACTCCAAATTCTTTGGATTATCATTATCCTCCTTGAAAACTAGACTTAATAATAGAATAGAGACTCATACTGACAAGACACAAGTCTAGGGTACGTAATACAGGGCCTCACATGGCTTTTACATGGAATTAACTTGTGACCTTGGGCTTACAATGGTGGTGAATGCTGCGCTGGAAAAATATATGTACCCCCACTAACCAAGAGGTAACACTACCCATCCTTAGATACTAGCTTCTCCCCCTCAATCCATTATTCTAGATATCGACCTAAGGTGGGTCATTCTTCTTGATGTCCTCTCATCCTTAAAATCCCCTTGACGCCATTAACCTTGAATATTGGCACTAATCTTGACAGCCCTACCTCACCAATATTTCCACATTTCTCTTAAACCCGGCTTGATCATTGGGGTTACTTGTGATATAACCCTGCTACTTTTTTCTTGTGCCTTAGTGATATTTATGGGAGCCCCCTCAAAACCGAAGGATAGCTGACCTAAAAAGGAAAAGGTGGGTCGCTGAGATGACAACAGGTGACCTATCAAGGTTCCACTTGGATTGCATGATGTGGGTTGGAGCTTTCACCATTTTAACATACAACTGAGTGGCCCTATTGTTAGATTGAAAAGCAGTCAGTATAATTTTTTTGTTTTACCCAACAAGATCTTGTTCATATCAAAAAGTTGTCCACTGCTCATATTATATGTGAAGTTATATAAATTCCTATTGCCAAGAACAAATAGCAAGCATCAAATCCCTTCAAATCTACAAAGCAAAACAGACCAAGTTGGAATGCTTTTTGCAAAGTGGAACTTTATGAGGAATTCTAAAATTGGAAAATAGGAAATCTCAATACTACAGTCTTTCCACAGTCCAACAACTGCAAATTAACTCCAAATAGGATTGTCACCAGCAGGATTTGAAAGTCAAGGCAAGATATGTCAAACGCAATTTCCAAATGTTCCACCTCTATTAGTGATTCCTCTCCAATTTCCAAGTAGACTAGATGAGCAACCTCCAATGGTTACTAAAGCCTGTCTAACATTAGTTTTGCTACAATTATGTATAATGCAATAGGCATTCTCCATTCAAACGATAGAAATTTAGAAGATGCACTTACCAATGGGATATTACCTGAACAGGCTAGTCATGCATAGCATCTCGACAAAACAACGTGTGAGAACTCGTGACATATCCTCCTATTTATGTTTTTTCTAGCTCATCTTCTAAGTTCATTGAATGTACACACGTCTACTAACGAAGCTCATCATCAGAAAATGATAAAAGAAAACAAGAGTTGAGTATGATAATGACCATATTCCCTTAATGCTTGGAAAATTTTCATATGCCTTCTGATTGAATCCAATGCTATTTTGTACCATGTGAAAGGAACTATCCTTGAATCCTCTAGAACAAGTTACAACTTGTTCCCCTCCAGCCGGTCTCTTATCAATATCAACAATACAAAAGTACATGATCTGACTAAGGTTTACAAATGTTTCCGGAACTTCCACATTTGAACCTCTGGCATTAGGCTGAAGATGCAATTTAATAAGTTGCTAGATCCAACATTCACAAATACATGATCTAGGTAAGAGATTGTTCAAGTAGAGAATTTCTTGCCGAGAAGACATAAATCAAGACCAGTAACCCTATCTATTTCATGAATTATGGAAAGCAAATAAGGCTTGCCCATATGGTCATCGAGTAGCATCAACTTCTAGAACCATCAACTCTTCCACAAGCTTCAGTTATAGTCATATGGATGGGTTTTTTAGGAATTGTTAAGGATATAGATGCATTGCAATAAAATATTTTTTGCTTATCCATAATACTAATCCCTCCTACCAGCATGGAAACTGGTATTAACATACTAGCACTATAACCTACCTTGTCCTCAACAAAAGCCTCTCATTTGTTAGCCAATTAATCCTTGGGTTAATTTGTGTTAGGTAATCGGTTATTAGAGTCCAAGAAATATGGGAACTGATTCAACAGTTTCTTGATGTATTTATATGTGTACACATTGTACATCATTCCTTGAGACATTCATTAATATATTGTTGAAGTTTGTTTCCAATTTGTGTGTTGTGTCTCTTACAGTGGTATTGGAGCGAGTGAGATACTCTGTTAAATGAGGGTGAGATGCTCTGTTGAATGATAGCGAAGCTTAATTATTGAAAGTTGCTCGATTGAATTCATGGGCCACTAATTTTGTGGCCATTCAGAGCATTGGGCGAGAGATGGAAGGAGAACGAATTTATGTAAAAAAAATGTCCTGAATCGAGACATCACGGGATGAGACCACGACTCTTCCTGCAACAAAACAACCAGACCACAAAACGACTGCTCTAGGAAGTCAAGGCGTGAGTAATTTTACAAAAGGAACGAATTGCTCCAGGAGTAGAGGTAAGGAAACTGTCTCATACCTGCCATATGAAAAGCAAAGAAGGTTTAGACGCTAGCCGTATGCAATGCCTTAAATCAAACTGTATGGCGTTCACCTCGTTGGCTGATTACTCCTGAATCTTACATCGTGTCCAGCCAACAATTAAATGATACCTTTATTCCAAAAAAAAATGGAGAATGTCAATTAAAGGGTTTTGGAATTGCTGTTAGTATTCATTATTAAAAGAAAAATCAAGAAAAAACTTTCAACACAAGCGTAGATGGAAAATAATGAGGGTCTTTGGCTGATTTCTGAAACAGATATTTTGAATTGTCTCTAATCAGTGAAAACTCTATATGGACAAAGGTTTCTGAATTATCAACGGAATTTTTGTTCTGTGTTGTTATCTTTGAGTCTATATTTGTCAGCATTCTTGAGTGAATACCATTGCAACAAATTGTTTTGCAAAAGAAATATTCCATTTACGTCCTTGGATGAAATTTGCAGCCGAAAGCCTTGTTTATTCCATCAATAAAATTCTATATTAGTCCAAAATATGAACAAGGTCACCGGTGATATGAACTCTGTTATTAGTGCAGAATTAAATTTTTCCATTGAGGATTGACGTATTGGTCCATGCATTAATTGAATGCTTACAAGTAGGAGCCTCTGTAGACGTTTCTATCCTGACATTTCTGTTTGAATTAAGAATTTTTTCATTGTTTTATTAGAGAGCAATTACTTCAACGATTTTAAAATATGAATTTGAGTTGAACTGAGCACTGGAATTTGAATTTGAATCCACACAGTGAATTTGAATTTAGTTGAGCTTTACTTTTGGTGTTCTGCAAGATTCCAGGTGCCAGACAGAGTTGAAGCCGGTGCAGACAGAGTTGAAGTTAACAAACATTCGGGTTTTTTTTGCAGAGAAATGTGTCAAAGAGGAACAAAGATACAATGACTCAAATTTCTGTTAAAGATTGATGCCGAAGATAATAATGGTAATGGTAATTTTTTGATAAGATATGAGCATGAGTGTGAACAGATTAAAGTCTCGGTTTCTAATTGTGTGGGAAAGATGGTTTTTTATTTTTTCGTGGCCATTTTTAAACTGTTAAGATTTCTTTGAGTTAAGGCACTAAATGAGTTTTTGTTAGAAGATTGTGTACGTTGTTTGCATTTGAGACGCAATTAAGTAAAGTTAGAAGGAGTCAAAGTTAAAATTTTGCATTTTGGGTACCTTTTGGAGTTCGGGAGAAAGTTGCGTTCATTGTATGGATCATAGATAACAAAATCACAAGTTAAATTTTTTGAAAATAAAAATTGTCTTGATTAAACTTGAAATCAATAAGTATGGTTTTAAAGTTTAATTAAAAATGTATTCTCATGTTATTATATTTTTGATGGGTGCATGATCGGTTGAACTCGACACCGGGTTAATTTATTGAAAAGTGTGTATTGGGTGCATTTTCGGTGGTAACCGACACTCCTTCTTTTTGAGTTAATTGCAAGTTTTCTTTGTAACTACACTGAAGAAAATGACCAAACTAAATGATTTAGTACATTTATTAAGCAATTTAATGTTGTCTAGTGTCCATAATGATGTACAAGTCAGCAAGGACATGTTCTCTAACATCCAATCATGTTTGCAAAATGCTAAAAACAAAATTGAATTCTTGGAGTTAGAATCGTAGTTACAGCGAAACGAACTTCATAATAAAACTTGTGATTCTGAATTGATGTTTGTTCAGAACTACAATTTTTTTGAGTTTGATCATCAGTCAAAGAATGGTCAGAGAAATGAGGTGCTTTCAGGTGAAAATTTGGATGCAGTTAGAAGTGTTGATGTGAAACCTGTTATAAGACCATGGGAAGAGATGACACACAACAAACACAAAACTGATCTTGGTTATAACAATGATGTATTTTTTCAAATTCCAGACTTCACTAAACCTATAAAATTTTGAAGTGCAGGATTTCGAGATGGTGTGGTTCCAGAAAAAAGTTGATAAATGCCAACAATGTAATAGACTTGGACATATGAAAGATCGGTGTTTTGACCTTCACCCGTGCGAGAATTGTGGCAACTGAAATAACGAGTCAAACATATGTTCCAAAAAGAATAGCATTGCGAGAGAGAAGTTAAATTTTGGATGGATTTCTTCTTGGGAATGGACGAAAGCAGCCAAGAAGATCTACATATCATATTGAAGAATTTGTTCGAAAGTGACGAGTCTTGCAGTGATGATGAATATTTCTCACCTTGTATCCTACAAGAGGGGATTTGTTGGTGGGTGGTCTGCTACAGGTTTGAGTTCGAGATGTCAAGCGAGTCTGAGTCAATGATCCACATCCTGAGCCACAACCTCAGTTGATTGAGTTGTTTCTGAGCGAGCATTTCCAGGTTTGGAATTGTTCAAGGAACTGTTGTGATAGTTCCAGAGTTTGTGGTCATCTTAAAACCACATTTTTTGTTATGAGAACTGTTATGTAGGTTCCAAAATTAGTGTTGGTGGAGACATTGAGTTCTTTCATTTTTGGTTTATGGTCATCCTTGAAAACTATTTCTAAGAGACATTCAACTCTTCGCTGAGATGCATTTCTGCATTCCGAGCTCTCATTCTTAGACTTTGGTATATCCCTTCGGATTAAGGGGGGAATGTTAGCTAACTAATCCTTGGGTTAGTTTGTGTTAGGTAATCAGTTATTAGAGTCCAAGAAACCTAAGGAACTCATTCAATAGTTTCTTGATGTGTTTATATGTGTACACATCGTACATTATTCCTTGAGACATTCATTAATATATTGTTGAAGTTTGTTTCCAGTTTGTGTGTTGCGTGTCTTACATCATTAAACCCTTTCCATTCAGAACAACCTCATATGTCTTCACATGGAGTTCATCTACATCTTTGGGAAAATATTTATCTCGGTGTTCATATAGCACAACAATTGATGGTTTGGAACAACCATATAAGAAGAACTTGATATCCAAAACTACAATCTCTTCAACCCTGATATTGAAATAGTCAACGGGAAATTAGAAATTTTCTCAATAACTTGCTAAATTGACAATTCTTTTGATAGTGACTTCTCAGGGTCTGCGAAAAAGCCAAATCTGACAATTTTTCTAAAATTTTGAAGTTCTTCTACAATAGCTTTAATTATCGCAATGGTTTTCTCCACATTAGCATAACCATCTTAGCTCCCAAGCTAATGCCAAGTTAGCATCTGCAACTCAATACACCAAAATAACTCACCCCTCTGCTAGACAACAATATGCACTTGCGTCTTCACTTTCATTCGCCCAAATATTTATTATCATTAAGAAACATATCAGAAGCAAGGATAAAACAATCATCCACTCTTTCATTTGATGTCATAATACTGGCATACGAACACATCAATATATTCAGAAAGGATCTAACAACAAGCATCTTCTGATACAAGGGAACGCGATAAACCTTGTGTGACCATCTTAGGTTATTAGCATCGCAAATGCCAATAAATGGAGTATCTACTTCCATTTCCTCTTCAAAGTGGTTTAACGTGAGTGAAAAAATTTGTATCAGCTTTAACAAAAAGAATTAAAACTGCAACAGTTTTGATCTAAATGCTCCTTAAAAAAATATTGTGTTTTGAGCTTTAACTTGTGGTTGAAAATAAGAAATTGTTCCTCTTGCAACCAAAAACTCAAGAATGGATTTATCACTATCATCACAAAAGGATTGCAAAGACAGGCTTAAGAATATGCACTAGGGCTAAATGGGGTTGATCAATTAAATACTTTAAGAAAAAATTATATTGGTCAAGGGTGATAGAATTGAGCTTTGTAAAAAACGACATGCCAACCACATCAAAGGGATTGTGCTTTGGATATGAAAATTGATTTATTGCATGTACAAGGGAATAAGAGGCCCATTTGGCTTACTGGTAGGGTAATAAATTAATATTAATTAGGGGAATTTTGAGATTTAAAATGGGTATCATAAAGAAAATGTACAATCAAAATTCACTTTATGAGAACCAATCACATTTTAGGGGATGAAATCATCCCTAATGGTTGAGGTGACATTGCTTGAGTTAAAGGTACTTACTTGTCACATTCTCAATGGTGGATAAAAACTCATGGTTAACCATGGTAGTGCTCTAAGTACTTTTAAAGTAAAAATAAAATACTCATAATAAATGTCATTTCACATTTTTTGAATAAAAATATATTTTTGTCATTTCATATTTCTTGAAAGAAACAATGCATATCCCTATACATTTATTATATTATATTATATTATTTTATATATTATATTAATTACATGTTATTATACAATTTAAATAACATAAATTTTAATTAATAGCATATAATATAATTAAGAATTTATAAATTTATTTTTATATTTTAATTTAAGTTATTCAAGTACAAAGGACAAATACATTAGTTGTTCAATGATAATAATTTTTTATTGAAAAATTCATTCTTATTTATAGTCGCATCAATACAATTTTTTTATTAATTTTATTTTAATACAACTTTTAAATTGAATTTAACTATGGTTACATTGATTGTGGTGCAAAAAATAAATTGAAAATTCATAAAAAAAATATTTTATTGGTTTAACTATTATTTTATTATTTCCTTAAGATATCTATTTTAGACCTGATTGAATTAAAAAGATCAAGATCCTTTCTCAAATTATCCACCATTCCAAGATGAGCAAATTGCAACTCATTACAGAAAGAGAAAAACATGGTACAAATGTCATGAAGCTGTAAGTCAACCAATTGAGAGGCCATTTAATTAATGGTAAAGTATGACCACTTATGTTGTGATCGCCACTCTAGGTAAGATGATAGTAAAATTGACTACGGTTAATGGAGCAATTCTAGTGTTGTTCAATCTTTAGCATTAGCCACGGGAGTACCAAAAGGATGGACCAGCCACTCATTAAAGTTTTATCTCAAATGACAAATATTCCAAGGGGTGGGCCTTAAAGAAATAAGGTAGTGAAATCCGCATGTATGAAAGCCAATAGAGTAAGTAAAGCAACGGGCAGAGTGTAAAAATTATAAATAAAAAGGAGGTATAAAAGGTAAAGGGGACACCAGCTAAACACATGAACGATGTATTAAAAAGAGCTGCCGATTACGTACGAAAGCATGTGGAGAAAGTCCGAGGGGATCGAGCCGCGGGGAAAGGACGAGATCCATACCCCCGCGGACTGACGACACGTGGCATGGTAAAGACTTAAAGTTAAAAGGGTATGGTAAGAATAGGCCACGGGATGTGATTACATGACAGAGTTAAGGTGGACCCGCGCAAAGGGGAAAGAACAGGTGTTAATTCGGCGTGGGAAATCATGCGCAGTGAAGGTGGGACAGCATATGTGGATAAAAGGTAAGGTAAGTTCATTTAGATCAGCTGGTACTGAGACCCGTACCAGCCTTTAACCCGACACGAGGCGCGCACCTACACCTTGATATCCCCAATCCCCACGCGCCACATGTCTCATTGTCAGTGTCCTTACGACACTTGCCTTCTGTCATATTCCTCATCCGCTTTTTAACCCAAACAGCCCGCTCCAGTGGTAACAAACTCTCGTATTTCTCTCTGGTAAAAAAGACACATGTTACTTTCTACGGTAAATACCGAGTAGGGAAGAGCGCCTGGTTTGCCCCAATCACTGTCAGAGTCCCCCGCGTCGCTTTCCCGAGCAGTGTCACCCTCCGTCCAGGTATTCCATTCTCTATTTTCCCTCTGTTTCCTTTCTCTTTTTCGGATTCTTAAAATGACAGCCATGGGAAGGGGAACCTCACCCTTCTCGAGGCCACAAGCTTAATCTGGTCAGACATAATAACAGCGGTAACCGAGCAATGGGAATTCTTAACAATGATAGGGGAGCTCAAGTCCACTATTCCTTATCTCAACAGAAAGTTGCAGGAGGCAAGGGGTGATCTGCCTAACAGAGCTCAACACGCCGGGGATTACATCTCATTTCTTTATGCACTAAGGGCGAACGACTTGGGGAAACATGGCATCCCCAGTCGATTTACAGAAATCATCGAGTGCCAAAAGATCATCGATAAAGAGGAAGCTCGAGCATCGGCTTCAAGGGCCCTTCAACAGGTGGCCGACAGTGTAGAACAGTTTGACGAGATATGGGATGAGATCACCACAGCAGGACTCTCTTCCTGTTGGGAAGCCACTGCTCCTGCCGTGCTTGTGCTTCTAGACCAATACACAGCGCGTTTACAAACGGAAAGAGATCGGAATGACCTCCAAATGGGGAAAGCGACCCAGCTCAAAGCCGGTACCATTGTCACAGTCCTCAAAAAGGAGTTTAATCTCCTTTACATGATCATATATCGGCTCCCTACTGAGGCAAATATTCATGCTCTCGGCGAAGTGTTTATCAAAGTGGAGAAGCTCTCAGCGATGCCAGAACCAACCTCCGAGAGTCAGCAGAGACTGACACAGTTCATGAGTCAACATACTAGTTCCTCCGCAAACGTGCCTCCGCCAGAATCTGCAACGGCTTCCACTCAGCTTCGCCCCTGACTTTTCAGTTAACTCATGATATGGTCTAAACGGCCTATTTCACTTTCATTTAGTTTATTTTCTTTCAAAGTTCCGAGTGGGTTGTTTTTCCCCCACTCTTGCATTTTACTTTTTACATCAAACAATTGTTTAAGTTTCTGTTTTGAAATTGGCCCGGGGCCTGTTTACGCATGATGGGAGGGCTGATTCCCCATCATGAAATTTTGTTGTTATGAAAATGACTTGTAACAAATTTTGTTCATGCGAAGAAGATATTTCCCCGAAATATCTTCTCGCTGAAATAGGAGGAATCCTATATAAGGTAGATCAAAGAAGAAAGAAAGGTTCCAATTCTTGGGAAGAAATTGACTGTGTAAATATTTTCTGTATGTGTTTTGTGAAGACTCGAATGCTAATTTGAAGAGCTCGTTGGGCTTCAATGATAAGGAGTTATACTTTAAATAAGGATTCCGACCTTGGTTTATGGTAGTGTGTGATTCTCTCTTGTTTATTGCAATATCGTTGTTCATTTCATTTACATCCATGTCTCTGGTATTATATTTTGGAATGCGAGTGTCCCGTCATTTCTGATATGAATTTATCTCTATGATACTTATATCATAAGCTTCCTGGTACTTTAAAAATGGCTCAAGTATAATACAGTGTTTCATCTCCCATTCATACATATTTCTACTATATTGGCCAATACGAAGCGCTATTGACGAAAGTTACCAGCATGTATGGATTCTTAATCATATAAGCCCACCATATGCTGGGAAACTCTTCTTGGTGGCATCTTCATAATAGTCAATATCTCTTTTGTTCTATGCATCTCAGTAGCCACTTTTATATATCTTCTTTTTCTGCCATATATCACGAATCCGGTCCTGTTTACTGTGAACTGTCTTAAAGTTGTCTGATACGGCAGTGTTTGAGTTCAATATTACATTCATCCAGTGTTACTCTTTAAGCATCAACCGTCTAAGTTTTGGTTCCAATTGAATATTATTTTCTGTTTGTAAAGAAGTAGTATGAGAGCCCTGTCTTGTTCAAACGTTAAACGCTGTTATGCATCCTCTGCTCTCCATACATTATAAGATGTCCTAGGCACTGGTCTATAGCAACTCTAGGCTGTCTCTAGGAGTTACAACATCTTTTTGGCGCCGTTGCCGGGGACGAGGTTGAAGAAATTTAAATCCCTGGGCCTCGACAAAACCTATCCACTCTTCTGTTAGGTGAGCACGAAGAGTTGAGAGTTGTGCACCCCTCACCTTGGCGACTCCACATTCATATTACAGATAAACCTATTTGTAGTCTTGGTTCCCCGTAAGCCACACCTAAGGTCAGATACGTCTCAGTCAAGGACACCCTCTGTGTCTGACCCAGAGAGAATCCTACATAGAAGAGGCTGGAGGGAAAGGCAGTTAGTTCATACCGAAATTCCTGAATTCTCCCTTGAAAACTTCCCCTATCTTCAGCCCTCTTCTTCTCAAGTCGCCCAAATACAAGGCCCTAACCCTTTTATAAGGGATACTGGTTACTATTCAGAGAGTCCACCTCGGGGATGTGTCCATATCAAAGACGAAGCTGAGTCTAGTTATACTCCACATTACTCTTTTCACCCTACTCCTGAAGTTGAAGAGGTCAAGGAAGTTATCGAGGTATCTGCTGTCGACAGCCCCACATTCTCATCAACCCGCCAAGCTGCTGTTCACTACATCCCCATCATTATTCATACTTCACTTCCACCCCCTCCCCCACCACGCACTGCTCAGACTCTCATTCTACCTCCGCCTCCCCCAATGGCGAATATCCCTGGTTTCTTACAAAACAGGTATGCTCCTTTACAGCTATCTGCAGTTTTAAATGACCTGCCACAGGATTATTTAAAGATTCTACCCAGATTCAATGGGGAGAATGGCATTGAAGCACAGAAGCATGTGGAAATTTTCTGTTCTTTCACAGAGAACCTTAATGTTGAGCATTTGGATGTGGTTCTAAGATTGTTCGTGCAATCCCTATATGGGGAAGCCAGAAAATGGTTTAAAACCCTCGGAGCCAATTCCATCAATACCTGGGAGGCTATGGAAGATGCTTTTGTTAAAAAATGGGGGGATAGAAAGGATCACGGGGATGTCCTTACCGAGTTTAACACTCTAAAAAAGAAGCACAATGAAGGGGTATCAGAGTTCATCAGAAGGTTTAACAAATTGTACCTGAGCCTCCCAGCTGAAATGAAGCCCCATCAGACTGTTGCCAAGGTCGTTTTTGTGGCAGCATTCGATTCTGAGTTTGGTTTTTCACTAAGGGAGAGGAAGCTAGCCACTCTGGACGATGCACAGACGGATGCATTGGAAATAGAAGCAAACTTTGTCTCAACTGGCAAGTCCAAAGGGAAACAAGAACATGATACTAGAAGAAGAGGCAAAGAAGAAGTATCCACTTCAAGCCAAGATAGAGATTCAGCAAATGACAAGATTGAAGAGATGAATAGAATGATCAAGAATCTCTCGAATAAGTTGGTCAAGATGGAGATGGAGGCCAAGAATTCACCCCCCAAAGAACTTCCAGAATGCTCCAAACAGAGGATTCAATACTCAGTACAGGAAGCCACCCTTGCAGATACTGCAGAGGGGACAGAAGGAGCAACAAGATCAGGTCCCACATCCGTTATACTTGGAGGGACAAGTGGAGGTTTCTCCTGAAGATTCTGCCTACGAGCAAGATGAAGCATGCCCCGTCTTCTCAGACAATGATGACATAGAATGCCCTGTGCAAGAAAGCGAGGAAGGGGAGCCACAAGCTCACTCAGAGGCAAGGGATAAAGGAGATACTGAAGAGCCAGAGATCGATGACTACTGTAAACAGTTTTTTGATTTCATGCAAGCCCAGTTTAACAGAAAATATGACCTCAGGTCATCCAGAAAAAGAACCCGTACTCAAGATGAAGAGGAGGACACACCCCAGAAGTTAGCACCTGCACAGAAAGAGGCCAACACTCAAGAATCCCCAGAAAAAGGTAAGAGGCCCATTGACCCATCTCTGCAATCTGATAGTCAAATGCCTTCTTCTTCACAAGTATACGTACCTCATGAAAATAAACCTCTAGTTAAAGAAGTTAAGCTCCCTCTGCAAAACAAAGAGTCAAAAGAAAAGGAAGTGTCAATAGATAAGCCTTCATCTGCCTTCAGTTTGCAAAAAGAACTCAAAAAAGTAAAAATACCAGTTCCTCTGTCTGAATTATTGAGACAGCCTGCCTATCAGTCACAAGTCTCCTCATTCATTTCCACTCCTGAGGTACCACACATTCCAGACAGTCTTAACCTGCAAGAAGAAAGGCCTATGGTAGTGTTTGGTCCACACGTCGAAGAATTAGATCCCTCCACCCCTCCCTTTTATGTATCTTTAGTAATCCATGATATATTGTTGCATAATTGTATGCTAGATTCAGGAGCATCTCACAACCTCATGCCCCTGTCTGTCATGGAGCAATTGGGACTCCAAATCACCCGCCCATATAAAGACCTCTACTCTTTTGACTCCAAAAGGGTGAAGTGTTTGGGTATGATTAAAGATCTAGCAGTCACCCTGGCACAGATCCCGGCCAAAAGTGTGGTGATGGATATCGTGGTGGCTGACATCCCAGCTCGCTTCGGCATGCTACTGTCAAGGTCTTGGGGGACCAGAATTGGAGGATCAATTAAGCTGGACCTGTCCTATGCCACCATCCCTGTCTTCGGTGGCCAAGAGAGGAGATTGTACCGAGAGACCAGATTCGTTAAAACAGTCACCAAGGCAGGTGATTCAGTAAATTCCCTAGTCTACAGCAGAGATGGAGACTTCTCCTGTCTGATGTTGGAAGAAGATCAGGAATATGCCCACGAGCCCTCATTCTGTCAGATAAACACTGAATCATCAGTGCAGGACTGTGGATCTGAAATCTGGACACTCCACTTTGATGGAGCAAATTCCCGAGAAGGAAATGGGGCTGGAGTGTTGCTTATTTCACCTATGGGTCAATGGGTCCCCCTATCATTCAAATTGGAATATGAGGCCACAAACAATGTGGCTGAATACGAAGCACTCATATTGGGGTTGCAGACAGCAAGGAGTATGAAAATACAGAAGCTAAAAGTGATGGGAGACTCCGGATTGGTGGTTAGGCAAGTGAAAAACCAGTGTCAAGCGAATCATCCTAGGCTAAATGCCTATAGAAATGAAGTTTGGGACCTGGTAGAGAACTCTTTCTTGGCATTTAACATTCAATTCATGCCCCGTGAACAGAACAAAATGGCTGACTCCTTGGCTGTGGCTGCTAGTACATTTCGCCCACCTCAGAACCCTCTTCTGAGATATGAAATCGAGGTAAGATATCGGCCTTCAATCCCTGATAATGTCAAGCACTGGTAGGTCTTTGAAGATGAGGAGCAGGTGAAGAGGTTCTTAGAGACTGTTGGGGAGTTTTCCAACCTAGAGATTGACAGTTGTGAAGAAGAAGAAATTGGGGACAGTCCAGAAGACAAGCTGGAAGAGAAAATAGCCGGTCACAGATTCCTGCAGCTGAAAGGAAATGTCATTCCCCGAGGGCTGGTACCTTTGGAGAGGCTGTTCAATAAAAACGATGTTCCTTTACAGCCAAACAAAGTGGTGACTGAGGACCAGGTCGAAGATCTAAATCTGGGCACAAAAGAAGATCCAAATATTGTGAAGCTGTCCAAGAAAGTCCCAGATGAATACAAACAATTTTACCAAAAGCTGTTTCAAACCTACAAAGATGTATTTGCCTGGTCGTATCAAGACTTGAAAACCTTTGATGTCAGTGTGATGCAGCATAAAATTCCACTGAAGGGAGATGAAAAACCCCACAAGCAAAAAATCAGACAGATTAATCCCCTGTTGCTACCCTCGATTGAGCAAGAAATAAAAAAGCTGCTGAAGGCTAAAATTATAGTGCCACTAAGGTATTCTGAGTGGGTGGCCAATTTAGTCCCAGTACGAAAGAAAAATGGCGAAATCAGGTTGTGTGTGGATTTCAGAAACCTGAACAGGGCGTCTCTAAAAGATAACTACCCACTACCGAAGATGGATCACATTCTGCAAAAGGTGGTGGGGGCCTCTAGAATGTCCATGATGGATGGGTTCTCGGGCTATAATCAAGTGGCTGTATGCCCAGAGGACCAGAAAAATACAACTTTCACCACGCCCTGGGGGACTTTTATGTATGCTAGGATGCCATTCGGGCTGATTAACGCAGGGGCCACGTTTCAGAGAGCTATGGATATAACCTTTGTTGGAGAACATGATAAGTTTCTGGTGGTGTACCTAGATGATATAACAGTCTTTTCGAAGGATGATGCCGAACACATTCAGCATTTGCAGAAGACTTTTGAGAAATGCAGGAGGTATGGATTGTCCCTTAACCCTCAAAAATCTTTCTTTGCATTAGAAGAGGGTAAGCTCCTAGGACACATAGTAACTAAAGATGGGGTCAAAATCGATCCTAAAAGGGTGGAAGCTATAAACGGTATCTCCCTCCACAGAAATAAGAAAGAGGTCCAGGTATTCTTAGGGCGTATCAATTTTCTCAGAATATTTATTCCTAACTATGCTGAAATAGTTAGACACATCACAGATATGTTAAAGAAGGATAATGAGGTAAAATGAGCACCAGAATCAAGACAGGCCTTTGCTAGGATCAAGAATGCGTTTGCTGAGGCCCCCGTGCTGGCAAAGCCTGACTTCACTGAACCTTTTATGATTTTCTCTTTTGCATCACCACACACGGTAGCAGGGTTCTCTTACAAAAGAACGGGGATGGGTATGAGCAACCCATTGCCTTTTTCAGTCAAGTACTTCATGACGCAGAGCTAAAATACAACATTCTTGAGAAGCAGGCTTACGCTCTGGTAAAGTCCCTCAAGGCCTTCCGCATGTACATATTGCAGTCCCACATTACTGCTTTCGTACCCACAGCAGCAGTTAAGGATATCCTCGTTCAGGGAGACAGTGAAGGTAGAAGGGGCAGATGGATCGCAAAGATACAGGAATACGATCTGGATATCAGACCCACCAAGTTAATCAAAGGACAGGGGCTAGCAATGATCTTGTCAGAATCAAATCACCAAGCTTTGGGCATCCACTTATCCATGATTGCAACTGATGAGGCTGAGGAGCCGACAGGAAGGCAAGAGGTGGAAATGGCTACTCAGAAAATACAGATGAAGTATCTCACTAGCTCCTAGTACAAAGAAATAGTCGAGTACCTCCTGACACTCAGCTACCCACCCAGCTGTGATAAGTCCAAATACAAAGCCTTAAGGTTGAAATCACAGAAGTATGTAGTAGCCAATGGTCAGTTGTACTGGAGAGATCCTTCAGGGATACTGTTGTTACGCCTCATAGAAGGTGAGGTAAATAACATAATAATTGAATTCCATGAGGGAATTTGTGGAGGGCATTATAGCTGGAGGAGCACGGCTCAGAAAATCCTGAAGGCTGGTTTTTACTGGCCTAAATTGTTTGGAGATGTTTTCACTTGGGTCAGAGCATGTGACAAATGCCAGAAGTTTGCTGAAAAACAGAAGCTAGCAGCTTTACCCCTGATTCCTGTACATATTGATGAACCTTTCAAACAATGGGGAATTGACTTCATAGGTGAGATTCACCCACCCTCAAGTGGGCAGCACAAATGGATCTTGACTGCTACAGATTACTTCACAAAGTGGGTAGAGGCCATTCCTGCACGAAACGCCACAGACACGGTAATCATCAAATTCATGGAAGAGAACATTATCTCCAGGTTTGGATGTCCTGCTAGAATAGTAACTGACAATGCCCAAGCTTTCAAGTCTGCTAAATTTGTGAATTTTTGTCAGAAATATAACATCACTTTAAGCCATTCTACAGCGTACTACCCACAGGGAAATGGTCTGGCAGAATCATCAAACAAAACTTTGGTTAGAGCCCTAAAGAAGATAATAAATGAAAATCAGCGGAACTGGGACTCCCAACTGAAGTTTGCTCTGTGGGCAAACAGGATAACCAGTAAGAGGGCAACTGGAAAATCTCCTTATGAACTAGTATACGGACGGGCAGCCGTATTCCCTATACAGTTAGCTTTGCCTGTTGCTCATTTCATGCAGGAGACTCAGGAAGAACCGGATGGTATGACCAGAAGAATCAATCAGCTGGTAGAGCTTGAAGAAACTCGTAGTCAGGTAAACCAGAAACTTGTGGATTACCAGGAAAAGATGAAAGAGTTGTTTGATCAGCATACAAAGGATAGAAAGCTGCAGGTGGGAGACTTAGTTCTCAGGTGGGATGTACAAAGGGCCGATAAAGGTAAGCATGGTAAATTTGACCCCCTTTGGTTCGACCCCTTCAAGATTTCAGAGCAGGGGGGAAATAATACCTTTAAACTGGAAAATTTACAGGGAGATGTGCTGGAAGCCCCTGTAAATGGGCAATTCCTCAAACCATATTTTCAATTCTGAAGCAGGCTGAAAAAGCCTGAATGTATCATATTGTACAGTAGTTGCTTTTTTGTTTTTCTTACCAAGTTATACATGAGTCATGATGATCTGTCCAGGAAGAATCTTCAAGAACTGGAAAAGTGGTGATTCAAAGGAGATATACAGGTGGTCTACGTAGTTCTCGACACGCTGAGAGACAAACGTGCCGTCCCCAGGTGGAGCCAATGTTGTTCAATCTTTAGCATTAGCCACGGGAGTACCAAAAGGATGGACCAGCCACTCATTAAAGTTTTATCTCAAATGACAAATATTCCAAGGGGTGGGCCTTAAAGAAATAAGGTAGTGAAATCCTCATGTATGAAAGCCAATAGAGTAAGTAAAGCAACAGGCGGAGTGTAAAAATTATAAATAAAAAGGAGGTATAAAAGGTAAAGGGGACACCAGCTAAACACATGAACGATGTATTAAAAAGAGCTGCCGATTACGTACGAAAGCATGTGGAGAAAGTCCGAGGGGGTCGAGCCGCGGGGAAAGGACGAGATCCATACCCCCACGGACTGACGACACGTGGCATGGTAAAGACTTAAAGTTAAAAGGGTATGGTAAGAATAGGCCACGGGATGTGATTACATGGCAGAGTTAAGGTGGACCCGCGCAAAGGGGCAAGCACAGGTGTTAATTCGGCGTGGGACAACATATGTGGATAAAAGGTAAGGTAAGTTCATTTAGATCAGCTGGTACTGAGACCCGTACCAGCCTTTAACTCGACACGAGGCGCGCACCTACACCTTGATATCCCCAATCCCCACGCGCCACGTGTCTCATTGCCAGTGTCCTTACGACACTTGCCTTCTGTCATATTCCTCATCCGCTTTTTTAACCCAAACAGCCTGCTCCAGTGGTAACAAACTCCCGTATTTCTCTCTGGTAAAAAGACACAGGTTACTTTCTACGGCAAATACCGAGTAGGGAAGAGCACCTGGTCTACCCCAATCACTGTCAGAGTCCCCCGCGTCGCTTTCCCGAGCAGTGTCACCCTCTGTCTAGGTATTCCATTCTCTATTTTCCCTCTGTTTCCTTTCTCTTTTTCGGATTCTTAAAATGACAGCCATGGGAAGGGGAACCTCACCCTTCTCGAGGCCACAAGCTTAATCTGGTCAGACATAATAACGGCGGTAACCGAGCAATGGGAATTCTTAACAATGATAGGGGAGCTCAAGTCCACTATTCCTTATCTCAACAGAAAGTTGCAGGAGGCAGGGGGTGATCTGCCTAACAGAGCTCAACACGCCGGGGATTACATCTCATTTCTTTATGCACTAAGGGCGAACGACTTGGGGAAACATGGCATCCCTAGTCGATTTACAGAAATCATCGAGTGCCAAAAGATCATCGATAAAGAGGAAGCTCGAGCATCGGCTTCAAGGGCCCTTCAACAGGTGGCCGACAGTGTAGAACAGTTTGACGAGATATGGGATGAGATCACCACAACAGGACTCCCTTCCTGTTGGGAACCCACTGCTCCTGCCGTGCTTGTGCTTCTAGACCAATACACAGCGCGTTTACAAACGGAAAGAGATCGGACTGACCTCCAAATGGGGAAAGCGACCCAGCTCAAATCCGGTACCATTGTCACAGTCCTCAAAAAGGAGTTTAATCTCCTTTACATGATCACATATCGGCTCCCTACTGAGGCAAATATTCACGCTCTCGGCGAAGCGTTTATCAAAGTGGAGAAGCTCTCAGCGATGCCAGAACCAACCTCCGAGAGTCAGCAGAGACTGACACAGTTCATGAGTCAGCATACTAGTTCCTCCGCAAACGTGCCTCCGCCAGAATCTGCAACGGCTTCCACTCAGCTTCGTCCCTGACTTTTCAGTTAACTCATGATATGGTCTTAACGGCCTATTTCACTTTCATTTAGTTTATTTCCTTTCAAAGTTCCGAGTGGGTTGTTTTTCCCCACTCTTGCATTTTACTTTTTTACATCAAATAGTTGTTTAAGTTTCCATTTTTGAAATTGGCCCGGGGCCTGTTTACACATGATGGGAGGGCTGATTCCCCATCATGAAATTTTGCTGTTATGAAAATGACTTGTAACAAATTTTGCTCATGCGAGGAAGATATTTCCCCGAAATATCTTCTCGCTGAAATAGGAGGAATCCTATATAAGGTAGAGAAAAGAAGAAAGAAAGGTTCCAATTCTTGGGAAGAAATTGACGGTGTAAGAATTTTCTGTATGTGTTTTGTGAAGACTCAAATGCTAATGTGAAGAGCCCATTGGGCTTCAATGATAAGGAGTTTTACTTTAATAAGGATTCCGGCCTTGGTTTATGGTAGTGTGTAGTCTTCTCTTATTTATCGCAATATCGTTGTTCATTTCATTTACATTCATGCCTCTGGTATTATATTCTGGAATGCGAGTGTCCCGTTGTTTCTGATATGAATTTATCTCTCTGATACTTATATCATAAGCTTCCTGGTACTTTAAAAATGGCTCAGGTATAATACAGTGTTTCATCTTCACTTCATACATATTTCTACTATATTGAACGTTACGAAGCGCTATTGACGAAAGTTACCAGCATGTATGGATTCTTAATCGTATAAGCCCACCATATGCTGGGAAACTCTTCTTGGTGTCGTCTTCATAACAGTCAATATTTCTTTTGTTCTATGCAGTCCAGTAGCCACTTTTATATATCTACTTTTTCTACCATATATCATGAATCCGGCCCTGTTTAATGTGAACTGTCTTAAAGTTGTCTGATACAGCAGTGTTTGAGTTCAATATTACATTCATTCAGTATTACTCTTTAAGCATCAAACTGTCTAGAGTTTTGATTCCACTCAAATATTATTTTCTGTTTGTAAAGAAGTAGTATGAGAGCCCTGCCTTGTTCAAACGTTAAACGCTGCCATGCGTCCTTTGCTCTCCATACATTATAAGATGTCCTAGGCACTGGTCTATAGCACCTCTAGGCTGTCTCTAGGAGTTACAACATCTAGAATGATAAAATCCTTAATGCCATTGTAAAGAACAACTTGCTAATGACGTCAAAAGGATTGAACTTTGGATATGAATATTAATTGATTGCATGCACAAATGGAATCAGAGGATCATTTGATTTACTGGTACATGGATAAATCAACAACTACAAGAATTATATGATCGTTTCTCGTATTGTCCACCTTTCCATCATGAGCAAATTGAAAACTCACCAAATGAGAAAGACATGGCACACATACCATGAAGTTATGGCCAAGCAATTGAGATGTCGTAAGTTAATTAATCGTCAAGTAACAACAATTTCGTTTTGATGACCAATCTACATAAGATGGCAATAATTAATTGTGCCCATTGGAGCAATTCTAGAATAATTGAATCTTTGGTCTTCAAAATAACTCTCTTGATAAAAGCATTGGTCAATTTAGACCACAAAAAATGCTCTCCCACTTGAGTTGGAGCAAATTTTCAAACTCCATAAGGATAATAAATTCCTGTTAATATCCTCCCTAGTAATGTTACATGCCTCCATGATTAAATTTAATCAGGTGATAGGGTAGTTGAAGGTGGTAGGTGGCTATTGAACTATGAATGTAGCCCACTAAGCTAATTAATGCAATGTGGCCAACTCATTAAAGAGACCTACAACTTACCCCTAATCATCACGACTAGTGGAAAAGTCATTAAATAAAGGTCGGTAGTGGTTATGATTAGGCTATAAATAAGGAAGGAATCTCGTAGTGGAGGCACTGAGTATTGTATATTGTATCTTTGGCAATAGTAGGAACACACTCTCAAAGGATTAGGAAAAGTCTTCCTCTCTCAAATAGGGAGAATAATGGAGTTTTAAGAGTCCTGGGCGTCACATTGTGTCTTCTTGATCTTAATAATAGAGTTTTTAGAGTTATTGGCATCACATTGTGTCTTCTTGATATTAATAATAGACTTCTAAGAGTTATTGGCATCACATTGTGTCATTTTTATATTAATGTTAAAATTGTGGATTAATGATTTTAATAGAAACTTAACTATGGAGATTTTTAATTTTTAATAGGCTTTGTTATAATACCATGAGCTGATACTTATCAATATTACATGTCTAAAAAACCATAACTCCATTTCATATAACACTTATTCATATAACAATTTTTTAATTAATTAATTTAATTTAGGGAAAAACACATAACTAGTTTCAACCTTTTATTTGTGTATACTCTATGAATATTTAGAATATTTCGCGAATCTTAAATCACTACCATCCACATAATAATTATTAATAATTAAATTAAAATTTTAGAAGCCAAGTTTGAAAATAAACATGCCTATCAATGTAGAGCAACATGACTTCTTTTACTCCAAAAATATTATGTTAAAAATTAAAATTCGTAAAACTTTATGATTTATAAATGATGAACTTATAATCAAGACACCTCCCTAACATAAATGTTCTATGGTAATTATTTACAATCAACATAAAACATTTATGGTAATTATTTACAATCACAATTGATGTCTTTGTATTTCAAGATGGATTCAGATCTGGTTCACTAGTTATTTGTGTACAATGAATCAATTCCAGCAACACTCTATCAGACTCTCTAATTATTCTAACTGAATTCCAGTACTGTTGTCCAGAAGAGGCATGAAATGCAGCACCTCAGCACCTCAATTAACAACACAGTTGCACTTCAATCTTCATGTGAGCACTGTGTTTTTAATTAATTGTTAACAAATGAACAAACTCTGTATTTCAGAATTTCAAACCCAGCACTTCACACATCTGCCCATTCGCAATATGCAATGCCTCCTTCTGGCTTTCACCATCACTGCAGCCAAGGAAATTAACCAAATACATATCTAATCTGTAATTAACAACCCATGCAACGCAGATTGTAGGCAATTGGAAATTCACGTTGTTTGGAATATAGAGCTAAGCTAATTAATTAAATTAGCTCAAATTGAGCAAAGAGCTGGATGTAGCATGCATTTTGATTTTAGTAGCTTGGACCAGTTTAAACATCAGAGCAAAAGATGCCCTGCAGGAGAATGTAAGCTGTAGCACGGTACTTAAACCCACATGCCATACACAACAATTAATGCGATTCGAGGATTGTAGTATTTGGTGACTGGAACGCACACAGTTCAACACTAGCTTGTATACAACGAATTATCAGCTGAGCGAATGGGCTGTCGCAAACCTCCAGCGATACCGATGGCCGGAAATTAATACTCTTGGTGACCAATTGCATGTGTAAATGCAGATGCTATGTTGTAGTATGGCATTTGATTAACTTACCAGCTAATAGACACATGCAACTACTAGGCAATACAACAAATTGGGCATAGTGCTGCAGAACGTGAATTTCACACCAGCAAACAGAGCCACTCACATTTCTGTTCTATGTGAATGACACGGTGGAATTTATACCAGTAATCGATTAACATAAATGGGAAAACAAACATTCTAACGGGAACAGATTACTACTTAAATGAGAAAGGATTTTATTGTACTTCGGAAATTAAAAACAAGTAATCAATAAGGATTTTATTATACTCAAGGAAAACGCTAAAACGGATAATCTATGAACAATCTTCAATCTACTCTCATGACTCTTCAAATACCCTTATTCTTGCTCTCCAACTCTCTTCCTTTCTAGTCCTACACGTAGTCCCATTTTCCATTTCACGAGGCAAGTGAATCCTCCATTATAAGTATTTCTCGGTTCACTACATAATCAAAAGTGGAACCGACATTGTCCGAGCAAATAGTATTTCCATTCCGATGACTAAAATTACACTAAACAAATATCAAATCATTGGGGGCATTGATATTCAGCGTCTTGAGATCGTTCGTTCAAGTTCATTTTTCCAAGTAAAATCCATTGGGGCTAATGACCAGAAGTATACCAAATTGTTAAAATATGTAATCACTTTTTACATACATTGTTACACAATTAGTTAAGTGAGTTGGTATACATTGTTACACAATTAGTTAAGTGAGTTGGTTGAGTTGAGTGATAGATATATTTAGTCATCGAGTTAGAAAGTGAGTTAATTGAAGATTGATCAAGTTGAGTTATGTGAGAGTGTGTACATGTCAATTAGGTTAAATACCCTTCACCGAGTTCAATGTATTCAGATTGTGATTTAGAGTGATTGAAGATTAATTGTAGAGTCGCAGCTCATTGTTTCGTGTGTGAAATACTTGTGTTATTGTGTGTTTGAATCCTCTATCTATCCAACAAATTGGTATCAGAGATGAGAAAGGATTAGAAGATCAGTGGGCGAGTAGATCCAGAGAAAAAGGCCAAGAGTAGAAGGCTATCATTTTTTTTTTAAATTAAAAATAAAAAAAAAGGGTGGAGGTCCGCAAGTTTTCAGTGAAGAAAATGCGGAGGACCACAACTTCTCAAAGGTGAAATGTTATTATTGCAATAAATTTGGTCATTATGCTCGTGATTTTAGGAAGAAGATAACTGATAAATAAAATCAAAGAGATAATGTTAGTACAGAGAATACTAACTCCATGTTCTTAGCATGCAACACCATGCATGAACCGTCTGATAAGGTATGGCTATTAGACAGTGGTTGCAGTAACCACATGACAGAAAACAAGAATTTGGTTTCAAATTTGGATGTATCTGTGAAGACAAAGGTAAAGTTGGGGACTGACAAGACTGTGGATGTAGATGGCAAATGAGTGGTCAACATTGTGACCAAGCAGAGAGAGCCAAAGACCATATCAGAGGTATATCATGACCCCGGACTCAAACACAATTTGATAAGTGTTGGTCAATTGACGCAGAAATGATACAGAGTTATCTTTTAGGGGCGACAATGTGTTATTTATGACAAATCCCCAAGCAAGCAGTAGATTGCAAAGGTGCATATGATGAGGAACATACTCTTTCCTCTAATTATGAACTACAATGATCAGGTTAGTTCTTTTACAGCTGCATGTTCTAATGATTACTGGTTATGGCACTTTCGGTTTAGACACTTGCACTTTTCCAGTTTAAGATTGTTGCAACAGAAATAGATTTTGAAAGTCTGCAGATGAAAGAGACAGAGAACATTGATTCCTTCATGAATAGGGTCATGTATGTTGTCAATCAGTTAAAAATCTATGGTGAAGATATTAAAGATCGAACAGTGATTGAGAAGGTTCTTCGATCTTTGTCTACCAAGTTTGATGTTGTGGTAGTAGCCATAGAAGAAGCGAAGGATTTGGAAAAACTGACAGTTGATGAGTTGATGGGACCCCTTCTATCGCATGAGGCGAGGATAGATAGAAGTAAGGATTCCACTTTAGAAACTACCTTCAAAAGTCAAGTTTATATTTCAAGAGGTCGAGGCAGAGGTCGGTCGAGAGGCAGAGGATGAGGCGGAAGCTATGGTGGTCAGAGAGATGGCCAAGAAGAGAATGAGCATCAAAGTGGAAGTAGCAGCAGCAGAAGCTTTCACAACCATCAAAGGTTTGACAAATCAAAGGTGAAATGTTATTATTGCAATAAATTTAGTCATTATGCTCATGATTGTAGGAATAAGATAGCTGATCAAGGAAGTCAGAGAGCTAATGTTAGTACAGAGAATACTAACTCCATGTTCTTAGCATGCAACGCCGTGCATAAACTGTCTGATAAGGTTTGGCTATTAGACAGTGGTTGCAGTTACCACATGACATGCAACAAGAATTTGGTTGCAAATTTGGAGGTATCTTTGAAGACAGAGGTAAAGTTTGAGACTGACAAGACTGTGGATGCAGATAGAAAAGGAGTGGTCAACATTGTGACCAAGCAGGGGGAGCCAAAGACCATATCAGAGGTATATTATGTCCCTGGTCTCAAACAAAATTTGATAAGTGTTGGTCAATTGACGTAGAGAGGATACAAAGTTATCTTTCAGGGAAAATAGTGTGTTATTTATGACAAATCCCCAAGCAAGTAGTTGATTGCAAAGGTGCAGATGATAAGGAACAAACTCTTTCCTCTAATTATGAACTACAATGATCAGGTTAGTTCTTTTACAACTGCATGTTCTAATGATTACAGGTTATGTCACTTTCGGTTTGGACACTTTCTCTTTTCCGGTTTAAGATTGTTGTAGCAGAAGCTGATTTTGAAACTCTGTAGATTAAGGAGACAAAGGACATTGATTCCTTCATGAATAGGGTCATGTTTGTCGTTAATCAGTTAAAAATCTATGGTGAAGATATTAAAGATCGAACAATGGTTAAGAAGGTGCTTCGATCTTTGTTTACCAAGTTTGATGTTGTGGTAGCAACCATAGAAGAAGCGAAGGATTTGGAAAATGAGTTGATGAGATCCCTTCTATCGCATGAGGTGAGGATAGACGGAAATAAGGATTCCACTTTAGAAACTGCCTTCAGAATTCAAGTTTATATTTCAAGAGGTCGAGGCAGAGTTCGGTCGAGAGGCAGAAGATCAGGTAACAACTATGGTGATCAGAGAGATGGCCGAGAAGAGCATGAGCATAAAACTGGAAGCAGTAACAGCAAAATCTTTCACAACCATCAAAGGTTTGACAAATGAAAGGTGAAATGTTATTATTGCAATAAATTTGGTAATTATGCTCATGATTTTAGGAAGAAGATAACTGATCAAGGAAATCAGAGAGCTAATGTTAGTACAGAGAATACTAACTCCATGTTCCTAGCATGCAATGCCATGCATGAACTGTCTGATAAGATCTAGCTATTAAACAATGGTTGTAGTAAACACATTACAGGCAACAAGAATTTGGTTGCAAATTTGGATGTATCTGTGAAGACAGAGGTAAAGTTGGGGACTGACGAGACTGTGGATGTAGATGGCAAAGGAATGGCCAACATTGTGACCAAACAAGGGGAGCCAAAGACCACATCATAGGTATATTATGTCCCTGGATTCAAACACAATTTGATAAGTGTTGGTCAATTGACGCAGAAAGGATACAAATTTATCTTTCTGGGGCAACAGTGTGTTATTTATTACAAGTCCCCAAGCAAGCAGCAGATTGCAAAGGTGCAGATGACGAGGAACAAACTCTTTCCTCTAATTATGAACTACAATGATCAGGTTAGTTCTTTTACAACTGCATGTTTTAATGATTACTGTTTATGGCACTTTCGGTTTGGACACTTGCACTTTTCCAATTTAATATTGTTGCAATAGAATCAAATTTTGAAAGTCTGCAGATGAAGGATACAAAGGAAATTGATTCCCTCATGAATAGGGTCATGTCTGTCGTCAATTAGTTAAAAATATATAGTGAAGTTATTAAAGATCGAATAGTGATTGAGAAGGTTCTTCGATCTTTGTCTACCAAGTTTGATGTTGTGCTAGCAACCATAGAATAAGAGAAGGATTTTGAAAAACTGACAGTTGATGAGTTGATGGGATCCCTTCTATCGCATGAGGTGATGATAGACGAAATAAGGATTCCACTTTAGAAACTGCCTTCAAAAGTCAAGTTTATATTTCAAGAGGTCGAGGCAGAGGTTGGTCGAGAGGCAGAGGACGAGGCGACAACTATGGTGGTCAGAGAGATGGCTGAGAAGAGCATGAGCATCAAAGTGGAAGCAACAACAATAGAAGCTTTCAAAACCATCAAAGGTTTGACAAATCAAAGGTAGACTGTTATTATTGCAATAAATTTTTTCATTATGCTTGTGATTGTAGGAAGAAGATAGCTGATCAAGGAAATCAGAGAGATAATATTAGTATAGAGAATACAGACTCCATGTTCCTAGCATGCAACACCATGCATGAACCATTTGATAAGGTCTGGCTATTAGAGAGTGGTTGCAGTAACCACATGATAGACAACAAGACTTTGGTTGCAAATTTGGATGTATCTGTGAAGACAGAGGTAAAGTTGGGCACTGACAAGACTGTGGATGTAGATGGAAAATGAGCGGTCAACATTGTGACCAAGCAGGGGGATCCAAACACCATATCAGAGGTATATTATGTCCCTGGACTCAAACACAATTTAATAAGTGTTGGTCAATTGACGCAAAAAGGATACAAAGTTATCTTTCAGGGGAAACCATGTGTTATTTATGACAAATCCCCAAGCAAGCAGCTGATTGCAAATGTGCAGATGGTAAGGAACATACTCTTTCCTCTAAATATGAACTACAATGATCAGTTTATTTCTTTTATAGCTGCATGTTCTAATGCTTACTGGTTATGACACTTTCGGTTTGGACACTTGCACTTTTCTGGATTAAGATTGTTGCAGCAGAAATAGATTTTGAAAGTTTGCAGATGAAGGAAACATAGGACATTGATTCCTTCATGAATAGGGTCATGTCTATCGTCAATCAGTTAAAAATATATGGTGATGATATTAAAGATCGAACAGTGATTGAGAAGGTTCTTAGATCTTTGTCTACCAAGTTTGATGTTGTGGTAGCAGCCATAGAATAAGTGAAGCATTTGGAAAAATTGACATTTGATGAGTTGATGGGATCCCTTCTAACGCATGAGGCAAGGATAGACAGAAGTAAGGATTCTACTTTAAAAACTACCTTCAAAAGTCAAGTTTATATTTCAAGAGGTTGAGGAAGAGGTCAGTCGAGAGGTAGAGGACGAGGCAGTAGCTATGGTGGTAAGAGAAATGGCCGAAAAGAGCATGAGCATCAAAGTGAAAGAAACAACAATAGAAGTTTTCAAAACCATCAAAGGTTTGACAAATCAAATGTGAAGTGTTATTATTGCAATAAATTTGGCATTTTGTTCGTGATTGTAGGAAGAAGATAGTTGATCAAGTAAATCAGAGAGCTAATGTTAGTACAGAGAATACTAACTCCATGTTCCTAGCATGCAACACCATGCATGAACCGTCTGATAAGTTCTGGCTATTATATAGTGGTTGTAGTAACCACATGACACGCAACAAGAATTTGGTTGCAAATTTGGATGTATCGGTGAAGATAGAGGTAAAGTTGGGGACTGAAAAGACTATGGATGTTGATGGAAAATGAGTGATCAACATTGTGACCAAGCAGGGGGAGCCAAAGACCATATCAGAGGTATATTATGTCCCTGGACTCAAACACAATTTGATAAGTGTTGGTCAATTGACGCAGAAAGGATACAAAGTTATCTTTTAGGGGCAACAATGTGTTATTTATGACAAATCCCTAAGCAAGTAGTTGATTGAAAAGGTGCAGATGATGAGGAACAGAGTCTTTCCTCTAATTATGAACTACAATGATCAGTTTAATTCTTTTACAACTGCATGTTCTAATGATTACTGGTTATGGCACTTTCTATTTGGACACTTGCACTTTTTCGGTTTAATATTGTTGCAGCAGAAACATATTTTGAAAGTCTGCAGATGAAGGAGATAGAGGACATTGATTCCTTCATGAATAGGGTCATGTCTGTCGTCAATCAGTTAAAAATATATGGTGAAGATATTATATCGAACAATGATTGAGAAGGTTCTTCAATATTTGTCTGCCAAGTTTGATGTTGTGGTAGCAGCCATAGAAGAAGCGAAGGATTTGGAAAAACTAACAGCTTATGAGTTGATGGGATCTCTTCTATTTCATGAGGTGACGATAGACAGAAATAAGGATTCCACTTTGGAAAATTCTTTCAAAAGTCAAGTTTATATTTCAAGAGGTCGAGGTAGAGGTCGGTCGAGAGCGAGAGGACGAGGCAACATCTATGGTGGTCAGTGAGATGGCCGAGAAGAGCATGAACATCAAAGTGGAAGCAACAACAACATAAGCTTCCACAACCATGAAAGGTTTGACAAATCAAAGTTATAATTTTATTATTGCAATAAATTTGGTCATTATGCTCGTAATTATAGGAAGAAGATAGCTAATCAAGGAAATCAGAGAGCTAATGTTAGTACAAAGAATAATAAATCCATGTTCCTAGCATGCAACACTATGCCTAAACCGTCTGATAAGGTCTAGCTATTAGGCAGTGGTTGCAGTAACCACATGAAAGGAAACAAGAATTTGGTTGCAATTTTGGATGTATCTGTGAAGACAGAGGTAAAGTTGAGAACTGAGAAGACTATGGATGTAGATGGAAAATGAATGGTCAACATTGTGACCAAGCAGGGGGAGCCAAAGACCATATTAGAGGTATATTATGTCCTTGGACTCAAACATAATTTGACAAGTGTTGATCAATTTATGCAAAAAGGATACAAAGTTATCCTTCAGGGCAAACAATGTGTTATTTATGACAAATCCCCAAGCAAGCAGCTGACTGCAAAGGTGTAGATGACGAGTAACATAATACTTCCTCTAATTATGAACTATAATGATCAGGTTAGTTTTTTTACAGCTGCATGTTCTAATAATTACTGGTTATGGAAATTTTAGTTTGGACACTTGCAATTTTCCGGTTTACGATTGTTGCAGCAGAAATATATTTTAAAATTCTGCAAATGAAGGATACAGAGGACATTGATTCCTTCATGAATAGGGTCATGCATGTCTTCAATCAGTTAAAAATCTATGGTGAATATATTAAAGATCGAACAATGATTGAGAATGTTCTTTGATCTTTGTCTACCAAGTTTGATGTTGTGGTAGCAGCCATAGAAGAAGCGAAGGATTTGGAAAAACTGACAATTGATGAGTTGATGGGATCCCTTCTATCACATGAGGCGAGGATAGATAGAAATAAAGATTCCACTTTAGAAACTACCTTCAAAAGTCAAGTTTATATTTCAAGAGGTCGAGGCAGAGGTCCTTCGAGAGGCAGAGGATGAGGCGACAGCTATGGTGGTCAAAGAGATGGCCGAGAAGAGCATGAGCATTAAAGTAGAAGCAACAACAACATAAGCTTTCACAACCATTTGACAATTCAAAGGTGAAATATTATTATTGCAATAAATTTGGTCATTATGCTCATGATTGTAGGAATAAGATAGCTGACCAAGGAAATCAGAGAGCTAATGTTAGTATAGAGAATACTAACTCCATGTTCCTAGCATGCAACACCATGCATGAACCATCTGATAAGGTCTGGCTATTAGATAGTGGTTGCAGTAACCACATAACAGGCAACAAGAATTTGGTTGAAAATTTGGATGTATCTGTGAAGACAGAGGTAAAGTTGGCAACTGAAAAGACTCTGGATGTAAATGGCAAAGGAGTGGTCAACATTGTGACCAAGCAGGGGGAGCCAAAGACCATATCAGAGGTATATTATTGTTAGCCTCTCTCAAATAACAATAATAAATCCAAAATAATAAATAAATAAATTAAATATTCCAAGTTAGGAATATGTGCCTAACTCTTGGGTTGTTCCTCAAATATTGGAGTTTGTTTAGTAACTCCTATCTTGGTGGGTTTTTGGTGAGAAATTATCTCAACCAAAGGAGTCTACGATAGCACGGACTATTTTAGAAATTTTCTCTCATCTATTTAAATTGTAAACTAAATTCTTTTATAAGAGGGAATGATGAGAATGCCATGAGGCTGAAGCCTCTTTTTTGCCATTGTTTTGTCTGGTTTTGTATCTTTGTTTTTCTACAATTTGTTTGAGTTAATTTCATTTTCTACATGTGGTATCAGAGAAATATGGTCCTGGGCTTGGCCCTCGCCAAAGGTATAGGGAGATGATATTGTTGTTTATCATGGGTTTGAATCTTTTGTTGGGTTTACGATGTGTGAAATCTGAATGATGGGTTTAGTGTGTTGGGTTATCTTATTTGAGCGTTCCAGTTTTGAGAGTGGAGGCTATTAAGCATGGTGCGATTGAGCCTCTTGGAAAATTGTGATACGCTAACTACGCACTGCGTTTGTTGGCTGGAGGCCCAGAACCTACTATATAAGGCATTCAAATTCTTCTATTTTCAGATCTGTTGAGATTGCGCAGAGAGATCTGCTGCTGTGAAGCACCATGACAGCCCGTGACAACCACGAGCAGATGGACTGTTACAATGTAAGGAATTTTAGTAGCGTTTATGACTTGAATGTTGTGTCTCTTTGTATGGTAAGCAACGTATTCAAATAACGCCCTTTTATGATTCAAATACTTGCAACAGAATGCTATGATTGCAATGAAGTTGTAAATTATTAAATTCGACAGATTCTTAAATTATTCTGCGTCAGGTTCTTAAATTCAATAGATTCTTCCTTCCAACTCGCTTGAAAAGCCTCCATGTTGCTCCGTTACTATCTTTTTGTGTCTCTTTAAATCCCTCCGATAAAAAGAAGCCTCTTAATGCTTCAAATCCGATCCCCAAAATCATTGCAATTGCGATTGCAGATTCCCCAAATCGAACCATATTAAGACTCCAGCTACGCCATTAACATCGTCCCACACACCGTGGCGTTCACATATATCAATGCGCTCCTTTCCAACGTAGACTTAAATTCGACCATGGTATGAGATGTAATTTAATTTGCATTATATATGGTGATGGTCATATTTTATCATGGATATTTTGATACAATGTCAAGCTGAAGTGTGATGAAAGAAAGCTAGGGAAGTGAAAAATCAAAGAATAGAGCTTAGAGCTCGTTGGGGTGCGTTCCCATTATCATGGACGCAAAACATTGTTTATTGCAAGTGACCAGCATTGAAGGCAAATGCAGAAGCGTTGTGCGAATTTAATCAGCACTCATCGCATATATGTGGCACTCAACTGTTGAATTGAGTTGAGAAATGGCACTCAACTGTTGAAGAGATGTGAACACGGTGAACACAGAAACCTGACTTATGACAGTCATAGCAATCAACGAATGTAGACCCGATCACCAGACGGAGAAATAAGAACATGCAGAGGCATGGAACACCAAGCTATGAAGGTTTAGGCGTGCAGGATTGGGCACACACTTGCATAGATGAAGGAATTAAATCAGTCAAGGCGACTGTCACATTTTTTCTTTCAACGCAGAGTTAAATCTGTGGTGTCGAATTGGTAGGCACCAAATGCCATGTAAACAATGGCCACCAGCGCTGTAGAAGTCGTGAACAAGGTAGATTTCCCTGCTGCAACTGCTCTTAATGAATGAGAAATGCCTGTTTCCCTTTATATTCTTGTGTTGCTTATTAGTGGCCATGAAAAGCTTACAGAAAACAACAAAAGTCTGAAATGTTTGATTGAAAGCATACTTCCTTTATTAAATCCCATTAACATGATCCAAGTGGAAATATTGCGCTGTCTGCGAGGAGATGTGAATAACCAAAAACTTCGTGATGCATTGCTTAAAACCATCAATGGCATAGCTGTAGGCATGAGAAACACTGGTTGAGCAACTTGTTTAGGGATGCCACTGTTCCAACTTTTGAGATTGTTTAATGATTCAAAGGGTTTTGAGTCATGACTGATGCATGTACACATCCCACCTGGGAATATACACTATTCAGATTGATATTTGTATAAGGTACAGAAAGCAAGCAGTGTGGTATGACATTTCTTTAAGCACGAGATTTTAAGAGGGAAAGGAAGATTGGTCAATAAAATACTAGTTTGTGTTGGGCAGAAACTAAAAGAAGAGTGTGTACTTTTCTCTACTGAAAAAGGGAGTGAAATGACAACGAATGTTGTTCGCAAGGTGATTTTTTTATATATGAACAATTTTGAAGTTAAAAAATATGAATGAAATTTTTCATTTTGAGTGATAGAGCACTTTATTGAAAATTGGAAAATTGGAAAATTGAAAAGGATAGTAAAGTGAGGCTTTTGTGAAAAATAAGGTGTGTTTCCATTTGTATTTGGAGAGATAAGGTGATTTTGGAGGGATAAATGTTTTGTATTTGGAGTGATCTGTGGAATTTTTTAGAGCAATTCTTGTTGTAATTCAAAGTATTGTTTTACTTTGAGAGAGATTGAGTCGGTGAATATCCAGATTTTGAAGACGAATTGCTTCTAAAGTTTGTGAGCTTGCCATTTTCATTACTTGAAGGTGGAGATTTCTTATGTACTCAATACTTAATAAAGATATCATTTTTTGGTAATTGTGTTCTAGATCCGCCCGAAATTGAATAAGGGGATTTTAGGTACACCATGTGTGTTTGTGCTGGCGCATGTTTTTATGGCTTCATGTTGTTGTTTTTGATTTGTGTCTAGTTGTGACACATCAATGATTTCATTTAATATCACATACATAAAGTTCAATATCAGCAAACACAACACATGTAACAAAATAGCTGCAAGATCAACACATGCATTTGCGCCACTACAACATATAATCAAAGATTGCCTACATCAGCATTCTACATCAACAATCAAATTCACTTAGTCAAGTTAATGCATTTCAAAGCAAAGTCTACATCAACGTTCTTGCAAATCCATTTCAGAACTTATAATCAACTTCATTGTTAATGAATTTTTAAGAGATCAAGTGAATCATTAAAATCATTGTAAGATTTCTTGGGTGCATTGTCGACAATGTTCAACACAAAATCAAGTGAGTGCACGAATTTATGAATCAAACAAGCAACAAGTTTACATCTCCTGCAAGCGAGCATGAGTATTCATTCAAGCAATTTGCATCAAGACAGTACAAAGTTCAAACCTTCAAGCGAGCCAGCATGAAGTTCATTGCAACAACCATCAAAGAAACCAAACAAGTTAAAACAATCAAGCAAGTTGAGATCAACATCAAGAGAGCGTGGCTATTCATTCAAGTGAGCGTGAAGTCATCAAGTAAGTCAAGTGAGCACTTAAAAAAACACGATCGTCATCAAGCGAGCGTGAATTCCATAGTTTAAGCAAGAAAATTCTACAGAGAATACTAACTCCATGTTCCTAGCATGCAACGCCATGCATGAACCGTCTGATAAGGCTTGGCTATTAGACAGTGGTTGCAGTAACCATATGACAGGCAACAAGAATTTGGTTACAAATTTGGAGGTATCTTTGAGGACAGAGGTAAAGTTTGGGACTAACAATACTATGGATGTAGATGGAAAAGGAGTGGTCAACATTCTGACCAAGCAGGGGGAGCCAAAGACCATATCAGAAGTATATTATATCCTTGGTCTCAAACACAATTTGATAAGTGTTTGTCAAATGACGTAGAAAGGATACAAAGTTATCTTTCAGGGGAAACCGTGTATTATTTGTGACAAATCCCCAAGCAAGCAGTTGATTAAAAAGGTGCGGATGATGAGGAACAGACTCTTTCCTCTAATTATGAACTACAATGATCAGGTTAGTTCTTTTACAACTGCATGTTCTAATGATTACAGGTTATGGCACTTTTGGTTTGGACACTTTCTCTTTTCCAATTTAAGATTGTTGCAGCAGAATTTGATTTTGAAAGTCTGTAGATTAAGGAGACAGAGGACATTTATTCCTTCATGAATAGGGTCATGTTTGTCGTCAATCAATTAAAAATCTATGGTGAAGATATTAAATATCGAACAATGGTTGAGAAGGTGCTTCGATATTTGTTTACCAAGTTTGATGTTGTGGTAGCAGCCATAGAAGAAGCGAAGGATTTGGAAAAAATGACAGTTGATAAGTTGATGAGATCCCTTCTATCGCATGAGGTGAGGATAGACAGAAATAAGGATTCCACTTTAGAAACTGCCTTCAAAATTCAAGTTTATATTTCAAGAGGTCAAGGCAGAGGTCGGTTGAGAGGCAAAGGACGAGGCAACAACTATGGTGGTCAGAGAGATGGCCGAGAAGAGCATGCACATCAAACTGGAAGCAATAAAAGCATAATCTTTCACAACCATCAAAGGTTTGAAAAATGAAAGGTGAAATTTTATTATTGCAATAAATTTGGTCATTATGCTCATGATTGTAGGAAGAAGATAGCTGATCAAGTAAATCAGAGAGCTAATGTTAGTGAAAATAATACTAACTCCATGTTCCTAGCATGCAATGCCATGCATGAACCATCTGATAAGGTCTGGCTATTAAACAGTGGTTGCAGTAAACACATTACAGGAAACAAGAATTTGGTTGCAAATTTGGATGTATTTGTAAAGGCAGAGGTAAAGTTGGAGACTAACGAGACTGTGGATGTAGATGGCAAAGGAATGGTCAACATTGTGACCAAACAAGGGGAGCCAAAGACCACATCATAGGTATATTATGTCCCTGGACTCAAACACAATTTGATAAGTGTTGGTCAATTGACGCAGAAAGGATACAAATTTATCTTTCTGGGGCAACAGTGTGTTATTTATTACAAATCCCCAAGCAAGCAATAGATTGCAAAGGTGTAGATGATGAGGAAAAGACTCTTTCCTCTAATTATGAACTACAACGATCAAGTTAGTTATTTGACAACTGCATGTTCTAATGATTACTGTTTATGGCACTTTCGGTTTGGACACTTGCACTTTTCCAGTTTAATATTGTTGCAATAGAATCAGATTTTGAAAGTCTGCAGATGAAGGAGACAAAGGAAATTGATTCCCTCATGAATAGGGTCATGTCTGTTGTCAATTAGTTAAAAATATATGGTGAAGATATTAAAGATTGAACAGTGATTGAGAAGGTTCTTTGATCTTTGTCTAGCAAGTTTGATGTTGTGGTAGCAACCATAGAAGAAGAGAAGGATTTGGAAAAACTAATAGTTGATGAGTTGATGGGATCTCTTCTATCGCATGAGGCGATGATAGAGAAAAATAAGGATTCCACTTTAGAAACTGCCTTCAAAAGTCAAGTTTATATTTCAAGAGGTCGGTCGAGAGTCAGAGGACAAGGCGGTAGCTATGGTGGTCAGAGAGATGGCCGAGAAGAGCATGAGCATCAAAGTGGAAGCAACAACAACAAAAGCTCTCAAAGCCATCAAATGTTTGACAAATCAAAGGTGAAATTTTATTATTGCAATAAATTTGTTCATTATGATCTTGATTGTAGGAAGAAGATAGATGATCAAGGAAATCAGAGAGCTAATGTTAGTATAGAGAATACAAACTCCATGTTCCTAGCATGCAACAACATGCATGAACCATTTGATAATGTCTGCCTATCAGACAATGGTTGCAGTAACCACATGACAGGAAACAAGACTTTGGTTACAAATTTGGATGTATCTGTGAAGACAAAGGTAAAGTTGGGGACTGACAAGACTGTGGATGTAGATGGAAAATGAGTGTTCAACATTGTGACCAAATAGGGGGAGCCAAACACCAGATCAGAGGTATATTATGTCCCTAGAATCAAACACAATTTAATAAGTGTTGGTCAATTAATGCAAAAAGTATACAAAGTTATATTTCAGGGGAAACCTTGTGTTATTTATGACAAATCCCCAAGCAAGAAGCTGATTGCAAAGGTGCAGATGACAAGGAATAGACTCTTTCCTCTAAATATGAACTACAATGATCAAGCTAGTTCTTTTACAACTACATGTTCTAATGATTACTGGTTATGGCACTTTCAATTTAGACACCTGCACTTTTTTGGTTTAATATTGTTGGAGTAGAAACATATTTTGGAAGTCTGCAGATGAAGGAGACAGAGGACATCGATTCCTTAATGAATAGGGTCATGTCTGTCGTTAATCAGTTAAAAATCTATGGTGAAGATATTAAAGATCGAACAGTGATTGAGAAGGTTCTTCGATCTTTTTCTACCAAGTTTGATGTTGTGGTAGCAGCCATAGAAGAAGCGAAGGATTTGGAAAAATTGATAGTTGATGAGTAGGTGGGATCCCTTTTATCGTATGAGGCAAGGATAGACAAAAGTAACGATTCTACTTTAAAAACTACCTTCAAAAGTCAAGTTTATATTTCAAGAGGTCGAGGAAGAGGTTGGTCAAGAGGTAGAGGACAAGGCAGCAGCTATGGTGGTCAGAGAGATGGCCGAGAAGAGCATGAGCATCAAAGTGAAAGAAACAACAACATAAGCTTTCACAACCATCAAAGGTTTGACAAATCAAATGTGAAGTGTTATTATTGCAATAAATTTGGCATTTTGCTCGTGATTGTAGGAAGAAGATAGCTCATCAATTAAATCAGAGAGCTAATGTTAGTACAGAGAATACTAACTCCATGTTCCTAGCATGGAACACCATGCATGAACCGTCTGATAAGTTCTGGCTATTAGATAGTGGTTGTAGTAACCACATGACACGCAACAAGAATTTGGTTGCAAATTTGGGTGTATCTATGAAGATAGAGGTAAAGATGGGGACTAACAAGACTGTGGACGTAGATGGAAAATGAGTGATCAACATTGTGAACAAGCAGGGGGAGCCAAAGACCATATCAGAGGTATATTATGTCCCTAGACTCAAACAAAATTTGATATGTGTTGGTAAATTGACGTAGAAAGGATACAAAGTTATCTTTTAGGGGCAACAATGTGTTATTTATGACAAATACCTAATAAAGTAGTTGATTGCAAAGGTGCAGATGATGAGGAATAGACTCTTTCCTCTAATTGTGAACTACAATGATCAGTTTAATTCTTTTACAACTGCATGTTCTAATGATTACTGGTTATGGAAAATTCTGTTTGGACACTTGCACTTTTTTAGTTTAAGATTTTTGTAGCAGAAACATATTTTGAAAGTCTGCAGATGAAGGAGATAGAGGACATTGATTCCTTCATGAATAGGTTCATGTCTGTCGTCAGTCAGTTAAAAATATATGGTGAAGATATTATATTGAACAGTGATTGAGAAGGTTCTTCAATATTTGTCTACCAAGTTTGATGTTGTGGTAGCAGCCATAGAAGAAGTGAAGGATTTAGAAAAACTGACAGTTGATGAGTTGATGGGATCCCTTCTATTGCATGAGGTGACGATAGACAGAAATAAGGATTCCACTTTGGAAGCTTCCTTCAAAAGTCAAGTTTATATTTCAAGAGGTTGAGTCAGAGGTTGGTCGAGGGCGAGAGGATGAGGCAATAGCTATGGTGGTCATTGAGATGGCCGAGAAGAGCATGAGCATCAAAGTGGAAGCATCAACAACATAAGCTTTCACAACCATGAAAGGTTTGACAAATAAAAGTTATAATTTTATTATTGCAATAAATTTGGTCATTATGCTCGTGATTATAGGAAGAAGATAGCTGATCAAGGAAATCAGAGAGCTAATGTTAGTACAGAGAATAATAAATCCATGTTCCTAGCATGCAACACTATGCCTGAACCGTCTGATAAGGTCTAGCTATTAGGCAATTGTTGCAGTAACCACATGAAAGGAAACAAGAATTTGGTTGCAATTTTGGATGTATCTGTGAAGACGGAGGTAAAGTTGAGAACTGAGAAGACTGTGGATGTAGATGGAAATGAGTGGTCAACATTATGACCAAGCAAGGGGAGCCAAAGACCATATCAGAGGTATATTATGTCCCTGGACTCAATCACAATTTGACAAGTGTTGATCAATTGATGCAGAAAGGATACAAAGTTATCCTTCAGGGGAAACAATGTGTTATTTATGACAAATCTCCAAGCAAGCAGCTGAATGCAAAGGTGCAGATGACGAGGAACATAATATTTCCTCTAATTATGAACTACAATGATCAGGTTAGTTTTTTTACAACTGCATGTTCTAATGATTACTGGTTATGGCACTTTTATTTTGGACACTTGCAATTTTCCGGTTTAAGATTTTTGCAGCAGAAATAGATTTTAAAATTATGCAGATGAAGAATACAGAGGACATTGATTCCTTCATGAATAGGGTCATGCCTGTCTTAAATCAGTTAAAAATCTATGGTGAAGATATTAAAGATCTAACAATGATTGAGAATGTTCTTTGATCTTTGTCTACCAAGGTTTATGTTGTGGTAGCAGCCATAGAAGAAGCGAAGGATTTGGAAAAACTGACAATTAATGAGTTGATGGGATCCCTTCTATCACATGAGTAAAGGACAGACAGAAATAGGGTTTCCACTTAAAAACTTCCTTCAAAATTCAAGTTTATATTTCAAGAGGTCAAGGCAGAGGTCCGTCGAGAGGCAAAGGATGAGGCGACAACTATGGTGGTCAAAGAGATGGCCGAGAAGAGCATGAGCATCAAAGTGGAAGCAACAAAAACAAAAGCTTTCACAACCATTTGAAAATTCAAAGGTGAAATATTATTATTGCAATAAATTTGGTCATTATGCTCGTGATTGTAGGAATAAGATAACTGATCAAGGAAATCGGAGAGCTGATGTTAGTATAGAGAATACTAACTCATGTTCCTAGCATGCAACACCATGCATGAACCATCTGATAAGTTCTAGCTATTAGATAGTGGTTGCAGTAACCACATGATAGGAAACAATAATTTGGTTGAAAATTTGGATGTATCTGTGAAGGCAGAGGTAAAGTTGGGGACTAAAAAGACTCTGGATGTAAATGGCAAAGGAGTGGTCAACATTGTGACCAAGCAAGGGGAGCCAAAGACCATATTAGAGTTATATTATTGTTAGCCTCTCTCAAATAACAATAATAAATCCAAAATAATAAATAAATAAATTAAATATTCCAAGTTAGGAATATGTGCCTAACTCTTGGGTTGTTCCTCAAATATTGGAGTTTGTTTAGTAACTCCTATCTTGGTGGGTTTTTGGTGAGAAATTATCTCAACCAAAGGAGTCTACGATAGCACGGACTATTTTAGAAATTTTCTCTCATCTATTTAAATTGTAAACTAAATTCTTTTATAAGAGGGAATGATGAGAATGCCATGAGGCTGAAGCCTCTTTTTTGCCATTGTTTTGTCTGGTTTTGTATCTTTGTTTTTCTACAATTTGTTTGAGTTAATTTCATTTTCTACATGTGGTATCAGAGAAATATGGTCCTGGGCTTGGCCCTCGCCAAAGGTATAGGGAGATGATATTGTTGTTTATCATGGGTTTGAATCTTTTGTTGGGTTTACGATGTGTGAAATCTGAATGATGGGTTTAGTGTGTTGGGTTATCTTATTTGAGCGTTCCAGTTTTGAGAGTGGAGGCTATTAAGCATGGTGCGATTGAGCCTCTTGGAAAATTGAGATACGCTAACTGCGCACTACATTTGTTGGCTGGAGGCCAAGAACCTGCTATAGAGGGCGTTTGAATTCTTCTATTTTTAGATCTGTTGATATTGTGCAGAGAGATTTGCTGTTGTGAAGCACCGTGACAGCCTATGACAACCACGAGCGGATGGACTGATACAACTTAAGGAATTTTAGTAGCGTTTACAACTTGAATGTTGTGTCACTTTGTATGGTAAGCAGCGTATTCAAATAGCGCCCTTGCATGATTCAAATACTTGCAACATAATGCTATGATTGTAGTGAAGTTGTAAATTATTAAATTTGATAGATTCTTAAATTCTTCTACATCAGGTTCTTAAATTCAACATATTCTTCCTTCCAAATCGCTTGAAAAGCCTCCATGTTGCTCTGTTACTATCTTTCTGTGTCTCTTTAAATTCCTCTGATCAAAAGAAGCCTCTCAATGCTTCAAATATGATCCCCAAAATCATCGCAATTGCGATTGCAGATTCCCCAAATCGAACCATATTAAGACTCCAGCTATGCCATTAACACCGTCCCACACACCGTGGTGTTCACATATATCAATGCGCTCCTTTCCAAGAAGACTTAAATTCGACCATGGTATGAGATGTAATTTCATTTGCATTATATATGGTGACGGTCATATTTTATCATGGATATTTTGATACAATGTCCAGCTGAAGTGTGATGAAAGCAAGCCAGGGAAGTGAAAAATCAAAGAACATAGCTTAGAGCTTGTTGGGGTGTGTTCCCATTATCATGGACGCAGATCGTTATTTATTTCAAGTGACCAGCATTGAAGGAAAACGCAGAAGTGTTGTGCGAATTTAATCAGCCCTCATCGCATATATGTGGCACTCAACTGTTGAATTGAGTTGATAAATGGCACTCAAATGTTGAAGAGATGTGAGCACGGTGAACATAGAAACCCGACTTATGACCGTTGTAGCAATAAAAAAATGTAGACCCGATCACCAGACAAAGAAATAAGCACATGCAGAGGTATGGAATGCCAAGCTATCAAGGTTCAGGCATGCGGGCTTGGGCACACACTTGCATAGCTGAAGGAATTAAATCAGTCAAGGCAACTGTCACATTTTTTCTTTCAACACAGAGTTAAATTCGTGGTGTCGAATTGGTAGGCACCAAATATCGTGTAAACAATGGCCACTAGCGCTGTAGAAGTCATGAAAAAGGTAGATTTCCCTGCTACACCTGCTCTTAATTACTGAGAAATGCCTATTTCCCTTGATAGTCTTGTGTTGCTTGTTAGTGGTCACGAAAAGCTTACGAAAAACAACAAAAGTCCGAAGCGTTTGATTGAAAGTAGACCTCCTTTCTTAAATCCCATTAACATGATCCAAGTGGAAATATTGCGTTGTCTGTGAGGAGATGTGAATAACCAAAAACTTCGTGATGCATTGCTTATAACCATCAATGGCATAGTTGCAGGCATGAGAAACATTGGTTGAGCAGCTTGTTTAGGGATGCCACTGTTCCAACTTTTGAGATTGTCTAATGATTCAAAGGGTTTTGTGTCATGACTGATGCATGTACACATCCCACCTGGGAATATACACTATTCAGATTGATATTTGTATAAGGTACAGAAAGCAAGTAGTGTGGTATGACATTTCTTTAAGCACAAGAGTTTAAGAGGGAAAGGAAGATTGGTCAATAAAATACTAGTTTGTGTTGGGAAGAAACTAAAAGAAGAGTGTGTACTTTTCTCTGCTGAAAAAGGGAGTGAAATGACAACGGATGTTGTTTGCAAGGTGATTTTTTTTATATATGAAAAATTTTGAAGTTATAAAAGATGAATGAAAATTTTCATTTTGAGTGATAGAGCGCTTTACTGAAAATTGGAAAATTGGAAAGGGTAGTAAAGTGAGGCTTTTGTGAAAAATAAGGTGTGTTTCCATTTGTATTTGGAGAGATAAGGTGATTTTGGAGGGATAAATGTTTTGTGTTTGGAGTGATCTGTGGAAATTTTTAGAGCAATTCTTGTTGTAATTCAAAGTATTGTTTTACTTTGAGAGAGATTGAGTTGGTGAATATCCAGATTTTGAAGACGAATTTCTTCTAAAGGTTGTGAGCTTGCCATTTTCATTACTTGAAGGTGGAGATTTCTTATGTACTCAATACTTAATAAAGATATCATTTTTTGGTGATTATGTCCTAGATCCGCCTAAAATTGAATAAGGGGATCTTAGGTACACCATGTGTGTTTGTGCTGGCACATGTTTTTATGGCTTCATGTTGTTGTTTTTGATTTGTGTCTAGTTGTGACACATCAATGATTTTATTTAATATCGCATACATAAAGTTCAATATCAGCAAGCACAACACATGTAACGAAATAGCTACAAGATCAACACATGCATTTGTGTCACTACAACATATAATCAAAGATTGTCTACATCAGCATTCTAAATCAACAATCAAATTCACTTAGTCAAGTTAATGCATTTCAAAGCCAAGTCTACATCAACGTTCTTGCAAATTCATTTAAGAACTTGTAATCAAATTCATTGTTTTAAGTGGATCATTAAAATCATTGTAAGATTTCTTGGGTGCATTGTCGACAGTGTTCGACACCCTTCCTTTACGCAAAATCAAGTGAGTGCACGAATTTCTGAATGAAACAAGAAACAAGTTTACATCTCATGCAAGCGAGCGTGAGTATTCATTCAAGAAATTTTCGTCAAGACAGTACAAAGTTCAAACCTTCAAGCGAGCCAATGTGAAGTTCATTGTAGCAACCATCAAGTCAACCAAACAAGTTAAAACAATCAAGCAAGTTGAGATCGACATCAAGCGAGCGTGGCTATTCATTCAAGTGAGCATGAAGTCATCAAGTAAGTCAAGTGAGTGCTTAAACAAACGCGATCGTCATCAAGCGAGCGTGAATTCCAGAGTTTAAGCAAGAAAATTCTAGAGAGAATACTAACTCCATGTTCCTAGAATGCAACGTTGTGCATGAACCGTCTGATAAGGTTTGGCTATTAGACAATGGTTGCAGTAACCATATGACAGGAAACAAGAATTTGGTTGCAAATTTGGAGGTATCTTTGAAGACAGAGGTAAAGTTTGGGACTGACAAGACTGTGGATGTAGATGGAAAAGGAGTGGTCAATATTCTGACCAAGCAGGGGGAGCCAAAGACCATATCAGAGGTATATTATATCCCTGGTCTCAAACACAATTTGATAAGTGTTGGTCAATTGATGTAGAAAGGATACAAAGTTATCTTTCAGGGGCAACAGTGTATTATTTGTGACAAATCCCCAAGCAAGAAGTTGATTAAAAAGGTGTGGATGATGAGGAACAGACTCTTTCCTCTAATTATGAACTACAATGATCAGGTTAGTTCTTTTACAACTACATGTTCTAATGATTACAGGTTATGGCACTTTAAGTTTGGACACTTTCTCTTTTCCAGTTTAAGATTGTTGCAACAGAATTTGATTTTGAAAGTTTGTAGATTAAGGAGATAGAGGACATTGATTCCTTTATGAATAGGGTCATGTTTGTCGTCAATCAGTTAAAAATCTACAGTGAAGATTTAAAGATCGAACAATGGTTGAGAAGGTTCTTTGATCTTTGTTTACCAAGTTTGATGTTGTGGTAGCAGCCATAGAAGAAGCGAAGGATTTGGAAAAAATGACAGTTGATGAGTTGATGGGATTACTTCTATCGCATGAGGCAATGATAGACAGAAATAAGGATTCCACTTTAGAAACTGCCTTCAAAAGTCAAGTTTATATTTCAAGAGGTCGAGGGAGAGGTCGATCGAGAGGCAGAGGACGAGGCAAAAACTATGGTGGTTAGAGAGATGGCCGAGAAGAGCATGAGCATCAAAGTGGAAGCAGCAACAACAACAGAAGCTTTCACAACAATCAAAGGTTTGACAAATCAAAGGTGAAATGTTATTATTGCAATAAATTTGGTCACTATGCTCGTGATTGTAGAAAGAGGATAGCTGATCAATGAAATCAGAGAGCTAATGTTAGTACAAACAATACTAACTCCATGTTCCTAGCATGCAACACCATGCATGAACCGTCTGATAAGGTCTGGCTATTAGACAGTGGCTGCAGTAACCACATGACAGGAAACAAGAATTTGGTTGCAAATTTGGATGAATCTGTGAAGACAGAGGTAAAGTTGGGGACTGACAAGACTGTGGATGTAGATGGCAAAGGAGTGGTCAGCATTCTGACCAAGAAGGGGGAGCGAAAGACCATATCAGAGGTATATTATGTCCCTAGACTCAAACACAATTTGATAAGTGTTGGTCAATCGATGCAAGTAAAGGTGGAAAAACTATATTTCGGGGCAACAAAGAAGGGTTATTTATTACAAATCCCTGCCAAGCAACAGATTGCAAAGGTGCGTATGACGAGGAAAAACCTTTCCCTCTAATTATGAAGTACAACGATCAAAGTCTCCAAATTGTTAGTTCTTTTACAATCGCATGTTCTAATGATTAATGCTTATGGCACTTTCGGTTTGGACACCCGCACTTTTCCTAGTTTAATATTGTTGCAATAGAATCGCCTTTAAAATTCTGCAGATAAAGGAGATAGAGGAAATTGATTCCCTCATGAATAGGGTCATTTCTGTCATCAATCAGTTAAAAATATATGGTGAAGATATTAAATATCGAATAGTGATTGAGAAGGTTCTTCGATCTTTGTCTACCAAGTTTGATGTTGTGGTAGCAACCATAGAAGAAGCAAAGGACTTGGAAAAACTGACAGTTGATGAGTTGATGGGATCTCTTCTATCGCATGAGGCAAGGATAGACATAGATAAGGATTCCACTTTAGAATCTTCCTTCAAAAGTCAAGTTTATATTTCAAGAGGTCGAGGCAGAGGTCGATCAAGAGGCAGAGGACGAGGCGACAGCTATGGTGGTCACAGAGATGGATGAGAAGAGCATGAGCATAAAAGTGGAATTAGCAGCAGTAGAAGCATTCATAACAATCAAAGGTCTGACAAATCAAAGGTAAAGTGCTATTACTGCAATAGATTTGGTCATTATGCTCGTGATTGTAGGAAGAAGATTTCTGATCAAGGCGATCAGAGAGCTAATGTTAGTATAGAGAATATTGACTCCATGTTTCTAGCATGCAACACCATGCATGAACCATCTGATAAGAACCGATCAACCTTCATAATGGTTGTGTGAACTACATGACAGGGAAATAAGACTTTGGTTGCAAATTTGGATGTATCTATGAAGACAGAGGTAAAGTTGGGGACTGATAAGACTGTGGATGTAGATGGAAAATGAGTGGTAAACATTGTGACCAAGAAGGGGGAGCCAAACACTAGATCAGAGGTTTATTATGTCCCTGGACTCAAACACAATTTAAGAAGTGTTGGTCAATTAATGTAAAAAGGATACAAATTTATCTTTCAGGGGAAACCATGTGTTATTTATGACAAACCCCCAAGCAAGCAGTTGATTGCAAAGGTGCAGATGACAAGGAACAGACTCTTTCCTCTAAATATGAACTACAATGATCAATTTAGTTCTTTTACAATTGCATGTTCTAATTATTACTGGTTATGGCACTTTCAATTTATACACCTGCACTTTTCTAGTTTAGGATTCTTGCAGTAGAAACATATTTTGGAAGTCTGCAGATGAAGGAGACAGAGGAAATTGATTCCTTAATGAATAGGTTCATGTATGTCGTTAATCAGTTAAAAATATGTGGTGAAGATATTAAAGATCGAATAGTGATTGAGAAGGTTCTTCAATCTTTGTCTATCAAGTTTGATGTTGTGGTAGAAGCCATAGAATAAGCGAAGGATTTGGAAAAATTGATAGTTGATGAGTAGGTGGGATTCCTTTTATCACATGAGGCAAGGATAAACAAAACAAAATTCAAGTTTATATTTCAAGAGGTCGAGGTAGAAGTCAATCGAGAGGCAGAGGACGAGGCGACAACTATGGCGGTCAGAGAGATGGCCGAGAAGAGCATGAGCATCAAAGTGGAAGCAACAATAGTATAATATTTTACAACCATCAAAGGTTGACAAATCAAAGGTGAAATGTTATTATTGCAATTAATCTTGTCATTATGCTCATGATTGTAGGAAGAAGATAGCTAATCAAGGAAATCATAGAGCTAATGTGAGTACAGAGAATACTAACTTCATGTTCCTAGCATGCAACACCATGCATGAACCGTCTGATAAGGTCTAGCTATTAGATAGTGGTTACAGTTGTTAGCCACCCATAAATTCTGTCATATCAGGTGGTCGCTAAATAATGTTGGATATCCTTCAAGAAACAATTTTATTACTAAAATTGCTGATGCTTAAAGTCTTTTGATAATATCCTATCCTTTGGATAATCGTCACTGCTGTTTCCCTTCAGAACTCAGAAATCCTACTAATTTCCAAGCCATAATAATACTGCAAGCATCATTTCCCTTTTCCCCTTTTCCAAAATCTAACCTCATTTCCTATCCCTCTATTTCCCATGAAAACCCCTCATTTTCATGTTTTTCCCATTTTTCCTTCATCAAAATCCACTTTTATAAGGTTTAAAACCCACTTTTAAGCCTTATCGGAACCCTAAATTTCCCTTTGAAAATCATTGAAAAAATATAAAAACCCACATTTTGGGCATATATGGGTCCTAGCCACTTTTTCCCATTAACCCCCGGTCACATCTTTTCCCATGCACCAACGACCACGCAATCGGGCGCCTATCCGCTTCAAATGAAATAATTCCCGGCGAAAGTTAAAACCTTGGTTATATATTAAAAGTCTCTAGTTTTATTATTTTATTTATTTTTCCACCAGTTTAAATTTTAAACCATTCCACACTGTCGATTTGATCTGAAGATCGGACGGTGCGGAGTTCGTCTCCCTGTGGTCCCTGCCGTCCATAAGCCGATCGCCCAAAACCGGCGGTATCCATCGCATCGCCTTTGGGTGAAAGCTGTTTTCCCCCGATCACCAACGATTCCATACATCACATGACACGTGTCCTGTGTACTTTTTCAAAACCGCTTGCCCATCGCGCGTTATCATTCGGACGTGGACGCCCAACGATATTGCCGTGCACCGTCCGATCTGGGGTGGGCCATCCAACGGCTATCGCTCACCTAAGATGCCTGATCGATAACTGGGCTATGGCGTGCCATCCAGTTAATCTCCGTCGTCGATCTGATCTGTAGATCGATGGTCCATATTCCATCGCCCTGATTCCGTTGCCCAGTCAACGATTCTCCATTTTTGACTTTCCCCCTTGCTCTCGACCGTCGATCTCTGCGCGATCGACGGCTCTAATTTAATATTTCTTCTGCCTTCTCTGATCAATCCTGACCATTGGATGATGCCATCCAACGACCACGCTTCCTCCACATGCCTCCGCAGTAATAAACCTATAAATGCATGGATTTTATAATTTTTGTTTGTATTTTGCAGGGTTTCGAGGTTTTCTCGCCATTTTCGAGGAAAATTTGAAGGCAGAGGATGACGATATTCCTGCCTTCGTTTCGCCAAAGGAAAGCCTTCGCGGGGTATAAATTCATGTTTCTTCAGTGTTTTCCTCAGGCATTGATGCCACATAACCCTGCGCAGCCCTGTTTATCAGAAAAAACCATGGATCAGGCACAGTCAGAGAGTATCATTAATGAAGACCAGAATTTACCAGAACAGAGGATTAAAGGAAATATTTGTGGGGATTACGTCTAAGATGCTTATCAAAAGCCTAATTCCCAAGTAAAACATAATTTAAGGACAAAATCAAGGGTTTCTTCAGTAGAAAAGCCTCCACCGTCACATCTGAGACAAATTGATTCCTCCCAGCTGCTGAAATGCCACCCGTGCCTCAAAGTATTCAATTAGATGCTGAATTTATTGATTAGGATCAGATATTTTTCTCAAAACGCGGCCGAAGAGTTACTTCTGCAAGGAAATTCAATACAAAAAATATCTGCAGAGTTACTTAGACGCCACAGAGAGCCTCAAAGGTCAACCAAAGCTCCCACCGAGCTTAAAGCTTTATGTAAAAACATTTAATACAGAGTACACCCATGTAAGTTTCTTCATTGAGCCCCCCAAAGGCCAAGAAGCCATTAAGTCTGTATTAATTGTAATTAGAGATCTTTTATCAGATCTCGCCTCCTCATTCTTCTATATATACCTCTATAGAAGATGAGTGAGGGGTTGGTTGTTGGTTGTTGTTTGATCACAAGTTGTAATACTGAAACTCTTTGAAATAAATACATAGTCTGTTGAAGTTGAAGGAGAAATTGAAGTCTTGGAAACCTTGTTGATGTTGTTGCATGCTTTTTCCCGAGAAGGCTCTATCATTGGATCCATGAGCTTGGCTGTTGGTGAAGTATTCTGAAATGTTTTATGTTTTCCCCTGTTTTCATTATGTTCCATAATTTCTTACTATAGTAGGTTGAAAGTATTAGGCTAATAAATGACTCCTGGAAGCACCTTAGACTTGTTCATCCTTCACTGTTTCATGTTTTCTTCTGCTGAAGTATTCTAGAGTCTTTAATCTCTCTCTTTAATCTTCATGCTTGTTTATTTCCTTAATATATTCGAACAGTTGGTTTCAGCATGATTTATGGTTCTCCCTGCTTGTCTGCTGCCACTTAAAAACTGTTATTGAAGTCTCCCTTTGAAGTTATTTTCTTACAATAAATCAAAGAGGTCGATTTTGATCTTGCCCCTTGTCCTCACTTAAATAGTTGGCTTAAAGGTCTTTTATAGTTGTGATCATAGATGTGTTAGGTGTTCCCTCTTCTATGACTGCAACTATCAGTGAATCTTTTATGTTTTCTAAATCATTTGAAATAAAATATTTGAGGAAATAGGGTGTTCCCCGAATCTTAGATTTTCATTTTAAAAGTTGTTTCGAAATCATTATTTGCTTAAAGGTGTGATTTGTAGAATTTATGGTTGGCCTTGTCTATCAAAGAGCTCTTTATTGTTCAAATTATGCTTTTGAATTCCCTTTGTTGAGAATTAAACCTCTCTTTCCAAATCATTAATGTTCATCTCATTCCAAAAACAAAAGGATCTCGTGGCCAAGTTAGATTTGCCCTTTGATATCCCATATCCATTGATGAGTTTGTTATGACCTCTTCTTGACTCCATTGCCCAATGAACCAGATGTTTCTCCATTCTGTGTATCTTTCCTAGACCTTTCATGTTCTGCTGTATCAATTCAACCCAACCAAACAAACAAATGAATACCTGCACTTAATAACTAGTCTAAAACCAATACTCAAAGCACACAAGATAAACCTTTGCAAACAAACTTTTGAGAGATCCCTCTCTGAGAACAGGAGGACTAGATCCTGTAACTCTAAAGATTGGTTCTGATGTTGCCTTGTCTTTTGATTTTCCAAACTATCAAAACATGGGACACCAACATAATGGCGATCACGGTGGGACGCTCTGAGTCAGTGACAATCTAAGCACCCCTTAGAACTCCAGAAATCCCTTATTTTCAAGAATATCTAGTGACCCTGAGTGGAATCTTTAAAATTAAACACTCACTGTCTAGTATCACATAAGTAACCTTCTTCAAGCACTACCAAGCATAATGGTAATCATGATAGGACCTTTGAATCAGTGACAAACTAAGTAACCCTTAGGATTCTCATAAAGCCTTGTCAAACCTTGAATATTTCAGTTACCAAGCCATAAGAGTAAACTCTGTACGTTTTGACACCCTAGCTAAGTGTTAAATCAGACTTAGAACACTCTCTTAACCTATAAGACCAAAATAACTCAGAAAAACCCAAAACATTTCAGTTTGGCTTCATAATAAACTTGGTGGTGGACCATAAAACCTTTTACCTCCAAAAGAGCTAAAAATTCCCACCTGGGGACTCCACAATCCTAAATTCAGACCTTAAGACTCCACTGGGAAGACCCCAAGTATTAATAGCATCTTACAAACTCAGCTAGAAGGCTTTAAGATTAAAAATTTTCCTTCTTCTGAAAAGATCAGTTAGCCTATTAAAAATTGTCATATTTGGTTAAACTTTTCTTTTTAACTGGGTCTGAAAAACATAGCATAGTGGCTCCTAGAAAGATTCATACTAGAGCCTACCCTGACCCAAACCCACCGAGAATAGTTGACAACCCTGAAAGTATTCTTAGGAAGTCTCCTAAGATAAAATTATCAACTGTTTTCAGATCACCCTTTAGAGCTAATTCAGTTCCTGAAAATCTTTCAGCTCTACAACAATCTCAAGTTGACTTAGTAAATCCATTTAGAACTAGGTCTCTTGGTGATTTAGATCAGTTAGATTCTGAGTCTTCACTATCATCTCCTGAAACAAGTGAACCTCTTGGTAGCAGAGAAACAACACCTCCTGGCTTACATTTCCTTCAAAACTTGTGTGTCTCTCATCCAAGATCAGCTCAGCTGTCTATTCCTGGTCCATCCACTTTTGCTCACCCTTCATCCACTATTCAAACCACTACACCTCAACCCACTGTTCCTGTTATAAATCTTCTCCTTGTAAATCAACCCCCACCACCTATCATGGTAGCATGGTATGCTCCCCTAGTCCTTCCTGTACTATTAGTTAATCTTCCACAGAACTATCAGTCCAAAATTCCATTATATGATGCTAACAATTCTATAACTGCATCACAACATGTAGATAAAATGAATGACTACTTTGACAGAAATGAAATTGATGATGATTCTGTCAAGCTTAGGTTATTTGCTCAGAGCCTAGGGGGAGAAGTAAGAAAATGGTTTAAATTTTTAGCCCCCCATAGTATTAATGATCTCCAAGGCTTCCATCAAACGTTCTTAAACAAATGGGAAGTAAAGAAAAACCCTCTCCAAGTCCTTTCTGACTACAAGAACCTCCATAGAAACACTGGGGAAAGTGTGCAAGCTTACTGCACTAGATTCAATAGTGTGTATAATGCACTTTCCCCAGAACTAAAACCTCCACAGGGCTCAACTTTAAACAAATTTCCTGAAGGGTTTGACTCTGACATGACCTATCAGCTGAGAGAAAGAGATTTTGCAACTCTTGAAGATATGCAAAAGGGCGCTCTTTCTGTGGAAGTCAACTTGATGGAGAAGAGAGCAAGAATGAAAACTGAGAAGAGAGTATCTTTTAGAGAAGAGTCCACTCCTTCTACTTCAAGCTAAAAAATGGAGAGAATGTTAGAAGAAATGATGAAAGAGATGAGCATACTTAAGAGAGCACAAGCAAGTCAAAATCAAAATGCTCCTCAAAATAGAAATCAGAATTATAGAAGAGAAAACAATCAAGACAAACAGAACGAGAATGACCAACAGATTAGACCTCCCTTCCAACAAAACTATGTAGATCAATATGAGGAAGATAGGGAGTTGGAAAGGTTGGAAGAAGATCATGTAAACTTGATTGGATCAGACAATGGAGATGATGTTTTCCTCACTGAGGAAGAACAAGGATTCTTCTCTTATGATCAAAATACAAACACCTATGAAGACTCTGATGACTATAGATTGGGTTTTGAAAATGCAATTATGGAAGTACATAAAAAGTATGATCTTAGGAGTAAGAAAAGCATAGATAACTTAAAAGACAAGAACACTAATACTGCTGTCAATAAAAACGTAGAAACTCAGTCCAAAAAGACAGCAGAGAAGACCAACACTTTGGCTAAGAAACCCGACTTAAACAAAGACAAAGGGGTCCAGCCAAATATTGAACACAGTACCCCTAGCACTTTAGCTAGTGGTCCTAATAAAACTATCCCAATTACCAGTCCAAACAAGGTTTAGCAAATCAAAATTGCTGAAAAGAATTCAATTGAAAAAACAGATGGAAATATCAACAAATCAATTATTCCTTTCAGTTTTGAGGGAGAGATTGCTAAGATTAAAATTTCCATTCCCCTAGCTGAACTAGTAACCCAAGAAGTGTACAAAAACCAAGTTTTGAAAGCTTTGAACCTAGGAAGCGATACTGACACCTTAAACTTGACAGATGACAAACCTGAGTTGTTGTTTGGTCCAGAAGTTGAAGGAAAATAACAAGAAGGGTCTGTCCCTCCCTTCTATGTTAGCTTGAACATACATGAGAAAATTTTACACAATGCTATGTTAGACTTAGGAGCTTCACACAATCTAATGCCCAAGGTAGTGATGGAAAGCTTAGGCTTAGAAATTACTAAACCATACAAAGACTTGTATTCCTTTGACTCAAGTAGAGTCAAGTGTTTGGGTTTAATTAAATATTTATGTGTTACTCTAGCTCAGATCCCTGCTAAGAGTCTAGTTATGGATATAGTTGTAGCTAACATTCCCCCTAAGTATGGCATGCTTTTATCAAGATCTTGGGGAGCCAAACTTCAGGAAAGCCTTCAAATGGACATGTCTTATGCCACCATCCCTGTTTTTAACCAAAACAGAAGACTATATAGGGAATCTCACATGAAGTACATGGTGAGAAACATAGAAAAACCAAACAACTCTCCAATCTATTCTATTCAATCAAGTTTAGATTCCTTTATCTTATGTAACAAAGATGAAATTACTCAACAAGATAAAGAAAACATAGACCCAATCAATTCACCACAACAATCCAATCTTCCCTTCAATCAAATTCAAAACATTACCAATCAACAACAACAAGAAAATGAAAATAAGGATGGCATACTTTGGAAAATAAATTTTGATGGATCTTGTAATAAAATAAGTGCAGGAGAAGGTGTGTGGATTCAAAATACGAAATAGAGTTTTTCATACAAATTGGATTTCCCATGCACTAACAATATTGTTGAGTATGAAGCACTTCTCCTAGGCTTACAACTGCTTAAACAGTTAGAAGCCCATAAGATATCGATCTTAGGAGAATATGAACTTATCATAAAACAAATCAAAGGAGAATACTCAGCTAGAAATCCAAGGCTTAGGGAATATCTAAACGTTGCCCTTGATATTTTGAAAACCTTTGAAAAGTATGAACTTATTTTCATTCCAAGAGAATTGAATTATCTAGCAAATGAACTCGATTTCAATGCCAGCAATTGCCAGATACCTGAAATAAATGAACAACTCAATGTGAAGGTAAAACACAGGCTTGCCGTGCCCGATAACGAAGATCACTGGCAAGTGTTTGATTCTGACAAACACATAGATGATTTCTTGAAATCAGAAAATGATTTCAGCATACCAGTATCAGAAACCAGCCATAAAGAAAATTGTTTGTATATTGAACAAATCCCAGAAGTTGAAATGACAAATACTGCTGATATAAATCATTATGAAAATCCTTTTGAAGCAGAGGTAACCGACAACGCAGACCAAGAAGACTTGGAAGTTTTACAATGAAAAAATGATAAAATTCCAAGAGGTCTAGCACCTTTAGAACACCTTTTTGATTTTAACGATGTAGCCAAAGAACCAAGAATGGATCCTGTGGAAACAAATACAGAAGAGCATAACATAGGCACTCTAGCAGAACCCAAGATGATCAAGCTGTCCAGCACTCTCCCAACTCACATAAAACTACAGTACATAGAGCTGTTCAAAGAGTTTAAATATGTTTTTACTTGGGAATACAAAGACCTAAAATCATATGACACCAGCATCATCCAGCATAAAATTCCTTTGAAAGAAAATAAAAAGCCTTTTAAACAAAAACTAAGGAGAATAAACCCTCTTTTACTCCCTTTACTTAAGGAAGAAATTGAAAAGATGCATGCTGCTAGATGTAGAGCTATAAAAAGGGTCTCTTTCACCTCTAATTACCTCACATTAATATGTCAATCCGGGAGCGTTTTGTTATTACAAAGAGTGACTCAATCTGAGGCTATCACTTGTCAGAGTAATGCTAGTAGTACAGTGCTTAAGAAATACAAGAGTAAATGGATGCTTGTCTGTAACTAAATTACTTCAAAGAATAAATCACACACTCAGAAAAATCAACAGCTTATCAGTCAAGGGTTCGGCAGTGATAACCCATCCCTTCGGAAACTGATGGAAAGGAAACCAGAGCACAGACCACAGGTCTGGGAGCTAGACAGTGACTGCTAATGCTCACTACAGCCTTAGATCATCTCTCACGCCAAAACAACAAATGCGAGTAAATGGAACAGAAAATAAAGGATTGAACAACAATTCTGGAATAGAACAGCAAATCTGAGATGGAACAGCAATTGAATAGCTAAGTCCCGCGGGTTGCAACCAAGCTTAATCTGTTAACTCAAATGCACTCTTTTCGCAATCAAATAACATTCTTTCACTCTTAAGGTGAATCACACAAAACACACTAATGGAACATCAATAACTATTGATGAATTATGGAGCAGCTCTAGTAAATCATAAACGCACACAACATGCTGGAATAATAATCTGATCAACCTTAATCAACAGGAATACGACTGTGCTTCCAAACAGAACACTATTATTTCTGAATCCAACGATTATGAAGAACACTACCTCAAACGAATGTATGAAATGAATGTCAATATAACAGCTCTGTAACAGAACAATAAGAACATGCAATTAACTCTTGAAAAGATTAATAACTTGATACGGAGTCAACACACGATTCTATCTGTAAAAACCTCAATGATTCAATCTTTAACAGAGCATGTGATATCAAATTATAAAGCATATCAAATTACCAAATAACAATGATAAACAAACCACGCAGAAATCAAGTCGTAATGGTACAGAAGCAAGTGTCCTCCGGGGCCGGGCCCTTAGCCTCCAAGGATACACCGCTTTAAGTTAATCCAGACGCAGAGATGAAATAATCACCAAGCTTTTATTAATACATCGGTCAAGAATACAATGAACCAGTTCTCAACGAGACTTAATAATCAGAGTTGATGTTTAACAGAAAATTACATAAAAGCGTATCCTTCTCTATCCTAAGCTAATAGTGCTGTCCCTTTATATAAAGGCGACGGCGGAGATGTCCAAGTAACAAGATAAATAAAGCAGCGATCCCTCAGGATCGAAGATCCTGAGGGATTCGCCAAACTGTTAATTCTTCATTCTTTCCTTTCTTTTGCGCCAAGCTGGTGTCTTCTCCTTCTTTTCCGGGCTGACTTACTTTAATCTGTTTAGCCTTGTTTGCATTCGGTTCACCTTCAGAGGGACAGCAGTTATCTCGACTTTGTCTCTTCTTTTGGAGCGGAAATTCCTCGTTTTCTCCATTTCCTGTACAGAAAATAACCATTATCAGTGGTTAAGTCTTGCATATCAATTCTCACATGTTTTGTTATAGTTCCTTATTACTTTCCAAATTCATGATACAAAAAGGTTTACAAATTCTACTAAAAAGCCACTGAAATGATCATCAAAAGCATACCTTTTTAGTACTCCACACTAGAATCATAGTACCCATTAGATTTTCAGAATGGATATCAAACTTAGTTTCTGTTAGAAAAAAAACAGGGGAAATCAGGCTCTATATTGACTTCAGAAATTTAAATAGAGCCTCCTTAAAAGACAACTACCCCTTACCCAAAATGGACCATATAATTCAGAAGGTAGTTGGGTCAAAAAGGATTTCCCTCTTAGATGGGTTCTTAGGTTACAACCAGGTGTTAGTGCTCCCAAGTGATCAAATCAAAACTGCTTTTACCACACCTTGGGGCACCTTTATGTATGTCAAAATGCCTTTCAGATTAATGAATGCAGGGGCCACTTTCCAAAGGGCTATGGATATAGCCTTCTCTGAAGATATTGGTTATTTCATAATCATCTACCTTGATGACATAACCGTTTTCTCAAAAACCGATGAAAAACATCTGATTCACCTAAGAAATTTTTTTGAGAAGTGTAGGAAATTTGGCTTGTCATTGAATCCCAAGAAGACACTCTTTGGTCTCCAAGAAGGTAAACTTCTTGGACATATAATTTCGGAAGAGGGAATCAAAATAGACCCTACAAGGATAGATGGAATATTACAAATCACTCATCCAAGAAGCCTCAAAGAGTTGCAATATTTCATAAGAAAGATTAATTTTTTGAGAAGGTTTATCCCTAACCTTGCTGAGGTATTAAAAAACATTACAAACATGCTTAAGAAAGATGTGGGTGTAAAATGGACTTTACTAGCTAAACAATCATTCGAACTGGTCAAACAAGCTCTTACCCAAACACTGGTCTTGATTAGTCCAAATTTTAGCAAAGACTTTTACATCTTTTCCTTTGCATCTGAGCATACAATAGCTGTAGTTTTACTTCAAAAGAATGATTTAGGGCAAGAACAACCAATATATCTATTTAGTAGGGCCTTAAGAGATGCTCCTCTAAAATATAATATCATGGAGAAGCAAGCCTTAACATTGGTGAAAGCATTGAAAGAATTTAGGGTCTATATTTTACACTCTCACATAATTGCTTTTGTTCCGCATACTGTTGTCAAGGACATTCTAAGTCAAGACCCTGATGGTAAAAGGGGAAAATGGATTGCAACTATTCTTGAATATGAGTTAGAAATTAGGCCCACCAAACTAGTTAAAGGGCAAGGATTAGCAAAACTTATGGCTGAGTCTAACTTCCAAGCACTAGACATCAACATGGTAGATGTGTCGGAAGAAATAGAAGAATCTACTGCTCCTTTTATTGAAGAAAAATTTCTAAATTCTCCTTGGTATGCTGACATTATTTATGTGCTTTTATATTTAAATACCCCTCCTTCTCTGTCTAAAACTAAAGCTATATTTTTGAAACAAAAAGCTTTGAGTTTTTGCATATTAGATGGAGTATTATATTGGAAAAATGTTGTCGGAATTTTTCTTAAATTTTTACTTGAAGATGATGAAGGAAAAATCATGCATGAATTGCATGGTGGAGAATGTGGAGGACACCTCTACTGGAAGGCCACAGCAAACAAAATTCTTAGATCCGGTTACTATTGGCCTACCCTATTCCCAGACACTCAAAAGTTGGTCATGGCTTGCCATAAGTGTCAAATCTTTGATGGCAAAAGAAAACTTCTTCCCTTACCCTTACATCCTATCAGAGTTGAGGCACCTTTCCAACATTGGGGTTTAGACTTCATTGGGGAAATTCACCCATCCTTCTCAGCTCAACATAAATGGATTCTCACAGCTACTGAATTCTTTACCAAATGGATAGAAGCTATACCTTCCAGAAATTCCAATGACTCTGTGATTATAAAGTTCCTTGAAACAAATATCCTATCCAGATTTGGTTGTCCCAGAAAAATCATAACAGACAATGCTGCTGCTTTTAAATCTAAGAGGATAGTTGATTTATGTTACAAATACCACATAACCTTGGGCCATTCCACTGCTTACTATCCCCAAGGAAATGGATTAGCTGAATCTTCCAACAAAAGCCTCATCAATATCATTAAAAAGTTGTTGGAGAAAAATCAGAAATCATGGCACAGTAAACTGGTTCATGCCTTATGGGCTGATAGGCTAACTACAAAGAAATCAATAAACATGTCTCCCTATCAGCTAGTCTATGGTATGGACACAATTTTTCCCACCTCATTAGGAGTTACAGTTATGAAACTCCTTCAAGAAGTGCATATTGAAGAGAATGGTATACAGAGAAGAATCAACCAGACAATCCATTTACAGCAGACCAGAGAGGAAGTCTATGAAAGAACACAGTTATTCCAAGAGAATACGAAGAAGCTGTTTGATAAGAGGACTAAGGCAAACAATTTCCAAGTTGGAAATGTTGTTCTTAAGTGGGATTCAAGAAAAGAAGAGAAGGGAAAACATGGCGAATTTGAGAACTTGTGGAAAGGGCCCTATATTATTCATGCTGAGAGGGGTCACAATGCATTTTTCTTGAAAGAATTGAATGGAGAAGACCTATATGGAGGTCCTGTCAATGGCCGGATGCTCAAGCATTACTTCTGCCAAGAATCTTAAGTTTCAAAGCCTTTTATTTTTTCATTATAAATATCATAGTCTAACCATTGCATTTAAAGTTAGAAAAATCAAAAAATACAAAAACAAAGAAAGAAAGAAAAGAGGGCAGATTGTGAAAACAAGAAAGGTATAGCCCCATACCAAAAAAGAGAAACAAATCTGAAAGTGTGCAAGCTCAAATGCCACTCCTGAAAAACATACTTCTAGTTAGTCAAACTGCCTAATCTTGACTAATTAGCCTTTAAATTTTTTGTTGATAGGATAATGAATTTGATTTGCCAAACTGTTTAATCTTGGCTTATCAATAGATAGATTAGGATAGAAATCAAAGGTTCAAACATGCTCAAAATCTGAACCTAACATTTCAAAAAGAGAATGACTCAAATCTGTTTTGTTTTCTGAGTCAAAAATGATGAAAATCAGGTTCTAATTAGCTCAAAATCCGAACTAGAGAGCAAAGATAGCTCAAAACAAAGGTCAAAACATAGCTGTGAAAAAGGATGAAGGAAGTGCTTTGAATTTTCAGATCCTAAACCTTCATCATTTTGTTTTAATTTTTCTGCAAATAATAATCTATGTGCAACTTGTTTTTATGCCATAGATCAACATCAAGTTAGACTGTTCAAACCTAAATTGTATGTTTTTTAATTTATGTTGTAGAATTTAGAAAATAAAAATCTGTTGGACAGTTTAATCCCGATAGATGGTAGAATAGGTAGAGAAGCATCTGAATTCAACTGTTTAATCTAAGTTCAGGGAGAAATAAGGAGTAGAATTAGATTAGTTTTATGCTTTTAAAAGAATAAAATGTTGTGAAAAGAGTTTGCCAATCCAAGTGCACTCTAATGAAGAGAAAATGTTAGATCAGTAGGATTGGGTAGGTATAAAGCTTGTTGATGAAAGAAACATTGTTTTTTATGACTTCTAATATGTTTCAGAGAAAAAGAAGATCATCCACAGAAAGGAAGGCAACCCAATGGAGGAGGCAATTGATCAACCTCCCAGAGAAAGCAAGTCTGAAATTCTTGATGCCTTCAAAAAGGCACCATCCCCAAGTGGAGCCACTGTTAGCCACCCATAAATTCTGTCATATCATGTGGTGGCTAAATAATGTTGGATAGCCTTCAAGAAACAATTTTATTACTAAAATTGCTTATGCTTAAAGTCTTTTGATAATATCCTATCCTTTGGATAATTGTCACTGCTGTTTCCCTTCAGAACTCAGAAATCCTGCTAATTTCCAAGCCAGAATACTAATGCAAGAATCATTTCCCTTTTCCCCTTTTCCAAAAGATAACCTAATTTCCTATCCCTCTATTTCCCATGAAAACCCCTCATTTTCATGTTTTTCCCATTTTTCCTTCATCAAAATCCACTTTTATAAGGTTTAAAACCCACTTTTAAGCCTTATTGGAACCCTAAATTTCCCTTTGAAAATCATTAAAAAACTATAAAAACCCACATTTTGGGCATATATGGGTCCTAGCCCCCTTTTCCCATTAACCCCCGGTCACATCGTTTCCCATGTGCCCACGGCCCCGCAATCGGGCGCCTATCCGCTTCAAATGAAATAATTCCCGGCCAAAGTTAAAACCTTGGTTATATATTAAAATTCATCAGTTTTATTATTTTATTTATTTTTCCGTCGGTTTAAATTTTAAACCATTCCGCACCGTCGATCTGATCTGAAGATCGGATGGTGCGGAGTCCGTCTCCCTGTGGTCCCCACCGTCCATAAGCCGATTGCCCAAAACCGACGGTATCCATCGCATCGCCTTTGGGCGAAAGCTGTTTTCCCCCGATTGCCAGCGATTCCATACATTGCATGACACGCGTCCCATCTACTTTTTCAAAACCACTTGCCCATCGCGCGTTATCATTCGGACGTGGACGCCCAACGATATTGCTATCCACTGTTCAATCTGGGGCGGGCCATCCAACGAATATCACTCACCGAAGATGCCTGATCGATAACTGGGCTATGGCGCGCCATCCAGTTAATCTTCGCCGTCGATCTGATCTGTAGATCGATGGTCCATATTCCATCGCCCTGATTCCGTTGCCCAGTCAATGATTCTCTGTTTTTGACTTTCCCCCTTTCTCTCGACTGTCGATCTCTGCGCGATCGACGACTCTGATTTAATCTTTCTTCCGCCTTCTTCGATCAATCCTGACCATTGGATGATGCCATCCAATGGCCATGCTTCCTCCACATGCCTCCGCAGCAATAAACCTATAAATGCATGGATTTTATAATTTTTGTTTGTATTTTGCAGGGTTTCGAGGTTTTCTCGCCATTTTCGAGGAAAATTCGAAGGCAGAGGATGACGATCTTCCTGCCTTTGTTTCGCCAAAGGAAATCCTTCGCGGGGTATAAATTCATGTTTCTTCAGTGTTTTCCCCAGGCATTGATGCCACATAACCCTGCGCAGCCCTGTTTATCAGAAAAAACCATGGATCGGGCACAGTCAGAGAGTATCAGTGATGAAGACCAGAATTTAGCAGAACAGAGGATTAAAGGACAAATTTGTGGGGATTACGTCTAAGATTCTTATAAAAAGCCTAATTCCCAAGTAAAACACAGTTTAAAGACAAACTCAAGGGTTTCTTCAATACAAAAGCCTCCACCGCCACATCTGAGGCAAATTGATTCCTCCTAGCTGCTGAAATGCCACCTGTGCCTCAAAGTATTCAATCAGATGCCGAATTTATTGATCAGGATCAGATATTTGTCTCAAAACGCGACCGAAGAGTTACTTCTGCAAGGAATTTCAATAAAAAAAATATCTGCAGAGTTACTTCGATGCCACACAGAGCCTCAAAGGTCAACTAAAGCTCCCACCGAGCTTAAATCTTTATGTAAAAACATTTAATATAGAGTACACCCATGTAAGTTTCTTCATTGAGCCCCCCAAAGGCCAAGAAGCCATTAAGTCTGTATTAATTGTAATTAGAGATCTTTTATCAGATCTCACCTCCTCATTCTTCTATATATACCTCTGTAGAAGATGAGTGAGGGGTTGGTTGTTGTTTGATCACAAGTTGTAATATTGAAACTCTTTGAAATAAATACATAGTCTATTGAAGTTGAAGGAGAAATTGAAGTCTTGGAAACCTTGTTGATGTTGTTGCATGCTTGTTCCTGAGAAGGGTCTATCATTGGATCCATGAGCTTGGCTGTTGGTGAAGTATTCTGAAATGTTTTATGTTTTCCCCTGTTTTCATTATGTTCCATAATTTCTTACTACAGTAGGTTGAAAGTATTAGGCTAAGAAATGACTCCTAGAAGCACCTTAGACCTGTTCATCCTTCACTGTTTCATGTTTTCTTCTGATGAAGTATTCTAGAGTCTTTAATCTCTCTCTTTAATCTTCATGCTTGTTTATTTCCTTAATAGTTCGAACAGTTGGTTTCAACATGATTTATGGTTCTCCCTACTTGTCTGCTGCCACTTAAAAACTGTTAAGTCTCCCTTTGAATTTCTTTGCTTACAGTGAATCAAAGAGGTTAGTTTTGATCTTGCCTTTTGTCATCACTTAAACAGTTGGCCTAAAGGTCTTTTATAGTTGTGATCATAAATGTGTTAGGTGTTCCCTCTTCTATGACTGCAATTATCAGTGAATCTTTTATGTTTTCTAAATCATTTGAAATAAAATATTTGAGGAAATAGGGCGTTCCCCGAATCTTAGATTTTCATTTTAAAAGTTGTTTTGAAATCATTATTTGCTTAAAGGTGTGATTTGTAGAATTTATGGTTAGCCCTGTCTATCAAAGAGCTCTTTATTGTTCAAATTATGATTTTGAATTCCCTTTGTTGAGAATTAAACCTCTCTTTCCAAATCATTAATGTTCATCTCATTCCAAAAATAAAAGGATCCCGTGGCCAAGTTAGATTTTCCCTTTGATATCCCATATCCATTGATGAGTTTGTTATGAACTCTTCTTGACTCCATTGCCCAATGAACCAGATGTTTCTCCATTCTGTGTATCTTTCCTAGACCTTTCATGTTCTGTTGTATCAATTCAACCCAACCAAACAAACAAATGAATACCTCTACTTAATAACTAGTCTAAAACCAATACTCAAAGCACACAAGATAAACCTTTGCAAACAAAATTTTGAGAGATCCCTCTCTAAGAACAGGAGGACTAGATCCTGTAACTCTAAAGATTTGTTCTGATGTTGCCTTGTCTTTTGATTTGCCAAACTATCAAAACACGAGACACCAACAACAGTAACCACATGATAGGCAACAAGAATTTGGTTACAAATTTGGATGTATTTGTGAAGACAAAGGGTTAGTTGGGGACTGGAAAGACTGTGGATGTAGATGATAAAGGAGTGGTCAACATTGTGACCAAGCAGGGTGAGAAAAATACCATATCAGAGATATATTATGTCCCTGGACTGAAACAAAATTTGATAAGTGTTGGTCATTGTCGCAGAAAGGATACAAAGTTATCTTTAAGGGGCAACAATGTGTTATTTATGAAAAATCCCGAATCAAGCAACTGACTGCAAAGGTGCAGATCACGAGGAACATACTCTTTCCTCTTATTATGAACTACAATGATCAGGTTAGTTCTTTTACAGTTTCATATTCTAATGATTACTAGTTATGGCACTTTTGGTTTGGACACTTGCACCTTTCCGGTATAAGATTGTTGGAGCAGAAATAGATTTTCAAAGTCTACAGATGAAGGAGACAAAGGACATTGATTCCTTCATGAATAGGGTCATGTATGTCGTCAATCACTTAAAAATATATAGTGAAGATATCAAATACAAAACAGTGATTGATAAGGTTCCTCGATCTTTGTCTACCAAGTTTTTTGTTGTGGTAGCAACCATAGAAGAAGCGAAGGATTTGGAAAAACTGAAAGTTGATGAGTTGATGGGATCCCTCCTATCGCATGAGGCAGGGATAGATAGAAATAAGAAGCTGCCTTCAAAATTCAAGTTTATATTTCAATAGGTCGAGGCAAAGGTCCGTCGAGAGGTAGAGGATGAGACGGTAGCTATGGTGGTCAGAGAGATGGCTGAGAAGAGCATGAGCATCAAAGTGGAAGCAGCAGCAGCAAAAGCTTTCACAACCATCAAAGGTTTTACAAGTCAAAAGTGAAATGTTATTATTGCAATAAATTTGGTCATTATGCTCGTGATTGTCGGAAGAAGATAGCTGATCAAGAAAATCAGAGAGATAATGTTAGTATAGAGAATACTAACTCCATGTTCCTAGCATGCAACACCATGCATGAACCGTCTGATAAGGTCTAGCTATTAGACAGTGGTTGCAGTAACCACATGACAGGTAACAAGAATTTGGTTGCAAATTTGGATGTATCTGTGAAGACATGTTGAGGCCCTTGTTTTGAAATAAAATGGTTTTTGAGTTGTGGATAACAGGTGGCAGGACGTAACCACGGTAGACAGAGAGCTGTCACGGTTGCGAAGAATCGAAAAGCAGGTGGGCAGAATATTATGGGGACAAGCAAAAATTCCAGAAGGAAGTGATGGAGAACAAGTAGTGGAGCACTAGTGATCAAGGAGATACAGAAAACGCCAGAATGGAAAGGAAGTGAGAACTGTTAGTTGCATTGGAAAAGGAACAAATAGACAGTTGACCAGCGGAGACAAAAGGTTGGCACAGTTGGGATCAGAGGATAGGAGCCATAGGAGAGCTCTATTCATTATGTTTTTTCTGTTCTCTTTTTTCTTTGTTCATTCTGTTATGTCATATGTGATACTATTATAATCAGTTTGGCCAGAATCACTCTGAGGAGCACTGTAACTATCTCTTGTTGTTAGTGCAATACTTTATGATCTAGAGTTGCTGTTCTAAGTTCTGTACTATGTTCTTGGTTTAGTTGAATGTGCGGGTTACTTTAAAAATTTTGATTGTCGTTCTGAATATGTCCATGAGTATTGTCATTTGTAGAGTATTTTACACTTATTCAAAGCACTTAGTTATGCTTGTTTTATGTTTTACGTTATGCTTTTTCGACACCTGATCTGATCCTAACCTTAGTAAGGTCACATCATGCCTCGGGTGAGACTCTCTGCTCTTTGAAGTAGGGTGAAAAATCCGACGTTGTGCTAGACTACTACGGAAAACCTTGTTGTCCTCCATCCTGAACCTGGGTCTTGCCCAAGAGACCTTCTACCTCACCAACAAATGGTTCCATTTCCGGGACCTAAAATTCCATTTTGGATTTAGATCATGGTATCACAGATCTTCAGGAAAGAAATACGAAACTGGTGGGATAATCACCTAGATCAGTTCATCGCTCAGCAAGAGAAGGTGAGACAACAAAAGGATAAAGCTGTTAAGAATCGAGTTCTATTCTCTGACTCCTCCAATGATATCTATGAGATCTTATGGGGAAAGTTTCTAGGCCAAGATAGTCCAAAGAAGCTCGTGAAAGGTCTGTTGCAAGTGGGTGCACATAGATCTGGTAGCAGTCCATCGGTTAGATACCGATTTGACCCGAGCTGTAGATTTCTGGGTGCAATCTACCTTGGAAGGATACATAATGGAGTTTGCAGCTGAATGCTACCATTCTTTCTCGAAAGCAGAGGACATATTCAGATCATGGCTGTGTGGAGAGTTGTTGAAGGAGATCCGCCTATGGATCAAAGCCTTGATGGTGAACGAAGGATTAATGGAGTTCCAAAAATTTGAGATGGAGACCTAAACCTCCAGTATTGGGGGAAGGAACTGAGGGAAAGATGCTACAAGTATGTTGTAAAGGGGAATAGGTATATGGATACTGAGACCTCTAGTAGGTTGAGAGAATGACGAGCACATCGGAGGGTGCAAATCGCTGAGAAGTGGCGAGAAAGGGTGATGAAGGATTTGAAGAAATAGGAAAGGAATAGAAAAGACAAGGAGAAGACGCCTTAGATGAAAAAGGAGATGGAAGGTCAGATGTGTTCCCAAGATATAGGGGGAATCATCAAGGAAGTGCGGTAGGTGTATAGGAGCCCAACCCAAGCAGAGAAGGGGAAGGAGTACAACGGAGATGACATGCGCCCTGAGGAGACGTCCGATGTGGAGTTGCATGTTGTGATGGAGAAGATATTTCGAGAGGGGCCGACACCCATAATCCCAGGTAACTCTATTCCCCAAAGTTCAAGTATCTCTAGTCCTGACCTTCCCTTGGTACTCTATCAGGCACTAGGTGAAATTTTTGTTAAGTTACGGGAATTGAGTAAGTTGAATAGTGTTCAGTCTACATCAGTGATACACACTAGAAGTAGTGCTAGTAATACCATTTCACAGCCGAGAGTCAGGGGTTTTTTTCTAGTAACCCCCACACAAGGAAGCATGGCGAGATCATTTACCTGGTACCCAAAGTTCTCTGGGAGGGGTAATGATGACGTGGAACAATGCTAATACCTCCGTGAGGCCATATGGAGGGCTCGACAGACACCAAAGTCAGGTAAGTTGATATAATTTCAAACTAATCTTAGGGAAAGAGCTCTACGTTGGTTTATAAAGTGGTCTGAGGCTCATCAGAACCTAGTGATAGACGATGTAAAGAGGGAATGCGTTAAAGAATTAAAATTACCCCAAACAAATCAGCAAGGTTTGTCAGAAATGTGGGAGATCAAGTAGCGAGAAGGGGAAACTGCATGGGATCTAATGAGGAGATTCAAGGATGCGATTGGAAAAATTAGCTATCTAATCAATCTGAACCATCAGAGATATTGGTTCATCAAGGCCCTTCTTCCATTAATAAGAACTTCACTGACAAAACAGAAGATCGAGATGTTACAAGATGCATTGGAGCAAGCTATAAAGATAGAGGCCATGGCGGGATATCCGCAAGAATTTAAAGGAGGAGCATCGGCTCAGGACCCTTCCATACTGGGGTTACAACATCGGATAGCTAGCCTAACAGAGAAGCTGAAAGAAATTCAACCAATGCGGCCGGAAAGACCAAATGTATGGTGTACACACTGTCTAATGGAAGGACACGTGGTAACAAAATGCCATAAGTTGCGGGGCCAGAATGTGGGGACATCAAAAATAGGGGCACAGGGAGCTCCGCCAGTATGAGGAGCTGCACAGATAAACACCCAGGGATTATATCCACCGCAACACTAGTACACAGGGTTCCCATCGTAACAGAATTCAACTGCAAATGAATATTGTGAAATATGTAAAAGCATGGGTCATTCACCTCGCCTATGCCCAATCTTACAAAAATACTCCAACGTTCCGAAAAACATATACTGTGAGTTATGTGCTTCTACTACACACAACACAGAGTAGTGTAGGGCTCTGGATGCATTAGAGGAACGATTAGTCAGACCTTCATATAGAGTGAATGAGGCTCCCAAAGGACGAGGGGGAGGCATGAGAGGAGACCGAGCTGGAGGAAGAGGGCCAGTATGATGTTACAATTGTGACCAAGAAGGTCATGTAGCTAGGGAATGCCCACTTCCTAGAAGACCCTGGTGCTCTTAGTGCAGGGTTAACACGCATGCAACAGAAGACTACCCAAAGCTCATTAAAAGATGGGAAGAAAGAGCCAGACAAAGAGGAAAAAATTTGGTAAATGCAGAGCCAAGAATAATAGAGGCTCAAGATATGCAGAATGTGTCCATAGTGACGTGAGGAGGAAAAAGAAATGGGGAAGATGCATAGATGATGGAACCGATAAAATTGATAAGGCTAACATCTCCAAAGCCACTGTTCAGGCTAGAAAGACAAAATAAATACTTTAAAGAAGCAGTGGAAACCTTTTCTGAACTTGGGGAAAGCAAATGCATTGAGTTTCCATAGGCCAAGGAGGATAACGAGAACCAAATTAGTAAAAGTACTACAATTGAAGGATGGTTCTGTCTATTCTTAAAAATTGTTAAGAACGTGCCAATGTTAGAACAATTAAAGCAGAACCTGGAAAGGGTGGTGTATGAGGCCACAGGACTAGGGGAGTCAAGTGGTACCACTCAGAAATACATACGAAGGGTAAAAAGAAATAAGAGAAGGACACGAAAAGAGTTCCGGGTGAATACTCAAGTTGCGGGATTCCAAATTAAAGACACAATGGTTTATCTGGGGTCAGACATAAATATACTACCAAGAAAGACATGCGAAGCATTGGGAAGACCGAGGATGACATATTCACCAATTTAAATCAGTATGGAAAACCAGTACTACATTGTGCCCATAGGCAGACTGGAGGAGGTTGAAGTTGATGTCGCGAGAGTAAAGACATACACGGACTTCGAGATAATAGACATTATGGCGGATAAAGATCCATATCCAACATTACTGGGGATCGACTGGGCTTTTGAAAACTACGCAGTAATAGAATTAAAGAAAGAACTAATGATCTTCGAGGACGGGGAGGTCAGGGTCACCCAACCACTCGACCCATATCAAGGTCCCTAATACACAAATTCTGTTGATAACAGGGAATATGCTCAACTTCTTGATCATTTGTATCAGATGACTACAGGAAAAAGTGAAGATTACATCAACCCGACAGCGGGGGGATCAGTCAGTTGGAGAAGTATTCAAAGCTCAAAATTAGGCTCAGAGATAGCCTGGGATGATTGGCAGCAAGGGGGATATGAGACCAATACAAGAATATGCGACAACATCGAAAGAATCAATTGGATTGGGACTGAGGTAAGAGATTATCCAACTTTTTCCAATATGAACGCTGTAAATAATTTTATTACTAGAATAGAAGATAAGGTACCAGAGGACCATAGGGTCCGACTCATGGACATGGCTTTACAATCCACATCAGCGAGGTGGTGGAGTAACCACCGCAACACACTGTCTCAATGGGACAAAGTTGTGACAGTCTTGAAAGCCAGGTTCAAGGAAGAAGAAGAACCATTCTTCACTGGAAAATACCAAGGGGATTCAGACCCCAGAGAAAATTTTAAAGAGTGTGAGGATCAATGGAAAACTGAAGGATACCCAGAATATCTGTGGGTACACAAGTTTATACATTCACTAGATTTGATTCCACAAGCTTGGTACCTAACTAAAGAGAGGAAAAGAGGAACTAGTACTTGGCAAGTAGCTGCGGAGAAATTTATACAATGCTTCTTATTTGAAGGAAAAATAGAACCAGTCACCCTAGCATTACAGGATATTAAAAAAGTATTGTTCTTCCTAGAGATTCAGGAGGAGGATGAGCAACTGCTCCCAAACAAAAGCATCAGATAGTCAGTAACATGTAAGAAGATAAACAGTGAAATGGACGATGATGGTCTATAAGGTCTTAGACATCTGTATTTTGAGGAAAAGGAGGGGGAGTGGGATATTAAGGAAGACCTGACAATAGAAGCAATTCATTTGTTACCACTAAAAACCAAGAAAATGAACATTGGGACCGAAGAAAAGCCCAAAATTGCATCAATTGGTGATTATTGGGATGATGAGATGACTAAGGAGATATTCAATCTTCTACAAGAATATGAATATTTTTTCCCATTATTAGTAGCGGAGTTGAAAGGAATAAAATGAGACATGGGGGAGATGTGTATAATCTTGAAGCCCGATGTAAGTCCAATCAAGCACAGACCCTGTCGGCTAAATCCAAGAGTAAAATAAAAAGTTAAGGCAGAGATTGACAAAATGCTAAAAGTAGGATTGATATTCCTGCTGGAAGAAGACAGGTTTTTAGCAAAATTCCACCAAAATTTCCAGAAAGAGAGAAAAAAAATCTTGGCACGATCGCCATATCAAGCGCAAGACTTTCAGGGTCAGCGGAATTTTTTTACTTTATGACAGTAAGTACCAGAAGTTCCCAAGAGTAAAAGAAAAATTTAAGGTAAATATTGACAAAATGCTAAAAGCAGGATTGATATTCCCACTGGAAGAAATTTTTTTAGTAGAATTCCACCAAACTATCCATAAAGAGAGACAAAAAGCTTGGCACGACTGCCAGATCAAGTGCAAGACTTTCAGAGTTGGCAGAAATTTTTTACTTTATGACACTAAGTACCAGAAGTTCCTAGGTAAACTACAAATGCATTGGCTAGGACTGTACCACATAATAGAAATCAAATATTTAGGAGTAGTTCGGTTAGCACAACTGGACGACCAGATACTACCAGGATGGGTGAATGGAGCACGCCTAAAACCCTATCACGAGTAAGTTCCGAATTTCATTTTCAATAACTCTTGTAACCGAGAGGAGTCAATAGGGTAGATTAGATTAGATTAGATGGAGTCAATAAATCTCTCTCACCCGAGAAGAACTTAGATAGGATTCCCAATAAATAAATGCTAGAGCACAAGAAAAAGTCAAAATTGTGATGTGGAGACCACAACGCAACCAATTGTGGTCGGGGGGAGGGTAGTGTCGAGCGTGTCATCCATGTCAGAAAAAAAGCATGTCGAACATCATTCCATCATCATGACTCATAGTACCCATGTAAGGCCGTTGGATTAACGATATTTGAGAAGTAATTTCCATAATTAGCATCGTCCATACTGCAATAAATTTTCCATAATAGGCCATAATCATTACCCATCACATCTGCCCAAATCCCGAAGCCACAGTTAGCTTTATCAGAACCCACCTCAGCCCGGTAACTAATCACATGATTATAGCCACGGGGGAAGGCAGGGAAAATTAATTAGTTATGGGATCTTATCAACCTCATGTGTGTCGGTTACTTACATAAATTTCATGAAAGAAAGCACGAGAATGACGGAGAAGTTCGAGTTAGAACCAGAAACAAAAAAAGTAGCAAGAGAAACATCACCAGAAGAAGAGCAAAGGAGATATCCAAAAGCAGGAATTCATAAGGAAAGAGAAGGAGTAGCTCTGCAAGTGTACCAGAGAAGAGCTAAAATGACTAGAGTAGCGCCAACAGTTGTTGAGCAGGAGCTCGATGAAAGGGTCCAGAAGATGGAGTCCCTGGTGTGAAAATATGATAGTGCGTCATTGATTAATACTGACCTAATGGAATCCTTTCAATTTCTAGCGATGAAGAAACAGGTCTACATGGAGAATTATGCCACAAAAGTAGGATAGGAAGCAACGAGAGTACTTCCAGAGTTCAGAGGTGTTCAACAATCCACCATACTGAACCTAATAAATCTTCTAATGTTTGGCACTACAGGGGCTATGATGCAATGCACTAAGTTTCTGTTGAGCAGAATCCACAATGGGTCATTGTGGCTGGGAAGAGAAATACCAATTCATGTGGAAGACATTCACAGGTTAACTAGGCTATCGAAAGAATGGAGAGACGTCTCCATGGAATTCCAAAATGTGTCCAAGAGAGCGAAGAAAGTAGGAGATGGTGACTACTACAGGAAGTATGACACCAAGAGAGGGGGAAAAGGGGCCAAGATAGACTTGATCAACAAGCTAGTGGTTAAGTTTTCCTGCTATTTGATTGCGAGCAAAACAATGAGACATTACACAAAAGGGGAGTGCACGCTGGATACCATCTTAGTTGCAGAGCACTGTATCCAGGGGGCACAACTAAATTGGAGTTCATTTCTACTTAATGAATTATTCGAAGCCTATGACGACAACTATAAGAGGGCCATTGGTTTCCTCTACAGGTATCTTGTCATGGCGTTGGCAATGTGGAAATGGACATTTCTAGGAATCAGGAAACCTCTGGAAGTTGCAACAGGCCAACCATTAGCAATGAAGTTCACACCCTGGAAAGCATCAGGGGACCCCAACACTAAGGAGGTGAACAAGGAAGCATTCAAATTCTGGTACAGCCAGATGGTGGATGTCACAATGAGTTAGCAGAGAATTCCAAGGAACTTGCTGGACAGTTATTCTGTGCAAGTATGGTTTGTGGTTAGCCATAAGAAAACCTACATCAGGCCAGCATGTGTGCCGGAATCGACCTTTAAGATGAAGCTGTTGAAGTTTCAAATCGATGAGTGAAATTTCCACACAAAAGTATGTTCGTGTCTAGGGGTAGAAATGGAGGTCAGAAGTAGAGTCTATGTCTATTCATTTGACGACATGCTGCTAGATCCATTTACAGGAGAAACATCAGAGGAAGCGCTGGTCGGAATGTTGTGACTACAGTTGACCCCAATAATCGAGGAGCTGAATACAAAGTTACAAAGCTTTAACCGGGTAGTTCAAACTCTAACAAGTGATTCCTCATTGTTTCCCACATTTACGGAATTTCAGGCCTCAAATTATGCATCCTCTTCCATCACAGTCCCCATAGTCACGACCATACCCCTTAGTTTTGTTTAATTCACCAGCAACAACAACCATAGTTCCTGTCAAAAAGAGTAAAGCCTCAAAGCCACCCATAGCTACACCAAAGGCCAAGAAGGAAAAATTTACATTGTCTAGCGAGGTCTTCGATCTTACCGGGAAAGATCAAACACAACCAATAGACACGGGGTCTTGAATCCAAGAAGAACCATTAATAGAGACTTAGGTAACTCAAGAGTTGCCTCTAATCAAACCCTATTCCTTTTTAAGTATCTGTATATCTCCACCTCGCACTCACCACTCATCGGCCCACACCTCATTCACCTCTAAAGATCATCCAGCCCGAACACCCTCCACATCAACCACCATATTCGACCCAATCAAAGAAAAGAGTAAGACAAATAGAGACAACGAGGTAGAAGTTAACTCTGGTAAAACATTGGCACCCGAGGTTAACCAAACCAAGGTTGAACAAGTCACTTTCCAGGACCTTTTAAGTCCTGGGGGATCTTTTACTGCAGATACAACACCCCCGCTTGAAGAGCTGAACCCGTTTTAGCAGAAAAACCTGATACTTCAGTAGATGCAGCCCACTCTATGCATGGGTAACCCTAGTAATCCGTTGTCGCAACCAACACCATCGCAATCACTGCAGTAGCACTCAGCCAAGTCCATTGTGAGTGGTCAACCGCTCCGAGAGAGACAACCAAATCAAATATATATGGAGCTGAAAGCATGCAGACCTAGGGAATGATACAATTGTACAACTTTATTCAACAGGCAGCATAACAGGCCGAAGGGCTTCACGCAGAACTCCAGCAGAAATTTGAGCAACAACAGGTACAAATAATCACGCTTACTGAAGAGCGTGAATAGTTGAAGATAGAGAAAGACAACTTACAGGGCCAACTAGATATGGTGACAAAGGTCTTCCGGGATGTTTGGCCCAAGGTAACAGCTCACAACACTCAGATACCAGATGATATATTAGACAGTGACATATTCAGACGATTCATTCACATCCGAGGGGACTGTTCGAACCTCATTCAAGAAAATAGGTAACTAAAAGCAGCACTGGCAACAAGGCCTGCACTACCAGACCCAACACTCATTTACACGAAGAAGATAACAGAAAGACATAACCAGGTAGCCGGGATGCAGGAAACTCTGACTACTGCAGCAAGGGAAGAGTATGACCTATTGAAGGGTCTACAGGAGTGTTCAACCTCACTCACTTTGAAATCACAACCAATTTCAGTACAATTACAACAAGTGTTGAAGGAGATTCAGGAAGCCATAGACCTCGAAGGACTTGACCAATTATACACTCAATCAGAATAGCTGGAGGTCAAGATACAACAAATTGAGGAACATTCGACAACAGCCAAACAAGCTCTCTAGGAGCTAAGGCAGCCTGTGAAGATTACTGCCCATGCAATGCAGCAAATGGCCGCTGAGGCCAAAATTTAGGTTAATAACATATTTGGTAAGCTGTCGGCCGTCTCAGGGGAGAAAGAGGTTGCCCAAGTCACTATAGAAACATACTTGTTCATGCAAGGATGGCAACAGGCCATTGCTAGCTTCAGAGAACTCAAAGCATCAATGCTAATGAAGGTACTTGAGTTGGGGCCCTTGTTTGGACAAGCAAAAGAAAGGGAGAAGACAGAACTGGCCACAGAGGCAAGAAGACCGATGGAGACTGAGCCAGCAGGAAACAATTGACTCGGGACAAGTCAATAGGATGTGGCTGGGGCCTGTTGGGGCACTTGTTTTGAAATAAAATAGTTTTTAAGTTGCGGATAACAGGTGGCAGGACGCAACCACGATAGACAAAGAGCTATCATGGTTGCGAAGAATCGAAGAGCAGGTGGCACGCCTGGTTTGGGGACAAGCACATATGGCAGAAGGAAGTGACAGAGAACAAGCAGTAGAATGCCAGTGATCAGGGAGATGTAGCAAATGCCAGAATGGAAAGGAAGGGAGAACTGTCAGTTGCTTGGAAAAGGAACAAATAGACGGTCGGCCAGCGGAGACAAAATGTTGGCACAGTTGGGATCAGAGGATAGGAGCCATAGGAGAGCTCTGTTCGTTCTATTCTCTCTTTCTCCATTCATTCTGTTCTGTCATATGTGATACTATTGTAATCAGTTCGACCATAATCGCTCTGAAGAGCACTATAATTATCTCTTGTTGTTAATGCAATACATTATGATCTAGGGTTGCTGTTCTGAGTTCTGTACTATGTTCTTGGTTTAGTTGAATGTGCGGGTTACTTTAAAAATTTTTCTTGTCATTCTGAATACGTGCAAGAGTATTGTCATTTGCAGAGCATTTTACACTTATTCAGAGCACTTAGTTCTGCTTGTTTTATGTTATACATTTGGTGGAAATTTCGACACTTTTGACCAAATGTCGGAAATTTCCCCAAATTTTATCAATTTTTCGAATCTCGCCCACAACTGTTGCAATTTCGATGCTTCTCTACAAGTGTTGCAATACTAACAATTAGAGGTAAGTGTCGGTATTGTGACACTTTTAGAGAAGCGTTGGAATTGCGATAGTTTGGGCCACAAATGTCGCAATTCTGACGCTTCTTTACAAGTGTTGCAATACCGATACTTAGAGGTAAGTGTCGATATTGCGACACTTGTAGAGAAGTGTCGGAATTGCGACAATTGTGGCCGAAACTGTCGCAATTTCGACGCTTCTCTACAAGTGTCGCAATACTGACACTTAGAGGTAAGTGTCGGTATTGTGACACTTGTAGAGAAGCATTGGAATTGCGAAAATTTGGGCCACAACTGTTGCAATTCCGAAGCTTCTCTCCAAGTGCCGTAATACCGACACTTAGAGGTAAGTGTCGGTATTACGACACTTGTAGAGAAGCATCAGAATTACGACAGTTGTGGCCCAAACTATCGCAATTCCGATGCTTCTCTACAAGTGTCACAATACCGACACTTACCTCTAAGTGTCGGTATTGCAACACTTGTAAAGAAGCGTCAAAATTGCAACAATTGTGGCCCAAACTATCGCAATTCCGATGCTTCTCTACAATTTTTGCAATAACGACACTTACCTCTAAGTGTCAGTATTGCGACACTTGTAGAGAAGCATTGGAATTAATATTAATATTAATTCCATACTGTACAAGATCAGTACAAAGAAACTGGAAGAGGTTTTGTTTTCCAACATATCAAATTTATGGATAATTACAGGCTTTACTCTTGCAACCATTTCATAAAAGCATGAGTAGTTTTTGGTGTTGCTGAATAAGTCCTTTCTTGGCTTTATTTTTTTCACTTGCTGAAACTGTTACAAGTAATTCCCTACATTCTGGCCTATGACATATAGACTAGAAGTTGCAATGCTTCTATTGGTCTACACAGCATATGGTTATAATACAGAGGGTGCATTTGCATACATCCTTCAGTGTCCATAATTTTTTTTAAAATATTTTTATCAATCCGTCAGAAGACCGACATCTTCACACCATCGAAAGACAGACGTCTTCAAACCGTCGGAAGAGCGACACCTCCACGGCGTCGGAAGAGCGACACCTCCACGGCGTCGGAAGAGCGAAGAAAGCATCGATATTGCAACACTTTTGCATAGCGTCGATATTGCGATGCTTCAAGAAAGCATCGGTATTGCGACACTTGTAAAGTGTCAGTATTGCGACACTTTCAAAGCGTCGATATTGCGACGCTTTGGAAGCGTCGGTATTGCGACGCTTTGGAAGTGTCACTATTGTAACATTTTACAAATGTCGGTATTGCGACACTTTTGGAAAGCATCAGAACAAGAAGCGTGGTTAGCCATAGAGTATTGCGACGCTTCTAAAGCGTCGTATTGCAACACTTTGTAAGCATCGGTATTGCGATGCTTTGAAAGCGTCGGTATTGCGACACTTTGGAAAACCTCGGAAGAGCAACGGTTGTTTGGAAACGACGGAAAGAGTGTCGGTATTGTGAAACTTTGGCAAAGCGTCGGAATTGCGACATAATGGCTAACCACGTTTTGTCTGGCCTCGTACTGTCGCTCTTGCGACGACTATGTGTCGGAATAGCGACAAAGTGGCTGTCGGAAATTGGGCCAAATTTTATAGTGAGAGGGAGCCAAATACCATATCAGACGTATATTATGTCCCTGGACTCAAACGCAATTTGATAAGTGTTGGTAAATTAACACAAAAAGGATACAAATTTATCTTTCAGGGGAAACAATGTGTTGTTTATGGCAAATCCCTAAGAAAGCAGCTGATTGAAAATGTGCAGATGACGAGGAACAAACTCTTTCATCTAATTATGAACTACAATGATCAGGTTAGTTATTTTACAACTACATGGTCAAATGATTATTAGTTATGGAACTTCGATTTGGACACTTGCACTCTTCCTGTTTAAGTTTATTGCAGCAGAAATAGATTTTGAAAGTCTGTAGATGAAGGAGACATAGGCATTGATTCATTCATGAATAGGGTCATGTCTATCATCAATCAGTTAAAAATCTATGGTGAATATACTAAATATCGAACAGTGATTGAGAAGATTCTTCGATCTTTGTCTACCAAGTTTGATGTGTTGGTAGCAACCATAGAAGAAGCGAAGGATTTGGAAAAACTGATAGTTGATGAGTAGATGGGATCCCTTCTATCACATGAGGCGAGGATAGACAGAAATAAGGATTCCACTTTAGAAACTACCTTCAAAAGTCAAGTTTATATTTCAAGAGTTCAAGGTAGAGGTCCGTCGAGAGGCAGAAGACGAGGAAGTAGTTATGGTGGTCAGAAAGATGGCCGAGAAGAGCATGAGCATAAAAGTGGAAGCAACAACAACAGAATATTTCACAACCATCAAAGGTTTGAAAAATCAAAGGTGAAATATTATTATTGCAATAGATTTGGTCATTATGATCGTGATTATAGGAAGAAGGTAGCTGATCAAGTAAATCAAAGAGTTAATGTTAGTACAGAGAATACTAACTCCATGTTCCTAGCCTGCAACACCATGCATGAACTGTCTGACAAGGTATGTCTATTAGATAGTGGTTTCAGTAACCACATTATAGGTAACAAGAATTTTGTTGCAAATTTGGATGTATCTATGAAGAAAGAGGTAAAGTTGGGGACTGAAAATACTGTGGATGTAGATGACAAAGGAGTGGTCAACACTGTGACCAAGCAGGGGGATCTAAAGACCATATAAAAGGTATATTATGTCCCTAGAATCAAACACAATTTGATAAGTGTTGGCCAATTAATGAAAAATTGATACAAGGTTATCTTTCAAGGGCAATAGTGTGTTATTTATGACAAATTGCCAAGCAAATAGCTAATTTCAAAGGTGTAGATGACGAGGAATAAACACTTTCCTCTAATTATGAACTACAATGATCAGATTAGTTCTTTTATAGCTGTATGTTCTAATGATTACTGGCTATGGCACTTTCGGTTTGGACACTTGCACCTTTACAATTTAAGATTATTGTAGCAGAAACATATTTTGAAAGTTCGCTGATGAAGGAGACAAAGGACATTGATTCCTTCATGAATAGGGTCATGTCTGTCGTTAATCAGTTAAAAATCTATGGTCAATATACTAAATATCGAACAATGATTGAGAAGGTTCTTCGATCTTTTTCTACCAAGTTTTATGTTGTGGTAGCAGCCATAGAAGAAGTGAATGATTTGGAAAAACTAGTAGCTGATGAGTTGGTAGGATCCCTTCTATCGCATGAGGTGAGGATAGAGAGAAATAAGAAACTGACTTAAAAATTCAAGTTTATATTTCAAGAGGTTGAGGCATAGGTTGGTCGAGAGGCAGAGGAGGAGGCGACAACTATGGTGGTCAGAGAGATGGACGAGAAGAGCATGAGCATCAAAGTAGAAGCAACAATAGCAGAATATTTCACAACCATCAAAGGTTTGACAAATCGAAGGTGAAATGTTATTATTGCAATAAATTTGGTCATTATGCTCATGATTATAGGAAGATGATAGTTGATCAAGGAAATAAGAGAGATAATGTTAGTACAGAGAATACTAACTCCATGTTCCTAGCATGCAACACCATGCATGAACCATCTGATAAGGTTTAGCTATTAGAAAGTGGTTGCAGTAACCACATGACAGGTTACAAGAATTTGGTTGCAAATTTGGACGTATCAGTGAAGATAGAGGTAAAGTTGGGAACTGACAAGACTATGGATGTAGATGGGAAAGTAGTGGTCAACATTGTGATTAAGAAGGGGGAGCCAAAGACCATATCAGAGGTATATTATGTCCCTAGACTCAAACATAATTTGATAAGTGTTGGTCAATTGACATAGAAATGATACAAAATTATCTTTCAGGGGAAACAGTGTGTTAGTTATGAAAAATCCACAAGCAAGCAGTTGATTGCAAAGGTACATATGACGAGGAACAAATTCTTTCCTCTAATTATGAACTACAATGATAAGGTTAGTTCTTTTATAGCTTCATGTTCTAATGATTTCTAGTTATGGCAATTTTGGTTTGGACACTTGCACCTTTCTGGTTTAATATTGTTGCATCAGAAACAGATTTTGAAAGTTTGCAGATGAAGGAAACATAGGACATTGATTCCTTCATGAATAGGGTCATGTCTGTCGTCAATCAGTTAAAAAACTATGGTGAAGATATTAAAGATCAAACAATGATTGAGAATGTTCTTTGATCTTTTTCTACGAAGTTTGATGTTGTGGTAGCAACCATAGAAGAAGCGAAGGATTTGGAAAAAATGATAGTGGATGAGTTGATGGGATCCCTTCTATTGCATGAGGCAAGGATAGACATAAATAAGGATTCCACTTTAGAAAGTGCCTTCAAAATTCAAGTTTATATTTCAAGAGGTCGAGGCAAAGGTCGGTCGAGAGGCCGAGGACGAGGCGACAACTATGGTGGTCAGAGAGAAGGCTGAGAAGAGCATGAGCATCAAAGTGGAAGCAGAAAATGTAGAAGCTTTCACAACCATCAAAGGTTTGACAAATTAGAGGTGAAATGTTATTATTGCAATAAATTTGGTCATTATGCTCGTGATTGTAGGAAGAAGATAGTTGATCAAGGAAATTAGAGAGCTAATGTTTGTACAGTGAATACTAACTCCATGTTCCTAGCATGAAAAACCATGCATGAACCATCTGATAAGGTATGGCTATTAGACAGTGGTTGCAGTAACCACATGACAAGAAACAAGAATTTGGTTTCAAATTTGGATGTGTCTGTGAAGACAGAGGTAAAGTTGGGGACTGACAAGACTGTGGATGTATATGGCAAAGTAGTGGTCAAAATTTTGACCAAGAAGGGGGAGCCAAAGACCATATCAGAGGTATATTATGTCCCTGGACTCAAACATAATTTGATAAGTGTTGGTCAATTGACGCAGAAAGGATAAAAAGTTATCTTTCAGGGGAAACAGTGTGTTATTTATGACAAATCCCCAAGAAAGCAAATGATTGAAAAGGTGGAGATGATGAGGAACAAACTCTTTCCTCTAATTATGAACTACAATGATCAGGTTAGTTATTTTACAACTGCATGTTCTAATGATTACTGGTTATGGAACTTTTGGTTTGGACACTTCCACCTTTCTGGTTTAATATTGTTGCAGCAGAAACATATTTTGAAAGTCTGCAGATGATGGAGACATATGACATTAATTCCTTCATGAATAGGGTTACGTCTATCGTCAATTAGTTAAAAATATATGGTGAATATATTAAGTATCGTATAGTGATTGAGAAAGTTCTTCGATCTTTGTCTACCAAGTTTGATGTTGTGGTAGCAGCCATAGAAGAAGTTAAGGATTTGGAAAAAGTGATAGTTGATGAGTTGATGGGATCCCTTCTATCGCACGAGTCAAGTATAGACAGAAATAAGGATTCCACTTTAGAAATTTCCTTCAAAAGTCAAGTTTATATTTCAAGAGGTTGAGGCAGAGGTCAGTGGAGAGGCAGAGGATGAGGTGGCATCTATGGTGGTGAGAGATTTGGCCGAGAAGAGCATGATCATCAAAGTGGAAGCAGCAGCACCATAAGCTTTCAAAACCATCAAATTTTTGACAATGTAATAAATTCGGTCATTATGCTTGTGATTGTAGGAAGAAGATAACTGATTAAGGAAATCGGAGAGCTAATGTTAGTACAGAGAATACTAACTCCATGTTCTTAGCATGCCACACCATGCATGAGCCGTCTGATAAGGTCTGGTTATTAGACAGTGGTTGCAGTAACAAAATGACAAGAAACAAGAATTTGTTTGCAAATTTGAATGTATCTGTGAAGACAAAGGTAAAGTTGGGGAATGACAAGACTGTGGATGTAGATGGAAAAAGAGTGGTCAACATTGTGACCAAGCAAGGGGAGCCAAAGACCATATTAGATGTATATTATGTCAGTGGACTCAAACACAATTTGGTAAGTGTTTGTCAATTAACGCAGAAAGGATACAAAGTTATCTTTCAGGGGAAATAGTGTGTTATTTATGACAAATCCCCAAGAAAACAGCTGATTGAAAAGTTGAAGATGATGAGTAACATACTATTTCCTCTATTTATAAACTACAATGATCAGGTTAGTTCTTGTACAATTGCATGTTCTAATGATTTCTGGTTATGGCACTTTCCGTTTGGACACTTGCACTTTTCCGGTTTAAGATTGTTGTCGCATAAACAGATTTTGAAAGCCTGCAGATGAGAGAGACAAAGGACATTGATTCCTTCATGAATAGGGTCATGTATGTTGTCAATCAGTTAAAAATATATGGTGAAGATATTAAAGATCGAACAGTGATTGAGAAGGTTCTTCGATTTTTGTCTACCAAGTTTGATGTTGTGGTAGCAACCATAGAAGAAACGAAGGATTTGGAAACAATGACAGTTGATGAGTTGATGGGATCCATTCTATCGCATGAGGTGATGATAAATATAAATAAGTATTCCACTTTAGAAACTACCTTCAAAAGTCAAGTTTATATTTCAAGTGGTCGAGGCAGAGGTTGGTCGAGAGGCAGAGGACGAAGCGACATCTATGGTGGTCAAAGAGATGGCCGAGAAGAGCATGAGCATAAAAGTGGAAGCATCAACAGCAGAAGCTTTCACAACCATCAAAGGTTTGACAAATAAAAGGTGAAATGTTATTATTGCAATAAATTTGGTCATTATGCTCGTGGTTGTAGGAAGAATATAGCTGATCAGGGAAATCAGAAAGCTAATGTTAGTACAGAGAATACTAACTCCATCTTCCTAGCATGCAACACCATGCATGAACCGTCTGATAAGGTATGCATATTAAATAGTGGTTGCAGTAACCAATGACATGCAACAAGAATTTGGTAAAAAATTTGGATGTATCTGTGAAGACAGAGGTAAAGTTGGGGACTAACAAGTCTGTGGATGTAGATGGAAAATGAGTGGTCAACATTGTGACCAAGCAGGGGGAGCCAAAGACCATATCATAGTTATATTAGGTCCCTGAAATCAAACACAATTTTCTAAGTGTTGGTCAATTGAAGCAGAAAGGATACAAAGTTATCTTTCAGGGGAAACAATGTGTTATTTATGAAAAATCCCCAAGCAAGAAACTGATTGCAAAGGTGCAGATGACGAGGAACAGACACTTTCCTGTAATTATGAACTATAATGATTTGGTTAGTTCTTTTACATTTGCATGTTCTAATGATTATTGGTTATGGAACTTTCGGTTTGGAAACTTGCACTTTTCTGGCTTAAGACTGTTGCAGCAGAAATAGATTTTGAAAGTCTGTATATGAAGGAGATAGAGGACATTGATTCCCTCAAAAATAGGGTCATGTCTATCGTCAACTAGTTAAAAATCTATGGTGAAGATATTAAAGATCGAACAGTGATTGAGAAGGTTCTTCAATCTTTGTCTACCAAGTTTGATGTTGTGGTAGTAGCTATAAAAGAAACGAAGGATTTGGAAAAACTGACAGTTGATGAGTTGATGGGATACCTTCTATCACATGAAGTGAGGATAGATAGAAATAAGGATTCTACTTTAGAAACTCCCTTCAAAATTCAAGTTTATATTTCAAGAGGCTGAGGTAGATGTTGGTCAAGAGGCAAAGGATGAGGTGGAAGCTATGGTGGTCAGAGAGATGGCTGAGAAGAGCATGAGCATCAAAGTGAAAGAAACAACAGCTAAAGCTTTGACAACCATCAAAGGTTTGAAAAATAAGAGTTGAAATTTTATTATTGAAATAAATTTGGTCATTATGCTCGTTATTGTAGGAAGAAGATAGCTGATCAAGGAAATCAGAGAGATAATGTTAGTATAGAGAATAATAACTCCATGTTCCTAGCATGCAAAACCATGCATGAACCATCTGATAAGGTTTGGATATTAGATAGTGGTTGCAATAACCACATGACAGGCAACAAGAATTTTGTTGCAAAATTGGATGTATCTCTGAAGACAGAGGTAAAGTTGGGGACTGAAAAGACTGTGGATGTAGATAGAAAAGGAGTGCTCAACATTGTGACCAAGCAGGGGGAGCCAAAGACCACCTGAGAGGTATATTATGTCCCTAGACTCAAACAAAATTTGATAATTGTTGGTCAATTGACGTAGAAAGGATACAAAATTATCTTTCAGGGGAAACAATGTGTTATTTATGACAAATCCCCAAGAAAGCAGCCAATTTCAAAGGTGCATATGACAAGGAACAAACACTTTCCTCTAATTATGAACTACAATGATCAGGTTAGTTATTTTATAGTTGCAAGTTCTAATGATTACTACTTATGGCACTTTCGTTTTGGACACTTTCACCTTTCTGGTTTAAGTTTGTTGTAGCTGAAATAGGTTTTGAAAGTATGCAGATGAAGGAGACAGAGGACATCGATTCCGTCATGAATAGGGTCATGTCTGTCGTCAATCAGTTTAAAATCTATGGTGAAGATATTAAAGATCGAACAGTGATTGAGCAAGTTCTTCGATCTGTCTATCAATTTTGATGTTGTGGTAGCAGCCATAGAAGAAGTGAAGGATTTGGAAAAATTGTCAGTTGATGAGTTGATGGGATACCTTATATCACATGAGGTGAGGATAGAAAGAAATAAGGATTACAGTTTAGAAAATGCCTTCAGAAATCAAGTTTATATTTCAATAGGTCAAGGTAGAGCTCGTTTGAGAGGCAGAGGTTGGTTGAGAGGTAGAGGACGAGGCGGAAACTACGGTGGCCATAGAGATGGATGAGAAGAGCATGAGCATAAAAGTGGAAGCAATAGCAGTAGAAGCTTTCACAACCATCAAAGGTTTGAGAAATCAAAGGTGAAATGTTATTATTGAAATAAATTTGGTCATTATGCTCGTGATTGAAGGAATAAGATAACTGATCACGGAAATTAGATAGCTAATGTTACTACAAAGAAAAATAACTTCATGTTCGTAGCATGCAACACCATTCATGAACCGTCTGATAAGGTCTGGCTATTAGATAGTGGTCACAGTAACCACATGACAGTAAACAAGAATTTGGTTGCAAATTTGGATGTATCTGTGTAGGCAGAGGTAAGGTTGGGGACTGACAATACTGTGGATGTAGATGGCAAAGGAGTGGTCAACATTGTGACCAAGCAGGGGGAGCAAAAGACCATATCTAAGGTATATTATGTCCCTAGATTCAAACACAATTTGATAGTGTTGGTCAATTGACGTAGAAATGATACAAAGTTATCTTTCAGGGGCAACAATGTGTTATTTATGACAAATCCCCAAGCAAGAAGCTCAATGCAAAGGTGCAGATGATGAGGAATATAATATTTCGTCTAATTATGAACTACAATGATCAGGTTAGTTCTTTTACAACTGCATGTTCTAATGATTACTGGTTATGGCACTTCCGGTTTGGACACTTTCACTCTTCCAGTTTAAGATTGTTACAGTAGAAACATATTTTGAAAGTCTGCAGATGAAGGAGACATAGGACATTGATTCCTTCATGAATAGGGTCATGTCTGTCATCAATTAGTTAAAAATATATGGTGAATATATTAAAGATCGAAAAATGATTGAGAAGGTTCTACGATCTTTTTCTACCAAGTTTGATGTTGTGGTAGCAGCCATAGAAGAAACGAAGCATTTGGAAAAACTGATAGTTGATGAGTTGATGGGATCCCTTCTATCGCACGAGGCGAGGATAGACAAAAATAAGGATTCCAATTTAGAAACTGCCTTAAAAATTCAAGTTTATATTTCAAGAGGCCGAGGCAGAGGTCGGTTGAGAGGCAGAGGACACAGTGACATCTATGGTGGTCAGAGAGATGGCCAAGAAGAGCATGAAAATCAAAGTGGCAGCAAAAGAAATAGAAGATTTCACAACCATCAAAGGTTTTACAAATCAAAGGTGAAATATTATTATTGCAAAAAATTTTGTCATTATATTCGTGATTGTAGGAAGAAGATAGTTGATCAAGGAAATTAGAGAGCTAATGTTAGTACAGAGAAAAATAACTCTATGTTCCTAGCATGCAACACCATGCATGAACCTTCTGATAAGGTCTGGCTATTAGACAGTGGTTGCAATAGCCACATGAGAGGAAAAAATAATTTGGTTGCAAATTTGGATGTATCCGTGAATACAGAGGTAAAGTTGGGGACTGAGAAAACTGTGGATGTAGATGGCAAAGGAGTGGTCAACATTGTGACAAAGCATGGGGAGCCAAAGACCATTTCAGAGGTATATTATGTCCTTGGACTCAAACACAATTTGCTAAGTGTTGGTCAATTGATACAGAAAGGATACAAAGTTATCTTTCAGGGGAAACAATGTATTATTAATGACAAATCCCCAAGCAAGCAGCTGATTGCGAAGGTGAAGATGATGAGGAAAATACTCTTTCCTCTAATTATGAACCTCAATGATCAGGTTAGTTCTTTTACAGCTGCATGTTCTAATGATTACTGGTTATGGCACTTCCAGTTTGGACACTTGCACTTTTTTGGTTTAAGATTGTTGCAGTAGAAACATATTTTGGAAGCTTGCTAATGAAGGAGACATAGGACATTGATGCCTTCATGAATAGGGTCATGTCTATCGTAAATCATTTAAAAATCTATGGTGAAGATATTAAATATCAAACAGTAATTGAGAAGGTTCTTTGATCTTTGTCTACCAAGTTTGATGTTGTGGTAGTAGCCATAGAAGAAGCGAAGGATTTGGAAAAACTGATAGTTGATGAGTTGATGGGATCCCTTCTATAGCATGAGGTGAGGAAAGACATAAATAAGGATTCCACTTTGGAAATTGCCTTCAAAATTGAAATTTATATTTCAAGAGGTCGAGGCAGAGGTCGGTCGAGAGGCAAAGGATGAGGCGGAAACTATGGTGTTCAGAGAGATAGCCGAGAATAGCATGAACATCAAAGTGGAAGCAACAATAGCAGAAGATTTCACAACCATCAAAGGTTTGATAAATCAAAGGTGAAATGTTATTATTGCAATAAATTTGGTCATTATGCTCGTGATTGTAGGAAGAAGATAGATGACCAAGGAAATCAGAGAGATACTGTTAGTACAGAGAATACTAACTCCATGTTCCTAGCATGCAACACCATACATGAACTGTCTGATAAGGTTTGGCTATTAGACAGTGGTTGTAGTAACCACATGACAGGAAACAAGAATTTGGTTGCAAATTTGGATGTATCTGTGAAGATAAAGGTAAAGTTGGGGACTGAAAAGACTGTGGATGTAGACGACAAAGGAGTGGTCAATATTTTGACCAAGCAGGGGGAGCCGAAGACCATATCAGAGGTATATTATGTACTTGGACTCAAGTAAAAATTGATAAGTGTTGGTCAATTCATGTAGAAAGGATACAAAGTTATCTTTGAGGAGAAATAGTGTGTTATGTATGACAAATCCCCAAGCAAGCAACTGATTGCAAAGGTGCAGATGATGAGGACCAGAATTTTTCATTTAATTATGAACTACAATGATCAGGTTAGTTCTTTTATAGCTGCATGTTTTAATGATTAATGGTTATGGAACTTTTGGTTTGGATACTTGCACTCTTTCGATTTAAGATTATTGCAACAGAAACAGATTTTGAAATTATGCAAATGATGGAGATAGAGGAAATTGATTCCTTCATGAATAGGGTCATGTCTATCGTCAATCAGTTAAAAATCTATGGTGAAGATATTAAAGATCAAACAATGATTGAGAAGGTTCTTTGATGTTTGTCTACCAAGTTTGATGTTGTGTTAACAACCATAGAAGAAGTGAAGGATTTGGAAAAACTGAAAGTTGATGAGTTGATGGGATCCATTCTATTGCATGAGGCAAGGATAGACAGAAATAAGGATTCCACTTTGGAAACTGCCTTCAAAACTCAAGTTTATATTTCAAGAATTCGAGGCAGAGGTCGGTCAAGAGGCAGAGGACAAGGCGACAAATATAGTGGTTAGAGAGATGGTCGAGAGGAGCATGAGCATCAAAGTGGAAGCAGCAACAACATAAGCTTTCACAACCATCAAAGGTTTGACAAATAAAAGGTGAAATTCTATTATTGCAATAAATTTTGTCATTATGCTTGTGATTGTAGGAGGAAGATAGCTGATCAAGGAAATCAGAGAGCTAATGTTAGTATAGGGAATACTAACTCCATGTTCCTAACATGCAACACCATGAATGAACCGTCTGATAAGGTATGGCTATTAGACAATTGTTGGAGTAACCACATGACATGAAACAAGAATTTGGTTGCAAATTTGGATGTATCCGTGAAGACATAACTAAAGTTGGGGACTGACAAGACTGTGGATGTAGATTGAAAAGGTGGTCAACATTATGACTAAGCAGGGGGAGCTAAAGACCATATCAGAGGTATATTATGTCCTTGGACTCAAACACAATTTGATAAGTGTTGGTCAATTGATGCAAATAGGATACAAAGTTATGTTTAAAGGGTAACAATGTGTTATTTATGACAAATCCCTAAGCAAGCAGCTGATTGCAAAGATGCAGATGAAGAGAAACATAATCTTTCCTCTAAATATGAACTACAAAGATCAGGTTAGTTATTTTACAGCTGCATGTTCTAATGATTACTGGTTATGGAACTTTTGGTTTGGACAATTGCACTCTTCTAGTTTAATATTGTTGCGGCAGAAACTGATTTTGAAAGTCTACAGATGAAGGAGACAGAGGACATCAATTCCTTCATGAATAGGGTCATGTCTATCATCAATCAGTTAAAAATATATGGTGAAGATATTAAAGATCGAACAGTAATTAAGAAGGTTCTTCGATATTTGTGTACCAAGTTTTATGTTGTGGTAGCAGCCATAGAAGAAGCGAAGGATTGATGGGATCCCTTCTATAGCATGAGGTGAGGATAGACAGAAATAATGATTCCACTTTAGAAACTGCCTTCAAAAGTCAACTTTATATTTCAAGAGGTGGAGGCAGAGGTCGGTTGAGAGGAAGAGGACGAGGAAAAAACTATGGTGGTCAGAAAGATGGAAGAGAAGAGCATGAGCATCAAAGTGAAAGTAGCAGTAGCATAAAATTTCTCAACCATCAAAGTTTTGAAAAATCAAAGGTGAAATTTTATTATTGAAATAAATTTGGTCAGTATGCTCGTAATTGTAGGAAGAAGATAATTGATCAAGGAAAATTAGAGAGATAATGTTAGTACAGAGAAAAATAACTCCATGTTCCTAGCATGAAACACCATGCATGAAAAGTATGATAAGGTCTAGCTATTAGACAGTGGTTGCAGTAACCACATGATAGGAAACAAGAATTTGGTTGCAAATTTGGATGTATCTGTGAAGGCAGAGGTAAATTTTGGGACTGACAACACTGTGGATGTAGATGGAAAAGGAGTGGTCAACATAGTGACCAAGCAGGGGGAGATAAAGACCATATTAGAGGTATATTTTTTCCCTAGACTCAAACACAATTTAATAAGTGTTGGTCAATTGATGCAGAAAGGATACAAAGTTATCTTTTAGGGGCAAAAATGTGTTAATTATGAAAAATTCCCAAGCAAGTAGCTGATTGAAAAGGTGCAGATGACGAGGAACATACTCTTTCCTCTAATTATGAACTAAAATGATCATGTTAGTTCTTTTATAGCTGCATGTTCTAATGATTACTGGTTATGGCACTTTTGTTTTGGACGCTTGCACTTTACCGGTTTAAGATTGTTGCAGCAATTTTTTTTTTGAAAGTCTACAAATGAAGGAGACAAAGGACATTGATTCCTTCATGAATAGGGTCATTTTTTTTTTAATCAGTTAAAAATATATGGTGAAGATATTAAAGATCGAACAATGATTGAGAAGGTTCTTCGATCTTTGTCTACCAAGCTTGATGTTATGGTAGTAGCCATAGAAGAAGCGAAGGATTTGAAGTGATCCCTTCTATCTCATCAGGCGAGTATAGAAAGAAATAAGGATTCCACTTTAGAGACCGCCTTCAAAAGTCAAGTTTATATTTCAAGAGGTCGAGGCAGAGGTTGATCGAGAGGCAGAGGACGAGACGATAACTATGGTAGTAAAAGAGATGGCCAAGAAGAGCATGAGCATCAAAGTGGAAGAAACAGTAGCAGAAGCTTTCACAACCATCAAAGGTTTGACAAATCAAAGGTGAAATTTTATTATTGCAATAAATTTGGTCATTATGCTCGTGATTGTAGGAAGAAGATATCTGATCAATGAAATCAGAGAGCTAATGTTAGTACAGAGAATACTAACTCCATGTTCCTAGCATGAAACACCATGCATGAACCATCTGATAAGGTTTGGCTATTAGACACTGGTTGCAGTAACCACATGACAGGAAATAAAAATTTGGTTGCAAATTTGGATGTATCTGTGAAGACAAAGGTAAATTTGGGGATTGATAAGACTATGGATGTATATGGAAAAGGAGTGGTCAACATTATGACCAAGCAGGGGGAGCCAAAGACCATATCAAAGGTATATTATGTCTCTGGAGTCAAACAAAATTTTATAAGTGTTGGTCAATTGACGCAGAAAGGATACAAAGTTATCTTTTAGGGGCAACAATGTGTTATTTATGACAAATCCCCAACCAAGCAGCTGATTGCAAAGGGGACTATGGCATGGAATAGAATATTTCCTCTAATTATGAACTAAAATGATCAGGTTAGTTCTATTACAGCTGCATGTTCTAATGATTATTGGTTATGGCACTTTCAGTTTGGACACTTGCACTTTTCTGGTTTAATATTTTTGTAACAGAAACATATTTTGAAAGTCTACAGATGAAGGAGATAGAGGACATTGATTCCTTCATGAATAAGGTCATGTCTGTCTTCAATTAGTTAAAAATATATGGTGAAGATATTAAAGATAGAACAATGATTGAGAAGGTTCTTCGATATTTTTCTACCAAGTTTGATGTTGTGGTAGCAGCCATAGAAGAAGCGAAGGATTTGGAAAAAATGACAATTAATGAGTTCATGGGATCCCTTCTATCGCATGAGGTGAGGATAGACAAAGATAAGGATTCCACTTTAGAGACTTCCTTCAAAATTCAAGTTTATATTTCAAGAGGTCGAGGCATAGGTCAACTGAGAGGTAGAGGATGAGGCGATAGCTATGGTGGTCAGAGAGAGGGCCGAGAAGAGCATGAGCATCAAAGTGGAAGTAGCAGCAGCATAAGCTTTCAAAACCATCAAAGGTTTGAAAAATCAAAGGTGAAATTTTATAATATCAATAAATTTGATCATTATGCACATGATTCTAGGAAGAAGATAGTTGATCAAGGAAATCTGAGAGTGAATGTTAGTACAGAGAATAATAAATCATGTTTCCTAGCATGCAACACCATGCATGAACTGTATGCTAAGGTATGGATATTAGATAGTAGTTGCAGTAACCACATGACAGGAAACAAGAATTTGGTAGCAAAATTGGATGTATTTGTGAAGACACAGGTAAATTTGGGGACTGACAAGACTGGATGTAGATGGAAAAGGAGTGGTCAAAATTGTGACCAAGCAGGGGGTGACAAAGATCATATTAGAGGTATATTATGTCCCTTGAATTGAACACAATTTGATAAGTGTTGGTCAATTGATGCAGAAATGATACAAAGTTATCTTTCAGAGGCAACAACGTGTTATTTATGACAAATCCCCAGGCAAGCAGCTGATTGCAAAGGTGCATATAATGAGGAACAAACTCTTTCCTATAATTATGAACTACAATGATCAGGTTAGTTTTTTACAGTTGCATGTTCTAATGATTACTGGTTATGGAACTTTCGGTTTGGACACTTGCACTTTTCCGGTTTAATATTGTTGTAGCAGAAACAAATTTTGAAAGTCTGCAGATGAAGGAGACAGAGGACATTGATTCCTTCATGAATAGGGTCATGTCCATTGTCAATCAGTTAAAAATCTATGGTGAAGATATTAAAGATCGAATAATGATTGAGAAGGTTCTTCGATCTTTGTCTATGAAGTTTGATGTTGTGGTAGTAGCCATAGAAGAAGCGAAGGATTTGTAAGAGATGAAAGTTGATGAGTTGATGGGATCCCTTCTATCGCATCAGACAAGGATTGATAGAAATAAGTATTCCACTTTAGAAACTTCCTTCAAAAGTAAATTTTATATTTCAAGAGGTCGAGGCAGAGGTCAATCGAGAAGCAGAGGATGAGGTGGAAACTATGGTGGTCAGAGATATGGTCGAGAAGAGCATGAGCATCAAAGTGGAAGAAGCAACAATATAATCTTTCACAACCATCAAAGGTGAAATGTTATTATTGCAATAATTTTGGTCAATATGCTCGTGATTATAGGATGAAGATAACTGATCAAAGAATTCAAAGAGCTAATGTTAGTATAGAGAATAATAACTCCATGTTCCTAGCATGCAACACCATGCATGAATCGTTTGATAAGGTTTAGCTATTAGACAGTGGTTGTAGTAACCACATGACAGGAAACAAGAATTTGGTTGCAAATTTGGATGTATCTGTGAAGACAGAGGTAAATTTGGGGACTGAAAATATTGTGGATGTAGATGGCAAAGGAGTGGTCAACATTGTGACCAAGTAGGGGGAGCCAAAGACCATGTCAGAGGTATATTATGTCCCTGGACTCAAATAAAATTTGATAAGTGTTGGTCAATTGACGCAGAAAGGATACAATGTTATCTTTCAGAGCCAACAATGTGTTATTTATGACTAATCCCCAAGAAAAAAACTAATTGAAAAGGTGCAGATGATGAGGAACAGACTCTTTCCTCTAATTATGAACTACAATGATTAGTTTAGTTCTTTTACATATGCATGTTCTAATGATTATTGGTTATGGCACTTTCGGTTTGGACACTTGCACTTTTCTGGTTTAATATTGTTGCAACATAAACAGATTTTAAAAGTCCGCAGATGAAGGAGACAAAGGAAATTGATTCCTTCATGAATAGGATCATTTCTGTCATCAATCAGTTAAAAATATATGGTGAAGATTTTAAATATCAAACAGTGATTGAGAAGCTTCTTCGATCTTTGTCTACCAAGTTTGATGTTGTGGTAGTAGCCATAGAAAAAGCGAAGGATTTGGAAAAACTGACAGTTGATGAGTTGATGGGATCCCTTCTATCATTAGGCAAATTTTGAGGTCTAAAATGGGCCTCCTACGAAAAATGTACAACCAAAATAAACTTTATAAGAAGCAATAAGATTCAAGATGATGATGTTAACCATGGGGGATGATTCACCATTTTCTAAGTAAAAGGGTCAATCGATTAAAAAATAATAAAATAATAAAACTACTTTTTAAACTCGTATTTTAAACTTATCTCCTAAATATTTTACTCAAATTTTGAGTGGGATTACTTGTTGGATGAAAAATTTAATTCCTCATACAAGGAGTACCCATGTTGCATACTTTCGTTGGATCCTTCTATGCGAAAAATGATAAATACATGAAAACATGTGATTGCAATCACATTTTTCATGTATTTTTCATTTTTCGTGTAGTAGGGTCCATTTAAAGTATGCAACATGGGTACTCCTTGGATGAGGAATTAAATTTTGCATCCAACGAGTACTCTTGCTCGAAATTTGAGTAAATAATTTGGGAGATAAGTTGAAATTATGAGTTTAAAAAATAGTTTTTTCTTTTTTCCCTCCAAAATTTGATGATCTCATCAAATCTTATTTTATTATTTCCACTATTATTTTATAATTTCCTTAGGAGGCCCATTTTAGACCTCAAAATTCCCCTAATGTCACATCAGGCGAGGATAGACAAAAACAAGGATTCCATCTTAGAAACTGCCTTCAAAAGTCAAGTTTATATTTCAAGAGGTTGAGGCAGAGGATGATCGAGAGGCAAAGTATGAGGCGGTAGCTATGGTGGTCAGAGAGATGGATGAGAAGACCATGAGCATCAAAGTGGAAACAACAACATCAAAAGCTTTCACAACCATCAAAGGTTTGACAAATAAAAGTTGAAATGTTAATATTGCAATAAATTTGGTCATTATGCTCATGATTGTAGGAAGAAGATAGTTGATCAAGGAAATCAAAGAGATAATTTTAGTACAAAGAACACTAACTCCATTTTCCTAGCATGCAACACTATGCATGAACTGTCTGATAAGGTCTGGCTATTAGACAGTGGTTGTAGTAACCACATGACATGCAACAAGAATTCTGTTGCAAATTTGGATGTATCTGTGAATACAGAGGTAAAGTTGGGGACTGACAAGACTGTGGATGTAGATGGAAAAGGAGTGGTCAACATTGTGACCAAGAAGGGGGAGAAAAAGACCATATCAGAGGTATATTATGCCCCTAGACTCAAACACAATTTGATAAGTGTTGGTCAATTGATGCAGAAATGATACAAAGCTATCTTGCAGGGGAAACAGTGTGTTATTTAAGACAAAACCCCAGGCAAGAAGCTGATTGCAAAGGTGTAGATGACGAGTAACATACTCTTTCCTCTAATTATGAACTACAATGATAAGGTTAGTTCTTTTACTACTACATGTTATAATGATTACTGGTTATGGCACTTTCAGTTTGGACACTTTCACTTTTCCGATTTAAGATTGTTGCAGCAGAAACATATTTTGAAAGTTTGATGATGAAGTAGACGGAGGACAATGATTCCTTCATGAATAAGGTCATGTTTGTCATCAATCAGTTAAAAATATATGATGAATATATTGAAGGTCTAACAATGATTGAGAAGGTTCTTTGATATTTGTCTACCAAGTTTGATGTTGTGGTAGCAACCATAGAAGAAGCAAAGGATTTGGAAAAACTGAAAGTTGATGAGTTGATGGGATCCCTTCTATTGCATGAGGTGAGGATAGACAGAAATAAGGATTCCACTTTAGAAACTGCCTTCAAAAATCAATTTTATATTTCAAGAGGTCGAGGCAGAGGTTGACTGAGAGGCAGAGGACAAGGCTGTAGCTATGGTGGTCAAAGAGATGACCGAAAAGAGCATGAGCATCAAAGTGGAAGCAACAATAGTAGAAGCTTTCACAACCATCAAAGGTTTGACAAATAAAAGGTGAAATGTTATTATTGCATAAATTTGGTCATTATGCTCGTGATTGTAGGAATAAGGTAGCTAATCAAGGAAATCGAAGATATAATGTTAGTACAGAGAATACTAACTCTATGTTCCTAGCATGCAACACCATGCATGAACCATCTGATAAGGTCTGGCTATTATATGGTGGTTGCAGTAACCACATGACATGCAACAATAACTTGGTTGCAAATTTGGATGTATCTGTGAAGACAGAGGTAAAGTTGGGGACTGAAAAGACTGTGGATGTAGATGGAAAATGAGTGGTCAACATTGTGACCAAGCAGGGGGATCCAAACACTAGATCAGAGGTATATTATGTCCCTAGACTCAAACACAATTTAAGAAGTGTTGGTCAATTGACGCAAAAAGGATACAAAGTTATCTCTCAGGGGAAACCATGTGTTATTTATGACAAATCCCTAAGCAAGAAACTTATTGCAAAGGTGCAGATGAAAAGGAACAAAATCTTTCCTCTAAATATGAACTACAATGATCAAGTTAGTTCTTTTACAATTGCATGTTCTAATTATTATTGGTTATGGAATTTTCGGTTTAGATGCTTGCACTTTTCTGGTTTAATATTGTTCCATAAGAAACATATTTTGAAAGTCTGCAGATGAAGGAGATAGAGGAAAATGATTCCTTCTTTAATAGGGTCATGTCTATCGTCAATGAGTTAAAAATATATGGTGAAAATATTAAAGATAGAACAGTGATTGAGAAGGTTCTCAGATCTCTGTCTAGCAAGTTTGATGTTGTGGTAGCAGCCATAGAAGAAGTGAAGGATTTGAAAAACTGACAGTTGATGAGTTTATGGGACCCCTTCTATCGCATGAGGCAAGGATAGATAGAAATAAGGATTCCAATTTATAAACTGCCTTCAAGAGTCAAGTTTATATTTCAAGAGGTCAAGGCAAAGGTCAATCGAGAGGCAGAGGATGAAGCGACAACTATGGTTGTCTGAGAGATGGCTGAGAAGAGCTTGAGCATCAAAGTGGAAGCAGTAGCAGCAGAAGCTTTCACAACCATCAAATTTTTGACAAATCAAAGGTGAAATGCTATTATTGCAATAAATTTGGTCATTATGCTCGTGATTGTAGGAAGAATATAGCTAATCAAGGAAATCAAAGAGCTAATGTTAGTACGGAGAATCCTGAATCCATGTTCCTAGCATGCAACACCATGAATGAACCGTATGATAAGGTCTAGATATTAGATAGTGGTTGCAGTAACCACATGATAGGCAACAAAAATTTTGTTGCAAATTTGGATGTATCCATGAAGATAGAGGTAAAGTTGGGGATTGACAAGAATGTGGATGTAGATGGCAAAGGAGTGCTCAACATTTTTACCAAGCAAGGGGAGCCAAAGACCATATCAGAGGTATATTATGTCCCTGGACTCAAAAACACAATTCGATAAGTGTTGGTCAATTGACGCAGAAAGGATACAAAGTTATCTTTCAGGGGAAAAAATGTGTTATTTATGACAAATCCCCAAGCAAGCAGTTGATTGCAAGGGTGCAGATGAAGAAGAATAGAAACTTTCCTCAAATTATGAACTACAATGATTAGGTTAGTTATTTTACTGCTGCATGTTCTAATGATTACTGGTTATGGAACTTTATTTTTGGACACTTGCACTTTTCCGGTTTAAGATTGTTGCAGAAGAAACATAATTTGAAAGTCTGCAGATGAAGATAGAGGACATTGATTACTTCAAGAATAGGGTCATGTATGTCATCAATCAGTTAAAAATCAAAGATGAATATATGAAAGATCAAACAGTGATTGAGAAGGTTCTTCGATCTTTGTCTACCAAGTTTGATGTTGTGGTAGTAGCCATAGAAGAAGCGAAGGATTTGGAAAAACTGATAGTTGATGAGTTGATGGGATCCCTTTTATCGCATGAGGTGAGGATAGAAAAAAATAAGGATTCAACTTTAGAAACTGCCTTCAAAAGTCAAGTTTATATTTCAAGAGGTCGAGGTAGATGTTGATCGAGAGGCAGAGGACAAGGCGGCAAATATGGTGGTCAGAGAGATGGCTAAGAAGAGAATTAGCATCAAAGTGGAAGCAGCAATAGCGAAAGATTTCAGAACCATCAAAGGTTTGGCAAATCAAAGGTGAAATGTTATTATTGCAGTAAATTTGGTCATTATGCTAGTGATTGTAGGAAGAAGATAGCTGATCAAGGAAAACAATGAGATAATGTTAGTACAAAGACTATAAACTCCATGTTCCTAACATGCAACACCATGTATGAATTGTCTGATAAGGTTTGGCTATTAGACAGTGGTTGCAGTAACCACATGATAGGAAACAAGAATTTGGATGCAAATTTGGATGTATCTGTGAAGAAAAAGGTAAATTTGGGGGCTAACAAGACTGTGGATGTAGATGGAAAAGGAGTGGTCAACATTGTGACCAAGCAGGGGGAGTGAAACACATATCAGAGGTATATTATGTCCCTGGACTCAAACACAATTTGATAAGTTTTGGTCAATTGATGTAGAAATGATACAAAGTTATCTTTCAAGGGCAACAGTGTGTTATTTATGACAAATCCCCAAGCATGCAACTGATTGAAAAGGTGTAGATGACGAGCAACAGACTCTTTCCTATAATTATGAACTACAATGCTTAGGTTAGTTCTTTTACAACTGCATGTTCTAATGATTACTGGTTATGGCACTTTCTATTTGGACACTTGCACTTTTCGGGTTTAAGATTGTTACAGCCGAAACATATTTTGAAAGTCTACGATAGAGGACCTTGATTCCTTCATGAATAAGGTCATGTCTTTTGTCAATCAGTTAAAAATATAGGGTAAAGATATTAAAGATCGAGAAGTGATTGAGAAAGTTCTTCGATCTTTGTCTACCAAGTTTGATGTTGTGGTAGCAGCCATAAAAGAAGCGAAGGATTTGGAAAAACTGACAGTTGATGAGTTGATGGGATCCCTTCTATCACATGAGGTGAGTATAGACAGAAATAAGGATTCCACTTTAGAAACTACCTTCAAAATTCAAGTTTATATTTCAAGAGGTCGAGGCAGAGGTCTATTGAGAGGTAGAGGATGAGGCGACAACTATGGTGGTCATAGAGATGGCTGAGAAGGGCATGAGCATCAAAGTGGAAGTAGCAATAGCAGAATCTTTCACAACCATCAAAGGTTTGAAAAACCAAAGGTGAAATGTTATTATTGCAATAAATTTGGTCATTATGCTTGTGATTGTAGGAAGAAGATAGTTGATCAAGGAAATTAGAGAGCTAATGTTAGCACAGAGAATAATAACTCCATGTTCCTAGAATGCAACACCATGCATGAACCTTCTGAGAAGGTTTGGCTATTAGACAATGGTTGAAGTAACCACATGATAGGCAACAAGAATTTGGTTGCAAATTTGGATGTATCTTTCAAGACAGAGGTAAAATTGCGGATTGATAAGACTTTGGATGTAGATGGCAAAGGAGTGCTCAACATTGTGACCAAGCAAGGGGAGACAAAGACCATATCAGAGGTATATTATGCCCCTGTACTCAAACACGATTTGACAAGTTTTGCTGAATTGACGAAGATAGGATACAAAGTTATCTTTTAGGGGCAAAAATGAGTTATTTATGAAAAATCCCCAAGCAAGCAACTGATTGCAAAGGTGAATATGACTAGGAATAGGCTCTTTTCTCTAATTATGAACTTTAATGATAAATTTAGTTCTCTTACAGCTACATGTTCTAATGATTAATGGTTATGGCACTTTCAGTTTGGACACATGCACTTTTCCGGCTTAAGATTGTTGTAGTAGAAATAGATTTTGAAAGTCTGCAGATGAAGGGGACATAGGAAATTGATTCCTTCATGAATAGGGTCATGTCTGTCGTTAATAAATTAAAAATCTATGGTGAAGATATTAAATATCGAACAATGATTAAGAAGGTTCTTCGATATTTGTCTACTAAGTTTGATGTTGTGGTAGCAGCCATAAAGGAAGTGAAGGATTTGGAAAAAATGACAGTTGATGAGTTGATGGGATCTCTTCTATCGCATGAGGCAAGGATAAACAGAAATAAGGATTCCACTTTAGAACTTGCCTTCAAAAGTCAAGTTTATATTTCAAGAGTTTGAGGCAAAGGTTGATCAAGAGGTAGAAGACGAGGCGGCAGCTATGGTGGTCAGAGAGATGGCCGAGAAGAGCCTGAGAATCAAAGTGGAAGTAGTAGCAGCAGAAGATTTCAAAACCATCAAAGGTTTGACAAATCAAAGGTGAAATGTTATTATTGCAATAAATTTGGTCATTATCCTCGTGACTGTAGGAAGAAGATAACTAATCAAGGAAATCAGAGACCTAATGTTAGTACAGAGAATACTAACCCCATGTTCCTATCATGCAACACCATGCATGAACTGTCTGATAAGGTTTGGCTATTAGACAATGTTTGAAATAACCACATGACAGGTAACAAGAATTTGGTTGCAAATTTGGATGTATCTGTGAAGACATAGGTAAAGTTGGGGACTGATAAGACTATGGATGTAGATGGAAAAGGAGTGGTCAACATTGTGACCAAGCAGGGGGAGCTAAAGACCATATCAGAGGTATATTATGTCCCTGGACTCAAACAAAATTTGATAAGTGTTGGTCAATTGACGCAGAAATGATAAAAAGTTATCTTTCAGGGGCAACAGTGTGTTATTTATGACAAATCCCCAAGAAAACCACTGATTGCAAAGGTTCAGATGACGAGGAACATACTCTTTCCTCTATTTATGAACTACAATGATTAGGTTAGTTGTTTTACAGCTGCATGTTCTAATGATTACTGGTTATGGAACTTCCGGTTTGGACACTTGCACTTTTCCGGTTTAAGATTGTTGCAGCATAAACAAATTTTGAAAGTATGCAGATGAAGGAGACAGAGGACATTGATTCCTTCATGAATAGGGTCATGTCTGTCATCAATCAGTTAAAAATATATGGTGAAGATATTAAATATCGAATAGTGATTGATAAGGTTTTTTAATATTTTTCTACCAAGTTTGATGTTGTGGTAGTAGCCATAGAAGAAGTGAAGGATTTAGAAAAACTGACAATTGATGAGTTGATGGAATCCCTTCTATCGCATGAGGTGAGGATAGACAAAAATAAGGATTCCATTTTAGAAACTGCCTTCAAAGGTCAAGTTTATATTTCGAGAGGTTGAGGTAGGGGTCGATCGAGGGGCAGAGGATGAGGCAACAACTATTGTGGTCAGAGAGATGGTCGAGAAGAGCATGAGCATCAAAGTGGAAGTAGCAGCTATAGAAGCTTTCACAACCATCAAATTTTTGACAAATCAAAGGTGGAATGTTATTATTGTAATAGATTTGGTCATTATGATCGTGATTGTAGGAAGAAGATAGCTGATCAAGGAAATCAAAGAGCTAATGTTACTACAGAGAATACTAACTCCATTTTCCTAGCATGCAACACCGTGCATGAACCATCTCATAAGGACTGGCTATTAGACGGTGGTTGCAGTAACCACATGACATGCAATAAGAATTTGGTTCCAAATTTGGATGTATCTGTGAAGGAAGAGGCAAAGTTGGGGACTGACAAGACTGTGGATGTAAATAGCAATGGAGTGGTCAACATTGTGACCAAGCAGGGGGTTCCAAAGACCATATCAGAGTTTCATTATGTCCTTGGTCTCAAACACAATTTGATAAGTTTTGGTCAATTGACGCAGAAAGGATAAAAAGTTATCTTTCAGGGGCAACAATGTTTTATTTATGAAAAATCCCCAAGCAAGAAACTGATTGCAAAGGTGAAGATGACGAGGAACAAAATCTTTCCTCTAATTATGAACTACAATGATTAGGTTAGTTCTTTTACAATTGCATGTTCTAATGATTACTGGTTATGGCACTTTTAGTTTGGACACTTGCACTTTTCCGGTTTAAGATTGTTGTAGTAGAAATAGATTTTGAAAGTTTGCATATGAAGGAGATAGAGGACATTTATTCCTTAATGAAATGGGTCATGTCTGTCGTCAATCAGTTAAAAATCTATGGTGAAGATATTAAATATCGAACAGTGAATGAGAAGGTTCTTCGATCATTGTCTACCAAGTTTGATGTTGTGGTAGTAGCCATAGAAGAAGCGAAGGATTTATAAAAACTGACAGTTAAAGAGTTTATGGGATCCCTTCTATCACATGAGGCGAGGATAAACAAAAATAAGGATTCCACTTTATTAGAGAACTTGTGAGAAACAAATAAGTTCACTTGAAGCCTTGTAGATCGAGTGATCAATCGGCTGATATCTTTACAAAGCCATTAGGAGTAGATTTGTTTGAGTTTCACAAAAGAAACTTGGGTGTTGTAAGGCCAGTTGAGACATAGACTAGTAGGTATGTTAGAGTTGTCATGAGTTATGTTTTATTTTAGCGGTCGTAATTAAGGGGGAGTGTTAAAATATGTGATTACCTCCCAAATGCATTGTTAGACAATCAATTGAGTGAGTTGGTTGAGTTGAGTGATAGATATATTTAGTGAGTGAGTTAATTGAGTTATGTGAGAGTGTGTGCATGTCTATTAGGTTAAATGCCCTTCATCGGGTTCATTGTATTCAGATTGTGATTCAGAGTGATTGAATATTAATTGAAGAGCCGCAGCGCATTGTTTCGTGTGTGAAATACTTTTGTTATTGTGTGTTTGAATCCTCTGTCTATCCAACAAAAATCTATAGAGTTCCAAATTTTACAAAGATTTGATAATTTTCATTTTATTGAAATTATATTAGTTATGTAGTAATTATTCATTGAATTTTATAGGATCGTGATTTATCATTGGGTTCAAATGCGCACAAAATATTTCACAAGTTGGAAACGGTTAAAGAGAATGATATTGTAAGCAGAGGTTTGATAAAAATGGATAGTTATTTTAATCCACCAATGGTCATATGTTATTTTTTTAAGTAATCATTTTGTTTAATGGTATTATACCATGAATTGAATCTCTTTTATGATACCATGTAGTAAGTGTGTGGTTATTCAAAATATAACTAGTTGAAGGAAAACTCTAATGTGTCACATTCTCTTATTATATTAATGATTAAATACCTAAAGTTGATATCAGAATACATTTTATTAGAATCAAGAATATAATAAATGATATATAAAGAACACTAAGAAACACTTTCATATGCTCTTTTTTTGAAAGGTTGGAAGCCAAATCATCTAAGTTTCATCACAAATTGACCATTGGAGAATTCTAGTGAGCCAAAGTATGATATCAATACTACCCAAAATGTCTCTACCACCAAGTTGTATGAGTTGAAATAAAAATTTTCCAAATACACATCAAAGTCAGTTCCATTGCTGGAAAATAGCAATGACTTCCCACTTCTTATCCATCTGTAAAATAAATACCAAACTTGTCACAAATATTTTGTGTATGGTGTTTGGCCGTATTCCATACCTATGCTCGATGAAAGAATTGAATTCTCCTTTTGTGGTAATAGTTATATGATTTCTAAGTCTAAAATGAATGTTGCAAATCTTGGGTTGCTTACCTTATCACACGTATCCATTTCTCCCAAACTATTGGTAGCACTTATGTCATTTTGTGGTATTTTTTATAGTCATTCTAATTACTTGAAAATTGTAAAATACAAACATAATGTTTCCATGTATAATATGTGTATAACTTATTGTGCTTATGGAAAGTTTAATAGGAAAACATGTTATATATTGATGGTCATCCATAAACTCATGAGAACATTGTGGGGTTGTAGGCCCTCATTATATTGTTCAAATTGTTCTCATGAGGAACACTCCAATGATAAATATTTTTTTTTGAAAAGGATGGCATCTAGATTTGTTGTTGTGCATGCAATACACGGTTTTTCATATGTTGATGAGTTGTTAATAAACTATAATTTCAGTAGAACAATAAACAATTATAAAAAGCACTGTGCATTGCGTCTACCTTTAGATGTTCGCTCGAGGAATAAGAAAAATATGATTGAGTAATTGTATTTTTAGATTTCAATAGAACTAATGTAAATGCATTGCTTAATTCGACATTTATTTTATAAAGTGGGTGATTACATGTTTATCGTTGGGAAAAAATTTCCATGTTTCAACTAAATGTTTCATATAATTTCAACATACTAAATTCATTATGTTATTAACATTATCGATGTAATGTTCAATATTTTTACAATTATTACTCTTAATATGAGTAACTATCGTTGCACCCTACAATGCCAAATCAAGAGATTATTATTAAATGAGCAAGAGATGAAGCAGTCCAAGCATGGTTGAGCCAACTATCTACCCAATTGCCACCATGTCAAGAGTTACCAATTCAAAATATATACAATATCACTAGTTCTTCACGTGTCGAGGACAAAGGAAATGATATAGAGGTTGGTATGGAGGATTTATTATAAGATACTCATGGAACAAAGATAATTTTGTTACATGAATTCCAACAAAATGAAATAGGGTATGAGATAAATATCGTTGATACCTTCTTTAGAATTCTCAAATGTACTTCCACCGCCCCTCCCTTTGGACATGGCTCACATTCTACGCAACTAAGGACAAAAGTGCTATCGTACAACTTGAAAGAAATGTATTTCATATTACATGTGTGTTTTTCATCACTTTTGAGGTAAATAACCATTAAGTCCCCTAAATTTTAACGAAACCTATCAGACAATGAATATTGAAAATGGTTGATTTATGCATGCTTGATGATAGTGTACATTTAAATTTCCCATCAATTGCACATTACTCAAAGATAAGGAACTTCATGTTGAATTTTGCAACAAGAAACAGTGAAATTGGCATCCAGAAGCAACATGACCACACCTACTGTTCGCCGGATAAATCGATCTTGCTGACAAGATCGATCTCCCTACTGTCAAAAGACAATCTAGCAACAAACGAAAAACTAAGTTTATCTTTCTCTAAATATGTTCATTTTACAAGTAAATTCTATAAAGGTGCCGATCCTACCTTAGATCCAAACGCTTATTTGCAACCATATTTTTTCCGTCGCATCAGTAGTTCTTCCGTCGCAACAATAGTTCTTCTGTCACAACAATAGTTCTTCTGTTGCAACAATAGTTCTTCTGTTACTTGAAAGTGTCGTCTTTAAAGACCTGCAATCACAAACAAGAAAATATTAAATAGCACCTGTATAACAAATAATTATAAAACATACCTATCATAGTGATCAAGAATATATGAAATAAACGATCAAATGACAACTTATTGAAATAAACAATTGAATGACAATTTATTGAGAAAAACTAACTTGATTGGATGAACTTTGAAATAATAGAAGAACCTTACAACCTTAGCCCTGATGTTGAACATGCCTTCCCGAGGTCTGAAGCAGGAGTTTCCTCTACTTTGATAAGCCTTGCACTCTTCCTCCAAGAGCACATAGAGGTATGTGATCTTTCCTCAGAAAAGCTTAGCAGAAAGGAGTCTAAATCTCAACAACACTTCACCTCAATCACACACTAAATCTTGAACTCCCTTTGAGGCTACCCAATGCCTCTTTTTATAGTGCAGATGAGAAGGTTAGGGTTCCACCTGTGAAGGGATAGAATCCTCCTTCAAAGGGATAGGCTCCTCACATCAAGGGGTTAGCTCCTTAAGGTGTGGGATGCATGAACCTTACAAGAGCGTACTCACCCCCAAAAAATCTCATCCAGAAGCCTCTAGAATTGACCAAAAATTAGTTTTTTCACTTTACTTTCTTGCCCTTTTGACTTTGACAGGGGTATGCAGGGATTACATAGAGAAACTACATTCTGGAACGCATGAAAGCTTCACATTACCTGCGTACCCCAGCCAGGAATGTAGGTAAGCTTGACATTACCTGCGTACCCAGGGTTTTGGAGTTTTTTAGGGTTTTTCTCCTATTTTTAGGGCTTGACATGAGGAGTAGAGGTTGTAAGACTTGAAGAGGAGGTAAGTATGAGTGAAAATGAGCTCATACAGTCAGGAGAATGTCAAGGTGACAGTTTTTAGTGCAGTAGATTACCCCCTAAAGTGAGAAGTCTGGAATAGATGAAGATGAAGTCTGTCATATATGAAGAGTGAAGTAATTTATCATTTCAAGGATCATCTTATGGACACCCCAGTCGGAACCTGTAAAAACATTCAATGCAAAACATATATATGTAAACATATTATCGCTGAGGTAGGCATTCCCATACTCAGATCAAAACTAACTAGAAAACTGATTTAAATTGTTCTGATACAGGAATGATTTTCAATACATCAACAGTATAGACATGTGTAGAAAAAATATGGACGCAACCATCTATTTATGAATAGTCCACTGTAAAAATGAATAAAAAAATTCCTCGCAGCCTGGATGGTAGAAACTAGATCCAAGGTCATGATTTCCGTTTCTTGAACCAGTACGATTCTATCCATGTGAATAAATGTGTCGAAGTAAAACATGGTAGAAACCAATTGATTACTAGTCAATAATGTAAAATGTTAACAAGTGTGAGAGTAACCACTAGTAATTTCAATGGCTCTCAAATTACTCAGTACAATCCATGAAATGTGAATAAATGAGCCGAAGTCGAACATGTCATGGAATCATTCAATCGAAGGTCAATGATGCAACCTATCGTCGAAGGCGAGAAACCTGCCATTGAGGCATGGAGATTTCAAGGTACTAATGATTTCTAGATCAACTTCCTAGATAATCAACTATCGTTGATAGAAAGTGATATGTCGTAGGTAAGCCCACAACACAAAATCATAGATCAAGTTTTGAAGAAATATATTGGCAAGGATTGACTCAGGGATGGTAAAAATGGAAGACAAATATTTCACAAATTAATGGTTTGTTTGAACTGTCCTCTTGAACACATAACGTCATTGCAGATGGTTTGGTGACAACTGACCCAAAGATAATACCTAGAAACTGACTGAAGACTTTCAATATGGTTTGATTAACTATCAGGAAAAGGATTTCCCAACCTAGGTGAAAAAAAAGTGTCGTGTTCAAGAGTGGTTAACTGTTTTTCGAATAATCAAAATACAACAAACAAGTTCATTTTTCTCTCTTTCCCCCCACCATTTCTGGAAAGTACCTATTTATTTTTGACAAACTTGAGGAGGATAAAATTTTCTTTTTTATAAGCTCATCCTTCGGATGAGTCCAACTTAGTTTAAGATTTGAACCCTAAGAAGGAGTGGTTCGTTCCTGCTTAAAATTGAACAGGTCCTTTACTGTTACATTTTAATGAGTCTAGTATAGGAGAAACTTGGTGTTTTTCAATTTTAGGGAGTCAGAAGAAAAAACTTAAAAAAACTCCATGGGTGTACTTTTTCGTAAATTTAGTCTCTCGAGCCTGAAAAAGGATAAAATAATGTGGGAGAGAACTCTATTGACCGTAATTAGTCAACGTATACCTTTTTCGTAAATAGTCCATTTCAGTCCGTAAAAGGGGTAAACTTATACTGAAGGGACGATCATTCATTTATTTTAACGAGTTTGAATAATCAAGTGCTCGGAAATATTTTCAATTTTCAGGAGTCTGAAAAGGGCTTAAAAGAGGACTCCAAATTTCGCTTTTTCATAAGTTTTAATGAGTTCGAAAAAAGGGATAAAAATGTACTCATGGTTTTATCTTTTTTCGTAAGTTTTAACGAGTTTGAAAAAGGGATAAAAATGTACTCCTGTGGTCGAATTTCAATTTAATTTACGAGCAGGAAAAGACGGAAAGAACTCAGCATTTTCATGTGTTTTACGAGAATGAAAGATAGCAAAATAATCTCGAGATTTTCATGAGTTTAACGAATCTTGAAAATAACCGAAATTGACTCAAGATAGGTTTCATTTTTACAAAAGCTTGAAACAAAGAAAAACTATGCTTCAGAGTGGTTTCATTTTTACACAAGCTTGAAATAAAGAGAAAACTATGCTTGATGCCCCCTAAGTGTAACTGCTAGAGCGCATGCCCCCCCAGCTTCATTTCGTTCAACTAAGTACACTGCTGGTAATTAATATCTAGATGGAATGAAGGTTCATTTACGAGATCATATGAAAGACCTGACCTAAAAATGTAAGAAAATTATGCAAAAACTGAAATAAATAACCTAAATATATGACTTAACATTTATGAGATCTAGTCAAATACTCGACTCAATTAGGGGAGGATTGGTTTCATTTTTTAACGAGCTTGACACAGGAAAAGAACTATGCTCATGGAAACGTGTTTCATTTTTTAACGAGGTTGACATAGTAAAAGGAACTTTCCTCTTGGTACACTGATTCATTTTTAATGAGGTTGACACAGTAAAAGGAAATTTCCTGATACCTGATTCATTTTTTTACGAGGTTGAATTAGTAACAGGAGCCATCCTCAGAAACTACTTATTTCTAATCTATTAATTTACTCTCTACAATCTACCTATTGATTCATTTTTTAATGAGGTTGACACAGTAAAAGGAACTATCCTCACACTCATTGATTCATTTTTTAAGGAGGTTGACACAGTAAAAGGAACTATCCTCGGAAACTTGATCATGGCTTCCAACTGGAAGAAACACATGTCAATGGACACACCTTGATCATGGCTTCCAAGGGGTCTTCATCAGAAGGAAGAATATTTCTCTGGAAGGAACACATGTCAAGGTACTCAAAAGGGATAATAAAATCGTGTTCAAATAGTCCCATAGAGTATTCCATGTCAATTACCGGATCTAAGTCAAAGGAAGACGAGCAAACAGTGAGAGGCTCGCTTACATCGGTAACTGAAAACATGGGACTAGTTTCCACATAGTTAACCCGTGGCGGGGTAGATACCACTTTAGAATCAGGAACATTTAGGGGTGTCATATTATTGGTAGTCAAAACAAGACTAGGGAATGAAAGCTGGTCTACTGTCACAATATTTCCATTGTGAGGGAAAGACATCACGCGAAAGAGTGTTGATACTACAGCTTTCATTGCATAGACATAGTCTTGCCCAAGGAGTAAATTGAAATCCAAGGGGCCTCAAACTACCATAAGATCAATATAGACAATTTTACCTTCCAAAGTAATAGAAAAATTAGGAAGGATCCATAAAGGCTCACTAATGGTTTTGTTAAAAGCTTTCAGATTTTGCGAAATAGGCACAAGCTGAGGGGAACCTAAAGCTTTCCAAGTAGTTCAAGATAAAATACTAACAGAAGAACCTTCATCGACCTGTGTGCGGTGTATGTCCGTACCACCAAACTTCACAATGATTTGGAAAGGGATGGAGGAAGGAAGACGAGGCTCTGTTAGTCTATTCCAATCAAAGGAAAGACCTCAATACTTGGAGGGGGTTCTGTGAAACAGGTAAAATGCCCCCCTAGCGTAGAAGAATCTAATGTAACAAGAAGAACCTGAGCGGTCTAAAGTTCACTCTCTACAAAGAGAATGGGATCGACCAAATGTGAAATCGAATCGACCACTTGATCAACTAATGGATCATCAACCTGAGTGATATGAGTTTCACTCTCCAATGGAAGAGTGGGATCGACTGTATTTGAAATTAGATCAATCACTCCGTCAGTTGATGGTAGGTTGGGAGAAAGTTTACGATAACCAGTTGGAAATTATTGCTATGGAACAGTAAGGTTTTCCAACAATTTTGAGGCTTCATCCATGTGAGGGAAAATGTGAGTTTGATGACTCCCTTTGCATAAATTACAAGGAAACCTAACTTTACCCTTTTTCCTAGGAACCTTCCTATCACTGGTGATGGATCAACGGAAAGTTGATGGGATTTTTCTGACCATACTTCCAAGACCTTTGGAATACTGGGAAAATTGATAAGGAAGTGCTCACCCTTACAAAGCTTGCAAGGGTATTTTGGTTTATGATGCATGTTGGAGGTTTCTTCAACATTACTAACACTTACAGCCATGGTTGGTTGGTTGAATTCTTTCTTATCTTGCTTCTTCTTCTTCTTCTTCTTCCCTTTCTTCTTCTTCTTAGCCACCTAGTTACTAGCGTCAAGGATTTTACCAAGCGAAGAGGAAGAAATGGAGGGAGAAATATTAGGCGAAGAAGGTAAAGGGTCAAAAGAAGGTTGGTGATGTTGAGATGGTGAACTCTGTTGAGGTGAAGCATTTGATTGAGGTGGAACAATTGGAGTATTCGGGGCCAACGAAGTTGAAAATAACCATATTGGTAAACCTATTGTAAATCCAGGTAATGACAATGTAGCCATACAAGGAGGACCAGCATTTCCAAAGTAAGGAAAAGTAATAGGATTCTCATTAAGAGGGGTTCCTTGGTTGTTAAATTCCGGAATAGTTGCCATTATATTCAACTTCAGTGAATTTTATTAACAATTTAAAACTAAAATTAACAATTAACAATTCACACCTAACAATTAAAATTCACAATTCACACCTATGGTCTCTAGAAGTAAAAATAAACAAATTAACACGCGCTATCAAATCTAGGAGTCAAACCACACACAAATAGTAGATCCCGCACTAAAAACACTAGTTGGTGATGAAATCCAACATCGTAGAATTTTAATGCAGAAATGGTGGTTGGAACAGTTACCCCGACAACCTGCTTAATGAAACAGACTGGCACAAGTTTCTTCTTCACAAAAACATCTCAAGTGAAGAGAACCCCCCAGAGAGTCCAAGTGAGTATAGTCGACGTCTGCTCCAGGTACAGTGAGATATTTCCTTCACCGTCACCTTAGGAAATAATCTTAAGTTTATGGAAACTAAGGTTACCAAAAAAAAAAAAAATACAACTCGGGGAACAGTCTACGATCCGATTCTATGCGCAAGGGCAGAGTAACAAAGCTCAATCCCTTTGAAGGCTCCTCAACATGGTAAATCTGAGGTTTACCAACAAGTGACTCCAGGCTCCTCGACAATGCTTAATCCAAGGTTTACCGTTTGTAATGTGCACAGATCTTCTATCTTCCCCAATGAAATAGAATTGATTGTCTCAAAGGTTCGGACATGATCTTGTGATTAACTCCTTTAAGAGAAGCTTCCCAGATTGTACCAATTACAATTGGATTTATTTCCTACCGCAAGATTTATCTACTTGTTTGTTTTATTTTCTTTGGAAAGTTAACTACAACCTATTCCAAAGCACTAATCCTGAGCTAGATTGGTGGAAAGAGCCCTAAAAATGTAAAAATTACTAGATGAATTTTAATTAAGCGATGTGTTATTTAGGTTGTTATTACTCAAAAGGGTAAATGGATATGAAACCAATGGTGTTATGACCCGACCCAAAACTGAATGCAATCGAATATGATAATGTAATCTTTTCAATTTTATGAATCCTAAATAAAGTAAGGAGAGAGTTTCCATTCACTTCCAACAATGCAAAAAATTGATCACTAAGAGAAAATATAACAAATTCTCTAAAGCACTAATTTCATCAAGAAAAACTAATGCAAATCAATTCCAAAACATTTTTTTTATTTTGTTGTTTTTAAAACAAGCATAAAAACATGTAAATTCAAATTAAAGAGAACTAATCTAAATCTACAATTGATTTTTTAGAATGTAAACTATGCAGTTGTAATCTATGCACAATTCACATGAAAAGTATGCAAATGTAATCTATGCACATTTTTCATTCATATTCTGAAAATGAGAATTCTAATTATGCAAATGTGATCTATGCAAGATAATTCTCAAACATAAGATGATTCTAATTTAATCTAAGAATCAATCAAGTGAAAGTAAAGAAAATTGGGTGAGAGTTCCAAAGATAAAAAAAATAAAAACACTCAAAGGTGATTAACACTCATACACAATCTAGTCCCTCCCCCCGACGAATGAGGGGGATTTTTTTTTTGCAAAAACAAAAGAAAAAAGATGAAAAATTGTGAAAAGAGTGAGACAAACTTCCAAGTAATGACCAAAGGAAATCAAATTAAGAATTTCTCAAAAAAGAGACTCAAAACACCCAATTAAATTAACGGAGATTAATGAGATGAAAAATTTTCTAAAAGAAACTCATAAACAAGGATTTTTGACAGAAAAATACAGATCTGGGTAGATGCTAAGAATCCTAAATTAAATCTAAACTAAAACTGGAAGGAGAAATCTTAAGTTTTTCAAAAATTTGACAGGGTCCGCAGGCTCTAGAGAAAACAGGTGCGGTCCCGCACTGGTTACTCAAGGAAAGTGCGGAGATGCCCGCATTGTGTGTGAAGACAAAGTGCGGTCCCCTGAAAACTTCAAGAAAAACAAAAAAGTTCTTAAATTTTTTGAAATAAAAGTAAAACTAAGCTACCCAGGCGAGTATACATCAATAAAAAACCAAAAAAATTCAATTTCTCAAGTCAAAACAAAGGAAAACCAAAAATCAAGAATCTTTCTCCAGCGGAGTTGCCAATTTGTTGGCCGAATAAATCGATCTTGCAGACAAGATCGATATCCCTAGTGTCAGAAGAAAATCTAGCAACAAACGAACAAATAATTTTATCTTTCTCTAAATATATTCATTTTACAAGTAAATGCTATAAAGGTGTCGATCCTACCTTAGATCCAAATGCTTATTTGAAACTGTAGTTCTTCCATCGCATCAGTAGTTCTTCCATCACAACAATAGTTCTTCTGTAGCAACAATAGTTCTTCCATCGCAACAATAGTTCTTCTGTCGCTTGAAAGTGTCATCTTTAAAGACCTGCAATCACAAACAAGAAAATATTAAATATCACCTGTATAACAAATAATTATAAAACATACCTATCATAGTGATCAAGGAATCTATGAAATAAATGATCAAACGACAGCTTATTGAAATAAACAATCGAACGACAATTTATTGAGAAAAACAAACTTGATTTTATTAACTTTGAAATAATAGAAGAACCTTACAACCTTAGCCTTGATGTTGAACAGGCCTTCCCAGGGTTCAAAGTAGGAGTTTCCTCTACTTTGATAAGCCTTACACTCTTCCTCCAGGAGAACATAGAGGAATGTTATATTTTCTCACAAAATCTTAGCAGAAAGGAGTCTAAATCTCAACAGCACTTCACCTCAATCACACACTAAAGCTTGAACTCCCTTTGAGGCTACCCAATGCCTCTTTTTATAGTGCAGATGAGGAGGTTAGGGTTCCACCTATGAAGGGATAGAATCCTTCTTCAAAGGGATAGGCTCCTCACATCAAGGGGTTAGCTCCTTAAGGTGTGGGATGCATGAACCTTACAAGAGCGTACTCACCCCCAAAAATTCTCATCCAGAAGCTTCTAGAATTGACCAAAAATCATCTTTTTCACTTTAATTTATCACCCTTTTGACTTTGACAGGGGTACGCAGGGATTACATAGAGAAATTGCATTTTGGAATGCAGGTAAACTTCATATTACCTGCGTACCCCAGCCAGGAACGTAGGTAAGCTTCACATTACCTGCATACCCAGGGTTTTGGAGTTTTTTAGTGTTTTTATCCTATTTTTAGGGCTTGACACGAAGAGTAGAGGTTGTAAGACTTGCAGAGGAGGTAAGTATGAGTGACAATGAGCTCATACAGTCAGCAGAATGTCAAGGTGACAGTTTTTAGTGCAACACCTACACTAGTGTGGGACCATAGGTCATGTAATGATGGGTCCTAGCAATACATTAGTGTGCAATTCAATTTATTTATGAAATTGGAAATGTGTCAAATTTAATTATCCATTAACTAAATTGGACAATAAAATGTAATCTTATCTCATAGTCACTTGTAATAGTTAACTGAGTGCGACAAACTCAGTTAGCTCATGAATTTCGAGTTGAGGGTAGTTGGTGAGGCATGCAAAGTGATTCTATGTGTTTTAGAGTTCAAGTTGCAGCTAAGTGCATGATTTTAATGCATGAGAAATTAGTTAACTCAGTTAAGTGAGTTAATATCAACTGAACTAGTTGTAACTATTTGCTGCACTAGTGAGAGATCAAGTGAATTAAATCATATTTAATTCAAATTCAGTGATCTTCCATGCAACTGATGATTTACTTTTAATAGCTACATCCATGTCAGTTCCAGTGGAGACCCAGTTAATACTATCAGTTGTATTATTAGAAAACTGCCCCGATGTAGTTAAAACACCACAGGATCACTCATGATACTAGTGTAGTTGAGAAAGGCTAAAAATCCTAAGGAATAGGGATTACATTCCTCATGAATTCTGTGAGCAAGGTAGGCTAAGGATATGCTGATAATTGGCTAAGTGTTGGTCTGATTTTGTCTGAATCAGTGTGAGACGATAGGTAGATTTCAGGAGATTCTTGTGAGAAGAGTGCATTGTAATTATTTCATGATTCCTTATGGAATATATAATAGAATAGAGAGGGGTGTTGAGTAGTAAGCTTTCCCTAGGAAAATATCTGTGTTGTGGTTTGATTTGCTTCTTTCTTTACTTGTGATTAGCGATCATGTTTATTTTCCACAATTGATTTGTAGAAGGATTCAGTGTCTAGCTTTAGTACATTTCTTGATCGGATTGAATCCATTGATATACATATGTTTTTATAATTTCTACATGATATTAGAGCACATGAAATCACTAAAGTGAAGAAGAAATTGAGTTTGTGACTGAATATAATTCGAATTTGCAAAAGTATTTTTGGTGCAACAGGAATATCAGGATCGAAGTGGATTTCAATGGCTTGAGATTGGAGTATGCACTTGAGGGTAGTTCCAATTATATTGCATGGAAATACAAGATGGAGGAAACACCAGAGTACAATGGGTTGAAAGAATTCATTGATAATGACATTCCCAAACCCGCTGCAGCAGATGCCACAAATCTTGATGCTTGGAAAAAGAAGGTTGCAAGGGCGAGAATGATCTTACTAGAGGGAGTATGAGACTACATTTTCTAAAGCATCCATGGAAAAGTGACACCATATGCAATGTGGAAAGCTTTGAAAAATCTATTTCAGAGCAACAGTTATCATAGAAAATTGGCACTGAAGGACAAGCTCAGGAAAATCAAAATGGAGAAAGACGACACTATTCTAAAATATTTAACCAAGTCTGTCCAATGTTAGGATGAGCTTGGGAGCATCATAATTACTGTCGCGGATGATGAATTGGTTAACCTAGCTCTTCTAGGAGTTCCCAAGAGTTGGCATAATTATCAGGACTCTGTCAATGAGAGGGAGAAGATGCCATATTGGGAACGACTTTGGTCGGATTGGTGCAAGAAGAACTCAGGCGGAATACCAGGGATGGATCTTCATCTAAGGAAGATGATGAAGAAAATTTCACCTTGGTTGGTAAGGAAAAGAATGGGAAGGGAAAGGAATCCTATTCTAAATCTGAGATCAACGAAGAAGGAAAGGAGCGTGACATGTCCAAAGTGAAATGTTTTCACTCTCATGAGAATGGACATTATGCCACTAATTTTCCACAAAATAAGAAAAAAATAAGGCTTCAGGATCTATATCTGGTGAGGCTTTGACCTCACAATTTGAGTTCAACTTCTCGTTGATTACATGCATGGTGTCAAGTGTGATGGGATCAGGGTGGTACTTGGAGAGTGGTGCATCTTTCCACATGATGGGAGACAAATAAATTTTCAGTAGATTGGAGGATAAGGACCTCTAGATGCATATCAAAATGGGTGATGACGGAAGGTACAGTGCTACCAAGATTGGTACAGTTACATTCCAGAGACAGTCAGGTAAAGCCTTCTTATTAGAAGATGTGATGCATGTACCAAGCTTGAAAAAGAATTTAGTTTCAGTTGCAATGTTGGGGAATAGAGGTTACAAGGTGGTTTTTAGTGAAGGGAAGGCTTTCCTTTGACACAAAGCCACAAGAAAAGCCAAGAATATTTGAATTTTTGTGAAGAATATATATAAACTTTATGTAGATGGCTGCACAACATTGATGGGTAAAGCAAACAAAGTGGTGAGTCGAGACGAGGGTGAGTTATGGCACAAGATATTGGGCCATCTACACCACAGAGCTTTGAAGGTCATGCAACATATTTCTACGGGGCTTCCAAGGGGTACTCTTGCCCAGATAGACACATGCAAGGGATGTACCATTAGGAAGTGTGAGAAAGCCATGTGATTGTCGCTTGAGAGGGAGCTTGATTTGCATGCAGATGAGGAACTCCTGGTTCCAAAGAATGAACCTAAGATGTGGAGCAGCCACATGCGAAGGATTATGGCATGGCAGAAACCACTCAAGTAGAGAAATTTTGAGCCAGATGGGCAGAGGTAATACATTCAGCTATACCACCAGGTGTGAGGTGGGGCGATGTGCAAAATTAATCCCAAGTAGAAATTTGGGCAGGGTCCTAGAGATGGTGTGTCTCATGGATCAAACTTGGCTACGAGGAGCCCACAGTACAACAATATTAGGATCAATTAGATTGATGCAGTTAGATTTTTGGTGGACAAAAATTAGAGTGACAGGTGTCAGATATTGGAGCGCAAATCAAAGTTGGCAGTAGTGCAAAGTGCATGAATGTAGATGCCAATAGTGTAGAGAGTCTAGTAGACATGTGCAGTAGCTAGCAGTAGTCAGAATACTCTGATGACATGTGCATTATATTGAGTTATTTGTTTAGAGGCTATTTAGTTTCAGAAGTGTTGCATGCAAAATTTTCATGTGTGAGAAACATTAGAGAAGTGTTGCATGTGCGAGAAACACTAGAGAAGTGTTGCATGCAAGAGTTGCATGTGTGAACAACACTAGAGAAGTGTTGCATGCAAGAGTTGCATGATGCATGCAAGAGGTGCATGTACGCATGCAAGGATTGGCGATCGTGATTTGCTTCTTTCTTTACTTGTTGTGATTGGAGATCGTGTTTATTTTCCACAATGTTTTTCTATAAAGATTCAGTATATAGCTTTAGTACATTGCTTGATCGGATTGAATCCATTGATATAAATATGTTTTTATAATTTATACACTTCCAAGTGATAATGCCTTGTGTGACGTCTATGAAAATCCAAAGAAGCTACTAACAAGGTTGGGTGTTGAGTACATATCATACCAACATGTTTTAATGATTGTATTCTATAATAGGGTAATATGTGAATAAAGAGACATGTCTAGAATGTGAGCATGATTGGTACTAAAAATTAATAACTAGGGTAATGCATATGATCCTCCTCATAAAATATTGAGGAAAATGCCTACAATTCCAAGGATTCAAAGGCTCTTTCATTGCAAACAATTAGTCATGTTAAATGGGTGACACCTGTCACATAAAAGTGAGCCAAGAGTTATGTGATTTTCAACAAAGTCGATAACCATGAAGCATATAGATGATACATGGCCTGATAAATTCAAGGTGAATTACAAAGCCTACAATTGAGCATAGCCATGTATGGAGTTAACCTATATTCCCCCAAAACAATAACTACTCTACTTATCCAATGGTAATGATCAATAACAATATCCCCCATGGTTTTCCATGAAGGATTAGCATCTTATGTTGGCTATTATAGTACCAGGTAGAAGACAAGTGAAGAGAATGGATGTCTACCTCTAACCATTTATGATTGAATTTAGCAATTATGAGAAGGGATACATGTGTATGATGTATCAAGACCCATCCCAGTATAGAGATATTTTATGTTGTATGGCATATGTGTGTAAACCACATGCAATTATCTAAGAATAAGATTTTTCCATGGAAATAATTCAATATTTTTGTTAATACCTATAATGTTATTTGGAATACTTAATTTGGTTAAATCATGTTTTTTATGTTGATGTGCTCTATATACAACAACATCACAAGTCTTGTAATAAAAGGGTATCATGGATTTAGATGTTGTGGACCCTCTATAGAGGCTAGGTGGTCCTACCACCTACAAAACTGGTGTACAACTTCTCCAGGGTTTTCCTCATAGAAGGCCACACTTATAAGAGAATTTTATACGTTTTCAATGGTAAACTAGAGAGAACTATTATACCTATAATAACGACACCATTAGATTGGATTAAGGCATATGGTATAGAGAAGGAGAAGGAAATCGTAGAATTTTTAGATTCAAATGGGTAATCTATGTTTGATGATCCTAAATTTTTGACACCTATGTTGAAAATGTCCCCATTAGGCTTAAAAATAAATATGTATTTTATGAGCTTTCATATTGGGAGAATTTTAAGAGCTCCCACTTACTAGATCCCATGCATATATTCAAAAATGTTTTAACTTCTTTGTGGAGGCACATAAAATTGAATGAAAGAAACACATTGGTTTTATCGACTTGTAATTTCATCTTCTAATTCACATACTTGATGATGTTGAATTAGTTGGGGTGCTTTCAAATCATTGGATATTATTTTTAGAGATGTACATGAAAAAATTGAAGGATATTATTTGACAAAGGGAAAAAAAAAAGTGTTGAATGACACATGAGTAGATAGTATATGAGTCAATCTATTATGCCAAAAATTACATCAAACAAATTAAAAACACACTAAGGGTAGTGGTTTGGAATGAATGGGATGAGGAGAAAAGTGAAGGGAATCTACTACAAATTAATGGAAAAAGGTGCAAAGATAAGGTGTCAAATTTGTATAGGGAAAATATTTACATTAAAGTTGATAATATATATTTGATCTCATACTATTCATTCTCAATTCATGTATAAATTAGCAAATTTAGAAATCGATGCCATCAATAAATCTATTCTTTACAACATGAGGAAATGAAACCATGGGTCGCATTGTATGAAGATAAAAGAAGGAAATGTGATAGTCATAGGAAAGGATTTAGATGATTGAATGGTAAAAGCATGTCATAACCTAGTCATTTAAAAAAAAATATGCCAAATATCTAACCCAACAATTGCTAGGTGGATGAACAGATCACAGACCCTTATCGCATGTTCATATATTACTCACGTGGAGAATAATTGGATTCTCTAAACATAGGGAGAAAGTGCAACAACTCTGTAATAATCTCTATCAGGATCGTGTTCAATTTATATTGTTCATTTGAATTGTAATATGTATTATGTTTTTATTAATGCTAAAATTATTAGATATATGACACCACCCTTTGTTCACATTTTCACATTGAGGATGTCGATGATGGACACATCACATAAGATATTAGAGTAGAGTTCAAGTTTGACCAATCTAGTTGTGTTAGGCACCATTATCAAAACTTAATATAGAAGTTATGTTTCACTGGAAAAATACAATAGATCATGTAAGTGGACTTTTCATTTTTTAAATGTGTTATTTTTAATTGCATGTGGCCAGATAACTTTGACTAGAGAAATGTAAATAAATATCATGAAAATGTGCTAATATGTATTATCTAAAATCATATAGGTTAAAACCAAGGAGATTTATATTTTCTCAAAACATTGCAACCAAGTGTTATTTTACCTAGATGTATTGGATGGAGGTTGGAAATTTGTACTAAGGCATTATCTGAGATCAAAACATCTTTTTAGACCTACAATGTTATACTACCAAGCGAGGAAAATAATCAAGGTGATGACAATAAGTAGTGATATGTAAATGTTTCGTTTCGACATTTGAAGATATATGCTTGCGTTATTTTTTTAAATCCACTAGATTGAGTTTCAATTTCTTAAACAAATTTTTTCTTGAGGTAAAGCAAAATCATTGGATTGCTTTTAAATATTGCTTCTTGTGCAATCTATGTTGCTTACTAGTATTTATTATTATTATTATAAAGTTTCCATAGTAGAATTTGTAAAATTAATGTGGGCTCAAAAATTTCTAGTAGTCTGTGAAAAAATTAGCAATCAATTAAAGAAATATTATGAAAAATATAACTTATACTTTTAAACATTTACTATCAATGATATTATCTCATGTGTAATCTATGATGTTGTACCAATTTTTATTTTAATTTATATATCCTTTTTTATTTTTTATACACGGAGTTAGCAAAAGCAAATATTAATTATTGAAATGAAGAGAAGGAATGCAAAGTACATATATTTAATATTTAGCATTTTGAAATTTTGTAAATGAGATTAATTAATTGAATTATGTACAATGCATCTAGTTGGTATTTTATGTGAAGTAAAACTTGCAATGTAATAATATACCCATGAGAATATCCCAAGTAATGATAGATTCCAACTTACTATTTTTAGAAGTTAGTCACATAATTCAAATCTATAAGATACATCACAATTTTAAAGAACTTTGGTACTAATATAATAAGTGTCAAAACCAAACACATTGTTCTACATGGAGTTTTCTTAGCTATATATCAATATTTTACATATATTAATATACCTATAACATTCAAATAGAGCTAAACTATACAAAATTGAAACATTAACCCTTCACAAATATGCAAGCTAAGTTATATAAATATAAGCATGTAAGCTAGGTTATATAAATATAAGCAACTATGATAAGTAATGATGGTAGGAACACAAATCAAATATAAAAATCCTCTTTGGGCTATTCTTCCATCATGGTTAGCAATTCATATTTTATTTATATCATGCATTGCATGTACATAAAAATGTCTTGAATTACCCAACAACACATGAAATGCATCAATTAGAATAATATCACTCACAAACTCATATTGATATTTTACAATGTTACTAAACATTGACTTATCAAAAAATGTCACACCACTTCGTGAACAAATATTATTGATATTGATGTTTGTATTACATGCTTGGATGTTTTTTTTTTGTTTTTCATATTAAACCTTGTTTCTCCAACATTTATAGAACTACCATTCTCTCTATGCTACTAATACCATGAAAACATTACAATATCTACCTTTGAATTTACAATTGGTTTGGAAAATAGTTGAATGTGTTGGCTTGTGACTTCCATGAGGAGAAATACAATGCAGAGAGCTAACAAATGAAGGGATAGGAAAGGGAAAAGTGGGAGGATAAAGGCAGGCGACAAAATTATTTCAGTGGTTAGTAGTTCAAGTGTGCCGCCGTGATCACACCTCCCCCAGATACACGATGCAGCCCACGGTAGTGGTGGCGTCGCCCACCAAGGATGGTGGTCTACAGTCGATTCTGATGACACTCAAGAGAGAAGGGGTTGCCAAGACTAACCTGCCGGAGGAGATGATGTCATCTCCTCTCGGGGCCAATCAGATCAGTTCCAGGGGGGAATATGGGAGAGGGAGATTAGATTTCACCTGACGAAAACTGAAGGGCCCCACAAGCACATAGCTGGCGTAAATATGCTACAAGGTAAGGTAACTTTGTTCAGGGTACAAAGCTTGGTACTCTTGTGTATGGAACATGGTCCCTCACCTACCCAGCCACTGTCAGCCAACCACCACGTGCCACATGCCTCTGTTCCAATGTCCTCATGAAGTCAACCCTATAGTCGTTGTCCCACCCTATTACCTAGTAAAAAACCTATTTCCACTGTGATTTTTACTCTTAGTTGTTTGAATTTTTGGTCACTTACCAAAGTTTCACTCTGTTAGGCATCCAGGTAGAATCACAAGTATTGGCTGCCTTTCACCCTCACATCGTTTTCCCTGCGACCTCAGGTATTTGATTGTGTCCCTTTCATTATTTCCCTATTACTGTTTGTTCAAATTGATATGGAAAAAATGAACGCTTCGCCCCTAAAACCCCGTAAGCTCGTGAGGTCAGGACTGCTCCTAGCCCAAAACCACTCATGGATGCCCACTCTCACCTCTACGACCTAGTTTACCCTTTCAATGTGGCCCGTACTAAGTCCAAGCTCCTATAATTTCAGTGATAGGGGGAAGATGTGTTCAGAGTCGTTGATCCAGGTCTCTATTACCAAATTGCCCCAACAATCCATCCGTTCCCGGAGTTTATTGCCTGGCTTGCCGATGCCTTCATTGAGCGGAAGGACATTTTCCACTTCGATTGGGGGGTAAATATTCTCGAGATTACTCCTCAACTCATTAGAAAATCCCTATGCTATCCCTCTGCCCAAGACAACGTCGAATTAAATGAAGTCACTCTCTCTTGCCCCTTCTCAAACCTACCCTTAGAGAAGCAGAGCAGTTTCCTCGAACTCATTTCTGATTCGCACCTATCCGCTCTCCCTCCCACAGAGGCTATTCCGTTGTCCTTATTCTGTGATACCATACATCCTATTCTAGTAGTCATCTCAGGAATGTTGGGGTTAGAAAATGCCGATAGAGTGACTAAAGCGGGTTTATGGTTTCTTTGGCTCATGATGCAATATGGGATTCTACTAGATATCCCCACCTTCCTAGCCTTGGCTATGAAATCCCAGATCCAAGAGATGTCATCCTTTTGCTATTTCAGATACTGCTCCCTGGTTTTCTACCTATTCCTGCTTGATAATGCATATAATTTTGATGGTTTAGGCTTGAACAGGTTCTCCATGAGAAACGCTGAACCCAAATCTGTTTTCGAATGGACTCCGATAGTTCGCCAAAACTCAAAGGGGAAAGGGTATGTGAAATTCATCATGAATTTCGTGTGTAGGGCCTATGCAATCATACATGACAACCCCTCACCCAAAATTTTTCCTGAGCAAAGGGAGTGGCTCTAGTTCAGTGAAACAGATTGTACCGGTGATTGGTACTTGTTTGAAGATCACACCAAGATCAAGGTCTATGGTGCCAAAGTTCCTCCTTACCACTTGTCAGTGTTCCTATCCATGAGGATTTTCGCCCTTGCGTTCATCCGCCAAGTCCTAAGTGCCAACCAAGCCCACTTTGTGCCTCCAAAAAAGGGGCACATCTTCAGGCTCCCAAATAATGTAGGCCCTTTCACCATCAATTCAAGGAACACACTCTCCTCTATGGAAGGGATGTTGCGGAAGATGAATTTCACGCGAGGATATGCTTGGAACTATGATCCTAAGGGATTTATCACACACATGAAGAAGAATATTAAGTCTATAACATATGAGCATGAGCCTAGGCCTCTTATTGAATGGAAAGCTAACTATGATTCATGGCCTTTGGATACAGATATGAAGGCTGAATCCCCCTCTGCCAAAGGAAAAGGAGACAGTGTAATCGGTGACGCAGAAGTGATGGAATAGGAAAATCCCTAGACTAACCAAGGATTCACGTACAAGGAGCAGGAAGGTCGCCACAACAAGAGACAAAGGACTGGGGGCCTTGAGGAATAGGACACTGAGATTCCTAACGATGAGGCCTCACTGCTCATGGGTCATGACAAAGACAGACCAGGCTTGCAACTCTCCTATGTTTCCATTTCTTCTTTGGCAACTTCAGAACTTTCACAAGCTGTCACGTTGGGTAAAGAAGAAACAAGGGAGAAGATTGAGGCCAAGAATTAATCCACAAGGGATAAACTAAGAGCAAAATTGTCTTAGTTCGTAGACAAGCATCATCATAGGCTCACCTTAGCCCTAGATGTGGTGAAATAACAACTCATATTTGATGTATAACATTGATATTCTCATCCCTTACCCCAGGGATCCAAGTACAAAGCCCTGAAAATAATTCTAAATTTGGCTTCCATCTGCTTACCTAATAAGTTAAATTTGCACAAGTCCATCGGGGACATGCTGCAAACTGAAGTGTTAAAGCATACCATTTCCATCGAGAAAGAAGAAAGGAGATTGGCTCAGATGAAGATCACTCAACAAAGGGAAAGAGCAAGTGATAAAGCTCTTGCTACACAGCTGGAAGACTGCAAAAAGCTGATAAGAGGTAAGGGAGTCGATCCCAACTCAAGGGTGCATGCCCTCCTAAGAAAAAATGAGATAGAGGTACAGGAGTTAATACGCAAACTGAATATCCCTCTTTCGGAACATATTAAAACTAAGGAACTAGCTAGAGTGGAAAAGGAAAAATATGCCTTCACTGAGGCTCTCGCTCAGAGGGATGAGGAGAATGTGAGATTAAGGGAGAAGTTGTCAGAGCTACAACAAGCTCAGGATAATAATATGTGTGTAGTACCTATACCGGAGGACCCAAAAAGTGCTCAAGAATAGTTAACCAAGGCTATAGTGGACCTGAAGATGGCAAAGGATGAGACACACACCACTCAGAGAATCCTAGATGAGGCCAAGGCGACCTACTCAGAGAACAAAAACATGGTCTCATCCCTTCAGAAGGAGGTAGAGACATTTCACAGGGAGGCCCAACGACATGAGAAGTCTATCAAGTATTTGAAGGCACAGATTAAAGTGAATATGTCTTAGTAGAAGCTAGGAAAATAGTCTGGGCAGAGATCATAACAGAGGTGAAAGAGCATTGAGAGCTCGTCGTGCTGGCCAATGATAAGAAGAATTCAATCTGAGACTATAAGGTACAGCTGGAGGCCGACCGTAGGGAAGGAGGTGAGAATGCAGTAGAAACGAGGAGATATATCAAGTATATCAATGAAATCCCATTTGAAGAGCTAAGCATGCATGGAGTGGTCGATTGTTTCAGGACCATCATGGAGGTTACTAATATTATCCAAAAAGAGGAGGCACGGGTAAGAGCATTGGGATATTTAGAAATTTTGACAAAGAGAGTGGAGATATTCGATCAAGAATGGTGTAAGTTAGTGGAGGATGGTATTCACCCATGTTGGGATCAATATTTAGGGACATTGCTTCCCATGACCACTTACGACCAGAAAATGTCAGAGATCAAGTGCAAGGTAGATTTAATATTGAAGAATATCTCCTGCCTGAAAGCAGATACCTTAGTAGCAGCAATACGCAAGGAATTATTTCTCCTTGCCCAGGTCAAGAGATTCTTCGCAATCCACCTTGATTATTCTAAGCTTACTAAACTTGAATGTATGTTCGAGTTCTTCAGCACAACACCACTACCCATAGGGGTCATCTGGCAAAAGTGCTATGAATATGCAAATCCTCTAGCTCCTTCTACCTCGCAGCAACTGCCACCTCAACCGCCTCGCCTGCCTGGCTCATCTACATCTTTAGTCAAACCACGCAACTCAGTGGGCTCTGCCATGCCTCATCATAACCATTAAGGATATCATGATCAGGTCCATGTGGCCTTTGTTTTTATTTTCTGTTTCAGTTTCAGTTGTGTTGTAAAATCGGGTGAAATATCGATTTCACCCAAAGTATTGTTTAAATGTTATGTTTATGTTGTAGTCAATGTCAAAAGAATAATGCCTCTGATATGATGCAGTTTTATCGCATCATTTTTTATTTGGATAGGAAACTGTAAAATCAAGAAAAAATATTTTGTCTGAGAAAACATCTGTCCAAGGCGCCCAATGTAAAAACTATAAATGGCCTACTCAGAGACGAATAAAAGGTTCTGCTTTCTCTGGAAGTTCTGAGTTCATATTTTGTATAAAATATTTTGTAATTTTTTGGATAAGCTCTTAATGAATATCTGGAAAAGTTGTTTTGAGAAGATAATATAATGGCGACTTGTTGCAAAATGGGTTCCTACTAGGATTTTGAGCAGTATGTATACCTCTTCTGTGTATTGGTTTAATCTTCTTTTTCATTTTTGCCATATTTTATTTCAAGTTATCAGGTGTTCGAAATGCTGGTTGCTAATGGTTAATAAATGAATTTACCTTACATGGTACTCATATACTGGTCATTCAAAATCCTTAATTAGGATCGACAGATGATTCTTGTTTCATAATTCTTGTCTTGAGTACTCTCCTCTTTAAGTCCCTGGAGGGTAGATTCCTAAATATTAGTAGGCATGCCTCACTCTGACTTACCATCCCTATTCCTCTTAGCGTCCACCCTCATTATCTCAAAGATCTGTTCACTCGTTTCATATCCAGCCCTACTGCAACAAATTGAGCTTCATTTCGGCCACAGGCCAATTCTGAGTTATTCCCTTCTTACAATTAGAGTTACCAGCTATTGCTCCACTCCCATTGTTATCTAGAATATCCAATCAAATAAATTCCACGAAGTTTATATCCCGGAGGCCCCCTCAAAGAACATAAGAAAACCTATATGAACTCCTTCTCTTAAGATGTCCTAGGCACTGGTCTCCTGCAACTCAAGATTGTCTCTAGGAGTGACAACGGAATGAACCACTTCTTCTCCACAGAAAAATGTTGTTAGAGTTAGTTTGAATTTTTATCATTAGCACATTTTCTCCATGTTTTATTGTTACTAATAGAAGAATTTATCTTTTATTGAGTTCTTCTACTCACACTAATGGTGGCCATTATCTCCACTACATGTTACTTTTCTTTATATATTCATAATGTTTTAAGATTGTTTTCATGATTTAATTTTTAAGATTTTGGCATTATATAAAATTGGAGGAACAATAGTTTTCTAAGATTTAACTATCATATAATTTAATTTTATCAATATTGATAAAAAATTTAGTAAAAATATTCAGGATTAAACTTATGAAATGCCATTTAATAGAAGAATTTGATTTACAAAATCAATCAAATTGTGAAATTATTGATTGAATTAGTTAATTATGTTTGTAAACATGTTTAATCAACAGAGTGTATCTTGTTGGACAACAAACAATTCATGTTGAAGAGATTGAAACATTATATGACATTAATAGTTATAAGTTTTTGGAATCATAGTCCAAGTTAAACGATTTCATAAAACTACAGTTGAGCATTATATGTCACCTCAAAATCGGTGACACATTTCAAATTTAACTTAAAAATATAGAAACCACTACTAATTGTTACCTTTCTTGAACCCATATCATATTTAATGTTCAATAAAATTTCTCAGAACAAAAATTAAATCAATTTCCTCAAATCTGAAATTTTATAACAAGAAATACTTTGAGTTCCTAACTCAGTATGCACAACAGAAATAATAAACAGTAAAGTAGGTAAAAAAAACATTTGAACAATTTTTACCATGGAAACACCAATGTGGGTAAAACCAAAAAAATTGGGCTCTTTATTTAGCTTCAAAAAATTGATATCGAAAAATATTTTCTTAGGATTTTACAACAACAATTTACCCTGATTTTTTCAGCCTTTCAACCCAACAAATTAGTTGTATGACCCAGTGGAATTTTGTTGAGAATTTGGAGGTTTGTAGGTTAATTAAAATTATCTTCTTGATAATTACTTATGACCTTTCTTGTGATACTTATGTCTTCTCTTCTTTTAGTTTAGTTAATATTTCATCAAGTCAATTATAAAAAAGAACAAGACAAAAAAGTTAGGCTCCTAGAACCACAACAAAACCTCTCCCTCTTGGAGAGGAAAACCCGAAAATAATTCTTCTTATAGATATCAAAATGACAAGTACCATGACCCAGACTTAGACCCTTGACCCAGATATGCTTCCAAGACCTTGATTCAAATTCTTCAACCTTGAATCTTCTCTTCACCAAATTTCCTAGTTTTTCTTCAGCACTGAAGATCTTGATCTTCACATTACATATGCTTGTAGTTGAATTGCTTGAATAGTAGGAAAGTAAATCAAAGATTTACCTTCCTCACTATTTGTATCTCTTCTACTTATGAACACTGTATCAATTACCACAAATTCATTCTTAAGGTCAACAACCTGTAACGATCCTTACCGCACTTATCCACAATAAAAAATGTACCCTTGATGTACGCAATCTTCTTCATGTATCACAGTCTCAGATCCATATAATATACTGTCTCTTATCCACACTTATATTCTGCACTATGAACCTTCCATTTTTCCGCACTTTCTACTGATACATATTCACAATATCTCATTATATATGTCTGATATACATCAGTACTTCTTAACCCAAATAGATCCATAATGTTCCGTAAATATTCCTGTATTTTGTTCACCAATTCTTCCTGTAGTAGATTCAGTCTTATTCGCAATTTCTTCCTACAGTAGGTTTATTTTGTCTGCAATTGCTTCCTGCAGTAAATTTAGTCTTGTCTGCAATTTCTTCCTATAGTAAATTCCGTCTTTTTCGCAATACTTTCTTCGGGATGACCGCAGTCCTGTACCTAGCATTAAATCTTAGAACATGTACGAATTATTTTTCAAACTGAAATTTGCATGCTTTGTTTCTGTCTGTAAAATAAGCCGACTTGCCATTTTGATTTTTAGGCTAACTTGAACAAGTATTATTCCAGCTTTGAATAGGTGCTTCTTTATTTCTTTTAAAAATTGTCTTTCATCGATGCATTGAGAGTTGTTTGTGAGCTTCTTCCACAAGGTCTTGGAGCATAAATACCTAGACTAGATCTTTCATGTATGAGACCCTTAATTCTGTTTATTCCTAGAGGATAGCAACCTAATAGACATCAAGAAGAATTCTATCTACATAATAAAATATTTCTCATAAAACCCATGAAGCAAGTACACCAAAAATACATTTTATTATCTTTGGCATCTTTTTTTCATAAATACATAATTACATAGTCAACATGAAGACCGACCTAGTTACACTTTTCAACACTCCCTCTTAACTAGGGAGGTATTAATATAGGTACATGGTTACTTTCAAACTGAAGAATCTCATAAGAAGAATCATATTGGTAATCACATCTGTATAGCATCATATCAACCAAAATTTTCCTAGTGCAAGGCCTTGAATAAAAAATCCATCTCTTAACAAGAAAATGGGCTACAATGTTGGCAAGACACATGACTAATAGACACCATAGTCATTGTCTCTCCAAGGTACATACCCCACCTAGGTGTTCCCAGAGTATGACCTTCTTGGACTATTCTTCTCTTGGGTATCCAACCCTCAAAGAATATCAATCCATGACTACTCTTATCTTGAATTCCATATCTCATTCTAAAAGAGTATCTAATGCCAGATGATTACCCAATCCTCCATTCTGTTTTCTAGGTGAAGACCAGAATGATGTGTCTATCCATTCTCTTCATATGGCCTTCACTAAGACTTACAACAGTTAGTCCTAGTCTAGTACATGGGACATGTAATAGAGAATCACATACATCACTCCCTCTTAACACAAGAAGGACATACTTCAAGTTTCTTCCAAGAAAGAAACGTACCACTAGGCTCCTCATAAACCAAGGTCTTGCAACAATAATCCAGCTACTCATGAAGAGTTCCTTCCCTTGATGTCATGGTTTTCGATATTTGAGGAATCTTCAACTTTTGTCTTCATAGGGAACATATCATCCATCACTTTTAGTCACGAGTCATTTCCACTATCAGAAAGTGATTCATTAGTCTTCCTCATCTAGTCCACCGTTATGCCATTCTGCTTTCCTTCGAATCATCCCCAAGGATTATACATCCTTTATTATGATTATAAGCCCTGCACAAATTCATACAGATAAACAAATACATATGAAATTTTAGAACAAAAGTTACCTTATTGATGATCTTTCACCATGAAATCTTCCTGTAGGCATAATAATACTTCATACAGATTGACATATCTCCTAATGATATGTTTTTCCAATGGTCTTTTTATTTAACAAACTTTCGCCAGAGTCTACATATCTTCCCAAGAGATCTCCTAGTCACATCTTCTTGGCCTCTGGATGATAACTGCCTCTTGACATGGTTGAATTTCATGATCTTTTCCTCTTTGCACATTATTCATTCCCAGGATATTACAAATTTTCCAATTTCTTGTTTATGTACAACCACCTCATATTCTATGAGGTCATACTATGTTGATTTCATCTGTCAGTGCACTGAGGGATCCTCCTTCATAGATCATACTTATAAATATGGAAGTCTATTACTTTGCAACCATATGACATGACTTCATAGCATCCAATATCAACATATATGGCTACATACCTCATATCTATTTCCTTGAGTCATCCTCTAGAAATTTCTCTAGAATGAAGAGCTTCATTCCTTTGGCTTGCTTCATGAATATGTCATCACATCCCAGATTTTTGTCTCCATGATGACCCTTGATCTAATGAATTCTTCAGTAGAGATATTTTCCAGAAGCTATTTCACCGAGAGCTCCTTTCATGCTCCTATTGAGATGCTTCTTAATGTACATTTATTTTTATTATAAAATTTTACAATCAATCAGAGATCACTTAAAGAGAAAGATGATCTCAATCATAATAGAGATCTCTCTCTTCCTCCTTGTTGGATCTTTTAGCATCAGGTTCTTCTCTTTCATTAGTGACATGGGCTTCTTCCTTTTTCTTCTTGTCCTTTCCAGATTTAGAACAATATCTTTTATAATGCCCAATTTCATTACATCTAAATCATCATATGTTCTCCATATTCCTTCTTTTATTATGAGGTCCAAATTTTCCGAATCTTCCTTTCTTCCTGTATGAGGCTGCAAAAGCATGATTCTCTTCACTTGGTCTTGTATCAGCTTTGGACTTTAGTCTTGTTTCCTCTATTTTACATAGATACCATAAATCATGGAATGGGGTGGCTTCTTTCTTCCCGTATAGACTAGAAGTGAAGTTTCCGCATTCCTCTGGTAGAGCATTCAACACTTCTCATAGTTCTTGCAGTTGATCTCTTATTTCAGAAATCCTCATGAAGTATGGAGTGATTCCTTCTTCCCTTGATAATTTCATTTTGTATAGTTCTTGTCTCAGAGAGATTTCTTCTCATGCAGTACTCATAGAGGACAACTCCACCAATTTATCATATATTTTTTTTGCAGTCTTTAGTTTTGATACATAGGGAATGAGAGAGTCTTTGAGGGATTCTATGAGAATCCTCTGGGCTCTAATTTCTCCCTTCATGTACTTGGCATGATCTGGAGCATATTCTTTTGGGGGTTGAAGAGTAAATCCTTCGATATAGTCCATTACTTTGTCTTCAATAATATTCAAGTCTATTCTTTTCTTCCATGCATTGAAAGTTTGATGACCCAAATATCTTGTTGCTTTCTTTACAATAAGGTATCTTGACAGATAGGGTCATGAATACTTACTTGAGTGGATTTTCTTGCATCTTCCTTGATGATGATTGAGAATGAAGTCAAGGATTTCCTTTCTTCAATGTTGGTGTAATTGAACCCTTGATTATAAAGAATATTTTTATGAGTTGAGGTTCTCTTCAAACAATTCCTTGAGTGCAAATATTTGATGGAAAATATTATTTTCTTGAAGGAGTTGATCTTTTGAAAGAAATAGGAGATCTCACTTGAAGTAGCTAGATAGTCTTCCTTGCAAACTGATTTGAATTTCCAACCCAAACTTTGATTTTCACTTCTTTGAGTGTCTTTATTGATAAGAAACCCTTATTTTCAACACCTTAGCTCTGATTCCATGTTGAGAATTTGGAGGGCTGTAGGTTAATACAAATTATCTTCTTGATAATTACTAGTGACCTTTCTTGTGATACTTCTGTTTTCTCTTCTTTTAGTTTAGTTAATATTTCATCAAGTCAATTATAAAAAATAACAAGACACAAAATTTAGGCTCCTAGAGCTAGGGAAAAACCTCTCCCTCTTGGAGAGGAAAAACCGCAAATAATTCTAATGACAAGTACCATGACCTAGACTTAGACACTTGACCTAGATATGCTTCCAAGAGCTTGATTTAGATTCTTCAACCTTGAATCTTCTCTTCACCAATTTTCCTAGTTCTTCTTCAGCACTGGAGATATTTATCTTCACATTACATTTTCTTGTAGTTGATTTGCTTGAATAGTAGGAAGGTAAATCAAATATTTACCTTCCTCACTATTGTTGTATCTTCTCCTTATGAAGACTATCTCAATTACCAAAAATTCCTTCTTCAGGTCAAAAACTGTTAACGATCCTTACTGCACTTATCCACAATCAAAGCTGTACCCTTGATGTACACAATATTCTTCCTGTATCACTGTCTTGGATTCGCATTCTATACTATCTCTTATCCGCACTTATATTCTACACTGTGACCCTTCCCTTTTTTTGCACTGTCTACTGATATATATCTGCACTATCTCCTTATATATGTCTACTATACATAAATAATTCTTAACCCAAACAGATCCGTAATGTTCCATAAATATTTTTACCTTTTCTCCTCAAATTCTTCCTGTAGTAGATTCAGTCTTGTCTGCAATTTCTTCCTATAGTAGATTCAATTTATCCGCAATTTCTTCCTGCAGTAAATTCAGCCTTGTCCATAATTTCTTCCTGTAGTAAATTTTGTCTTATCTACAATACTTGCTTGGGGATGGCCGCAATCTTGTACCTCACATTAAATTTCAGAACATGTATGAATTATTTTTCAAACTGAAATCCCTATGTTCCTATAAATAGTTATTTTTGTCTGTAAAATAAGCCGAACTTCCCTTTTGATTTTTAGGCCGAATTGAACAGTATTATTCCAGTGTTGAATAGGTGCTTCTTTACTACTTTTAAAACTTGTCTTTTATCGATGCATTGAGAGTTGTTTGTGAGCTTCATCCACAAGGTCTTGGAGCATAAATTCCTAGACTAGATCCTTCATGTATGAGACCCTTAATTCTTTTTATTCCTAGAGTATAAAAACATAATAGACATCAAGAAGAAGTCTATCTACATAATAAAATCTTGCTCATGAAACCCATGAAGCAAGTACACAAAAAATACATTTTATTATATTTGATATCTTTTTTACATAAATACATAATTACATAGTCAACATGAAGACCGACTGTTGGCTCGAGGGGTCCTGGCCCAGGTTCAGAGGTTTTCCAACAAAGCCCTATACTACTGGCCCTTTTGGCAGTGACTTGCTTGCGCAGGCCAAAGTATCACCGAAGAAGTATCGGAGGGTGCTAGAACCAGGTTTCTGCAACCTGGAGAGGGCAGGTAAGTTAGGCAGAGGTACGTTCGACTTCACAAATATTAGATCGCATATTATAGAACCTAGATCTATCAGTCCTTTCACATCCACGTGTGCAGTACCATATATAATCAAAATAAATAACATATATAGGACAATAAAGCAACTATCACAGCTATTCTTGTATAAATTATAATAAGCAGATTCAGATCAATTGTCAACGCAAAATAAGTACTTAACAAAGTTACTTGCAGAGCTCAATATATAATTATGCATAACATAAAAGATCTAGATCACAGTATAAACAAGTAACACAAGTAATTTCGTAGCTTAAATAAATGAAACAGAGCATACATAATCAGATATCACAGATTCATAAGTCCAATAGATTCAAATATCCAAACAACCTTCCGCATTCATTAATCCTTCACATCCCTTTATAATACCCAAAACCCAACCTATGCACATAGCAGCAGAGTCCACACACAGCAGGATTGAGGATCTCTGCGCACACATCCAGTAGGAGTCCTTTCCCCAAAAACCCATAACAGATCTACTAATTCGCAATTCGCACCAATCTTAGTTCAAGTCTGCCTTACAATTCAAAAAGGTTCAACTAGTTATAATACTTTAGCCTACACATCCAATGGTCTGCAAACCATGGTTTGCTGACTCTTGGTCTACCCTTGACCCACTTACAATGCATTAGGGGCTTTGACCCACCCCAAAACCCCTGCATTAACTAAATATAATAAAAAATATAAAAAAATGGACCAGATTTGCAGCTTTTGTAGGAGACCCTGTTCCAACAGTCCCCCAACACAATCTTGTGACTCATCCTGAGTCATTGTGGAGGTGGGGTCTCCACCTACACGTGTAGTGCATTGACAACTGCGACCAACGGGGGTAGCACTTCTTGACTTTGAGAAGTATCGCTCTGTGAAATATCTACAAGATTCTATGATGTCAGCCCCTCTGTCGCAGCCATGACACTCTCCAGTGTCTGGTTTAGTCGCTTTACAACACCATCAAAATCCTGTGAAAGCTGGAGGACTGCAATAGCCCAAGGCTTCAAACGTTCTCTGATAACATGCTTCTTATGGCGGAGTCCCTCAATCTCATCTTTGAGGGTGTTTTTGGTCCGTAATCGTACCAACCACTGTGTAGGGACCAAGGTAGGTAATGCAGCTTCGACCTGCTCGAAATATTCCTCCTTCTGTCGCAAGTCCTAATTGATTTTATGGAGGACTGGATCACACTGGAGCTTGGTCCAAAGCTGCATGGCATCCTTGAGTAACTGGGCACCCTAAGAAATATTTCCTGTAATGGTGTTGGTAGCCTTGGTCACTAGGGCAACGCGTTGGGCTCGTACCTCTGGGGGTGTTTCGGGCTGCAGTTTGGCCTGTAAGTCAGAGATTTTCTGCTCCAACTATGTCTTAATGACCTACATTTCCATCCTAGAAGCCTTCAATGTTGCGACCAATCCTTCCACTTTAGCTCGGGGGGTGGCTGTAGCTAGGATTTCTTTTGTAACCTCTTTGTAGAGCTAGTGGATCAGAGTTTTGAGCTCTGCTTGCTGCGTGACAACAAAGAGTACCTCTGCGTTCTGCTGTGCAATGGTTTATTTGGCCATACCAAGTTGGTGGTGTACTTGCTGGTCCCAATGGTGAATCTCCTGAAACATTGTGGTGTGGAGACATTGTAATGCTGCATGGGGTAGCTTAGCAAGATTTAGCTGCACCCTTGCACCTTCTTGGAGCTGGATCTCCTGGTTCGGAAAAATGGTCATAAGGGCAGCGCTAGGTAAGGGACAGAGACAAATTTCTTCCGTGGCTAGGCCTGTACTTCTAGATGCCATGGGAATTTGTCCCTGTATCACGCTAGTCTGTATCGTGTCTGTCTTTAGCTGCAAGGTTCAAAGCTCTTCGTGGATGGCGCTGATCGCAGCCTTTTGGTGCTCCTCTAAAGTGACCCACTTTTATTCTATGGCTAGTGTGACAGCATCTCTGATTTGTTAGAGATCTCCATCCATCAACGTAACCGTCTCATCTCGTTCCTTCCACTGGGCGCACTGCTTCTTTAGAGGTCCCTTGACAGGCTCACATGTTCGCTTCGTACCTCTGACATTCACTTCCTCCATGCCTAGCTGCGAATTGACCTAGGTATCAGCCTCAGTGTTCTTTATGGTGGTCTATTTTGGCTGTGTCCTTTTTCATGGCTATTCCTGAGTCTTTCCCTGTGCTTCCAGTTTCCTTGGTGATAACGGGTGGGGGTACCTACGTTGTGCTAGTACCAGCGGTGCCCCTGGCACTGGTTTTGAAGCTATCTTCCAGGCGGGAGGCCATAGCACAATCACATTGTCAATTTCCTCGTTTGCTACCATATAAGGAAGTGACGTCCAGGTTTTATCCTTGTGGCTGTAGATCTAAATGTTGTTCATGGTAACCTGGAATGCTATGATACTCTTGTACTTGTCATATACTGTGGGGGATAGTCAAGGTCGATAATTGATGGCTGCAGCCATGCTTATCTTCTATGCGCTGCGTGTCCTTGGAATCCCACAAATGGGCATACCGGGCCCCTTCACACATATCTGGAGGGAGCTCGGGGAGGACTGACTCCGTAGGGGTTTCCCAAAAAATAAGGGCTATCAGAAATAGTAGCCAAGCATAGCAAAAGGCTTTTCCCTGCTCCTGTGATTTGCGGACGTTGGCTAAGAACTCGTCACATAAATATTGGAAACAATTGAGGCATACCCTCTTCGCACATTGACTGGCTAGCTGAATGACATAGGCAGGGACGGTTGCGACCTGTCACTTTCGCATGAGTTGGCAAGCTAGTAATATGGTACCCATCTACGTAGCTGGGTTGCTAATGGATTTTATGATGAAGCCCCATGTATTCCTTTCCACATGGTATGTCTTACACACATATTCAGCAGTGTCCCCTTCATATTTCTTGCCCACATGTTCTAGAGGGTGTGGCCCATTCATGGGAAGGCCCGTGATTCTGTGGACCAATGCAGCATCTATGGGGACCCTATCTCGAATCCACAGGAAACCATTGTGAATTAGGGCGAGCAGTTGTCATGCCAGTCAATCCATGAAGTTGTAATGGCCAAAGTGGGGCATATGCAATAGGTTCAAGAGCCCAGATCTGGCCAATCCACTTACCCAGCGCTGAGGAACGACTATGACCCCATCATCCACATAAATTGTGTCGAAGTACAACGCGGGGGTCAGCTCAGGGAAGGCTTCATAATTCGCTAAATCGTGATCGTAGAATTTAACCTCATGGAGCTTTCCGCAGGGGTCACTCAGGATAGGGACTTCTCTCGGGGTTAGCGACATCTGTAGATAGGTAACCAGGCCACCAATATTCTTTGGCGTGAGTGTCGAGGGCTTGCGTGGGTGGATGAAGGGGGGTAACTAGTTGATCCGATTGGCAGGTATGGCTTCCTCCTGTGTAGCCTGAGCTTGAGGTGTTGCTCGTGGGGACTTGGCATGCCTTGGGGAGATCTTAGGCTTCCCTAAAGCCCATTTTGTAGCTTTGGGGGGCTTCCCTGAGCCCTGTTCTTACTCTTTTCCCTTCCTTGTGATCGACGTTGAGGGAAATTCTTCATCCTCAGACCCGATCTCCATTACTTCCTCAACTTCTAGGGCAGTAGGTGCCAAGGGCTCAGCTGGGTTAGTGGTTATCATCCTAGTGCCAAAAATGAATCCCGACTCTAGGTGGCTACTATCAGCAGGGGGAGGTTGATCTGACATGAGAGGGACAGTGTAGACCCGAAAAATATTATAGCTTAGGCTCGCGTGAGATAAAGAGGATAAATACAAGTTATGCAAGTGAGATGGAACCCTTTTTGAGCTATCCGACCCTTTTTATAGTGCATACGGGCATCTAAGGGTAGGGTAAAATTGACCTAGAACTTACCATCAGGTAAACGATAAAAAATCCTCAAAATTTGCCTCATTAAATTCCAGCATCCCGCTCCTTTTAATGGTAACTTTTTCTTTTTACTAGATGTTACTATTCCAATGGCTAGTTTTTGCACCTCCTGTGCGCTTGGAGTTCCTGCTACGCTTGGTTCAAACACCTGCACCTCCTGTGCATCTTCCCCCAACACAGGATTAAGCCCTAAGTACTTCAAACCCAAAGATATGTTTTCTCGGCATGTGTCGTTGCAACAAAACCAGGCTGCCTTCATGAGAAAATCTTTCAGAGGTGCAATGATCACTGCATATCTCTGAACAAACTTTTTGTAATAACCTACGTGGACGAGAAGTGAGCATAGCTGCCACTTTTTTTCGGGAGCTAGCGGATATATAATATTCACATCCCAAATTTTAGCCAGCGTGGGGTGTATCTCACTGTTATCTGTTCGTAGCCTGAGTGGTCCAGTAACCGTGCACACCCTGTTCCATTCTGAGTCAGGACCCTCTCGTGGATCATTCTTACCTTCTTTTGGGACTAGGCTATAGTATTTGATCATGCTTGGTGTCCGCGACTCCCAATTGGGTATTTTAGGTGCGACACAAAGGTACGATTCACCCCATGATACAGTGTCAATGTTTCGCAGAGCTGTGTCAAGCACCTCTTTCCTACCTATTAATCAAAATGTTCCTAGAAATTCATCCCTCATAGCCTCCCAGAGGCGAGTGCACTGATGGAGCTCTATATCTAAGTACCATGTAGTGGAAAGTGGTCCTAGGGCATGAATAAGTAGATGAACCCATTCCTAGGAAGTTCTATCACACCATTATTTTATCCAAGCGAATAGATATTCACGTGGATCTTCGGGTCCAAGGAACGTTTTGACTCATACGTCAGCTGGGGCCTTAGATCGTAGGATCATCATATTCTAACACTTCTCCCAATCCTGGAACACCTCCTCATGCATTACCCACCATTGCACAGGTGATCCATGCATGGCCATCTTACAGGCCCATAGTCATCACTCTTGGGGAACCTCGGCTTCAAATGCCCGCAAAAAGTCCCTAACATTACTAGAACCATCGAAATAAGGTAGATCTCTTACCTCTGAGGAGATGCAGCAGAATTTCTTCGTGATTTGAAGACATCGCAGCGCAGAGACATCATGTAACCGATTTTTCCAATTCTCTATCTCCCCATTAGAGTCGGAGAAACATTCACTGTCCTTTTCCCAGTAGAGTACCCCCTTCGCCGTGGGGTTGATCCAATTTTCATCTCACATAGTCAACTTACAGATGTGATCCACATCCTCTTTATCACACATTAGTTCTGTGTATCATTCGCCTTCCTCCAGATCTAATGGTACTATTACCCTTGTATCGTTATTATCGAATACCATGCTTCTCTTCTTTAGGTTAATGATGCCTCCCATATCGATGGCCCAATCCAAGCCTAGGAGCGTATGGTAGGGGTTTGCATCTTCGAAAATCTGAATTACTTCAAAGTCAACCCAGACCTTAACCCCTGTGATATCCACCACAATCTTCGATAGTCTTCCCAATGGTATGATCTTCTGTTGATTGGCCATATGCAGCTGGATAGTGGACCATTCCAACTTAGGTTCCCCCATTAATTGCCAAGTATATTTAGGTAATACATTCACATCTAACCCTAGGTCAAAAATAACATGATCCATCTCATAATCACTGATCTACGCAATCAACTGCATCTCCCTACCAGTGTGTTTCTTATACCTATAGAGTTTGTGTATGTCCTTGACTTCCAGAGGGAGGATAGGTTGCGTTGCGTAGCTATCTATCAATTCTTGAAGATTTTCCACATCCTTTGGGTTGCGCAGTAGCTTCATACATGCCTGTAAAAAGGGTTTGACATCCTCATCTACCTTGATGTCCTCAGGCGACTGCGAAGTAGATGCCTCTGCCTCAACAAAGTATTTGTGAGCTGCGACAAATGTTTCTTTCTCCTTTTTTAGATCCAAACCTTCCTGTTTGATAATTTCTAGTCGGATCAGAGCCTTGGTTGCGGTTTTCTCCCTAGGCCCCCTGGTGGCCATCCCACTAGGTGTTACAACATTCATGCTTGGATCTTTGTCTCGTAGTTCGGCGTTAACCCTCTACACATTTTGTGTAGGCGTCAGCTGCTTTTCCTGCATCTTCGATATCAAGATTCAACAGTCTTCAATCACATGGTCCAGCTGCTTGCAATACCGATAGGACTGTCTTGTAGTGTTTGGACAGTCCCTGGAAAAGTGCCCTACCTCTCCACAGTTATAACATATGAGTTTCCCTCGTCCTTGACCTATGCTCCCACCTCTTCTGCCTCCCCTGACCCTTGCTGGGGAGCCCCCTATGCTAGAGAGGGATCTGGGTGAGGATGGATCCAACTGCACCCTATAGATATTCCCTCGATCGATCATCAAATCATACGTTTGAAAGTTCTGTTCATCATGTCCTACCGATCTACAGAACCTTCACTGTTGTTGTTTTACTTCTGGGACGTACGTAGCAAGGAGGGGATAGTGGTTTGTGTTGTGTAGCCCTGCAATGTGGTAACCATCGCACCATAGTGCCGGCCCACTTGGTCCTACAACTTCCCTAGGGCGCAACAGACTAGGTCCCCCGGCCTGCATGTAGTCTGTTAACAGCGGGCAGTTATCCTTGGTGTGACCATTCATCCTGCATCGTATGCACCATATTTTAGGGCTAGCCTCTGCGCCTCACTCCCTTCGCAAGTTATGGATCTCCATGTGCATCGCCTCCAGTTGTACTTGGATCTGTTGGATGCCTAGCTGGTATCATCTCTGGGTGCAACTTCTAACTTCATAGCGACCTCCAGGGATTTTTCTGGTGAATCAAAAGTTTGGTGACCCATAGGTATGCGCAGGTGAGGCAGCAACATAACAATGAACCATTCCATGTGCTGTCTATCATTTTACCAAAATCCCCCTTCTCTGATCACCTTTTTCAGTCGTTGATTAGCCTCCCACACAAATTCAGAAGGCCCTTGCTTGAAATCCTTTAGATTGACCACTATTTGAGAATAGGACTTAGGCTTCTTGAACTGTTGTTTCAAGGCATTCTTGATCTCTTCAATGGTTGAGTTTGCATGCTGTCCGATGTATCCCATGTACTAATCCAAAGCGCTTCCTTCGAAGGCAAGGGATAGCTGTTCCCTCTGCACTGCATCACTAGCTACGTTCTGCGCAGTCCATACCGATTCTGCGACAAACCAGAACTGATCCATGTCTTCATCTCCCACACCCTTAAAGGTAGGCAACTTCATGTGCGCAACCATGTCGTCTTCTGGTGGTGGAGGTGTAGGTGAGTTCTTACCCTTACGCTAGTTCGAAAGTGGTGTGGCTGGAGGACTCTGTGTAGCTGTTTCTCTTACTAGGTTGTAGATAGATCTACCTCCTTCTAGGTTGGTCCGATAGTATTTTCCACTTCGCGTTGTACTCTCGTCCAGATCAAAGGTCATTCATTCGGTGTGGCTACACAAAATACTTTTTTCGCACAGTAATATCTTAATCAAAAATGGTAAAGTCTTCAGAAACTTACCCCTAAATCCTTTGAAGAATCTTCGCTCTGCTTCATAGTAGGAGATGAGCTGATCAATGGAAAATTCTTTCACGAATCGTCCTAGCACGCTGTGCAACCAGTGGTATACTATGCTAGTGATGGTGTTATCAACCTTCCCTAATTGCTGGATCAATTTTGGGGTCCACTGTGTGACCCGCTCGTCCTTCCAACACTTCTGAAATTTGACCAACCTTGCGAGCCACTCCTAGAGCTCGATCACAATGGTTACAAAGAATATCTCGTAGATCTCTGTGAAAATATACTTATTTTTCCACTCTTCGGTGGTCAACCTCTTACTGCAGTTTTATTTTAATGTGAATTCTTGAACTTGTTGTTCGAACCATTCATCAATTTATTTTCTTTCAGGTTTCCAGTACAGCCTTGGCATTACCCGATCCCTCTCTCAAAATTCTCCCGGTCTTGGCAACAGAACCATTAATTGGCTCGAGGGGTCCTGACCCAAGTTTGGAGGTTAAGGTTTGCCAACAAACGCCTATACTACTGGCCCTTTCGGCAGTGACCTGCTTGCGTAGGACAAAGTATCACCCAAATCAGTATGGGGGGGTGCTAGAACTAGGTTTTTGCACCCTGGGAGAGGGCAGGTAAGTCAGGCATAGCTGCGTTCGACTTCGCAAATGTCAGATCGCATATTACAGAACCTAGATCTATCAGTCCTTTCGCATCCACATGTGCAGTACCATATATAATCGTAATAAATAATAGATATAGGACAATAAAGAAACTATCACAGCTATTTTTGTATAAAGTCTAATAAGCATATTAATATCAATTGTCAACGCAACATAAGTACTTAACACAGTTACTTGCAGAGCTCAATATAGAATTATGCATAACATAACAGATGCAGATGACAGTATAAACAAGTAACACAAGTACTTTCGCAGCTTGAATCAATGACATAGAGCATACATAATCATATATCATAGATTCATAAGTCCAAGAGATTCAGATATCCAAATAGCCTTCCGCATTCATTAATCCTTCAAATCCTTTTACAATACCCAAAAAATAACTTGCACACACAACAATAGAGTCCACACACAGCAGGATTGAGGATCTCCGTGCACAGAGCCAACAGTAGTCCTTTCCCCAAAAACCCAAAACAGATCTACTAATTTGCAATTCACACCAATCTTAGTTCAAGTCTGCCTTACAACTCAAAAAGGTTCAACTAATATACTACTTTAGCCTACACATCCAATGGTTTGCAAACCATGGTTTTTGGTCTCTTGGTCTACCCTTGACCCACTTACAATGAATTAGGGGCTTTGACCCACCCCAAAACCCCTGTGTTAGACTAAATATAATAAAAAATATACAAAAATGGACCAGATTCGTAGCTTTTGTAGAAGACCCCGTTCCAACATCGACCTAGTTACACTTTTTAACAATTTTTGCATGTATGAACCAACCAAATTGATATGTATGAATCACTAGAAATTTGCATGTATGGCCCAACAACTTGTTCCCCTTCAGATCAATCGATTTTCCCAACTCGACCCTATCAAATCATTTTTTTTTTGCTCCTCTAAATCGGTATAGCCTAGATAATTCAACCTCCTCAAGCTTACTCATTGCCCCTAAAATTTTCCTCAGTGCTTATCGCACTTTGTTGCAACCTTGAATTTCTATATCTATTGAATTCCCAACTCTTCTAACAAATGAAATCGATCTCTCCAATATTTCATTTCCCTCTTTTATAATTTTCTAACCTAATCTCCAAAGTAACGCAGGGATGAGATTGAACCTCTATAAATGAGACCAATGGTCATGATGTAATCTTTCGTTGACCTCTTAAATTTATAAAAAAAGTGGCTATAAAATAAAAATATCAAGTATTGATACTATGATGAAGGTCCAAACTTAGGAAATATTTAATTAATTATGTCGTGACATCATTTTGGTGATTCAATTCATGTCATGGAACTTGATAAATGGAGAATCACCTTCCGAGATACATTTTCAACACTGTAGAAAATATATAACACAACTATAATATCATATAGAAATTATATCAATGGATTCAATCTGATAATTCAATGTACTAAAGAAAGATACTAAATCCTTCTACAATATTTGAAGAATATAAAACACGATCGCTCAATCACATGCAAGTAAGAGAAAGAATTAAATCAATACACAACACCAAATATTCCTGGGGCAAGCAACTGCTCAAAACCCCTCCATATTTATTGTATAATAAATCAAGGAATCATGAAACAATATAATGTATTTGTGCTCACCACAACCTCATACACTTGACCAATTGCTTCACACTGATCTAGACAAAATTGGACAAACACGTAACCAATTATAAACCTACCCTCAGCCTACCCTGCTTACACAATCCCTATAGGATTAAACCCCTATTAAATAGGAAATTAATCCTTCCTTGATTGCACAATTCATCATGGGCTTCCCATGGTTTTATAACCGCACCTGGGCAGTTTGCCTAAAATACAACTAATAGTTTACTAGCCTTGAACCTTTGTCTCAACTGGGTATCCACCAGAATTAGCATGCATGCAGCTATAAATAGTGAATCATCAGTTACTTGGTAGATCAATAATGGTGAATTAAGTCTATTTTAATTCACTTGATCTTCCACTAGCTCATCAGACAGCTAGAACTAGTTAAACTGATTTTAACTCAATTATTGTGAGTTAACTGATCCCACCCACACTAAACTAGTGCTACAACTGAAACTGGACCTTGTTAATAATAGAATCACTCTACATGCCTATCCTTAGACCCTCAACTCTAAATTATTGAGCTAAATAAGTCTATCACACTTAGTTAACTATTACAAATTGTTATGAGATAAGATTACAATTAATTTTCCAATTTATTTAAAAATTGGTTTGCACACTAATGTGTCGCTAGGATCCATCACTGTGCAACCTATGATCCCACACTAGTGTGTGTGTTTCATTTTCTTGTTAAATTTCAACACTCCCTCTTAACAAGAAAGGGAATATCTACTACCCCAATCCTTCCTCTATGGTATTCAAATTTTCTCTTCGTAAGTGCTTGTGTCAAGGTATCTGCATCTTGATCCTCCGTGGGAATGTACTGCAACAACATAATGAACCACTAAACAAAATCACTAAGATGGTGGTATCAGATGTAAATATTCTTGGATATGCCATGTAATACTGGATTAACCAAGAGTTTTATGAAAATTTGGTTCTCAAAATGTATCACCTTCGGATCCATCTGATGATCAAACAAACCAACAAGTATCTTCCTCATCCAGATGGCCTCACAAGCATCCTAACTAGCTACCATGTACTCTGCCTTTGCTGAACTGAGTGCAACTGATCTCTGCTTCCTGCTATACCAAGAAACTACTACTGATCCTATGCTGAATATGCCCCTTGATGTGATCTTAATGTCTAATGGACTACCTTCCCAGTTTGCATCTATGAAGCCTTGAAGCTTCACTCCCTCTGTTTGTCTATATCATAATCCATACTCTGTAGTGCCCCTGAGATATCTCAACACATGCTTCCCCTTCTTCCAAAAGAGCTTGGTAAGCTTAACCATAACTTGACTAAGCTGGCTAACTGTGTAGCATATGTCTGGTCGTGTGTTCACCAAATACATAAGTGAACCCACAAGCTGTCTGTAAACAATAGCATCCACTACCTCACCTGAAGTAACATCCTCCTTCCTCTAGTTACCTGCAAGAGGAATCTCCATGGGTTTGCTACCCTCCATGTGGAACTTCATCAGAATCTCCTAGGCATACTTTCACTGAGATACAAATAACTTCCCTTCTCTTTTCCATATTTCCAAGCCTAAGAAATAATCACTAGAAGAAAAAATGACATTTTTGAGGGTCATGCCTGTGACAAACCTTTAAGGTCCATCACCAATGTCACATATGGCGACGGTCCTTCAAAAAGTGTTGTTGTAAGTGCATATAGTGACATTCCTTTAAGGTTTTTAACCAAAGCCATTTCCAATCACACTTTTACTCAGGATTGTTAAAGGCGTGTCACTAATTCTCTCTTTGGTGACACTTCTAGTGATGATATTTTATTGACCCTCACCAATGCTCTTTTTGGTTACTTTTGGTGACGATCGAAAAATGTTCGTCATCATTGATCATTCCAATGAGTTTTTGATGACACTATGTGCATGTTACTATATTTTTTGTCAAAAGATAACGATTTAGGACCATTCTTTGGAGTCTTTTTCATTATGTGTCCCATGCCATATAGTGATTAGAGTCAGTCAATTTTTTAAGAACTAATTAGTGTGTATCATTTCCCTCAAGTAATGCAAATGTAGTTTTCCTATGAGTCAATGCATGATTCATCTCTATTAGGTTTATTATCTAACAAATTCCCTTTATATAATGTTCCACTAGTGTGTGTAGAAACTATATTATTTAATACATAACCGAGCTTTGTCAATTCTATTAATGAGAGATATATAGCACCCCTCAACACTCTTGGAACATCTTAACATGATTTAGCACACACTATAATTCCTTGGCAGCTCACATGTCTTGGAACATCTTTTTGCCTATAACATCTTGCCATGACTAGGACACCCAAGCACTTGTTGGTAGGCCCTAGCATAGCATAAAAATCTCCTAGCATGTTTTGAGAGGCCTTGTAGTACCTAGCATGCTCTAGAACACTTTGGCATGCATTAACATACATGAGAACTTGGAAAACATTGGAAATTGGCATGTATTGGAACCTATTATTAGTGTACCTAGCATGCCCCTTTTGAAAAATATAAAGCATTGACATATTAACCCTCTTGTGTGTTCATTTACTTTCATTTTAGCTTGGTTTGTATTTTTATTGCCTTGATACTCCTTGACACATATTGGCATACCCTGACACCCTACACATCCTACCATGCCTTAGCATATTGCATGTCTTGGCACTATTTGGCACATGTTAACACACATTGGAACTCCCTAGCACACTCTGGAACTTATTTACATGCCATGATATTCCCTAGCATGCCTTACTAGTGCTTAAAATACCTTGTCACTCCCTCCTTGGCATGCTTGTTATAGGTCAATTTGGGCACCATTCCCAATGACCTGGTTAACTAGACATCATCTCCAAAACCAATGAAAAGGGTCTATCATTCCCTATCATTTCAGTTGATACATGCCCTAAGACAAAGAACAAGGACATATCATCTATGACTTTCATTTGCAAAGGTTTCCAAGATTTGAAATTTATATCATATCATATGAGAGCTCACCAACGTTGCTTCTAAAGGGAATAATTGCATTTCATATGCAGGTAACCCCATTCAAGGGTGCTTTGCAAAGCACTTCTTGACATTCATGGGTGCGTTGGTCACGTTGGGAGAAAAATTCTCATTATTTCAGAATATCCACTTGGCCAGTGCCTTCTAGAAGAGTTCACATGTGTCAAACTTCGAATCCATGTGTCCATTTTATACCTATGATTCTGGGAACATGTCTTAATTATTATTAGAAAGTCATTGATTGTAAAACTACCTTTAGCTCCTCTATAAATTGAGCACAGATCCTAGTGCTTGGTAAGGAATAATTTGAGTAGAGAAATGTTGGTGGAGTTTCAATTGAGGAATTGATTTGAGTGACATGCTGCTGGAGAGATTTTCATTGTGATGAGGCTGGGATGCTACTGGAGATGGTGACACTAAATCAATCACTGGGTTGTAACCTCCCCTTCTATCCATTAATAAATATTGCTGCTTACTTTCCCACATATGTATCTGTGTAAGCTTCTATCTTCCATATTATGAATTCTTATCTGATGTATATGGTTCATGTTTTATTGATTTAACTGAATAACTTGAATAGACATTTGTATTATTTCTATCTTTTTTTGTTTAGTGTTCATCTTTGCAGGAAATATTTTGGTGATCTAGCTCAGATTTGAAGCTACAACAAAATCAACAGAAGGAGAATAGGAAGCGCTTGGACTCCAAGTAAGTTCCTTGATCTATTCTGTGTGTTTATTTACTGTCAAGAAAATTAGTTGCAAAGTCTTTAACCTGTTGTTCTAGGTGAGCACTACATCTATGGAAGAATGTTTTATCCGTAATCCATAATTCCACATAACAAATTGGCGACTCCATTGGGGAGTTTACCCTTCATCCTTGGTGTATTTTCCTCTGTTTATCTCTATTTATTTACCCAATAGCATTTACTCTGAAATATTAGGCTTTGTGAAATCAAAATTTGCATTAGAAGTGTGTTAAACATTTGAGTTTTTGTTCTCTGCTGTGCCCAACACATTGTTGAACAGGGTGTTGGTCTCCCGTGTTTTGATAGTTTGGCAATTCAAAAGATAAGGCAACATCAAACAAATATTTAGAGTTCCAGGATCTAGTCCTCCTGTTCTCAGAGAGGGATCTCTCAAATTTTTTTTTTTTGCAAAGGTTTATCTTGTGTGCTTTGGGTATTGGTTTTAGACTAGTTATTAAGTGCAAGTGTTTGTTTGTTTGTTTGGTTGAATTGATATAGCAGAATATGAAAGGTCTAGGAAAGGCAGGTAGAAAGAAGGAGCATAAGTTTCATTGGGAAATGGAGTCAAAAAGAGGTTATGAAAAACTTATCAATGGATATGGGATATCAAAGGGAAAATTTAACTTGGCCACAGGATCCTTTAGTTTATGAATGAGATGGACATTAATGGTTTGGAAAAGATAAGTTTAATTCTCAACAAAGGGAATTTGAAAACATGACTTGAATAATAAAGAGGTATTTGATAGATAGGGCTAACCATAAATTCTACAAACCATACTTCAAGCAAATAATGACTTCAAATTTTTTTTTAAAATGAAATCTAAGATTTGGGAGCACATCCTATTTCCTCAAAGATTTTATTTCAAATGACTTAGAAAAACATAAAATATTTACTGATAATTGCAGTCATAGAAGAGGGAACACCTAATACATCTATGATCACAACTATAAAAGACCTTTAAGACAACTTTTTAAGCAAGGACAAAGGGCATGATCAAAACAAACATCCTTGGCTCACTATAAACAAAGATACTTCAAAGGGAGACTTCAATAACACCTTTAAGTGGCAGCAGACAAGCAAGGATAACCATAAACAATGCTGAAACCAACTATTCGAACTATTAGAGAAATAAACAAGCATGAGGACTAAAGAGAGAGATTAAAGACTCTAAAATACCTCAACAGAAGAAAACATAAAATAATGAAGGATAAACAGGTCTAAGGTGCTTCCAGGAGTCATTTCTTAGCCTAAAACTTTCATCCTACTGTAGTAAGAAATTATGGAACAAAATGAAAACAAGGGAAAACATTAAACAATTCATAATACTTCACCAACAACCAAGCTCATGGATCCAATGATAGAGCCTTCTCAAGAACAAGCATGCAACAACATCATCAGGGCTTCCAAGACTTCAATTTCTTCTTCAACTTCAACAGACTATGTATTATTTCAGAGAGTTTCATTATTACAACTAGTGATCAACCAACCTGTATCTCATCTTCTTCAAAATTATTTGTAGAAGAAATGAAAAGGTGGAGGAGCTTTAGGTTTAAAATGCAATAAATTCTACACTAAATGCAGCTCCAAACCTCGAAAACCATGCAAGGCCTAAGGCAAGAGAGCATTGAATTATGATTCTGTTTATTTAATATGTTTCTATCTTTTTAAAATCAAAGGGAAAAATGATTGACTTCGAGGCCTATTTCTTATCTTTGTAAAAACTCTGCTGACAGTTTGAGAATTTGTTCTTTCTTTGGTAATAACTGTTCAACTGTCTTTAGATAAATATCTTCTGTTCTAGCAATAACTAGGCCTTCTTTGATTTCTTTGAGGCTACAGGTGTCTGTTGGTAGCTGCAGAGGATTCAATTAGCCTATGATGTGGCAGTGGAGGCTTCTCAGACTGATAGATATTATTGTATTAAACTAAAACACCTTTAATTTACTTGAGTTCTGTGTTTTAGGCTTAATGAAGCCTAATTTCTGTCTTCTGGTCTTTAAACTATCTTCAATTGTGGATTAGGTCTTTGATTAATCGAATTAATGCCTTAATACTTCAAAAATTGTGTTAAAACCTTAAATTTCTTCACTTCTACTTTGATTTCATACTGTCAAACTGATACTCTTCAGCTGTGGTGTTTGCTATGTTTCCATTGTTGTTGCAGGCACGCAGAGGTTGTATAAAGGCATCAGTGCTCATGAGGCACTGATAAAATATAATTTGGAACCCTGCGGAATGATTTTATTTGTAAAATAAAGGCCTGGGGGATCATCATCCCCGGCCTTTGATCTCTTTTTAAACAACTAAGAAAACTTTAAAACCTGCAAAAAACAAGAAAAGTTAAGAAAATCCCGCGTAGTTGGGTTTAGACTGCTTTGGAGGTTGAGGATAGATCACAGCCGTTGGATGAAAGCATCCAACGATGAGGATTGCTTGCTGAGGTCAAAAGGAGAGGCAGTCGGATGGGTCAATGATAGATTAAGTCCAGGCCGTCGATGCATGTTGATCAACGGTCGAGATTAACCCAAGATTTTATAAGGCGGAAAGGAAATGTCATAGTGCAATGGCAAGTAATATAAGGAAAATAGGGAAAAACTGTATTAGAGGTGAAATGGGGTCAAATGATATTTGGGGTTTCTGAACGATCTTGGGCTGTTGGATTGGATTAGTCCACATAGATTGACGACATAGGTTGATCGATGAAGTTCTATGGAGAAAAGGGGGAAGGCGATGAACTGAGGGTGAGATTAAACGTGAGTCGTTAGATCTCAGAGATCAACGATGGAGATTAAACATGAGAGAATGCAATGTAAATGGGGAAAGTGGTTTCGGCCAAAGAAACTACTAGTTTCACGCGATGAAAAGGAGGAAAGGCAGTTTTGCCTTTTTGAATGTGATATGCGTTAACGATTGACACGTGGATTTTTAAAACCACCCTCGTCGCATAATTTTAAAAAATTAACTGTCGGACTCAAAATTACGCGAAACAATGCGTTGGCCGTTAGATTTGGGGCATCAGATTGGATGGTTGTGAGGAGAGTGCGATGGCGATGAGATGCACAGGCGAAAAGAGGTGGGGTAGGGTCAAGGTTGTTTTAATCTAGGCCGTCAAATCATGGAATGGACAGTTAGGATTAATCAGCGAGGGAGGTAGGTCCCAAATGAGTTGGGCCTACCGGGTTGAATCTGGACCGTTAGATATTCAACATGAATGGCCCAGATTAAATATTGGGGCTAATGGAATAAAATATGAGGAGAGGGTCGGGCGGAGTTTGGGTTAACGCAGGCCGTTGATCTACAAAGATCAACGGTATATATTTATCGAAAATTTTATACAGCGGGATTTATGAAAATAAAAAAGGGTGTCAAGCTTTGATCTAGATCATCAGATGAATGAAATGAATGGCCCAGATCGAATCGGGGGTCGCCAATCTGTGGGGGAGAGAGGAAAGGTGCAGAGAAAAATTGCGATGCGATTGAACGAGGGTCGTTTATCTTAGAACCAGATCAACGACAAAGATTAAGTTATAGATGCCAAAGGCGGGTATGCGGGTTTTGAATCAGAGCAATGTGGGCCGTCAGATCTGGGTATGACAGAAATAGATCGACAGTTGGGAAACCATCGCAAGGTTGCCAATCAGAGGGGGACAATAAAATATTTAAACGCATCCAATGGAAAAATCCGATGCGAGATCCAGACGATCGTTGATTGGTTTTAATCAATGTTTGTTATCCTCCCAACCAATGAACCGTTGGGACTTAATAAAAAGTTAATTTTTTTATGAAATACGAAGGGGAAAAAGGTTTTGGAAATTTTTTTAACATTTTACTGCCCAGTTGCGGGGATTTTTGGTTATATGAAAAGACGAAGGAATCGAGGGTTATAAAGAAGAGGGGCCAATCGCAATCGGGAAATTTTAAAAGCGAGAGGCAACATAACACAAAGGAATGCCCGATTGTGATTGCATGATCGGGCCTTAGCACTTGGTCTTAACACTGGTTTTATGCGGAAATAAAAGGGGCTGGGGTCTAGGGCCAAAAGGCCTTAAGGCCTTAGCACAAAAAGGCTCATTTTTTATGTTTTTTCAAGGATTTCAAAGGATTTTGAAGATTTCTGATAAGGTTAAAAAAGAGTTTTAAACCTTATCTAAGGGTTTTTATGAAGGGAAGGAATGGGAAAACGAGGAAAAATAGAGGAATTTAATGAGGAAAAAGGGAATAAAATGGAGGTTAATTATGAGTGAAAGGAGGGGTAAAATGAGAGGAAAATGGAGTTTTCAGCAGTCTTTATCTTCAGGAAAATAGCAGATTTTCAGGTTTAAAAGGGAAACAACATTGAAGATTAACTAAAGTATTAGTTATCTTCATAAAAAACTTCAAGGATGATAGGTTCTCAAAGGGGAATTATCTCTTGGAGTTTTGAAGAACAAAATTAGCCACCTCTTGGTATAACAAAATTTATAAGTGGCTAACAGTGGCTCCACTTGGGGAAGACAACTGGTTTTTTAGGTGTCTAGAACCTCAGCTATTTATCTTTGGATTTTTAGTAAACCAGTGCCTTAATCCATTGGGAAGCAACCTTTCCCTTTGATGGTCTCTGTAGCAATTTAGAACAATGGAATCCTGTCAAAACAACGGGTCTACCTACCCATTCCTAATAATCCTAACAATTTTTATTGTTTTCAGAGTGCATTTAGACTGGAAAACTCTCTTCAACAATATTTTATTCTTTTGAAAAGAAAAAACTAATCCAAGTCTAATCTTATTCCTCCATGAACTCAGTTTTAACAGTTGAGTTCATAAGATTCTCTACCTAACTAATGTCTGTCAGAATTAGACTGTCTGACAGACTTTTATTCTCTAAATTCAAAAGTAGAAATTCAAAAGAAAACAAGCCAGGATTGAACAGTCTAACTTGTTGCTGATCTATGGCATAAAAAAATGCTGCACATAGACTAAAATTGGGCAAAAAATTTAAAACAAAATGCGAAGGCTTAAGATCTGAAAATTAAAACTTCCTTCTCTTTTTCTTCAGCTCTGATTTTGAATTTATTTTGAGCTATCTTCTCTCTTCCCTGGTTCAAGTTTTGAGTTTATTAGAATCAATTTTTTATCAATCTCATAGGTTCAAGTTTTGAGCATGTTTGAACCTTTGTTTTTCTAACCTTATCTACCTCACTGATAAGCCAAGATTGAGCTGTTTGGAAAATCTAATTCACTAACCTATAAGCATAAAATTGAAAAGCTAATTAGTCATGATTAGGTTGTATGACTAACTAGAAGTGTGTTTTTAGGAGTGGAATTTGAGCTTGCACACTTTCAGTCTTTTCTTATATTTTTGGTATGGGGCTGTACCTTTCTTGTTTTTACAGTTTTCCCTCTTTTCTCTTTTCTATTATTTTTGGATTTTGATTTCTATAACTTTGAATGCAATTTTTAACAATGATATTTACATTGGAAAATAAAATGATTTGGAACTCATGACTCTTGGAAGAAGTAATGCTTGAGAATCTTGCCATTGACAGGACCTCCATACAGATCTTTTCCATTCAATTCTTTTAAGAAAAATGCTTTGTGACCCCTCTCAGCATGAATAATATAGGGCCCTTTCCACAAGTTCTCAAACTTTCCATGTTTTCCCTTCTCTTCCCTTCTTGAATCCCACTTAAGAACAACATTTACAACTTGGAAATTGTTTGCCTTAGTCCTTTTTTCAAAGAGTTTCTTGATGTTTTCTTGGAATAACTATGTTCTTTCACAGACTTCTTCTCTGGTCTGCTGTAAATGAATTTTTTGGTTGATTCTTCTTTTCATATCATTCTCTTCAATCTACACTTCTTGAAGGAGTTTCATGACTGGAACTCCTAATGAAGTGGGAAAGACTGCATCCATGCCATAGACTAGCTGATAGGGGGACATATTTATTGACTTCTTTGTAGTTAATCTATCAGCCCATAAGGCATGAACTAGTTTATTGTGCCATGATTTATGATTCTGCTCCAACAACTTTTTAATGATATTGATGAGGCTCTTATTGGAGGATTCAGCTAATCCATTTCCTTGGGGATAGTAGGTAGTAGAATGACCCAAGGTAATGTGGTATTTGTGACCAAAATCAACCATTTTCTCGGATTTAAAGGCAACAACATTATCAGTTATGATTTTTCTAGGACAACCAAATCTGGATAGGATATTTGTTTCAAGGAACTTGATAATGACAGAGTCATTGGCATTCCTAGAGGGTATAGCTTCTATCCACTTGGTAAAGAAGTCAATGGCAGTGAGGATCCACTTATGTTGGGCTGAGGAAGATGGGTGAATTTTCCCAATGAAGTCTAAACCCCATTGTTGAAAAGGTGCCTCAACTCTGATAGGATGTAATGGTAAGGGAAGGCTTTTTCTTTTGCCATAAAAAAATTGACACTAATGGCAAGACATGAATACCTTCTGAGTGTATGGGAAAAGGGTAGTCCAATAGTGACCAGATCTAAGAATTTTGTTTATTGTGGCCTTCCAGTAGAGGTGTCCTCCACATTCTCCTTCATGCAACTCATGCATGATCTTTCCTACATCATCTTCAAGTAAACATTTAAGCAAAATTCCAAAAACATTTTTCCAATATAATACCGCATCTAAGATGCAATAACTCAAAGCTTTTTGTTTCAAAAATATAGCTTTAGTTTTAGACAAAGAAGGAGGGGCATTTAAATATAAAAGCACATAAATAATGTCAGCATACCAAGGAGAATTTAGAAATGTGTTTTTAATGAAAGGGGCAGTGAATTCTTCTACTTCTTCCAATACATATACCATGTTCATATCTAGTTCTTGGAAGTTAGAATCAGCCATAAGTTTTTCTAATCATTGCCCTTTAACTAGTTTGGTGGGCCTGATTTCTAAGTCATATTCAAGAATAGTTGCAATCCATTTTCCCCTTTTACCATCTGGGTCTTGACTTAGAATGTCCTTGACAAAAATATATGGAACAAAATAAATTATGTGAGAGTGTAAAATATAGACCCTAAAGTATCTTAATGCTTTCACTAATTCTAAGGCTTGCTTCTCCATGATGTTATACTTGAGAGGAGAATCTCTTAAGGCCCTACTAAAGAAGGATATTGGTTGTTCTTGCCCCAAATCATTATTTTGAAGTAAAAGTGTAGCTATTGTATGCTCAGATGCAAAAGAAAAGATATAAAAGTCCTTGGTGAACTCTGGACTGATCAAGACTGGTGTTTGAGTAAGAGCTTGTTTGGCCATTTCGAATGATTTTTTAGCTTGTGTAGTCCATTTCACACCTACATCTTTCTTAAGAATGTTGGTAATGTTTTTTAATAGCTCAACAAGGTTAGGGATAAACCTCCTAAAAAATTAATCTTTCCAATGAAAGATTGTAATTCTTTGAGGCTTCTTGGATGGCTGATTTGCAATATGCCATCTATCCTTTTAGGGTCTATTTTGATTCCCTTTTCTGAAATTTTGTGACCAAGAATTTTACCTTATTGGAGACCAAAGAGTGTCTTCTCAGGATTCGAAGATAAGTCAAATTTCCTACATTTCTCAAAAGCTTTTCTTAAGTGAATTAAATGTTCTTCATCAGTTTTCGAGAAATGGTTATGTCATCAAGGTAAATGATTGTGAAATAGCCAATATCTTCAGAGAAGGCAATATCCATGGCCCTTTGGAAGGTGGCCCTTTCATTCATCAATCTGAAAGGAATTTTGACATACATAAAGGTGCCCCATGGTGTGGTAAAAAAAGTTTTGATTTGATCACTTGGGAGAACTGACACCTGGTTGTAACTCGAGAACCCATCTAAGAGTGATATCCATTTTGAACCAACTACCCTTTGAAGTATATGGTCCATCTTTGGCAAGGGGTATTTTTCTTTTAGTGAGGCTCTATTTAAATTTCTGAAGTTAATACATAGCCTGATTTCTCCTGTCTTTTTCCTAACAGAAACTAAGTTTGATACCCACTCTGAATATCTAATTGGTATTATGATCCCGGCATCATGCATCTTTTCAATTTTTGCCTTAACTAAAGGTAATAGAACAGGGTTTATTCTCCTTACTTTTTCTTTAAAAGGCTTTTGATTTTCCTTCAAAGGAATCTTGTGCTGAATGATACTAGTATCATAATATTTTAGATCTTTGTATCCCCAAGCAAAAACATCTTTAAACTTCTTGAAAAGCTCTATGTATTGCCATTTTATGTGAGTTGGGAGAGTGCTAGACAGTTTAATCAGCTTGGGTTTCTCTAGGCTACCTATGTTGTGTTCTTCTACATCTATTTCCACAGGCTCCATTCTTGGTTCTCTGGCTACATCATCAAGGTCGAAAAGGTGTTCTAAAGGTGTGACACCTCTTGTAATTTTATCACTCTTGCATTGTAAAACTTCCAAGTATTCCTGGTCTACATTGTCAATTAATTCTGCTTCAAAAGGATTCTCACAGTGATTTATATCAGCAGAATGTGTTATTTCAACTTCTGGGATTTGTTCGATATACAAACAGTTTTCTTTATGGATGGTTTCTGATATTGGCATGGAAAAATAATTCTCTGATTTTATGAAATCATCAATGTGTTTTTCAGAATCAAACATTTTCCAGTGATATTCGTTATCAGGAACTGCGGGCCTATTTTTTACCTTTACACTAAGCTACTCATTTATCTCTGGTATCTGGCAGTTGCTGGCATTGAAAGCAAGTTCATTTGCTAGATGATTTAGTGCTCTTGGAATGAAAATAATTTCATACTTTTCAAAGGTTTTCAATAAATGAAGGGCAACATTCCGATATTCCCTAAGCCTTGGATATCTAGCTAAGTATTCTCCTTTGATTTGTATTATGATAAGTTCTGAATCTCCTAAGATTGATATCTTTTGGGCTTCTAATTGTTTAAGCAATTGTAAGCCTAGGAGAAGTGCTTCATCCTCAGCAATATTGTTGGTGCATGGGAAATCCAATTTATATGAAAAAATCTGATTTGTATTTTGAATCCACACACCTGCCCCTGCACTTGTTTTATTACAAAATCCATCAAGGTTTATTGTCGAAAGTATGTCAGCCTTATTTTCATTCTCTTGTTGCTGTTGATTTTCAATGTTTTGAATTTGATTTGAGGGAAGTTCTGATTGTTCTGATAAACTGATGGGGTCTACATTTTCCTTATCTTGTTGAGTGATTTCATCTTCGTTGTACAAGATAAAGGAATCTAAACTTGATTGAATAGAATAGATTAGAGATTTGTTTGGTTTATCTATGTTTCTCACCATGTACTTCATGTGAGATTCCCTGTATAATCTTCTGTTTTGGTTAAAAACAGGGATGGTGGCATAGGACATGTCCATTTAAAGGCTTCCCTGAAGTTTGGCTCCCCATGATCTTGATAAGAGCATGCCATACTTAGGGGGAATGTCAACTACAACTATGTCCATTACTAGACTCGCAGCAGGGATTTGAGATAAGTTAATACATAAATATTTGATTAAACCCAAAAATTTGACTCTTCTCGAGTCAAACGAATACAAGTATTTGTATGGTTTAGTAATTTATAAGCCTAAGCTTTCCATTACTACCTTGTGAATTAGATTGTGTGAAGCTCCAGAGTCTAGCATGGCATTGTGTAAAATTTTCTCATGTATATTCAAATTAGCATAGAAGGGAGGAAAAACTCCTTCTTGGTATTTTCCTTCAACTTCTGGACCAAACAACAACTCACGCTTGTCATCTGTCAAGTTTAAGGTATCAGTATCACTTCCTAAGTTTAAAGCTTTTAAAACTTGGTTTTTGTACACTTCTTGGGTTACTAGTTTAGCTAGGGGGATGGTAATTTTTATTTTTGCAATCTCTCCCTCAAAGCTGAAAGAACAATTGACTTGTTCATATTTACATTTGTTTTTTCAATTGAATTCCTTTCAGCAATTTTGATTTGCTGAAATTTGTTTGGATTGGTAATTGGGACAATTTTGTTAGGTCCACTAGTTGAGGTGCTAGGGATGTTTTTTTCAACATTTGGCTGGCTGCTCTTCTCTTTATTCGAATTTGGTTTCCTAGCCAAAATGTTGGTTTTCTCTGCTGTCTTCTTAGGCTGAGTTTCTGTGTTTTTCTTGACAACAGTACTAGTTTTTTTATCCTTTGAATTATATACGTTCCTTTTCTCCTAAGATCATATTGTTTGTGCACCTCCATGATTGCATTCTAAAACCCCAATCTATAATCATTAGAATATTCATAGTTGTTTGTATTTTTATCAGAGGACAAGAAACCTTGTTCTTATTTAGTGAAGAAAACATCATCCCCACTATCTGATCCAATCAAGTTCACATGAAATTCTCCCAACCTTTCAATCTCCCTATCTTCCTGTTGAAGCCTAGAAAATATCTGCTTCAAACATTGGGGAAAACCACCTGGTCGGGACCTTAGGACAACTCCTTTTCCGTTTGGTATGGTGGCTCCGACTGCATTTAAAGGACCAGTTTCCTTATAACTAAATAGGTTGGTGAGGGGTTGATTTGGATGAGTGGAAATGGGACTAAATTGACTGAAATAAAACTATCTAATTAAATTAAATGCTGATAAAGAAATTCTAACACTAACCCGGGTAATTATATGTGAATACAATTTAAGATTGTTCCAATTTAACAATAACCATGAAAATGTATTATTATTTAAATTGAAATGTGCAGAAACGAATAAAGATAACTCTGTTTAAGAAATTAAACAGAGTTATATTAGCATATTGCATTCATCATAGTATACCATCTATATATGCTTATAAAAGATAACATTTCAATTATACTCAGAAATGATATATAAAAGGAAACATTATGAAGACCAAATATATATAAATGATAGCAAATTTTCAAGCGAATATCATATAACAAAGGAAATCAACATTGAACAGATAGAAATACCTCATTCATCTTAAAGAATGTCAAATGAAATATGATATTCTAATCCAGTAACTCCGATGTAAAATCAAATCCAAAGGTAAAGAAATGCAACACTTCGAAGATAATTTCAACACAAAATCACCAGATGTGATCCTTTATAAAATATAAGAGGGAATGGAGTATAGAAATGTAAGCTCCAAGTCCAAAAAATATTACAACTCCGGATACCTCTCTAAATGCATGAGAGGGATTTAAATAAGAAATTACATAAAAAGAATCCTACTACTACTGCTACAATCTATCAAATTAAAAACAGAAATGCTATCTTAAATGAAACTGATTCATTGCTTTTCTTTCTCACTTGATGTAGCCAAGTTGCAAATCTTTAGCATATCTTGGAGCCTTGGTGGATGACTCATCTTAGAATGCAGCTGTCTAGTGTAGGTGGCATCGGAGAATTCTGGAATTAAACAATCGACAGCATTTGAAAGGAATTTAATAGCCATTTGTTGATTGTTTGGCTTAATTAAATAAGTCCACATATTTTCACAAGATATTGCTTGAAGTTTGTCGATTTGTTGACTTTTATTGATCATTTCTTCTTTCCATCTGTTTTTCAGTTTCTTTCACTTTAGGAAAACTTCCAGGAACACAGTCTGAAATGAGATTGATTGAATACAAGCTGTCATTTATAAATTGCGTGATATTACTCATCATGCTCCTAGCTCTTGATATTGCTCTCTCAGCTTTCATTATCTGATGTTCCCATTATGTAAACAAGATTTATTTATGTCTTTCTTATATCCTAGAAAGATTAGCTTCTCTTCCTTTTTCTGTATCTTGCCAAGTAAGAAATTCAGAAATATTTTCATCAGCATCATCAATTTCTTGTTTGAGAGTAATAATATTCTGGATCAAGGATGATGTAATATCACAAAATGGTTCTGCCTGTGATATTTTTGCACAAAATTCATTCAATTGTTGAGACAGCAGTTTATTAGCTTCAAGAGCTTCCAATTTGAATTCACTTAATTTAGGGAAATATTTGAACCTATCTAAAGCTGTTTGAAATTCCTTTTCTTGTACAATCTTTGCATTCTTCTCATTTTGTAACAAACCTTGTAACTTGGAAATTTCTTCATTCAATTGTTGTTGTTTGCCTAAGACCTGCTCATCAACTTTCTTCTTTTCTTTGGCAAGCTGTTCTTCTAACTCTTTGGACCTGAGTTCTTGATCTTGTAGTTGTTGTTGCAATTGAGTAATCTTTTGCTGATTTTCCTTAGCTTTCTCTTCAAGTGAAGCTATATGGAGATCTTTCTGAGTCATCATCTGAGAAACTTCTACAACTTTATCTACTGTTGCAGCACTATATGCTCCTGCATATTGAGACAATTTAGTGAGATCCTCAGATGGATTCACTTCAGTATTCTTGTAAACAATATTCATAAATTCTTCCCGTGGAGTAGAAAACATATCCTGATCCATCTTCCTTCTTTTTCTCTGTCTTCTAACAACAACCTTATGTTTAGGGCTGTAAAATACATCTAAAGGAGGGATCTCCTCAATCTTCAATACAATCTGCCCTGTAGGATGTTCAGGAATGATTTTGACATCTTGCTCCTCTTGTTATTTATCTTTATCCTGCAGTCCCAATTGCTGAGCGAATTGATCATATTGTTTCAATAATTGAGAGGAAACATTAAGATCAACAGCGTCTATAATTTTCTCAGTAGTTTCTTTTCCTCCCAATTGCGTGTCTTCTTTCTTTGTATTTGCTCCCTGCTCAATAGTTTTGCTATCCGATCCTCCTTTTTGATTATGCACATTAGTATCAGTACTTGTGCATTTTTCTATTGTTTGAGCAGTGGACTGCTGATCAGTATTTCGATCGGATTTACCATCAGTATTCCCTTTCTGAGCATCAGGTTTGCCATCAGTGCCCACCTTTTCAGTATGTACAGTTGGCTGGTTAATAGCCGATTGTGTAATGACTTTACCGACAGATGTTTCTCCTGGCGTTTTTCCAGATGTACCCTCTGTCTCTGACCCTTGTATTGGAATTCTCAGTTGGTCTAGAGGAACTCTCAACAATCTTTGACTTCTGAATAACAAAAATTTATTCATTTCTTCCTTCTGGAATTTAGACTTGGCTAAATCATAAACTTGAGGAAAATCATTCAACGAAACAAACAAATCATCAAACTCATCTGGTTCATGCTCAAATCGAGCAATTGAAACTGAAGCAGTAACATTAAAAGCTATCTGTCATGGATCATATCGTCTCCTTAGAATGGTTTCAAATTTACAACCCTTTATTTTGGTGACTTCCTTTTCTGCATGTTTGAAGTCATTTAAAGTAAACTGACCACAATTGAATGGGAATGGAGGCCACATTCTCTTCTTACTATTGTTTAAAGCTCTGGATATTCCTTCAACTATTAATTGATAGGAAATTTCCTGGGCGAGAAGTTTGTCTAGAACAATAAGAGGAAGAACATGGGGTTCCACAATACTCCCAAAAATCCTGATGTATGTAAATTTCTCCTCTCCAAACCAATCTCCTATTGAGGATAAGTCGGCTTTAGCTTTATCAGAGAATCTAGGAGGGAAGCGATTGAAAATGGTTTGAAAGACAGGGATAAGGAAACCATGGCATATTATATACACATTATCTTGGAAATGAACTTTCCAAAGAAGTTTATGATATATATGAATTGGGGTAGGGTCTTTGGGAGTCCATCTCCATCCTAACAAGGGAAACTCAGAATTAAAACAAAGAGCATCTAGAATATAGGCACAAAAGAAAAAAGGAGTGGAATTTTCAGCGGTTTTATCTTGTCTGTACTCGAGTATTCTATTAGCCATTCTATCAGAAAGAATAACAGCCCAGTCCATAATGTTGGAATTGACAGCAGCTAGGATTAATGGGACCATTTGTATAGAAAACCTAGCTGAATTATCATTACCAAATAATCTACACATCATGGCAGCGGCATAGCAATACGGAGGTAAGAGGGAATCTACAGAATACATACCGGATGCTTCATTTCTGTGCTTCTCAGGATTTTTCCTCCAATCTTTGATAGGATCGGATTGAAATTTATTATTATCAACAAACTCTTTGATAAATTCTTTGTTATACACCTTCTGTGGATCAGGAAGATGATACATAGCCTTAATGTCTTCTGCTTTAAACGACCCAAAAGACAGTCCAGAAGCTGAAACAAACGTTCTGTTCTTTATCTTCACACTATCGATGACCCATAGAATTACATCATAATAAGGCATGATGCTTGTTCTGGCTGCAATTCGATGCAAAAATGAATTTGCAAGTGATTTTTCAGTAATCTCAGAGTTGGAATCTGAGCTATCTTCGTCTGGAACTGATGCCTTTTCCACTGTGACTTTGGGGTTTTCTTTCTCCAATAGATTGTAAACTCCTTCCCACAACATTCTTCCGAGCCCTTGGCATGATGTATCTGTAACTAATCTCAGTTTTGTTGGCTTCTCTTTTGAGACTGTAGGAGTCTCAACAAACTTAACTGGAACAACGGTCTTGGCTCTTCTCTCTCTCTTCGACATTTTTGCGTTTGATGCTATTTCCCTTTGTCTGTGAATGAAAGGGCTTGGTGTTCCTTGGCTCTACAAAACAATAAACTTTCAGTCGTGACAAATAAGCAACTTGAACGGAACGATTATGAACTCATGATTTGTTATTTATTGGTTTCGTATAGCGTGTAAATGTTCTTTTTGGGTCACACTCACGTATTAAAAACGAAATCATCAACCAATATTCATTCGATTTGATATTGAATACCCACGTACAAATGGAGATTTGGCGCTTGTGAAATATTATAATATTCGCCTATCCTGAACTTTTCGAATGTAATAAATGTCATTTATCAATCGCATCGAAAGTTTTCAAATGGCACATAAATACCATAATAGAGATTTCTTCGATTGGCTGATTGCGATTGAAAACTTTTCCAATTTCCGATTAGATTGTTTAGATCGCAATCGGGGAGTTTCAATCGAAAAGAATTGTTAATGGCTTTCTCCGATTTCCGATGGTGGGGTCTACCATATAAAATTTTTCTCGTTTAAACGAACAAATGTTTGTTTTATTTTGAAAAGCGTTTATTGTAATAACGCACGTCGCATTGGGGAATTTTAATTTGACCGCAAAGAGCTTATTAAAGAGTATCCCGATCACGAGATTGCGACTGGTTGCATCGCATCGGAAGTATGTGAATGAATAACTTAAACTCTTTGCGATTGAATTTTTGCGATTGAACTAATCGCATCGGAGGATTTAGGTTTGTATGTCAAATTTCCTCTAAGGGTTTTCTCCGATCTCCGATTGTGATTGTTATTCATTGGAATTTTAAACTTGATTTGTTTTTTATGATAAGGTCTTCTATATTTGATCGGATCGGAAGTTTTGAATGTTGTATTTGGTTTGTATATAAACAAAGATGAGTTTTTTCAAAACAATGAATCTTTATTTCTAATTCCTTTATTTCTATAAAAAGAAAAAGGGACCCTATTTCTAAATGAATTTTATTTCTAAAATTAAGAAAAAGGGAGGGTTGTTGTATAGTACAACAATTGGCGATTCACTGAAAGAACCAGTTATCTCTGAAAAAAATAAAATGAATACTATATTTTTAGTAAGTAAATATTTTTAAAGATAATGAAAACTATCCTAGGATAATCAAAAATAAAATCTAACTTATGAAAAAGAATAAAAATTATTTACAATTTCTTTCTAGTTTCTTGAGAATAAAAACATTTTTGGGTTATCTCAAGCTTTGATTGGTATCAATAATGAAGTAAGTGAATTTCTCCAAGTTTGGTTTTATAATATACTCTATTTTCATAGGTATTTCCTCTGCTACCCGCAAACGTTCATAGTTTCGACATGGTTACCTTTTAACCATTAACTATTCATTGTCCCATTCAACTAAGATTATGACTTTTTAAAAGATAAATTCATAAGACATATTATCTCACGTTTTTTGTCTTTTATTTTTTATTTTTATTTTTAAGAGCCATTGTTCTGGTTTCGTAGCCAGTTAATAACAATGCCATTCAATAGTTATAATTAAACTGAACAAGCTGGCTCATGATGAGACCCCTTGTCTTATATTTATAAGCCATTACCCTGTTTTCATGTGCAGTATTGGTAATGTCAGTTTCATTACTTCTTATGAATATGGTAAGTCGGCTCATGATGAGACCTCTTATCTCTTAAAAATTTTAACATAATTTCTTAGAATTACATTCTAAAAAATCACAACCTAAATGAATAGGGTGAAATAGTTTTATCCTTAAGAATCAATGGATGACAATTTTTCAGAGTTTTTTGAGTACCAAGACTTGAATAATCTTTACTTTTATAGATAACCTCTCTCTACTTAATAAAATTATAATGATTTACATTTCCCTCAAGTTTTTCAAAAGATCATGCAAATAATTGGTATAATATTTCAAAGTTTAACGTCTTATTTAAAACTATCAAAAGACTATGATCATTTCTTTAAAAATTCTTATTTACACAAAATAAATATTTATAATATTCTTCCTAAGAATTTTTCTAACAAGTAAACAGTCAATTAGAGACTTATTAACAACCTTTATTTGCAAAAACAATTAAAAACTTTGCAGAAAGGAATATGTACAGTTTAAGAAGGGGTTACCTCCTTATGAAAAGAATTTATTCAAGATAAGCCCATTTACAGGAAGAGATTCTCTCTTACCTATTAGATCTTGGAGTATGAATGTATTTGAGCCTATCTTTTCAACGATCTGAAATGGTCCAAGCCACATTTTTTGAAACTTGGTATGCTTACCTTTTTCTTCATGTGCTTTATCCCATTTCAGAACAAGATCACCAATTGACAAAATTTTTGAGCCAGTAGAACTTGCATCAAAAGAAGATTTTACAAGCTGTTGATGTTTTTCATGAACAATTTTAGCTTTATCTCTATCTTCTTCTAGTTTAAAGATTTGATCATATCTCAATTGAATGGATGAAGAAGGATTTTCTTCAATAAATTGCACTAGGGCTAATGATGGAAGAGTTAAATTTGATGGTATCACAGCGTCTTTTCCATAAACTAAATTAAAAGGTGAAGTTCCTATTGAAGCTTTTTCAGTGATACGATCAGCCCATAATGCAAAGATTAAAGACTTGTGCCAATTCTTTTGATTTTGATCAATAGTCCTTTTAATGATTTTGATGAGATTTTTGTTAGTGGATTCAGCCAAACCATTACCTTGTGGGTAATAATTTGCTGAATATTTCAGTTTAAAACGTATTTTGACTGCAAATTATATTAAATAGTTTCCGGAAAAATAAGATGCATTATCAAAGACAAGATCTTGAGGTACACCAAACCTGGTTATGATGAATTGATCTATGAAATCAATAATTGCATCAGAATTGGCTACCTTCAAAGGGATTTCCTCTACCCATTTTGTAAAGTAATCAGTCGCAGTAAGGATGTACTTGTGCTGTTTGGAAGAATGAGGTACTATCTCACCAATAATGTCAAACCCCCATTGTTCAAATGGTTGCTCAATACTCACTGGTTGCAAAGGAAAAGCTGGTTTCCTTTGTCTTCCACTTGCAGTTTGGCAAATTCTGCACTTCCTTACATAGTCATGTGTATCTTTAAAAAGGGTAGGCCAGTAATAGCCAGCACGAATTATTTTGTGAGCTGTGGTATCACCTCCAAAATGACCTCCTGCTGGTCCATCATGCAACTCCTACAAAACCTTTTCAACTTCAGTCTTTTCAAGACATCTTAATAAAATTGAATCATAATTTTTCCTAAATAACACATTATTAATGATCTCATATTTAATAGCCTTTAACCTTAAAGCACGTTTTCTCTTATAGCTGAGATTAGAAGGAGCATACCCATTTTTCAAGTAATAGATGAGGTCAGCATACTGAGATTCATAATCTGTAACACTTATCTGACTTACTTGAATATCTTGATTTGAATCTTGATTTTCTGGTATGTTATGAGCTCCTGCTAATAGTCTGCAAAAACCTTGTCCTCTAACAATCTTAGCTAGTTTAATATCAACATCATATTCTTGCAAAGATGTTACCCAGTTAGCTCGTTTTTCTCCTACTTCTCTCTGAATTAATAATTGCCTCACTGCAGAGAATGGGACAATGATTTTTGTATGAGTTTTCAAGAGAAAAGGTCTGAAATGCTTGATTGATTTAAACACAGCGAAGGCTTGTTTTTCAACATCGGAATAATTCAGTTCAGCTCCTTGCAGATTTGAGCTAAAGAAAGAAATTGGTGCTTCAATTTTCTGATCATTGAGCTGTGTTAAAACAACTGCATAGGATGTCTCGGTGGCTAAGGTATACAAAATAAAATCTTTAGAAAAATCCGGGGTACTCAATGCTGGTGCATTAATGATCGTTTGTTTGATTGCCTCAAAGGCTTCTTTCTCTTTATGCCCCCATTTGAATACTGAATTCTTCTTGATCATATTTTGCATAGGTAAAACAATTAAAGAAAAATCAGGAATGAATCTTTTCACAAAATTGATCTGTCCAAGAAATGATTGCATGGATTTTTTGTTATGAGGTAAAGAAATATCAGAGATATCTTTTACTCTATCTGGATCAATGTATATACCATCTTTTGACACAACAAATCCCAAGATTTTTCCTTCATCCAAAGCAAATAAATATTTCTTTGGATTTAAGGAAATACCAAACCTTCTACATCTTTCAAATATTTGCTTTAGATCATGTAGATGATTGGTTATCTTTTTTGAAAATACTGTTATGTCATCAAGATAAACAACAACTGACTTATTGATCAGACCTTTAAACGCTATTTCCATGGCTCTTTGGAAAGTTGCTCCTGCATTTATTAGACCAAAAGCCATTTTTTTATAAGCATAAGTTCCCCATTTTGTTCTAAAAGTTGTTTTCAATCTGTCATCTGGATGAACTAAGACTTGATTATAGCCTGAAAATCCATCAAGAAAGGACATAAGTTCAGAACCAGCTACCTTTTGAAGTATCTGTTCCATGGTTGGCAATGGGAAATTGTCTTTTAAACATGCCTTGTTTAAATTTCTGAAATCAATACATATTCTTATATCACCATTCTTCTTCCTTACAGGTACCATATTGGAAACCCAATTGGAGTGCCTGACAGGAAAAATGATTTTGGCTTTTAAAATTTTATTAAGTTCTGATTTGATTTGTCCTTCGAGATTTGGATGAACCTTCCTTAGCTTTTTTTGAACAGGTTTAATATCAGGAAGCATTGGAATTGTGTGTTGAATAACCAAAGTATCATATGTTTTTAAATCATCATAATTCCAAGCGAAAACGTTTTTATATTTGTTCAAGATTTTAATGAAAGCATTCCTTTCCTCTGGTGCTAAATTGAGTCCTGAATTAACGTTTTGAGGTTTGGAATCAGAACCAAGATTCACTAATTCAAACTTCAAAGTGGAACTTTGCAGTTTGGCATTAGTGACTTTCTTGAACCTGTCTTTAATATCATATAAGTCCTCCAATTTAACAACAGATTTCGGAATGGGATTTTCATTACCTTTTGAAGTAATTTGTAAATCATGATCATCTTCATCAATAATTTTCTCATCATATGATTTCTTTGAAGTCATGAAATTTAAAATATATTGATTATGATAAAAAACTCTCCAATTTGTGACATTGTCTGGGACAGATGGACGAAAAATTAATTCTACAGAAAACCTATCAGGACTGCAATCTTCAGCAGGTAGGAGTTTAGATGCAACATTAGCTAACAAGTCAGCTGATGTATTATGATTCCTAGGAATAGGAGAAATATTGAATGCTAAAAAATGAGTGGTGAGATCTTGTACTAGGGTTTGATAGTGTTTAAGATGTCCTCAAAGGCAATGAATAGTATTCCTAACTTGTTTTATGACAATTTCGGAATCACCAAAGACTTTCAAGTATTTAACATCTAACCCTATGGCTTTATAAAGTCCTTGAACCAAGGCTTCATATTTTGCAGTATTGTTAGTACACTCAAATTCTAGCCTACATGACAGCATGGTTTTCTCTCCATCTGGATCGATTAAAATGCATCCTGCTCCAGCTCCATCACTAGACTTTGATCCATCAAAATATAATGACCAAAACAAAGATTTATCTATTGACTTATCTACAATTACATCAAAAGTATTTACAATTATGGAAGAATCAGATTGTGAAAAATTTTCTACTTGAGAAACAAAAGTATTAACAGAAAAAGGTGATTGGGGTGCTTTGAAGTTTCCAAGAAATGATTCAGCAGAATAACCTCCAAGAATATTGTTGTTGAATGCTACAGGTTCATTAGGTTGTTCAAATTCAGTGACAGTGTGTGTCATATGTTTTTCTCGTTCGATTTTGATTTGATTTGGTTTCCCTTTGTAGGGAAGCCACATATGTGAATAATCAGTTGAGATATAACCATTAAGTTTCGCAGACCAGTCCCTGCTTAAAATTAATCCATAGAATTCAAGAATATCTGCAATCAAAATATCAATTCTTTGGACAATCCTAGGATCGGAAGCTAATCTGATAGTAACTGAATTGATTTCTCCTACAACTTGAACTTTAGAGCGATCCAATTGAACAATATGAACTGCCGATTTTCGTGGTTCGATATTCAATTTGGCACAAACAGAAGTAGGCATTATATTAGAGGATGCTCCAGAATCAATCAAACAATTATGAAAATTCTTATTGTACATTTCATAAGTCAAAAGAAAAGGAGGAGTCTAAGAATTTGATTTTTCTCCAATGAGCACTATATCAGTAGCATCTACCTTATCTGGTGGCTTACCAGCTCCCCTAGCTGCTTTTGCAACTACACCACTTGGTAAAGGAGCAATTGGTGTAGCGTTTAATTCTTTCAATAGCAACTTCTGTTGGTGTTTTAGTTTGCTGAGTTCATGTAAGGAAATGTTGGCTTTGATCTTTTTCATGTCTTCGACAATGTTGTACTCCATAGGATCTGACACCACTAAAGTCTTTGTTGTCGATGTGGGAGGATTAGAAGAAGATGACTGATTTTGAGTAGGTAATGGAGAAGCTTTCTTTGCAGGGGATTTGTCTTTGGTACTTGGAGTTGTGATTTTCTTTTTAGGAGCTGTTTGTAAAGGCTCTGCTGTAGATTTACTCCTAGTACTTACAGGCATAGCTTCTTGTTCTACCTCACTATCAGAATTAGGGAGAATAAAATCCCACATTCCATGTAATTCAGCTATTTCTTCATTCTCATCTTCCTCATCTGATACTAAAGATGTATCTTCTTCTTCTTCTTCTTCCTCTGATTCTACATTAGAGATTGCATTAGGAGGTTTAGATTCAACTTGGTTTCTTCTGAAATTTCGGAATGGTTTTTTGGTAGAAGTTTCAACTACTTGTTTTTTAATTTCAACCATTTCATTTGACATGGTTTTAAGAACTTTCTGTAAACCCTCCATGTCATATGGATCTTTGGCCTTTTTCTTTGAATCATCTTTGAAGCTGACTTTCTTTGATTTCCTTTCCTCAATAGCATTTTTCTTTACATAGTAAATATCATTAATTGTCTGGGATACATTCCTAGTGTGATACTTCACTCCACGTACGTAAGTATATTGTAGCTTGTTCGCGTACTTTCGGGTATATCGGGTGGTGTTACAATACGAAAAGTATAAAGGGGTGCTCTCACTATGCGGTTTCGCATTAGACAATGCTAATACAGACTTGGGCCTCCATATACCTTCAGGTATATTTTGGAGGACAATGTTAGGTTTCTATCCATCCATAGTGAACCAAGATGGCTGCCTTGTAAATTGTGATACAGCGAACACAACATTCGAGGAGATTTCTTGCTCGTACTTCTTGGTTCGCTAGGAAGTATTCTGTAGTTCACAGTTCTTGGTAAACCTTTTTCCTAGCATTACCATTTTATTTTGTTTATTTTTTTTGGTTAAAATAAATCAATAATAGTGGAAGAACAAAATCCTTTTCCCCGTTGTTCGCGTAGATTATCATTGAAACCACTTTTACCACCAAAAGTTACTCCTGGTCAGAGAAGGCGAAAACACTCTACTGAAACCAGTACTATTAGTCCTCTGGTGAAGCATCATCATCACATATATAAGAGTTAGCACAAGTTGTTTCTACACATCCTGGTTCATCTACTGTTGTCAAAATGGAGTCCTCACAGCCACCCATGGTCACGATCCATCCAATCAATGAGACCATACTTCCTGAACCCGACATTGTTCAACCAGAAGTTGAACCAGATCCCATCTCATTTTTTCCAGAACATCTGAATCCCAAATTCAAACAACCAAAATTTGTTCCTGTATTATTCATCCCACAATTTTATGTAGCTATTGAGTCTCCTATATCATACATTCAACCTTGTGAAATATACTTTGGGCCTGACGACGAAATATTTCCACCTGGTTTAATTTTGATTGAAGAAATCCCACAAGGCAAGACACCTTTAACTCCAATACATTTTGGGGAGGACCTTTACCTGTACGAGTATTTTCCTCAATCACCACCATTTTCTTTTGTTGATCCTGTTCCTATTCAAAATATTATCGATCCAAAAGGGTATACATTTGGTCAAGTAACCATGCTTGAACCAACATGTTCAGTTGGGCCATCTGTTCCAATAACGTCAGTACCTACCCTCACTACCCCATCAATGTTTACAACTTCACCAGAGTCATATTTTCATGGTGGTTCTATGGTCCCATCAGGTTATAAATCTTTATCTGGAATTTTCTCTGGTGCATCTTCAAACCCATGGACTTTACCAATGTCATCGTCTAGTATTTTAACTAGTAAACCTATAGTGAGTACTGAATGGATTGATTCTTTATACACATCATCAGGGAAATATCAAGTTGGTTCTTCTGGGTCTATTTCATCCAATACCATATCAACTAGACTCCCTGCATTTGGAGAGCAATATTTTTCATCTTATTATCCTCCTCATGCTGGGGGGAAACCTTTGGTTACCCAATATGACAGTACTCCATCACTTTTTGGTCAACCTAATGTTGAAATGAATGTTTTTCAATGGCAGCCCACTCTGCCTATCCAACCACAAACGGTCGTACACTCGTATCAGCTAGTTCAACCTGTCACAGCCACATCATTTCCAATTTTTAATACATATTTACCCCTGTTACATAATATAAATGTTGTACAACAACCTTTTCAGGTAGGTCCTTCAACTCAATAACCTCAAGTATTGGTCCCACAGACTCCAAATCCTTAAGTTAATTCACAAAAAAAACCTGTACCTGGAATCATTTATTCACAAGCTGGTTTACCATTTTATGGGATGTCACAGCCACAACCTGGTTATAAATATCCTCAAACGAATCCAAGTTATTCTAATTTGGGTTATAACATTGGTGGACAAACCACTTGGCAGCCTCAGGCACAAATTCCTCAACCTTCATTTCAACAAGTATCATATCCAGGTTTTGGTCAACAGAATCCTAAAGCGCTTGCTTTTCAAAACAACCCCTATCTGGGTTACCAACAGTAGATTCCTTATGATGGTGCTCAAAGGCTTGTTTCTCAAGAGATTCCATCATACCCTAGCTATTCTCAACCTGACCTTAATCGACAGTTTCCCTTTGTTGCAACTTTAGAGTTACCAGATTTAAATTGGCTAACGAATGATCCAATCAACTATGCTCCTTGGTGACCGGTGATACCTCAAAAATTACCCTTAGATATTCCTAAGTTCAATGGAAACCCTGGGGAATACCTATTGGAAAGAATTTTGAATTACGGATAAAACACGCTTCCTTAGACATGTGTTAATCTAGAACAATAGGTTAAATACTATACGACTACTTTTCCTAACTAAAAACAGACACACAAAATGGATTATATGCTTACTTGGAATCCAAGTGCTTCCAAATGATTCCTTCTGTCGCTTCCTTTGCAACTTCAAATTCTAGCTAGATGTGCACAATATTTCCTACAAGAATGAACACTAAACAACCAAAGATAGCAATAATATAGATGTCTATTCAAGTTAGTTTGCTAAATCAGTAAAGCTCAAACCATATACATCAACTAAGATCTTGCAATATGGAAAATAAAAGTCAATATAGATGCATATAGGGAAAAGTAAGTTATATTCTTTATTAATGATAGAACGGGAGGTTATAACCAAATGAATGATTTAGTGTCACCATCTCTAGCAGCATCCCAACCTCATCACAATGCAAATATCTCCATCAAATTTTTAATCAAATCAATCTCCTCAATGAAAAATCCACCAAAATTTCTCTACCCAAATTCTTCCTTATCAAACACTAAGATCTGTGCTCAATTTATAGAGAGGCTAAGGTAGTTTTACAATCAATGACCTTCCAATAATAGGAAAGACATGTTCCCAATCTTGTAGATGTCAAATGGACACATGGATACAAAGTTTGACACATGTGAACTCTTCTAGAAGGCATTGGCTAAGTGGAGATTCTACAAACAATGAGAATTTCGCTCCCAATGTGACAAACACACCCATAGATGTCAGGAAGTGCTTTGCAGAGAAGCCTTGCATGGGGCTACCTGCATATGCAATGCACTTAGTCCCTTTAGAGGCAGCATTGGTGAGATCTCATATCATATATTATAAACTTCAAACCTTGAAAACCTTTTCAAATAAAAGTCCTTGATTGATCTGTCTTGTTCTTTGTCTTAGAGCATGTATAAATTGAAATGTTAGGGGATGATAGAACCTACACATTGGTTCTAGAGATGATGCCAAGTTAACCAGGTCGTTGGGAATGATGCCCAAATTGACCTATAACAATTTCCCCTAAAGCATGAAGTCAGAATAACAAAAATATTTTGATTAATATGCTTTACACTATGAAGATTTGGAGATGAAGCGTAGTGGCAAACTGTATCAATATTACAATACATTACATCATGATATATCCTCTTTGATCATAATTGTTGAGGGTAGAAATTCCCATGTTCATCACATAAACAATCTAATAACATGTACATAATTCAAAAAGATCAACATTGGAATGTTGCCCATTGCAGATATGCCTACAGATATAGGCCCATGTTCAGATGATGATCTATATGTAAAGTCACCATACAGATGATGTGTACAAAAATCTTGAAATCACAACCCGGATGGCTGAAACTAGATCCAGGGTCTTCTTATCTCATTCACTCGATCATTCGGGTACAAGTCTACCCATGTGAATATATGATTTGTTGTCGAACATGGAAAGACATCGTTTGATTACCATCCAATGATGTGAGTTGTTAAAAAACACGAGAGAACCACCATTAATGAAAATGGCCCTCAAGGTATTGCAGTACACTTCATAAGGCATGAATAGATGATTTGATGTCGAACACCAAAAAAAATCTTTCGGCCAAAATTCTGAAAGTGCGGATCTTGTCGATGTTGTAACAAGCCTCATGGTATTGGAATCTGATGTTTCTAAGTGAACTTTCTGGATATTGATTTTTTGTTGACAAGAAGTCACCTTATTGTGAAACGAGAGTTACTGATTTGAGAGACAAGGGCATGACTTGATATAGCAATTTTCAGGGATGACGTTCATGAGAATAAAGGTTTGCGAGTATTGCAGAAGGATGAGTTATTGATTGGATGACTTCTCTTGAACATATCGGCGACATTGTGATGAGTTGGAAGCATTGACTTAAAACTGAAGTGAAGGTATGATGAACCATAGGTATGAATGAACTGTCAATATGATTACCCAACCCAAACAATCATGGACATGGAATGAAGGAAGTGTCATGTTTAAGAGTGACTTGCTACCATAAATAAAATTTTCTCACTTTTCCCAAATTTTCCCCGGTCATTTGTCGACCAGTACCTCTTTTTTTTTTAACAAGCTTGAGGAGGATAACATTTGATTGATCTATAATTCAACCCTTTGGGTGAATAAATTATTTATATTTAATAATTTAAAGAGTCTAGCGATTAATGAAACTCAATTCTTTCCATAATCGACAATCCTATCGCTATTTTATGTTTTAACGAGCTTAACGATAGTTATAGCATGGTCCTTTTTCATATTTAGAGAGTTTGGAAAAAAGGACAAAAGAAAGCTCCATAAGTACTTTTTCATAAATTTGTCACTCAGATCCGAAAAAGTGTAAAATAATATCTGATAGAACCTCTTTGGTCATGTTTGACTAAGGTATTCATTTTTCGTAAATAATTTATCTCAGTCCGGAAAAGGGTTAAACTTATACTGAGTATATATCAATTCATTTACTTTTACGAGCTCGAAAAAGACAAGTTCTCTTCAATATTTTCACATTATTGGAGTATGAAAAGAGCTAAAAGAAGACTCCAGGGATTCCTTTTTCACTTTTATCGAAGCTTGAAAAAGAGATAAAAGTGTTCTTCAAAGCCATTTTCGTTTTTAACAAAGATCGAAAAATAAGGAGAAAATTTTTGCTTTGTGGTCAACTTATTCTTTGAAATAAATCTGTATGACTAATATGTTCATCAGTTGTATATCCTGTTCAGAACAACATCAAATGGATTAAAAATACCTGTTTCATGATAAAAAAACATAATAAAACTATAGTCATAGCAATAAATTTAACTTGCAAATAATTAAATGACTATTAAAATAAATTTCACTATTCATTTTTACCATTCCATACTTACCATTTGAATTTTGGAGCTTTGAACCTGATTTTTCCCTCGAACTTTAGCTGCTGATTGTGATCATTTCTGTGGATATTTTTCATTTCCATTTGATCCAGGTTAGTGATATGAACCTCCTCTTTCCTGTAGTACTCATTTCATTTCCAATTCTTTCAAATATTTAGGGTTTTAAGGCCCCTAGGGTAAATTATGCCCAAAAAGAGGGAAACACACCCTTGAATGTCGAAACCTACATTGAATAAAAGGTATAATGAAGGGTACTTGCATATGAAAATCACTGTCTCTTGTTAGGGGGTGCGTTGGGCACAATTCAAGTTTTTAATTTTTTCATTATGCCCAAAATTGACCTAGTTTTTTACAATGAATGGAATATAATGGATCTTATGGTTTATTTCAAGTTTCCATTGGATTACAATGACAATTACATGGAGGGAAAGAGAACCTAAAGAAAAGGATATGATTGCCTTAAATGATCCGGGTACAGTAAGAGCCCTAAGAGATTGTGGATTTCTTAAGTACTTCAAATTATCTAGGATGAGGCAACAAATAAAACTATTGGAGTTCTTAGTTCGAGCATGGGATCTAGCTAAAGAGGCATTTCATATTAAGAACCAAGTGGTTCCTATAAAATTTGAGGATGTGTACTTTCTCACAGGTTTTTCGGGGAGAGGCTTTCCAATTTCGCTCTCAGGGTCTGTAGTTGGAGGAGAGACACTAAGAGATTATGTTTTGAAACATTGTTATCCAGGGTTAAAGCTAAGAAAAGATGGAAACATTAACATCCGAGATGTTAAATATTTTCCCTTGAGAACTATTTTTTTCATGATCACAAAACTTGCTAGCACCATTACACTACATGTAGAGAGTAGATCGTATATGCAGTATGCACTAGAGTATATGGAGCCAAAAATATTCAACTTGTCTGAAGCTGTTCTATCTCAGATAAAGGAAAAATTGAATAAAGAAAAGGGAGGAAGGAAGAAGAATTTCAGTTATGGTTCTATCCTTATATCCTTCGCTTTGGAACAGATTCCACTGATGCAACCACAACATGTGACACTCGATATAGCTAGTCCTAGAGATCCTCAGATGCAAATATGGGTAGAACTCATGAGTTAGCATGCAGGACAATCTGTTGTTGTGTTCTCTACTGCATTCTTTGCCTGGTTCTAGTGAAATATTGTCACCATCGATGAGTATGCATACACAGGTGTTGATTTTCGAGGGGATACAAATTTACCATTACCAGAAGGCACTCAGTGGTGTGAAATAGGTAAGAATGTTTGACCATGTTTTTTTATTTTCCTAAGGTTTATACAATGTTTTTATATCATGATGTTTTCCAAAGACTAAACTAAATTTTTGATGTAATGCAGATGTTGGTCGTGTTCAACCAGTAGTGGAACTAGAGCACGAAGAAGATGTGCCAACAAAGAGGGCTATCAGGAGAGAAGTCCTTCAGGATCTTGATATGGCTGAGACTCTGACTAAGCTTTAGCAGCATATAGAGGGTTTGACCTTCAGGATTCTGGATTTCTGGATCGAATAGATTCCTATGCGACTGCAATGACACACTATTGGGGTTCCTAACCATTAGATTTGGTTACTTCATAGGATAGCTAGATCTATAGCATGTTACCACGAGCACCACTAGTTTACTTATGACATTTTGCATACATTTTGAGGTAAGATGACCAAAGTGTCTTGGGCAAAAATGTTTTTAAAAACCTATAACTATCTACCTATATGATTTCAATGTCTTCCTATGTTTATTGTGCAATCCTATTCAATGATGTGAATGTTTTCTTTACATATGTTGCAAATGTATGTCTAAAACTTGATTAGCTAATGAATCAGTCAATGTGTTCAAATTTCTAGAAATGTGTTGATATTGAATAAAATTAAAGTGTCTTTCTAAAATTCGAACTGTAAGGAACAATCTATGCAATGTTGGATTTCTAATAGTATAAACACTAGTAAGTTGTAATACCACAAGTTGTGAGTCTAACCTTATGATGATACGGTTAATACCAAATGAAATGGCATCAGAGAGAAGTTCGATCAACATGCTATACTCAATGATATTGTTCGTTGATCTACGAATACAAATCCCTTGAAAACTTATTAACTCATCGTTCAGAGCGAAAATGGCCCACGCTGCAGAGGATAGATTCTGCATACTACGACTAGCACCATTATAATATCCAACAAAGGGTTCCAAAGATTCAGACATCTGTGATGAAATGTAAAGCGGATTATTAACATCAAGAAAACTGTAAAAAAAAATTAAGATAGTGAATGAAAATCAACATCATATATATACAATATAATACAGAAAATTACTACGCTCATGATTAATGATAGTAACGTTTCAAATACAACCCATTTCTAGGCTGCGCCAATAGAATTCCATCATAATCAACCAACTCATAGGCACCCTTAGCAAGAAATTTTTTGAAAATATAGGGGCCATGACATAATGGTTCAAACTTTCCTGTACCTATTACATCAGCTTCTTGATCATAAAGAAGGACCAAGTCGCCCTCTAAGAAAATGCAAGGCTGCACATTTTTGTCTTATTGCGCCTTTGTATGTCTCTTGTGCACTTCTTTGGCCAATTGGGCTTCACGACGCGTTTCATCAAGATGGACGAGGTTAAGGAGACACGCTTCTTCTTCTGAGGTGTCAAGTAACAAGTCAATCACGAGTTTTAATGACGGTATTTCACATTGGATTGGTAAGATAGCTTCTAGACCATACACCAACTAAAAAGGAGTAAAGCTAGATGCGTTTCTCACCGAGGTTCGATACGCCCACAAGGAGAAGTACAGGATCAAATTCTAGTTTCTTTTATGAATTCCTATCATTCATTGAAGCATATGTTTAAGAATTTTGTTGATAGCCTCAAGTTGCCCATTTGATTGTGGATAATAAGGAGTAGAATTATCATGTGACAATCCTAACTTGGCAGTTAATTCAACCATCATGTGATTGCAAAAATGATTCCCATGATCTGTAACTATAGCCTGTGGGATCCCAAAACATGCAATAACATTATTAAAGAAAAACAATGCAGCTGTCTATCATGTGTTGTTGAATGTAGGCATCGCTTCGGCCCATTTGGTAAAATAGTCGACTGCGACAATAATATAACCGTGCCCCCTGGACAAACAAGGGTTACAGGTCATGAAGTCAATACCCCATTTCAAAAATGGTCCCACAGAGACGACAGGATGCTTTGGCGCTAGTGATTTGCGGATTTTACGATAAAAAATCTGGCACGCATGATAACTTCTGACTGCGAAGATGCAATATCAAAAAATAGTAGGCCAAAAGTAACCAATGCGAAGTATCTTCTGCGTGGTAGCATATCCAGATAAATGTCCACCACAAGCCCCAACATGAAAATAATTAACACTTTTTTGGCCTCCTCATGAGTGAGGCACCTCCTTAAAATGGTATCAACACTAGGACGATAAAGTCTATCGCCGATGATCATATAATCTTTGGCTTGGTATCGAATACGTCGCTGTTGAGAGTGAGAGGTATCAAGTCGAAAAGTTTGGGTTTGGAGATAAATGATGAAATCCACATACCAAGGATCAGATGATCCGATTAGAAATAGAGACTCGTCAGGAATTGATGGTTCTGATGTAGTTTCAATACTATCAGAGGGAAGGTCACAGAGAAGCTTAGCCAAAAAAAAAGACTTCTTTGACTTGGATTTGATGAATTCTAAATCAAATTCCTACAAAATGACAATCAATTTTTAATATTTCCCCCTAGAAATTGACGTGATAAGATATAAGTCATGGGGTTGCAATCTGAAACTATAGTTGTTTTTCAGAGCAGGATATAATGGCAAAATATTTGGATAGCTTGAACAGCTTCCAAGGAAATATTTTCAACGTATGAATCCTTAACTTCCGTATCATTGAGATTACGACTCAAATAATAGATCGGATGTTCAATTCCATTTTATACTTGGACTAATACCATGGCAATAGTCGTTTCAGCCGCGACGATATATAGGAAATAATCATTTTGATAATTAGGGGGATACATTAATGACGCTCGGACAAGAGTGTCCTTGACAACATCAAAATAAGCTTGCGCAACTTGGTCCCAATGGAAGGGAACCCCTTTTTCAATATTCAAGTAAATCCTTTAGCCATTTCGGCATATTTTGGAATGAACATTCTTAGGAAGTTAGCCTTTCCTTGAAGTTTCTGTATCTGAAGTAAGTTTGATGGCGCAGGAAAATCAAGAATTGCCTGAACCTTCAATGGGTTGATTCGAATTCCTTCTTTTGAGACTACGAATCCAAGAAAAATACCAAACCAACACAAAACACACATTTACGTGGATTGAAGTGTATTTTGTAGTGTCGGTAGTGTAATAAAATGGCTCTCAAATGCATCGGGTGATCAATCCAATTTCATGAATTCACTGGTAAATCATCTAGATATGGTTTAACAATGTGTATGATGTCATTGAAAGCATAATCCATTGCTCTCTGAAAATTTTCCCCAACATTCTTTAAACCAAAAAGAATCTTCCTATAAGTGAATGTGCCCCAGGGATAGATGAATGTTGTCTTATGTTGATCATATAGGCGGATATTGATTTGATTGTAGCCAAAAAATCCATCCATGAATGAAAAAAATTCACATCTAGCACAATCGTCAATAATTTGGTCGATAAAGGGAGTAGGATAGTTGTCTTTTGGACAAGAAATATTAGCATTCCGATAATCGATGAACACTCTAATGGTTCCTTGTTTTTTCATGACAGGAACGATATTGTAAACCCACTCAGTAAGCGGAAAAGGGTATATGAAACTAGCATACAAAATTTTTTCAACTTCTGCTTTGATGGCAGCGGCTTTCTTCAGATGAACAGGACGAAGTTGTTGACGCACCAGTTTGACATCAGGATACATATTAATAGTGTGTTCAAATATACTAGTATCTATGCCTGGAATTTCCTCGTAAGACCAAGAAAATAACTCACGAAATTCATGAAATAGAGAGCGATATGATTCAAGTTCTAATGGAGAACAAGATACACGGACATTAATATTTTCTACAATGCTAGGTTTGGTCAAAATATCGATAGCAATGGTTTCTTCAATATTTGACATATTTCGCTCGGAATTGTTTGCATTAATGGGTAAAGAATTCGAAAAGAAATTTTTGATGGATGGGTGATATAGTTCACTAAGATTATTTTCTTGATAATCAGGAAGATGGGAATGGTGATGATAATCTTCCCATGGTTCTCCTTCTGACATCATTGCTTCCAAAATATTCTCATCTGTTAAGAACATTGAGGAAAATGGATCAGATGGAGTACTGAAATCTAACGAACGATGAACCCAAACACTCGGCGACGTTGATTTCAGATTTTCCGCCCAAGCCAGATAGATTGATTGCTATGTCAGCTCAATAGGGTTGGGAGGTAGAAAATCATCCAACGTAGGAATATGAGAGTCACCCCTACTCTCCCTTAAGCCAAATATAGTGGAAGAGATCATGTAGCAGGTCTCTATACTTGCAATTTCTACCAACGTCGCGGGCAATGATAATGCAAAGGTTCCCATAAGAATGGAATACTTTAAGAGTCCTACACCAATGTTATGAAGTTATAGTTGGGGTATGTAAACGAATGGAATGCTTCCAGTTACCTACAAAGCAGAGGCAAAAAAGGATAGATAATTAATGACTGTGATTGTACCTTTATGTGGAAAGGAAATCATTCTAAAATATGTAGAGACAATGGTAGTCATTGCATATACCCATGGCCTTCCAAGTAAAATATTATAGTCAAGGGGTTTGTCAACAACCTCAACATCAATATCCACTATTTTTCCCCGTATTTCAATATGTAGGTTATTAATAATACCACAAGGCTTATATGTACGTTCATCAAATGCCTTCAACATTGTTGATGATTGTGATAAGCGCGGCGAGTCAAGTGACTTCCAACAATTTAGAGACATAATGCATGTAGATGCTCCCTCATCAATAATAGTGCGATGAATAAGGTGATTGAGAACATTTACTTGTATGGACAATGTCAATTCTGCTGGTAATTGTGGCACATAGCTCGTATGATTAAAGACGACAAGATTAGAATCAGTCGGATCAATTCCACCAATAGCCAACAATAAAGCCTGTTTTTGGGAGGAAAAATTTTGTAATACCTCAAGAGTAGACATAGATGAAGGGGATTGAGCCAAATATTCAACTATATTATAAGTTTGTGCAGCTCTTGGTCAAGGATTATATGTTGATTTGTGAATTAATCCCTTTGGTGGCTTGATTGTAAATTCAGGAATAGTAGTAGGCGGTACTGATTTCGTATATGGATTCGTTGTTGAGGTAGTAGATTGACCAGTGGCCTGACTACCTTAATATTTATTTCACGTTGACACCAAAATATCTATTGAAGTTTTTGTGACATATAACATTAAGACTTGGGAACTAGGAGTTGGATCCGTAGAAACCATGTTTGTGTCTGGATTTGGAAATGGGTCTGTCAACACAACTAACACATGGGAAGTCTTGATGATTTTTGAGACTTCAAAGCGGTGAGGAAAATCCCTAAAAGAGTGTTCCTCATTACAGATTATGCATGGATAACGAGGTTTCCTAGGTCCAGACGATTGATCAGATGATCTTTCCTGCGGGTTAGAAGTTTTCTTTTTCTTAGATTTCCCCTTTCTCTTACTTTCGGGTTGCTTGTCACTTTTTCCTTTGTCAAATGACACGTCATTAATTTCAGAAGAAAGAATAAGATTAGATGCAATAGTGTGGTGTGTGCTTGTAGTGCCTATCAAGCTGTCTCTGACATGAGAGTCCTTTAATTGAGGAGGAACAATAAAATTAGATCTCAATGCATTACGAATTTTTTCATAAAGCATGCCAGGATGAGTGTAAATCAAGTATAAATATTGGGCACGAGCGATAAATTTCTCTTCTGTGATGATGTTTCCCTTAGCCACATTCTCAATTATAGATGGTAACAAGGACTTAATGAACCATTCAGCAAGGAGCTGATCGAGAACAAAGGTTTTAACTATTCGACGATGACGACGCCACTCATGAATATGATCAGAGATGTGAGTAGCATTAGTACATTTGAAATTGGTCAAGAGTTACGTTCCAGTTTCATATCTGATGGGTAACTGTAAATGAGTCAAAAAGACAGTAGCTAGGACTGTGAAATTGTCAAAATAAGCTCTAGGTAATTCAATGTACCGTTTTGCAGCCGGACCTGTGAGTGTATGCTGGAAAAGACATAGTCGAACATAATTATCATTCAAAGAATTTGATGAACACCATAAATCATAAGTGATAACATGAGTCGATGGATCTTCTCCAGGGTTTCCATTAAAATTAGGAATATCGAGGGTAATTTGTGAGGTATCACGAGCCACCAAGGAGCATAGTTAATTGGATCATTAGTTAGCCGATTTAAATTTGGTAACTCTAAAGTTGCAACAAAGGGCAACTGTCGATTAAGGTCAGGTTGAGCATAGCCAAGGTAAGATGGAATTTATTTAGCAACAAGGCTTTAAGCACCAACATAAGAAATTTTCTGCTGGTAACCTAGATAGGGGTTGTTTTGAAAAGAAAACACTTGAGGATTTTGCTGACAAAAACCTGGATATGATACTTGTTGAAATGAAGTTTGAGGCATTTGTGCCTGTGGCTGCCAAGCAGTCTGTCCACCAATGTTATAACCCAAATTAGGATAACTTGGATTCGGTTGATAGGTATAACTAGGTTGCGGTTGTGACATCCCATAAAATGGTAAACCAACTTGTGAATAGATGATTCACGGTACAGGTTGTTGTAAATTAACCGAAGGATTTTGAGTTTGTGGACCCAACATTTGATGATATTGAGTTGAAGGACCCACTTGATAAGTTTGTACAACATTTTGAGTCTGTAACAGGGGTAAAGATGTATTAAAAAGTGGTAATGATGTGAGTGTAATAGGTTGATATGATTGTATAACCATTTGTGGTTGGATAGGCAGAGCGGGATACCATTGAAAAACATGCATTTAAACATTAGTTTGACCAAAAAGTGACAGCATATTTTCATATTGGGTGACCAAAGGTTTTCCCCTAGCATGAGGAGGATAATAAGATGGAAAATATTTCTCTCCAAATGCTGGGAGTCTAGTTGATATGGTACTTGAAGGAATAGACCCAGAAGGACCGACTTGATATTTCCCTGAAGATGTGTATAATGAATCAAGTCGTTCAATACTTACTATAGGATTACCAGTTAAAATACCAAATGATGACATTGGTAAAGTCCATGGATTTGAAGATGCACCAGGGAAAATGTCAGATAATGATTTGTAACCTGATGGGACCAAAGGGCCACCATGAAAATATGACTCTAGTGAAGTTGTAAACATCGACGAAGTAGCTAGGGTGAGAGCTGACGTAATTGGAATAGATGGCCCAACCGAAGATGTTGGTTCAGTCATGGTTACTTGACCAAATGTATACCCTTTTGAATCGATGAGATTTGAATAGGAGTAGGATCAACAAAAGTAGATGGTGTTGATTGAGAAAAAGACTCATACAGGTAAAGGTCCTCCCCAAAATGGGTTGGAGTTAAAGGTGTATCGTCTTGTGGGATTTCTTCAATCGAAATTAAACCAAGGGGAATTATTTCACCGTCAGGCCCAACGTATATTTCAGGTGGTTGACTGTGTGATATGGGAGATTCAATAGCTACAGAAATTTGTGGGATGACCAAGGTAGGAAAAACTTTCGATTGTACAACTTCAGGATTCAGATGTTCTGGAAAAGAAGAGACAGGATCTGGATCAATTTTTGGTTGAACAACGTCGGGTCTAGGAGGTATGGTCTCACTGATTTGATGGATCGTGACCATGGCTAGCTGTGAAGACTCTGTTTCAACAACAGTAGATGAACCAGAATGTGTAGAAAGAACTTGAGCTAACTCTGGTTTATGGGAAAATGATGTTTCACCAGAGGCACAAATTGTACTTGATTCGACAAATTGTGATTGCCTTTGCCTACCAGAAGTAACTTCTGGTGGTAAAGGTGGTTTTAACGCTAGTCTACGTGAATGACCGGGGAAAATATTTTTTTCTTCCATGATTACTAATTTATTTTAACCAAAAATAAATAAACAAAATAAAAGGGTAATGTTAGGCAAAAGGGTTTACCAAGAAACTGTGAATTGCAGAATACCTCTGGGCGAACCAAGAAGTACGGGCAGGTAATCTCCCTGAATTCTGTGTTCGGTGTATCACAATTTACAAGGCGGCCAACTCTGTTCATTATGGATGGATAGCTCCTAAAAGTTGTCCTCCCAAATATACCCGAAGGTATGTGGAGACCCAAGTCCGTATTAGCACTGTCTGATGTGAAACCGTACAGTGAGAGCACCCCTTTATACTTATCGTACTGTAACACCACTCGGTATACCTGAAAGTACGTGGACGAGCTATGATATACTTACGTACGTGGAGTGAGGTATCACACTCGGAATGTATCACAGATAAGTTAGTGACAACTGCTGTGTTTTATGACGCTGGAACACGTCTCTAGCCTATACCTTCTAAATGTTATCATTATGGTTCCAATGATTTGTTAGGTAAATTGAGATTAATTTTATTTTGATCTCGCTTAACAATTTTCCTTTCAAAGGTTCACCACGATGATGTATTGGAAAATTCCTAAAATGAAACTAGAATGATAAGAAATCTTTCACTTTGAGTTTTTCAATGAAATTCCTAGCTACTAGAGGGAAATAGCAATCAATTTGTGAACAAACAAATCAGAAAACACAAACTAAATGCAGATTTCCTAATTGTTCCTGTTTGCAAAACACAAAAACCACTACATGCAAATGAAGATTTTTCTTTTCAGTTCCTTTAATGTTATGAATGCAAAAAAGAAACTAAGTGCACTAAATCAACAAAATCAAATGCCTTTTACTTTTGAGAAATGAGGAATACAAACAACAATTTATCTTTTAAAGGAAAAATGAGGAATGAAATATCAATTTCTCCTATCAGGAAACGAAGAATTTACGAAAATTTCCTTTTTCAAAAGCAAATGCATCTAATGCAACAATAAAAATACTTTGAAATTAACTTTCCAATGATACAGAAAAATGCTTTAAACAAACATTGAACAAATTTTCTTTCAAAGGAGGAAGAGGTAGATGAATTCACTAGTCAATATGAGGTTCAGGCTTTTCAAAACACATCAGCAAACAAACTGAAACAAACTGCAAAGACAAATTCAATGGAATTTGGATTTCTTCAGGAGGAAACACAGTCTCTAAAGAGATACAATGCTTTGCAACGCATGTCTGAAAGGGAGACAGTGCTATGCAAAGCACTGTGTCTTGTCCAAGAGTGCATTGGGCGCAGTGTTAAAGGAAAAAAATCGCTGTTTAACACACTTATTTTGTAAATTTGGATCTTAAAAAGCCTAATATTTGTGAGTAACAACTACTGGGTGAATAAATAGAGAAAATCAGAGGCTAAAACACCTAGGATAAAGAGTAATTTCCCCATCAGAGTCACCAATTTGTTGGACAGAATTGTGAATTACAGATAAACATTCTTCCTTAGATAGGTGCTAATCTAGAAAAACAAGTTAAAGACTATACGACCAATTTTCCTAACTAAAAAAAAACACACAAAATGGATTAGATGCTTACTTGGAATCCAAACGCTTCCAAATGATTCCTTATGTTGCTTCCTTTGCAGCTTCAAATTCTAGCCGGCTGTGCAAAATATTTCCTACAAGAATGAACACTAAACAACAGAAGATAGCAATAATACAGATGTCTATTCAAGTTAGTTTTCTAAATCAACAAAGCATAAACCATATACATCAACTAAGATCTTGCAATATGGAAAATCAAAGCTAATACAAATGCATATAGGGAAAAGTAAGTTGTATTCTTTATTAATGATAGAAGGGGAGGTTACAACCAAATGACTGATTTAGTGTCACCATCTCCAGCAGCATCCCAACCTCATCACAATGCATATATCTCTAGCAAATTGTTACTCAAATCAATCTCCTCAATGAAAAATCCACCAACATTTCTCTACCCGAATTCTTCCTTATCAAACACTAATATCTATGCTCAATTTATAGAGGCTAAGGTAGTTTTACAATAAATAACTTTCCAATAATAGGCAAGACATGTTCCCAATCTTGTAGATGTAAAATGGACACACTGATTCAAATTTTGACACATGTGAACTCTTCTAGAAGGCACTGGCCAAGTGGAGATTCCGGAACAATGAGAATTTCACTCCCAATGTGACCAACACACCCATATATGTCGGGAAGTGCTTTGCAGAGTAGCCTTGCATGGGGTTACCTGCATATGAAATGCACTTAGTCCCTTTAGAGGCAACGTTGGTGAGCTCTGATATCATATATTATAAACTTCAAACCTTGGAAACCTTTGGAAACAAAAGTCCTTGATTGATCTGTCTTGTTCTTTGTCTTAGGGCATGTAGCAATTGAAATTTTAGGGGATGATAGACCCTATACATTGGTTCTGGAGATGATGCCCAAATTGACCTATAAAACACGCTTCCCTAGAAAGGTGCTAATCTAGAACAACAGGTTAAAGACTATACGACTACTTTTATTAACTAAAAACGGACACACAGAATGGATTAGATGCTTAGTTGGAATCTAAGCCCTTCCAAATGATTCCTTCTATCGCTTCCTTTGCAGCTTCAAATTCTAGCTGGCTATGAAAAATATTTCCTACAAGAATGAACACTAAAGAACAAAAGATAGAAATAATATAGATGTCTATTCAAGTTAATTTTCTAAATCTATAAAGCATAAACCATATACATCAACTAAGATCTTGAAATATGGAAAATCAAAGCCAATACATATGCATATAGGGAAAAGTACGTTGTATTATTTATTAATGATAGAAGGGGAGGTTACAACCAAATGACTGATTTAGTGTCACCATCTCCAGCAGCATCCCAACCTCATCACAATGCATATATCCCCAACAAATTTTACTCAAACCAATCTCCTCAATGAAAAATCCACCAGCATTTCTCTACCCAAATTCTTCTTTATCAAACACTAAGATATGTGCTCAATTTCTAGAGAGGCTAAGGTGGTTTTACAATCAATAACTTTCCAATAATAGGCAAAACATGTTCCCAATCTTGTAGATGTCAAATGGACACATGGATTCGAAGTTTGACACATGTGAACTCTTCTAGAAGGCATTGGCCAAGTGGAGATTCTAGAACAATGAGAATTTCTCTCCCAATGTGACCAACACACCTATAGATATCAGGAAGTGCTTTGCAGAGCAGCCTTGCATGGGGCTACCTACATATGCAACACACTTAGTTCCTTTAGAGGAAATATTGCTGAGCTCTCATATCATATATTATAAACTTCAAACCTTGGAAACCTTTGCAAATAAAAGTCCTTGATTGATCTGTCTTGTTCTTTGTCTTAGGGCATGTAGCAATTGAAATGTTAGGGGATGATAGACCCTATACATTGGTCCTGGAGATGATGCCCAGTTAACCAGGTCATTGGGAATGATGCCCAAATTGACCTATAACAAGACCCATCGACTCATGTCATGAATTATCATTTTTGGTGTTCATGAAACTCCCTGAATGATGATTCTGGTCAATTATGTCTTTTCCAACGTACGCTTATTGGTCCGGCTGCGAAATGGTATATTGAGTTACCTAGAGATTCTTTTGATAATTTCACTACCCTAGGTACTGTCTTTATGATGCACATCCAGTTACCCATATGATATGAAACTGGAACCGAACTCTTGACCAATTTCAAACAGATTAATGCTACTCACATTTCTGATCATATTCATGAGTGGTGTCGACGTCGTAGAATGGTTAAGACATTTGTTCCAGATCAGCTCCTTGTTGAGTGGTTCATTAAGTCCCTGTTACCATCTATAAATGAGTATGTAGCTAAGGGTGGCACTGTCACAGAAAAGAAATTTATTGCTCATGCCCAATATATAGACTTGATTTATAGTTAGTTTGGCACGCTCTATGAAAAAATTCCTAATGCGCCAAGATCTAATTTTACTTTTCCTCCTCAATTAAAGGAATTTCATGCCAGAGATAGCTTGATTGGTACTACAAGCACACATCATACTACTGCATCTGATCCTGCACCTTCTTCTAAAATTAATGTCATGTCATTTGACAAGGGAACAAGTGACAAGCAACTCGGAAGTAAGAAAAAGTGGAAAAAGAAAACTTCTAACCCGTAGGAAAGATCATGTGATCAATCGTCTAGACCTAGGAAACCTTGTTATCCATGAATAATTTGTAATGAGGAACATTTTTTTTGGGATTTTATTCACCGTGCTGAAGTCTCAAAAATCATTAAGACTTCCCATGCGTCAGTTGTGTTGATGGATCCATTTCTGAGTCCAGACACAAATTTGGTTGCTTCGGATCCAACTTCTAGTTCCCAAGTACTTATGTTATCTGTCACAAAACCTTCAATAGATATTTTTGTTTCAACGCGTAATAAATATTATGGTATTCAAGCAAATGATCAACCTACTACCTCGACTACGAATCCGTCTACGGAATCAGTACCACCTACTGCTATTCCTGAATTGAAAATTAAGCCACCAAAGGGAGTAATTCATAAATCGACATATAATCCTCGAGCAAGAGCTGCTAAAAATTATAATAGAGTTGAAGATTTGGGTCAATCCCCTTAAGCTATGTATTCTCTTGAGGTATTACAAAATTTTCCCTCCCAAAAACAGGCTTTATTGTCGACTGTTGGTGGAATTGATCCGACTGATTCTAACCTTGTCTTCTTTAATCATAAAAGTTATGTGCTGCAACTACCAACATAATTGGAATTATCCATACAATTCAATTTTCTTAATCACCTTGTTCTTCGTACTATTATTGATGAGGGAGAATCTACCTGTATTATGTCTCTAAATAGTTGGAAGTCACTTGGATCACCGCGCTTATCACAATCATCAATGACGTTGACGGATTTTGATGGACGTACATATAAAACTTGTGGTATTATTAATAACTTGCATGTTGAGATTTGGGGAAAAAATGAATGTTGATGTCGAGGTTGTTGATGGACCCCTTGAATATAATATTCTACTTAGAAGGCCATGGGTAAATTCTATGACTGTAATTGTTTCTACATATTTTAGAATGATTGAATTTCCATTTAAAGGTACTATAACAGTCATCAATCAACTATCCGTCTTTGCCTCCGCTTTGAAGGTAACTAGAAGTGTTCCATTCGTTCACGCACCCCAACTAGCACTTCAGAACATTGATATACTAAAGGATTCCACTCTCATGAGAACCTTTTCATTACTGCCGCGTGTGACGTCAGCAGAAATTGCAAGTATTGAGACCTGCTACATGATCTCTTCCACTCCATTTGGCTTAAGGGAGAGTACAGGTGATTTTGAAATTGTTATGTTGGATGAGTTTTTGTTGCCTAGCCCTATTGAGCGGGCATAGAAATCAATCTATCTGGCTTGGGCAGAAAATCCGAAATCACCGTTGTCGGTTTTTTGGGTTGATCATTCCTTAGATTTTGGTATGCCATCTGATCCTTTTTCCTCAACTTTCTTGATAGATGATAATATTTTGGAAGCCATGATGTTAGAAGGAGAACCATGGGAATATTTTCATCATCGTTCCCATATTTGTAATTATGAAGAAAATTATCTTAGTGAACTATATGAACCTTCGATAAAAAATTTCTTTTTGAATTCTTTACCTATTAATGCAATTGATTCTAAGCGAAATCTATCAAATATTGAAGAAACCATTTCTATCAATATTTCGACCAAACCTGGCATTGTAGAAAATATTCATGTCAGTGTATCGTTATCCATCAGAACTTGAAACATATCGCTCTCTATTTCATGAATTCTGTGATGTATTTTCTTAGTCTTATGAGGAAATTCTAGGCATAGATACTATTATTGTTGAACACACTATTAATATGTATCCTAATGTCAAACCGGTGCGTCAACGCCTTCGTATTGTTCATCCAAAGAAGGCTACTGCCATAAAATCAGAAGTTGAGAAACTTTTGCGTATTGGTTTCATTTACCCCGTTCCACTAACAAAGTGGGTTTCCAACATAGTTCCTGCCATGAAAAATCAAGGAACCATCAGAGTGTGTGTCGATTATCAAGATGTCAACATTGCTTGTCCAAAAGACAACTATCCTAATCCCTTTATCGACTAGATTATTGTTGGGGCCCTTGTTTTGAAATTAAACAGTTTTGTGTTGCAGAGAATAGGTGGCGGAGCACAACCAAGGTAGACAAAGAGATGTCATGGTTGCGAAGAGGTGAAGGGAAGGTGGCGCAAATGTTGCAGAAGTAGGTACAGATGGAAAAGGGAAGCGACAGAAGACAATCAGTGGGATTCCCAGAAATTATGGAAAGCAGCAAACATCCAAGTGGAAAATAAGGAAGAACTGTCAGTTGTGCTGGAAATGGAACAAATAGGCAGCCAATCAGCAGAAAGAAGAGGTTGGCTCAGTAGGGATCGAAGAGCAGGAGCCATATGAGAGCTCTGTTCATGTTGTTCTATTCTCTCTCTCTCATCTTTATGTTTTGTTCTATATCTTGTATTGTGATTGTAGTCAGTTCTGCCAGGCACACTTTGAGGAGTGTTGTAATAGTCTTTTGCTATTAATGCATCACTTTCTAATATAAGGCTGCTATTATGAGTTTTTTCTTATGTTATGTTTTAGTGGGATATATGGCTATTTTGAATTTTTGTTTATCATTCTGATCAAGTTCATGAGTATTGTTATCTCTCTGGTATTTACACTTAATCGAAGTACTTAAGTTATGGATGGTTTGCGCATTTACCATGCTTGATCGATACCTGACCCAACTGTAGCCTTAGTAAGGTCGCGACACACCTTAGGTGAGACACTCTGTTCCTCGGAGCAGGGTGAAAATGTTGGCGTTGTGCTAGACTGCTGCAGTAACCCTTGTTGGCCACCTTTTTGAACCTGGGTGTCCCCTTGAGACCTCTTTTCTTGCCAACAAATGGTTCCGTTTTCGGGACCTGAAATGTCATTCTGGAGTTAGATCATGGTATCACAGATATTCAAGAAAGAAACATGGAATTGGTGGGATGACCATCTGGACTAGTTCATAGCTCAGCAAGCGGAAGTGAGACAATAGAAAGAGAAGAATGTCAAGAACTGGATTCTCTTCTTTGAGTCCACCAGTGATATCTACAAGATATTTTTGGGAAAGTTTCATGAGGAGGTCTACAACTGGTTGCAGAGATTACAGATCAAGGTGGTCTTGAGAGGGTTGCGGAACGTCTGTCGCAAGTGGGTGCACTCAGATCTGGTAGCACTCCATCAGTTAGATACCGATTTAACCCGAGCTATAGATTTCTAGGTGCAATCTACCTTGGAAGGATACATAGTATAGTTCGCAATTGAATGATACCTGTCTTTCTCAAAAGTGGAGGACATATTCATATTAGGGCTGCGCGGAGGACTACTGAGGGATATCCCTCTATGGATCAAGGCATTGATGGTGGATGAAGGATTGATGGAGTACCAAAAAGCTGAGATGGAGACCTAAACCTTCAGTACTAGGGGAAGGGATTGAAGGAGAGATGCCAAAAGTAAGCTAAAAAGGGGGAATAGGGATATGAATGCTGAGACCTCCAGTAGGTTAAGGGAACGATGAGAAAATCGAAGGGCGCAACTCACCAAGAAGTGGTGAGAAAGGGCTATGAAATAATTGGAAAGACAAGAAGGAAACAGGAGAGAAAAAGGAGATTCACCTCAGGAGACGAAACAGATGGAAGGTCAGGCGGGTTCCCAGGATATAGGGGGGGCCACCAAGGAAGTGCAACAGGTGTATAGGAGCCCAGCCCCGGCAGAAAAGGGAAAGGAGTATGACAGAAATGATGTGCGCCTCGAGGAGACATCCGATGTAGAGTTGCATGTTGTGATGGAGCAGCTATTCCGAGAAAGGCCGACACACACAATCCCAGGTAACTCTATTCCCCAAATCTCAAGTAGCTATAATCCCGACCTTCCCCTGGTACTCTATCAACCACTAGGTGAAATTTTTGTTAAGCTACGGGAATTAAGTAAGCCAAGTAGTGTTCAGTCCACAACAGTAATACACACTAGCAACAGTACTGGTACTACCATCTCACAGCCGGGAGTAAGGGGATTTGTTCTAGTAAGCCCCACACAAGGAAGCATGGCAGGATCCTTTACTCAGTACCTAGAGTTTTCTGGGAGGGGTAATGATGATGTGGAGCAACATTGGTACCTATGTGAGGCCATATGGAGGGCTCGAAAGACACCAGACATAGGTAAGTTGGTAGAATTTCAAACTACTCTCCAGGAGAGAGCTCTACGCTGGTTTATAAAGTGGTCTGAGACCCATCAGAACCCAACATTAGACGATGTAAAAAGGGATTTCGTGAAAGAGTTCAAATTACCCCAAAAATATTAGCAGGGTTTATCATAGATGTGGGAGATCAAGCAACGAGAAGGGGAAACTGCATGGGATCTGATAAGGAGATTCAAGGATACGGTTGGAAAAATAAACTACCCGATCGATTCCAATCACCAAAGGGATTGGTTTATCAAGGCCCTTCTGCCGCTGACAAAGACCCCGCTGACACAACAAAAGATCGAGACATTGCAAGATGCATTAGAATAGGCCATGAAGATAGAGGCCATGGCGGGATACCTGCAAGAGTTTAAAGGAGGGGCATCAGCTCAGGACCCTTCCATATTGGGACTACAACATCAAATAGCTAGCATGATAGAAAAACTAAAGGAAATTAAACCACTACGTCCAGTGAGGCCAAATGTATGGTGTACGCATTGTCTAATGGAAGGACATGTGGTAATCGAATGTCCTTGATTACGAGGCCAGAATGTGGGGGCACTAGCAACAGGGGCAGTAGGAGCTCCACCAATAGGAGGGGTTGCGCAAATAAATACCTAAGGATTATATCTACCACAACACCCATACACGGGGTTCTCCACGCAACAAAATTCAGCAACGATTGAGTATTGCGAGATTTGCAAAAGTGGGGGCCACTCAGCCCACCTATGCCCCATACTGCAAAAGTACTCCAATGTCTCGAACAACACATACTGTGAGTTCTATGCATCTACCACGCACAACACAGAGTAGTGTAGAGCTATGGATTGTTTGGTAGAACGGTTAGACAGGCCCTCATATAGAGTGAATGAGGCTCCTAAAGGATGAGGAGGAGGCATGAGAGGAGGCCGAGTGGGAGGAAGAGTATTAGTACGATGCTACAACTGTGACCAAGAGGGCCATGTGGCTATGGAATTTCCACTTCCTAGAAGACCCTGGTGCTCTTAGTACAGGGTTAATATGCACGCAACAAAAGACTGCCCAGAGCTCATCAAAAGATGGGAAGAAAGGGCCAGATAAAGAGGAACAAATCTAGTAAATGTCGAGCCAAGAATAATCGAGGCTCAAACCATGCATAACATAGCTATAGTGATGCGGGGAGGCAAACTAACCAGGGAATATGCACAAAGGATGGACTCGATAAAACTGGTAAGACCAGTATCTCCAAAGCCAACATTTAGGCCAAAGAAACGAAAGAAATTATTTCAAGAGGTAGCAAAAGCATTTTCCTAGCTTGAGGGAAGCAAAGGAATCAAAATTCCACGATTTAAGGAAGGGGATGAAAACCAAGCCAATACAGGTACTACAGTTTAAGAATGGTTTTGTCTATTTCTAAAAATTGTTAACAATGCACCCATGTTGGAACAATTAAAACAGAACCTGGAAAGCGTAGTGCAGAAGACAACGGATCTAGGGGAATCATCTGGCATGACACATAAATATATACAAAGAGTGAAGAGAAATAAGAGAAGGATAGGCAAAGAGTTTCGGGTGAATACTCAAGTCGCGAGATTTCAAATCAAGGACATAATGCTTGATCTGGGGTCTGACGTAAATATCTTGCCCAGAAAAACATGGGAAGCATTGGGGAAACCAAGACTAACATACTCACCAATTCAACTCCGTATGGAAAACCAGTACTGCATTGTGCCCATAGGCAGGCTGGAGGAGGTCGAAGTTGACATTGTGGGAGTAAATATGTACACGGACTTTGAGGTCATCGAAATTATAGGAGACAAAGATCCCTATCCAACATTCCTAGGGATCAACTAGGCTTTTGAAAACTATGCAATAATATATTTAAATAAGGAAATGATGATCTTTGAGGATGGAGAGGTCAGAGTCACCTAGCCGCTCGACTTGTATCAAGGTCCTCGATACACAGAGTCTATCGATAATAGAGAAGATGCTCAACTTCTTGACCATCTTTATCAAACGACTACAGGAAGAAGGGAAGATTATTCAACCCGACGACGAGAGGATCGGTGAGATGAAGGAGAATTCAAAGCTCAGACCTGGGCTCAGAGATAACCTGGGAGGATTGGTAGCAAGGGGGATATGAGACCAACACAAGGTGATGCGCCACCATTAGTAGAATCAATTGGATCGGGACTGAGGTAAGAGGTTACCCAACTTTGTCCGATATGAATATTGTAGATACTTTAATTTTCAAAACAGAAGACAATGTATAAGAGGATCAGAGGGTCTCGCTCATGGACGTGGCCTTGAAATCCACAATTGCAAGATGGTGTAAAAATCACCTCAACTCACTTTCGCGATGGGACATAATTTCAGTAGCACTGAAAGCCAGGTTCAAGGGAGAAGAATGACCCCAATTCACTCGAAAGTTATAGGGAATTCAGATCCCAAAAATCATTTGAAGAAGTGTGAAGATAAATGGAAAACTACAGGATACCCGCACGAGCTATGGGTCCACAAATTTATACACTCCCTTAATAGGATTCCACAGGCCTGGTACCTAATGGAGGAGAGGAAAAGGGGAACTAGCACTTGGCAAGAAATTACAAAGAAGTTTACACAGTGCTTCTTATTTGAAGGAAAGATAGATACAGTTACCCAAGTGCTATAGGCCATTAAAAAAGTATTGTTCTTCCCAGAAAATCAGGAGGAGGACAAGCAACCACTCCCAAACCAAAAAATCTGGCAGTCAGTAACATGCAAGAAAAAAGAAAGTGAGATGGATGATGATAATCTAGAGGGACTTCGAAATCTATACTTTGAAGAAACAGAGGGAGAACGGAATATTCAGGAAAAATCGACAACCGAGGGAATTCATTTTCTCCCCCTCAAAGCTAAGAAAATGAATATTAGGACTGAAGGGAAGCCTAAATTAGCATCGATCGGGGACTGCTGGGATGCTAAGACGACCAAGGAAATATTTGGTCTACTATAGGAATATGAGGACTTGTTTCCATCGTCCGTAGCTGACTTGAAAGGAATCAAAGGGGACCTAGGATAAATGCGTATAATATAAAGCCTGATGCAAGACCAATCAAACACAGATCCTATCGGTTGAATCCAAGGGTAAAGGAAAAGGTTAAAGCAGAAATCAACAAGACGCTGAAGGTAGGGTTGATATTCCCAATGGAGGAAGTAGAATAGGTAAGTCCCATATTTATATAGAGAAAAAAGGATAAGGTGGAAATCCAAGTCTATGTTGATTATAGGAGTTTGAACAATGCCTGTATACATGACCCATTCCCCACCCCATTCAGTAACGAAGTCTTGGACAATGTTGCGGGGAATGAAGCATATTATTTTACAAATGGATTCTCAGGGTACCATCAAGTAAGGATAGCCGAGGAAGATAAGAAAAATATAACCTTCACCACCAAACGGGGCTCCTTCTCATACCACGTAATTCCATTCAGCTTGAAGAATGCACCAGCAATATTTTCGCGCATTGTCATAGCAGCATTCTGCGACTATATCCACAAATTATTAGAGGTTTATATGGACGACTAGACCATCTACAACCTGTTGAAAGACCATGCCACACTACTAAGAATTATATTTGATAGGTGTAGATAGCTACAGATCTCATTGAACCTAAAGAAGTGCATATTTGTGGTGCCATTTGGAATATTGCTCGGACACGTTGTATGCAAACAAGGAGTTTGCGTAGATCCAGCAAAGGTAGCTGTGATAATCAACATGGAAGCTCCAGAAACTGTGAAGAAATTGAGGTCACTGTTAGGCAATATAGGTTATTACATGCAATTCATCCGTAACTATGTGAGGATAATAGCCCCATTGGAGAAGCTGTTATGGAAATCAGAACAATTCAACTAGACAGAAAGTTGTGCAACGACCCTAGACACCTTGAAGGAAAAATTGGAAAGTGCGCCAAAATTGGTTCATCTAGATTGGGACAAGAAGTTTCATGTCCACATTGATGCTTCAAGCCTCGCACTAGGAGCGGTTCTAGCCCAACCAGGGGACACTATAGTTGTCACCCAGTGTACTTCGCAAGTCGGAAACTATCAACAATGGAACAAAACTACGCCACGACAGAAAGGGAAGCATTAGCAATGGTGTACTCCCTCCAAAAGTTCCGCCACTACCTACTAGGAGGAATGTTCAAGTTTTTTACAGACCATTCAGCTCTGAAGTATCTAGTGAAAAAACCAGTTTTGGAAGGAAGGATATGCAAATGGCTCCTACCCATTCAAGAATTCACCTTCGAGGTGATAGTCAAACCTAGGCAATTGACTGTGGGAACAGACCACTTGTCAAGGCTCGAAACTAGAGAAAAAAAAGGATCTCTAGATGATCAGTTTCCAGATGCTAATATTTTCAGGGTAGAAGCCATCCCAGAGTACCTGGATTATATCGTGGCCTACCTAACCACAGGACAGTGCCCAAAGGAATATATCGAAGTACAAAAGAAACACCTAGTAGTCTGGGCCACAGAATACCAGCTCATCGTAGGACACTTGTACAAAATGGGGTTGGACCAAATCTTACGAAGATGTGTCCTAGACCATGAGAGGGAGGCTGTACTATGGGAGTGCCACTCTGGAGTTGTGGGAGGACCAGTAGGAGCTAAACCGACGGCTAGAAAAGTACTACAGGCAGGCTTATGGTGGCCGAAAATACACATTGACAGGAAGGAGTTCGTAAAGAAATGTGATGTTTTCCAGAGAATAGGACATCCATCACATAGAGATGAGCTTCCACTACACCTAGTAAAGGCACTACAACCATTCGAGAAATGGGCAGTTGATTTTATAGGGCCGATTGCACCTGTGGCAAGAAACTTGTAGGCCTAGTATATCATCACCGCAATAGAATATTTGACAAGATGGGCAGAGGAAATGTCGGTGAAGGACTGCACAACTGACATAGTGGCATGGTTCATATTTGAAAACATAATCAGCTAATTTGGCTACCCGAAAAGTCTGACCAGTGATCAGGGTACGCATTTCGTTAATGCCACCATTAAATCCCTACTTGAAAGCTTCATGGTACAACATCACAGGAGCAGCCCCTACCACCCACAAGCTAATGGCACGGTAGAGGCATTCAACAAAATCCTCGAAAAGGGATTAACAAAAATCTGCAACACTCAATGAGATGAATGGGACGAACATATACCAGCGACTCTGTGGGCATACTGGATGACTGTCAAGAGGATCAATAAGCAAACGCCATTCCAAATTGTTGAGCCCCAAAGATGTTCTTCTCTTTCACCATATTCCACTTCATTTTCATTGTCCCTCATCAATTACAGGCTTAACTGATCAATATGATTAATTAAGATTGATTTAATAATTTATATAATGACTAACTTGCTATGTTTCCATGATTTTGTTGGTGTAGTAATTTTGACTAAGCTTCGGCTACAGAATACAGGCATTCTGTAGCCAGTCATCTGTTCTGTAGCCATCCTCATGTTTATGTAGGTTCCAGGTGTCACTGCAAAGAAAAAGGCATATGGGTGAAATCCACAACACCTCCCCATCATCTCTTTCTCCCCACAAAGTCTGAGTTAAAGTATCAAAGCGGTTATGCACATAGAAGAGAAGCAGTTTCCTATCAAAACACAGACTCTACAGATGTCCGCAGTTAAGCACAAGACTGTTAATAAGAGTTTTAATTTGATTGTAAGTGGGAAATACACCTATCCCCGTTTTTCTCAAAGAGTATTTATGTAACTTCATTATAAGTATGACTCGGGAGACCGAGAAACTGTTGGTTAGATTTTGTTTTGTTGCTAGATCTTTGAAGGCCGTAAATACTCTGTTTTGAAGAATTTCTCCTTTAATGAAAGAAACATCATTTTATTGCACGAGCTGAGTCAATATTGAGTAGATTTGCGTGCTACTCTGGTGGTAGAGGGCCCCTGCTACCTGAGGAGCTTTGTTCATATAATTTAGATAAGTAATTTAGCCTCGTTTCATTCCTAGTTTAATTGACTTTCTGAACTTTGAGTTTTTATTCATTTGCATTAGATGCGACAACTTAGTCTCGTTCTTATGTACTATTCCAAAATATCTCACTAATGTCGAATGAGATGTGACTGTAGTATTTTAGGAGTTATTTTTACGTTCTTATGCTCAATTACATCAGTTGTACAGCTAGTCATGATCTTATAAACTCTTCCAAAATATCACTAATTTCGGATGGGACATCGCTGTGGTGTTTTAGAGCTTTGTTGTGTTCTGTTGAATTTTATGCTTTCATGCTCATTTACATAACATGTTGCAGCCAGTCCTGTTCTACAAACTATTCCAAAATACCACTAATTCTGAATGAGATAGAGCTGAAACATTCCAGTAATTAGTTGCATATTTAGTCTAGTTGTATCACTTCGGAGGTAGATGTCATTTTAGTTTAACTCTGTCACTATATTTCAAGTTTGATAATGGCACTCTAGTTCAGTTTTAATTCACTGCATTTCAAGTTAGATTAGTGGCATTCTAGTTCAACTTTGTTCACTATATTTCAAATTAGGTTAATGGCACTGTAGTTTAGTTATGGTTACTGTGTTTCAAGTTTGATCAATTGCATTCTCAGTGTTATCCATTTTTCTTCAAGTAGTTGTAATTGTTAACATCAGATTCCACGGCCTTCATTATTTACAAAACTTATTTTGTTCTGACTTTCTATTAATACATCATCATCTGGACAGGAGTTAGTAATATCAGTTTAAGGCCTTGATTATTCTGCAATCCTTTGCAAATTCACAATTAAACCTTTCTTTCCAAAAACTATTTTAGAAAATCTCTAACTTTTGGATGAGGTTTACTAGTGACAAGCTGAGCTGCAGAATGGAGTAATCTTAGCATTACAAGTTAATTTAGAGTAGAAATCTTATTGTGCTACAAATAATATCTTTTCAATTGTGTTCCAATAAACCTCTAGCCATGGATGAGATTCTTTGTAATATTGTAAGATGATTGTGTCCTTAGGAGAACCTCATTTGTATTAGACTTGTTCTTTTCTCAAACTATTCCAACATATTCCTAATGAATGAACTGGATGAGTTCATGCTATGAGTTATTGATTTCATGTTGTGATTTGTTTTCTTACTAGGAGTCATTATCAAGCTTTGCATTTTCTGTTCTTTAGTGTCATACACAGTTTAGAGTAGGTTTTGCTTTGTTTTAGTGTAACCATCCACTTCTCTTTACCAACACTTAGTTCTTTTCCTTCTTGACATAAAACCATAAAACCAAAAACATCATAAAAAAACTAAACACAACATAGTGAGAAATAGATACCTAGGCACATATAGTGCACCACACTTTAGCAGTTTACTGACCCTGGTTGATAATTTATGACCTCAATTTAGGAACACTAAGTTGAGCACAAAATTTTGGCGCCGTTGCCGGGGAAGTGTAACTAGGTAGCCTTGTTTCTTACCACCAAAAAACAGTGATATGCGTAGATAAAGAGACTCAAGGGGTAAATTCATAAGAAGCAGAAGCTTGATTCCTAGAACACCACTTGTTTCACCAAGACCTAGAGCTAGCACACCTCCAACTCAAACCCACATTCCATCCTTTACTGATCCTAGACTTCCAGAGAACTTAAGATCAGATATTCCATTAGAAAGACCTTACACTTTACCCACTGAACCTGTTTTAGAAGGATATTTAGGAACCCCTGCTAGGGACATAAACTTTTCAACTTCTACAGAAGAATCAACTATGGCAGAAGAAGGGGGAGGATGAGTTTTTAATGGAGAAAACACACTATTTGGAGGGGGTAGAGGTAGAGGTAGAGGAGAAGGAGATAGAGATTCAGAAGGAGGTAGAGGAAGAGGTAGAATAGAAATGAGAAGCTCTTTTGGGTTTCCTATAGTAGATGAAGAAACCAATACAAATATGAAAAAAATTTCACCCTCTGTCCTTCCAAACTTTTATGGAATGAAAACTGAAGATCCTAAAACCTTCCTATTTGAATTTGAAGTCCTATGTAGAACCTATGACTACTTACAAGATGCTCAAAAACTTAAACTATTTCCTTCAACATTGAAAGGATCAGCATTGAAGTGGTTTATGAGTTTGATCAACAATTCTATTAGGACATGGGAAGACATGAAACAAGTATTTATAGAAAGGTATTTGGACTACTGTATGCCAGCTAACCATAAGGAGGAAGTGTTTAAAATTCTACAAAAAGAAGATGAAAATTTGGAAGATTTATTGGAGAGATTTCACTACAACATCAAAAGAGAAAAAATGGAAAACTTAGACCAAGACACGTTGAAAGATCTTTTGTTGAAGAAAATTAGGTATGAATGGTTAGATATCCTTAACATGATGGGAAAAGGGGATATATCTCAGCTTACATTACCTGAAATAGTTGAATTATGTATCAACCTTTCAAGAGGGAAATCTAAAACTATAAAAGGACCAAGAGACCATGCTCTTGCAAGGGCAAGTAAGACTGCTTCTGGGACAGTAAGTAGGGAAGAAATAGGAAATATGCTTGATGAGTTCAAATCTGATATCTTGGGGAGTCTTAGTGAACAAATAGACACCCTTAAGTTACAAAACAAGAAAAAATCTGAATCTGATGCCTTAGCAATATTTTGTCCCAAATGTAGAAAGAAACATGCCTTGAGAGAGTGCCCTTTGGATGCCAAAGTTGTGGAGAATTGTGTAATTTGTTCAGAATAACATGATACCAAGAGTTTTCCTTCACTTCCTGGTCTTAAAGCTATCTTTCAAGAAGATACTCCTTCAAGTTCCACAGAATCTCTCAATTTTGTCTCTAGAAGGCCTTGGCAAGGACCTTAAACACAAGGATTCCATGATCAGATGTACAATCAACCTCCACCAAATTGGAATTCTTGGCAGCAACCTTGGCCCCAATTTCAAAATCAATCACAAACTTGGGCTCAAGGAGCACAGAATCCCTATGGAAGATACTCTTAGTATTATCAATATCCACCATCCTATCCACCATATCCACATTTCCCTCCTCAATAAAACTTTCAAAAAAATCCTCAAAATCCACAACATCAAAATCAACCACTTCCATAACCATTTCCTCAGAAAACAAATCAGTTGCCTGCCCAACCCATACCAAACCCCAACAATAAAAATCCTCAGAACACATACATGATAGAAGGCCAACAGTTTCCAACCTATTTGATCACTCCTTTAGACCTTAGTGATGTTCAACTTAGGTCTGGAAGGATACTTGAAAAGAGGAAACCTTCTATAATCATACAAGAGCAAGACAATTCTGAGGAATATTATCTACAGGTAAATAAAAGTCTTGAAGAGAACACAACTTTCCAAGACCCAAACATTGAAAAATCAAAACAAAAAGAACCAATAATTTCAACTCCTATATTAGAGCATCCATCAACATCCACTTCTACACCTCCCTTCCCAGAAAGATTACAAATTGATAGGGGTGTAGAAAAACAAATTATGGTGCCTAATTATGATTTCCTAGATGAGCTGAGAAATGTTTGTATTAAGATCCCATTATTGCAAGCCATCAAGGAAATTCCAATCTTAGTAAAGACAATAAAGGAGTTGAGCATGAAGAAAAAAAGAAAAAGAATAAGAGAGATAAAGAAAATTCAACTGGCAGAAAAAATAGCAGATATCATGATGGGTAAAATTGCTATTCCAAAGTATCTAGACCCAGGAAATCCAGTTGTCAAAATTCACATCAATGGAATTGAAATCCAAAACACACTCATTGATTTAGGAGCAGCAATCAATATTATGAGTAGAAAAATCATGGATAAACTGAAACTTCCTAATCTTATTTTTACACCCACATTATTAAAATTAGCAGATAGATTTGTGATTAAACCTGATGGGGTAATAGAAGACATTCCAGTGTCCCTAGACTCTTGGGAGTATCCTGTGGATTTTATGATCCTAACTCCTAATAATAATCTAGGAGGACATCCTATTATATTAGGAAGACCTTGGTTAGCTACATCTATTGCTTTCATTAGCTGTAGATCCGGTGATATGTACATCTTTGATGGTAGTTCAACTAAGAAATTTACCTTGTATCCTCCAGCAAGAATAATTACAGAATTAGATGATACTCAATGGATAGAGGATGAAGAAGACTTACAACCTCTCTTCACAATTTTAGAAATTAGTGAAGATAGCCAGATTTTGAATACCTTGGAAAACTTTGAATCCTCTTCAGAATATAAGCATGAACAATTTCAAGAAGAATCCAACATTGAGTTTTTGTCATCAAGGTAGATGTCTCTCTATTCCATGGATAAATTTGGTAGCTCTACAATTGAGATATTTCCAGGCAAAACTTTAAACATAAACAAGAACCTAGAGAAATCTCAACAAGAAGAGCTAGTCAATATATTACAGAGACATTCTCCTACATATGCATGGGAGTACACTGATATGAAATGGATAAGCCCCAAGACTTGCACTCATCACATCTAAATAGAGGAAAATTGTAAACCAATCAGACAACCTCATAGAAGGATGAATCCAAATCTTAGGGAGATTGTTAAGGAAAAATTGCAGAAATTATTAAATGTTAACTTCATCTATCCCATTTCAGACAGTCAATGGGTTTCTCCTTTGGTAATTGTACCAAATAAAAATGGTAAATGGAGGGTATGTATTGACTACCGGAAATTAAACAAAGCTACTCTTAAAGATCATTTTCCCTTACCTTTTGATAGATCAGGTGTTAGATACATTAGCTGGCAAAAAGTACTTCTCATTCCTAGATGGGTTTAGTGGTTATAATCAAATCCAAGTAGCACTAGAAGATCAAGATAAAACCACATTTACCTGTCCTTGGGGTACCTATGCTTACCGAGTATTTCCATTTGGACTATGCAATGCACCCGCAACATTTCAAAGGGCAGTACTAGGATTTTTTTCAGATCTAATACATGATTGTGTAGAGGTATATATGGATGATTTCACAGTTTATGGAAACACATTTGAAGAAGCTTTAGAAAACTTGGAAAAAGTATTAAAGAGATGTAAAGAAGTAAATCTTTCACTAAGTCATGAAAAGTGTTTTATGATGTTTACTGAAGGAATTGTTTTGGGACATCACATTTCAGGGGATGGGATTAGAGTTGATGAGTCAAAAGTTGAAGTCATCTCTAACATATCTATTCCAAGTTGTCAAAAATATGTTAGGAGTTTTCTAGGATTTATAGGATATTATTGAAGGTTTATAGAAAACTTCACCAAGATAGCATCTCCACTTTTCAAATTACTTACCAAAGACTGTGAATTCAAGTGGAATCCCGATTGCCAATTAGCCTTTGAGACCCTGAAAACAAAAATCTCTAAAGAACCTATTTTAAGGGGACCTAACTGGAAGCTACCTTTTCATATTTCAATAGATGCCTCAGATACAGCTCTAGGAGCAGTATTGGGACAAAAATAATTGATTCCTTATGCCATCTACTATACCAGTAAAAACTTGACTCCTTCAGAGTTAAACTATACTGTAACTGAAAACAAGTTTTTAGCTGTTGTTCATGCCATAAACAAATTTAGACACTATATAACAGGTTATGAACTTTTGTTCACACAGATCACTCTGCAATTAGATATTTAATGAACAAATCAATTACTAATGGTAGAGTCATAAGATGGTTATTGATTTTACAAGAATTCAACATTACCATTCTAGATAGGCCTGGAAAAAAAAACACAGTAGCTAATTTCCTATCTAGACTCCAAAACATCCAAGACAATACCCCAGTTGAAGATCAATTTCTTGATGAATATCTTTTTGCAATTTCTACTCAAACTCCTTGGTTTGCTGACATTCCTAATTATTTAGTTTCAGGGAAATTTCCTTCAATAATGAATGAAAGAGACAAAAGAAAGATCATTTATGACCGTGCAAAATATTCATGGGTTGCTAATGAGTTATACAAGACAGGTCCAGATTTTATCATTAGGAGATGTGTTCGGGAAGATGAGATGCCTGAGATTCTCAAGGCATGTCATGATGAACCTTGTGGCGGACACTTTGCTGATAAAAGGAAAGCCTGTAAGATCCTTCATCTGGGATATTATTGGCCATCCCTGTTTAAAGATGCTAAAGAGTATGTCAAAAGGTGTGACAGTTGCCAAAGGGTAGGGAAACCTTTTCCTTCAGGTGAGATGCCATTGCAGCCTCAGGTACATATTGAACCTTTTGAAAAATGGTCTTTGGATTTTGTAGGACCTATTAGTCCTCCATCAAGACAAAAGAAATATATATTAGTTTGCACTGATTATGTTACTAAATGGGTAGAGGCCAAACCATTACTTTTTGCTACTGAAGCATCTGTAGTTAATTTTCTTTTTGAGGATATTTTTACTCATTTTGGTGTCCCAAGGGAAATGGTTACAGATCAAGGAGCTCAATTTACATCAAAGCTAGTGGAACAAATGATGGAGAGGTACAAAATCGGACACAGAAAATTTACTCCCTATCATCCACAAGAAAATGGTCAAGTGGAATCTACTAATAAGGTCATTGAAGGGATCCTAACGAAGAAAGTTCATTTGCATAGAAGAGACTGGGCAGATAAGCTTCCTGAAGCCTTGTGGGCCTATAGAACTACATGGAGAAGCACAACAGGCCATACTCCTTATGAAATTGTTTATGGAAAGCAATTTTTGTTTCCCATAGAGTTCCAGATTCAAACTTTCAAAATGGAAGTTCAGCTAGGACTTGATCTAACAGAGGCACAAAAGCATAGATTGGAGCAGATTAATGAATTGGATGAGATCAGACAAGATGCAATTTAGAAAAAAAGTATAGTCCAACAACAAAGGACTAGATGGCATGACAAGTACATCAAGGAAAAGAAGTTCAAAGAAGGTGACTGGGCTCTCTTGTTTGATTCAAAGTTCAAGGATTTTCAAGGTAAATTCCAAACACATTGGCTTGGGCCATATGAAATTATAAGAATTTTTGATAATGGAGCAATAAAAATCAGGAAAATAGATGAAGGGAAGGTCACTTTTCTTGTGAATGGTCATAGATTGAAGTTGTATCATAAGCCACTCTCAAGAGAAGAATTTGTCAAGAAATTCCAGGAAAACAGTGATGTGAAGTTAATGAAGAAGAATTTTTCTTCTTCATCAACTTAATTGAATTTTCTGAAGTCAGATAATTGAAAGAAAAAATTTAAAATAATAATAATAATAATAATAAAAATAAAAACAAAGTATAAACATGAAAACTAATCTCTGATTAGCATGTTTATACAGAAAAGATAGGGTGAAAATCAGAATCTTTCCGACACTTTAGCTTTTCAAGTTTGTTTTTTATTCTCTGCAAGTAGCAATCATAAAATCATAAGTGATTCACATCCCACTTATGATCCATTTCACTCCATTCATCCATACTTCATTTCATTTCATACTCCATTTCATTTCATTCATCCATACTTCATTCATTTCATTCCATGGTCCACCTCATTTCCATCTCAGAGTTTTAAGATTGATTTCTTTCTACAATTGAATAATACAGATTAGAAGTTGCAGGCCACTTTTTCACTCTATTTCATAATTGTGATTCATTTCATCCCATTATTCACTTCACCCATACTCCATTACACCATATTTCATTATCCATTTTTAATTCATTTCATACAATATTCCATCATTCCATTCATGCTTCAAACCATTCCATTCCATGTTTTAAGACTTCTACAGGTGCATTCTGCAATCAGTTAGACATTCTGCAGCCAGACAGACATTCTACAACCAAAGACCCTAAAGGCACTATCCAGTAAACATTTGATTTAGCAGCAAATTTATCCTGCATATTCAAGACAACAAGAAAAATCAAAGGAGCTATGAGGAACTGAAGATCAATGATTGAGGACAAGGCATATCGAAACCACAAATAAAATCAAAGGAAAGGAAAAGGTATGAAATTATTATGGTGACAAATCATGAAAATTTTAGCATAGTTAAGTCATATATGATTCAAAAAGGTTATTTTAATTAGTCATGTTGATCATGCCTATCGACCATATCATAAAAACTTTGAACAAAAAAAAACCCTTCCATCTTGCCATATCCGATTATCATTTAAAACTTAACGGTTAAAGTACTGAAGTGATTTGATCAGTCACGTCATTAGGCCGAAGTATTTAATGATGATTTTGGATTTCTTAACAAAATATCTCCGCGGTCTTTTCTTCCATGTTAGCTTTCAACTCATATGAACCACCTCACTGCATTATACTCATTTCAAAACCACTCCATATCATTCATTTCCGCAGCCAATACTTAGCCATTCTGCTCTGTAAAACGGAGGAAACATCTTTGGGGTAGAAATATCTCTTTAACAACCATTTCATCGTGAGCAGAGGAGCAGTAAACTGAAGGTTGGAAGAAAAGCTATGGGTCTAATAGTGACGACTGAACTGGTTGGAACCAAGTACTTGGAGGGATATCCACAAATCAGAGAAATGTTACAGCAAGCAGGTTGGTTGCAATTTTTGGAGAAACAAAGAGGTGACTAAAATATTTGCAAGGTCCTTCAATGGAGCCGAGGTCGAAATAGGAGACATTAAATTCATTGTTACAGAGGCTTTCATTGCAGAGGCAACGAAACTACCTAGACAAGGAGAAAGGTGGTTCAAAAATAGGGAATTCCATAACGAAGTATAGAGGAAAATGCTTAAGACCCAAGTTATGGATGTTTCCATTTTTAAAAAGGGTATTCCTAGCTCGGCATTAAAGAATAAGTGGAGGAACATGTTACTCATTTTTCAAAAATTTATCACTTTTGAAGGTAGATTTGGTACTCTCTATGTCTACCATATTTGGTTAATGATGCATTTCTTAGATGAGGAAATTAATTTTCCCTTTTTCCTACTTCATAGTCTGAAAAGAATGGCCTCAAACGTTCAAAAAAGGGTTCAATTTCTAGAAACAACTTTGTATCACCATGGTTTAGTCAAAATCTTAATTGAACATCATTTGAGGAAAATGGGAGATAATTTGGAGGAATTTCTAGTGAGGAACCATTTTGAGGAACCCAAAGAATCTCCACCTAAAAGAAAACCTACAAGAAGAAGCAGGAGAAGGGAAACTTCCAAAGCTATTGAAGTTGAAACTGGTAAATCAATTCAAGAGGACAATGAAGAGATGATTTCTGAGAAGTTGGCTCAAATAAAGAAGCAACTTAAGAAGGAGAGGATAATAAAAAGATATGCCAAAGAAAGAGGTGAAGGGCCATCTCAACCAATACAGAGCCATAGACTTAGAGGTATACTAAAGAAAACAGATGTTAGACAAACAAGCATCATAAACATTGAGGATGAAGAAACTCCAGAAATTGACCCAGCACAGCAACAAGTTTACAATTATATTGAGTCATTAGAGAGGAGAACTTCAGAAAGTAGAGTTAGAACTCCTAGCCCACCAAAATCTAAAATTGATGTGCTAAGAAGAGATAAGTATGAGTTAGAAGTACTCAATAGGCACATCAAGAATGAGAATGACATCTTGAGGGAGAAGGTGAAACTAAAAAGTGATATGAATTCAACTCTGTCTTTACAAATGGAGAAATTGTACAAGGCCAGTGAAAAATTGAAGAATAACAACAAAAAGCTAATTAGGGCACTTACAAATTTAAGATTCAAGTTATTCATAAGGAAGCCCAGAAGACCATTGACTGTCAGGAAAAGTAGAAGAAGAGGGTTGGATGTCCTAGCGGAGGTCTCAGAGTACATGGAGTAGTTGCATGAGGACATGCAAAAACCTTGCAGTGGGGGTATGTTGAGCCCCAAAGATGTTCTTCTATTTCACCATATTCCACTTCATTTTCTTTGTCCCTCATCAATTACAGGCTTAACTGATCAATAGGATTAATTAAATTTTCTTTAAGAATTTATATAATGACTAAATTTCTATGTTTCCATGATTTTGTTGGTGTAGTAATTTTGACTAAGACTCGGCTATAGAATACAGGCATTCCGTAGCTAGTCGTCTGTTCTGCAGCCATCCTCATGTTTATGTAGGTTCCAGGTGTCACTGCAAAGAAAAAGGCATATGGGTGAAATCCAAAACACCTCCCCATCATCTCTTGCTCCCCACGAAGTCTGAGTTAAAGTATCAAAGCGGTTATGCACGTAGAAGAGAAGCAGTTTCCTATCAAAACACAGACTCTATAGATGTCCGCAGTTAAGCACAAGACTGTTAATAAGAGTTTTAATTTGATTAGAAGTGGGAAATACACTTATCCCCATTTTTCTCAAAGAGTAGTTATGTAACTTCATTATAATTATGACTTGGGAGACTGAGAAACTGTTGGTTAGATTTTGTTTTGTTGCTAGATCTTTGAAGGCCGTAAATACTCTGTTTTGAACAATTTCTCCTTTAATGAAAGAAAAATCATTTTATTTCATGAGCTGAGTAAATATTGAGTAGATTTGCATGCTACTCTGGTGGTGGAGGGCCCCTGCTACCTGAGGAGCTTTGTTCATATAATTTAGATAAGTAATTTAGCCTCGTTTCATTCCTAGTTTAATTGACTTTCTGAACTTTGAGTTTTTATTCATTTGCATTAGATGCTACAGCTTAGTCTCGTTCTTATGTACTCTTCCAAAATATCACTAATGTCAAATGAGATGTGACTGTAGTATTTTAGGAGTTAGTTTTACATTCTTATGCTCAATTACATCAGTTTTATAGCTAGTCATGATCTTATAAACTCTTCCAAAATATCACTAATTTTGGATGGGACATAGTTGTGGTGTTTTAGAGCTTTTTTTTGTTCTGTTGAATTTTATGCTCTCATGCTCATTTACATAACATGTTGCAGCCAGTCCTGTTCTACAAACTATTCCAAAATACCACTAATTCTGAATGAGATAGAGCTGAAACATTCCAGTAATTAGTTGCATCTTTAGTCTAGTTGTAGCACTTCGGAGGTAGATGTCATTTTAGTTTAACTCTATCACTATATTTCAAGTTTGATAATGACACTCTAGTCCAGTTTTAATTCACTGCATTTCAAGTTAGATTAGTGGCATTATAGTTAAAATTTGTTCACTATATTTCAAATTAGGTTAATGGCACTGTAGTTTAGTTATGGTTATTGTGTTTCAAGTTTGATCAATTGCATTCTCAGTGTTATCCATTGTTCTTCGAGTAGTATTAATTGTTAACATCAGATTCCATGGCCTTCATTATTTACAAAACTTCTTTTGTTCTGACTTTCTATTAATACATCATCATCTGGACAGGAGTTAGTAATATTAGTTTAAGGCCTTGATTATTCTGCAATCCTTTGCAAATTCACAATTAAACCTTTCTTTCCAAAAACTATTTTAGAAAATATCTAACTTTTGGATGATGTTTACTAGTGACAAGCTGAGCTGCAGAATGGATTAATCTTAGCATTACAAGTTAATTTAGAGTAGAAATATTATTGTGCTACAAATAATCTCTTTTCAATTGTGTTCCAATAAACCTCTAGCCATGGATGAGATTCTTTGTAATATTGTAAGATGATTGTGTCCTTAGGAGAACCTCATTTGTATTAAACTTGTTCTTTTCTCAAACTATTCCAGCATATTCCTAAGGAATGAACTGGATGAGTTCATGCTATGAGTTATTGAGTTCATGTTGTGATTTTTTTTCTTACTAGGAGTCATTATCAAGCTTTGAATTTTCTGTTCTTTAGTGTCATACACAGTTTAGAGTAGGTTTTGCTTTGTTTTAGTGTAACCATCCACTTCTCTTTACCAACACTTAGTTCTTTTACTTCTTGAAATAAAACCATAAAACCAAAAACATCATAAAAACACCAAACACAACGTAGTGAGAAATAGATACCTAGGTACATATAGTGCACCACACTTCAGCAGTTTACTGACCCTGGTTGATAATTTATGACCTCAATTTAGGAACACTAAGTTGAGCACAACACAACTCATGTACAGTAGAGAGGCCATAGTACCAGTGGAATTTGCAATACCCAGCCTCCTAATCACAACCTCACTCCAGCTATCAGAAGAATAATCCCTAAAGGACAGATTACAGGAGCTGCAAGTGCTAGAAGAAGATAGGTTTTTAGCATAATTCCACCAAACTGTCCAAAAGGAAAGACAAAAAGCGTAGAATGACCACCACATCAAACACAAAGCTTTCATGGTTGGTGGAAAAGTTTTACTATATGACAGTAGGTACTAAAGGTTTCCAGGGAAACTACAAATGCATTGGCTAGGACCGTATCACGTAATCGAAATCAAAGAGTCTGGAGTAGTGTGCTTAGCAGTTAGATGAAAAAATACTACCAGGATGGGTGAACGATGCATGCCTCAAAACCTACCACGAGTAACTTCTGCATTTTTGTTTTTCAAATAAGCTCTCGCAACTGAGACAAGGTAGTAGGGTAGAGTAGGCTAGAAAATATCGAGTCAATAACTCTCTTGCACCCGAGAAGAGCTTCGATAGGATTCCCAATAAATATACTTCGTAGCATAAGAAAAATTCATTTTTGCATTGCAGAGACTGCAATGCAACCGATTGTGGTCGAGGGGTGGGGGGGGATCAAGTCCAATGTGTCAGCCACGTCAGAAGGAAAAGTGTGTAGAGTGTTATTCCATCATCATTACTCATAGTATCCATGTCAGTCCATAGGATTACTGAGATTTGAATTTTTTTTCCATAATTAGCATCACCCATACTGCAATAAATTTTCCATAATAAGCCATAACCATCACCCGTCACGTCTACCCAAACCCCGAAACCACAGTTAGCTTTTTCAGAACCCACCTCATCTCGGTAACTAATCACATGATTATAGCTGCGGGGAAAGGCAGGGAAAATTAATTAGTTATGGGGTCTTATCAACCTCATGCGTTCCGGTTACATACATAACCTGCATGACAGAAAGCGCAAGAATGCCAGAGAAGTCCGCGTTAGAATCAGAAATAGCAAACACAGCAAGGGAAACATCGCTAGAGAAAGAACAATCAAGGAGTCCAGAAGAAAGAATTCATAAGGAAAGAGGAGGAATAACACTGCAAGCGTATCAAAGGAGGTCAAAGATGACCAGGGTAGCCAACATTCCTTAAGCATGAACTCGATGAGTGGATTCACAAGATGGAATCCTTGGTAGGAAAATATGATAGTGCCTCATTGATTAATACCGACCTCACAGACTCTTTCCAATTCCCAACAATGAAGAAACAAGTCTACACGGAGAATTATGCAATAGAGGCTAGACAACAAGCACAAAGAGTACTTACAGAGTTCAGAGGTGTGCATCAATCCACCATACTGAACCTATGGAACCTTCCAGTGTTTGGCACTATGGGAGTTGCAATGCAATGCACCAAGTTTTTACTAAGAAAAATTCACAATGGGTCGCTCTGGCTAGGAAGAGAGATCCAAATTCACGTTGAAGACATTCATAGATTGAGCGGGTTGTCATAGGAAGGGAGAGATGTCTCTACAACTTTCCAGACGGTGTCCAAGAGAGAAAAGAAAGCAGGCGACATGGACTACTACAAAAAGTACGACACCAAGAGAGGGGGGAAATGAGCTAAGATAGACTTAATCAACAACCTAGTGATCAAGTTATGTGTTACTTGATCGCAAGAAAAACAATGAGACATTATACAAAAGAGGAATGCACGCTAGACACTATCTCAGTTGCGAAGAATTGTCTCCTGGGGGCATAGTTGAACTGGTGCTCGTTTCTACTTAATGAGTTGTTCGAAACATGTGAGGAAAACTATAGGAGGGCCACGAGATTCATCTACGGGTACCTTGTCATGGTGCTGGCCATGTGGAAATGGAAATTTCCAGGAATAAGGCAACCACTGGAAGTGGTGCCAGGCCAACCACTCGCAATGAATTTCACACCCTAGAAAACATCAGGGGACCCCAACTTGAAGGAGGTGAATGAGGAGGAATTAAAATTTTGGTACAACCAGATTGTGGACGTCGTGATGAGCCAACATTGAATTCCACAGACCCTACTAGACAGCTATGCGGTGCAAATATGGTTTGGGGTTAACCATAAGCAGAATTACATTCGGCCAGCCTGCGTGCCGGAGTCAAATTTCAAGATGAGGACATTGAAATTCCAAATTGATGAGCGGGCTTTTCACGCAGAGGTATGATCCTAGCCCGGGGTAGCAATGGAGATCAGAAACAAAGTCTACATCTACTTGTTCGATGGAATGCTGCCAAACCTGTTGCCGGGAGAGAAAATAGAGGAAGAAATGGCTAGGATGTCGCGGGTACAACTAACTCCAATCATCGAGCAACTAAATACCAAGGTACAGAGCTTTAACTAGGTGGTCCAAACTTTAACTAATGATTCTCCTGTGTTTCCTACATTTACAGAATTTCAGACAGAAAATGTTGCATCCTCTTCCATTCCAGTCACCCTAGTCACCACCCTACCATTGGAATTGTTTACTTCACCACCAGTAGCAACCACATCTCTGGTCAGGAAAAGTAAAGCCTCGAATCCACCTGTAGCCACCCCCAAGGCTAAGAAGGCGAGAGTCGCAATGTTCAGCCAAGTCGTTGATTTGACAGGGGAAAATCAAACACAACTTATGGACACAGGGGTCCCAATCAGAGAAGAGCCCATAACAAAACCCCATATGACTCAGGAGCTACCTCCCATAAACCCCTATTCTTTTCTCAACGTCTGTATATCACCTCCTCTCACTCACCAACCCTCAGTCACCACCTCATTCACTTCCAAAGATCACCCATCTCGCACACCCTCCACATCAGCCACCATATCTGACCTAATTAGGGTGCAAGCTAAAAAAAACGAAGATACCAAGACCAAGGTTAACTCAGGTACTACAAAGATACCCGAGGTTAACCAAACCCTGGTTGGACCAGGATCTTTTTAGGAGATTTTAAGGAAAGACACATCTTTTGTTGAAGACATAACAACTCAAGCCAAAGAGGTGAATCCATTCCAACAGACAAGACTGATACTTCAGCGAGTCCAACCCAATATAATCATGGGTAACCCCAGTGGTCCAGTGCCATGACCAACTCAACCGCAAACACCACAAGAGCACTCAGCAAGATCCATTTCCAGTGGTCAACCGCTACAAGAATGATAGCCGATTCAAGATATCTCTGAAGCCGAAAGTGTGCAGACCTGGGGAACAACCCAATTATATAATTTCATTCAAAAGGTAGCACAATAGGCAGAGGGGCTAGACACAAAAATTTAGTAGAGGTTTTAGCAGCAACAAGTATAGATTATCGCACTTACTGAAGAGCGCGAACAACTGAGAATAGAAATGAACCAACTCTAGGACCAACTAGACACAGTTACCAAGGTCTTCCAGGAACTCTGGCCCATGGTGATAGCCCACAAAAATCAGATACCAAGTGACATGGTAGAGGATGACATAGTCGGATGGTCCATTCACTTCTGTGTGGCCTGTTCGAATCTCAATAGAGAAAACAAGGATTTGAGGGTAGAATTGGAGGCTAGGCCTGCACTGTCGAACCCGACCGTCATTTATGTAGAGAAGATCACAGAGTGACAGACCAAGATCGTTGGGATGTAGGAAATCCTGAGTTCTACAGCCAAGGAGGTGTATGACCTACTGAAAGGTCTACATGAATGCTCCACCTCTCTCACTTTGAAGTCACAACCAGTTTCAGCAAAGCTACAACAACTATCCAAACAAATTCAGGACATAGACCCAGATGGACTTGACCAATTGTATGCTCAAGCGGAGGAGCTTTAAGTCTAGATACAATAGATTGAGGAACATTCAACCACAGCCAAACAAGCACTACAAGAGCTCACACAGCCGGTGAAGACCAAGGCATAAGCAACACAACAAATAGCCACTGAGGCCAATGTTCAGATCTCAAACATCTTCGGCGGCCTACCAACTGTCGCAGGAGAAAAGGAGATCACCCAGATCACAACAAAAACAGACCTGCTTGTGCAAGGATGACAACAGGCACTTGATAGCTTCTGAGAGCTAAAATATTTCGCACTAACAAAGGTCCCAAATTTGGGGCCATTGTTTGGGCACACAGAGGAAAAGGAGCAGAAAAAATGGGCCACGGAGTTAAGTGGACCAATGGAAACCGAGGCGGCAAGAAAAAATTGACTCAGGATGAGTAAATAGGATGTGGTCGGGGCTTGTTGGGGCCCTTGTTTTGAAATTAAAAAGTTTTGTGTTGCGGATAACAGGTGGAAGAGCGCAACCACTGTAGATAGAGAGCTATCATGGTTGCGAAGAGGTGAAGGGCAGGTGGCACAGCTGTTGCAGAAGCATGTACATATGGAAAGGGGAAGCGACATAAGACAATCAGTGGGATTCCCAGCAATCAGGGAAAGAAACAAACAACCAAGTGGAAAATAAGGAAGAAGTGTCAGTCATGCTGGTGATGGAATAAATAGGCAGTCGATCAATGGAAAGAAGAGGTTGGCTCAGTAGGGATCGGAGAGCAGGAGCCGCAGGAGAGCTCTGTTCATGTTGTTCTGTTCTCTCTCTCATCATTTTTATTTGTTCTATATCTTATACTGTGATTGTAGTCAGTTCTGCCAAGCACGCTCTGAGGAGTGTTGTAATAGTCTTTTGTTGTTAATGCATCACTTTCTAATATAAGTTTTTTATTCTGAGTTCTGTATTGTGTTATGGTTTAGTGGGATATACAACTATTTTTAATTTTTGTTTATCATTCTAATCAATTTCATGAGTATTGTTATCTGTTTGGTATTTACACTTAGTCAAAGTACTTAAGTTATGGATGGCTTGTGCATTTACCATGCTTGATCGATACCTGACCCAACCCCAGCCTTAGTAAGGTCACTGCATGCCTCGGGTGAGACACTCTGTTCCTTGGAGAAGGGTGAAAATTCCAGCGTTGTGCTAGACTACTACGGTAACCCTTGTTGGCCACCTTTTTGAACCTAGGTCTACCCCTGAGACCTCTTTTCTTGCCAAAAATTATTGACGATTATGCTGGATGTGAAATCTTTTCATTCATGGATGGATTTTCTGGTTACAATCAAATAAATATCCACTTATAGGATCAACATAAGACAACATTCATCTGTCCCTAGGGCACATTGAATTATAGGAAACTACTGTTTGTTTTAAAGAATGCTCGGGAAAATTTTCAGAGAGCAATGGATTATGCTTTCAATGACATCAAGCACATTGTCCAACCTTATCTAGACGATTTACCAGTGCATTCATGAAATCAGACTGATAACCCGATGCACTTGAGAGCCATCTTTTTACACTGTCGACACTACAAAATACACCTCAATCCACATAAATGTGTTTTTCTGTGTTGGTTCCAATCGTTTGCTTGGATTCATAGTCTCAAAAGAAGGAATTCGAATCGACCCATTGAAGGTTCAAGTCATTATTGATTTTCCTGCACCATCAAATTTACTTTAGATACATAAACTTCAAAGGAAATGCTAACTTCCTAAGAAGTTTCATTCCCAACTATGCCGAATGGCTAAAGGATTTACTAGACTTTTGAAAAAGGGGGTTCCTTTCCATTGGGACCAAGTTGCACAAGCTTCTTTCGATGTTGTCAAGGATACTCTTGTCCGAGCATCATTAATGTATCCCCCTAATTCTCAGAATGATTATTTCCTATATATCTTTGTGGATAAAATGACCATTTCTATGGTATTGGTCCAAGTAGAAAATGGGATAGAACATCCGATCTATTATTTGAGTCGTAATCTCAATAATACGGAAGTTAAGTATTCGTATGTAGAAAATATTTCCTTGGAAGATGTTCAAGTTGTCCAAATATTTCACCACTATATCCTGTTCCGAAATACCATTTTTGCTTCAGATTGCAACCCCATGACTTATATCTTATCACGTCAATTTCTGGGGAGGAAATATTCAAAATGGATTTTCATTTGCAGGAATTTGATTTGGAATTCATCAAATCCAAGTCAAAGAAGTCTTTATTTTTGGCTGGGCTTCTATGTGACCTTCCCTCTGAGAGCACTGCTACTACGTTGGAACCATCAATTCCTAACGAGTCTCTGTTTCTGATCGGACCATATGATCCTTGGTATGGAGATTTCATCATTTATCTCCAAACTCAAACTTTTCGGCCTGATACCTCTCCCTTTGAACAACGACGTATTCAATACCAAGCCAAAGATTATCTGATCGTCGACGATACACTTTATCGTCGTGGTGTCGATACTATTTTAAGAAGGTGCCTCACTCATGAGGAGGCCGAAAAGGTTTTAAATGATTGTCATGCTGGGGCTTGTGGTGGAAATTTATCTGGATACGCTACCACGCAGAAGATAATCTGTGCTGGTTACTTTTGGCCTACCATATTTTGTGATTGCATTCTCGCGGTCATAAGTTGTCATGCGTGCTAGATTTTTTATTGTAAAATCCACAAACCACCAGCGCCAATTCATCCTGTTGTCTCTATGGGACCATTGTCGAAATGGGGTATTGATTTCAAGACCTGTAACCCTCGTTCATTCATGGGGCATGGTTATATTATTGTCGCAGTACACTGCTTTACTAAATGGGCCGAAGTGATGCATACATTCAACAACACAAGACAGAAGGTTGTGTTGTTTTTCTTTAATCAAGTTATTGCACGGTTTTGGGTCCCGCAGGCTATAGTTATAGATCATGGGAAGCATTTTGAAACCACATGATGACTGAATTGACTGCCAAGTTAGGATTGTCACATGATAATTTTACTCCTTATTATCCACAATCAAATGGAAAAGTTTAAGCTATCAACAAGATTCTTAAACGTATGATTCAACGAATGATAGGAGTTCATAAAATAAAATGGCATTTGATCCTATACTCTGCCTTGCGGGCATATCGAAACTTGGTAAGAAACGCAACTGGATTTACTCCCTTTCAATTGGTGTATGGTCTGGAAGCTATCTTTCCTATCCAATGTAAAATACCATCATTAAAACTCACGATTAACTTGTTACCTGACACCTCAGAAGAAAAAGCGCGTCTTTTTAAACCTCATCCATCTTGATGAAATGCGTCATGAAGCCAATTGGCCAATGAAGCGCATAAGAGACGTATAAAGGCCCAATACGACAAAAATGTCCAGCCTCACATTTTATCAGAGGGCGACTTGGTCCTTCTTTATGATCAAGAATCTGATGTAATAGTTACAGGAAAATTTGAGCCATTATGGCATGGCCCCTATATTGTCAAAAAATTTCTTGCTAAGGGTGCCTATGAGTTAGTTGATTATGATAGAATTTCGTTGGTGTAGCCCAAAAATGGGTTGTATTTGAAACGTTACTATGCTTAATCATGAGCATAGTATTTTTTGTATGATATTGTATCTATATGCTATTGATTTTCATTCACTATCTTAGTTTGTTTTTAAAGCTTTCTTGATGTTAGTAATCCACTTTACATTTCATCGCAAATGTCTGAATATTTGGAACCATTTTCTGGATATGCTGATGGTGGTAGTCATAGTATGCAGAATCTATCCTCTACAGTGTGGGCAATTTTTTCTCCGAATGGCGAGCTAGTGAGTTTTCAAGGGATTTGTATCGGTAGATCGACAAATAATATCACTGAGTATAGCGCATTGATCTAACTTCTCTTTGATGCCATTTCATTTGGTATTAACTGCATCATCATAGGGTTAGAATCACAACTTGTGGTATTACAACTTACTAGTGTTTGTACTATTAGAAATCCAACACTGCATCGATTGTTCCTAAGAGTTCGAATTTTGGAAAGACACTTTGATTTTATTCAATATCAACAAATTTCCAGAAATTTGAACACATTAACTGATTCTTTGGCTAATCAAGTTTTAGACATACATTTACAACACATGTAAAGAAAACATTCACATCATTTAATGGGATTTCATAATAAACATAGGAAAACACTGAAATTAAATAGATAAATAGTTACAGGTTTTTACAAAATTTGTGCCCAAGACACATTGGTCATCTGAACTCAAAATGTATGCAAAATTTCAAAAGTAAACTAGCGGTGCTCATGGTAACATGCTATAGATCTAGCTATCCTACGTAGTAACCACATCCAATGGTTAGGAACACCTATAGTGTGACGCTGCAGTCCCATGGGTAACTCTTCGATCCGACAATCCAGAATCTTGAAGGTTAACCCCTCTATGTGCTAACGAAGCTCAGATAGAGTCTCAACCATATCAAGATCTTGAAGGACTGCTTTCCCGACAACCCTCTCCGCTGGATCATCTGCTACACGCATTGGTTCCTCCATCGATTGAACTCGACCAACATCTACATTACATCAAAAATTTAGTTTAGTCTTGGGAAGATGTCAGAAATACAAAAATATTGTATCAAACTTAGGAAAAATAAAAAAAATGGTCAAAACATTCTTATCTATTGCACCCCACTGAGCACCTTCTGGTAAAGCTAAATCTAGATCTCCTTGGAAATCAACCCCTGTGTATGCATACTCATCAATGATGACAATCTGTCACGTGAACCAGGTGAAGAACGTAGTTGAGAACACAATGGTCGATTGGCCTACATGCCTACCCATTAGTTCTAGCCATCTTTGCATCCTCAGATCTCTAGGATTAGACACATCCAGTGTCACATGCTGTGGCTGCATCAGTGGAATCCATTCTAAGGCAAATGATATGAGGATGGAACCATAACTAAAGTTATTCTTCCTTCCTCCCTTTTCTTTGTTCAGTTGTTCTTTTATCTGAGAAATTACAAATTTAGACCAGCTGGATACTGTTGGTTCCATACACTTTAGTGCATACCGCATATACGATCTATTCGCTACATGTAACGTAATGGTGCCTGCAATTTTTGTGATTGTGAAAAGGATGGTTCTCAAAAGCAAATATCTAACATCTCGGATGTTTATCTTTCCATATTTTCTTAGCTCTGACCCTGGATAGCAATGTTGCAAAACATAATCTCTCATATTCTCTCCTCCAAGAATAGACCCTAAGAGCGAAATAGGAAATCCTCTCCTCGAAAAACCTGTGAGAAAGTATAAATCCTCTACTGTTATATGAACCACTTGGTTCTTAATATGAAATGCCTCGATAGCTGGATCCCATGCTCGAACTAAGAACTCCAAGAGTTCTATTTGTTGCCTCATCCCTCACAACCGTAATTACTTTAACAATCCACAATCCCTTAGAGCTCTTATTGTGCCTGGATCATTTAGGGAAATCATATCATGTTCTTCATGCTCTCTTTCCCTCCATGTAATCATCATTGTAATCCAATGAAAACCTGAAATATAACCATAAGAACCATTAGATTCTATTCAATACAAAAAATTGGGAAATTGTTTGGCATGATACAAAAATAAAAAATGAAGATTGCACCCAATGCAACCCTGGACAAGAGACAATGCATTGTATATGCAGCTAGCCTTCATGTTAGCTGCTATGCAACAAACCTTTCGATGTCCATGGGTGCGTTGCTGACTTTGGGAGCAGAATTTACCCTAGGGACCACAAAACCCTAACAATTTGCAGTGAAAGGAAATGAAATTATTACTGAAGGAAAGAGAGGGTTCATGGCACTAACCTGGATCAAACGACAATTAAATCCATCCACAGAAACGATCATAATCAACATTTAATGTTCGGGGGAAAAATCAGGTTTAGAGCTCCAAAATAGAAATGGTAACTATGGAATGGTAAAAATAAATAGTAAAACTCTTTTTAATAGTCATTTAATTGTTTGAAAATCATATTTATTGCTATGAATATGGTTTTATTATGTTTTTATCATGAAAGAGGTATTTTTAATCCATTTTATGTTGTTCTAAACTGATCTTACAATTGATGAACAGATTAGTCGTGCAAATTTATTTTGAGAATGATTTGACCACAAAGCATACTTTTTCTCCTTATTTTTTGAGCTTTGTTAAAAATCAAAAAATATTTGAAGTGCACTTTTATCTATTTTTCGAGCTTCGATAAAAATGAAAAAGGAACCCCTAGAGTCTTCTTTCAACTCTTTTCAGACCCCGATAATGTGAAAATAATGGCGAGCACTTGTCTCTTAGAGCTCCTAAAAGTAAATGAATTGATGTCTACTCATTATAAGTTTAACCCTTTTCTAGTCTGAGATAGATTATTTACGAAAAAGGAATACCTTGGTCGAACATGACTAAAGAGGTTCTCTCAGATATTATTTTACACTTTTTTGGATTTGAGTGAAAACTTTACGAAAAAGTACTTATGGAGTTTTCTTTCATCCTCTTTTTAAAAATCTCTAAATATGAAAAAGGATCAGGCTATCATTGTCGTTAAGCTCGTTAAAACATAAAATAGTGATAGACTTGTTGATCATGGCAAGAATCGAGTTTCATTCATCGCTAGACTCGTTAAATTATTAAATAGCGATACATTGTTCACCCGAAGGGTTGAATTATAGATCAAGCATATGTTATCCTCCTCAAGATTGTTAAAAAATAAAGAGGTACTGGTTGACAAATGACCTGGGAAAATTTGGGAAAGTGAACAAAACGTTTTATGGTAGTAGGTTTCTCTTGAACATGACACTTCACTCCTTCACCGTGACTATTTGTATTGGGTAATATTCTTGACAGTTCATTCATACCTATGATTCATCATACCTTCACTTCGGTTTTGGGTCAATGTTGACAACTCATCTCAGTGTCGCAAATATTTTCAAGAGAATTCATCCAGTGAATACTCATCCTTCTGCAATACTCATAAACCTTCATTCTCATGACAATCATCCTTGAAAATTGCTATATCAAGTCATACCTTTGTCTCTGAAATCAGTAACTCCCATTTCGAAATAAGGTGGCTTCCTGTCAACGACAAATCATTATCCGGGAAGTTCACTTATAAACATCATATTCTAGTACCATGAGGCTTGTTACAACATCGAAAATATCCTCGCTTCCGGACTTTTGACCAAAAGATTTTGTTTGGTGTTCAACATCAAATCATCTATTCACACCTTACAAAATGTACTGTAGTACCTTGAGGGCCATTGACATCGATGGTGGTTCTCTCGCATTTGTTAACAACTCACATCATTGGCTAGTAATCAAACAATGTCTTCCCATGTTCGACTACAAATCATATATTCACATGGCTAGACTTGTACCTGAATGATCGAGTGAACGAGATAAGAAGACCTCAGATCTAGTTTCATCCATCTAGGCTATGATTTTAGGATTGTTGTACACATCATCTGTACGGCGACCTTACATACAGATCGTCATCTGAACATGGGCCTATATCTATAGGCATGTCTTTATTGGGAAACATTCCAATGTAGACGAATTTCTGAATTATGTACATTTTATTAGATAGTTTATGTGTTGAGCATGGGAATGCCTTCCCTCAACAATTTATGATTAAGAGGATATATCATGATTTAATGTATTGTAATATTGATGTAGGTTGCCACTCTACTTCATCTCCTGCCCCTCACAGTCTAAAGCATCTCAATCAAAATATTGTTATTATTATTTTGAATTCATGCTTTAGGGGGCACTTGTTATAGGTCAATTTGGGCACCATTCCCAATGACCTAGTTAACTAGACATCATCTCCAGAACCAATGAATAGGGTGTATCATCCCCTATCATTTCAGTTGCTACATGCCTTAAGACAAAGAACAAGGACAAATCATCTATGACTTCCATTTGCAAAGGTTTCCAAGATTTGAAGTTTATATTATATCATATGAGAGCTCACCAACGTTGCCTCTCAAGGGACTAAGTGTGTTGAATATTAAGGTAACCCCATTCAAGGGTGATTTTCAAAGAACTTCTTGACGTTCATGGGTGCGTTGGTCACATTGGGAGAAAAATTCTCATTGTTCTAGAATCTCCACTTGGCCAATGCCTTCTAGAAGAGTTCACATGTGTCAAAATTTGAATACATGTGTCCATTTGATACCTTTGAGACTGGGAACATGTCTTGCCTATTATTATAAAGTCATTGATTGTAAAACTACCTTCAAATCCTCTATAAATTGAGCACATATTCTAGTTCTTGGTAAGGAGGAATTTGAGTAGAGAAATGGTGGTGGAATTTCAATTGAGGAATTTATTTGAGTGACATGCTGCTGGAGAGATGTGCATTATGACGAGGCTAGGATGCTGCTAGAGATGGTGACACTAAATCAATCACTGGGTTGTAACCTCCCCTTCTATCCGTTAGTAAAGATTGCTTCTTACTTTCTCACATATGTATCTGTATAGGCTTATGTCTTTCAGATTATGAGTTCTTATCTAATGTATATGGTTCATGTTTTATTGATTTAATTGAATAACTTGAATAGACATCTGTATTATTTCTATCTTTTACTGTTTAGTGTTCATATTTGTAGGAAATATTTTGGCAATCTAGCTCAGATTTGAAGCTACAACAAAAGAAAAAAAAGGAGAATAGGAAGAAATTGGACTCCATGTAAGTTTTTTGATCTGTTCTGTGTGTCTATTTACTGTTAGGAAAAGTAGTTACAAAGTATTTAACCTATTTTTCTAGATGAGCGCTACATCTAGGGAAGAATGTTTTATCTATAATCCATAATCCCGCATAACAATGCTAGTTCATACTCATTGAAACTCCCTAGCTAACCCTCATATTCATTCACTTCCATGGATTTTGACCTAGTTCTCCCTTGTGTTTCCCTAGTACTCCATAACACTCCTAAACATGCATTATCACACTCTGTCACACTTTAGCACCCTTCGACATACCCTTCCAATTCATAACATGGGTATCACTCCCTAACACACATTGGCACTTGTCACGTGTTGGCGCTTGGCAAACATTAGCATGTCTAGCATTCATTAAGATGAATTGGTATGATTTGGCATGGTTTAATTTTAAATTTATTTGACATTAATTATTGGAAAGTATATGAGAAGTAACATAGGATGATTTGGCACTTAGAATGCAATAAGACTTGGCACTTGGCACCTATTTCCACCTAGTGTTGGTGTGCCTAGCATGCCCCTCCTGGAAAAGGTAAATGGATGACTTATTAAACTCTTATGTGTTCATTTCCTTGTAGTTTAACTTGTTTCTCCTTTTTTTTTCCTTGATATTCCTTGGCACATAATGTCACACCCTTGCACATCTTGGCATGCCTTAGCACTTGACACATATTAGCATCTTTGAAATGCCTTAGAACTATCTGGCACATGTTATAATTCCATAGAATGCCTTGTCACTCATGCCCTCACAACTAGCCTTACATTTTTTCACGACTTGGGAATAGAATAAAGTCCTTAGAAACTACAATTCATGTGATATTGGCATGCTTCATCAACAACAACTTGACCAATTCCGCCTACTACAAGTAGATTATCTAAGAAATGCCTATACCTCATCTTAGGCCACTCATGTCCAAGCTGAACTTGTCCCACTTAAGAACTTACCAAGACAAATATCACATCTATCCATGACCATAAAATAACCAAGAAAAAATATAAATTACATAGGAAATATTTCACATGTATGTCCAATTCATATAAATAGTAGAGCATTAACTGAGAGTTTTCAAGAACTACAAGATACACAAGACACACAAGATATAAGTTGGCACAAGCTGAGTTCCCCAAAACTTATACAAAACATTTTACAATATGCAATTGTCTAAAATATTTTAAAGAATGAGAATTCAAATAAAGTGTGCCACATGTCATATAAAACTAATAGATCAACGAAAAATAGTGTTATGTCCAACAAAAAGTCTCCCTTTGTCTAAAAATTATTTTTCAAGCCCTGAAAATCATATTATGAACTTATTCTAACACATGTCATCCTTTTCACACTTGAATTCAGTGACACTCCCTAGCACACACTCTTATTTGTTCATTTCCATGCATTTTGACCTAGTTCTCCCTTGTGATGCCTTGAAAGTCCTTAACACTCATCAACATGCATTTACATTTTCTGGCATGTGTAAGCACGCATTTTCTTTCCTTGGCATGCCATAACCCTCCCTAGATTTCATGCCCTCACAACTACCCTTACTTAATTTGAAACTTGGGAACCCAACCAAGTCCTCTCTTGACTACAAGACCTTGACCAAGTTACAGTTACTACAACTAGACTGTGTTGTTGAATTATGTAGCTTGGGAGGTACTCCACAAGCCTAGTGAGATGGGTTTGTGTGAGTTTGGTCACAAAAGGATTTTTCAGAAAATAACCCAAGTGAAGGGGTTTTGGATCCAAGATGGGGTTTAAAATCTAAAAGAAAATTAAAAAGGAAAAATAACATTTACTAAGGTTTAAGTGGATAAATACCGTAAGTTCTAGAGGGTTCTTAAGAGGCCTAGATAGGAAAAGCTATTTAAGGAGGCCTTAATATGAAGGCAAGAACATGAAGTGAGAAAGAGATCATTTGATTAAGGAGGCCAAGGGAGATGTAGTCCTAAAATCAGTCGAGTTATAGGGCTGAGTAAGGGTTGCTAAAGGGAGGCCATGATCATCCACCAAGAGCAAGATCAACATGTGAGGGTTCAAAAGAATGCCACATACATTAATGGGTTCGATATAGGAAGTAGGATGAAATACTATTGGTTCTCTTATGGTAGATCGAGCTCAATAGAGGCGGCTCATGAGAAGTTTGGCATGTGATTTCAGTGGTGTTTATGTGTGAAGGCCACATCAAATTTTGAAATAGTAGAGAGGGTTGAGACCCTTTCTTGTGGTGGCTAGTAGGCCGTAAGTTCTGTGATAAATATCAACACAAATGAAGGAGGTCATGCACTAGAATTTAGGGTTAGAAAAGAAGTAGCCACAAATGTAATATGGACTGAGGTAACCATAGCTTGAGGGTCGTAGATATCTAAAGTCCAGGTCAAGATTCAGTCAAATAAATGCCCAAAAACTATGGATCCATATGATCTAGGTCGAGTCTCTTATGGAGGCAAGAGTTGTTATTTTTTATATGGGTGAATAGGGTTTTTCTGAAGAAATTAGAATAAAATTATAATTCCCTAGTTAGGTATGTTTCCTAGCATGTCTAGTCCATAAGGTATGCCCTTAAGACTGTGATAAATATGCGTAGAAGAAGAGGGGTTATGACCCTTAGAGAGAGGTTTATCCATGTAATATATACCACAGATTTGGAAGATGGTTTGTAAAAGCATGTGTGGAGATTGAAAATTCAAAGGAAGGTGGAACATGAGTAGAAGTAATGTGCCATATGAGGAATGGATTGACATGAAGAGGAGTTGATTTTGGTGGATTTTCCATAGAGTTTTGGACAAATATATGGAGTAGCCTATAAATAGTTAGTCAATGGTTTTTTAGTGGATGATTTGTGACCCTAGTTAAAGCATCTAGAAATTGTGAGAGGATGATAATAGTAGTAGTTAAAATTTGTTTATAGATTGGACAATAAATAAATTGGTACAGAAGAATAGTGATTTTGAGAGGTACTCAAATCACTATTAGGTGGTATATTTGAAGAGCCCTAGATGAGGGCAGTGTTTTGGGCACTAAATCAGTAAAATAATTGACTATGGTTAGGAAAATTGATAGCAGTCCAAGTATAGTTGGAGGCTTGTTAGGTGACAGTCAAAGAAGAGCCCTAAGTCTTGTAATTGTGAAGGAAAACAAGACTGGTAGAAGGGTAGGTGTATTGGGCCTAAGGACGTGCATAATTTTAAGGTCTAAAGTAGCATTCAAGTGGGCTATCAAACTAGACCTAGTTCTCTATATTATAGAGGATTGAGTCAGTGAGGAGAAGTGAAACCTCCATATCCCTAGATTTTTCATCTTGGAGCAGGAGTATGGAAAAAGTGGGTAGACAAAAGACCTATTCACAAACAAAGTTGTGAAAAACTGATTGAAAACCCTAAGTGTTGCAGACCTTAAAGGAAATAAGAGGTAGATAGAGGGAAATTTTTTTTTAGCCGAGTTTAGTAACCTAAAGGAGTTGATTTCATTGATAGAGTAAGATTGAGGAGTTGCATAACAAGAGATAAGAGGACCTTCCAGACATGTTTAGGACATGTGGATTGAAAGGGATATGTGTGGACACCATCAATAAATGGGTCAAGTGTTGTTTTGTTGAAGGTATATTAGTTGTCAAAGGACTAACACCAAGCCCTAGTTGTATTCCTTGTATAAATGTGATTGTAAAGGGCCATGATCCATGATACGAGAGCTCTAACCTATTTTATCATGTGCACTAGTTGATTTCCTGATGTGTGTATATTTTGTTGTGAAAATTAGATGTGTTGTGGCACTTGAGTGTTTTTGCATCAAATATTCTAAGACCAAAACCATATTCTCATATGTCATGGAAATTAAACATATGCCTTGTTCACTTAAGAAATACCTGTAACTCATCTTAGGCTACTCATTTCCAGTATCAACTCATCCCACTTAACAAGTTACCAAGACCAGGCTCATCACATCCAATTGTAGTCGTAAAACAATTAGGCAACGTAGTTTATATCTTGACATGAAATAGCACCTGGTATGCTTTAAATGCATTAGAAATATGTGGCATGTGTTAGCATCCCCTACATTCCTTGGCATGCTTTTACACACCCTAACACACCCAAGAACTTCTTGACGCACCTTGGTAGTTTAGCATATCTTGGCACTGCCTAGCATATAACCTTATCGCTCCCTCCTGAACACACCTAGAACTCATTAACACTCCATGTTGCACACTCTTATTCGTTCATTTCCAAGAATTTTGATCTAGTGCTTCCTTGTGTTTCCCTGACATTCCTAACACTCCATGGCATGCATTGGCACACCCTAACACCTGACATATCTTGGCATGCTTCCCTAGCACTCTAGCATTCCTTGGAACTACCTAGCATACCTTTTCAGTCTACCCTTAGCATAACTAGAGTTGATTAACACTCCTAGTCACGTCAAACTCTTACTAATTCATTTCCATGCACTTTTACCTAGTTCTCTGTTGTGTTTCCACAACATTCCTTAACGCTCCTTGGCATGTTTTGTTACACCGTAGCACCTAGGACATATTGGCATGTCACCTTGGCCTGTGGCATGCCTTAACACTTCCTAGCATACTTTGTCACTCCCTCCTTAGCACACTTGGAACTCATTGACACTTCCAATAAAAATTTATTATTTTTTCATTTCCATGCATTTTTACATAGTTCTCCCTTGTGTTTCCCTGGCACTTCCAGTTAACATTTCCTTGCACGCATTGGCACAACTTGGCCGCATGCCACCCTAGCACTCTATCATTCCTGAACACTGCCAAGCATGCCTTTTCACTCCTCCTTAGCACACTTGGAACTTGTTCACACTCCCTATCACACACTCTTATTCATTCATTTCCATGCATTATGACATAATACTCCCTTTTGTTTCTCTATAATTCCCTAACACTCCTTGGAACACATTGGAACACCGTGGAACTTGGCACATCTTGACATGATTTCCTAGAACTTTATCATGCTTTGGAACTGCATAGCATACCTTGTCACTCCCTCCTTATCACACTTAGAACTTTCTAACATTACCTATCACACACTCTCATTCATTCATTTCAATGAAATGGAAACTATTCCTCCCTTATATATCCCTAACACTCCCTAGCATGTGTTGGCGCCACACCCTAGCGCCTAGCACATCTTGGAATGCCTAAAATTCCTTGGAAATTTCTAGAATGTGTTAGCACTTCCTGTGATTTCCTTCACACCTTTGCACTCCCTAGTTTTCATGCCCTCATAGATAGTGTTACTTTTTTTGCGACTTGGGAACCCAACCAAGTTATTGAAAAAATAGCGTTGTGTCTAGCCCAAAGTCTCCCTTTGTCCGAAAATGATTTTTCCATCCCCTTATCGCAATAGTAGGCTTGCATCCCGCAAGTCCTATTATGAAATTCTCCTGACACACTTCTTCCATGGGACACCTGGAATTCACCGACACTCCCTGGCAGACACTCTTATTCGTTCATTTCCATGCACTTTGAACTAGTTCTCCCTTGTGATTCCTTGACACTCCCCAACACTCCTTGACATGCATTGACACTATCTGGAATGTGTTAGAACACATTTTCATTCATTGGCATGCCCTGAAAATCCTTAACTATAATGTCCACATAACTACTGTTATGTGGAATTTTGATCTACGAATAAATAAAATTCCCTAATTTTGGCATTAGGCGCTTAGAAGAACAGAGGAAAGAATTTTCTATCACTTTCACTAAAATAAGAAGATACATAGAATGATAGAAGAACCTACTTGTGATCCAAGCACTTCTCCTTCTCCTTTTTTCATTGTTGTTGTCGCTCTCAATCCAACTCAGGTTGTCGGATCGATTCCTGCAAACATAAACAAATACCAGAAAACAACATGCATATACAGATATCTACCTATCTTAATCAATCAAATCAATTAGATGTGAAATATATATATATCATTCAATAATCCATTGCATAATAAATAGAGACATATAAATACACATATATGGGAAAATGAATAGAAATATTTATTAAATAGTAGAAGGGGAGGTTACAACCAATGATCGATTTGTTGCCACCAGCTCCAGCTTCATCCCAGCCTCATCACATCCAACATCACACCAACAACATATTAGTACTTTCACTCTCTCAAATGAGAACCCAATATAATTTATTTACCAAAATTATTCCTTCCCTAGCACTAGGATCTGTGCTCAATTTATAGGGAATCTTATGGTAGTTTCACAATGAATGAATTTATAATAATAAGAAAGACATGTTACCCAGTTCAGAGGTGTTATATGGACACTTGGATTTGAATTTTGACACATATGGACTCTTATAGAAGGCACTGACCATGTGGAGATTCCTGAAACAATGATAATTCTGCTCCCAGGTGACCAACAAACTCTTGAATGTTGGGAAGTGCATTGCAGTGGACCCTTGCATAGAGGATGCTACATATGAAACACATTTATTCCCTTTAGAGGAAGCATTGGTGATTCAATAAGTGATATAAGATATACTTCAAACCTTGGAAATTTCACAATAGAAGCCATGAATGCGTTTTTCTTCTCTTAGGGCATATAGCAACTAAAATATAAGGGGATGATAGACCCTATTTCATTGGTCCTAGGGATGATGTACAGTTTGAGCAGGTCATGGGGGATGATGCCCAAATTGACCTATAACAGCTTCCCCCTAAAGCATGAAGTCAAAATATTAATAATATATTTGAATGAGATGATTTACGATGTGATGAGCTGGAACTGAGGCGGAGTGGAGACTTGCATCAATCTTACAATACATTACATCATGATATTTTCATCTTGATCGTGAATTGTTGAGGGAGGAATTCCCATGTTCAGCACATAAACTATCTAATAAAATGTACATAGTCTAGAAAGTCATCTACATTGAAATGTTTCCCAATATAGACATGCCTAGATATATAGGCCCATGTTCGGATGATGATCTGTATGTAAGGTCACCGTACAGATGATGTGTACAACAATCTTGAAATCGCAGCCCATATGGATGAAACTAGATCCAGGGTGTTCTTATCTCATTCACTCAATCGTTCAGATACAAATCTAGCCATGCGAATATATGATTTGTAGTCAAACATGGTAAGACATCATTTGAATATTAGCCAGTGACGTGAGTTGTTAACAAATGCGAGAGAACCATCATTGATGTTAATGTCTCTCAAGGTACTACAGTCCAGTTTGTAAGCTATGAATATATGATTTGATGCCGAACGTGAAACAAAATCATTTAGTCAAAGGTTTGGAAGCAAGGATCTCATCGATTATGTAACAAACCTCATGGTACTGGAAGATGATGTTTCTAAGTAAACTTCTTGGAATATGAGATGATGCTAACAGGAAGCCACTTTATCGTGAAACAAGAGTTACTAATTTTAGAGACAAAATGTGACTTGATATAGCAATGTTCGGGGATTATTTTCATGAAAATGAAGGTTTACGAGTATTGCAGAAGGATGAGTATTCACTGGATGACTTCTCTTGAACATATCGGTGACACTGAGATGATTTGGCAGCATTAACCCAAAACTGAAGTGAAGGTATGAATGAACTGTCAAGAATATTATCCAACCCAAAAGTCACAATTATGGAGTGAAGGGTCATGTTCAAGAGTGACCTACTACCATAAAAGTTTTGTTCGCTTTATGAAATATTCCCCAGTCATTTGTCGACCAGTACCACTTTATTTTTTAAAAAGCTTGAGGAGGATAACATATCCTTGATCTATAATTCAACCCTTCGGGTGAATATGCATCACTATTTAATAATTTAACAAGTCTACTGATAAATGAAACTCGATTCTTTCCATGATTGACAAGCTCGTCGCTATTTTATGTTTTAACGAGCCTAATGATAGTGACAACCTGGTCCTTTTTCATATTTAGAGAGTTTGAAAAAGAGGACAAAAGAAAACTCCATGAGTCGTTTTTCATTAATTTGTCTCTCAGATCCAAAAAAGTGTAAAATGATATCTAAGAGAACCTCCTAGCCATGTTCAACTAAGGTTTTCCTTTTTCATAAATAATCTATCTCAGTTCGGAAAAGGGTTAAACTTTTATTGAGTAGATGTTGTTTCATTTACTTTTACAAGCTCGAAAAGACAAGTGCACGGTAATATTTTAACATTATCGAAGTTTGAAAAGAGCTAAAAGAAGACTCTAGTGGTTCATTTTTCACTGTTATCGAAGCTCAAAAAGGATATAAAAGTGCACTTCAAGTCCTTTTTCATTTTTATCAAAGCTCGAAAAATAAGGATAAAAGTATGCTTTGTGGTCAAATTATTCTTGAATAAGTGTGCATGACTAATCCCCTATTTCAGTTGTAAACCTGTTTAGAACAACATCAAATGGATTAAGGATAGATACTTCATAGAAAAAATGAATAAAAACCATAGTCACAACAATAAATATGATTTGAAAATAATCAAATGACTAATTAAAAGAGTTTTACCATTAATTTTTACCATTTGAGAGTTACCGTTTGGATTTTGGAGCTCTAAACCAATTTTTTCCCTCGATCTTTAGCAGTTTATTGTGACAGATTATATGGACGATTTTCCTCTCTGTTCGATCCAAGTTGGAGCTATGAACCTTCTCTTTCCTTAAGTAGTATTTATGTTTCATTTCATTGAATTTTTTAAGGGATTTGGGTCCCTTAGGGTAAATTTATTTTGCACATAGGGTAACGTACCCTTGAATGTCAAAAGGTGTGTTTTAATTCACTGGAATTGAAGGCAAAGTGCACTTGCAATGCATTTTCCCTTGACCTGGGGTGCATTGGGCGGAATTCCCATTTTTGTTTCTTACAGTGTGCCCAAATTTTGCCTATTTTTTTGCATGAAATGGATCTTTATGAGCCTTATGATTGTGTTTCAGGAATTCATCATACCAAAATGACGATTACATGGGCAGAAAGAGAGCATGAAGAACAACACATGATTTCCCTAAAAGATCTGGGCACTGTAAGAGCCCTCAGAGACTGTGGGTTTCTAAAGTACTTTAGACTGTCGAGTATGAGGTAACAGATGGAACTATTATAGTTCCTTGTTTTTTCATGGGATCCAGCAATAGAGGCATTTCACATTGGGGAAAAATTGTGTTGAGATTGCTACAAGATGATGAGCTTAGTGAAAAGAGTTTCCTTCACTAAGTGGGCCTGCAGGCTATTTTTGGCGCAAAGTCTATTTTTAGACTATGTCTATCTTTAGACATATGGATCATGTTCTATGATTTGCAGGATGCTATTTGTGGATGGTTGGTCATGTCGGAAAAAATATATGGACTTCTATTTTTAGACATATTGGGTGGAATCTATTTTTAGATTGCCAGTCTAAAAATAGATATGTCGAATATTATTAGCTCTTAATAATATTTGGACTATAAACATTATCTTATTCTCTTGGAGCACTTCAGTTAAGTACACAGATGTGGCACAGGAGCTGACAGAAGGAATTACGCTATTCCTAGGGGTTAAGTGGAGCTATTGCATGGAGACTTCAGTTAGAACTCATGTGAGAGAGTTTGGTGGAGTTGATTGAGGATTTAATGGAGTTGTGTTCAGTTTAACTAATCTAAACATAGTTGAACTAGTTGTATTTAGTCTAACTGATTAATACACTAGTGAAGAGTGGTGTGAATTAATTATTAATTAATTCACTAATTATAAACTCATTAATAAACTAAAGAATACATCATTTAACTTCAGTGCATGGACAGTTTCAGTGGAGACCAGTGCAGAGATAGGTGAAAGAGCAGGTTAACTATCAGTTGTGACTATACTGTTGCATATTTGCAACAACCAGTGATTGGAGGAGCCCATGAGGATTGCGCAGTACAAGCCAGGTGGTTCAAGTTATTTAATGAGCCATCCTACAGCATTTATTACGCAATAGAGGCTGGCTATCAGGTGGCAGAGATTGGAGCATGTGTTTTGCTAGATCTAGCTTGATTAGTGTGTAGCAATTGGAGGTTGTGTTGAGAGCTTGTGAGGAGCTTTGTACAATGATTGTTACATGATCTCTATGACATATAATATACAGATAGTTGGGGTTTTCAGCTTTAAGCTTTCCCATGAAATATTGTGTTCATATGTGTGATTGTTTATGGTTTTAATGTGCGCATGCGATTGTTTTTTATTTCCGCAATTAATGATCAATGGTAGAAGAGATTCTGTATTGTGCATGAAGATAAAATAGTGTGTGATCAGGAGAATCTCGGTGAATAATATATCAGTTATTCAAATTTTCTACATGGTATCGGAGCAATATTGATCATTGGAGCAATTGCAAAACATTGAAGCAGTTGAGTTTTGTGTTGGTGGAATTCGCATTTGCAGCAGTGTTTTCTTGGTGTCGAAGTTGAGATGTCTTTCAACGGATTGCGATTGGAGTATGCCCTTGAGGGAAGCTTGAATTATATTGCATGGAAGGACAGGATGGAGGCAGTGCTAGATGACAATGGGTTGAAGGAGTTCATAGATGCAGAAATTCCAAAACCTGCTTCTAGCGATGTTGCCGCACTTGACGCATGGCAAAAGAAGACAACAAAGTGTCGAAGAATTCTGTTGGAAGGTGTAAAGGATCACATAGTGTCCAACCTTCATGGTAAGGCTTCTCCATTCTTGATGTGGAAAGCTTTGATAGATTTATTTCAAAGCAAGAGCGACCAGAGGAAGTTGGCGCTCAAGGATAGACTCAAAAACATAAAAATGGAGAAAGGCGACAGTATGCCCAAGTACTTCACAAAGTTCATCCAATGCAGGGATGAGATGGGAAGTGTGGGGGTTACTGTTGATGACGAGGAATTGGTGAGCTTGGCTCTCCTTGGGCTTTCGAAGAGTTGGAATTCCTATCAGGACTCTGTCAATGGTCGGGAGAAATTGCCAGGATGGGAGCGACTTTGGTTGGATCTTGTGCAAGAGGAGATAAGGCGAAGTACCAGGGACAGATATTTATCAAAGAACTCTGATGAATAAAATTTCGCTTTGGCTACCAAAGAAAATAAGGGGAAGATCAAGAAAGCTTCTCAATACGGTGCGAAAGGCAAGAAGCAGGACATGTCCAAGGTGAAGTGCTTTCACTGTCACCAACACGGACATTACACCACTAGTTGTCCACAGAAGAAGAAAAATAAGCAGGCTACTAGATCTGTAGCTGGAGAGGCCTTAGCCTCGCAGTTTGAGCTGGATTTTTCACTGATCACATGCTTGGTCTCAAGTGTGATGGGTTCAGTGTGGTTTCTTGACAGTGGTGCTTCTTTTCACATGATAGGAGATCAAGATTTGTTTACTAATCTGGATGAGAAAGATATTGGAGTGCACATCGAGATGGGCAATGATGGTAGATACAGTGCGACCAGTATCGATACCATTTCCTTTGAGAGGTATTCTAGTAAACCCTTCGTATTGAAGGAAGTGATGCATGTTCTAGGATTGAAGAAGAATCTGATCTCTATGGCGATGTTAGAAGACAAGGGATATGATGTTTTCTTTAGCGAGGGAAAGGCTTTCCTACGCAGTAATGCAACTAGTGAGACCCAGAGGATAGGGGTTCGAGTTAAGAACCTTTATCAATTGTAGGTAGATCGCTGCGCAACAATGGAAAGCAAGGTAGAAGGAGTGGTGAGCTGGGATGATGGCGAGTTGTGGCACTGGAGATTGGGCCACCTTCACCATGGAGCTTTGAAGATACTGTAGCAGATTTCTACTGGGCTTCCTAAGGGTACTCTTGCACAGTCAGATCAGTGCAAGGGGTGTACCTTAGGAAAATTTGTGAAAGCCACCTTTCACGAGAAGGATAGTCACGCCACGACAATTCTTGAGAGAATTCACACAGACGTGTGTGGACCTTTCTTAGTAGCTTCAACAGCAAAGCACATGTACTATGTGATATTTGTTGATGATTTTTCTCGTAAGTGTTGGATCTTCTTCATGCAGAAGTAGAGCAAGACATACTCAACGTTCTGTGAGTTCAAGGCACTAGTTGAGAAAGAATCAGGGAAGCAGGTGAAGGCTCTCAGGAGCAACAATGGTGGTGAATTCATCTCTGGCGAATTCAAGGACTTTTGCAGCACAGAAGGAATTCGAAGAGAGCTCGTAGCACCTCATAACCCATAGCATAATGGAGTTGTTGAGCAGAAGAACAGAACGATCGTGGGTGTTTCACGGGCAATGTTTCATGATCAGGGCCTTCCCATACACTTGTGGGCTGAGGCATGCAATACAGCAGTATATGTGCAGAACCGTTGTCCTCACAGGATACTTGGCATGAGTACACCCGAGGAGGCATTTTCTGGTAAGAGGCTTGATATTTCCCATTTGAGGATTTTTGGTTCACCTGTTTACATTCATGTGATGAAAAATGCCAGGAATAAGCTGGAGCCAACCGCAGAGGTTGGGATATTTGTGGGGTACACTGATACGCCTCACAACTATTGCGTGTTTTTTCCAGACAGTCGCAAGACTGTTGTGCGACGGGATATCCAATTTCATGAGGAGAAATCCATGAAGTGTTCGCTTGAGAGGGAGCCACACTTTCATGCAGATGAGGAGCTATTAGTTCCTAAGGATGAGCTTCAAGATGTGGATCAGCCACAAGAGGAAGTTCATGGAGTTGAATATACCACTCATGTAGCGCCAACCATCATAGGGTGGAAGCGCACTACAGAATTTGAGCGACTAGCTCAAGATGCAGAGAGGATTGTGGGAGAACCTACATCATAGTGTAGATAGAGACAATCACTTGATCGGTACACTGGATACATGGCTCTCATGAGTCAATGTATTGTGACAGAGCCATCCTCTTTCAAGGAATCTATGGAGGATCCCGCATGGGTAGATGCCATGGTGGAAGAGTATCATTCGATTGTCAGAAATAGTGCATGCGAGATTGTCCCAAGGTCAGAATGGAAATCAATGGTGGGTTCGAGATGGATCTACAAAGTGAAGCAGGCAGCTGACGGGAATGTGGAGAAGTACAAGGCAAGATTTGTTGCCCGAGGCTTCTCACAGATTGAGGGGATCGACTATGAGGAAACCTTTGCACCTGTCGCAAGGTATTATTCCATATGGAGCATCCTAGCTCTCTCAGCGCAGATGGGGTGGCACATTCATCAGATGGATGTGAAGATTGCGTTCCTCAATGGAGTGATTGAGTAGGAGGTGTACATAGAGTAGCCCAAAGGTTTCGAGATCTTCAGCAGCGAGTTGCATGTGTACAGGCTCAAAAGAGCGCTATATGGGTTGAAACAAGCACCTCGTTCTTGGTACACACAGATCGACAGTTATTTTACTGGACTTGGATTCTCCAAGAGTGAGGTAGATCTAAACCTATACCAGATAGTGGTGGAGGGTAAGTTTCTGATCATTTTACTTTATGTAGATGATTTGATACTGACCAGTGATGAACAATTGATACTCTCATGCAAGGATGATCTTGCAAAAGGGTTTGAGATGAAGGAATTGGGCCTCCTTCATTATTTCTTGGGATTGGAAATTTGGCAACGCAGTGGTGGACTATTTGTTTCTTAGGGTAAGTATGCCCAGGAGATACTGGAGAAGTTCAACATGCATGGATGCAAGCCTGTTGATACTCCTCTTCCTGGTGGTTGGAGGAAGGAGGATGCTACTTCGGCGGAGGTAGTGGATGCCACTGTTTATCGACAGTTGGTGGGGTCGCTTATGTATCTGGTCAATACACGACTCGACATATGCTATGCAGTTAACCAACTTTCAAAAGCTATGGTTAAGCCTACCAAGCTCTTTTGGAAGGCGGGGAAGCATGTATTGAGATATCTCAGAGGCACATCGGGATATGGATCATGGTACAGACAGGAGGATGAGTTGAGGTGGCATGGCTTCACGGATCGGTATCATCATATCAGAGATTGTGTGCAGCGGAAGATCATGTTACTTTCATACATTTCCACGGAGGATCAGGATGCTGATATCTTGACGAAGGCGCTCACCAGGAGAAAATTCGAATACCACAGAGGCAGGATAGGGGTGGCAGATAATCCTTATCTTGTTGAGAGGGAGTGTTGAGATTGCAACAATATGATGAGCTTAGTGGAAAGAAGTCGCCTTCACTAAGTGGGCCCGTAGGCTATTTTTGGCGCAAAGTCTATTTTTAGACTATGTCTATTTTTAGACATATGGATCATGTTCTATGAGTTGCAGGATGCTATTTGTGGATGGTTGGTCAAGTTGGAAAAAAATATATGGACTTCTATTTTTAGACATATTGGGCGGAATCTATTTTTAGATTGCCAGTCTAAAAATAGATATGTCGAATATTATTAGCTCTTAATAATATTTGGACTATAAACATTATCTTGTTCTCTTGGAGCACTTCAGTTAAGTGCACAGATGTGGCATAGGAGCTGACAGAAGGAATTACGCTATTCCTGAGGGTTAAGTGGAGCTATTGCATGGATACTTCAGTTAGAACTCATGTGACAGAGTTTGGTGGAGTTGATTGAGGAAGTTAGTGGAGTTGTATTCAGTTTAACTAATCTAAAAATAGTTGAGCTATTTGTATCTAGTTTAACTGATTGATACAATTAGTGAGAGTGGTGTGAATTAATTATTAATTAATTCACTAATTATAAACTCATTAATCAACTAAAGAATATATCAGTTAACTTCAGTGCATGGACAGTTTCAGTGGAGACCAGTGCAGAGATAGGTGAAAGAGCAGGTTAACTATCAGTTGTGACTATACTGTTGCATATTTGCAACAACCAGTGATTGGAGGAGCCCATGAGGATTGTGCAGTACAAGCCAGGTGGTTCAATTTATTTAATGAGCCATCCTACAACATTGATTACGCAATAGAGGCTGGCTATCAGGTGGCAGAGATTGGAGCATGTGTTTTGCTAGATCTAGCTTGATTAGTGTGTAGCAATTGGAGGTTGTGCTGAGAGCTTGTGAGGAGCTTTGTACAATGATTGTTACATGATCTATATGACATATAATATACAGATAGTTGGGGGTTTTCAGCTTTAAGATTTCCCATGAAATACTGTGTTCATATGTGTGAATGTTTATGGTTTTAATGTGTGCATGCGATTGTTTTTTATTTCCGCAATTAATGATCAATGGTAGAAGAGATTTTGTATTGTGCATGAAGATAAAATAGTGTGTGATCAGGAGAATCTCGGTGAATAATATATCAGTTATTCAAATTTCTACAAAGTGGTCCAATATTAGTGGAGGATGTATATTTTCTCATGGGATTATCGAGGAGAGGACTGCCCATTTTCTCTTTCATTGTATGCTCTCGGAGGAGAGATGGTGAGAGATTATATATTGCAATATTGCAATCCAGGGTATCAACCTAGTAAGGATGGGAAAATAAACATCCATGATATTTGTGACTTTCCATTGAGAACAATATTATTCATGATCGCAAAGCTTGTTGGTACGACTGCACTACATGTAGAAAACATATATTACATGTTGTATTAAATAGAGTACTTGGAACCAACAATTTTCAATTGGGCTGAAGTTGTACTCTCTTAAATGAAAGAAAAATTGAGCAAAGAAAAGGGAGGAAGGAAGAAAAATTTCAACTATGGTTCAATCCTCATTTCTTTTTCCTTATAGCAGATTCCATTGATGCAGCCTCAGCATGTGGCATTGGGTATATCTAAGCCTAGAGATCCAAGGATGTAGAGATGGGTAGAACTGATGGCTAGACATGCTGGTCAAATGACCATTATGTTCTCTACTGCATTCTTTGCCTGGTTTAGGTGACATATGATTTCCATCGATGATTATGCATATGTTGGCGTCAACTTCCTAGGAGATCTAGATTTAGATTTACCAGAAGGCACTCAATGGGGTGAAATTGGTAAGAATGTTTTGACCATGTTTTTTTATTTTTCTAAGGTTTATACATGTTTGTGTATTTTGATGTTTTCCCAAGACTAAACTAAATTTTTTATTTAATGCAGATGTAGGTTGATTTCGACCAGTGGGATAGCTAGTTCAAGGAGAGGATGAGCCAGAAGAGAGGGTTGTCAAGAGAGTAGTCCTTTAGGATCTGGATATGGTTGAGACTCTTGTTGAGCTACAACAACACATACAAGGGTTTACCATCAGGATTCCAGATTTTCGGATCGAAGAGTAACCCATGAGACTACAACGCCATACTATTGGTGTTCTTAACCATTGGATGCGGTTAATGCGTAGGATAGCTAGATTAGTAGCATGTGATCATGAGCACCACTAGTTTACTTTTGACATTTTGCATACATTTTGAGGTCAGATGACCAATGTGTCTTGGGAATTTTTTTTGTAAAAAGCTATAACTATCTATCTATTTGTTTTCAGCGTTTTCCTATGTTTATTATGCAATCCTATTCAATTATGTGACATGAATTGAAAATATGTCTTTACATGTGTTGAAAATGTCTGTTTATAACGTAATTTTCTAAGGAATCAGTTAATGTGTTCAAGTTCTAGAAATTTGTTGATATTGAATGAAATCAAAATGTCTTTCCAAAAGTCAAACTCTTAGGAACATATGATGCAGTGTTGGATTTCTGATAGTATAAACACTAGTAAGTTGTAGTACTACAAGTTGTGAGTGTAACCTAATGATGATGCAGTTAATACCAAATGAAATGGCATCAGAGACAAGTTCGATCAACACGTTATACTCGGCGATATTGTTTGTAGATTGACTGATACAAATCCCTTGAAAAATCACTAACTCGTTGTTCGGATGGAAAACGGCCCACGCTGCAGAGGATATATTCTGTGTACTTCGACTAGCACCATCAGAATATGCAACGAATGGTTCCAAAGATTTAGACATCTGTGATGAAATTTAAAGAGGATTACTAACTTCAAGAAAACTCTAGAAAAACAAACTAAGATAGTAAATTCAAATAAAAAACATATATAGAATATAATACAATAGTCTACTATGCTTATGTTTGAGCATATTAGCGTTTGAGATACAAAACATTTTAGGGTTGCGCCAATGGAATTCCGTCGCAATCTACCAACTCGTAGGCACCCTTAGCAAGAAATCTTTTGACAATATAGGGTCCATTCCATAATGGTTAAAATTTTACTATATCTGTTTGGAGATAAATGATAAAATCCCCATGCCAAGGATCATATGATATGATAAGAAATAGAGACTCATAAGGATTATATGGTTCCGATGTAGTTGCAGTACTATCATAGGTAAGGTCGCAGAGAAGCTCAGCTAAAACTAAAGACTTCTTTGACATGGATTTGATGAATTCCAAATACAAATCTAGCAAAATGACAATCCATTTCGAATACTTGACCCCAGAAATTGACATGATAATATGTAAGTCATGGGATTTCAATCCCAAATGACAATGGTCTTCTGTAACAGGATATAGTGGTGGAATCTTTGGACACCTTGAACGACCACCAAGGAATTTTTTTCTACATATGAATACTTCACTTCCATATCATTGAAATTACGACTCAAATAATCGATCGGATGTTCTATCCCATTTTCTACTTGGATCAATACCATAGCAATGGTCATATCAGCCACGACAATATATAAGAAATAATCACTTTTATAATTGGGGGGATACATTAATGACACCCAGACAAGTGTATCCTTGACAACATCAAAAGAATCTTGCGCAACCTTATGCCAATGGAAGGGAATGCCCCTTTTCAAGAGCTGAGTAAATACTTTAGCCATTTCGGCATAGTTGGGTATGTACCTCCTTAGGAAGTTAGCCTTTCCCTAAATTTTTTGTAACTGAAGAAAATTTGATGGCGCAGGAAAATCAAGAGTGGCCTAGACCTTCAGTGGGTTAAGTCGAATTATTTGTTTTGAGACAACGAATCATAGCAAACAAATAGAACCAACATAAAACACACATTTATGTGTATTGAGGCATATTTTGTAGTCCCGATAGCATATAAATATATCTCTCAAATGCATCGGGTGATCAATCTGGTTTCGTGAATGAACAGGTAAATCATCTAGATAGGGTTGAAAAATGTGCTTGATGTCGTTAAAAGCATAATCCATTTCTCTCTAAAAAGTTTCCCCAACATTATTTAAACCAAATGGGAGTTTCTAATAAGCGAATGTTCCCTAGGGACAGATGAATGTTGTCTTATATTGGTCCTCTGAGCAGATATTGATTTGATTGTACCCCAAAAATCCATCCATGAACGAAAATATTTTTCATCCAGCATAATCGTCAATAATATGGTCGTTAAAGGGAGTAGGATAGTTGTATTTTGGACAAGCAAGGTTGACATCCCGATAATCGACACACACTTTGATGGTCCCTTGTTTTTTCATAACAAGAAAAATGTTGGAAACCCACTCAGTAAGCGGAACAGGTTAAATGAAACCAACGCGCAAAAGTTTTTCAACTTCTGTTTTAATGGTAGCAACCTTTTCAGATGAACAGGATCAAGGCGTTGATGTACCATTTTGACATCAGGGTACATGTTAATGTGTGTTCAATGATACTAGTATCTATGCCAATAATTTTCTTGTAAGACCAGGAAAATACATCACGAAATTCATGAAAGAGAGAGCAATATGTTTTGAGTTCAGATGGAGAACAAGACATGCCAGCATGAATGTTTTCTACAACACCGCGTTTGGTCGAAATATCGATAGAAAGGGTTTCTTCAATATTTGATAAGTTCCGCTCGGATTCGATTGAATTAATAGGAAAATAATTCGAAAATAATGTTTTGATCAATGGGTGATATAGTTCAATAAGTTTATCTTCTTCATAATCCTGAATATGGGAGAAATGATGATGATCTTCCCATGGTTCTCTTTCTGGCATCATGGATTCCAGAATATTATCATTTGTCAAGAATGTGGATGAAAAGGATCAGATGGAGTACCAAAATCTAATGAACGATCTACCCAAATGATCGACGATGATGATTTCAGATTCGCCACCCAAGCCATGTAGATTGATTGTTATGACAGCTCAATTGGGCTGGGCGGCAGAAATTCATCCAACGTAACAACTTCAGAATCACCCATAATCTTCCTTAAGCTAGATGGAGTGGAAGATATCATGTAGTAGGTCTCTATATTTTCAATTTTTTCCGACGCCGTAGGCGGCGGTAACGCAAAGGTTCCCATGAGGGAAGAATCCTTTAAGATTCCAACACCAATGTGTTGAAGTGCTAGTTGGGGTGCATGAACTAACGAAATGCTTCCAGTTACCTGGGAACTAGAGGAAAAGAAGGATAGCTGATTGATGACTGTGATAACACCTTTATGTGGAAAGGAAATCATTCTAAAATATGTAGAAACGATCACTATCATAGCATATACTGTAATGTTCCCAAATTTTCCGACAATAATTTGGAACATTAAAATTTGCTGATTTCACCTAGGAGGAGAATGAATGGGTAAGGAGACCCATTCATAATAAAAATCTCAATAAAATCCCTCTAAGTATGAAAGGGGATCATCATTGGAGCTGGTTTTCACACCCTCATGTGTGAACAGGGTTGTTTGCAAGTGGACAAGGTCAAGTTTGACCAAGTTAACAACGTTGGGCCAAGAGGTGAAGAAAACTTAGAGAAGCAGTGTAGTATGAATGAGGAAAGGGTTATTTAGTGGAGGAAACCCTAAAAGGAGTGGGAACCATGGAGAAGGGGCTTTCATTTGTTTAAAAGGAGGGAAAGGAAACCATTGTTTCTCATGCTTATGTTTATTCATCTCAATTTTCCATTAGACAATTGTGCATTCTTTGCTGCTTAGCAAGAATTGCCGGAGGAATTCCTGTTTAGGATTCCTTATCCTTATTGAGAGGTCTCTTGAGGGATTTTTCTTAATTTTCCTCACATCTAGGCTTGAGGCCAAGCATCCTCCATCAAGACAACGTTATTTCTATAGCAGATTAATGTTGTGTTGTTGGGTCTTGCAGTGAGGGTTCACTACACCATCTCCTTCAGTTATTTTTTAGAGGAGGAGTCTCTCTTCCCTTTGGGATATCAGTTTGGAGGCATCTCAAATATTATTGTAGATTTTTGCATCAAGGCAAACTCATTCCATAGCCCTACAGTGCAGTTCCATCCAGTGATTGTGTTATTTTGAGAGGAGCATTTGTAGTGGGGCTCTTGCAGAGTATTGGAGGGAGAGATCTTTGGTGAAGGGATCATCCTTTCACTTGAAATATCAATTGGAGGAGGAACACTCAGTTTTAGCATCAGATTCATCTATCTCCATCCAGTTCTATTTCTAAGTTGCTGCAGCTATCCAGCAACTCTAGCATTTCTGTGGATTTGCCATTTTGTATGTTTTGCAGCCAATCCTTTTAGGGATTGTGCATTATTTTTTCCAGGGGTTGACATCTTGCTCCCTCTATTGTATGTGAGTCACATATTTACATATTTGTGTATTGACACTATTATGCAGTAGTTTCCCTTCATGGACTGCACTGTCATAGCTTGAGCATGCATATGTAGCAGTGGTTTTCTTATCGTTCATGCACTTGTCTCTTGAGGTTGAGCATTGCCTATCTTGTGTAGAATTTCCTCAAGATATTGTATGTATTTGTTGCTGCTATTATTTAATTAGAGGGATATGGTTTTATATTACATTTATATGATTTGAGTGTTGTTGCTGCTTCATTTTTGTGCTTGCATATTGCTGGAGCGCCAACTTTAGAATATGTTGAGATATTCTCATTGTTGTAGCATTTCCTGAAAAAGGAATATTACAGTGGTATCAAAGCATGATCTCTGGCCCAATCAGTGGATCTTAGCCATCATGTTATCAAGGAGAGAGAGGATGAAGACTCCATTATACGGAGAAAAAAGGGAAGAAGAGCTTACAAAGCTTCTTCCAAAATCTGTACGGAGCATTCGTGAAGAATTTGAGGAGATAATGAGGGAGATTTGTAAAACATCTCCAAGAGGGTTTGAAAATGAGTCCAACTCTAGTTTTTCTTATATATAGTGTGAGAATGCAACTACACCCTATAAGGTACATCGTAGTCACATGGCCAACTTTTCCATGAGAAGAGAAGAAGGAGGAGGAATGTCGAAGAAAGGAACTCTTAGAGATTTCTTGCATGAGTATGAATCTCAAACTCAGAAGTTTAGAGATCATATTACTTTTCTAAAGTTTTACAAGATCATGGTAAGGAGGAGCAAGTATCATGATGAGGATAGATTTCTTCTGTCTATCTTTGATGGTTCCCCTACTTGTTCATCCAAGGCTTGGATAGAAGAATTAGACACCTTTCTGCAGCAGCATTCGATTCCCAAAGATGAAGCGATTAGAGTAGTAGCGCTGCACTTGGGAGGTAAGGTCTATGCATGGTGGTTATTTGAGTCATTTACTTTGAAAAATGTAAATACCTCTTCCTATGCAATGTTCATTAGAACTTTGATGAAGTTATTTGGTAATTCTGAAACACATGTGAAGGAAACAAACACATTCAAACAAAAAAAAACCCTTGCATGTGATGGAGGAAACCATAGCCTCAAAAAAAATTCAAAGAACCATGAAGGAGGATGATATCTTGCATAATGCTTTATTGGAGGCAAGATCTTCATTTTTGGCACAAAGAGGCAAAGAGATCCTTTTTCCAAAAGAGGATCTAATCATTGGAGGGTTGCTCACTCATGTTAAGAAAGTTGAGGGAAACAACACTGTCATTTCTAGTGTTGATCTAGTACCTCATGTAGAAGGAAGAGGAGAAATTGCTCCAACTAGAGGGATTCTTGCAGCCTTGCAAGGAAGTCCCCAGGATCTCATACATGGAGGTCCAAGCACAATCAATGAGCAGCATGATTGTGCAGCATTGCAGCTGAAAGGAGAAGGAAGGGGGAAGAGCAGCATCATGTGATGAGAGGCACACACCCTTCTCTATTTAAGAGAGCTAGTGCAAAGAGGAGGTAGACTATATTGCACTGTGAGAGAAAGGGAAAGATTGCCCAAGTGCAGTCCACTCTTGACATAGATGTCTCACTGCATATAGGCATTCCACTAGGGAGGCCACCAGATCTGTCATTGGTGAGAGAAATTTTGTCTTTGGTTTCACCACTCTTGTATTTTGGAGAGGTGAAGAGTTTGGAGGAGAAATTTGGCATGGGGGATGTCAAAGTAGTAGACAAAAACATGAGGAGAGCTACACATGCCAAATCACTAGCGCTGTCTCTAATGAGGATTGATCCTTACTGGAGATCTCAGCTCTTAGTTGATTACTCCAAGGATCTTGATGCATGCATGATTCTAGATGACTCGGATAGAGAGTATATGGTGGATGATATGGTCATCTATTCACATGGCAGATTCTTCTTGACTAGAGATTCTAGTCTCAAGGAGAATCTATTGCATGCAGCACAGGAGGACTTCTTTTCCATGCATTTTGATGCATATCTTTCCTTGGCAGAGGAGTTCATTTGGGAGGGCATCCAGAGGACATACATCAACATATGGAGAGATGCAGAGCCCAGATGATGATGGAGAGAATGTTACATCCACATTCCTACTCATTGGGAGTAAGGGGGCATTTTCAGTTGAGCCATTTCATCTCAAGTCTTCGAGTACACAGCGGAGAATGTACAATTTCAATTTATGTTTTGTACTTCTTGTATTTTTATGAGCATCATATTGTGCCAAGGAGGATTATTCCCTCTTTCATATTGTATAATTATGTATTTGAAGCCATGTGTGGCATTGAGATTGGCTATCTCATTAGTGGTTTGTGGGAGAGTCCACATGATTCTTGGTGTGCACCATTGGCACCAAATTGTACTTTCATATTTCCATCTTGTAAAATGATTGTGGCATCAAGCAAGTGGCTGGGAGAGCACTTGTTATTGTTTTATTTTATGCAGGCAAAGGGTGCACTGCGCTGGTTCCATGGGAGGGACCTTGATCCACTTTCCGGTTGTCATGTTACAACTTGTTTCTATTGGTTTTTGCTTCCATGTATTACTGATATGTATATGTGCATGGGAAGCTTTGATTGGAGAGTGGGCTTGAGATTGAGGATGCCCATTCGGAGCATGATTCTCCTTACTATACATGTTGTACATTTCAGGAGAAACCATGGGCCAACCATGAGGGCCACATTGCATTTCCTTTCTTCTTGTGGGGAGGACCACTTGGAGAACTTGAGGAGGCACTCCATGGATCATGTGGAGATGAAGGAGTTAACACAATCAACTCTTTTCCCTTTTAGGATGAGGGGAGACTCATCTATGAGCCACTCCATTTATATGATAAAAATATATGGTGAGAGTATTGTTGATTTTCATGATGATTTTTCAGCACATATGCATCTCTTAACCATATATGTGCAGGGAATTGCTCGAAGAAGGATTATTCTTCCTTCTATATTTGATGGTCTACATGAGGCCATTGTGGATGTTAACTCCGTAAGTGGTTATGGGGAGGATATTTCTCATGGAGGATGTGCATAAATTTCACATTACATCATTCACTTTCTTTCGGAGAATGGGACAGCAAGCAAATGGTGGGGAGGCCACCCATCATTTTATTTTCTATGGCAGCGGAGAGTCAAACTGTGTTGGATTCATTTGAGGGACCATTGTCCTTATCCTTTACTACACATGGCCACTAGCATGATTCTCCTTATGGTTCCCTTGGTTGATAATGCTAGAGCTTTCCTTGGGAGCATGATTGGAGGAGAGACACATTGGGTGGATGTGTCCTTGGAGGGAGAAAACTCCCACACACTTTTCACTACATGTTCTAGAGGGAGCATGGGGGATGGTATGGCCACTACAACAGCTCATTTGTTTCCTTATGAGGTGAGCCCTATGAGGATTATGATTCCATATGATGATGACTTCCAACTCATCACATATGAGATGATTTGGGCCAACATGTTTCATAACGCTGGAGGAGAGATCCTTGGAGATCTAGTCTTCGTATTGCCACTTGAGGGAAAGTATTTTGTAGCCCAGGATTATCATAGACTCTACACTTATCCTAAGTGGAGAGGAGGACAGTGGGGGGTAGGCTATTTTTTCTACCAGGATCATATTTTCAGCCCACCTACTTTGCCAGAGCCAAAGGTGGAAGACAGTTTCTAGGAGTTGCCTAGTTGGGAGGTAACTCATTTTGCATGGATGATTGCCTAAGAGATGGAGGATCCACATGAGGAAGATGTTCCTCAACACATTATAGACTCCATGCCTTGAGGAGAGGCTATCCATTTATTTCCTTGCATTTTCTTGTTTCTTGGGGACAAGCAACATTTGGGAGGGGAGGACTGTAATGTTCCCAAATTTTCCGACAATAATTTAGAACATTAAATTTTGCTGATTTCACCTAGGAGGAGAATATATGGGTAAGGAGACCCATGCATAATAAAAATTTCAATAAAATCCCTCTAATTATGAAAGGGGATCATCATTGGAGCTGGTTTTCACACCCTCATGTGTGAAAAGGGTTATTTGCAAGTGGACAAGGTCAAGTTTGACCAAGTCAACAGTGTTGGGGCAAGAGGTGGAACACACTTAGAGAAGTAGTGCATTATGAATGAGGAAAGAATTATTTGGTGGAGGAAACCATAAAAAGAGTGGGACCCAAGGAGAAAGGGCTTTCATTTGTTTAAAAGGAGGGCAAGGAAACCATTGTTTCTCATGCTTATGTTTGTTCATCTCAATTGTCCATTAGAAAATTGTGCATTCTTTGCTGCTTAGCAAGAATTGCCAAAGGAATTCCTGTTTAGGATTCCTTCTCCTTATTAAAAGGTCTATTTAGGTATTGTTATTCATTTTCCTCACATCCAAGCTTGAGGCCAAGCATCCTCCATTAAGACAACGTTATTTCTGCGGCATATTAATGTTGTGTTGCTGGGTGTTGCAATGAGGGTTCACTACACCATCTCCTTCAGCTATTTTTTAGATGAGTCTCTCTTCCCTTTGGGATATCCGTTTGGAGGCATCCCGGAGCTTATTGCAGATTTTGGCATCAATGCCAACTCATTCCATAGCCTTACAGCGCAGTTCCATCCAGTGACTACGTCATTTTGAGAGGAGCATTTGCAGTGGGGCTCTTGCAGAGTATTGGAGGGAGAGATCTTTGGTGAAGGGATCAGCCCTTCACTTGAAAGATCCATTGGAGGAGGCACATTCAATTTGACCATTAGATTCAACCATTTCCATCCAATTCTATTTATGAGTTGCTGCAACTATCTAGCAACTCTGACATTTCTGTGGACTTTCCATTTTGTATGTTTTGCAGCCAATCCTTCTAGGGATTGTGCATTATTATTTCCAGGGGTTGAGATCTTGCTCCCCCTATTGTATGTGAGACACATATTGACATATTTGTGTATTGACGCTATTATACAATAGTTTCCCTTCATGGATTGCATTGTCATAGCTTGAGCATGCATATGTAATTTAGCAGTGGTTTTCTTATGGTTCATACACTTGTCTCTTGAGGTTGAGCATTGCCTATCTTGTGTAGCATTTCATCAAGATCTTGTATGTATTTGTTGATGCTATTATTTAATGACAGGGATATGGTTTTCTCTTACATTTATATGAGTTGAGTGTTGCTGCTACTTCATTGTTGTGCTTGCATATTGCTGGAGCTCCAACTTTAGAATATCTTGACATATTCTCATTGTTGTAGCAATTTCCTGAAAAAGGAATATTACATATACCCATGGTCTTCCGAGTAAAATGTTGTAATAAAGGGGTCCGTCAATGATCTCAACTTCTACATTTACTATTTCCCCCCCTAGTTCGACATGCAAGTTATTAATGATACCACAAGGCTTATATGTATGTCTGTTGAAAGCTTTCAACGTTGTAGGCAATTGAGATAAGCACAATGAGCCAAGTGACTTCCAGCGGTTTAGAGACATAATACAGGTAGATTCTCCCTCATCAATAATATTATGATGAACAAGGTGATTGAGAACATTTAATTGGATGGAGAATGCCAATTCTACTGGTAATTGCGGCACATAGCCCATATGATTAAAGACTACGAGATTAGAATCAGTCGGATCAATTCCACTAATTGCAGACAATAAAGAATGATTCTGGGAGGGATAATTTTGAAGCACCTGAAGCAATGAAATAGCTGAAGGGGATTTAGCCAAATATTCAACTATATTATAATTTTGAGCAGCTCTGGCTCGAGGATTAAATGTCAATTTATGAATGACTCCTTTGGGTGGCTTTATTGTCAATTCAGGAATAGTAGTTGGCGGTACCGATTCCATAGATGGATTTGTGGTCGAGGTAGTAGGTTGATAATTAGCCTGAATACCGTAATCTTGATTACGTGTTGACACCAAAAATCAATTGATGGCTTCGTGATAGACAACATAAGTAATTGGGAACTAGAAGTTGGATCCATAGCAACCAAATTTGTGTCTGAATTCGGAAATGGATTTGTCAACTTAGCAGATGCATGCAAGCTATTAACCAATTTTGAGACTTCGGTGTGGTGAGGATAGTCTCGAACAAAGTTCTCCTCATTACAGATTATGCAAGGGTAATGAGGTTTCCGATTTCTAGTTGATTGATCAGATGATCTATCATGCTGGGTAGAATTTTTCTTTTTCTTTGATTTCCCCTTTTTCTTACTTCCGGGTTGCTTGTCACTTTTTCCTTTTTTAGATGACATGACATGAATTTCAGAAGAAAGCGCAGGATCAGATGCAGTAGAGTGATGTGTGCGTGCAGTACCAATCATACCATATTTGGCATGAGAGTCCTTATATGGAGGAGGAACAATAAAATTAGATCGCAGGTGTTACATAGTAATTTATCACCGTCCCTGCAATCCCTCGTCCTGCACATTGGAGGGCATTTTCCATGACCTGTGAGCAGTGACATGACCTGAAACCACTTTCATGGCATCCCTCTTGACAATGAAAATCATTCCTCCGAAGACAGTTTATTGTAAAAAAACCCTAAAAATAGACCTTTTGGCTTTGGCGCGATCAGCTAGTTCAACCCTCGCGCCAATGGAGGAAATCCACCAAAGAGGGTGCGCCAACTGGTGCTCTGTCCCAGTGTATTAATCACGCCAAGCTTAATAAGGATTGTTTTTAAAAAATAAATGGCGGAAGTTTGATTCAAACCAACTCCTGAACAAGTCTCTAAAATGAGTTGGGAGGTTTGGCTCTGGATCTCCATGTAGGGGAAGTGGTTTTCCACCTATTATGGAAGCTTCCTTGAAGATAGGGCCAATCCCACAATTGTAGGGATCCCAACTCTCCTTACACCATCTATATAAGCTTTCCATTTTCTCTTTGCAAGCTATTCTTAGTAGCCCTAATTTTCATATAACTAAGAGCTGAATCAGTAGCAAGGAGACTATCGCCAGACAGCCTCTGAGAGCCAAGCCGAGGAGAGAGAGCTTTGTCCCATCCTCGACGAGCTTCATCAAGAAATGCTCCACTGTTGACCCACCGAAGGAAGATCTAGCATCAGAGCGTAGGTTGTATCTTTCTTTCATTGTGATTAATGATAAGTGACTTTGATTATGGTTTCATTCATGTATCTTTATCTTTGATGCAATGAATTACATCCTCTCTGAATGATGTATAGTTACAAGATTTAGATTCTATGTTGTGTATCGTCGTGTTTCTTCACATGTGTGCAGGTGTTTGGATGCGCTAAGTGGAAGGATTGTGATCTACCGAAGCAGAGGATGGGAAGCATCATCCTTTTTTCGATGACCATCGCGTAGGACCTGAGGTAGGCAACTTGTCATTTCTTGTCATTTTGTAACTAGAGACCTGCGTCTTAGCATGACTTGATTGTTGCTAGACCTAATCTAGGCTAGTAGGGATTACCTCTGTCTGTAGTGGGGATTTACCTCTCAAAAAAACTGGCGAGTCTACCGAGGATACATTGATTGGAGTTTATCTTGTCTTTTCAGTTGATTTTTGTCTTTGTCTACTTGATCAGCTCTTCTGGTTCGCCTTTTTCTTGTGTTAAACCTCTATTTAGCCTCACCATACCTGATCTTCTCCCTGTTTTCTCTTTTTTATTTTTGTCATTGGTAAAATCGACTGGTGCATTTTTTCCTTGACAGTCGCACCAACTAGCACCTTTTGCTGGTTAGGTCCCCGCGCTAATCCTGTTCTGGCGCTAGTTGCAGCCAGACAGTCGCGCCAATCCTGTGTGGTGCTAGGGTTTGCTTGTTTTAATTATTATCTTCAACAACCGGGCTATACCTATACTCAGCAGTCAAATCCATATACTGCTCAAATGGGGCCGACATATAATCAAGATCCATACCCTAGTTATCAACCCCCATACACTGGTTATCAGCAACCGTATCAATCTAACTATACGACTTATACCCCTATGGTCAGAATCCCCCGAGATAGAACCAATGGGGGAAAATTTATGCTCAACCAAGGTGGATTATAGGTATAGGTCCTTATCGAGGGCCTGGTATGCCTTTCAATCCTCAGTTACCTTTCCTTGCTACGTTGGAATTTCCAGATGTTTCTAAATTGACCAATGATCCAATTCTTCACAATCCTTATTGGCCTCCGGTTCTGACCAAGGTGCCCGGTGACTGTCCTAAATTTGAAGGTAAAGCTGGAGAGGACCCCCAAGCTCATTTTATGACCTACCATCTGTGGTGTTCTTTAAACTCTTAGGTGGATGATTCAATTTGTCTACATCTTTTCCAGCGCACACTTACCGGTGCTGCCGCTAAGTGGTATATAGAATTACCCCACAGTATCTTTGAAGACTTCAATACGTTAGCTATGGATTTTCTGACACATTTCCAGTTACTAGTTTGTTACGAAGCCGAGACTCATCTCCTGAATTCTCTCAAGTAGGATAAAGCCACCCACATATCTGATCATATTCATGAGTGGCGACATCGTCATAGACTGATCAAGTTTGATATACCTGATCAGTTGCTAACTCATTGGTTCAGTACCTCCTTCGTTAGCAAGATCACTCAAGATATTTCTATGGGGGCATGTGTGACCGAAGAACAAGCCATCGCTCGTGCCCAATACCTTGATCTGGTGTACTCTCAGTCTGGCATGCTCTATGATATCTTGACAGATGCCCCACGGACAGAGACCTCTAAAGCACCAGCTACCCCATTGGTGGATGGTGTTATTGGTTCCGTTTCTCAGAATTCTCGAAAGTCCTCTAATGGGAAGCAGAAGTCAAATTCTTCCAATAATTCTGCTCTTCCCGCCCCTCCAGATTATGGTAAGACTACAGAGGTCAAAGTTGTTTAGGCTAACCCTATGGAAAAGGCCTCCAAATGAAAGAAGAAGGGCAAAGGAAAATCCAAACCCTATGCCCGGAAACCAGAGTCTTCTAAACCTCGTGCTGACGATGGTTCCCAACGTAAACCGAAGTACCCCTGCCTTATCTGTGAAGGAGACCATTATACCAAAGATTTCCCTCAACAATATAAAGTTAGTCAACTTATGAAAGGCTCCAAAGGGACTCCGACAGTTCTCAAAGAACCATTCCCGTCTCAGTAGACCCAGATGGTTGAGCAACCTTCACCATCTGCACCATTTGGGTCCCAAGTTTTTATGATGAATGGTTCTGCACCTGTCTCAATTGCTACGCGTTTGAAGGATTATGCTAGATCACGCCAAGTAGCTGGGAAGCAAGTCGTATATGGCCCACCTCCCCCACCTGTCTCTGGTCCTTTAGAAATTGAGAAGCCCAGTGCTGAACCTGTTTTGAGGCCACCTTCTAGAGGTGTTCTGCGAAAATATTCCTATAACCCAAATGCCCGTACCGCTCAACACTACAATATTGTTAAGGAGTTGGCACATGCACCTTTTGCAATTTCTACGTTGGAAGTGCTTCAAAGTTTCCCATCGCAACGGAAAGCTCTGTTGTCTGTAATCGATGGAATCGATCCTACCGATTCCAGTCTTCTCACCTTTGACCTAGAAATTTTTTTCCCCTGACTTCCATATCAAATTTCTCTCGTTATACAAGTTAGGATCAATAGCCTCAACATCCATAGAGCTGTTGTAGACGAAGGTGCTTCAACCTGTGTTATGTCATATGCCTGCTGGAAGGCCGTTAGCTCTCCAGCTCTTACTTCGTCTTCCAATGCCCTAGAGGCATTTGATGGTCGGGAATCTAAACCCCTGGGTGTTCTCAAGAGTTTTCTGATCACGTTACAGGGTAACATAGTCAACGTAGAAGTAGAAGTGGTTGACGCCAAGCTCAACTACAATCTTCTTCTTGGTCGCAGTTGGACGCACGCCATGCTATGGATTTCGTCCGCCCTCTTCTAGCTTCTGAAGTTCCCTCATGAGGGAAAAATTATCACTGTTGATCAGTTTTCTTTCTTCACCTCATCCTCCGAGAACAACTTTCCTTACGTGGATCAGATCCCCAATCCCCCTGACAGTGTAGGACCCAGTCTTTTCAATGACCTCGTCCTCATGGGTATTTTTCCCGTGCCACCACCACACATTGTTCAAGTTAATATTATCTCTAGGTCAGATGACCCTTGGATCATCCCTTCACCTGAACATGTGACCTATTTCATAGAATCGATGCCTTTAACTCCAATTGAAATTAATTATCGTGAAATCTTCACTGCATCTGATCCCCCTCCTCCTGAACATGCTCCTTCGAGCATGGATCTGGATATATATTCTCAATCTCCTTAGCTAGGCGATGCAGATTTGCCTGATCCTTGAAGAGAAGTCTTCCCTTCTGATGAAGCTATTGTTGAAACGATGTCTCTTGAAGATCTACCATGGAGATATGGACACCATAGTTCCTCGTTCATGCCCGGCCTGGGGGCAATGTCTGATTGTCTAGAGCGCTTCACATCTCAGGTTCCCACTCCGCCTCTTCAAACACTGATATTGACTCATGAGGTCCTTTCGGAGGGAAATATCAGTAATATCACTCAAACCATGCCGATCGACATCCTCATCAAACCGGGGGTAGTCGAGAACATTCACATGGGAGTTACTTGTTCTCCCAAAGAGATTCAGGTATACACGAGCCTTTTTCACGAATTCAGAGATGTTTTCGCATGGTCCTATGAAGAGATGCCTGGGATTGATCCCAATATAGTCGTGCATGAGATTCCCACCTACCCAGGTGCGAAACCCATGCGTCATCGTCTATGCCTAGTGCATCCCTGAAAAGCCGCAATGATAACGGCAGAAGTGAAAAACTTCTTAACGCGGGCTTTATATATCCAATTCCCCTCACAAAATGGGTTTCAAATATCATCCCTGTAGATAAGAAGCAGGGCACTATACGGGTCTGTGTTGATTACTGAGACATCAATCGAGCCTATCCTATGGGCATTAATCCAATCCTTTTATAGATCAAATCATCGATGAATGCGTAGGGAGTGAGATTTATTCCCTTATGGACGGCTTCTCCGGGTACAATCAAATCAATATTTTACTCGTTGATCAACATAAGACTGCCTTTATCTATCCGTGGGGTACTTTCGCTTACAAAAAACTCCCTTTTGGCTTGAAAAACGCTGGGGCCACCTTCCAGCGTGCTATGTCCTATGATTTGCACGACATACGTCATATTTTTCAGCTGTATCTGGACGATTTTCCAGCCCATTCAGCTCGGCGTGAAGATCATCCTAAACACCTCCACCAGATTTTCCTCCGTTGCAGACGCTACAATATTAGGCTCAATCCTCACAAGTGCGTCTTTTACGTGGATTCTGGTTGTCTTTTGGGATTCATCATCTCCAAAGACGGGATTTTCCTTGACCCCCTCAAGGTCGAGGCTATTGTTAACCTCCCATCCCCATCCTCGTTACATCAACTGTAGAGTCTGCAAGGAAAAGCCATCTTCTTACGACGTTTCATTCCGAACTATGCGGAAGTGGCCAAGGGGTTTACACGACCTTTGAAATATGACATTCCATTCCATTGGCATGAGATTGCCCAGAAATCCTTCGAGAAGCTTAAAAAATTGCTTGTTAATGCTCCGTTGATACGTCCTCCCAACTATCATTGTGATTTTACCCTTTATTTGGCCGCTGCATTTAGCACAATAGCTATGGTTCTAGTACACGATGATGACAATGGAAATGAACACGTATTTTATTACATATCTCAAAATCTTCTTGACACGGAAACGCGCTATGCCTATGTCGAGAAGTTGGCGCTCGCTGCAGTTCAAGCCATTCAACGATTCTTCCATTACATCCTGTTGCATACGATAACCATGGTTTCTAACTGCAACCCCATAAAATACATCCTGTCTCGAAAATTGCTGGGGGGAAAGTACTCCAAATGGATTGTAATCCTTTAGAAGTTTGATTTGGAGTTCACAACTGCCAAATCGACGAAATCATTGGTTTTTACTGATCTTATCTACTCTCTCCTGACAGACTCCGTTCCATCCCAATCCGAGGATCATATCTCGGATGAAACACTCTTTCTTATCAGCACTCATGATCCATGGTATGGTGACATCATCGTGTACCTTCAAACATCCATGTTTTGGTCTGAGTTGACAAAAGATGCTCGAATTTGTATTCGGCATCAATCTCAACCATACCGCATTGTAGGAGATACCTTGTATCGTGTCGGAGTTTATTCTATGCTCTGTTGGTGCTTAACCTTGGAAGAGGCTGAGAGAGTCCTGAATGACTGTCACAGTGGCACCTGTGGTGGTCATATGTCAAGATATGCCACCACCCAGAATATTCTGTGAGTGGGTTGCTTTTGGCCATCTATATTCAAATATTGTATTGTTGCAGTTCGGAAATGTCATGCGTGCCAGGTATTTCAATGCAATATGCGTGCGCCACCCCTACCCTTGCATCCTGTCATTATCGTAGGCCCTTTTGCTAAATGGGGCATAGATTTTATGACATGTAAACCTCACTTGGCCAGGGGGCATGCTTATATAATCGTTCCCGTGGACTACTTCTCTAAGTGGGATGAAGCGATGCCTACATTAGTTGCCGACGGTAAGACAACCACTCAATTCATTTTCAACCATGTTATTACGCTTTTCGGAGTCCCTCAGGCCATTGTCACTGATCATGGCACTCATTTTCAGGATTACATGATGGTTGAGCTGACATCAAAGTTGGGCTTACGCCATGATAGCTCAACGCCATACTACCCCCACGCGAATGGCCAGGTTGAGGCCGTGAACAAGGTATTGGTCATGATGCTTCAACTACCGATTGGTATCCACAAATCCAATTGGCATCTCCAATTGTTCTCAGCTCTCTGGGCTTATCAAATTTCAATAAAGTGTGCGACCGGATGCACACCTTTCCAATTGGTGCATGGTCTGGAAGCAACTCTCCCGGTTGAATTGTAGGTTTTAACCCTGAATAGAAATTATCTACACACGAATCTTATAACAGAAAATAAAAAATAGCGAGAGCATAAAACATAAAACAGATAAACACAGAGATTTTCCCCTGGATCCCAAATCAGGACGACCAGCTTGATTTTTCATTATATTCTTTTTAGTGTTACAACACATATATATACATGCCTAAGCATACATAAACCTCAATCCATAAACCCTGGATTAGAACATAACCGTAGTTCCCTTGACCGGATCTAGAAAATACTAGGGGACGAAAACCATCGTACCCCAAAACCATGTGCAAAACCATGCACAAAACCATGGGCGTGGACTACCCACCGGAAATTAAGGACCAAACATTTTCGTTGGGGCGCTGCCCCAGACCTCGACAGTGGGGGGCTACTGCCCCCCCTGTGACCCCCTCGTTGCACCCAACGCAAAGCGGGGGCTATCGCCCCCCGTCTTACCCCCCCACACGTGCTTAGTCGTGGAAAGAATATAAAACATACGCAACATTCTCCCATTTGTTGTTTTATTTCCACAGGGGGGCATAGGAGAGTTTAGTCATTGGCCCAATTCTTCAACACCCATTGTTTCTCTACACCAAGAGAACTTTTGTGTGCTCACAAACTTCGTCAATGCATCTACAACATTCTTCAAAGTGTCCACCTTTACCAGCAACACCCTTTTAGCATCAACCATATCTCTAACAAAGTGATATTGAACATAAATGTGCTTTGTCTTTGAATGATAAGCAGGGTTCTTAGCCAAGAAAATTGCACTTTGGCTATCACAGTCTATCCTTATAGCTTGCTGTACCAACCGCATACTTGAACACAATCTCTGCAACCAAATTGCTTCCTTTCTTGCATGAGTGGCTGCTATGTATTCTACCTCTGTAGTTGAAAGAGCCACTACAGATTATCTTTTACTCATCCAACTGACTGTGCCTCCAAATAGGCTAAACACATAACCACTTGTAGATCTTATTTGGTCCAGATCTCCAGCCTAGTCTGCATCAAAAAAAACATGAATTTCCAACATTCTATCCAATCCTGGTCTTCCTTGATAGCACAAGCCATAATCACTAGTGCCACGTAAATATCTGAAAACTTGCTTCACTGTTGTCCAATGCTCCTTTCCTGGGTTTGACATAAACCTGCTCAATACTCCCATTGAATTTGCAATGTCTGGTCTAGTATAGACCATTGCATACATCAGGCTACCCACTGCACTTGCATATGGAACACGGGACATATACTCTTCTTCTTCTTGTGTCTTGGGACACTGTTCAACAGACAAATTTACACCTACAAGAATAGGAACATTCACTGGTTTACTATCCTGCATATTGAACCTATGCAATATAGTTTCGACATACTTCCTCTGGTTTAACTAGAGCATCCTCCTTGCCCAATCTCTCTTAATTTCCATGCCCAAAATATAGTTTTCAGCACCAAGATCCTTCATGTCGAATTTGGAGAACAGTTGGGTCTTCAAATCTTGGATAATTTCTTTGTCATTTCCAATCAACAACATATCATCCACATACAAGACCAAATAAATAACACAGTCACCAATTAATTTAAAATAAAAATAGTGATCCTCCTTGCTTCTGGTGAAGCCAAGTCCCCGTATATAGGTATCAAATTTCTGATACCACATCCTTGGTGACTGTTTTAACCCATACAGAGACTTCTTCAACCTGCATACAAGTTCTTTCTTACCCTTCACCATAAAGACTTTAGGTTGCTTCATGTATATCTCCTCTTCTATATCCCCATGAAGAAATGTTGTCTTCACATCCATCTGTTATATCTCAAAATCAAATGCAACAGCAACAGATAAAAGTAATCTAATAGAAGTAACCTTGGCAACAGGAGAAAAAATATCACCAAAATCAATTCCTGGCACCTGGGAATAACCTTTTGCTACCAACCGAGCTTTTTATTTCCCCACCTTGCCTTCTACATTCATCTTCTTCTCAAACACCCATTTTCTCCCAATGGGCTTCCTTCCAGCCGACAACTCCACCAGATCCCATGCATCGTTTTTGTGCAAGGATGCCATTTCATCAACCATGGCCTCCTTCCAGAGTTTTCCATCCTCTGAATCTACTGCCTCCCTCACAGTTCTGGGTTCATCATTAGTTATAGTTAAGGCAAAACCTGAATAGAAAGCAGATGGACTATACCTTTCTGGTTGCCTTCTTTCCCGAACTGATCTTCTCAAAGCTGGAGTTTGTGGCTCTTCATCTTCTGAGTCTTCTTCTGTTGTAGAGTCTGATTCATCATCCTTTAGCTCAAACTCTATCTTCTCAGGTTCCTTTGGTAGGACTTCATGTTTAACAACATCTTTCACTTCTCTAAACACCACATCTCGGCTGTACACAACCTTCCTTGTTTATGGGTTCCAAAGCTTGTAACCCTTTAAACCATCCTTATACCCAATAAAGATGCACCTTTCAGATTTATTATCCAACTTGGTCCTTTTCTCCTTTGGAACATTTACATATGCATCACATCCAAATACCCTTAGATGTGAAAAATAGAGTTTCTTACCAGTCCATACCTCATGTGGAGTCTTATCCTCCAACACTGGTGAAGGTGATCTGTTAACCGGATAGCATGCAGTCTCCACTACCTCTGCCCAGAATTCTTGTCCTAACCCGGTACTACTAAGCATGCTTCTTGCCTTTTCCACCAGTGTTATGTTCATTATTTCTGCAGCTCCATTTTGCTGAGGTGTGTATGGAGTATTATTCCGTCGTTCTATACCACACTTCTTACAGAACTCTTAAAATTCCTTCTTGCAGAACTCCCCACCATTATTTGTCCTCAGTGCCTTTATCTTCTTCTCTATCTGGTTTTCCACCAGACCCTTAAATTCTTTAAATCTGTCAAAAGCTTCAGATTTCTTCCTCAAGAAATATATCCATGTATTCCTTGAGAAGTCATCTATGAATGAAACATAGTACACAGAATTTCCCAGTGATGGAATTGACACAGGTCCCAGGATCGAAACCTGGCTCTGATACCAAATGCAGGTTTTAACCCTTAACATAAATTATCTACACATGAATCTTATAACAGAAAATAAACAATATCGAGAGCATAAAACATAAAATAGATAAACACAAATATTTTCCCCTAGATCCCAAATCGGGACAAATAGCTTGATTTTTCATTATATTCCTTTTAGTGTTACAACACATATATATACATGCCGAAGCATACATCAACCTCAATCCATAAACCCTAGATTAGAACATAACCGTAGTTCCCTTGACCGGATCTACAAAATACCAAGGGCTGAAAACCATCGTGCCCCAAAGCCATGTGCAAAACCATGCACAAAACCATGGGCGTGGACTACCAACCGGAAATTAAGGACCAAAAATTTTCACCGGGACGCTACCCCGGACCCCGACAGGGGGGGTTACTGCCCCCCCTATGACCCCCCCATTGTGCCCAGTGCAAAGGGGGGGCTATCTCCCCCCCCGCGCGTGCTTAATCATGGAAAGAATATAACACATACCCAACATGAATGTGAAATTCCTTCTTTGAAGTTTGTTGTGGAACTATTGCCTGACACTTCTCTGGAGGAAGAACGTCTCTTGTATTTGGAATGACTGGATGAAACCCGCCGCTTGGATGCCTTGGTTATTGAGGCAGAGAAAAAGTGGGTCAAAGCCCACTTCGATCAATTGGTTTATCCACGTTCTTTCATTGAAGGGGACCTCATCCTCCTATATGACCAAGCACACAATAAACTTGGAGCAGGTAAATTCCAGCGCATGTGGCATGGGCCCCGTATCATCAAATGAGTATTAAAAAATGGGGCCTATGAGCTAATCGACTATGAAGGTGTTCCTCTGGCGCAACCTAGAAATGGGTTGTACCTCAAGAAGTACTACGCTTGAGATATTCTTGTGTGGTGTGTGTGTACATAAGTGAGTGATTTCATTTTTTGTGCATGTGTGGTGTGGTGTGCTTTGTAAGTGTCTTTTTGCTGTTTGGGTCTTCCTGATTGTGTAGATGTCTATTAATCCTTTTGCCAGTTTCACGGATGGTGCCTCCCAAAGTACTATGAATCTTTCCTCAGCAGCCTGGGTAATCTATGATCCTGATGGTGAGTTGGTCAATTTGCAAGGTGTTTGTCTAGGGCCTACCACAAATAATGTCGCGGAGTATAGTGCCATTTTTGAATTATTAAACGAGGTTGTTAACCTTGGTATTCGTGCATTAATTGTATATCTGGACTCACAGCTTGTAGTATTACAACTTAATGGTCATTATTCAATTATAAACCCATCCATTTTACCACTGTATATATGTATTCTTTTACTGGAAAGAAATTTTGATTACATTACATATCAACACATACCCAAACAAATGAATGCGTTAACAGATGCAGTAGCTAATATGGTTTTAGATAGACATTTATGCAACCTGTAAAAACATCATCATATGTAAAAAAGATCCATCCAAAAGTAGATATATATATATATATATATATATATATATATATATGTCGAATAGTTTGTAGTTTGTGTACATCACATAAAATAAAAAAATATACATGCCTGTTTTAATAATAGCTGGAGACAACATGTCTCTCAAAAATGTGCAAATGAAAAGCCCTAGATGACTAATCAGCATGGTGCTCATGGTAGCATGTCACCGCATGCACCATTCGCCTTAGTAATCGATGGAGGCGACTAGGCACCCCCATAGTGTGCCTATGATAAGCCATGGGGACGTCTGTTAGCCAAGCGTAATCTCGGATCCCCCAAGCGATTCCCTCCAAGTTCTGTACTATATCATTCCCATCGCCACCCTCAGCTTGAGGATCATGTGCGAGAGGGGTCCTCTGTGCGATGGGCGACATCTCGGCGGGCCTCTCTAGGCCGACATGTGCACAAATATAGGATTTTTTGTTAGAATAGGCATGTATCACAAAAAAAAATCATAAATATATAAAATAAAAAAGAGTCTTACCCATCTCCTCATCCCAGTCATCCCCCTCTGGGAGTGGAAGATCTGGGTCTCTCGTGACTTCGGTACTGACATAGGGCCAGTCCTCAACAATGATCAGCTATCGCCGTATCCATACAAAAAACTCAGGCCTCCATGACATTTTTTGGCCCCCTCAAAGATGGCTTGGTGACTATCGCCTCCTGGCCCTAGAAAATTGGTAGTCGTTCAAGGATGAACGATACCAAGATGGAACCGTACCTGAACTGTTTCAGTTTGGCCTTCTTACACTTCGTCAGCTGCCGTTTGATGTTCATTGTTATGGCAGTGGCCCAATAAAATAGTGTCGGGTTCATGCATTCAGATGCTAGTAGGAGCTATGCTTTAGTTGCCTCATGCAGTGCCTACGACCCTGCAGCCCACATAATGGTGTGGAGTACCACTCAGAGTGCTAGATCAGGAATTGTGTGGATATCAACCTTCCCACTGCCTGATCTTGTTTATGCCCCTGGGCACACTCTTTCCATCACCATTTCCATTTTCTCACCAGATGGTCTAGTGCCTGTCATGATCGGCACTGGACTTCTACAGGACAATACAGTTATGAAATAAACGTTGGACACTTCAAGTTCCAACACTTGGTCTCGAAGCCTGAATTTTTCTTCGTTCTCGTCCCAAATGCTGATCAAATACTATAGTAACTCAGGTTGTGCTCTCAAACATGGTGATAATAAGAACTTTTTTAGACCGCATTTTTGGAGAGTGTCAATGCATGCTTCATTCTACATGGCCATTTCATATTCTTCACCATGCTCCCTTTCCTTCCACTCGATCACCATTGTGGCCGTGTATCTACACCAACATGGTCATAAAAACCTCATTAGATCTCTGGAACACTCAGAAATTCAGTTGATTGGCTCATTTTTTGTCAAATTTGAGCGTAAATTTAGGTTGCGCCATTGGCGCGACCCCTTTGCAAAAAGGAGCCAATTGGTGCGGGTCCGTGTCCGATACCCGCGCCAATTGGCCGAGCCCTAATTTTGCAAAGGTCCCCTCAAGGATCCAAAAACACAATGGAAATATATAAAAAAGGAATTAAAACAAAGCTATGGAGAGCGCCTCTTACCTGGAACGAACGAGAACCGAAATGACGTATTGGATTGACCACAATCGCCGCCGCAAGTTTGCACAACAAAATCTCATTGTTGCTCTCACAAGAGGTAAAAAAGTAAAAGTGAATATGTTTTTACTATTTTTGGCATATTTATAACTTTTCAAAGTCAAAATTAGGTTTTGAAAGTCATTTTTCCAATATTTTATTATATTTTGTCAAAAAATGGGTTTTACGCTCGCTTTCATGTGCAGCAACAGGTTTTCACGCAGCTTGGACGACGATACGAGTTGTATTTTATACTTTTTCGGACTCGGTAAAAACACGAAAAAGTCATTTTTGGAGTCATCTTTCAGCTCTTTTCTGACTCTCTAAACATGAAAATATTGTTGAGTCGCTTTTCGTTTTGATCTCGTTAAATTGGCTACGAAACTACATCTACCCAGTATATGTTTACCCTTTTCCGGGCTGGGATAGATTATTTATGAAAAAGGAATACCCTAGCCTATCGCGACTAGGAGGCTTTCTCAGACACAATTTTCTACCTTTTCGGATCTCAGGAACTATCTACGAAAATGGATCGTTGGAGTTTAATTTTCTGCTATCTTTTCAAACTCTCTAAACATGAAAATATGCCGAGTTCTTCCTTTTTCAGACTCGTTAAAACCTGATGACATTGGATTCTGTCGTAATGACTATACTCAAGTTTTTCCTTCCTAGGGCTTGTTAAATGTAATAGGTTGGATTCATTCGAAGGACAAACTTATATCACAAGCATATGCTATCCCCTTCAAGCTTGTTTTCAAAAATAATTGGGGTACTCGCCATAAATGGTGGGGAAAAAATGGAACCAGTATCATCGTCGTGTCGGCAGTATGTCGCTCTTGAACATGGAACTTGTCTGCATTCGTGTCAGGTTGGGGACATCTCATCTCATTTTATACTTGCCTCCATGGGTTTGGGTGATCCTTTTTGACCTCTCATCTACTCTTTTCCTCGTTGTCATGACCTAAAATCTTTTTATGTCAAATACTGCCAAATCTAGTGTCGTGCCACCGATATGTTCAAGAGAAGTTGACCTCTGCAGTTTCAACCTTCCTCTTATTCTCATCTGATCCTGATTCAAAAAAATTATGTTCCTCTGTCTCGTGTCGATGATGTGGGAAACAACATGGCCCACCTTCGATCAAGGTTACTTCCTATCGACTTCATCTCATTATCCAGGAAGCTAATATATAGACTCCCTTCCGGTACCTTGGAGCCTGCATGCCTCAATGACAGGTTCTTCGCATTCGACGTAAGGTTTTCATCATTGACCTTCGATCGGATGATTCTGCAGGTGTTCAACACCATCTCACTATTCACATTCTGTGGATTTTAGCTACAGTACCTTGAGGGCCATTGTCATTACTGGTGGCTCGTCTTGCATCTGTTAACAACTTTCATCATTGGCTGGTAATCAGACGATGTTCTTTCATGTTCAACTTCAGCTCACTTATTCACATGCTAGAACTTGTACTATGTTTGGCTCGAGATGGAGTGCAAGACCCTAGATTTTGTCTGTTGGAATCCAAGTTGCCGATTTTGTGGATTATCATGATTGGTTACATGACTCATTGATTGGATGGCTACGACCATACCTGAGTCTATTTAGTGATCCTTACTAGATGACTGCGTCCATACCTTGGATCCTGATTATTGTATACTCTATTATGGATGGCTACATCCATACCACACATCATGTATTTGAGATATCAGTTGTACATGTCTATGCAGGTTTTCCGACGGCAGTGTTTTCAGTTGAACACGTTCTCGTAAAGCATTTCACCCCTCTCTCTCTCTCAGGCCTCATGCTTTAGGGGGCATCTGTTACACAATAATTTTTCATTGTCCTTGAAATCCCATGTCCCTCACATTGGAGGGTGTTTTCCATGACCTGTGAGAAGTGACATGACCTGAAACCACTTTCATGGCATCCCCCTTGACAAGGAACATAATTCCTCTGAAGACAATTTCCTGTAAAATACCCTAAAAATAGACCTTTTGGCCTTGGTGTGACCATCCAGTTCAGCCTTCGTGCCAATGGAGGAAATCCACCAAAGAAGGCGTGCCAACTGGCACTCTAAGCCAGTTTATTACTCGCACCAAGCTTAATAAGGATTTTTTTTTAAAAATAAATGGCGGAATTTTGATTCCAACCAACTCCTGAACGAGTCTCTAAAATGAGTTGGGAGGTTTGGCTCCGGATCTCCATGTAGGGGAAGTGGTTTTCCACCTATCATGGAAGCCTCCTTGAAGATAGGGCCAATCCCACAATTGTAGGGATCCGAACTCTCCTTCCACCATCTATATAAGCTTGCCATTTTCTCTTTGCAATCTAGTCTTAGTAGCCTTATTGGTCATAGAAATAAGAGTTGAATCAATAGCAAGGAGACTATCGCCAGAAAACCTCTTAGAGCCAATCTGAAGAGAGAGAGAGAGATCTTTGTCCCATCCCTGATGAGCTTCATCAAGACATGCTCTGCTGTCGACCCGCCGAAGGAAGATTCAACGTCAGATCTTAGGTTGTATCTTTCTTTCATTGTGATTAATGATAAGAGACTTTGATTATGGTTTCATTTGTGTATCTTTATCTTTGATGCAATGAGTTAAATCCTCTCTGACTGATGTATAGTTACAAGATTTAGATTCTATGTTGTGTATCGTCGTGTTTCTTCGCATGTGTGCAGGTGTTAAGACGTGCTAAGCGAAAGGATTGTGATCTACCAAAGCGAAGGACGGGAAGCGTCATCCTTCTTTCGATGACCATCGCGTAGGACCTAAGGTAGGAAAATTTTCATTTCTTGTCATTTTGTAACTAGAGACCTGCGTCGTAGCGTGACTTGATTGTTTCTAGACCCGATCTGGGCTAGTAGGGATCACCTCTGTCTGCAGAGGGGATTTAACTCTCCAACAGCAAGGCATTGGGAATTTTCTCGTAGAGCATGCCAGACTGAGTGTACATCAAATATAAGTACTGGGCATGAGAAATGACCTGCTCTTCAGTGATGACATCACCCTTAGCCACATACTTAGTTATAGATAGTAATAGGGACTTAATGAACCACTCAGCAAGGAGTTGATCAAGAAAAAATGTCTTAACCATTCTACAACGTCGACGCCACTCATGAATATGATCAGAAATGTGAGTAGCATTAGTCTATTTAAAATTATTCAAGAGTTCCATTACAGTTTCATATCCTATGGGTAACTGGAAGTGTGAAAAAAAGACAGTAGCTAGGGAAGTGAAATTATCAAAAGAACCTCTTGGTAACTCAATGTACCATTTCACGATCAGACTAATGAGCGTACGCTGGAAAAGAAGTAGTCGAACATAGTCATCATTTAGGGAGTTAGATGAACACCATAAATGATAAGTCATAACATGTGTCGATAGGTCTTCCCCAGGGTTTCCATTGATCTTAGTAATATTTGAGGGTAATTTATGAGGTATCACCGACCACCAAGGAGAATAATTGATTCGATCATTGTAAGCTGTTTTAAATCCGATAACTCTAAAGTTGCAAAAAACGACAACTGTCGATTGAAGTTGGGTTGAGCATAGCCAGGGTATGATGGAATTTCTTATGAAATGATCCTTTGAGCACCAGCATAAGGAATTTGTTTTTGGTAACCTAGATAGGGATTGTTTTGATAAGAAAACACTCGAGGATTCTGTTGACCGAAACCTGGGTATGCTACTTGTTGAAATGAACGTTGTTTCATTTGCGCTTGTGGTTGCCAAGGGGTCTATCTGCCAATATTATAACCCAAATTAGGATAGCTTGGATTCGGTTGTGGATAGGTATAACCTGGCTATGGCTGCGACATCCCATAATATGGTAATCCAGGTTGTGAATAAATAATTATGGATACAAGAGGTTGTTATAAACCAGCCGAAGGAGTTGGAGTCTAAGGGCCCAATAATTGGGGTTATTGGGTTGAAGAACTCACATGAGATGGTTGAGGTACAATAGTTTGAGCCTGTAATAGTGGTAAGGATGTATTAACAAGTGGAGTAGGTGTGGGTGCAAAATTTTGAAGCAGTTGATACGATTGTACAACCGTTTGTGGTTGGAAGGGTAGAGTGGGCTGCCACTGAAAAACATTCATTCCAACATTAGGATGACCAAATAACGATGGAGTACTATCAAAATGGGTGACCATAGGTTTCCTCCTATAATGAGGAGTATAATAATATGGAAAATATTTTTCTCCAAATGCAGGGATTCTAGTTGAAATTGTACTGAATGGAATATACCCAGATGGACTAGCTTGATATCGCCTTCATGATGTATATAAAGGATCAAGCCGTTCAATACTCACTATAGATTTACTAGTTAAAATACCAGATGATGACATTGGTGAAGTCCATGGGTTTGAGGATGCACTAGAGAAGGTTCCAGATAAATATTGGTAACCAGGTGGGACAGAAGGACCACCATACAGATGTGACACTGGTGAAGTTGTGAACATTGACAAGGTAGCAAGAGTAGGTGTTTTGGCAACTGGAATAGATGGTCTAGTCAAAGATGTTGTCTCAAGCATGGTTATTCGACCAAATGTATACCTTATAGGATCTACAGGAACTTGAAGTGAAACAGGATAAACAAAAACATGGGAAGGTGATTGAGGAAAATACTCGTACTGGTAAAGCTCCTTGCCAAAATGAGTTGGAGTTAAAGGTGTTTTTTCTTGTGGTATTTCTTCAATCAAAATTAAACTAGGTGGAAGGATTTCACTGTCAGGGCTGAAGTATATTTCAGGAGGTTGATTGCGAGATATGGGAGACTCAATGGCTACAATAGATTGTGGGGTGACCGATATAGGAACAACTTTCGGTCGTTCGACTTCAGGATTTAGATGTTCTGGAAAAAAAATGACAGGATCTGGATCAACTTCCAGTTGAACAACGTCGGGTTTGGGAGGTATGGTCCCACTGATTGGATGGATCATGACCACAGGTAGCTATGAGGGCTCCGTCTCAGAAATAGTAGATGAACATGTTGACATTCAACAAGATGATGATCTCAGTGAAAATTAGCCACCTTCACTAAGTGGGCCCGCAAGCTATTTTTAGGTGTAAGTTTATTTTTAGACTATGTCTATTTTTTGACATGGTGATCACATTTCAGAAGTTATAGGATGCTATCTGTGGATGGTTGGTCAAGTTGGAAAAATAGATGAAATTCTATTTTTAGAATATTGGGCGAAGTCTATTTATAGATCATCGATCTAAAAATAGAAGTGTCGATTATTATTAGCTCTTAACAATAATCCAACAATAAACATCAACTTATTCTCTTGGAGCACTTAATTTCAGTGTATAGATTTGTCAATCAGTGGGATGAAGGAATTACACAATTCCTAGGGTTTACTAGTGGTTCATGCATGGAGGACTCAGTTAGAACTGAAGTGGAAAAGTTATGACAGAGTTGGAAGAGTAGTTCATGGAGTTGTTATTCAGTTTAACTCAGTTAATGGAGTTGAACTCAGTTGAGCTAGTTGTATCTGGTCTAACTGAATGATACACTAGTGAGAGTGGAGTGAATTAATTAGTTAATTAATTCAAAAATAATAACTCATTAATCAATTGAACAAATAAAACAGTTAACTACAATGCATGTCAGTTCCAGTGAAGACCCAGTGGAGAGATAGGTGAAAGGGAAAGATGGACTATCCATTGTGACTATGCATTGATTGCATCACACACACATTGGAGTTTCCAATAAGTATTGTGCAATAAAGGCAAGGTAGATTCGAATTCATTCAGGGGTCTTCTTTAGTAGGGATTGCGCAGTGAAGGTAGGCTATCAAGTGGAAAGAAATTAATGCATGGATTTGCAGATTTCTTCTGATTAGTGTGTGACGATTGATTGTACTGAGAGCTTGATGTACTAATCTTTGTATGATATTTTTAAATGATCTTCATGATACATAATATATGATAGTTTGGGTTTTTAGCTTTAGGCTTTCCCGTTAAACAATTGTGTTATGTGCGATTGTTTTTATTGCTTCATGTGTTTGCAATTGAGTTTAAAATTTACGCAAAATACTAATAGTGAGAGGATTCTATATTTAGAAAGAAGATAAATATTGTTAGATAGGGAGAATATGGATATATACATGCATATTATATATAATTTCTACATGGTATCAGAGCAGTGTTAATTCTTGAAGATTGCAATTGTGAAGAATTGTTCAGTTTGTGCTGGTGGACAATTCGAATTTGCTGCAGAAATTTCTTGGTGCGACAGTTGAGTATACATTGAAATGTATTTCAATGGGTTGTGATTGGAGTATGCCCTTGATGGTAGCTCAAATTAAATAGCCTGGAAGGGTATGATGGAGGAAGTGCTGGAAGATAATGGACTGAAGGAGTTCATGGATAGCGATGCTCCTAAGCCTAGTTCTAGCGATGCTGCATTACTTGAGGCATGGAAATAGAAGGTAGCAAAGACAAGAAGAATTCTGTTGGAAGGTGTGAAGGACCATATTATGTCCAAAATTCATGGGAAATCCACTCCATTTGAAATGTGCAAGGCTTTGACAGATTTGTTCCAAAGTAGCACGACTAGAGGAAGTTGGCACTATAAGATAAGCTCAGAAAAATAAAAATGGAGAAGGGTGACAATATTCCAAAATATCTCACGAAGTTTGTCCACTGTAGGGATGAACTGGGAAGTGTGAAGATTATTTTTGGTGATGAAGAATTGGTGAGCTTGGTTCTCCTTCGGCTTCCAAAGAGTTGGCATAGCTACGAATACTTTGTCAATGGATAGGAGAAATTGCCGGGATGGGAGTGACTTTGGTCAGATCTTGTGCAGGAGGAGATAAGGCGAAGTAATAGGGATGAATATTCATCGAAGAATGAAGATGAAGAGAATTTCTCTTTGGTTTCCAAAGCAAGGAAAGGGAAGGGGAAGAAATTTCCTTCAAAATCCGAAGCTAAAGGCAAGAAGTAGGATTTGTCCAAGGTGAAGTGTTTTCACTGTCACAAACATGGGAATTTTGCCACTAACTGCCCACAGAAGAAGAAGAACAAGAAGGTTGTTGGAGCTGTAGCTGGAGAGGCCTTAGCCTTACAATTTTAACTTGATTTCTCTTTGATTGCATGCTTGGTTTCAAGCTCTATGGGATCGGTGTGGTATCTTGATAGTGGTGCGTCTTTCCATATGACGGGAGACAAGGAGTTGTTTAGTGACTTGGAGGAGAAGGACCTTCAAATGCATATAGAGATGGGCGACGATGGTCGATATAGTGAAACCAACATTGGGACCATTACCTTTGAGAGGGAGTCAGGTACATTTCTATTAAAAGATGTTATGCATGTTCTATGTATGAAGAAGAACATGGTCTCGGCCACAATGTTGGAAGACAAAGGTTATGACGTTGTTGTTAGTGATGGAAAAGATTTCATGCGACATAAAAAAATAGGTCAAAACAAAAGGATAGGGATTCAAGTTAAGAATCTCTACAAGCTAGAGGTAGATGGCTGCACTGCAATAATGGGAAAAGCAGAGGAAGTGGTGAGCCGAGATAAGGGAAAATTATGGCATAGGCCATCTTCACCATGGCGCTTTTAAGATTTTGCAGCAGATTTCTACTGGACTTCCCAAGGGTACTATTGTGAAGTCAGATCAGTGAAAGGGATGTACTATGGGTAAGTTTGTGAAGACCACATTTCATGAGAAGGAGAATCATGCTTTAGTGATCCTTGAGATAATTCACACAGACGTGTTTGGACCTTTCTCGGTTGCTTCAACAACAAAAAACAGGCATTATGTTATATTTTTTGATGACTATTCTCGTAGATGTTGGATCTTCTTCATGCAGAAGAATAGAGAAACATTCTCAAAGTTCTGTGAGTTTAAATCATTCGTGGAGAAGGAGTCGGGGAAGCAAGTGAAAGCTCTACAGAGTGATAATGGTGGTGAATATATCTCGGGTGAATTCAAAGACTTATGTATCAAAGAAGGAATTCAAAGAGAACTCATAACACCTCATAACCCATAGTAGAATGGGGTCATGGAGAGGAAGAACAGAACGATCGTGGGTGTTGCACGAGCGATGCTACATGACCAGGGCCTACCAATGCACTTTTGGGTGGAAACATGCAACACTGTGGTTTATGTACAAAACTGTTGTTCTCATAGAGTACTTGGCATGAGTACACCTGAAGAAGCTTTTACTGGTAAGAAGCCTGATATTTCTCATTTGAATATTTTTGGCTCATCTGTTTACATTCATGTGACAAAGGACACCAGGAAGAAGCTGGAGATGACTGCAGAAGTTGGGATATTTGTGGGGTACACAGAAACATCCCATAATTATCGTGTGTATTTTCCAGATAGTCGGATGACTGTGGTGTGACGAGATATAAAATTCAATGAGGTGAAAGCCATGAAGTTATCGCTTAATAGGGAGCTACACTTGCATGCAGAGGAGGAACTTATTGTTCCCAAATGTGAGCCTATAGATGTGGATCAGCCACAAGAAGAGATTCATGGAGTGGAGAAGTCCACTCATGCAGAACCAAACACCAGACAAGGCAGAAAGCATACCATAGAATATGAGAGACTGAAGCTTGATGTGGCACAGAATGTAGGAGTCCATACATCACAGTGCAGACAGAGATAGTCACCAGACCAATTTACTGGATACATGGCTCTTATGAGCAAGTGTATCGTGGCAAAGCCATCTTCTTTTGCAGAAATAGTGCAGGAGCCCACATGGGTAAATGCCATGGTGGAGGAGTATGACTCCATTGTCAGAAAGAATGCTTGGGAGCTTTTTCTAAGGTTGGTGGCTAAATAAGTTGTATGATCAAGATGGATCTACAAGGTAAAGCAAGTTGTTGATGGGAGCGTTGAGACGTATGAGGCAAGATATCTTGCCCGAGGCTTCTCACATATCGAGGGGATTGATTATGAATAAACCTTTGCACCTGTCACACGGTATTCTTCCATAAGGACCATCCTTGCTCTCTCAGTGCAGATGGGTTGGCACATTCATTAGATGGATGTGAAGACTGCGTTCCTTAATGGGATCATTGAGGAAGAGGTGTACATTGAGCATCCTGAAGGATTTGAGATCTTCAGCAGCGAGTCACATGTGTGCAGGCTCAAAAGAGCACTGTATGGGCTGAAGCAAGCACCTCGTGCTTGGTACACATAGATCGACAAATTTTTCACTAGACTTGGCTTCACCAAGAGTGAGGTGGATGTAAACCTATACCAAATTGTGGTGGAGGGTAAGATTTTAATACTTTTTCTTTATGTTGATGATTGAATACTAACGGGTGATGAGTAGTTGATACACTCATGCAAGGCAGATATTGCAAAGGAGTTTGAGATGAAGGATTTGGGCCTCCTTCATTATTTCCTTGGATTGGAAATATGGCAATGGGAAGGTGAACTGTTTTTGTCTCAAGGCAAGTATGCCCGGGAGATACTGGAGAAGTTTCACATGCAAGGCTGCAAGCCTATCGACACTCCTCTTCCAGGAAATTAGAGGAAAGAGGATGCTACATCGGCAGAGGTAGTGGATGCCACTGTTTATCGACAGTTGGGGTGGGTTTGCTCATGTATTTAGTTAACACAAGATCAGACATATGTTATGTAGTGAACCAGCTTTCACAAGTGATGGTTAAGCCTACCAAGCTCTTTTGGAAGGCAGGCAAGCATGTCATGAGGTATCTCAGGGGCACATCTGAGTATGGATTATGGTACAGATAAACGGATGAGGTGAAGTTGCATGGCTTCATGGATGCAGATTGGGCAGGCAGTCCAACAGACAGAAGGAGCACATTAGGAGGGGTTTTCAGTATCGGATCTACAGCAGTTTCTTAGTACAGTAGGAAACAAATATCTGTGGCACTCAGTTGAGCGGAAGAAGAATACATGGTAGCAAGTCAAGCTATATGTGAGGCTATCTGGATGGGGAAGATCTTGGTTGGTTTGTTCGGTTCACATTTAGATCCTAAAGTGATACATTGTGATAATCAGAGTTGCATTAAAATATCAACTAATCCTGCGTTTCATGATAGATCTAAACGTATTAACATCTAGTATCATCATATCAGAGATTGTGTGCAGTGGAAGATCATGTTGCTTCAGTACATTCCTATGAAAGATCAGGATGCAGATATTATGACGAAGGCACTCGATAGGGGCAAATTTGAATACCATATAGGAAGGATCGGGGTGAAGGATAATCCCTATCTTTTTGAGAGGGAGTGTTGAGATTCAACAAGATGATGAGCTTAGTGAAAATCAGTCATCTTCACTAAGTGGGCCCGTAGTCTATTTTTAGGTGTAACTCTATTTTTAGACATGGTGATCATATTTCAGAAGTTCCAGGATGCTATTTGTGGATGGTTGGCCAAGTTGGAAAAATAGATGAAATTATACTTTTAGAATATTGGGAAAAGTCTATTTATAGATTGTCAATCTAAAAATATAAGTGTCGATTATTATTAACTCTTAATAATAATCCGACAATAAACATCAACTTATTCTCTTGGAGCACTTAATCTCAGTGTACAGATTTGTCAAGTCAGTGGGCTGAAGGAATTACACAATTCCTAGGGTTTACTGGTGGTTCATGCATGGAGGACTCAGTTATAACTGAAGTGGAAAAGTTATGACAGATTTGGAAGAGTATTTCATGGAGTTGTTATTTAGTTTAACTCAGTTAATGGAGTTAAACTCAGTTGAGCTAGTTGTATCTAGTCTAACTGAATGATACACTAGTGAGAGTGGAGTGAATTAATTATTTAATTAATTCACAAATAATAACTCATTAATAAACTGAAAAATACAATAGTTAACTACAGTGCATGTCAGTTCCAGTGGAGACCCAGTGGAGAGATAGGTGAAAGGGCAAGATGGACTATCCATTGTGACTATAGTGATGCATTGATTGCATCACACACACATTGGAGTTTCCAATGATGATTGTGCAGTCAAGGCAAGGTAGATTTGAATTCATTCAAGGGTCTTCTTCGGTAGGGATTGCGCAGTGGAGGTAGGCTATTAGGTGGCAAGAAATTAGTGCATGGATTTGCAGATTTCTTTTGATTAGTGTGTGACGATTGATTGTACTGAGAGCTTGACGTACTAAGCTTTGTATGAGATTGTTACATGATCTCCATGATACATACTATATGATAGTTGGGGTTTTTAGCTTCAGGCTTTCCTGTTAAGCAACTGTGTTATGTGCTATTATTTTTATTGCTTCATGTGTTTGCAATTGAGTTTAAAATTTCCGCAAAATATTAACAGTGGAAGGATTCTGTATTTAGAAAGAAGATAAATATTGTTAGATCAGGGGAATCTAGATATATACATGCATCTTGTATATAATTTCTACAAAACTAGGATTTGTAGAACTAACTTGAGATGATACTGGTATATGTGAGGATGATGTCGCACTAGAGGTACTGATAGTACTAGTTTCAGTAGAGTGATTTCGCCTTTACCAACCAGAAATGGCTTTCGATGGTAAAGGTGGTTTCAGTGCTATTCTACGTGAATGATGGGGAAAGCGATGTTCTTCTTCCACGATGACTAATTTATTTTATGAAAACAAAAAAAGAAAAATAAAAGGGTTATTCTAGGAAAAAGGTTGACCAAGTAATTGTGAACTGTAGAATACCTCCTGGTGAACCAAGAAGTACGGGCAGGCAATGTCCCCGAATGCTGTGTTCGGTGTATCACAAGTTAGAAGTCAGCTAACTTGGTTCACTATGGATAGATAGCAACCGAAATTTGTCCTCCCAAATATACCCGAAGGTACGTGGAGTACCAAGTCCGTGTTAGCACATTCTAATGTGAAACTGCACATTGAGAGCACCCCCTTATACTTTTCGTACTAGAACACCACCCTATATACCCGAAGGTATGTGGATGAGCTCTGATGTACTTACGTATGTGGAGTGAGGTATCACACTCAGAATGTATCGTAGAAATGTTAGCGACCACTACTATGTTTAACGACGTCAGAACACGCCTCTAGCCTAGACCTTCTAAATGTTATCGTTATGGTTCCAATAGTTTCTTAGGTAAATTGATGTAAATTTTATGTTGATATTGTTTATAAATTTTGTCTTTGAGGTTCATTACCTGATGGGATGGAAATTCCTAAAAATTCAAACTAAAATGATATGAAAACTTTTCAATTTTATCTTTTTCAATGAAAATCCTAGCTACTAAGGGAAAGAGCAATAAGTTTTAGAGCAAAAAACAAAGAGCACAAACTAAAATGCAACTTTCCTAACTTGTTCCTATGAAACACACAATATTCACTATATGCACATGCATGTTTTTATTTTCATCTCCCTTAATGTGAATGCAAGAAAGGAAACTATATGCATAAAATCAAATGAAGCAAATGTTTTCTTCTTTGAGAAACGAGTAATTTAACAACATTTTCTCTTTTAGGAAAAATGAAGAATGGAACTACAATTTTTTCTACAGGAAATGAAGAATGAAACGACAATTTCCTTTACGAAAACAAATGGATCTAATGTAGAAATAAAATAATTTTAATTTGATTTTCCAATTATAAAGAGAAACACTAAAGAGACATTGAACAAATTTACTTTTCAAAGGAGGAAAAATATGGAAAGTTTACTAGTCTTTAAGAGGTATCAAAAAATTGAGAATACAACAAAAAAATGACTGAGAATGATATAAATAAAATTTTTTAATGGAATTGGGTTGGTTAAGGGGGAAACACAGTCTCTAAAGGGAGACAATTCATTGTAGTGCACCCCTAAGTGGGAGACAGTGCACTGCACTGCACTGTGTCTTGACCAACAATGCATTGGGCGCAACAGGGATTGAAAAATCAAGCTAAAAAACACACTTCTAATGAAGTTATTTCATTCAAATGCCTAATAACTGAAATTAGATGCTACCAAGGTGGATAAGCAGAGGAAAAAACACCAGGAATGAGAGGATACTCCATAGCAGATTCTCCAATTTTCTATGTAGAATTGTGATCTATGGTTAAATCAAATTCCCTAAGTCTGGTGCTAGGCACTTAGAACAATAGAGGAAAGATGTCGCTATCACTTTCTCTAAAATAAGAAAATACACAGAATGATAGAAGAACCTACTTGTGATCCAAGTGCTTCTCCTTCTCCTTCTGTCATTGTTGCTATGACTCTCAATCCAACTTATATCCCTGGATCAATTCCTGCAAACACAAACAAAGAACAATAAACAACATGCATATACAGATATCTACCTATCTTAATCAATCAAATCGATTAGATGTGAAATATATATATCATTCAAGAATCCATTGCATAATAAATAAAGACATATAGAGACACATATATGGGAAAATGAATAGCAATCATTATTAAAGAGTAGAAGGGGGAGGTTACAACCAATGATCATTTTTTTTCCACAAACTCCTGCTTCATTCCAACCTTATCAATTCTGAGATCACACCAGCATCATATCAGTACTTTCACTCTCTCAAATGAGAATCCAACAACATTTATTTACCAAAATTTTTCCTTCCCTAGCACTAGCATATGTGCTCAATTTATAGGGAAACTGATGGTAGTTTTTAAGTGAATGACTTTCTAATAATAGGTAAGACATGTTACCAAGTTCAGAGGTGTTAGATGGACACTTGGATTTGGATTTTGACACATATGGACTCTTCTAGAAGGCACTGACCATGTGGAGATTCCGAGAACAATTAGAATTCCACTCCTAGGTGACCAACACACTCTTGAATGTCGGGAAGTGCATTCTAGTGCACCCTTGAATGGAGGATGTTGCATATGCAATGCAATTAGTCCCTTTAGAGGCAACGTTGGTGATTCAATAAGTGGTATAACATATAATTAAAACCTTTCAAATATCACAATAGAAGAATCTTTGGAAAAGGAACTGTTTCCAGGAAAAAGGCCATTTGCATCCTTCCTTTCTCATTGTCAAAGGTAGTGAAAAGCCTGTGCTAGGAAGTTGATGTTTACTTCCAGAATTGACTATAGAAATCAGATTTTAATGCTTGATTCTTACGCTTGATGTCTAAGAATATGGATAAAATGTTTTGTTCTTCAGAAGAACTGACATCTGAATGCTAGATAATCTCCAGAGGTTCTCTAGTAGGTGATGATGATGGAGGAGTCATAGGAACACTTGTCGATGTAGAAACTTCAATGTATCCAAAATATATAATTCTGGTTGTTCTCCCTCTGAAAGTAAGGTGGAACCAAGCTTTGGATTTTTTTTCTGCAAGATAAATTCCTTCATGATTTATTTGGCATGTGGAGGCTCTTCTATGACTCTTTTCTGCTGCTTACTGTCATGAACTGGGGTCTGCAAATTAGGAGTTGAAATAAATTGTTCATATACCTCCTGAAGAGTGCCTTCAATCCATTCATCTTGATTCATATGTTTCTCTATTTTTTCTCTGGAGGTATGAGTATAGGAAGTTGTCTTGAGTTCAACTCTCAGAGAAGAAATAATGACATGGGGGTCATAAGACCAAGTGAAACTTGGTTGGAAACCCATTTTCTTTAGCATTGAATCTGCTTCAGCACCAGCTACTCTGGTATTGTAGATGAAGGATCCAATTCTTGCCTTTAGCTTGAACTGATCTTTCCTCTTTCCTGAGACAAAATGTAGATTATCCATGTTTATCATTTTTCTGATATATTCTAAGGAGAAGACTCTCATAGGGACATATATTCGAAGCTTATATGGTGGGAGTTCACAGCCATATACCCTGATTTATGTGTATTTTTGGTATATATACCAATCACCAGTTTTGGCTTGATCACTCAGGTGCAGGATCCTCTTCATTTCTTCCCCAATCCTGGGTTTTGATTGACTAGTAAGTAGATGCCTCACTGGGTGTATGAAGGAGTCTATGAACTCTGCAAAATAAGTTGTTGTTGATGTAGCCCTCACTAACTCTGTCCAGTGAATCACTGATTTATTCACTCCTTGTGCATCCTACTTACTGAAGTGGATAGGCAACATATCTACCAGTTGAAAAAGAAACATGTGAATAATTACAGAAGTGCAATTAAACACACCCTATGTTGAAAAATTCATGAATTTCTCATGTATATTTTCAGCCAAGAATTGTTGTATTTATACATGAAAAATGTTTATTTGTCTTTACTAAAGATGGATAATAACCCCATGATGGTTCATCAATTGTTTGGTCATTTTGATATCCTGACATGTAAGAAAGAAGTGAGATGCAGTGCTTAGAAGCTTCTGGAAAGATTGAGGATGAGTATGGTGGATTTTTCTTGGGAAACTCTACATCCTCATGTAGGAATATCCCAAATATCTAGGCTCTCTGAGGGAAGGTTATCTTGTGGTAAAGATCAATGAGAGAAGCAGGTGAAAAATGGGATGGAAATCAGATGAAAGAATGAGGAGCATTTGGTTTATGGTCTATGGGGATATGGTGATCATAATTTTTCCATTTTGAGCCACCATTGATCTTGTTATGGGATCATATTGTTTTTTGCACCAGGAAATTAGATCAGGGAAAGAGTGGGTCTGAGGAAAGGAAAATAGGGGCAGCATAGATTCCCAAAACCTAATAGGGTCCTGGATATCTATGTGCTTTTGTTTTAACCACAAATATATCGCCCCATGGAAGTCAAATTCATAGTGAGCATCTGAGGCTTTGAAGAAAGCATCTGCAAGGGGTATGAGTTCGAGGTTGAGATGTGGTGTGGTAGCGGGAATTTCTTCTGCAACTGGGCCTGTGACCTACACTTCTTTAGTCACCAATTTCTTCACTTTGCCTTTAGGAGTTACTTACTTTTTTGTCTTGGATTTGGGAGTCATTTTAACATGGATATCGACTGGGAGAAGGAATGTGAGGATCAGGTGGATGTATGAAGGGTGACATTAATTACAAAAGTGGGGATACTTGTCACAGAATGCTGATGTTTTGAAATAGAATGTAGAGACAATGACAATCAGACGAGAAGGTAAACTGATGAAAGGGAATTTGAAAATTATTTTATAGGTTATGGTCTGGGTTTAACGACCTGAAAGGTGCCCGTAGGAGTTTAACTACTCAAGAGGGGGTTTAATGACTAACGGTGAATCGAACAACTTAGGGGTGGGTTTAATGACCATCAGTGCGTCAAACGGATATGGGACGATCATGTGAATAGAGTACAATGGTCACGGAATGGAGCATTGGAGGATAACGATTAGGTTATGTGGCTAAATAATATTGGATGGATGACCAATAGTTATGGCGCAGAGGGAGTGTCAGTTGGCTCGAGGCGTAGAGAAAACGGTTATGGGAGACAAAACCACCAGGGGATTTCAGGGGGGTGGGGTACCTCTCGGTTTGTAGTTTTGGGCCAAGGGGGTGTGAAGTGTTGTGGTGCTGCCATGTTGCAAAATGTGGCAGCCATTAAAACCACACTTCGGACCCTCCCCCCCCCTCACGTTAACGAGAAATGGTCAGGGGGGTCGCAAAGTGATCCTCCGTCGTAGATTTTGGGCGGGCATAAGATCTTTTGTAAAAACTTGCTGGCATGTTATTCCTTGTGATTTTACCCTTTTTTTCACGTAGTTACTTTAGGATAAAATCAAATGAGTGCTATAAAATTAAATTAATTAATGAAAATATAAACCCCTTTTAAATAATTTAATCCTCATGAATAAATTTCCAATATTTTGGTAACTTGGCGCATTTGAACAAGCAACCATGGTTTTATTTTTAAACACTAAGCATTCACATTTTATTTTGTTTCTTCCCTGGAAATTTTTATTTTTTCCTTATTTCTTTAGGGCAATCTATTTTAGCATTTTTATTTTGACATGGATGCATAAAAACATAATTTTTCCTAACATTTTTAATTTTTTCTTTTTCATCCATATCCTAACTTAGCATTTTATTTTTCATTCTTTTAAATAACATGCTAACTTATCAAAACAAAATAATGTTACAACGTTGGGTCCAGCTGGGGACTACTTCCCCCTGTGGGATGAAGAGAACAAGCAATTCCATGTGCCTTCTCCTCGGGCTATGGAGTCTTTGTTGTAGAAAAAAATTAGACTTGAAAAGGTAAAAGAAAATGATAATGTACAATGATGATGTAGGATCTCCTTCAGTACTATATATAATGTTTAGAAATATGCCATTGACAGGTAGTGTTGAGAACTATACTTCCAAATTTTGTAGCACAAATGTGTTATTTCCCTTTACCTCTGCAATGCTTTCCAAACCGTAGATTGTCAAACTTGGCATGCCTGCCTTTGTCTTCTCTCCTAGCATCCCATCTTAAGACTAAATCTCCTTCTCTAAAATCTCTTTCCCTAGCCTTTCTGTCAAAAAGACTCTTCATATTATTATGCTATTTCCTCAAATTATATTGAATTTCATCTCTATTTTCATTTAATTCAATAATATGATTTATTCTTCGAGAGAAATCATCAGGTTCATCAGTAGATTCTTGTAAAAAATGAAGCACATGGAAAGCCAAATCTGTAGGAAAATAACATCTTTGCCATAAATCAGTTGGAATGGATATTTACCTATTGATATTTTTGGAGAAATCTTGTTTTTCGAGACTGCATAAATAAGATGACTGTCCCAAATTTTCTTATGGTCTTGTAAATTTTTCTTTATCACCTTTACTAAGCTCTTGTTAGATGATTCAACAAGACCATTTCCTTGTGGATAATAGGGGGTTGAATGATGCTGTAAAATCTGATACTTTTGGAAAAATTCAATCATATTTATGCTACTGAATTTCATGGCATTGTCAGTCACTATTTGTGGTGGACAACCAAATGTAGATAAAAAAATTTCTTCAATAAAATTGATTACAACTGAATCTGTGGCATTTCTAACAGGAATGGCCTCCACCCACTTGGTGAAATAGTCGGTAGTAGTAAAGATCCATATGTGCGGATTACTTTAAGCTGGGTGAATTTCTCCTATAAAATCTAGTCCATATTGAAGAAATGGTACTGAGACAACCACTTGAACTAGTGGAAGAGCTGCTAGTTTTTTCTTACTAGCAAACATCTGACGTGGAACACAGGCTCTAACCTTTGCTCCCACTTGTGAAAATAGAGTGGGGCAAAAGAATCCTACCCTTAGATTTTTTATGTTGTTTCTCTCCAAGCATAATGCCCTCTACATATTCCTGCATGAAACTGATCAATGATTCCTTCAGTCTCTAATTCTGTCAAGCAAAGTAGTAGAATGTTAAGAGGATCTTTCCAGCATAAGTTGGCATTGATGATACAGTATTTGATGGATTTCAACTTAAGTGTTTTTCACTAGCTTTTTGAAAACACAGATGGACATTCAAAATGGATAAGAAAATGAACAATATCTGCACAACGATATGATAATACAAAATTTTCATCAATGTGGACATGGACTGTTTGAGTTGAAGGAGAAGGTTCTTATGGATTTTTTCCTTGAGATCCTTGGGAAGGTTCTTGCAGATTATTCCCTTCTGCATTTAAGGAAGGTTCTTGTGGATTCTCCCTTTCTATATTTGAAGACGGTTCTTGTGTATGCTTCTCAGAGACTTCAAAAACATTTTTATGCCTAACACTTTGCAATTACATTCAACTAACAATTTAGCTAAACCCTGTCCCTTTACTAACTTGGTGGTTTTAATGGTGATATAAAACTCAAGGATTTGAGTTATCCATCTTCCTCTTCTCCCATCAGTGTCAGGTTATGTAAGAACATTTTTTACAACATTGTTAGGTACATAAGAAATAATGGTAGAATGGAGGAAATTCATTCTAAAAGATTTCAGGGCTTGAACTAAGGCATAGACTTGTTTTCCAATGATATAATACTTGAGTTTTGCATCTCTCATGAACTTGCTAAAAACATTTATGGGTTGATCATGATAATCTTCATTTTTTTGCAAAAGGACAACAATAGGGGTGGTTTCAGAAGAAAAGGATAATATAATGAAAGGCTCAGAGTAATTTGGACTGGATAAAGTAGGAGCTTCAGAAATGGCCTTGTTTATTTGATCAAATGCATATCTTGCAGGATTGGTCCATTTGACTCCATGGTTCTTTTTGAGCATATCTGTGATATCTTTAACTATTTTAGCATAGTTAGGTATAAATCTTCTCAAAAAGTTAATCTTCCCTAAAAAGGCTTCTATTTATTTTTTATTTATAGGTAATGATAATTATTGAATAGCAGAGAACCTTTTGGGATTTATTACTACTCCATCCTTTGAAATGATATGACCTACTAATTTTCCTTCTTTAATGGAAAATAAGGACTTCTTAGGATTGAGAGATATTCCAAACTTTCTACACCTGTCAAAAACCTTCATCAAGTGTTTTAAATGTTTTTTATATGATTCAGATAAATAGTTAAATCATCAAAATAAATAACAACAAATTTTTTTGTTTTCCCATCAAAGGCTAAGTCCATAGCTCTTTGGAATGTTTCTCCTACATTTGATAGGCCAAAAGGCATCCTGGCATACATAAATGTTTTCGAGGGTGTAGTAAAGGCCATCTTCTCTCTGTCTTCTGAATTCATCAATATATTATTATAACCAGAGAAGCCATCAAGTAATGGGAGTCTATTAGCACCTGACACCCTTTGGAGTAACTGATCCATCTTTCGAAGTGGATAGCTATCTTTCAGAGATGATCTATTAAGGATTCTAAAATCCACACAGAGTCTAATTTCACCATTATTTTTTCTAACAGGGACTAAATTGTCAACCCAATTAGAGTGCCTTAAGGGGAAAATTATCTGGACATCTAAAATATTTTTAAGTTATTTTTCTATGGTGGGAAGTAGAACTGGATTCATTCTTCTTAATTTTTCTTATATGGTTTTGCTTCTAGTTTTAGTCGAATTTTATGTTCTATTAAAGATGTATCATAAGTTTTCATATCGGCATAAGACCAAGAAAAAACATATTTGTAATTCTTAAGAAGTTTGATATATTCAGATTTAATTTCAGGAGCTAAATATGCTCAAAGTTTAATATTTTTAATCTCTTCATCGGTGCTAATGTTAGTTTGTTCAATGTCATCTTATAGAGAAACATAGAATGGATTTTTAGGAACATCGTTCTAATCAAATTATTTTTGTAGAGGAACAAGTCCTTTGGAGATAAAATTATTTTATAGTTGTATAATATCATGATCAACTATCTTTGCATTTAGATTGAATTTTCCTTGTCTTTAGTAGCTTCATTTATGTCTGAGTTATCTTCTTCAATTTGTAATACAAAAAATTCATCAATAAATTGAAGAAAGGATTTTAGTTGTTCATCATCTTCAAATATTTTCAAATGTTTTATATTATCTAGAATGGATGGCCTATATTTGACTTGAATTTGGTATTGTATCTGAAATTGATCTAGAATTTTAAAATAAATAGCAGAAAAAACTAACGAATCTGCATGAATGCTTTCATCTCTAGGAATAAAGGTGATATTGAAAGCATTAAAGGAGTTTTCAATGGTGTACCAAATTTCATTTATGGAAGACATGAGCCTAGGATTCTTTGTTTGACAAATATTCCTAACCTGTCTTACTATAAGTTCAGAATCAATAAAGATACTCAAACTTGGACCTTTAAACTTTTGGCAATCTGTAATCCTAGAATAAATGCTTCATATTCAACAACATTATTGGTAACCTCAAAATCTAATTTCCATGATTGATTGACATTTTCTTTATTAGGTTAAATTAAAACAACTCCTACTCCAGCTCCATATTTGGTGTAAGATCCATCAAAGAAAAGTTTCCAAATATCAGTTTGAGTAGATTTAGGAGTCTCAACTAGATCCTCAATTTTGAGTTGAGAATTCTGTGAAATATTTGATGATAGTTGAAAAAAACTAAAGTCTTGGTCAACTGCATAAATGATATGATTTCTAGCCTGATTTCTTTGCAAACAGTGTTTAAGTATCAGACTTCCCTATATAATCTAAGGATTTCTCCACCACATACAGGAATAGTGGCAAAAGACATATCCATTTGAATACTCCCTTCTAATTTGGCACAACATGATCCTGATAAAATAATTCCAAATTTAGGGGGAATATCAGTGAAAACTATGTCTAATACAACACTTTTGACCTGTATTTTATGTAACGTGAGTCTTTTATAAGCCCTAAATATTTCACCATTTTAGAGTCAAAGGTATATAGGTCGTGATAGGTTCGAGCGATATCCAATTTAAGTTGTTCCATAATAACTTTAAGCATTAATTTGTGTGAATCTCCAGAATCCAATGTATAGTTGTATAGCAAGAGGTCATGCACTTTCAAAGTCACATAAAAAGGTGGTATGGATTCATCAATCATATCAGAACTAGGACCAAAGGCTATGGTGGGTCTTTCATTTTGTAGACTAACAATATCCCTTTCAGCATCCACACTATATTTTTGGATCCATTTTGCAACTTGACTCTTAAAGGAATAGGAATTTTAACTCTTTCTAACTATTCCACATTAAAATCAGTCAATATAGTTTTATCAATTTGAGAAAAATCACTCGACTGATTTAGACGTCGAATAGAATTAGTTTTAGTTTTAGCAGTTTTTACTTGAGGTTCAATTATTACAGAGTTTTTTAGAGGTCTACCAGGACCATCCTTAGGTCTTAAGTCATACCTTCTATTGAGTTCTGTAATCAAAAACTCAGAAAAGGCTTGATATTTAGAAACCTGAGAAGTATCTTGGTCTTCTTGAGGGATTTGACATTGAGGAACAAGAATAATGGCAGTATAAAGATTTGTATTATTTATGTTATTAATATATTTAGTGATAGATAAAGTATTATCATCAAGTTGTTGATCATCAATCAACAATGGTGTGGGTACTTATTGGCCATTATGTGGTCTCTGAAGAATTTGTAATGGAGGAGACTTTTTATACTGACCTTGGACCTGTGTTTGGGGTCTAGAAATAGTTTTTTGGAAAATTTATCTGGATTTGATAAGGGTAGGACAATTTCAGAGTCAGAATGAGACCTGGTATGCTTTGAAGGAGCCAATTTGGTCACAGTGGAGTTGCCAGGTGAGAAATTTTGACTTAGCTAAACATTTAGTCACCTTTAAAGGAAAATGGTTTTATTGTTGTCCTAGGGAAAATAAATCAAATCCGTTCCCCAGAAATGACGCCAAATTGATGTTTTCCTTTGAGATAATTGGGATCAATAATTATGCCAAAACATATACAATGTTTTTTTGTGTTTTGAAATTTTGGAGGACCAATGTATAAGATAACTTTTAGCAAACAATTATTGATTAAATATTTTAGATAATATCAGAAAATATAAGTAAGGGTTGTTTGTTTATCTCACATAGTGATTAAGATTTGTAAATGGTTAAGTAGACCTATGTAAGAAGATATGATTATCAAATATTCATATTGAATTCTTTAATTAATCATAAGCTTGAAAACCTTCAAACAATGTCTAAAAGTTACAATTTAAATAGATGAGAGATAATGTCTTAAGATAGTCTGTGCTATCTTAGACTCCTTTGGTTGAGATAATTTCTCACCAGAAACCCACCAAGATAGGAGTTACTAAACGAACTCCAATATTTGAGGAACAACCCAAGAGTTAGGCACATATTCCTAACTTGGAATATTTAATTAATTAATTTATTTTTAGATTTATTATTGTTTTTGTGAGAGAGGCTAACAAAATTTAAACAAAATACATTTAACATTATCAAGATGCTGAAAATTTATAAATGAAAGGGACTTACATCAACAAACCGTTTAGTAAATCATTCTTTATATTGATAATAAATTTAGGAGGAATTATAAGATAACTGAAACACAGTTAAACTCACCTGGTTATCTTGATAAAAATTAAAGATATGAGGAGACAAAATGTAATGAAAATCTGGAAAAACTCATAAAAGGAACAAATATGTATGAGACAAATTCAGAATCCTTCTTCTATTATTGATTATCGGAAAACTTGTACTATTCTGCTTACAAAAATTTGCTTATCCAAGGGTGCAACCTTTAATAACTTGAAATGAGAGTTATTTATACTAATTTATAAAAATTAGAAATATATTAACTAATTACAATAATAGAATAGAGAAGAATAGAAGAAGGAAATAGATAGATGAAGATTCTCTATTTTCATGGAAGTTGTTGATGACTGGACCCTTGAAAATTTGTTGTGTTGGCATGTTGTAAAAATCACACTTTTACTCGATAATGTCACAAAATTTATCCCATTGGTCTTGACTTGGGATTTATACACTCATAATTTTTTCTAAAGATTTCATCTACCTCTATATATCTGTTGAAAGTAGGCCTTTGAATGAATAAATTTTTGATTTGATGTTGAATGATCAAATCAAACTGTAGAGCTTCTAGGAATGTTTTCCCTCTAACCTGTCCTTTGATACTTGCAAATTTTGACTTATCTATTGCAATAATATATAAATTTTTATAGTAATATTCTAATTTAATCAACTTATCATCTAATCCTACCAATATCGGAAGTCCTTTATGATTCAAGAAATTAAAATTTGTATGAAACCTTTGAACAACAATATTCAAAGCTTCATATTTTGTTTGCAGTTGGTTGATTAAATTTCTCTTCTGTAAAACTTTATTGATCTCCATGATTATTGCAATTCTATCTAGTATGTTGATTTACTCCAACTCTTCTTTGTTCTCCGAGTTCAAAAAATTTATCATGTCCGTGGCTTCACTTGGATTTTTCTTGAGATGCTCTTTCTTTTCTTCTATGGTTGCTTTTCACTTGGTGATGAGCTCTTGCTATTCCAAAATAATCTGTATGGATGACCATACTCCTATGATATACTTGTTGATGTCTTCCCAAATTTTCTGCTTACCTTAAGCTAATGTTCCTGCCATTAAAGATTCACTTTATAATTATTTTACCTTAAGTCCCCACTTGTGAGATTTTTTCATTTCCTCCATGTATAAGGTATTATTTTTAATCTTCTGTGATTCTAGAATTTGAAACCTCTGTTGTAAATTCTCATGTGCTTGCTTCTGAATAGCTAAATCTTGTCCCAATTTTGCTGCATCCGTTGTTGTCAAATATGCTGAAAGCTCTGTACCTGCAGAAGATGTTTGAGCTGATGTATTAGGATCAATAGCCACCTAATTTGTTGATTTCCCTTTCAGTAGTTCTTCAATCTGTTCTTCCATCTTTTTGATTTGAATATTTTTATCAATGATCAATTTCAACATCTCCTCTTTGTTGTATTCGTTCTCTACAATCTCCTTTATTTGTGGATCTTCAATTGAGGGTAACTTGAGTTTTTTGCATAGAACAGATATGTCTACATTTTTTTTTTATAATTACCTCAACTTCCTTGCAGTCTTTTGGATCATACCCAACTTTCACTACAAGGTCCTCCAAATACTTCAATATGTTGTCTTTGGCCAATGAAGACAACTTTTCAATATTCAACTGATATTGAACATTTGATAATGCAGCCTTCAGTTTGGAGAGTGACATGGCTATTGTTGTCATTGTTGAAAATAACATCTCCCCATACTATCTATGCACGTCCATCTGATCAATTGGATGGATCTGTTTTTCATTAAAAGATAATACAATATTTTTTTACTCAGCATGAGTCTTTGGAAAAGGAATTTTTGCCTGCAAAAAGGCCATTTGCATCCTTCCTTTCTCACTGTCAAAGGCAGTGAGAAGCCTATGCTAGGAAGTTGATGTTTGCTTCCAGAACTGACTATAGACATCAAATTTTAATGCTTCATTCTTATGCTTCATGTCTAAGAATTTGGAGAAATTTTTTTGTTCTTCAAAAGAACTGGCATTTGAATGCTGGATAATCTCTAGAGGTTCTCTAGTAGGTGATGATGATGAAGGAGTCATAGAAACACTTGTCGATGTAGAAACTTTAGTGTATCCCAAATCTATAATCTATGGTTTTTCTCCCTCTAAAAGTAAGGTGGAACCAAGCTTTGAATTTTTGTGCTGCAAGATAGATTCCGTCATGTTTTTTTTGGCATGTGGAGGATCTTCTCTAACTCTTTTCTGCTACTTACTATCAGGAACTCGGGTCTGCACATTAGGAGTTGAAATAACTTGTTCATCTGCCTCCTAAAGAGTGCCTTCAATCCATTCATCTTGATTCATATGTTTCTCTACTTCTTCTCTGGAGGTATGAGTATAGGAATTTGTCTTGAGTTTGACTCTCAGAGAAGAAATAATGCCATGGGGGTCATAAGACCAAGTGAAAATTGGTCGGAAAACCATTTTCTTTAGCTTTGCATCTACTTCAACACCAGCTGCTCTGGTATTGCAGATGAAGGATCCAATGCTTGCCTTGAGCTTGAACTTAGCTTTCCTCTTTCCTGAGACAAAATGTAGATAATCCATGTTTATCATTTGTTTGATATATTCTAAGGAGAAGACTCTCGTAGGGACATATCTTGGAAGCTTATATGGTGGGAGTTCACAGCCATATACCCTAATTTTTATGTAGTTTTGGTATAGATACCAATCACTAGTTTTGGCATAGATACCAATCACTAGTTTTGGCTTGATCACTCAGGTGTAAGATCCTTTTGATTTTTTAATATTCCTAAATGGGAAATGTAGCAATACAATGCAGAATAGCAGAAAAATAACGTAGATAATCATAGACAAAGCAGGAGGAAAATATGGAGACCCTTCATTTACATTTAGAACAGCAAAATAGATGTAAAAGATGGCCCATAAGATGTATAACAGGAAATAGAAGTCTCCAATAGAGGGAAATCCTCAAAATGAGGTGTTGCAACCATGTATTAAGAACGGAAAAAGCCTTACAACATTATTTTATTAGACTGCAACAGTTGGATATTAAACATTAGATCTAGAGCAGATAAGTGCATAAAAGTTAGATCTATAATGGACCCATACACTTTATAAGCTCATCTATAGAATTCCATTGGGGTTTTCAACATTACACCATGTACAACTTGTAGATATGAGTTATAAGATTGCAGATCTGCAAAAAATTTCAGATCTGGAAAGTGGATCTGATATGAGATGAACAAGAAAATGATCCCCTCCAGGAGATCTCCAAAGTGAAGGGCATATCCCCAACTCTTGAAAACCAACTCCCCAAATGGTGTACCAAAACACCCTGCAACTGCACCTACAGGAATAACGCAGATCTGGAAGAAAATTGCACTATAACGATCAAACTATGGTTGGCCACATGCCAAGATTAGAAAATGAAGATCAATTCCTCCAATACTCTCCTCCAAATGAAGTAGAATTATCCTCCACTAAAAATGTGTTAGAAAATTATATATTACAGAGCAATGCAACACATAAAATATGCAAAAAACAGAAGCACACAAAACACATAAAACCAGAGAGACACATATATACGTGGTTCACCCAGTTTGGGCTACGTCCACCCCGAACAACCAATCCTTCCTCTCTATTATCTAGCAAAATAAAGAGACACAACCTATAACAGATCCGCTGTAATATCCTCTATTCTCTCTCACAGTCTCCCTATCTATTTCTCGCTCTGAGAATACAAATACAATACACAACCACAATAAAATACACTCATAAAAGCAAGGGGTTTCCTTCTAGGGAAAAAAACCATAAACTAAACATAACTTCTACCATCAGATCATCCGCCTAATGAATGGCCCATATTGACTAGAAATTACTAAGCCTTTACAAGGAAATTTTACATCTATTTTTAGCTTCGGGGGCACAGCCCTCGAAACCCCCCACCAAGGGGGGGCTCCATAAATTCACAACAGCCCCCCTTGGACCCCCCAGGCAGTGTTTAATTACGGGCGGTGTTTCCTCCCTATTAAGGTACAGGTGTCCAACGTTGTGATACAAAATAAACAAGATAATTAGGCTCCACACCCAACAATCTCCCACTTGGAGATTGATTGTAGCAACTCCATCGCTGCTTCATTTGCTCGATAATGACTCCACTTTTGACCTGGTTGTTTCTCATCTTCATTGTCATACTTGAATACCAATTGAAACTAGGAAGATTCTCAGTTTCTCCCTGGTTACAACATTTGCTAGCATATATGAAGGATTGTGGCTAGTATGTATCTTTTCCAGCTTCAATTGTCCATCTTCCAACACTGACCATATGAAATGGTACTTGAGATGTATTTGTTAGTCTTGGAATGAAATGTTGAGTTCTTTGCAAGATGAATGGCACTTTGGCTATCACTATATAACGTGCTCATATTATGCTCCTTACCCAATTCATCCATAAACCTTTGTAACCAAATAATTTCTTTACAAGCCTCTGTAGCAACCACATACTCTGCTTCTATTGTTAAAAATTCAACAACACTTTGGATTTTTGAAACCCAACTAAAATTTGTTCCACCTATAGTAAATACATACCCTGTAGTGCTCCTCCTGTTATCTCTATCACCTACCATATCTACATCAACATATCCCTGTAGAGAAATGCTTGAACCACCAAAGCATAATGCTTGATTTTTGGTACCTCTCAAATATATGAGAATCCATTTGACTGCCATCCAATGTTCTTTTCCTGGATTGTTCATGTACCTGCTTACAAATCCCACTACATGTGAAATATCAGGCCTTGTGCAACCCATTTCATACATTAAGCTTCCAACTAATGAGGAATATGGAACTTTAGACATATAATCCATTTCTTCTTTGGTCTTGGGGCACATCTCCTTACTAATTTTGAAATGGCTAGCAAAAAGTGTACTAACTAGTTTTTCATTTTTCATAATAAATCTTTTCAACTCCTTTTATAAGTACTCATTCTGAGACATTGTTAATTTGCGAGTTTTCCTGTATCTAGTTATTCTCATACCAAGGATTTGTTTTGCAGCTCCCAAATCCTTCATTACAAAAGAATTTTCCAATTTTCTTTTGAGCACATTTATTTCCTTCATGTTAGACCCTGCAAAAAGCATGTCATCTACATACAATAACAATATAATATAGCTCCCATAATTTTGTTTTTCTAGATAAACATAATGATCAGAGTGACATCTAGTATAACCTTATTCAGACACAAACTTCTCAAATTTTAGATACCACTGCATTAGAGCATTTTTTAAGCCATACAAGCTCTTCTTTAGCCTACACACTAATTTTTCCTTCCCTTTGATCTCATATTCTTCTGGTTGCTACATATGCAAATCTTCTGCTGTTACAAGACTTAAAATAGTTCCGATTGAAGTCATACTAACAATAGGAGAAAATATTTCATCAAGATCAATACCTTTCTTCTGTGCAAACCCCTTCACAACAAGTCTAGCTTTGTACCTCTGTTTTCCTACATCTTCTTCCTTCAGCCAGTAAACCCATTTATTCTACAATTTTTTTTTACCTGCAAGCAACCTGACTAAGTCCCAAATCTGGTTATGTATTATGGAGTCCATCTCTTCTTCCATGGCTAGCTCCCGCTTATTCATGGTTTCAACCTGCATTTCTTCTTCATAACATTCGGGTTCACCAGAATCAGTCAACAATAAATGATATAATGAGGAGAGTATCGTTCAGGGGGTCTACTTATCCCGATAGATCTTCTAACACCACTTTCAGGTGTTTGAGGTGCCTGTTGCTGTTTTGGTGGTTGTTGTTGTTGTGGCCGTTGATTATTATTATTTTGAGGCACCTTTACTTTTTTCGTGATCTCATCAAGAATTGTGTATTCTGTGTTTTATTTTTCTTGTTTCTTTTCCTGCAATTGATTCTTATACAAGACATTTTCATTGAATATTACATCTCTACTCCTAATGATTTTGTGATTTTCATAATCATATAAGCGATAACCAAAATCATTAACACCATATCCAATAAAGGTACATTTCTTTGATTTTTCCTCATGCTTTCTTCTATTTTCTTTATTAATATTGAAAAAGGCCTCACAACCAAAAGGTTTTAAAAAAGAGTAGTCTACCTTTTTACCTATCCATGCTTCCTCTAGAATACCACTATCCAAGGAAATTGAAGGCCCTCTTTTTATTAGATAAAAAACAATATCTACAACATCTGTCCAAAACTGTAAAGGAAATCCTGCATGCAATATCATGCACCTTTCTCACTCCATGATTGTTCTATTCATCCTTTCTAACACACCATTTTCTTCTGGTGTTCTTGGAATTGTCTTCTCTCTGCGAATTCCATGCTCTGAACAGTACCTATCAACTATTTGCTGCAATATTCACCTCCATTGTCTAGTCTGAGACACTTCAACTTCTTTTCTGTTTCAATATCAACCAAATATTTCCATTTCTTGAAATTATCAAAGACATCATATTTATTCTGAATACAATAAATGCACATTTTTCTAGTTGCATCATTAATAAAAGTAACATAATAATGAGAGCCACTGAGAGATGATACTTGAGTAGGTCCCCATACATTTGTATGCACAAGCTCTATTTTTTTGCTCTTCTTTTCTTTCCCAACTTTGAGAAATATGACTCTCTTTTGTTTTCCATAAATACAATTCTCACAGAAATCCAAATCAACATTCTTCAAACCTGGCAACAAATTTCTTGAGTGAAGAATATTCATCCCCTTCAGACTCATGTGTCCGAGCCTATGATACCATAATGCTGCATCTTCTCCTTTGGAAGTTAAATAATTTATAGAGTTATCTATACCATTGCATAAATACAATGTACTAAACTTTTCGCCTTTTGCTATTATCAGGGCTCCTTTGGTGACATTCCAAGTTTTATCTGTGAAATTTGTCACACAACCTTCATCGCCTAACTACCCTACTGAAATCAGATTTTTCTTCAGATCAAGAACATTCCTTACCTCCTTTAATAGCGATTGGTTTCCATTCTATTTTTTTACAAGAAATTTACCCATTCCAACAATTTTATAGGGTTTATCATCACCCAAACAAACTTGTCCAAAATCTCCTTAAACATAGTCATGAAAATATTTCTTATCAGGTGTGTCATGGAATGAGGCTCCTGAATCTACCACCTAGGAATTAGTAACATTTTCAAAAGAAAGACTCAAAGAATCTTGTAACACATCACCTGTCACATTTGCTTCATGGTTGTTTTCTTGTTGCGCGTCTCCTTCTTTTCCCTTCAGAGATCTACAGTATTTCTTAAGGTGTCTTTTCTTTCCGCATTTCTAGCACACTATCCCTGATCTGGACATGGATCTGCCTTTCCTTGATTTAATGCAATATCCTGAGCTCTTTCCTCTTTCCATTTTTCTTCCCCTAGACTTTGCACTCAAATAATTACCTGATGTCTCATCGGAGCTTTTCCGTCGCAATTCCTCACTAAGGATAGCACCGACAACATCATCAAAATTTAAAGTACTAGATCTAAAGACAAAGTTACTAATGTCCATAACTAAACCATTCCAGCTTTCTGGCAATGATCACAGAAACAAAAGAGCCCTAACTTCATCATCAAATTTTACCCCTACAAAAATTAATTGACTGGTAACTATATTAAAATCATTTAAATTGTCTGCAACAGATCCACCTTCAAACATCTTCATATTAATAAAACGTTTCATAAAAATACCCTTTTTGAGGCCGAGGATTTTTTCATATAGTTTTTCCAATGCCTTAATCAAACCCTTTGTTTTTGTTTCCTTCAAAAAATTGAAGGCTACTGGCACTGCAAGGAACAACCGTATTGTTTCAAGTGCCTTTCTATCGAGAATCTACCATTCTTCGTCTGTCATAGTCGTCGACTTCCTTTTTTTTCTGCTTAATGGTAGGTACAGATCTTTCTGATACAGATAATATTATGTCTTCATCTTCCACAAAGGGAAGTTTTGGCCGTTAAATTCCTCAACCCTAAATTTACCATCTTCCGCCATTTCTCCCACTCGAACCATGAAGCCTTCTTTCCTGCGAGTTTATTGGCCAAATAGACCTTCGGCTCTAAAAATAGTTGTTAGAAATTTATATATTATAGAGTAATGAAACACATAAAATATGCGAAAAACACAAGCACAAAAAAAACATAAAACCAGAGAGACACAGATATACGTGGTTCACCCAGTTTAGGCTATGTCCAACCCGAATAGCCAGTCCTTCTTTTCTATTATCTAGAAAAGTAAAGAGACACAAACTACAAAAAATCCGATGTAATATCCTTTTTTCTCTCTCATAGTCTCCCTATCTGTTTCTCACTCTGAGAATACACATAAAATACACAGCCACAATGTAATATCCCCTTTTCAGGAATATCAAGATTCTATTCCAGAGATTGACTGTAGGGGAATTTATTGGATATGTAACCTTTAAAAATAAAGGATGATATCCAAAGGCTACCTGACCATCTGCAGACTCTGTCTATAGAACTTGGAATAATCCCTTTTTCAGGAATTTCAACAAGGTGCTCAAGGAAAATGCTGTATAAGTAAAAATGTGAAAAAATAACAAAGATTAGGGCTTGGTTCCTCTTATTTATGTTGTCTTTGGCTTATATATTGAATTTCATCAGAAAAAAATACGTTTAAGCACATTAAAAAAATCTCCCAAAAAGTAGACTAGCTAAAAAGCACCCAAAGAGGAAGGCTGCAATAAAATGCAAGCACTGCTTCAGGAATTGTGGTGTTTTAGAAGATGTTCAGTGGAGATCAGAAAGAATACTAATATTTCAGTTATAAAACATCAAATCAACATTATGATGAAGCCGTCTCATTATACATTAGAAAGCATGGGCCAGTACGACAATAAATCTTCAAAAAAGAGAGCAGGAACACATGTATATTTGCATAAATGATTCAACAACATTATTTTTTAGGAGGTTCAGCAACTGGAAGTTAAAACTCAGATCTAGGATATATCTATGGATAAAATATTAGATCTATACCAGATTTGGAGACTTTGTAGTTTTCTCTACAAGATCCACTTGGAATTTTTACAAAAGCATGCATGAATAAGAGTAGATCTGAGAAACAAGTTGTATATCTCAAAACTGTTGCAGTAAATTTATAAATATGAAGTTTCATTACAATGGATCAGATCTGAATAGAACATAGATCAGAAGCTAATCCATGGATCACCTAGTGGAAGGCAAACCCCAGCACTAAGGATCTCTGATCTAAACTATGAGAAAAACACCCTAAAGAGATCTACAACAAAATAACGCAGTCTTCTAACATAGACAATGTTGTGGATCAAATTTCATATATAAACAATGTATAAGTACAGATATGAAGCATAAAGAAATGATACACTCTTCTAAGAGGTCAAAGGACCCACTCCATGGAGAGAGGCTCTCAAAATACACTAGATCTCTGCAGATCTAGATCACCACTTGCTGCAGCTTGCAGAGACAACAAAACCCTCAATGGATCAGCGCTACCAATGTAATTAGGAGCTTGGAATCAAGCCTAATAGTTGTTCAATTTAGAAAACTTTCCTCCTTGAATCATCAAAGGGAAAGGTGAAACTCTTGCATAGGAATTCCAAATACAATCCTCCACTCAACAGCAGAGAATGGTATTTGTCTAAGCAGACAAATACTCAGAAATATGATCTATCAACAACCTTCTCTTGCTGCCCTCCTTTCCCTTTTATAAGATGAAAAAGCTCTTTCAAAACCTAAACCATCTTGATGAGTTAGCCCTTTTCCATTAGAGGCTTCCTTCTAGAACTACGCTATCCCTTTTGGAGATGCAAAGAACTTAGACAGTGTTGTTGATTTGGTCAAGGTTGACTTAGTCTTTACCTCAAACCTCTTTCACACTTGCAAGTGATTATTTACATAGCCCTGATTTGTATTGGTTCACATGGGCATTGATTTATTCATAATTTTTAGGAGTTTTACATTTCCTCCTTTATTCATTTATTCATGAAGTAGAAATTAAAACAAAATTGAATGTTCCTCTTAGCTAAGGCTAAGTGGGAACATTACAGTCCTCCCCTCCAAAATGTTGCTTGTCCTCAAGCAACTGACAGGGTAAGAGTTGTAGTTCTTCTCCTTCTCCATTGATGGCACCATCAAGGATCAAGCTTTCATCATGGACCAAGTGCTCATCAAGCCAATACATCAGAAATTTCTCCTCCAATGCTAACATGATAGGGGCATATTCTATCCCTTCAGGAGTGTAAAACTCAACATAAATAAACATGGGTGAAGCAATGTCACATCTAAAACATGTATCATGAAGTACAAGATAAAGTTCCATCCCATGTGGTACATATAAATTGGCCACTTTTTGCCCATACAAACCCATAAACAATACCAATATATCATCTATGTATGGAAGAAAAATCACATATATGAAAACTAAAATTTGCACTTGAGGAGGTGGGTCACAATCACACATAAGGTACCAAAGCAGTGCACTCCTTGTTTTGAGTAGATATGAGTGTGGTAGGTGGTACTCCCACCACATCTTTGCTGCATGGGTCACTTTGACATGGCTGAAAGTGATGCCCAAGTTAGGTGCCTTTGGGAAGCACCCATCATGATAGAGAATCTCCCTTTGCACCTCCAGGGAGTGGCCAGATTTAGAATCTTTATTGGCCTCATCAATGCCATGAGATCTGAATGTACTATCACTCCTTATAGGAGCCATGGCTTGCATACATATGGTAAGAGAATATTTCAAATTAGAAAAATAAACATGCTCCATAAGATCAAATTCCTTACCACTCAAGTCCCCCACACACATGGAGTTGGACAGGGGAATTTCTCTCATTTTAAGAGAAGAAAGAGTTGGCTGAAATGACTCCTTCAGAGAGTCCCTTGGCTGTCCCAACTCCCCATAACCCTTGCACTCTTGTAAGTGTTGATATATTTCCTCCCAATCATAGTGCTGATGTAGCTCCTCTTCCATACCCTCCCAATCAAAACTCCTCATGATTAGGGTGTATATCTTGGTTGACTGCGTGTAGCTGGAAAGGAACTCTTTGTGTTCTCTTTGTAGTATCTCTTACTTAAGCTTGGAGGCTTGAGACAAGAATACTTTACCAAGATGATAGATGACCCATTCATGTACCAAATAGCCTCCTCCTTGCTTCATGCCATCTAGAATCATCTCGGTGTATAGATCTTTGGAGTACTCCACAAGGAGTTGAGATCTGAGATCTCCAATATGGATCCACATAACTCAACAAGGACAACGCTACTGATGCATATATGGTGGTGCTTTCCTTGTTGCTTATTGCTTATTTGACATTATGCATGCCAAATTTGTTTGCTGGGAGGCTGATCCTCCCCTTTCCTTCCTCCCACAGTGTTGTGGCTTTCTCTTCCATTGCTTCAGCACTTTGTGAGGCTTCCCCCACATGATAAGAATCTAATGGCATTCCAAGTGGCTTTCCATGAGGTATGAATGTTCCTTGCAACATTCTCATAAACATGAGAGAAGTAACTGTGAGATCCTTGCTTCCATTGTGCAAATCCATCTCTGTTGTTTGTGTGGAAACATCAGGTGCAGGATAAGTGTGCATGCCTTGAATTATTTGTGGTTTCCAACTCTTCAAGTTCACCCACTCCATTTTCAAGGCCTTCCAATCAGTGGTGACCTTCCCCAAGGTAATCAACCACTAGACACCCAAGATGAAATTGGTGTCTGGTATGTCAACTACAAAGAAGTGATCCACCAAGGTGTAGGACCCCATAGTGACAGAAAGTGATGGAACATATTGCATGTACTGCATAGTTCTATCTCCTGGGACCAAAACAAAGAACCCATCAAAAGTATCAGTGGGGATCCCTCTCCTCTGCACAAGGTGAGCATCAATAAAGTTGTGGGTTTCCCCACTCTCAATCAAAATAGACACTCTCTGGCTCATGACTGAACCTTGTACTCTTAGGGTCAAATATTTGGGCACTCCTATAAAAGAAGCAAGAGTCCCACTTGTTGGAGCAAAGGCTCCCTCTTCACCTCTGGATGGTGATTGATCTTCCTCCTCATCATCACTAGCACTGTGAACCCTCCTAGGTACTTCATTCCCATCTTCCTCGTCAAAATCTGAGAATAATTCTATATAGTGTGCTCTTCCAGAAACAAATCTATGTCTCGATACCCATGTCTCTTGACAAGTGAAACACAATCTCTTTTTCCTCAACTCCCTCTAGAGATCAAGGTCAAGAGGCTTCTTCAGTGAGCTCTCCTTGGGTGGAGAAACTTTCCCTTCCTTCCCCTTAGAGGAATGAGGAGCTATGATTTGGAAAGTTGCCTTTGCTCTTGGCAAGGCATCTGGGAGATCTCTAGCTCTTTCAATGGCATCATGCAAAGTGATGGGCTTGGTAGACTTAACCAACCCATGCAAAAGTTACTCTAGGCCATCAATGAACATGTAGACTCTCCTTGCTACAGAGAGATTAGGGACCATTACTGACAACCTTAGGAATTCAGAGATATAGGCCTCTGCATCTCTTATCTTCTTCAACTTTTCCAAACTTATAAAAGGGGCCTCTAAATATTTCTGATCAAATCTCTCCACTATTCTCCTAGTGAAATCACCATATGTAGACACATTGTTGTGTCCCAATGTAGATAGTCCATGAAACCACCAGTTGGGGGATTCTCCCTCAAAATGCAGCGCAACAATCTTGATGGATTATACTTTTGGCACTTTATTCAACTGGAAATATATGTCCAACTTTTCCACCCATGCTTTGGCAGAACAAGAGGATGTTCCATTGAAGTTGGGAAAAAATAACTTGCCCATAGTATGGTGTCTCCCCTGGAAGAAACCACCATCTCTATACTGCTGCCATGGTCTCCTTCGGTCCTTGAGATGGCAAAAATCTTGGAAGCTCAAGTTATCCTTGAACCTTTGACTCTGTGAGTCATATTATACAAAGTACCCTTCTAGGGAGGTTGGATCTTGCAGTCCTTCATTCTCAATAGCCAAGAAGGTAGGCATGGTAGAGCATTATGAGGCCTGTGGAGCTTGTGGAAAGCTCACAGGTTGACCAATCCCAAAATGAGACATGTCAAAACTTTCTCCTTGATGGAATCTCCCAAGGGATTCCCTCATTCTATCCACCCTCATCTCCTTTATCTCCTTGGACAGATCTTGCATATCCTCCAAGAGAGTTTTTGCAAACTCCTCTACTTCCTTATCTTTATCATTCAAAGATTTAGGGGCTTTCCCCTTGTCTTGACCCTTGTCAAGATCAACAATGGTGTAGTCATACTTTATATGAATTATATTTTGGTACCTCCTCTCCCTCTCGGTGGGAGGATCCTCATCTTTGGAATGTAGCATGACTGGTGCTCCAATGGTAAGCACAGGATGTGCCAAGAGTGGAGCTCTGATACCACTATAATATCCCCTTTTCAGGAATATCAAGATTCTATTCCAGAGATTGAATGCAGGGAATTTACTAGATATGTCACCTTTAAAAATAAAGGATGATATCCAGAGGCTACCTGGCCATCTGCAGACTCTGTCTATAGAACTTGGAATAATCCCTTTTTAAGGAATTTCAACAAAGTGCTCAAGGAAAACGCTGTATAAATAAAAATGTACAAAAATAACGCAGATCAAGGCTTGGTTCCTCTTATTTATGTTTTATGTGGCTTATATATTAATTTCATCGTAAAAAAATCAGTTCAATCACATTAAACAGACCTCCCAAAAAGTAAACTATCTAAAAAGCACCCAAAGAGGAAGGTTGCAATCAAATGCAAGCACTGCTTCAGGAATTGCGCTGTTTTAGCAGATTTTTAGTGGAGATCAGCAAGAAGACTCATATTTCAATAATACAATAGAAAATCAAAATTATGATGAAGCCCTCTCATTATACAATAGAAATCATGGGCCAATACAACAATAAATATTTAGAAAAGAGAGTAGGAACACATGTATATTTGCAGAAATGCTTCAACAACGTTATTTTTCAGGAGGTTCAGCAGCTGGAAGTTACAAATTAGATCTAAGATAGATCTATTTACAAAAAATCAGATCTATACCAGATCTGGAGACTTTATAGTTTTCTCTACAAGATCCACTTGGAATTTTTACAAAAGCATGCATGAATAAGAGTAGATTTGAGAAACAAGTTGCAGATCTGGAAACTGCTGCAGTAAATTTCTGAATATGAAATTTCATTAAAATGGATCAGATCTGAATAGAACATAGATTAGCAAGATAATCCATGGATCACCTAGTGGAATGCAAACCCCAACATTAAGGATCTCTGATCTAAACTATGAGCAAAACACCCTAAAGAGATCTACAACAAAATAACGCAGTCTTCCAACATAGATAGAGTTGTGGCTCAAATTTCATAGATAAACACGGTAGAATTACAGATCTGAAGAATAAAGAAATGATACACTCTTCCAGGAGGTCAAAGGACCCACTCCATGGAGAGCGGCTGTCAAAATAGACTAGATCTTTGCAGATCTAGATCACCACTTGCTGCAGCTTGCAGAGACAGCAAAACCTTTAATGGATCAACACTGCCAATGTAAGTAGGAGCTTGGCCTCAAGCCTAATAGTGGTTCGATTCAGCAAAATTTCCTCCTTGAATCATCAAAGGAAGAGGTGAAACTCCTTCATAGGAATTCCAGATACAATCCTCCACTCAATAGCAAAGAATGGTATTTGTCTAAGTAGACAAATACTCAGAAATATGATCTATAAATAACATTCTCTTGCTGCCCTCCTTTCCTTGTTATAAGATGAGAAATCTCTTACAAAACCTAAACCATCTTGATGAGTTAGCCCTTTTCACATTAGAGGCTCCCTTATAGAACTGCGTTATCCCTTTTGGAGATGAAATGAACCTAGATAGCACTGTTGATTTGGTAAAGGTTGACCCAGTCTTTAGCTCAAACCTCTTTCACACCTGCAAGTGATTATTTACATAGCCCTGATTTGTCTTGGTTCACATGGGCATTGATTTATTTAGACTTTTTAGGAGTTTTACATGTCCTCCTTTATTCATTTATTCATGAAGAAGAAATTAAAAAAAATTGAATGTTCCTCTTAGCTAAGGCTAAGTGAGAACATTACACGCAATACAATACCCTCATACAAGCGAGGTGTTGCCTTCTAGGGAAACAATCCCTAAACTAAACATAACTTCTACCATCATATCATTCGCTTAATGAATGACCAAGATTGACTAGAAATTACTAAACCTTTACAAGGCAATTTTACATCTATTTTTAGCTTCAGAGGTGTTGCCCCCGAAATCCCCTACCAGCAGGGGGGGCTCCATAAAGTTGCAGAGCCCCCCCCCTGGACCCCCAAGGTAGCGTTTAATTATGGGAAACATTTCTGCCCCATTAAGGTACAGGGGTCCAACACTGTGATAAAAAATAAACAAGATAATCAAGCTCCACACCCAACAATCTACCACTTGGAGACTGATTGTAGCAACTCCATTGCTGCTTCATTTGTTGGAAAATGACTCCACTTTGGACCTGCCTATTTCTCATCTTTATCATCATAGTTGAATACCAATTGAAACTTATCATATCTTAGATTCTCCTTGGTTCCACTTTTATTAGCATATCTGCATGATTTTGGCTAGTATGTATATTTTCTAGCTTCAACTGTCCATCTTCCAACACTGACCTATGAAATGGTACTTGAGTTGTATTTGTTTAGTCCTGGAATGAAATGCTAAGTTCTTTGAAAGATGAATGGAAATTTTTCTATCACTATATAACGTGCCCATATCATTCTTCTTACCCAATTCATCCATAAACCTTTGTAACCAAATCATTTCTTTACTAGCCTCTGTAGAAGCAACTTACTCTGCTTCTGTTGTTGAAAGTGCCACAACACTTTGGATTTTTGAAACCCAACTAAAAACTATTCCACCTATAGTAAATACATACCCTGTAGTGCTCCTCCTGTTATCTCTGTCACCTGACATATCTGCATCAACATATCCCTGTAGCACAATGTTTGAACCACCAAAGCATAATGCTTGATTTGTGGTACCTCTCAAATATCTGAGAATCCATTTGACTACCATCTAATGTTATTTTTCTGGATTGTTCATGTACATGCTTACAACTGCCACTGCATGTGCAATATCAGACCTTGTGCAGACCATTGCATACATTAAGCTTCCAACTGCTGATGCATATGGAATTTTAGACATATAATCCATTTCTTCTTGGGTCTTGGGGCACATCTCCTTACTAAGTTTGAAATGGCTAGCAAAATTTGTATTAATTTGTTTTGAATTCTTCATATTAAATATTTTCAACACCTTTTGTATGTACTCATTCTAAGAAAGTGTTAATTTGCGATTTTTCTTGTCTCTAGTTATTCTCATACCAAGGATTTGTTTTGCAACCCCCAAATCCTTCATTGCAAAGGAATTTTCCAATTTTCTTTGAGCACAATTATTTCGTGCATGTTATACCTTGCAACAAGCATGTCATCTACAAACTATAACAATATAATATCGCTCCCGTCATCTTTCTTTTTCAGATAAACATAATGATTAGAGTGACATATAGTATAACCTTGCTCACACATAAACTTGTTAAATTTGAGATACCACTACCTTGGAGCTTTTTTTAAGCCATACAAGCTCTTCTTTAGCCTACACAATAATTTTACCTTCCCCTTGACCTCATATCCTTCTCGTTGCTGCATATATATCTCTTCCTCCAAATATCCATGGAGAAATGATGTATTTATATATAACTATTCAAGATGCAAATCTTCCGCTGCTAGAAGACTTAAAATAGTTCTGATTGAAGTCATATTAACAATAGGCGAAAATATTTCATCAAAATAAATACCTTTCTTCTGTACAAATCCCTTCACCACAAGTCTAGCTTTGTAGCTTTTTTTTCCTCCATCTTCTTCCTTTGGCCTGTAAACCCATTTATTCTGCAATGTTGTTTTACCTATAGGAAACCTCACTAAGTCCCAAGTCTGGTTATGTATTAGAGATTCCATCACTTCTTCCATGGCTAGCTCCCACTTATTCTTGGTTTCAACCTGCATTTCTTCTTCATAACATTTGGGTTCACCAGAATCACTTAACAATAAATAATATAATGAAGGAGAGTATTGTTCAGGGAGTCTACTTATCATGGTAGATCTTCTCACATCACTTTCAAGTGTTTGAGGTGCCTGTTGCTGTTGTGGTGGTCATTGTTATTGTGGTTGTTGATTATTATTATTTTGAGGGACCTTTACTTTTTCTGTAATCTCATCAAGAACTGTGTATTATTTGTTTTCTTTTTCATGTTTCTTTTTCTGCAAATAATTCTAATCGAGACGTTTTCATTGAATATTACATCTCTTCTCATAATGATTTTGTGATTTTCATAATCATATAAGAGATAACCAAAATCATTAACACCATATCCATAAAGGTACATTTCTTTGATTTTTCCTCAAGTTCTGTTCTGTTTTCTTTATTAATATGGACAAAGGCCTCAAAGACAAAAGGCTTTAAAAAAGAGTATTCTACCTTTTTACCTATCCATGCTTCCTCTGGAATAGCACCATCCAAGGAAATTTAAGGCCCTATGTTTATTAGATAAACAACAATATCTACAACATCTGCCCAAAATTGTAAAGGAAATACTGCATGAAATCTCATGCACCTTGCACGCTCCATGATTGTTCTGTTCATCCTTTCTGACACACCATTTTCTTGTAGTGTTCTTGGAACTATCTTCTCTATGTGAATTCCATGCTTTGAACAATAAATATCAAACTATTTGCTGCAATATTCACCTCCATTGTCTGATCTAAGACACTTCAACTTCTTTCCTGTCTCAATATCAACCAAATATTTCCATTTCTTGAAAGTATCAAATACATCATATTTATTTTGAATACAATAAATCCAAATTTTTCTAGTTGCATCATCAATAAAAGTAACATAATAAAGAGAACCATCGAGAGATGATACCTGAGTAGGTCCCCATACACCTGTATGCACAAGCTCTAATTGTTCACTGTTCTTTTCTTTCCCAACTCTGAGAAATCTAACTCTCTTCTGTTTTCCATAAACACAATTCCCACAGAAATCCAAATCAAAATTCTTCAAACCCGACAACAAATCTCTTGAGTGAAGAATATTCATCCCCTTCTCACTCATGTGTCTGAGCCTATGATGCCATAATGTTGCATCTGTTCCTTTGGAATTTAAAGCATTCACAGAGTTAGAAATATCATTGCATAAATACAATGTACTAACTCTTTTGCCTTTTTCTATTACCAAGGCTCCTTTGGTGACCTTCCAATTTTTATCTATGAAAGTTGTCACACAACCTTCACTGCCTAACTTCCCTGTTGAAATCAGATTTTTCTTCAGATCTGGAACATGCCTTACATCCTTTAATAGTCGTTGGTTTCCATTCTGTTGTTTTACAAAAAAAGTACCCATTCCAACAATTTTACAGGGTTTATCATTACCCAAACGAAATTTTCCAAAATATCCTTGAACATAGTCATGAAAATATTTCTTATCAGTTTTGGCATGGAATGAGGCGCCTCAATCTACCACCCAGGAATAAGTAAAATTTTCGAAAGAAAGAATCAAATCATCTTGTAACACATCACCTGTCACATTTGCTTCATGATTGTTTTTTTTCTATGGGTCTCCTTCTTTTCCCTTCCGAGATCTACATTATTTCTTCAGGTGCCCTTTCTTTTCGCATTTCCAGCACACTATACCCGATCTGGATTTGGATCTTTCTTTCCTTGATTTACTACGATATCCTAAGCTCTTTCCTCTTTCCATTTTTCTTCCCCTAGACTCTACACTCAAATCATTACCCGAAGTATCACCAGAGCTTTTCCGTCGCATTTCCTCACTAAGGATAGCACCGACAAGATCATCAAACTTTAAAGTACTAGATCCAGAGACATAGTTACTAATGACCATAACTAAACCATTCCATAATTTTGGCAATGATCACAGAAATAAAAGAGCCCTAACTTCATCATAAAATTTTACCCCTACAGAACTTAATTGATTGGTAACTGAATTAAAATCATTTAAATGGTTTGTAACAAATCCACCTTCTGACATATTCATAATAAATAAATGTTTCATAAGAAATAGCTTATTTGAGGCCAAGGGTTTTTCATATAGTTTCTCCAATTCCTTAATCAAACCCTGTGTTGTTGTTCCCTTTGAAATATTGAAGGCTACCGATGCCGCAAGGCACAACCTTATTGTTCTGAGTGCCTTTCTATCGAGAATATCCCATTCTGCATCTGTCATAATCATCGGCTTCCTTGTTTTTTTTCTCAATGGTAGGTACAGATCTTTCTGATAAAAATAATCTTCCATATTCATCTTCCACAATGGGAAGTTTTGGTTGTTAAATTTATTGACCCTAAATTTTCCATCTTCTTCCATTGCTCCCACTCGAACTAGGAACCCGTCTTTCCTACGAGTTTATTGGCCAAACAGACCTTTGGCTCTGAAAATAGTTGTTAGAAAATTATATATTACAGAGTAATGCAACACATAAAACATGTGCAAAACACAAGCACAAAAAAAACATAAAACCAGAGAGACACAGATATATGTGGTTCATCCAGTTTGGGCTACGTCAACCCCAAACAGTCAGTCCTTCCTTTCTATTATCTAGCAAAATAAAGAGACAACCTACAATAGATCCGCTATAATATCCTTTGTTCTCTCTCACAGTCTCCCTATCCGTTTATCGCTCTGAGAATACACATAGAATACACAGTCACAAAACAATACCCTCATACAAGCGGGGGATTGCCTTCTAGGGAAAAAAGCCATAAAGTAGACATAACTTCTACTGTCAGATCATCTGCCTAATGAACAAACTAGATTTACTAGAAATTATTATACCTCTACAAGGCAATTTTACATCTTTTTTTAGCTTTGGGTGTGCTACCCCCGAAACCCCCTGCCAGGGGGGGGCTCCATAAAGTCACATCAACCCCCCTGGACCCCCCAAGCAGCGTTTAATTACGGGCGGTATTGCTGCCCCATTAAGTTATAGGGGTCCAATGCTATGATACAAAATACACAAGATAATCAGGCTCCACACCCAACAAGCTCCCACTTGGAGACTAATTGTAGCAATTCCATCGGTGCTTCATTTGCTCGAAAATGGCTCCACTTTGGACCTCATTGTTTCTCATATTCATCGTCATACTTGAATATCAATTGAAACTGAGCATATTCTTAGTTTCTCCCTAGTTACAACTTTTGTTAGCATATCTGCAGGATTCTAGCTATTATGTATCTTTTCTAGCTTCAATTGTCCATCTTCCAACAATGACCGTATGAAATGGTACTTGAGCTATATGTGTTTAGTCCTGGAATGAGATGTTGGGTTCTTTGCAAGGTAAACGACACTTTGGATATCACTGTATAACATGCCCATATCATGCTCCTTACCCAATTCATCCATAAACCTTTGTAACTAAATCATTTATTTACAAGCCTCTATAGCAGCAACATACTCTGCTTCTGTTGTTAAAAGTGCAACAACAATTTGTATTTTTGAAACCCAAATAACAGTTGTTCCACATATAGTAAATACATACCCCGTAGTGCTCCTTCTGTTATCTCTGTCACCTGCCATATTTGCATCAACATATCCCTGTAGAGCAATGTTTGAACCATCAAAGCATAATGCTTGATTTGCGGTACCTCTCAAATATCTGAGAATCCATTTGACTGTCATCTAATGTTATTTTCTTGGATTGTTCATGTACCTGCTTACAAATCCCATTGCATGTGAAACATCAGGCCTTGTGCAGACCATTTCATACATTAAGCTTCCAAATGCTGAGGCATATGGCTAGCAAAATGTGTACTAACTGGTTTTTCATTCTACATATTAAATATTTTCAGCTCCTTTTGTATGTACTCATTCTCAGACAATGTTAATTTGCGATTTTTCCTGTCTCTAGTTATTCTCATACCAAGGATTTGTTTTGCAGATCCCAAATCCTTCATTGCAAAGGAATTTTCCAATTTTATTTTGAGCACATTTATTTCCTGCACGTTAGACCCTGCAACAAGCATGTCATCTACATATAATAACAATATAATATAGCTCCCATCATTTTGTTTTTTCTGATAAACACAATGATTAGAGTGACATCTAGTACAACCTTGTTCAGACATAAAATTGTCAAATTTTAGATATCACTGCATTGGAGCCTTTTTTAAGCCATACAAGCTCTTCTTTAGCCTACACACTAATTTTTCCTTCCCTTTGTCCTCATATCCTTCTGTTCGCTGCATATAGATCTATTCCTCCAAATCTCCATGGAGAAATGATGTCTTTACATCTAACTGTTCAATATGCAAATCTTCCACTGCTACAAGACTTAAAATAGTTCTGATTGAAGTCATCTTAACAATAGGAGAAAATATTTCATCAAAATCAATACCTTTCTTCTGTGAAAACTCCTTCACCACAAGTCTAGCTTTGTACCTTTGTTTTCCTCCATCTTCTTCCTTCAGCCTATAAACCAATTTATTATTCAAGTTGTTTTACCTACAGGCAACCTGACTAAGTCCCAAGTATGGTTATGTATTAGGGAATCCATCTCTTCTTCCATGGCTATCTCCCACTTCTTTCTGGTTTCAACTTGCATTTCTTCTTCATAACATTCAGGTTCACCAGAATCAGTGAACATTAAATAATATAATGAAGGAGAGTATCGTTCAGGGGGTCTGCATATGCTGGTAGATCTTCTGACACCAATTTCAGGTGTTTGAGTTTCCTGTTGTTGTTGTGGTGGTTGTTGTTGTTGTGGTTGTTGATTATTATTATTTTGAGACATCTTTACTTTTTCTGTGATCTCATCAAGAACTGTGTATTCTTTATTTTCTTTTTCCTGTTTCTTTTGTAGCAATTGATTCTGTTGGAAATATGATACAGAGTGTTGTCCTTGATGGCAACCCACTGAATGAAGATGAAGACATGCGACTATTGACATGTGTTGTCCTTGATGGCAATTCACCTGATGAAGTTATTCTTGACTTGATGGGCTTGGTAAATGATGTAAATCTGATGTGATATGATGCTTATTGATATTATGATGCTGAGTGTTGTCCCTGAAAGGCAACCCACTTGATGAAGATGATGCCAACTTACTTGATGAAGTTGTGCTTGATAGAATATGGTTTGATGAACCAAATCTGATGTATCTACAGTGTGTACAGAAGGCAATGAAGAAAGGAATTCAGCATGTGCTAATTCTATGATGAAAAAGAGTATGTTTCTTGGTATACGCGGATTGGCCTAGGGGAAGTCGCGTATGCACGCGGAAAGGAACGATCCAAGTCGCGTATGGGCAAAAGCGCTCAAAAAGTGAAAAACCAAGGGTAACCACCATGGTATTGACCCATTGTATTGGGTAATGATCCACCTAATTGACCCCGTCCAGGTAGTTTTGGGCTCGTGGTATTGGTTTGGCTCGTGGTATTGAAAAAGGGGCCCGTGGTATTGAAAAAGGATAAACCTATATAAGGAGAAGAAATTCATTGTGCAAATCATGAGTGTGGGTGCAAGATGTCTGAGCTTAAATGAATACTTCTCTCTGAAGTAGATCTGAATGGAAATGGTAAAGGTTGATGACAGATGAGATCCGAATCTATGAAGCACTTATGAAGAAATGATGAAGAAAGGGATCTAGATCTGAAATGTATCTACTAGATCTGCTTATGGAAGGCTTAGATCTATGATGAGGCGAACATCTAGGCGAACATCTGTTTGAAGTGAAAGGGTAAATCTGAACCGAATATCTGATCTGAAGAAGTATCCTGCTCTGTAATAATTGAAGATCTATACGCTACTTCAACGCGGAGGAAGCGCGTATATACGCAGCTTCAGCGAAGAGAAAGCGCGTATGCGCAATAAAATATACACTGAGTTATACGCTGGTTTGTATGGACGGAAGCGCGTATACACGCGACATCAGTGAAGGGAAAGCACGTATGCAAACTAGGGCTTGCTGAAGCAAGGGGTATGAAATATCTGATCCGATCCGTTGTGTCGCGTATCCGGACCGTGTTGATATGTATCCGTTGGTGATGTATGTTTGTGCTTAAAAGTATGGAAAGGGTCCGTGATGAAAATATGATGAAATGTGGCCTGCAAGTGTTGTGGTGTTCTATTGAAGTTGTTGGATCCAGTGTGAAAATTGATGAAACGTGGTCCAAGGTGGTGTTGAGGGTTGTAGCCTTCAGTCAGGGGGTGGTAGCTCCCTTCCAGGTGAGGCTGGTAAACGAGATCGGGGGTCGTAGCTCCCTTCCAGGAGAGGCTGGTAAACGAGTCAGGGGGTCGTAGCTCCCTTCTAGGAGAGGCTGGTAAACGAGCGCAGGTGGGTGCCTGCGTGCTGGTCAAGTCTGCGCCAGCACATATGTTGTAAGATGTTTTCTCTATAATAAAATATTTAAGGCTGAGCAACTGCAGCGGTGGTTTTCTCCCGATTTGGGTTTCCACCTAAAAATCCTGGTGTTCATGTGTGATGCTTTGTGTGATGGTTTATTCTGTTCTTACTGCACCTGTTTACTGCTTATTGAATATCTCAAGAATAAATGATGGAATGGTTTAAGTGAAGATTTAATGACATATCTAAATCTCTGTGTATACGCTAGTTTCATAAAGGGGATTCGCGTATATACGCTAGTTTACTGAAGTAAAGTAGCGTATGGGTTTTAAGGAATGAAAAAGTAAAAAGTTTGAATATGCAGTAAATACTGATTCACCCCCCCCTCTCAGTATTTTTCCCAACAATTGGTATCAGAGCGTGGTCCTTCTGCAGAAGCTTGATCGCTTGAAGGAGATCCGTCGTAATGGGAAAGAAGCAAAAGAAGAAGCCTACTCGAAGAAAGGAGATATTTCAGAGAACATGGATACCAGAAATCAAAGGAGATGAATCTGATAGTGATTGGGATCATCCTTTGAAAGATCTTAGTGGTACAAACAATAGTGAAGAATATGCTGTCAACCTAGAAGAAGCCGAAAAAGATTCTGACCAAGCTCTACAAGTACTCATGGCAAAGAAGCAAAATACTCAAGGTAAGGAGATGTCTCAGAAAACCGGTACAACAGAAGTTGACAAAGATGAATCTGATTGTGATCCTTGTAATCTTATCTGTGCAAGCAATGATGTTGAGGATTTAAAAGAAGTTATCAAAGATCAACAAAGAATATTTAATGAGAAGGACGCTGCCTCCAAAGCTTTGTGCTTTAAACTGAAAAGGATGTTCGATGATGTATAAAATCGAAGTAAAGGATATCAAGCTGGAATCATCTCTCTGCAAGCAGAACTTGAAGAATCAAATGAGAAGAATGAAGGACTTGAAGCAGAAAACGTTTCTCTAAAAACAAATCTGGAAAAATCAAAAAGGAAGAATGAAGGTCTTGAAGTTGGAATCATCTCTCTACAAGCAAAACTTGAAGCATCAAGTAAGAAGAGTGAGGAACATCTACCATCATTTGATAAGGAAGGACTTGAAGCAGAAATCGTTTCACTCAAAGAAGACTTGGATAAATCAAATAAGAAGAATGCAAGACTTGAAGCAGAAATTGTCTCCCTCAAAGAAGATCTCATAGCATCAAACAAGAAGAATGAAGAGCTGCAGCAAACATGTGAAGACAACGAAAATTGGTTAAAAGAAGAAATCCTAAATCTGAAGGATCAAGTAGAAGATGGAAGAAGGAAAGAAGAAAGCATGACAAAGCAATGCCAAGCCCTGGAGGTTGAGGTAAACATTCTCAAAAGTAAATTAGAAGAAAAGATTAAACTTTTGAGGTTTCATGATAGTACTAATATCTTGGACAATATTCTTAGTAATCAAAGGTCTCCTGCTATCAAACATGGTCTTGGTTTCCATGAAACCATTAAAGGTGAATCTAGTTCACAAGGGAATGCTAATGATTCAAAGGAAGACAATGCAAAACCTGAAGTGTTGAAAGAAACAAAAGGTCAACCAACAGTCATGAATACTCAAAGGAAATCATTCAATAATGTTGAATGCTTTAGATGTCATAACTATAGGCATGTTGCAACAAATTGCAGAAGTAGATTGTTTCAGCCACAAACAAACAGATCCTACTCAGAAAGGTACTCTAGTCTCTTCAGAGGATATTGTTTCTCATGTAACATGTATGGACATAAAGCAGCTGATTGCAAAAGGAGGAAGATTAGAAATACTCTTTATGATTATTATGCTTATTTTTCTGACCACATGAGATGTTATGCTTGTAATAAGTATGGACATGTAGAAAAGGAATGCAGGATGAACAGATCTGGGAAAGTGGATAACTTCCAACACTCAAATAGAAAGTTCAAGCAAATTTGGAAAAAGAAGGAGGACCGATCAGAAACGTAGGGAATTCTGACCCTACTGCAGTCATCCGCTTCTGAAGCTTACTTCTCTGATTGACTGCAGGAATGATGTGGGATACATTAGGAGATTTAGTAATGTATCGTCATAGGGGGAGCAATGCATGATGACTCTCATGGTTGATTTGATTATTCTGGTTAGATGTATTTCTGACAGTGTATCTGGTGTGAAGAAAAGACAGGAACAGAAGGTAAATATGCAGAAGAAGATGAAGGTGTAAAATTTTCTATATTACACTTTCCATACGCGAGTTATATTCACAAAAGTTGCGTATACACGCGAGTTTCAGCAGACACAGTCGCGTATGCATTGATGATAAAAGAATTTATCTGATAACTGAAGATCTGGAGCAGAGGTCCAGGGGGAGCATCAGTCTGACTGTTGATGATTGCACTGTTAGCATTATTCTGGTTATACTCATAATAATGAAATGATACATGGGTTCTTGTGTTGAACATTATGGATGAAGCCTGGTTGCTTTATGATGAAGAGCACTCGTTGTTGAGATGAAAGTCTTATAATTCAGAGTTGAGGACAGATCATGCAGAGATTGTTGCTGATGACGTGCTGTTGAAGGTGCTTCAGATTGCAAGCTAAGGAAGAGCATTGGTTTAGGGGGAGCAACAGGTTGAATACTAATGATTGCATTGTTGGCAATATGACTGCTTGTTCTTTGGTTTTTGTGATACTCATGCTCAAATGATGATGACTTGGTACATGATTTATTATGATGAATTTTTGAGCCCTAGTTGCTGATAAGTATCCTTTGTACTCACACATGGATGAGTTGGATGTCATTTGATTCAGAAATAAATCATGCAGAGTGTGTTACTATGGTTGAGAGATCTTTTGCCTACATATGTTACTTCATGTTAAATCTTGAAGATCATGGTGATGTTGGACCACATGGATGATCGCTTGACACCTATGTGAAGATGTTGTTCTGATATGAGAATCTCTCTTGGAAAGATTGTATTGATGCTGCAAAGAATCTGAAGGCTTGGTTACTATTGTACTGATGCCACAACCGTTGGATGACGCTTGAAGACACAACTACATCGTTCTATCTATCTGTAGTCCAGGGAAGAATTCAAATGTCTCAGAAAGAAGCTGAACACTGTATTTGCCTCACAGAGAATCAGATCTGGTTGAAATTTAGAAGATGTCTTGGGATACGCGGGTTTCCTGAAACACAGTCGCGTATATACGCGAGTTCCTGCAAAGAAAACCGCGTATGACTGATTGCTGACAATTTTTGGTTGTTTCAGCTCTCTTCAGCACAGCTGCAGTGCTGTTTGGTATCTCTGATACTGTTTGGTTTCTCTGGTGGTGTTCCAGTTCTCATAATTCTGTTTCTAATGTTCAGGGGGAGCATTAGCTTTGCTGACTATAATGCAGTGTTGGCATTATGATGGTTCTGAAATATGTTCTCTTTCTTGAGGACTTTCTGGTGTTGGTCATAAATGGTCATATTTGTATTTTGATGAAAAGGTCTTGTTGAGACCCATGATGTAAAATTGTAATATTCAGTCATGTAAGGAATTGTCAATTTGTAAACCCACTTGGTTGGGTAGCTGAGTCATTTTTGTAAACCCACTTGGTTGGGTAGCTGAGTTGAAATGTGTAAACCCACTTGGTTGGGTACTTGAGTCTTATATGTAAATCCACTTGGTTAGATATTTGATGTAAGTATGAGTCTTTTGGTGATAGAAACTTCATAGAGTCATGTACTTCATTGAAAATATGTTTTCAGCATGAACTCAGGGGGAGCTTGGTCACTTCAGTATACATCAGATCTGTAGAACGCTTCTTCTACATGAGGAGAAAAGGGGGAGAGTGTGTTGGTTTTGATCTGCTGGTTTTGTCCTTTGCCCTTGATGTCAAAGGGGGAGAGTGACATGGGTGTTTGAATGAAGATAATGATGTGCCCTTTGCCCTTGATGTCAAAGGGGGAGAGTGACATGGTGTTTGAATGATGCCAAAAATGGAGAGAGTGACATGGTAAAAATGGGGAGAGTGACATGGTGTCATTGTATTCTTAATGTATCTATCTGTTGTGGTAACCAAACACCATCATGGTTGCCATCAAGTCCAAAGGGGGAGATTGTTGGAAATATGATACAGAGTGTTGTCCTTGATGGCAACCCACTGAATGAAGATGAAGACATGCGACTATTGACATGTGTTGTCCTTGATGGCAATTCACCTGATGAAGTTATTCTTGACTTGATGGGCTTGGTAAATGATGTAAATCTGATGTGATATGATGCTTATTGATATTATGATGCTGAGTGTTGTCCCTGAAAGGCAACCCACTTGATGAAGATGATGCCAACTTACTTGATGAAGTTGTGCTTGATAGAATATGGTTTGATGAACCAAATCTGATGTATCTACAGTGTGTACAGAAGGCAATGAAGAAAGGAATTCAGCATGTGCTAATTCTATGATGAAAAAGAGTATGTTTCTTGGTATACGCGGATTGGCCTAGGGGAAGTCGCGTATGCACGCGGAAAAGAACGATCCAAGTCGCGTATGGGCAAAAGCGCTCAAAAAGTGAAAAACCAAGGGTAACCACCATGGTATTGACCCATTGTATTGGGTAATGATCCGCCTAATTGACCCCGTCCAGGTAGTTTTGGGCTCATGGTATTGGTTTGGCTCGTGGTATTGAAAAAGGGGTCCGTGGTATTGAAAAAGGATAAGCCTATATAAGGAGAAGAAATTCATTGTGCAAATCATGAGTGTGAGAGCAAGATGTCTGAGCTTGAATGAATACTTCTCTGTGAAGTATATCTGTATGGAAAGGGTAAAGGTTGATGATAGATCTGAATCTATGAAGCACTTATGAAGAAATGATGAAGCGGGATCTTTAGATCTGAAATGTACTTGTATTTGCTAGATCTGTTTATGGAGTGATTAGATCTGTGATGAGGCGAACATCTAGGCGAACATCTAGGCGAACATCTGTCTGAGGTAAAAGGGTAAATCTGAACTGAATATCTGATCTGAAGAAGTATGCTGCTCTGTAATGATTGAAGATCTATACGCTACTTTGACGCGGAGGAAGCGCGTATGTACGCGGCTTCGCTGAAGTGAAAGCGCGTATACGCAATGAAATATACACTGAGGTATACGCTGGTTTGTGTGGACGGAAGCGCGTATATACGCGACATCAGTGAAGGGAAAGCGCGTATGTAAACTAGGGTTTGCTGAAGCAAGGGGTATGAAATATCTGATCTGATCTGTTGTGTTTCTGCTATCTGATCTGTGTTGATATGTATCTGTTGGTGATGTATGTTTGTGCTTAAAAGTATGGAAAGGGTCCAGTATGAAAATATGATGAAATGTGGCCTGCAAGTGGTGTTCTATTGAAGTTGTTGGATCCAGTGTGAAAATTGATGAAACGTGGTCCAAGGTGGTGTTGAGGGTTGTAGCCTTCAGTCAGGGGGTGGTAGCTCCCTTCCAGGTGAGGCTGGTAAACGAGATCAGGGGGTCGTAGCTCCCTTCCAGGTGAGGCTGGTAAACGAGATCGGGGGGTCGTAGCTCCCTTCCAGGAGAGGCTGGTAAACAAGCGCAGGTGGGTGCCTGCGTGCTGGTCAATTCTGCGCCAGCACATATGTTGTAATATGTTTTCTCTATAATAAAATATTGAAGGCTGAGCAACTGCAGCGGTGGTTTTCTCCCGATTTGGGTTTCCACCTAAAAATCCCGGTGTTCATGTGTGATGCTTTGTGTGATGGTTTATTCTGTTCTTACTGCACCTGTTTACTGCTTATTGAATATCTGATGAATAAATGATGGAATGGTTTAAGTGAATATTTAATGACATATCTAAATCTCTGTGTATACGCTAGTTTCATAAAGGGGATCCGCGTATATACGCTAGTTTACTGAAGTAAAGTAGCGTATGGGTTTTAAGGAATGAAAAAGTAAAAAGATTTGATTATGCAGTAAATACTGATTCACCCCCCCCCTCTCAGTATTTTTCCCAACAGATTCTTATACAAGACCTTTTCATTGAATATTACATCTCTGGTCCTAATGATTTTGTGATTTTCATAATCATATAAGTGATAACCAAAATCATTAACACCATATCCAATAAAGGTACATTTCTTTGATTTTTCCTCAAGCTTTCTTCTATTTTCTTTATTAATATGAAAAAAGCCCTCACAACCAAAAGGTTTTAAAAAAGAGTAGTCTACCTTTTTACCTGTCCATGCTTCCTCTGGAATACCACCATCCAAGGAACTTGAAGGCCCTCTGTTTATTAAATAAACAACAGTATCTACAGCATCTATCCCAAAATTGTAAAGGAAATCGTGCATGCAATATCATGCACCTTGCACGCTACATGGTTGTTATGTTTATCCTTTCTGACACACCATTTTCTTGTGGTGCTCTTGGAATTGTCTTCTCTCTGCGAACTCCATGCTTTGAACAATACCTATCAAACTCTTTGCTGCAATATTCACCTCCATTGTCTGATATGAGACACTTCAACTTCTTTCCTATCTCAATATCAACCAAATATTTCCATTTCTAGAAACTATCAAATACATCAGATTTATTCGAAATACAATAAATCCAAGTTTTTATAGTTGCATCATAAATAAAAGTAACATAATAAGGAGAGCCACCGAGAGATGATACCTGAGCAGGTCCCCATACATATGTATGCACAAGCTCTATTTTTTCACTCTTCTTTTCTTTCCAGACTATGAGAAACCTGGCTCTCTTCTGTTTTCCATAAATACAATTCTCATAGAAATCCAAATCAACATTCTTCAAACCCAGCAACAAATTTCTTGAGTGAAGAATCTTCATCCCCTTCAGACTCATGTGTCTGAGCCTATGATGCCATAATGATGCATCTTCTCCTTTTGAATTTAAAGCATTAAGAGAGTTATAAATACCATTGCATAAATACAATGTACCAACCTTTTCTCCTTTTTCTATTACCAGGCCTCCTTTGGTGACCTTCCAATTTTTATCTGTGAAAGTTGTCAAACAACCTTCATCGCCTAAAAACCCTGTTGAAATCATATTTTTCTTCAGATCTGGAACATTCCTTAACTCCTTTAATAGCCATTGGTTTCCATTTTGTTCTTTTATAAGAACTTTACCCATTCCAACAATTTTATAGGGTTTATCATCACCCAAACGAACTTGTCCAAAATCTCCTTGAACATAGTCATGAAAATATTTCTTATCAGGTGTGGCATGGAATGAGGCCCCTAAATCTAACACCCAGGAGTCAGTAACATTTTAGAAAGAAATAATCAAATCATCTTGTAACACATCACCTATCACATTTGCTTCATGATTTTTTTCTTGCTGTGCATCTCCTTCTTTTCCCTACTGAGATCTACAGTCTTTCTTAAGGCGTCATTTCTTTCCGCATTTCCAGCACACTATCCATGATTTGGACGTGGATTTTCCTTTCCTTGATTTAATGAGATATCTTGTTCTCTTTCCTCTTTCCATTTTTCTTCCCCTAGACTCTTCACTCGAAGCATTACCTTATGTCTTATCGGAGCTTTTCCGTCACAATTCCTCGCTAAGGATAGCACTGGCAACATCATCAAACTTTAAAGTACTAGATCCAGAGACAAAGTTACTAATGGCCATAACTAAACCATTCTAGCTTTATGGCAATGATCACAAAAATAAAAGAGTCCTAACTTCATCATCAAAGTTTACCCCTACAGAACTTAACTTACTAGTAAATATATTAAAATCATTTAAATTGTCTGCAACAAATCCACCTTCTTACATCTTTAAATTAAATAATGTTTCATAAGAAATACCTTTTTTGAGGCTGAGGGTTTTTCATATAGTTTTGCAAATGCCTTAATCAAACACTATGTTGTTGTTTCCTTCGAAATATTGAAGGCTACCGGTGTCGGAAGGCACAACCGTACTGTTCCAAGTGCCTTTCTATCGAGAATCTCCCATTCTACGTCTGTCATAATCGTCGGCTTTCTTGTTTTTCTACTCAATGATAGGTATAGATATTTTTGATACAAATAATCTTCCATCTTGATCTTCCACAACGGGAATTTTTGGTCATTAAATTTATCGACCCTAAATTTACCATCTTCCTTCATTGCTCCCACTCAAACCAGGAACTGTTCTTCCCTACGAGTTTATTGGCCAAACAAACCTTCGACTTTGAAACTAGTTGTTAGAAAATTATATATTACAAAGAAATACAACACATAAAATATGCGGAAAACACAAGCACACAAAACACATAAAGCCAAAGAGACAAAGATATATGTGGTTCACCCAGATTGGGCTACGTTCACCCCGAGTAGCCAATCCTTCCTTTCTATTATCCAGAAAAATAAAGAGACAAAACCTACAGAAGATCCATTGTAATATCCTCTATTCTCTCTCATAGTCTCACTATCTGTTTCTCGCTCTGAGAATACACATAAAATACACAGCCATAATACAATACCCTCATACAAGCGAGGGGTTGCCTTCTAGGGAAAAAAACCCTAAACTAAACATAACTTCTACCATCAGATTATCTGCCTAATGAACGACCCAAATTGAATAGAAATTACTATACCTTTACAAGGCAATTTTACATATGTTTTTAGTTTGGAGGGCGCTGACCCTGAAACCCCTTGTCAAGGGGGGGCTCCATAAAGTCACAGAAACACCCCCCCCCCCCCAAGACCCCCAAGGCAAAGCTTAATTACGGGCAGCGTTACTACCCCATTAAGGTACAGGGGTCCAACGTTGTGATACAAAATAAACAAGATAATCAAGCTCCACACCCAACAATCTCCCACTTGGAGACTGATTGTAGAAACTCCACCGTTGCTTCATTTTTTGGACAACGACTCCACTTTGGACCCTGCTATTTCTCATCTTCATCGCCATAGTTGAAGACCAATTGAAACTGAGCATATTCTCAGTTTCTCACTCGTGACAACTTTTGTTAGCATATCTACAGGATTCTGGCTAGTATGTATCTTTTCCAACTTCAACTGTCCATCTTCCAATAGTGACCATATGAAATGGTACTTGAGCTATATGTGTTTAGTACTGGAATGAAATGTTGAGTTCTTTGTAATATGAATGGCACTTTGGTTATCACTGTATAATGTGCCCATATCATGCTTCTTACCCAATTCGTCCATAAACCCTTGTAACCAATTCATTTCTTTACTAGCCTCTGTAGAAGCAACTTACTCTGCTTCTATTATTGAAAGTGCCACAACACTTTGGATTTTTGAAACCCAACTAACAGTTGTTCCACCTATAGTAAATACCTACCCTGTAGTGCTCCTCCTGTTATCTCTGTCACCTGCCATATCTGCATCAACATATCCCTGTAGAGCAACGTTTGAACCACCAAAGCATAATTCTTGATTTGTGGTACCTCTAAAATATCTGAGAATCCATTTGACTGCCATCCAATGTTATTTTCCTAGATTTTTCATGTACCTACTTACAACTCCCACTGCATGTGCAATATCAGGCCTTATGTAAACCATTGCATACATTAAGCTTCCAACTGCTAATGCATATGGAACTTTAGACATTTAATCCATTTCTTCTTGGGTCTTGGGGCTCATCTCCTTACTACGTTTGAAATGGCTAGCAAAAGGTGTACTAATTGGTTTTGCATTCCGCATATTAAATATTTTCAACACCTTTTGTATGTACTCATTCTGAGAAAGTGTTAATTTAAGATTTTTCCTGTCTCTAGTTATTCTCATACCAAGGATTTGTTTTGTAGCCCCTAAATCCTTCATTGCAAAGGAATTTTCCAATTTTCCTTTTGAGCACAATTATTTCGTGCATGTTAGACCCTGCAACAACAATGTTATCTACAAACAATAGAAATATAATATAGCTCCTACATTAATATTTTTCAGATAAACACAATGATCAGAGTGACATCTAGTATAACCTTGTTCAGACATAAACTTGTCAAATTTTAGATACCACTGCCTTGGAGCTTTTTCAGGCCATACAAGCTCTTCTTTAGCCTACAAACTAATTTTTCATTCCCTTTGACCTCATATCCTTATGGTTGCTGCATATATATCTCTTCCTCCAAATCTCCATGGATAAATTATGTATTTTCATCTAACTATTCAAGATGCAAGTCTTCTGCTTCTACAAGACCTAAAATAGTTCTGATTGAAGCCATATTAACAATAGGATAAAATATTTCATCAAAATAAATACCTTTCTTCTGTACAAATCCATTCACCACAAGTCTATTTTTGTACCTCTGTTTTCCTCCATCTTCTTCATTTAGCTTGTAAACCCATTTATTCTGCAATGTTGTTTTACCTGTAGGCAACCTGACTAAGTTCCAAGTCTGGTTATGTATTAGGGAGTCCATCACTTCTTCCATGGCTAGCTACCACTTCTTCTTGGTTTCAACCTGAATTGCTTCTTCATAGCATTTAGGTTCACCAGAATCAGTCAACAATAAATAATATAATGAAGGAGAGTATCATTCAGGGAGTCTACTTATCGTGGTAGATCTTCTGACACCACTTTCAGATGTTTGAGGTGCCTGTTGCTGTTGTGGTGGTTGTTGTTGTTGTGGCCATTAATTATTATTATTTTGAGGAACCTTTACTTTTTCTGTAATCTCATTAAGAACTGTGAATTTTTTGTTTTCTTTTTCCTGTTTGTTTTCCCGCAACTGATTCTAATCAAGACATTTTCACTGAATATTACATCTCCTCTCCTAATTATTTTGTGTATTTCATAATCATATAAGAGATAACCAAAATAATTAACACCATATCCAATAAAGGTACATTTATTTGATTTTTCCTCAAGCTTTGTTATGTTTTCTTTATTAATATGGACAAAGGCCTCCCAGCCAAAAGGCTTTAAAAAAGAGTAGTCTACATTTTTACCTGTTCATGCTGGCTCTAGAATACCACCATCCAAGGAACTTGAAGGCCCTCTATTTATTAGATAAACAACAGTATCTACAACATCTGCCCAAAATTGTAAAGGCAATCCTACATGCAATCTCATGCTCCTTGCGTGCTCTATAATTGTTCTGTTCATCCTTTATGACACACCATTTTCTTGTGGTGTTCTTGGAATTGTCTTCTCTCTGCGATTTCCATGCTCTGAAAAGTACCTATCAAATTCTTTGTTGCAATATTCACCTCAATTGTTTGATATGAAACAATTAAACTTCTTTCTTGTCTCAATCTCAACCAAATATTTCCATTTCTTCATAGTATCAAATACATCAGATTTATTCTGAATACAATAAATCCACATTTTTCTAGTTGCATCATCAATAAAAGTATCATAATAATGAGAGCCACTGAGATATGATACCTGAGCAGGTCCCCATACATCTGTATGCACAAGCTCTAATTTTTCACTCTTCTTTTCGTTCCCAACTCTGAGAAATCTGACTCTCTTTTGTTTTCTATAAATACAATTCTCACATAAATCCAAATCAACATTATTGAAACCTAGCAACAAATTTCTTGAGTGAAGAATCTTCATCCCCTCCTGACTCATGTTTCTGAACCTATGATGCCATAATGTTGCATCTGCTCCGAGCCTCTGATGCCATAATGCTGCATCTTCTCCTAACAATCTCCCACTTGGAGACTGATTGTAGCAACTCCATCACTGCTTCATTTGCTGGAAAATGACTCCACTTTGGACCTGGTTGTTTCTCATATTCATCGTCATACTTGAAGACCAATTGAAACTGAGCATATTCTTAGTTTCCCCCTTGTTACAACTTTTGTTAGCATATCTGGAGGATTTTGGCTAGTATTTATCTTTTCGAGCTTCAACTGTCCATCTTCCAACACTGACCTATGAAATGGTACTTGAGATGTATGTGCTTAGTCCAGGAATGAAATGATGAGTTCTTTGCCAGATGAATGGCACTTTGGATATCACTGTATAATGTGGCCATATCATGCTTCTTACCCAATTTGTCCATAAACCTTTGTAACCAAATCATTTCTTTACTCGCCTCTATAGCAGCAACATACTCTGCTTCTGTTGTTGAAAGTGCAACAATACTTTGGATTTTTGAAACCCAACTAACAGTTGTTCCACCTATAGTAAATACATACCATGTATTTCTCCTCCTATTATCTTTGTCACCTGCCATATCTGGATCAACATATCCCTGTAGAGCAATGTTTGAACTACCAAATCATAATGCTTGATTTGTGGTACCTCTCAAATATCTGAGAATCCATTTGACTACCATCTAATGTTCTTTTCCTGGATTGTTCATGTACCTGCTTACAACTCCCACTGCATGTGCAATATCAGGCCTTGTGCAGACCATTGCATACATTAAGCTTCCAACTACTGATACATATGGAAATTTAGACATATAATCTATTTATTCTTGGGTCTTAGTGCACATGTCCTTACTAAGTTTGAAATGTCTAGAAAAAGGTGTACTAACAGGTTTTTCATTTTTCATATTAAATCTTTTCAACACCTTTTGTATGTACTCATTATGAGACAGTGTTAATTTGCGTTTTTTCCTATCTCTAATTATTCTCATACCAAGGATTTGTTTTGCAACTCCCAAATCCTTCATTGCAAAGGAATTTTCCAAATTTTTTTTGATCAAATTTATTTCCTGCATGTTAGACCATGCAAAAAGCATGTCATCTACGTACAATAACAATATAATATAGCTCCCATCATTTTTCTTTTTCAGATAAACACAATGATAAGAGTGACATCTAGTATAACCTTATTCAGACATAAACTTGTCAAATTTTGGATGCCACTGCCTTGGAGCCTGTTTTAATCCATACCAGCTCTTCTTTAGCCTAAACACTAATTTTTCTTTTCCTTTGACCTCATATCCTTCTGGTTGCTACATATAGATATCTTCCTCAAAATATCCATGGAAAAATGATGTCTTTACATATAACTGTTCAAGATGAAAATATTACACTGCTACAAGACTTACAATAGTTTTGATTGAAGTCATCTTAACAATAGGAGAAAATATTTCATAAAAATCAATAACTTTATTCTGTGAAAAACCCTTCACCACAAGTCTAGCTTTGTACCTATGTTTTCCTCCGTCTTCTTCCTTCAGCTTGTAAACCCATTTATTCTGTAATGTTGTTTTACCTACAGGCAACCTGACTAAGTCCCAAGTCTGGTTATGTATTAGGGAGTTCATCTCTTCTTCCATGGATAGCTCCCACTTCTTCCTAGTTTCAACCTGCATTGCTTCTTCATAACATTCGGGTTCACCAGAATCAGTCAACAATAAATAATATAAAGAAGGAGAGTATCGTTCAAGGGGTCTACTTATCCTAGTAGATCTTATGACACCACTTTTAGGTGTTTGAGGTGCATGTTGCTATTGTGGTGGTTGATGTTGTTGTGGCTGTTGATTATTATTAATTTGAGGCACCTTTACTTTTTCTGTGATCTCATCAAGAACTGTGTATTCTTTATTTTATTTTTCTTGTTTCTTTTCCTGCAACTGATTCTTATACAAGACCTTTTCATTGAATATTACATCTCTGCTCCTAATGATTTTGTGATTTTCATAATCATATAAGTGATAACCAAAATCATTAACACCATATCCAATAAAGGTACATTTCTTTGATTTTGCCTCAAGCTTTATTATGTTTTATTTATTCATATGGACAAAGGCCTCACAACCAAAAGGCTTTAAAAAAGAGTAGTCTACATTTTGACCTGTCCATGCTTTCTCTAGAATACCACCATCCAAGGAACTTGAAGGTCCTCTGTTTATTGCATAAACAACAGTATCTACAACATCTTCCCAAAATTGTAAGGCAATCTAGAATGCAATATCATGCACCTTGCACACTCCATGATTGTTCTGTTCATCCTTTCTGACACACCAGTTTCTTGTGGTGTTCTTGGAACTGTCTTCTCTCTACAAATTCCATGCTCTGAACAATACCTATCAAACTCTTTGCTGAAATATTCACATCCATTGTCTGATCTGAGACACTTAAACTTATTTCTTGTCTCAATCTCAACCAAAGATTTCCATTTCCTGAAAGTATCAAGTACATCATCTTTATTCTGAATACAATAAATCCAAGTTTTTATAGTTGCATCATCAGTAAAAGTAACATAATAATGAGAGCCACCGAGAGATGATACCTGAGCATGTCCCCATACATCTGTATGCACAAGATCTAATTTTTCGCTCTTCTTTTCTTTCCTAACTCTGTGAAATATGACTCTCTTCTATTTTCCATAAATAAAATTCTCATAGAAATCCAAATCAACATTCTTCAAACCCGACAACAAATTTATTGAGTGAAGAATATTCATCCCCTTCTGACTCATGTGTCTAAACCTATGATGCCATAATGTTGCATATACTTTTTTGGAAGTTAAAGCATTAACAGAGTTAGAAATACCATTTCATAAATACAATGTACCAACCTTTTCACCTTTTGCTATTACCAGGGCTCCTTTGGTGACCTTCCAAGTTTTATGTGTGAAAGTTGTCACACAACATTCACAGCCTAACTTCCCTGTTGAAATCAGATTTTCCTTTATATCCGAAACATTCCTTACCTCCTTTAATAGCCATTAGTTTCCATTATGTTTTTTTACAAGAACTTTACCCATTCCAACAATTTTACAGGGTTTATCATCACCCAAACGAACTTGTCCAAAATCTCCTTGAACATAGTCATGAAAATATTTCTTATCAGGTGTGGCATGGAATGAGGCCCCTGAATCTACCACCCATGAATCAATAACATATTCGAAAGAAATAATCAAAGTATCTTGTAACACATCATCTGTCACATTAGCTTCATGAGTGTTTTCTTGTTGTGCGTCTCCTTCTTTTCCCTTCCGAGATCTACAGTATTTCTTTAGGTGTCCTTTCTTTCCGCATTTCTAACACACTATCCCCGATTTGGACTTGGAGCTACCTTTCCTTGATTTACTGCGATATCATGAGCTCTTTCCTCTTTCCATTTTTCTTCCCCTAGACTTTGCACTCAAATAATTACCCGATGTCTCACCGAAGCTTTTCCGTCGCATTTCCTCGCTAAGGATAGCACCGACAACATCATCAAACTTTAAATTACTAGAACCAGAGACAGAGTTACTAATGGCCATAACTAAGCCATTCCAGCTTTCTAGCAATGATCACAGAAATAAAAGAGCCCTTACTTCATCATCAAATTTTAACCCTACAGAAATTAACTGACTGGTAACTGTATTAAAATCATTTAAATGGTCTACAACAGATCCACCTTTCGACATCTTCATATTAAATAAACGTTTCATAAGATATACCTTGTTTGAGGCCGAGGGTTTTTATATAGTTTTTCCAATGCCTTAATAAAATGCTCTGTTGTTGTTTCCTTCGAAAAATTGAATGCTACCGATGCCGCAAGGCACAACCATACTTTTCCAATTGCCTTTCTATCAAGAATCTCCCATTCTGTGTTTTTCATAGTTGTCAGCTTCTTTGTTTTTCCGCTCGATGGTAGGTACAGATCTTTCAGATACAGATAATATTCCATCTGCATCTTCCGCAATGGGAAGTTTCGGCCATTAAATTTATCGACCCTAAATTTACTATCTTCCGCCATTGCTCCCACTCGAACTAGGGACCCTTCTTTCCTGTGAGTTAATTGGCCAAACATACCTTCGGCTCTGATACCAGTTGTTATAAAATTATATATTATAGAGCAATGAAACACAAGCATAGAAAACACATAAAACTAGAGAGACATTGATATACGTGGTTCACATAGTTTGGGCTACGTCCACCCCAAACAATCGGTCCTTCCTTTCTATTATCTAGAAAAATAAAGAGACACAACCTACAACACATGCCTTGTGCAGACCATTGCATACATTAAGCTTCCAACTACTGATGCATATGTAACTTTAGACATATAATCCATTTATTCTTTGGTCTTGTGGCACATCTCCTTACTAAGCTTGAAATGGCTAGCAAAAGGTGTACTAACTGGTTTTTCATTCTGCATATTAAATATTTTCAACACCTTTTGTATGTACTCATTCTGAGACATTGTTAATTTGCGATTTTTCCTATCTCTAGTTATTCTCATACCCGGGATTTGTTTTTCAGCTCCTTTTCCTTCATTGCCAAGGAATTTTCCAATTTTCTTTTGAGTACATTTATTTCCTCCATGTTAGACCCTGCAACAAGCATGTCATCTACATACGATAACAATATAATATAGCTCCCATCATTTTTCTTTTTCAGATAAACACAATGATCAGAGTGACATCTAGTATAACCTTGTTCAAACATAAAATTGTCAAATTTTAGATACCACTACCTTGGAGCCTATTTTAAGCCATACAAGCTCTTCTTTAGCCTAAACACTAATTTTTCCTTCCCTTTTACCTCATCTCCTTCTAGTTGATGCATATAGATCTCTTCCTCCAAATCTCCATGGAGAAATGATGTCTTTACATATAACTCTTCAAGATGCAAATCTTCTGCTGCTACAAGACTTAAAATAGTTCTGATTGAGGTCATATTAACAACAGGAGAAAATATTTCATCAAAACCAATACCTTTCTTCTGTACAAGCCCCTTCACCACAAGTCTATATTTGTACCTCTATCTTCTTCCATCTTCTTCCTTCAGCCTGTAAACCCATTTATTCTGCAATGATGTTTTATCTACAGGCAACCTGACTAAGTCCCATGTCTGGTTATGTATTAGGGATTCCATCTCTTCTTCCATGGCTAGCTCCCACTTCTTCCTGGTTTCAACTTGCATTGCTTCTTCATAAAATTTGGGTTCACCAGAATCAGTCAATAATAAATAATATAATTAAGGAGTGTATTGTTCAAGGTGTCTACTTACTAGATCTTCTGACACCACTTTCAGGTGTTTGAGGTGCCTGTTGCTCTTGTGGTGGTTGTTGTTGTTGTGGCTGTTGATTATTATTATTTTAAGGCACCTTTACTTTTTCTATGATATCATCAAGGACTGTGTATTCTTTGTTTTCTTTTTCCTGTTTATTTTCCTGCAACTGATTCTTATACAAGACCTTTTCATTGAAAATTACATCTCTGCTCCTAATGATTTTTTTATTTTCATAATCATAAAAGCGATAACCAAAATTATTAACACCATATCTAGTAAAGTTACATTTCTTTGATTTTGCCTCAAGATTTGTTCTATTTTCTTTATTAATATGGACAAAGGCCTCACGTCCAAAAGGCTTTAAAACGATTAATCTAGCCTTTTTACCTGTCCATGCTTCCTCTGGAATACCACCATACAAGGAACTTGAAGGCCCTCTATTTATTAGATAAAAAATAGTATCTACATCATCTGCCCAAATCTGTAAAGGAAATCCTTCATGCAATCTCATGCACCTCGCACGCTCCATGATTGTTCTATTCATCCTTTCTAACACACCATTTTCTTGTAGTATTCTTGGAATTTTCTTCTCTCTGTGAATTTCATGCTATGAACAGTACCTATAAAACTATTTGCTGCAATATTCACCTCCATTGTCTGATCTGAGACACTTCAACTTCTTTCGTGTCTCAATCTCAACCAAAGATTTTAATTTCTTAAAAGTATCAAATATATCAAATTTATTATGAATACAATAAATCCAAGTTTTTCTAGTTGCATCATCAATATAAGTAACATAATAACGAGAGCCACAGAGAGATGATACCTGAGCAGGTCCCCATAGATCTGTATGCACAAGAGAATTCTGACTCTCTTCTGTTTTCCATAGATACAATTCTCACAGAAATCCAAATCAACATTATTCAAACCTGTCAACAAATTTATTGAGTGAAGAATATTCATCCCCTTCTCACTCATGTGTCCGAGCCTATGATGCCATAATACTGCATTTTCTCCTTTGGAATTTAAAGCATGAACATAGTTAGAAATACCATTGCATAAATACAATGTACCAACCTTTTTTCCTTTAGCTATTACCAGGGCTCCTTTAGTGACCTTCCAAGTTTTATCTATGAAATTTGTCACACAACCTTCACCACCTAACTACCCTGTTGAAATCATATTTTTTTTCAGATATGAAATATGTCTTACCTCCTTTAATAGCCATTGGTTTCCATTTTGTTGTTTTACAAGAACTTTACCCATTCCAAAAATTTTACAGGGTTTATCATCACCCAAACGAACTTGTCCAAAATCTCCTTGAACATAGTCATGAAAATATTTATTATCAGGTGTGGCATGGAATGAGGCCCCTGAATCTACCACCCAAGAATCAGTAACACATGCTGTAACACATCACCTGTCACATTTGCTTCATGGTTGTTTTCTTGCTGCGCACCTCCTTCTTTTCCCTTCCGAGATCTACAGTCTTTCTTCAAGTGTCCTTTCTTTCCGCATTTCCAGCACTCTATCCCCGATTTGGACTTGGATCTGCCTTTCCTTAATTTACTGCAATATCCTGAGCTCTTTCCTCTTTCCATTTTTCTTCCCCTAGACTCTGCACTCAAAGAATTAACTGGTGTCTCACCAGAGCCTTTTCATTGCATTTCCTCACTAAGGATAGCAACGAAAACATCATCAAACTTTAAAGTACTAGATCTAGAGACATAGTTACTAATAGCCATAACTAAACCATTCCAGCTTTCTGGTAATGATCATAGAAATAAAAGAGCCCTTACTTCATCATCAAAGTTTACCCCTACAGAACTTAACTGACAGGTAACTGTGTTAAAATCATTTAAATGGTCTGCAACAGATCCACCTTCCGATGTCTTCATATTAAATAAAATTTTCATAAGAAATACCTTGTTTGAGGCTTAGGGGTTTTCATATAGTTTTGCCAATGCCTTAATCAAACCCTCTGTTGTTGTTTCCTTCAAAATATTGAAGTCTACCGATGCCGCAAGGCACAACCGTACTATTCTGAGTGCCTTTCTATCGATAATCTCCCATTCTGCATGTGTCATAGTCGTTATCTTATTTGTTTTTCCGCTCAATGGTAGGTAGAAATCTTTCTGATATAGATAATATTCCATCCGCATCTTCCACAACGGGAAGTTTTTGCCGTTAAATTTCTTGACCTTAAATTTACCATCTTCCGGCATTGCTCCCACTCGAACTAGGAACCCTTATTTCCTGCGATTTTATTGGCCAAACAGACCTTCAGCTCTGATACCAGTTGTTATAAAATTGTATATTACAGAGCAATGCAACACATAAAATATGTGGAAAACACAAGCACACAAAACAAATAAAACTAGAGAGACACAGATATACGTGGTTCACCTAGTTTGGGTTACATCCACCCTGAACAACCAGTGCTTCCTTTCTATTATCCATTAAAATAAAGAGACACAACCTACAACAGATTTGCCGTAATATAATTTTCTCTCTCTCATAGTCTCCCTATCTGTTTCTCACTCTGAGAATACACATACAATACACAACCGCAATACAATACCCTCATACAAGCGAGGGGTTTCCTTATAAGGAAAAAAACCCTAAACTAAACATAACTTCTACCATCAGATCATCCACTTAACAAACGACCTAGATTGAATATAAATTACTATACCTTTACAAGGCAATTTTACATTTGTTTTTAGCTTCGGGGGCACTGCCCCCGAAACCCCCCTCTAAGGGGGCTCCATAAAGTCGCAGCGGTCCCCCCGTGGACCCCCAGGAAACTTTTAATTACGGGCGGCGTCGCTGCCCCATTAATGTTTAGTGGTCCAACACTGTGATAAAATAAACAAGATAATTAGGCTCCACACCCAACAATATCCCACTTGGAGACTGATTGTAGCAACTCCACCGTTGCTTCATTTTCTAGACAATGACTCCACTTTGGACTTGGCCGATTCTCATCTTCATAGTCATAGTTGCAGATCAATTTAAACTGAGCATATTCTCAGTTTCTCCCTAGTTACAACTTTTCTTATCATATCTGTAGGATTCTTGCTAGTATGTATATTTTCCAGCCTCAACTGTCCACCTTCCAACACTGACCGTATGATATGGTACTTGAGTTGTATGTGTTTAGTCCTAGAATGAAATTTGAGTTATTTTCAAGATGAATGGCACTTTCTCTATCACTATATAACATGCCCATATCATGCTTCTAACCCAATTCATCCATAAACCTTTGCAACCAAATCATTTCTTTACTAACCTCTATAGTAGCAACATACTTTGCTTCTATTGTTGAAAGTGCAAAAACACTTTGGATTTTTAAAACCCAACTAATAGTTGTTCCACCTATAGTAAATACATACCCTGTAGTGATCCTCCTGTTATCTCTGTCACATGCCATATCTGCATCAACATATCCCTGTAGAGCAATGTTTGAACCACCAAAGCATAATGCTTGTTTTCTGGTACCTCTTAAATATATGAGAATCCATTTGAATGCCATCCAATGTTGATTTCTTGGATTTTTCATGTACCTTCTTACAACTCCCACTGCATGTACAATATCATGCCTTCTGCAGACCATTTCATACATTAAGCTCCCAACTATTGATGCATATGGAACTTTCAACATATAATCCATTTCTTCTTAGGTCTTGGGGCACATCTCCTTACTAAGTTTGAAATGGCTAGCAAAAGGTGTACTAACTCACTTTTCATTCTTCATATTAAATATTTTCAACACCTTTTGTATGTACTCATTTTGAGACAGTGTTAATTTGCGATTTTTCCTGTCTCTAGTTATTCTCATACCAAGGATTTGTTTTTCAGCTCCTAAATCCTTCATTGCAAAGTAATTTACCAATTTTATTTTTGAGCACATTTATTCCTGCATGTTAGACCCTCCAACAAGCATGTCACCTACATACAATAACAATATAATATAGCTCCCATAATTTTTCTTTTTCATATATACACAATGATCAGAGTGACATCTAGTATAACCTTGTTCAGACATAAACTTGTCAAATTTTAGATACCACTACCTTGGAGCCTGTTTTAAGCCATACAAGCTCTTATTTAGCCTACACACTAATTTTTCCTTCCCTTTGACCTCATATCCTTCTGGTTGCTACATATAGATCTCTTCCTCCAAATCTCCATGGAGAAATGATGTCTTTACATCTAACTATTCAAGATGCAAATCTTCTACTGCTAGAAGACTTAAAATAGTTCTGATTGAAGTCATATTAACAACATGAGAAAATATTTCATCAAAATCAATACGTTTCTTCTATGAAAACCCCTTCACCACAAGTCTAGCTTTATACCTCTGTTTTCCTCCATCTTCTTCCTTCAGCCTATAAACCCATTTATTCTACAATTTTTTTTTACCTACAAGAAACCTGACTAAGTCCCAAGTCTGGTTATGTATTAGGGAGTCCATCTCTTCTTCCATAGCTAGCTCCCTCTTCTTCCTGGTTTCAACCTGCATTTCTTCTTTATAACATTTGGGTTCACTAGAATCAGTCAAAAATAGATAATATAATAAAGGAGAGTATCATTCGGGGGGTCTACTTATCATAGTAGATCTTCTTACACCAATTTCAAGTGTTTGAGGTGCTTGTTGTTTTTGTGGTGGTTGTTGTTGTTGTGGCGGTTGATTATTATTATTTTGAGGCACGTTTACTTTTTTTGTGATCTCATCAAGAATTGTTTATTCTTTGTTTTCTTTTTCCTGTTTCTTTTCCTGCAAGTGATTCTTATACAAGATATTTCATTGAATATTACATCTCTACTCCTAATGATTTTGTGATTTCCATAATCATATAAGCGACAACCAAAATCATTAACACCATATCCAATAAAGGTACATTTATTTGATTTTTCCTCAAGCTTTGTTCTATTCTCTTTATTAATATGGACAAAGGCCTCACAGCTAAAAGGCTTTAAAAAAGAGTAGTCTCTTTTTTACCACCATCCAAGGAACTTGAAGGCCCTCTGTTTATTAGATAAACAAAAATATCTACAACATTGACCACAAATTGTAAAGGAAATCCTACATGCAAACTCATGCACCTTGCACGCTTCATGATTGTTCTGTTCATGCTTTCTGACACACCATTTTCTTGTGGTGTTCTTGCAACTGTCTTCTCTCTGCGAATTTCATGATCTGAACAGTACCTATCAAACTCTTTACTATAATATTCACCTCCATTTTCTGATCTGAGACACTTCAACTTATTTCCTATCTCAATCTCAACCAAAGATTTCCATTTCTTGAAAGTGTCAAATACATTAGATTTATTCTGAATACAATAAATCCAAGTTTTTCTAGTTGCATCATCAATAAAAGTAACATATTAACGAGAGCCACCAAGAGATGATACCAAAGAAGGTCCCCATACATATATATGCATGAGCTCTAATTTTTTTCTCTTATTTTCTTTCCAAACTCTGAGAAATATGACTCTCTTCTGTTTTCCATAAATACAATTCTCATAGAAATCGAAATCAACATTCTTCAAACCGGTCAACAAATTTCTTGAGTGAAGAATATTCATCCCCTTCTCACTCATGTTTCCGAGCGTATGATGCCATAATTTTTCATCTAATCCTTTGGAATTTAACGCTTTAATATAGTTAGAAATACCATTTCATAAATACAATGTACCAACATTTTTTCCTTTCGCTATTACCATGGGCTCCTTTGGTGACCTTCCAAGTTTTATCTGTGGAAGTTGTCACACAGCCTTCACCGCCTAATTGCCCAGCTGAAATCATATTTTTATTTAGATATGGAACATGTCTTACCTCCTTTAATGGCCATTGGTTTCCATTCTGTTTTTTTACAATAACTTTACCCATTCCAAAAATTTTACAAGGTTTATCATTACCCAAACGAACTTGTCCAAAATCTCCTTGAACATAGTCATGAAAATATTTCTTATTAGGTGTGGAAGGGAATGAGGCCCTTGAATCTACAACCCATTAATCAGTAACATTTTTGAAAGAAAGAATCAAAGAATCTTGTAAAAAATCACTTGTCACATTTGCTTCATGATTGTTTTCTTGCTGTGCGTCTCCTTCTTTTCCTTTCTGAGATCTACAATATTTCTTCAGGTGTTCTTTCTTTCTGAATTTCTAGCACACTATCCCCGATTTGGACTTGGATCCACCTTTCCTTGATTTACTAAGATATCCTAAGCTCTTTCCTCTTTCTATTTTTTCCCCCTAGACTCTACACTCAAATAATTACCCGATGTCTCACTGGAGCTTTTCCGTCGCATTTCCACGCTAAGGATATCACCGAAAACATCATCAAACTTTAAAGTACTAGATCTAGAGACAAAGTTACTAATTGCCATAACTAAATCATTCCATATTTCTAGCAATGATCACAAAAATAAAAGAGCCCTTACTTCATCATCAAAGTCTACCCCTACATAACTTAACTGACTAGTAACTGTATTAAAATCATTTAAATGGTCTACAACAGATCCACCTTCTGAAATCTTCATATTAAATAAAATTTTCATAAGAAATACCTTGTTTGAGGCTTAGGGGTTTTCATATAGTTTCGCTAATGAATTAATGAAACCCTCTGTCATTGTTTCCTTCACAATATTGAATGCTACCAATGCCGCAAGGCACAACCGTACTGTTCCGAGTGCCTTTCTATCAAGAATCTCCCATTCTTCATCTGTCATAGTTGTCAGCTTCTTTGTTTTTCCGCTCAATGGTAGGTATAGATCTTTTTGATACAGATAATATTCCATCTACATATTCCACAACGGGAAGTTTTGGCCGTTAAATTTCTGAACCCTAAATTTACTATCTTCCACCATTGCTCCCACTCGAACCAGGAACCCTTCTTTCCTGCAAGTTGATTGGCCAAACAAAGCTTCGGCTCTAATATCAATTGTTAGAAAATTATATATTAGAGAGTAATGCAACACATAAAATATGCGGAAAGCACAAGCACACAAAACAAATAAAACCAGAGAGATAAAGATATACGTGGTTCACCCAGTTTGGGCTACATCCACCCCAAACAGCTAGTCCTACCTGGCTCTTATCCAGCAAAATAAAGAAACACAACCTACATCAGATCTGCTTTAATATCCTTTGTTCTCTCTCATAGTCACCCTATCTATTTCTCACTCTGAGCATACACATACAATACCCTCATACAAGTGAGGGGTTGCCTTCTAGGGAAAAAAACCTTAAACTAAACATAAATTCTACTGTTAGATCATCCGCCTAATGAAAAATCCATATTGAATAGAAAGTACTATACCTTTACAAGGCACTTTTACATCTTTTTTTAGCTTCGGGGGCGCTGCCCCCGAAACCTCCCACCAGGGGGGAGAGGACTCTATAAAGTCGCAACGACTGCCCTTGGACCCCCTAGGTAGTGTTTAATTATGGGAGGCATTGCCGCCCCATTAAGGTACATGGGTCCAACATTGTGATACAAAATAAACAAGACAATTAGGCTCCACACCCAACAATCTCCCGCTTGGAGACTGATTGTAGCTGCTTCATTTGCTGGAAAATGACTCCACTTTGGACCTGACTGTTTCTCATCTTCATTGTCATACTTGAAGGCCAACTGAAATTGGGCATATTCTCAGTTTCTCCCTGGTTACAACTTTTGTTAGCATATCTGTAGGATTCTGGCTAGTATGTATATTTTCCAGCTTCAACTGTCCATCTTCCAACACTGACCATATGAAATGGTACTTGAGATGTATGTGTTTAGTCTTGGAATGAAATGTTGAGTTATTTGGAATATGAATGGTACTTTCACTATCACTATATAATGTGCCCATATCATGCTTCTTAACCAATTCTTCCATAAACCTTTGTAACCAAATCATTTCTTTACTAGCCTCTATAGCAACAACATACTCTGCTTCTGTGGTTGAAAGTGAAACAACACTTTGGATTTTTGAAACCCAACTAACAGTTGTTCCACCTATAGTAAATACATACCTTGTAGTGCTCCCCCTATTATCTCTTTCACCTACCATATCTGCATCAACATATCCCTGTAGATAAATGCTTGAACCACCAAAGAATAATGCTTGATTTGTGGTACCTCTCAAATATATGAGAATCCATTTGACTACCATCCAATTTTATTTTCCTGGATTGTTCATGTACCTGCTTACAACTCCTACTGCATGTGCAATATCAGGCCTTGTGGAGACCATTGCATACATTTAGCTTCCAACTATTGATGCATATGGAACTTCAGACATATAATCTATTTCTTCTTGGGTCTTGGGGTACATCTCCTTAATAAGTTTGAAATGGCTAGCAAAAGATGTACTAACTCGTTTTGCATTCTACATATTAAATATTTTCAACACCTTTTGTATGCACTCATTCTGAGACAGTGCTAATTTGTGATTTTTCTTGTCTCTAGTTATTCTCATACCAAGGATTTGTTTTGGAGCTCCCAAATCCTTAATTTCAAAGGAATTTTCCAATTTCTGTTTGAGCACATTTATTTCCTGCATGTTAGACCCTACAATAAGAATGCCATCTACATACAATAACAATATAATATAGCTCCCATCATTTTTCTTTTTCAGATAAACATAATGATCAGAGTAACATCTAGTATAACCTTGTCCATACATAAACTTGTCAAATTTTAGATACCACTACCTTGGAGCCTGTTTTAAGCCATACAAGTTATTCTTTAGCCTACACACTAAATTTTCCTTCCCTTTGACCTCATATCCTTCTGGTTACTACATATAGATCTCTTCCTCGAAATCTCCATGGAGAAATGATGTCTTTACATCTAACTGTTCGAGATGAAAAACTTACGTTGCTAAAAGACTTAAAATAGTTCTGATTGAAGTCATCTTAACAACACGAGAAAATATTTCATCAAAATCAATACCTTTCTTCTGTGCAAAACCCTTCACCACAAGTATAGCTTTGTACCTCTATTTTCCTCCATCTTCTTCCTTAAGCCTGTAAACCCATTTATTCTGCAATGTTGTTTTTCCTGTAGGCAACCTAAGTAAGTCCCAAGTTTGGTTATGTATTAGGGAGCCCATCTCTTCTTCCATGGCTAGCTCTCACTTCTTCTTAGTTTCAACCTACATTACTTCTTCATAACATTCGGGTTCACCAGAATCGGTCAAAAATAAATAAGATAATGAAGGAGACCATCGTTCAGTGGGTCTACTTATCCTAGTAGATCTTATGACACCACTTTTAGGTGTTTGAGGTGCCTGTTGCTGTTGTGGTGGTTTTTGTTGTTGTGGCTATTGATTATTATTATTTTGATGCACCTTTACTTTTTCTGTGATCTCATCAAGAACTGTGGATTCTTTGTTTTCTTTTTCCTGTTTCTTTTCCTGCAATTGATTCTTATACAAGACCTTTTCATTGAATATTACATCTTTGGTCCTAATGATTTTGTGATTTTCATAATCATATAAGCGATAACCAAAATCATTAACACCATATTCAATAAAGGTACATATCTTTGATTTTTCCTCAAGTTTTTTTCTTTTTTTGTTTATTAATATGGAAAAGGGCCTCACAGCCAAAAGACTTTAAAAAAAAGTAGTCTACCTTTTTACCTGTCTGTGCTTCCTCTAGAATACCACCATCCAAGGAAATTGAAGGCCCTCCGTTTATTAGATAAACAACAGTATCTATAACATCTACCCAAAATTGTAAAGGAAATCATGCATGCAATCTCATGCACCTTGCATGCTCCATGATTGTTCTATTCATCCTTTCTGACACACCATTTTCTTGTGGAGTTCTTGGAATTGTCTTCTCTCTGCGAATTCCATGCTCTGAAAAATACCTATCAAACTCTTTGCTGCAATATTCACCTCCATTTTCTGATCTAAGACACTTCAACTTCTTTCTTGTCTCAATATCAACCAAATATTTCCATTTCTTGAAAGTATCAAATACATCTGATTTATTCTGAATAAAATAAATCCAATTTTTTCTAGTTGCATCATCAATAAAAGTAACATAATAACAAGAACCACCGAGAGATGATACCTGAGAAGGTCCCCATACATTTGTATGCACAAGCTCTAATTTTCTGCTCTTCTTTTCTTTCCAAACTCTGAGAAATCTGACTTTCCTTTGTTTTCCATAGATACAATTCTCACAGAAATCCAAATCAACATTCTTCAAATTGGGCAAAAAATTTCTTGAGTGAAGAACCTTCATCCCCTTCTCACTCATGTGTCTAAGCCTATGATTCCATAATGCTGCATTTGCTCCTTTGGAAGTTAAAGCATTAACAGAGTTCGAAATACCATTGCATAAATACAATGTACCAACCTTTTTTCCTTTTGCTATTACTAGGGCTCCTTTGGTGACCTTCCAAAGTTTATTTGTGAAAGTTGTCACACAACCTTCACCGCCTAACTACCTTGTTGAAATCTGATTTTTCTTTAGATCTGGAACATGCCTTAACTCCTTTAATAGCCATTGGTTTCCATTCTATTTCTTTATAGGAACTTTACCCATTCCAACAATTTTACAAGGTTTATCATCAAACGAACTTGTCCAAAATCTCCTTGAACATATTCATGAAAATATTTCTTATGAGGTGTGGCATGGAATGAGGCCCCTGAATCTACCACCCAGGAATCAGTAACATTTCCAAAAGAAAGAATCAAATAATCTTGTAACATATCACCTGTCACATTTGCTTCATGATTGTTTTCTTGTTGTGCATCTCCTTCTTTTCCCTTCCAAGATCTAGAATATTTATTCAGGTGTCCTTTCTTTCTGCATTTCCAGCACACTATCCCCAATCTAGACTTGGATATGCCTATCCTTGATTTACTGCAATATCCTGAGCTCTTTCCTCTTTCCATTTTTCTTCACCTAGAATCTACACTCAAAGCATTACCTAATGTCTCACCAGAGCTTTTCCGTCACATTTCCTTGCTAAGAATAGCACCAACAACATCATCAAACTTTAAAGTACTAGATCTAGAGACAGAGTTACTAATGGCCAAAAGTAAACCATTCCAGATTTTTGGAAATGATCACATAAATAAAAGGGCCCTAACTTCATCATCAAATTTTACCCCTACAGAACTTAACTGACTGGTAAATGTATTAAAATAATTTAAATGGTCTGCAACAGATCCACCTTCTGACATCATCATATTAAATAAACGTTTCGTAAGAAATACCTTGTTTGAGGCCGAGGGTTTTTCATATAGTTTTTCTAATGCCTTAATCAAATCCTCTGTTGTTGTTTCCATCGAAATATTGAAGGCTACCAACACCGCAAGGCACAACTGTATTGTTCCGAGTTCCTTTCTATCAAGAATCTCCCATTGTACATATGTCATAGTTGTCAGCTTCTTTTTCTTTTTTTCTAAATGGTAGGTACAAATCTTTATGATACAGATAATCTTCCATCTTCATCTTCCACAACGAGAATTTCAGGCCATTAAATTTCTCGACCCTAAATTTACCATCTTTCACCATTTCTCCCACTCAAACTAGGAACCCTTCTTTCCTGCGAGTTTATTGGCCAAACAGACCTTCAGATTTGATACCAGTTGTTAGAAAATTATATATTACAGAGCAATGCAACAAATAAAATATACAAAAAACACAAGCACACAAAACACATAAAACCAGAGAGACATAGATATATGTGGTTCACCTAGTTTGGGCTACATCCACCCCAAACAACCATTCCTTCCTTTCTATTATCCAGAAAAATAAAGAGACACAACCTAAAACAGATCCACTGTAATATCCTCTGTTATCTCTCATAGTGTCCCTATCTGTTTCTCGCTCTAAGAATACACATACAATACACAGCTTCAATACAATACCCTCATACAAGCGAGGGTTTTCATTCTAGGGGAAAAAACCCTAAAGTAAACATAACTTCTACCGAATGACCTATATTGACTAGAAATTATTATTCCTTTACAAGGCAATTTTACATCTGTTTTTAGCTTCGGGGGTGCTGCCCCCAAAACCCCCCGCTAGGGGGGCTCCATAAAGTCATTGTGACCCCCCCTGGACCCCCCAAGTAGAATTTAATTACAGGTGGCGTTACCACCCCATTAAGGTACATGGGTCCAACACTCTGATACAAAATAAACAAGATAATCAGGCTCTACGCCCAACAAAAGGAGCACTGAAATGACCTAGATATGAAAAGATCTAGCCTCCACTTGCTTCAGCTTGCAAAGACAACCAAACCCTCAACATGATCTGCATTGTAGTTGAAAGAAGAAGCTTGGCCTTCAGCCAGATAGTGGACAATACAATGAAAAAACTTCCAAGATCCCTCTCAAGGAAATAGGTGGGATTCCCAACCAGGAACACCCAATGCTAAACATCATTAATTCTCAGCTAAATAGCAATAGAATGATATATGTATAAACATATAATATATTTATAAATATAATATTCATCAACAACCTTCTAATGTTGTCATCCTCTTCCTTTTATAAGTTAAGAGCTTGCAAACCCTAAACCACTTCCAATGATATCACTCCTTTCACACAAGGCATCTCCATCCAAAACTGCGTTTTGCCTCATTGATTGCCACTCCTCTAATAAAATGATATATATTTGGTCAAGGTTGACCCAGTAAAAATGTCCAGCCGCTATCACACCTAAGGGTGCTTGATTTAGCGGCCAATATTGAGCCTTTTTACATTTGGCATTGATTTATTCATTATTTAGGAGTATTATGGACCTTCTTTAAACTTTAATCCTTTAAACAAAGAAATAAAACAAAAATGAATATTCCAATTATCTCATGACTAATTGGGAATATTACAGATTTCTTCCCCAATCCTCGGTTTTGATTGACTAGTAAGTAGCTACCTCACTGGGTGTACGAAGGAGTCTATGAAATCTGGAAAAGAAGTTGTTAATGTAGCCCACACTAACTCTGTCCTGTGAATCACTGAATGATTCACTCCTTGTGCATCCTGATTATTGAAGTGGATAGGCAGCATCTATGCTTGTTGAAAAAGAAACATTTGAATAATTACATAAGTGTAATTAAACACACCCTGTGTTGTAAAATTCATGAATTTCTCATGTATATTTTCAGCCAATAATTGGTTGTAATCATACATTAAAAATGGTGGTTTTTTTATACTGAAGATGGATAAGAACCCCATGATGGGTTCATCAACTGTTTGATCATTTGGGTATCCAATAGGTAAGAAAGAAGTGAGATGTAGTGCTTAGAAGCTTCTAGAAAGATTGAGGATGAGTATGGTGTATTTTTCTTGGGAAAATCTGCATCCTTATGTAGGAATATCTCAAATATCTAGGCTCTTTCAGGGAAGGTTAGCTTGTGGTAAAGATCCATGAGAGAAGCAGGTGAAAATGGGATAGGGAATCATATGAAGGAATGATGTGCATTTGGTTTATGGTCTCTAGGGATATGGTGATTAGAATGTTTCCATTCTAAGCCACCACTAATCTTGTTATGGGATCATGTTTTTTTTTACACCAGGAAATTAGATTAGGGAAAGAGTGGGTCTGAGGAAAAGAAAATAGGGGTAGCATAGATTCCCAAAACATGATAGGGTCCTGGTTATCTTTGTGTTTTTATTTTAACCACAGATATACCTCATAGAAGTCGAATTCGCTGTGAGAATCTGAAACTTTGAAGAAAGCATCTGCAACAGGTATGAGATCGAGGTTGAGATGTGGTGTGGCAATGGGAATTTCTTTTGCAACTAGGTTCGTGACCTACTCTTCTTCAGTCACCTGTTTCTTCGCTTTTCCTTTAGGAGTTACCTTATTTTTAGTCTTGGATTTGGGAGCCACGTTAACAGGGATATCGAATAGGAGAAGGAATGTGAGGATCGAGTGGTTGTAGGAAGGGTGACACTGATTACAGAAGTGGAGACAGTGGTCGCATAATGCTGACGTTTTGAAATAGAATGTAGAGACAATGACCATGAGACGATAAGGTAAAGTGATGAAAGGGACTCTAGAGATTATTTTATAGGTTGTGATATGGGTTTAATGGCCTGAAAGGTGACCGTAGGAGTTTAACATCTCAGGAGGGGGTTTACTGACTAACAATGCATCAAATGGCTCAGGAGCAGGTTTAATGACCAACGATGCATCAAACAACTATGGGATGATCGTGTGAACGAAGTACAATGGTCAGGGAGTGGATCATTGGAGGATAATGATTAGGTGATGTGGCAGGATAAGATTGGATGGATGACCAATGATTATGGAGTAGAGGTATTATCCATTGGCTCGAGGCATAGGAGGAAACAGTTATGGGAGAAAAAACTGTTGGTTGATTTCAGGGGGTGGTGGGTACCTCCTGGCTTGTGGTTTTGGGCAAAGGGGGTGAAAATTGTTGTGGTGCTACCACTTTGAAAAAAGTAGCAGCCATTAAAACCACACTTCAGACACACCCCCCCCCCCCACCACCCCCCCCTCCCTTGCGTTAACGAGAAACTGTCTGATGGGTCATGAAGTGATCCTCTGCCATAGGTCTTGGGCGGGTATAAGATCCTTCGTCAAAAATTGTTGTCGCGTTATTCTTTGTGATTCGACCCTTTTGTCACATAGTTACTTTAGAATAAATTCAAATGAGTGCTATAAAATAAAATTAATTAATGAAAATACAAACCCCTTTTAAAGAATTTAATTCTCATTAATACATTTTCAAAATTTTGGTAACTTGGTGCATTTAAACACAGAGCCATGGTTTTATTTTTTAAACACTAAATCATTCACATTTTATTTTTTTGCTTCCCTAAATTTTTTTCTTTTTCCATATTTCTTTAGGGAAATCTATTCTAACATTTTATTCTGACATGGATGCATAAAAACATAATTTTTCCTAACATTTTTAATCTTTTTCTTTTTCATCCATATCCAAAATTATCTTTTTATTTTTCATTTTTTTAAACTAAAATTCTAACTTATCAAAACCAAATAATGTTACAACAATTTCCATGCATTTTGAACTAGTTCTCACTTGTGTTTCCATGGCACTCCTTAATAGTCCCTGGCACACATTGGCACACCCTGGAACTTGGCACATCTTGGAATGTCGCCTTGGCACTCTAAAATTCCTTGGAACTACCTAACATACCTTGTCACTCCCTCCTTAGCACACCTAGAACTCGCTAACAATCCCTGACACACACTCTTATTGCTCCCTCGTTGTTCTATGACACTCCATAACACTCCCTGACATGCATTAGAACACCCTAGCAGATGAAACATCTTGGCATGTTTCCTTGGAATCTAGAATTCCTTAGCACTACTTAACATACCTTGTCACTCCCTCCTTAGCACACCTATAAGTCACTGACACTTCCTATCAAAATCTCTTAATCATTCATTTGCATACATTATTTTCACCGAGTCCTCCCTTGTGTGTCCTTGGGACTCCCTAACACTTCCTGTCATGTGTCGTCACACCCTAACACCTGGCACATCTTTACCACATGCCACTCTAGCACACTAGCATGACTTAGCAATGCCTAGCATACAATTTCACTCCCTCCTTAACACACCTGGAGCTCGCTGACACTCCCTGTCACACACTCTTATTCATTCATTTCCATGCATTTTGACATAGTTCTCCCTTGTGTTTCCATAGAAATCACTAAAACTCAACACACATTGGAACTTGGCACATCTTGGTATGCTTCCCTAACACTCTATCATCCCTTGGAACTATCTAGCATATATTGTCACTCCCTCCTCAAAAAACCTGGAACTCGATATCATGCCCTATAACTCCCTGGCATGTATTGGCTCTTGGAACTTGGAGGCACTTCACAATTATTGGCATGTGTTTGGATTCCTTGAAATGCCTTGTCATGGTTTAAGATAAAATTTATTTGAGATCAATTATCACAATTAAGAGATAAGTAATAGAGGATGATTTGGTACTCAAGACATACTAGCACTTGGCCCTTGGCATGTATTGGCACTACTGTTGGTATGCCTAGCATTCCCATCTTGAAAAGGTAAGGTCCTAAATTATTAATCCTCATATGTGCTCATTTATTTTCATTTTAACTTGGTGTTCCATTTTATCATCTGGGACTCCTTAACACTTGTTCGCATACCCTAACACCTGACACATATTGTCATGCCTTAACACATGACATGCATTGGAATGCCTTGCCACTATCTGGCACATGTTAGCAAACCCTGAAAAATATTGACTTGCCCTAGCATTCCCTATGATGCCTTGTCACTCCCCCCTTGGCACACCTGACACTTGCTGACACTACCCGACACACCCTCTTATTCATTCATTTACATTCATTTTGAATCGATGATTTATGTTTGATGGGGTGCATTTCTAGAAACAATTCCTTTAAGAGAATAAAAAAATAACCACACCATTACTGACTTAAGTAATTAGAAATTCTACTTGAACAATAGGAAACTACACAGAATATTTTAAGAATGACATTTTTAGGGTCTTTTTATGGTGTGGGAATGGTAAGAAGTGAGTGGTAAATATTGTGATTTTATTTCTCATTAAAGTGCTTATCCTTATGAGAGTCTTGTCTTGAGAAGATGACACCCTCTTCATGCTTACCCTCCAACTCCTAATCTTCTCAAAATAAAGGCCAACTTGCATAGTGAGGGAAGGCATGTAGGTTTATGGTGTGCTGAGTGACTGGGTGAGAGTGTTAATCTACTATGAGAGGGAATTAACCATTTACTTTGTTTCCTCTATGGATTACATGTTGTAGGTGTGTCATGGAACCACAAGGCCACTAGAAATATTGTGTAATATATAGCCCAACATAATCAATGCCTTAAGAGAAATCTGTGGAGAGGGATCAAAATATATTATATTGGTGAGTCCACCAAGAAATATTTTCTAGAGAGTGTGTTAGGTCCCTATATTACTAGTATAGTCCCTTATTTTTGTTATTGTAACCCCCTTATTGTTATTATTCTACCCCTGTAACCCCCATATTGTTATTATTGTGCCCTTAAATTATTCGTGTTGGGTCGGCTAGGATTACATTGTGGCCCCATGGACTCCTATATATAGAAAAGAGGTTTTGTAATTTGTATCATAGAATAATTGTTCATTCATGTAATGTATTGGAGGTTGCCCCCTCGAAGTGGCTTATTTATAAGGCATTGATATCTCTTTTATTCTATTTTTGGAGCTGGTTTCACAACATTTGGTATCAGAGATTTGGATTCTAGGGTTTCGTTGCTCCAAACAGATCATTGTGGAATTTTCAATATAACTTTATTTCTATGAAGGGTCAGAAGCTGAAATTTTTGGAGTGTGAAGCCAAAATCCTGAGGAACATCGTCACAAAATTTCAGAGCTTTGTTCACAACATTTTTGGAGATATGATATGTGGAAGGTAGGGATTTTTGCAAGCTCCTGAATTTCACTTAAAAGGGTCATCGTGGAATTCTCGCTATAAAGTTTTTTCTATGAAGGTTCATAAGCTGAAATGTTTAGAGCGTGAAGCCGAAATACTAAGGAACATCATCGCAAAATTTCAGAGCTTGGTTCACAATATTTTCGGAGATATGATTTGTGGAAGTGTCGAAGCCTCGAAAATCGCTGCTTCAAACATTGGGGGATAACCACCTGGTCGGGACCTTAGGACAACTCCTTTTCCGTTTGGTGTGGTGGCTCCGACTGGATTTATAGGACCAGTTTCCTAGTAATTTAAATGGGTTGGTAATGGAATGATTGAATGAAGGGAAAATTGGACTAAATTACTGAAATAAAACTATTTAAACTAATTTAAAACTGATAAGATAATTCTAAAAATAACTCGGGCATCAAATGTGAATACAACTTTAAATTGTTTCAATTAACCAATAACCATGAAAATATATTATAGCCTAATTGAAATATGCAGTAACAAATAAAGATAACTCTATTTAAGAAATTAAACAGAGTTATAATAACATATTGCATTCATCATTATATATCATTTACATATACTGTAAAAGATAAATATTTCTACACACTCAGAAATGATATGTATAAAGAAATATTGTAAAGTGAATACACATAAACGATAACAATTTAAAAGAGAATATCACATAACATAAGAAAACTAACAGTGAATAGATATAAATACCATATCCATCTTGATACTTTCCAATGCAATCCGATATCCAAATCCAACAACTTCAATGTAAAATCAACTCCAAGATACATAAATGTAATTCTTAAAGGCAATTTTGCACAGAATCACCAGATGTGATCCTTTATAAAAAAATATAAGAGTCAATGGAGTATAAAAATGTAATATTTAAGTCAAAATATTACAAATTTAGGGCCCCTTTCTAAATGCATGAAAGGGGTTTAAATATATACTTAACAAAACAAAAATAACTAAAACTATTCCTACAATCTATCTAAATCAAAAAATCTAGAACAGAAATGCGATCTTGAGGTGAACCGATTTATTGATTATCTGTTGTGTTTGATGTGCCCAGATGGTATATTTTGAGCATTTCTTTCACTTCTTCTGGATGACTAAGCTTTGAGTGCAACTGCCCTGTATATGTGGCATCAGAGAATTCAGGAATGATGCAATCGATGGAATTTGAAAGAAATTTTATTGTTGTTTGTTGACTATGTGGCTTGATAAGATAGGTCCACATTGTATCCCATGATATTCCTTGTAGTTGGCCAATTTTCTGATTTTTATTGATTATCTCTTGTTTCCATTTGTGATCAGTTTGTTTTACCCTAGGTAATTGGCCAAGCGTACAATCTGAAATCAAATTGATTGCATATAGGCTATCATTCGCTAGTTGTGTTACATTGTTCATCATACTTTTAGCTATGGGTGTAGCTCCTTCTGCTTTGATTAAACGTTGTTCCCATTCTGCAAAAATAATTTCCTTATGTCTCTCCATAATTCTGGGAAGATTTGCTTTTCTTCATGATTCTAAGTCTTGCCATAAAATAAATTCACATATATTTTCATCAGCTTCATCAAATTCAATTTTAAGACTGAATCCTTCATCTACTAAGGAAGATGTTATTTCACATAGGGATTCTACTTCTGCAACCTTTAGACAAAATTCATTTAATTTTTGAGACAATAACTTGTTTGTCTCCAGGGCTTCATTTTTTAATTGATCCAAATTAGGATAATTCTTAAACTTGTCTAATTTAGATTGAAACATCTTCTCTTGTTCAATATTTGAAGTCTTCTCATTTTGCAGAAGAGCCTGTAATTTTACTATTTCTTGATTTAGCTATTGTTGCTTTTCTAAAGTCTGCTGGTCGATCTTTTCCTTTTCAACAGCGAGTTGCTCTTCTAATTTTTTGGATTTGAGCTCTCCATCCTACAATCGTTGTTCTAACTGAATGATTTTCTGTTGGTTCTCTATAACCTGTTCTTCTAACATGGTTATTTGCACATCCTTTTGCTTCATTAATTGCGTAACTTCAGAGGCATTGTCTATAGTAGTAGCACTATAGGCACCTGCATATTGGGATAATTTGGTGAGATTCTTAGATGGATTCACCTCAGTATTTTTATAAAAAATATTCATAAACTCCACCTGTGATGTAGAAAGTGCATCTGGATTAGTTCTCCTCTTTTTCCTTTGTTTTCTCACAACAGCCCTATGCTTAGGACTGTAAAATATATCCCGACGAGGGATTTCTTCTATCTTCAACATGACTTCATATGTGGGATTTTCAGGAAGAATTTCTATATCCTGGTCTTTCAGATCATTAACTTGGAGATTATTCTATTGTCCTATTTGTTGGGAAAATTGTTCATATTAGCTTAGCAAATGAGGAGAAACTATAAGTTTAGTAGCTTCAACTACTTCTTTAGCAACTTCCTCTCCTCCAAGTTGAGAATCTGGATTATTGTTTATATCTCTTTTTGGTGCCTATTCAGTAATCTTACTGTCTATGCCTCCCTTTTCAGTATGCACATTGGCATCAATACATGTGCTTTCTTTTCTTTCCTGGGCCAAAGACTGTTGTACATCAATTTTAGCAACTATTTCTATCTTTTCAGTATCAACTTTGCTGCTAATATTTTCCTTTTGTAAAATAGGATTAGTTCATGTTACTTCTTTCTAAGCTTGTATGATGATTTTGTTGGAAGATGTTTCTGTTACTATTTTTCCAGATGTATTCTCTCTTTCCTTCTGTTGTGATCCATTTTCCTGTATAGAAACTCTCAACTGATCTAGAGGAAATTTGAGTAACCTCTAACTTCTAAATAACAAAAATTTATTCATTTCTTCGTCTTGAAATTTGGACTTGGCCAAATCAAAAACTTGGGACATTTTATCTACAGAAACAAATAAATCATCAAACATATCTGCTTCATGTTCAAACAGAGAAATTGAAACAAAAGTAGTAAAATCATATGCCACCTTCCTAGGATCATATTGCCTCCGTGGGATTGTTAAAATATTGAGATTGGTTAGCTTACCAACTTCTTTTTCAGCATGAACAAAATTATTGAGAGCATAGTCACCACATTTAAAAGGAAAAGCAGGCCACATAAGCTTCCTGTTGTTCTTCAAATTCCTAGACATGACGTCTACTGTCAGCTGATAAGAAATTCCCTGTGCTAAAAATATGTCTGGAACATACAAAGGAAGAATATGTGGTTCTACAATACTTCTGAAAACTCTGATATATGTGAACTTTTCCTCTCTGAACCAATCTCCAATTGAGGACAAATAAATTTTAGCTTTGTCGGAAAGCCTAGGAGGGAATTGGACGAAAACAGTTTGATAAATCGAAATAAGAAAACAGTGACAGACTCTGTAAACATGGCCTTTGAAATTCTCCTTCCATAAGAACTTGTGATATATATGAATTGGAACATGATCTTTAGGGGTCCATTTCCATCCTAATATGGGGAATTCAGAATTGAAACAAAGGGCATCTAGGATATAAGCACAAAAATAAAAAGGAGTGGTATTTCCTGAATTTCTGTATTTCCTATACTCAAGAATTTTGTTGGCTATCTTATTAGAAAGAATTAAATCCCAATCCATTATCTCGGAATTAACAACAGAATGTATTAATGACGCCATTTGTATAGAAAACCTAGCTGAGTTATCATTCCCAAACAATCTACACATCATTGCTGTGGCATAATAGTATGGAGGCAAAAGAGACTCCACAGAGTAAATACCTGATGCCTCGTATCTATGCTTTTCAGGAACCCTTCTCCATTCTTTAATTGGTTATGACTGATTTTCATGATTCACAACAAATTATGTGATGAAATCTTTTTTATAAATTTTCTGTGGGTCTGGAAGGTGGTACATTGCTTTAATGTCCTCTGGTTTGAATGACCTGAATATTGCTCCAGAAGCTAAAACAAAGGTTCTATCTTTGATAGCCAAATTATCAATTACCCACCTAATAACATTATAATATGGAAAAATGTTTGCTCGAGCTGAAACTCGGTGCAGAAATGAGTTTGATAATGCACTAAGAAGATTTTCAGAATCAGAGTCTGAGTCATCTTCGTCAGGAACTATAGCCTTAGCTTCAACAACTTTAGGTTTTTCCTTTTCAAGCAAGTTATATACATTTTCCCATGTCATCTTACCAAGTCCCTGGCATGAGGTATCTGTAACAAGCTTAAGCTTTGCTGGTTTCTCTTTAGGCGGTATAGTGAACATAGGAGCTTTTGCAGCGATGGTGGATTTTGATTTCCTTGATCTTTTAGACATTTCAGTATTGGGCAATGTTTCCCTCATTCTGCGAATGAAAGAATTGGACGTTATATTGTTCTGCAACAAAGAAAAGCTTTCAGCCAAGGTGAAAACACAATAATGAAAACAGCTATAGAAAAGGATTTATTCGCTGATTTTCATTTATTATATCCATGTTTAAAACTTAAATGTCCTCTAGGGAGTCACATTCATGCATTCAATAAAAAAACAAGTCGTTATTATTTGTTTGATTTTTGAATTAATGGTAACGTACAATCATAGATTGGCATATTTTGAAATAAGTGTAAAAATATTACCTTTTAAATTTTTGGAACACGATGAATAAATAATATATGAATATTAAGTTGTATTCGCATCGTGATTCCATTAAAGGAAAATGAAATAAAAAAATAAGACTTATGTCGAATTCTGATTGCGAAGATCGCATCAGGGATTTTCAAATGGAATGAATTGTTAAAGAGTTTCTCCGATAATCCAATTGCGATGAGGTGGGGTCCACCGCATCGGAGTCTTTCAACCAAATGAATATAATGTTTTAATTCTCTGACATGTGATTGCGATGAATTGCATCGCATCAGAAGTATACAAAACAAACATAACACTTAAAATTTTATCCGAAATGCGATTGCAATTGAGTGCCATTGCATTGGAGTTTTACAAAGTGAAAATAGAATTTAAAGATTTCTCCGATTTTCCGATTTGCGATTACTGTACATATCAAATATTGTTAAATATAAAGAATTTATATAATATTTTTGATATGATTAAAAGCTTTGTGTCTCATCGGATCAGAAATTTTTTAAAGGTTGTACACTTTGTAAATAAAAATATGCAATATGTCCTTTTATCAATGAATCTTTTATTTCTAATAACAATGATCGGATTTTTTCTAAATATTTTATTTCTATCTATAAAGAAAGATAAAAAAAGGGGACCTATTTCTAAATGGAATTTATTCTAAAAATTTAGAAATGGGGAGGGTTGTTGTATAGTACAACAATTGGAAATTCACTGGAAGAAACAGTTATCTCTGAAAAATGAAATGAACACTATATTTCTAGTAAGTAAAAATTTCTAAAGATAATGAAAACTTAACTTAGGATAATTCAAATAAAATCTAATTGTGAAAAAAGAATAAAATTTACTTACAATTTATTTCTAATTCCTCAAAGATAAAAACATTTTTGGGTTATCTCAAGCTTCGATTGGTTGATAATAATAAAGTAAGTGGATTTCTTCAAGTTTAGCTTTTGTAATATACTCTATTGTCATAGGCATTACCTCTGCTGCCAGCAAACGTTCATAGTCTCGACAGGGTTACCTTTTAACCATCAACCATTTATTATCCCATCCAATTAAGATTATGAATCTTTAAAAATAAATTCATAAGACATATTATCTCATGTTTTTTGTCTTTTATTTATTTTTTTAATTTAAGAGCCATTGTTCTGGTTTGGTAGCCAGTTAATAACAATGCCATTCACTAGTTGTAATTAAACTGAACAAGATGGCTTGTGATGAGACCCCTTGTCTTACTTTTATAAGCCATTACCCTGTTTTGGTATGCAGTATTGGTAATGTCAGTTTTATTACTTCTTATGATCATAGTAAGTAGGCTCATGATGAGACCTCTTATTTCCTAAATTTTGTCATATAAATTCTTAGAATTACATTCTGAAAAATCACAATAAAAAATGCATGGGGTGAAATAGTTGTATCCTTAAGAGTAAATGGATGACAATTTTCAAATTTTTTTGTTTGCTAAAGCTTGAAAAAGTCTTTACTTTTTAGAGATAACCTTTCTCTGGTTAATAAACCTATAATGATTTAATTTTTCCTTAAGTTTTCAAAAGATCATGCAAATGTTTTGAACAAATTTTCAAAGTTTAACATTTTATTTTAAACTATCCAAAATTGTAATTATTTCCTTGAAAATTCTTATTTACACAAAATAAATATTTATAACATTCCTTCCAAGACAATTTTCTAATAGTAAAAATTCAATCAAAGAATATTAACAACCTTTATTTACAAAAATAAATAAAAATTGCAGAAAGAAATATGTACAAGTAAGAAAGGGTTACCTCCTTATGAAAAGAATTTATTTAAGACAAGCCCATTTATAGGAAGAGATTCTCTCTTTCCTATTAAATCTTGGAGTATGAATGTATATGAGCCTATCTTTTCAAAAATATGAAATGGTCCAAGCCACATTTTCTGAAATTTGGTATGCTTAACTTTTTCTTCATGTGCTTTATCCCATTTCAGAACAAGATCACCAATTGACAAAATTTTTGAGCCGATGGAATTTGAATCAAAAGAAGATTTTACAAGCTGTTGATTTTTTTCATGAATATCTCTTGCTTTTTCTCTATCTTCTTCTAATTTAAGAATTTGATCAAATATTAACTACATGGATGAGAAATGATTTTCTTCAATAAATTGCACTAGGGCTAATGATGGAAGAGCTAGATTTGATGGTATCACAACTTCTTTACCATAAACTAAATTGAAAGGTGAAGCTCCTATAGAAGCTTTAGGAGTGATACGATAAACCCATAATGCAAAGATTAAAGACTTGTGCCAATTCTTTTGATTTTGATCAATGGTCCTTTTAATGATTTTGATGAGATTTTTGTTAGTGGATTCGGCTAAACCATTACCTTGTGGATAATAATTTGCTGAATATTTCAATTTAAAAACTTTTTTAATTGCAAATTCCACTATACTATTACCAGAAAAATAAGATGCATTGTCGAAGACCAGAGTGTTAGGTACACCAAACCTGGTAATGATGAATTGATCGATGAAATCAATAATTGCATCAGAGTTGGCTAACTTTTTAGGAATTTCTTCTACCCATTTTGTGAAGTAATATATTTTTGTGAGGATGTATTTGTGTTGTTTGGAAGAATGAGGTACTATCTCACCAATAATATCAAGCCCCCACTACTCAAATGGTTACTCAATGTTTACTGGCTGTAAAGGAAAAGCTGGCTTCCTTCGTCTTCCACTAGCAGTTTGGAAAATCTTGCACTTCCGCACATAATCATGTGTATCTTTGAAAAGGGTAGGCCAATAATATCCAGCATGGATGATTTTGTGAGCTGTGGCATCACCTCCAAAATGACCTCCTGCGGGTCCATCATGTAATTCCTATAATACCTTTTTTGCTTCAGTCTTTTCAAGACATCTTAATAGGATTGAATCATAATTTTTTTTGAATAACACATCATCAATGATTTCATATTTAGTAGCCTTCAATATTAAAGCACTTTTATTCTTATAGCTGAGATTAGAAGGAGCATTCCCATTTTTCAAGTAAAATATCAGATCAGCATACTGAGATTTAGAATCTGTAACACTTATCTGACTTACTTGAATAGCATTTTCTGGATCTTGATTTTCTGGTATGTTATGAGCTCCTGCTAATAATGTGCAAAAACATTGACCTCTAACAATCTTTTCTGGTTTAATATCAATATCATATTTTTGCAAAGCTGTCACCCAATTAGCTCTTTTTTCTCCTACTTATGTTTGAATTGATAATTGTCTCACTGCAAAGAATGGGACAATAAATTTTGTGTGTGTTTTTAAGAGAAAAGGCCTAAAATGTTTGTTTGACTTAAATATAGCGAAGGCTTGTTTTTCTTCATCAGAATAATTCAGCTCAGCTCCTTGTAGATTCGAGCTGAAGAAAGAAATCAGTGCTTCAATTGTTGATTATTGAGCTGTGTTAAAACAACAACATAGGATGTTTCGGTTGCCAAAGTATACAAAATAAGATCTTTAGAAAAATTGGGAGTATTTAATGCAGGTGCATCAATGATTGCCATCTTGATCGCATCACAGGCTTCTTTTTCCTTATATCCCCATTTGAATACTGAATTTTTCTTAATCATATTCTGCATAGGTAAAACAATTTGAGAAAAATCTGGAATGAATCTTTTTACAAAATTAATCTGACCTAAAAATGATTGCATAGAATTTTTATTATGAGGTAAAAAAATATCAGAAATTTCTTTAACTCTGTCAGGATCGATATATATACCATCTTTTGACACAACAAACCCTAAGAGTTTTCCTTCATCAAGAGAAAATAAGGATTTCTTTGGGTTTAAGGAAATACCAAACTTCTACATCTTTCAAATATTTGTTTCAGATCATGTAGATGATTGGATCTCTTATTTGAATAAACTGTTATGTCATCAAGATAAATGACAACTGATCTATTAATTAGAAACTTAAATTTTATGTCCATGGCTCTCTAGAAAGTAGCTCCTGCATTTACTAAACCAAAAGGAATTTTATAATAAGCATAAGTTCCCCTTTTGATTTTGAAAGTGGTTTTCAACCTATCATCTAGATGTACTAAAATTTGATTGTACCCTGAAAATCCATCAAGGAAGGACATGAGTTCAGAACCAACTACCTTTTGGAGAATTTTCTCCATGGTTGGCAATGGGAAATTGTCTTTTTGACATGCCTTGTTTAAATTCTTGAAATCAATACAGATTCTAATATCGCCATTTTTCTTCCTGACAGGTACCATGTTGGAAACCCAATTGGAATGCCTTATAGGAAAAATGATTTTGGATTTCAAAAGTTTGTTGAGTTCTGTTTTGATTTGATCCTCAAGATTTGGATGAATCTTTCTTAACTTCTGTTGAACAGACTTAACATCAAATAGCATTGGAATTGTGTGTTGAATTACAGAAGTATCATAAGTCTTTAAATCCTCACAACTCCAAGCGAAGACATTTTTATTTTTACTCAGAAGTTTAATAAAAGCATATCTTTCTTCTGGAGTTAAATTGAGTCCTAGATTAACATTCTGAGGTTTAGAATCAGAGCCAAGATTAACTAATTCAAAATTAAAAGTTGAACTTTGAAGTTTATGTTGGGAAAAATACTGAGAGGGGGGGTGAATCAGTATTTAGAGCTGACTAAAAACTTTTTATTTTTTCTTTGAGCATATTTCCATACGCGGTTTTTATGAACTGAACTAGCGTATGCACGCAGAAATATAGAAGGAAAATAGCTTATACTTATTTATCTTTCAGATTTAGAGAATCAGACTTTTAAACATATTTATTAGTTATGAATAAGGCTAGATAATCTGAAGTTATGAGTAGTAAACAACAGTATAAAGAATCACACACATGAACACCAATATTTAAGGTGGAAACCCAAATCGGGAGAAAAACCACCACTGCTGTCATTTCTGTCTTCAATCTTAATTATATAGAAAACATTTTACAACATTGTACTGATGCAGACTTATACCAGTACGCAGGCTTCTACCTGCAGAAGGCTACAACCTTCTCTCATTTTCCAGCTACAACTGGAAGGGAGCTCCAACCCCCTGATCTCGTTTACCAGCCTCTCCTGGAAGGGAGATTCGACCCCTTGATTTCAACACTAACTTCTACTGGCTGAAATCTTCTACTTCCATACTGAAGGCTTCAACCCTCAGATCCACTGCAGACCAAGTTTCATCAATTTTCATACTGTATCAAAACAACTTCAAGACAACCCCTTAACATTAAAAACAATACTTTACCCAAAACTTCAATCAAAACAGTAAGATCACTCTAACCAGAACATCAGAAATAACCCAGACTTCAAAAAAAAATATGCAGATACAAACTCAACTCTGAACATTCATCAATTCAAATAGCATAAGCTACTTCTCTTTACTGAAGCCACGTGTATATGCGCTTCCCTGCTCACCAACCTGCGTATGCATTTGTGCATGAAATGTATACGCCACTTCTCTTCATCGAAGCTGCGTGTATACACGCTTTTATTCATATCAACCTGCGTATACTTCTGAGAATACTGATTTTTTAAAATGTGATCAATCTCAGATTCAGATCTGAGGCTTTTAGTCAGACACCTTCTCAGCAATGCAGATCCTTTAGACAGTCACTCAGGTTTAACCATGTTTTCTCACTCATCCTTCATCATGTTTTCTCAATTAGTGATTATATTTGTTTATTATCAAATCAACAACATACTCCATATTCAATCAACCTAGAACTTCAAGTAGACTTCATTGACCGATAGCAGAGAGAAAAGAGACATCATAGAAGTAATATCTGTAAATAAACTTCAGAAACCCTACATTCCATACGCGCTTTTTATTAAGCGAACCCGCGTATATACGTGCTTTTACTGAGACAAACTAGCGTATCGATCTGTAAAAGATAAACTTGCAGAATAGACCAGATCTATAAACTTACCCATATTTCTTCAATTTCTTCATCAAACTTGCGCCAGGTCTTCATCATTTCTTTTGCAGATCATCCTAGAGATTCATCATTTCTAGATATAGAGATATTGAACCTTCATCATATCCATAGGTGCATCATAGATTCAGATCTATCAATTAAGAACAGAGTCAACCATGCAGATATCTCTTAAAGAGATTTATTTATTAACAACCCTTGCACACGCACACCTTGCACTATGATCCTCTTCTCCTTATATAGTCTTAGCCTTTATCAATACCATGAGCCAAAACCACACAACTTCCGATGGTATTCTTGGACAGAATCAAATAAACCATACATCGCTCAATACTATGTGCCAAAACCATGGTAATGCCCCTTGGTATTATAAATTTGGAGCGCAAAAGGGCATACGCGACTTGGGATGTACTTATCCGCGTGCATACGCGACTTGGCCTTTACAAACTCATGTATACATTGTGACATATTATATTTATCATTTCTCCATCACTTACTGGAATTCTTTTCTCTGTCACATCTGAACTGAACTGTAGATACATCATTCTTACATATTTAACACATAGGTTGCTATCCAAAGACAACTTCATCAAGTAGGTTGCCATCAATGACAACACATTGCATCATATTGCCAACAATCTCCCCCTTTGGACTTGGTGGCAACCATGATGGTGTTTGATCACCACAACAGATAGATACATTGAATCTAACCATTATTCAAACACCATGATACTCTCCCCCTTTGACATCAAGGGAAAAGGGCGGATCAAAACCAAAACAAGGTTTTTCTTCTCTTGTATAAAGAAGAGCTTTGTAGATCTGATGTACACTAAAGTGACCATGCTCCCCCTGAGTTCACGCTGAATCTTCAAACATATTTTTCAATGAAGTACATGACTCTATGACCTTTCCTATCACCAAGGACTCATAATTACATCAATGATCCAACCAAGTGGATTTACATATGTGACTCAAGTACCCAACCAAGTGGGTTTACACATTTTGACTCAACTATCCAACCAAGTGAGTTTACAAATTTGAACAAGTCCTTACATGACTGAATATTTCAATTTTACATCATAGGTCTCAACATGACCTTTTTCATCAATTACATAAATGACTTATATAATCAAGATCAAAGATTCTCAAGCATGAGATCAGACTACAACAAATAATTAGAATGCTAACAATGCATCCTTTCCACATGACCAATGCTCCCCCTTAGCCTGTGCGTCCTGAACACTTTCAACAACAAACTATCAAGGCATCTTCATCAGAAGCATTAGAGAATGAAAAAAAAATATGAGAGCTGGAACATCACCAGAGATACCCAACAGCACTGCAACTGTGCTGAAGAATGCTGACCCAGAAAAATTTTGTCAGCAAACACCAATACGCGGTTTTCTGTTTATAAACTCACGTATATACGCGACTGTCCTTCAGGAAATCCGCGTATCCAATTTAATCTTATGAATTTAAGCAGATCTGATCTTCTGAGAGGAAGAGACAACTCCCAGCTTCTGTCTGAGATATTCCAACGCTTCCCTGGGTAAAGGTTTGGTAAATATATCAACAACTTGTTCTTTGGAGGGAACATACTCCAACTTCACCTTTTGTTCAAGCACTTGTTCATGTAAGAAGTGATACTTGATGGGAATGTGCTTGGTCTTGGAATGCATAACAGGATTCTTTGAGATACTGATGGCACTTGTATTATCACACATAATGGAGATAAGAGGTGAAAATTTTATTTGAATGTCTTGTAAGGTTTGCATCATCCAAAGAAGTTGAGTGCAACATGATGCGGCAGCCACATATTCTGCTTCTGCTGTAGATAAGGCAATAGAGCTTTGCTTCTCGTTGAACCAAGATACTAACAGGGGCCCCATATAGAATGCACCGCCACTAGTGCATTTTCGGCCCAATCTACATCAGTGTAAGCATGAAGAGTGAGATCAGCATTCTTTGGATACCATAGTCCAAAGTCTTGATTTCCTTGTAGATATTTGAATATTCTTTTGACAGCCTGAAGGTGAGACTCTTTTGGATTATCTTGGAATCGTCCAACAATCCCAACTGCATGCATAATGTCTGGTCTAGTCCCAGTGAGATAAATTAGACTTCCTATCATAGATCTGTATTCTGGTTGACTCACCTTGGGAGAATCATCATGAGAACTGAGATTACATCCGATTATCATTGGTGTACTTACAGGTTTGCACTCTTCCATGCCATAATTCTTCAGAATTTTCTTAAGATATTTTTCTTGTGATAAGAATATGCCATCTGTTGCTTGTTGCACTTGCAAGCCAAGAAAGAATGTTAGTTTCCCAAGTAAAGACATTTCAAATTATTGCTGCATAACATAAGCAAATTTTTGACTCATAGATTCTTCATTACTTCCAAAAATGATATCATCAACATATACAACCACAATCAATAGTTCATCATTTTCAGTTTTTGTGTATAAGTTGCTATCAACAGACCCTTTTGAAAATCCTTGTTGATGAAGATATTTTTCAAGACGATAATACCATGCCCTTGGAGCTTGTTTGAGACCATATAGAGCCTTTTTAAGACTACAAACAAGTTTTTCATCATTTCCCAAAATGAATCCTTCTGGTTGTTCTATATAAACTTCTTCTTCTAGATCACCATTGAGAAAAGTAGATTTAACATCTATTTGATAAACTTTGATTTGTTGGAAGCTTGAAAAAGCAAGAAACATTCTTATGGCTTCAAGTCTAGCTACAGGAGAAAAAGTTTCTTCAAAGTCTATACCTTCTTGTTGAGCATACCCCTTGCAAACAAGTCTAGTTTTATTTCTTATAACATCCCCATTCTCATTTAACTTGTTTTTGAATATCCATTTGGTTCCAATGACATTTTTGTCATGAGGTCTTGGTACTAATTCCCAAGTGTGATTATTTTCAATTTGATCAAGCTCTTCATTCATGGCTTGAATCCAACATTCATCTTTGCTAGCTTGATTGACATTGTGTGGTTCAATAGTGGATATAAATGCCAGATAGCTAGAAGATCCCACAAGAGTCCTTCTTGTTTGTACATCTAATCCCTTTTCTCCCAAAATTTGAGATTCTGGATGATTCTTTTGAACATATCTGGATGGAGCTTTTTCAGATAAATCATCTTCGGGTTCTTCATTGGGTTCACTGTCTATATCATTTCTATTTTATGTAGAAGGATATATGTCATCATCATCTTCATCTGTTGTTTGTTTTTCTTCTTTTGGAGCTGCAGGAGACTCATCAATAACAACATAAATACATTCAACAATCATCCAAAGTCTTTTATTGTAACATTTATATGCTCTAATCCTAGAGGAGTAACCAAGAAGTATTCCTTCATCTGCTCTGGATTCAAACTTGCCAAGTTTTTCATCATTATTTTCGATAAAGCATTTGCTTCCAAAAACTCTAAAATGCTTCACAGTGGGAGGATTACCATACCAGAGTTCATATGGAGTTTTATCACTATTTACAAGAACATGTGCCTTGTTAAGAATATTTACCGCTGTATGTGCTGCTTCTCCCCAAAATGTGTCAGGTGTTCCGGAATCATCAAGCATAGCTCTAGCCATTTTTTGAATTTTTCTATTCATTCTTTCTGCTACGCCATTTTTTTGTGGAGTGCCAGCTACAGAAAATTGTCCTTTTATGCCATGTTGTTCACAAAATTCAAGGAATTCATCTGATTTATATTCTCCTCCTCGATCAGATCTAAGACACTTGATTTTTAGATCTAATTCATTTTCAACCAGTGCTTTGAAGATCTGAAATTTCTCAAATGCTTCATATTTGTGTTTAATCAACCCAATCCAACACATTCTAGAGAAATCAGTAATAAATAATATATAGTATTGTTCACCTCGTGGTGAATTTTTCCTCACAGGTCCACATATGTCAGTATGAATGATTTCAAGAGGCTTACTTAATGATCCTTCCTTGGCATTAAATTGCACTATGGTTTGTTTACCGAATTGGCAAGATTTGCATATGATACTTTTAGGTAGAGTAACATTGGGAAGATCACGAACATCTTTAAGTCTGCTTCATTTGTTGATTTGAGAGAAGCTCAGATGCCCCAACCTTCTATGCCATAGCCATTTTTCTGAAGATTTACTCAAGTAACATTGTTCTTTGCAGTTCTTCAATACATACAGATTGCTTGGAGTTCTTTTTCCTTTTATAATTGTTTTACCTATATCAAGATCACGTACCACACATTCTTTTGAACTAAAGACAACTTCTATTCCTTGATCACACATTTGACTTACACTTAAAAAGTTATGCTTTAATCCATCCACATACATGAAATTATTAGCTTTCACCTTTTCTTTTAGAAAAACAGACCCTTTTCCCTTAATGACAGCAGGAGTATCATTTCCAAATGCAACATTCTTTTCTTTTTCTAGCACAATATATGCAAGAAGTTTGTTTTTGTCACCTGTCATATGTTTTGAGAATCCATTATCAATGTACCATTGATTTTATTCACCTTCTGCAAATAAAGCTATGCCACAATTTTCAACCTGTAATTCCTTATTTTTCCATACTTTGGAGCTTGAAGGAAACTGCTCTCTTGGCTGGACTTTGCTCCTGCATTCAGATTCTTCATGGCCAAAGTTATTGCAATAAGCACATTCAACTTCATTTTGAAGAGGAGAAAATTTGTTACAGGTATTCTTCTTTGTTCCAATATCATTCCTTTTATTTCTTTCTTCTCTTGTCATGATGGTTTTATAAGCAACACATTGAACAGATTTATGACCAAAATTGTGACATGAGAAACATTGTCCATTGAAAAAGAAATTTCTACGATCATGAAATCTTCTACTTGAATTTACCTGTTGATTGGTGTTTCTTTGAACGGTATTCCTGTTAGTGTTCTTTGAATTGAGATGGTCATGCTTTACCTGTAAAGATTCTTTATTCCATTGCTGAGTGGCAGAATGTTGTATACTAGTTGTCGCTGCTTTTAGATAATTTGGTGCTGAGGCCTAAGAAGATTCTCCGATATATCCAAAACCTGTCTTTATAAGAGGAGAACGTTGTACCTTGATAATCTCATCTAAGGTTTCAGATCCTTTAGCAAATATAAGATTCAAAGTCTTTACTTTCTCAATTTCTTTTCTTAGACTTACTATTTCACATTCTAATTTCTCATTGTGTTTCTCCTTTTCTTGAAGCTGATTTTTTAGAGTTTCTATGGATATTTTACTTTCTTCTAAGCATATTTTGAGTTGATTGATTTCATCAAGAAAATCATTGTCCTCTAAAGCATCCATAAAAGTATCTTTTTCTTCTCTAGATTCTTTTTCAAGTGCCATGAGAAGTCTAAGATCTTGTTCACATTCTTCCTCACTATCAAATAACCCATCACTATCTTCATGAGTATAGTAACTTTTTCTAGTTCTAAACCGATTCTTATTCCTTCTTGCTACTTCCTTCCCCTTTTCATGTGTTTCTTTATGAGGAAACTTAGCAACATAATGACCAACTCTTCCACAAGCAAAACATTTGAAAGGAAGCTTACCTCTGAACCGTCCTGTGCCAAGTTGGAGTTTCTTTACAAAATTTACCTCATCTTCTTCTGAGATATACCCTGATCCTTCTATATCTTGTACTTATTTCCCTTTTGTAGAAGCTCTAAAGACGGCTTCTTTGACTTCAGATGGTCCTCCTCTTCTCATTTCACATGTAGTTAGTATGCCATGAAGTTGCACCACAGTAAGATTTTGAAGATCCTGCTTTTCTTCAAGAGCAGAAACTTTTGACTCAAATTTTGCCATTAGTGATCTTAAAACTTTCTCAACCAAAGTAGATTCAGTTATTGTTTCTCCCAGATTTCTCATACGATTTACAATATCATCAAGACGTAAAAAGAAATTGGCAATGCTCTCCTCATTATGCATTTTTAGATTCTCATATTGAATTCTGAGAGTTTGAAGTTTAGCACTTTTTACCTTTGCATCACCTTCATAACTGACAATGATTTTGTCCCATATTTCCTTTGTTGTATCTAGCTGCATGAATTTGACAAATTCTGATTCAGTTAGACTTCCCACTAGAGCATTGACTGCTTTTGCATTTGTTTCATAATTCTTTCTTTCCGTTGGATCTGTTGGTACTGTGGCTGGATATTGATATCCTCCTTCAACAATAGCTCATACATCTGCTCCTAGTGACTGAAGATAGGATCGCATCCTTGTTTTCCAGAAGATTAAATTGTTTCTGTTGAAGAGCGGAGGCCTGATAGATGATGTTCCATCTTGATTGCTCATCATATCATTGATTTCAGCGTTGCCATGATTTTATCAGGACCGTTCGATACCAATTGTTGGGAAAAATACCTAGAGGGGGGGGGGGGGTGAATCAGTATTTAGAGCTGACTGAAATTTTTTTATTTTTTCTTTGAGCATATTTCCATACGCAGTTTTTATGAAATGAACTAGCATATGCACGCGGAAATATAGAAGGAAAATAGCATATACTTATTTATCTTTCATATTTAGAGAATCAGTCTTTTAAAAATATTTATCAGTTATGAATAAGGCTAGATAATCTGAAGTTATGAGCAGTAAACAACAGTATAAAGCATAACACACATGAACACCGATATTTAATGTGGAAACCCAAATCGGGATAAAAACCACCGCTGCTGTCGTTTCTGTCTTGAATCTTAATTATATAGAAAACCTTTTACAACATTGTACTGATGCAGACTTATACCAGTATGTAGGCTTCTACCTGCAAAAGGCTACAACCTTCTCTCGTTTTCCAGCTACAACTGGAAGAGAGCTCCAACCCCCTGATCTCGTTTACCAACCTCTCCTGGAAGGGAGCTTTGACCCCCTGATTTCAGCACCAACTTCTACTAGCTGAAAGCTTCTACTTCCATACTGAAGGCTTCAACCCTCAGATCCACTGCAGACCATGTTTCATCAGTTTTCATACTGGATCAAAACAGCTTCAATACAACCCCTTAACATTAACAACCATACTTTACCCAAAACTTCAATCAGAACCGTAAGACTACTGTAACCAGAACATCAGAAATAACCCAGACTTCAAAAAAAAATATGCAGATACAAAATCAACTCTGAACATTCATCAATTCAAATAGCATACGCTACTTCTCTTTACTGAAGTCATGTGTATACGCACTTCCGTGCTCACCAACCTGCGTATGAATTTGTGCATGAAATGTATAAGCCACTTCTCTTCACCGAAGCTGCGTGTATACAAACTTTTCTTCGTATCAACCTGCGTATACTTCTGAGAATACTGATTTTTCAGAATGTGATCAATCTCAGATTCAGATCTGAGGTTTTCAGTCAGACACCTTCTCAGCAATGTAGAACCTTTAGACAGTTAGTCAGGTTTAACCATGTTTTCTCACTTATCCTTCATCATGTTTTCTCAATCAGTGATTAAATTTGTTTATTATCAAATCAGAAGCATACTCCATATTCAATCAACCCAGAACTTCAAGTAGACTTCATTGACCGATAGCAGAGAGAAAACAAACATCACAAAAGTAATATCTGTAAATGAACTTCAGAAACCCTAACTTCCATACGCGCTTTTTATTAAGCGAACCCGCGTATATACGCACTTTTAATGAGACAAACTAGCGTATCGATCTGTAAAAGATAAAATTGCAGAACATGCCAGATATATAAACTTACCTAGATTTCTTCAATTTCTTCATCAGACTTGTGCCAGGCCTTCATCATTTCTTTTGCAGATCATCCTAGAGATTCATCATTTCTATATCTAGAGATCTTGAACCTTCATCATATCCATAGGTGCATCATAGATTAAGATCTATCAATTAAGAATAGAGTTCAACCATGCAGATATCTCTTAAAGAGATTTATTTATTAACAACCCTTGCACACACACACCTTGCACTATGATCCTCTTCTCCTTATATAGTTTTAGCCTTTATCAATACCATGAGCCAAAACCACACAACTTTCAATGGTATTCTTGGACGAAATCAAATAAACCATACAGCGCTCAATATTGTGTGCCAAAACCATGGTAATGCCCCTTGGTATTATAAATTTGGAGTGCAAAAGGGCATACGCGACTTGGGACGTACTTATCCGCATGCATACACGACTTGGCCTTTACAAACTCACGTATACATTGTGAAATATTATATTTATCATTTCTCCAGCACTTACTGGAATTATTTTCTCTGTCACATCTGAACTGAACTATAGATACATCATTCTTACATATTTAACACATACGTTTCTATCCAAAGACAACTTCATCAAGTAGGTTGCCATCAAGGACAACACATTGCATCATATTGCCAACAGTTTAGCATTAATAACTTTCTTGAATCTTTCTTTAATAGCATAAAGATCCTCAAGTTTAACAACGGATTTAGGAATTGGATTTTCATTATTTCTTGAAGTAATTTGCAGATCATGATCGTCTTCATCAATAATTTGTTCATCATATGATTTCTCAGAAGTTAAGAAATTCAAAATATCTTGATCATGGTAGAATATTCTCCAGTTAGTAATATTATCTGGGACAGATGGGCGAAAAATCAATTCTACTGAAAATATTTCAGGACTGCAATCTTCAGCAGGGAGGAGTTTGGATGCAACATTAGCTAACAGGTCAGCTGATGTGTTTTGATTTCTAGGAATAGAAGAGATATTAAATGCTAGAAATTGAGTGGTAAGGTCTTGTACTAGGGTTTGATAATGTTTGAGATGTCCTGAAAGACAATGGATGGTATTCCTTACTTGTCTTATGACAATTTCGAAATCTACATATACTTTCAAGTATTTTACATTTAACCCTATGGCCTTATAAAGCCTTTGAATCAAGGCTTCATATTCAGCAGTATTATTAGTGCACTCAAATTCTAATCTACATGATAGCATGATTTTCTCTCCTTATGGATCAATTCGGATGCATCCTGCTCCTGCTCGATCACTAGATTTTGATCCATCAAAATATAATGACCAAAATAAAGTTATATCTATAGGTTTATCTACAAATGAATCAAAAATATTAACAATTATAGAAGAATCAGATTGTGAAAAATTTTCAATTTGAGAAACAAAAATATTTACAGAAAAAGGTGATTGTGGTGCAGTAAAATTCCCAAGAAATGACTCAGCAGAATAACCTCCAAGAATATTGTTGTTTAAAGCTACAGGTTTGTTTGGTTGTTCAAATTTAGTTACAGTATGCATCATATGTTTTTCTCGCTCGACTTTGATTTTATTTGGTTTCCCTTTGTAGGGAAGCCACATATGTGAAAAATCAGTTGCGATATAGCCATCAAGTTTCGCAGACCAGTCTCTACTTAATACTAACCCATAGAATTTAGGAATATCTACAATTAGAATATCAATTCTTTGGACAATCCTAGGATCGGAAGCTAGTCTAATGGTAACTGAATTGATTTCTCCTACAACTTGAACTTTAGAGGGATCCAATTGTACAATGTGAATAGAAAAATTCTGTGGTTCGATATTCAATTTATCACATGCGGAAGAAGGAATTATATTAGAGTATGCTCTAGAATCAATTAAACAATTATGTAGATTCTTATTGTAGATTTCATAAGTCAACAAAAATGGAGGTGTTTGAGAATTTGATCTTTGTCCAATAAGAACAGTATCTATTGCATCTACTTTTCCTGGTGGCTTACCAGTCCCTTTAGTTGCTTTAGCTACTACACCACTTGGTAGATGAGCAATAGGTGTAGCATTTAACTCTTTTAATAGCAGCTTTTGTTGATTTTTAAGTTTTTCGAGTTCATGTAATGAGATATTCACTGTAGTCTTTTTCATGTCCTCAACAATATTATAATCCATTGTATCTGATACCACCAGAGTCTTAGATGATAATGTGGGAGGATTGGGAGATGACGGCTGATTCTAAGTGGGTAAGGAAGAAGCTTTCTTTGCAGGAGTCTTGTCTTTGGTATTCGAAGTAGTAGTTTTCTTCTTTGGAATAGGTTGAACAGGTTCCGATGTAGATTTTCTCCTTTTACTCATGGGCATAGCTTCTTGTTCCATTTCACTATCCGAATTAGGGAGAATGAAATCTCACATTCCATTTAGTTCAGATATTTCTTCCCTTTCATCTTCTTCATCTGACACTAGAGGAGTATCTTCCTCTTCTTTGTCTTCTGATTCTGCATTGGAGATTGCATTGGGAGGTTTTGATTTAGTTTCTCTTGAAATTTCTAAATGGTCTCTTTGTAGAAGTCTCTGCTACTTGCTTTTTTATTTCAAACATCTCATTAGACATGGTTTTAAGGACTTTCTGTAAACCCTCCATGTCATATGGATTTCTTGGTCTCTTTTTCTTGGAATCATCTTTAAAAGTGACTTTCTTTGATTTTCTTTCCTCAATAGAATTTTTATTATCTAGAGCAATCATTCATTTTTCAACTGAAATATCTTCTTTCATATTCTCAGCTAAAGTCGGTTTTACAGCTCTATCTACGAAAATTGCTATGTTTGAGGGTAAAGCATTAATATACCATTCACTTCTAACCTGTTCACTAGGTTTAGATGTTGTAGGGATCTTATTCAAAATTTTATTGAATCGAGAGTTAAAATCTTTAATGGGTTCCTTGGGTTGAGTCTTTAAATTAGAGAGATCGTTGATTAGGGTAGCAATTGATCTATCATCTCCATATTTAGTTAAAAATTGCTCTTCAAACATATCCGAACTTGTGATTGAATCTGAAGGTAAAGAAAAGTACTAGGATCCTGCTGTCCCTTGCAAGGTATAGGGAAATAACCTAACTACAACATCTTCATGCACTACTGCATTCAGATTTATAGCAAGAATAAAGTTATTGATGTGTTCTTCTGCTTGTATACCAATATCTGGACTAAGCTTCGGCAGCCATTTCTTAGGATGATCTCGTAGATCATGCAAAGGTGTAGCCATATTTACAGCTCCCGGTCTAGTCCATGGTCTTTGTGCCATTGTTGTGATGATGGTAGAAGAACTAGAAGTGAAAACTGGTGTATGATTAGTAACAATTGAAGTACCGGAAGAGACAATTGATGTTTGAAGAGATGTAGTTTGAGCAGATGATGATGAGACTACTTCACTTTTCTGATTTGGAGCTTGGGAAACAGATGATTAAATATGCGATGAAGAACTAGTACCACTTTCTATTTCCAATGGAGTTTTTCTTGTTTTGACTCTACTAGGTATAGGAAATTCTTTTGGGTAAATTCCAAGTTTTTCACTCTGTGACCTAGTGAGAGGTTTGGAAGAAACAAACTGCAAGGTGACAGTACCTTCAGATAATTCTGATTCTTCTAATGATAACGAGAATCCTTGAAGTTTATGAACTAAAGCTTCGACTTCAGGTGATTCAGGAGTTGGATTATCTAATTGATCTGAGACTTTGGTAGCGGGTTTTTGAATACTTTTATCAATTTGTTCTCTAGTGATTTGAGATGTGGAAGAAACTGAAGGTGATGAGGGTGATGTTATATTAGAATGGCTTTCAGATTTGGATTTATATGCCATTCATAGCTTTATCCCTCCTTCTAGCGCCAAAAATGTTGAAGCCTTGAAAATCGCTACTTCAAACATTAGGGGATAACCACCCGGTTGGGACCTTAGGACAGCTCCTTTTCCGTTTGGTGTGGTGGCTTCGACTGGATTTATAGGACCAGTTTCCTAGTAATTTAAATGGGTTGGTAATGGAATGATTGAATGAAGGGAAAATGGGACTAAATGACTAAAATAAAACTATTTAAACTAACTTAAAACTGATAAGATAATTCTAAAACTAACCCGGGCATCAAATGTGAATAAAACTTTAAATTTTTTCAATTAACCAATAACCATGAAAATGTATTATAGCCTAATTGAAATATGCAGTAACAAATAAAGATAACTCTGTTTAATAAATTAAACAGAGTTATAATAACATATTGCATTCATCATTATATATTGTTTACATATACTGTAAAAGATAAATATTTCTACACACTGAGAAATGATATGTATAAAGAAATATTGTAAAGCGAATACACATAAACGATAGCAATTTAAAAGAGAATATCACATAACAAAAGAAAAATAAAAGTGAATAGATAGAAATACCATATCCATTTTGATACTTTCCAATGCAATCCGATATCCAAATCCAGCAACTTCAATGTAAAATTGACTCCAAGATACAAAAATGCAATTCTTAAAGGAATTTTCGCACAGAATCACCAGATGTGATCCTTTATAAAAAATATAAGAGTCAATGGAGTACAGAAATGTAATCTCCAAGTCAAAATATTACAATTTCGGGACCCCTTTCTAAATGCATGAAAGGGGTTTAAATAGATACTTAACAAAACAAAAATAACTAAAACTATTCCTACAATCTATCTAAAGAAAAAAATCTAGAACAGAAATGTGATCTTGAGGTGAACCGATTTATTGATTATTTGTTGCGTTTGATGTGCCCAGATGGCAGATTTTGAGCATTTCTTTCACTTCTTCTAGATGACTAAGCTTTGAGTGCAACTGACCTTTATATGTGGCATCAGAGAATTCAGGAATGATGCAATCGATGGCATTTGAAAGAAATTTTATTGTTGTTTCCTGACTGTACGGCTTGATAAGATAGGTCCACATTGTATCCCATGATATTCCTTGTAGTTGGCCAATTTTCTGATTCTTATTAATTATCTCTTGCTTCCATCTTTCATCAATTTCTTTTACCCTAGGTAATTGGCCAGGGTACAATCTGAAATCAAATTGATTGCATACAGGCTATCATTCACTAGCTGTGTTACATTTTTCATCATACTTCTAGCTCTGAATGTAGCTCCTTCTGCTTTGATTAAACGCTGTTCCCATTCTGCAAAAATAATTTCCTTATGTCTCTCCATAATTCTGGGAAGATTTGCTTTTCTTCCTGATTTTGAGTCTTGCCATAAAATAAATTCAGAGATCTTTTCATCAGCTTCATCAAATTCAATTTTAATACGGACTCCTTCATCTACTAAGGAAGATGTTATTTCACATAGGGATTATTCTTCTGCAACCTTTAGACAAAATTCATTTAATTGTTGAGACAATAACTTGTTTGTCTCCAGGGCTTCATTTTTTAATTGATCCAAATTAGGATAATTCTTAAACTTGTCTAATTTGGATTGAAACATCTTCTCTTGTTAAATCTTTGAAATCTTCTCATTTTGCAAAAGAGCTTGTAATTTTGCTATTTCTTGATTTAGTTGTTGTTGATTTTCTAAAGTCTGCTGGTCGATCTTTTCCTTTTTAATAGCAAGATGCTCTTCTAATTGTTTGGATTTGAGATCTCCATCCTGTAATCGTTATTCTAACTGAATGATTTTCTCTTGGTTCTGTATAACATATTCTTCTAACATGGCTATTTTCACATCCTTTTGTTTCATTAATTATGTAACTTCAGAGGCCTTGTCTATAGTAGCAGCACTATAGGCACCTGCATATTGGGATAATTTGGTGAGATCCTCATATGGATTCACCTCAACATTTTTATAAACAATATTCATAAACTCCACCTGTGATGTCGAAAGTGCATCTTGATCAGTTCTCCTCTTTTTCCTTTGTTTTCTCACAACATCCCTATGCTTAAGACTGTAAAATATATCCCGTGGAGGGATTTCTTCTATCTTCAACATGACTTCATCTGTGGGATTTTCAGGAATAATTTCTATATCGTGGTCTTTTAGATCATTAACTTGGGGATTATTCTGTTATCCTATTTGTCGGGAAAATTGTTCATATTGGCTTAACAAATGAGGAGAAACTATAAGTTTAGTAGCTTCAAATACTTCTTTAGCAGCTTCCTCTCCTCCAAGTTGAGAATATGGATTATTGTTTATATCTCTTTTTGGTGCTTGTTCAGTAACCTTACTGTCTGTGCCTCCCTTTTCAGTATGCACATTGGCATCAGTACCTGTGCTTTCTTTTCTTGCCTGGGCCGAAGACTACTGTACATCAATTTTAGCAGTTGTTTCTGTCTTTTCAGTATCAACTTTGTTGCTAATATTTTCCTTTTGTAAAATAGGATTAGTTCCTGTTACTTATTTTTGAGCTTGTATGATGATTTTGCTGGCATATGTTTTTGTTACTATTTTTCTAGATGTATTCTTTGTTTCCTTCTGTTTTGATCCATTTTCCTGTATATAAACTCTCAATTGATGCAGAGGAACTTTGAGTAACCTATGAATTCTAAATAACAAAAATTTATTCATTTCTTCGGCCTGAAATTTTGACTTGTCCAAATCAAAAACTTGGTACATTTTATCTACAGAAACAAATAAATCATCAAACATATCTGGTTCATGTTCGAACCAAGAAATTGAAACAGAAGTAGTAAAATCATATGCCACCCTCCTAGGATCATATTGCCTCCCTGGGATTGTTGAAAGCTTGAGATTGGTTAGCTTACCAAATTCTTTTTCAGCATGAAAAAAATCATTGAGAGCATAGTCACCACATTTAAAAGGAAAATTAGGCCACATAAGCTTCTTGTTGTTCTTCAAAGTCCTAGACATGCCATCTACTGTCAGCTGATAAGAAATTTCCTGTGCTAACAATTTGTTTGGAAAATATAAAGGAAGAATATGTGGTTCTACAATACTTCCAAAAACTCTGATATATGTGAACTTTTCCTCTCTGAACCAATCTCCAATTGAGGACAAATCAATTTTATCTTTTTCGGAAAGCCTAGGAGGGAATCGGCCGAAAATAGTTTGATAAATCGGAATAAGAAAATCGTGATAGACTCTGTAAACATGGCTTTTGAAATGACCCTTCCATAACAACTATTGATATATATGAATTGGAACAGGATCTTTAGGGGTCCATTTCCATCCTAATATGGGCAATTCAGAATTGAAAGAAAGGGCATCTAGGATATAAGCACAAAAATAAAAATGAGTGGTATTTCTTGAATTTCTGTCTTTCCTATACTCAAGAATTATGTTGGCTATATTATCAGAAAGAATGAGATCCCAATCCATTATCTTGGAATTAACATCAGAATGTATTAATGGCACCATTTGTATAGAAAACCCAGCCCAAGTTATCATTCCGAAAAAATCTACACATCATTGCTACGAAATAACAATATGGAGGCAAAAGGGCTCCACAGAGTACATACCTGATGCCTCATGTCTAAGCTTTTCAGGAATCCTTCTCCATTCTTTAATTGGTTTTGATTGATTTTCATGATTCGCAACAAATTCCTTGATGAAATATTTGTTATAAATTTTCTATGGGTCTGAAAGGTGGTACATCGCTTTAATGTCCTCTGGTTTGAATGACCCGAATATTTCTCCAGAAGTTGAAACAAAGGTTCTGTCTTTGATAGACACATTATCAATTACCCACCTAATAACATCATAATATGGAAAAATGTTTGCTCAAGATACAACTCGGTGCAGAAATGAGTTTGCTAATGCACTAAGAAGATTTTCAGAATCAAAGTCTGAGTCATCTTCGTCAGGAACTGTAGCCTTAGCTTCAACAACTTTAGGGTTTTCCTTTTCAAGCAAGTTATATACATTTTCCCATGTCATATTACCAAGTCCCTGGCATGAGGTATCTGTAACCAGCTTAAGCTTTGTTGGTTTCTCTTTAGGCGGCATAGTGAACATAGGAGATTTTGCAGCGATGGCAGCTTTTGATTTCCTGGATATTTTTGACATTTCAGTATCGGGCAATGTTTCCCTCGTTCTGCGAATGAAATAATTGGATAGTCTATTGTTCTGCAACAAATAAAAGCTTTCAGCCAAGGTGGAAACACAATAATGAAAACATCTATACAAAAGGATTTATTCGCTGATTTGCGTTTATTATATCCATGTTTAAAACTTAAATTCCCTCTATGGAGTCACATTCAGGAATTCAATAACAAAACAAATCGTTATTATTTGTTTTATTTTCGAATTAATGGTAACATACAATGAGAGATTGGCATATTTTGAAATAAGTGTAAAAATATTACCTTTTAAATTTTTGGAACGCGATGAATAAATAATATATGAATATTAAGTTGTATTCGCATCACGATTCCTTTAAAGGAAAATGAAATAACATAATAAGACTTATGCCAAATTCTGATTTCGAAGATCGCAATGGGGATTTTCAAATGGAATGAATCGTTAAAGATTTTCTCCGATAATCCGATTGCAATGAGGTGGGGTCTGCCATGTTGTAGTCTTTCAACCAAATGAATATAATTTTTTAATTCTCCTAAATGCGATTGCGATGAATCACATCACATCAGAAGTATACAAAACAAACATAACACTTAAAAGTTTTTCCGAAATTTGATTGCAATTGAGTGCCATCGCATCGGAGTTTTACAAAGTGAAAATAAAATTTAAAGATTTCTCTGATTTTCTGATTTGTGATTACTGTACATATCAAATTTTTTTAATTATAAATACTTTATATAATATTTTTGATATGATTAAAAGCTTTGTGTCTCATTGGATCAGATTTTTTTTAAAGGTTGTACACTTTGTAAATAAAAATATGCAATATGTCCTTTTATCAATGAATATTTTATTTCTAATAAGAATGATCATATTTTTTCTAAATACTTTATTTCTATCTAGAAAGAAAGATAAAAAAATGGGACCTATTTCTAAATGGAAGTTATTCTAAAAATTTAGAAATGGGGAGGGTTGTTGTACAGTACAACAGGAAGTTAGGTCTTTTTCAGGCTCCTCAATTTAATCTCAAAGAGGTGATCATGGGAAAATCTTCATAACTCTCTCTCAGAGCATCGGATTGGAATTATGTAAAATGTGATGGGAAGTACATGGAATTTAGTTTCTTTTCTATAAATTTTAGAGCCAAAGGAGAAAACAGCGACACGTGGCAAGTCCTACAAATTCGCTCTACTGAACTAGTCCATAATTAGGTCATTATGGGAGATTGGACATAAATTTGTCTTCAAGAATCCAAATCAAGTCAGACCTGTGGCATTTGAAAGAATCTTCAGAGGAATACTATAGGGCTGAATTTCAAATATTTAGGATTTGCAAGTATAGAGATAATTCAATTTCAATATCAAGCTCCTCAAAAGCAAGTAAAAGGTGTGTATTTTTTTATTTTTATTTTCCGAATTACGTAAGTCTTGTTTGAAGAATCAAGTTGAATTGATTCCAAGGGCATCTTGTAGAATAGATATTAGTATTGTATTCTCAAATGGCCCCTAAAAAGATTTCAATTCCCATTAAGCCTTTATAAGGCTCTACTATGACTCATGAAGACGAAGAATGGCAACATGACATATCAAAATTACAAGAGCAAGTGCAAAAAATTTCACTCTCACAAATAGCAACAAAAAATGACATGAAATTTTTGAAGAAAGGCATGGAAACTAAGATGGATGGTTTGAAGAAATACGTGGAATATAAGATGGATGTTTTGAAGAATGGCATGGAAGCTGGCATGGAATCTAAGATGGATGACATGGAAACTAAGATGGAAAACATGAAGAATGATCTAAAAGCAGACATGGAAGGTTTGACAAAGTTGATACAAGAAATTTTTCCTAATGGTGAAAAGATAGTAAGGGAAACTCATGATGAGAACAAAATAAATGTTAATCGTGATTTCATAAACTCTAATGTTAGAGGGAAGAACCACCATATTCCAAAAATGGATATGAGGAGGTTTGATGGAAAGGATCCTGTAACATGGATACTACAGATGGAGCAATATTTTGATCTCAATAATGTGCAAAACACACAAAAGGTACACATTGAAACTTTACATTTAGAAAAAAATACATTTGTAAGGTATCGATGGCTTTTCTCCCATAAAAAAATTGTCACTTGGTCAATTTTTACGGAGGAAATGATAGCACATTATGAGGATACAAAGAGAAAAACTTTCTTTAGCCAATTGATAAATCTCAAACAAAAGTGTTCCGTGGGGGAACACAATGCGGACTTCCAAAAATTGAATATAAGGGTAACTGATATTCCAGAGGAACACAAGATTGATCTCTTCATAGGTACTTTAAAGGATAACATCCAACATGAAGTTCACGTTTTGGAACCTGATTCATTGGAGAAGGCATTCAGGTTGGCAAGAAAAATTGAATGTAAAATTATGGTGACAATAAAGCCTACCACTCACTTCTATAAATATGGAAGTGTTGCTACTCCTAGATTTCCACAACCTACAAGGTTGACACCACAAAAATTGGAAGAAAAAAGAGAAAAGGGGCTTTTCTATAGTTTTCATAGCAAATACACTAAAGGTCATAAGTGTGTTGGGAAGAAATTATTTTACATAGATTGTGAAGAGGAAGAATAAAATGAAAAAGAATCTTCAAAAGAAGAGAATATACACCAGGAACCAACCCTAGAAGAGGAAGAAATGAGTTCGACCATATCATGTAATGCATTGGTAGGAATTACCACTCCTCAAACTCTCAAGCTAGAAGGACATATCAATAACAAAAATATAATAGTGTTGATTGATTCAGGTAGCACCCATAATTTTATTCATTGTAAGGTATGTTAGAGTCAGCCTTTACAGCCTTCCTCCAGTGATCAAACATGCTCTTACAAAGTGATTTTAAGGTGTCAAGGTCAAATTTTGTCATTTCAATGAGTCTTCAAGCAAAATTTGATCACTAGGCATTAGGTCTAGGGTTGGTTTTCACTCTTTTCAAATTTGTCCAAGTGTCAGTCCATGTCACCATTCAGCTGAGTGTATCATCATTCAGAGGGTTTTCATCATCATGTCAAGTTCCATTGAGTCATTTCACAGCTTGTTCATGCTTCAGTTGTGCCTTGGTAAGGTCCATTTCCCTCTCCTAGGGTTTTGGAGGTAATTCCTCTTGGATGGTCAAATCATCGAAAAACTTGTATCCTGATGTTCACACACCTTCCCCTATCATTAATTCACCTAATTAAACACTTCCCATCACTGAGATCCCCCAAATTCCTCATTTTTGCACAAACCCTAGTTTCTAGCCAAAACTTGGCAATTTCCTAGGCTAGGCCTGTGTTTTGCCCGTTTGGACCCCTTCCCCTCACTCAATCTCTGTGATTCCACTTCCCCCTGCTTCCTAACATCCCTCCCTACTTCCCAAAATTTCCCCAAGAATTTAGAAGCCCCATATCCCCTTCATTTCGCTTCATTTCGACAAAATTCCTTGTTTCACACATCGGGGTAAGTTTCACTCAAAAGAGGTTTCAGAGAAATCAAAGATGAATTTTGGAAAACTGAGAGAGGTTTTTGTTCACAACATGCCAAGGAAGAAAAACCTCCTTCACTTTTTACACAGGTATCATGGTTTTGGAGAAATGTCAAAAATACCGTTGCCTCAGGAGAATTGAATGCACCTCTGAAGTGACCTTGGGAAAATCAAGATTTCTCCTAGCATGGTTGGCCAAATGACTTGCTTGATGATTTAACAGATAACTAGACAGAAATACCTTTCCAATGAGCTATCATGAGCTCAATTTGGAGTTGAGGAAGACCTTCAAAAGTTGATTGCAACAGCGCTCTGCCTTGAGGCAGCCTCATTCTGCTCATTTTGACTAGTGTTGGGAGATTTGATTTTTGACAGGGTAAATGGAATCCAAATTGCATAATTCCACTTGTGTTGGAAATTAGACTCCAATAGCTTTCCAACGAGCTATCACACGCCCGATTTGGACACCGGGAAGGCCTCCAAAAGCTTTCTGCAAAATTCACTATGTGGCAGGAGCGACCCACCTAGGCAGAGCGACCCATGCAGAAGGTGAGCGACCCACCTGGGCAGAGCGACCCACGCAGGTCAGTTCAGCAGTGCAAATTTACAAGGGGCGCGACCCACGCAGAGGCTGCGCAACCCACGCAGACACAGGGTTTCGAAATTCATTCTGAGCGCCCAGCCTTGCTTGGAATCGATGCAACTGGCCTTCGAACAGGTTTCTATCAATTGCTTGATGTTTTTGAATGCATTGGTGGCATCATTGGTGGTTTCAAACGTTTCAAACGGAGGATTTAAACCCCACAGTCATAGCATGATCGTTTTCAGGGTTTTAAAATGAAAATGAATGGTTGCATGAGTTTGTTTTCTATCTTATATCAGTGATATGTCCAGCCTTGCATATAATATCAAAACCATATTGCTCTCATGCCCATTATGCCATTGTGACCATTGCTATTATTGTACCATGTTTAAACCCTTTGTTCCATGGTGACTGTGGTTGTATTATGTCTCACTGCCCAATGTAAAAACATTCTAATGACTTTGTTTCAAATTGCCCATTGATACCTTTGTTGTTATCACTCGTAGACAAACACATTCTATTGATGCCATGCTCTCCTTTGATAAGATTTGTTCAATATTTTGAAAAGTTGCCCGCTCCCTTTGATCAAAGTTTCACTTGCATTTAAACACAGAGATAGTGCCTCTTTTCCAATCCATCTAAAACAGAGATTTTATCCATGGTTTGTTTCCTTATGGTGTTTTGACGGTGGGATACTTGTTGGCTGTTAAAACACACTTCATAACTTGGTTTGCACTGCTTTCATATCAGTATACACAGTGCCAAAAGCTTGGTCAGAGCCATGTCGGAGACAGAGTCAGAATATGAGCTAGGGTCAGGCAGTGATTCGGTGACTGAAGGTAATGTGCCACGGGGGTCCCGCAGAGATCATAGAAGTGGTAATCATCGCAGAGAGGAGCCTAATTCTTTGGCTCGGTTGCAGGCATGTCCATTAGCTATGGATTGTTTCCGATATTTGTCATGTTTCAGATTTTGTGAGATGGTTGCACAAACCCGGCCTCATCGTGAATTGGCCCGTCTGTTTGTTCTTCATTTACGGGATGGTCGGGTAAGCCTTGCTGGGGTTGATTTCATTGTGTCACCCTTGACTATTGCTCAAGCTACTGGTATACCAAACATGGGCGAGGAATGGAACAAGGGTCAGCAGTTAGAGAAATTTCACTATGAGCCATACATTAAAACTGGATATATGGCTTACTTGAGCAGAGTTTTTCCATTCAGATTCTTGAGAGATGAGTATGCACCGCTTATGAGACTCATCATTCAGTATTTTAGTTGTGAGGGCAGGTATGCTCGTCTTTTCGCGTACCATATTCGTTTGCTGATGCACTTCACAAGGGTACGTATGATGAATATTTCGTATTTCATACACCGCAACATAGAGAGGATGGTGACATTTGTGCAGAAGAAGACGAGCCCAGTGCAGCAGTACAGGAGTATATATCATTTCACTTTGATCAAAATCTTGGTGTCACATCAGTTGGCAGAGCAGGGCATCACTTGGGAGGATTTCATTTCTAGAGAGTTTTTCAGAGTGCCACAGCAGCCTCTCGAGGCAGTTCATGATGCAGGAGAGCCCTCACACCAGCCGGACATGCTTGAGGTTGATCATATCATCACTCCTTTGGTTCAGACATATCAACGAGGCCACAGGGCCTTATTTGCAGCGACACGGCGGGTACTATCTCCACGTGAGGTGGAAGGTCTCACTTTCTTCTTCAGTGCAGGTACAGGTACAAGACAGGGGCAAGAGGCCCATGCATGATGAGGGCCCATCAGGAGGCCGGGACACCGATATGACAGTCATTGATGTTGATACGGGCTCTCCTAGCTCGAAAGCTGAGGGAAGTCATCCAGGAGCAAAGGGCCGAGAATGACCAGCTGAAAGACCAATTGCAGAAGGCTCAGTGGGTGATTAACTATTTGGAGCAGCGCAACAAACGGCTTGAGGATGAGCTCACATTTTATGAGGTGCGCCAAATCCGTGAGGACAGACAGTGGAATCGAAAGAGACCCGGTGACATGACACCAGCTGACAGAGATACTGTACTCACGCGGGTGAATATACATCTGGAGAAATTGTTGGCGAAGGCCAATCGAGACAAAGACATGCTTCACCACATGAAAGGCCATTACTGGGCTCGCATGCATGTTTGCAAAGCGAGGATGAAGATCATGAAGAGGAGGTTGCGCAAGGCACTTCGACGGCGGAAAAGGCCTAATCCAATTCGGATTTTGGCCGAGGCTTCATTGACTGGGCAGGACACATGATGGAGGACCTCCGCTCCGAATTTGGGCAAATTCGGAGAAAATTTTGTCATTTTCAAATTTTTGGTCTAAAAAACAGGTTTTGCCAGCTACGTGGGTCGCGCGCTCATGCGCTCGCTTTTTTTTGAGACACTTGCTGGAGGATATTTTTACATTTTTGGATTTTTCATGGTTAATTATGCATCCTCTGAATTCAACTTAGCATTTCAACAAAATCTGGATGGTCAAACAGCTCAAAAACACCATGAAAACCACCTTGCTGCCACCTTTTGCACCAGCAGGAAGTACCTCTGGGAGAATGAGGTTTTGGAGGGTCAAATCAACTCCAAATTCATAAATTCCACTTGGGTTGGAAAGTAGACATCCAGGGCTTTCCAACGAGCTATCATGAGCTCAATTTGGATGCCGGGAACTACCTCAAATTCAGCCTGGAACATGAGCGACCCACGCAGTTCAGGAGCGACCCACCTAGAAATTTTTCTGAATTTTCAGCTGCCAGCTCAGTATTTCGCCTATTATGGACCAGTTTTGTTTATGGATAGAATTTTTGGGTTTTTATGATGTAAATTCATGTTTGATATGTAACTTTGGCTTGTTTTTATCTCTTCTAGAAGATTCACTCTCAAATGAGTAAAAAATCATGTAATGGATCAGTTTCCACTCTTTTAGAGGCAAGTGGTTAGCTGCCTAGATTGTAGTTCCATGATTAGAATTGGTTGAAACTGATCCCTAAAGAGGGAATTCGACCCCTAGAGGTGGGGAAAGGTGTTAGAGTGATCTATATATTGTAATTTCTGAGGCATTCTACAGGTTGGACTCTTGGGAGACTTTTGATATCATTGTACATATTTTTCATATTTTGGCTAAGGAAAGATCAGGGGTTTTGCGGCACTTGTTGGGATCCTTGTGGTGTTCTGTTCTTGATGGTGTTTCCTCTTTGTTTACTGTAAGTTTATTCATGTTTAATGTATGCCATCCTTTCATATGCTTCTGAACTAAATTGAATGAGTAAGTGAGGTTGAATCCATTGTTTACAGTGCTCTACCTTTGAATTCAGTTAGTTCTATAAGGCGCCAACAAGCTGGGAGAACTGTCTCCTCTTGCCCCTTCGCCCCCACAAGTTCAATCTATTCATAAATCCAATTTAAAGTATCAAGATCAGCCACTCATCTTCGCCTGTAGCTTGAACTCGCAAAGGTCCCACCTTATCCCCGGACTCCAAAATCCCTGAGTTTTTCCATTACTCCAAATAAAAACCCAAAAAACAAAAAATAAACATACCATCCCTTAACTAGGCCTAAAACCAGCCTATCAGGTCATCTCAAAGATCCTATTGCTTATTTTCTCGAGATTGACGGAGAGAGCCCTCTCCTGTCCTCGTAGGGCTAGCTACGAGGCTGAGCGTGGTTTGATGTAGCCTTGAGTTTACTTCATTTCAGCCTGAGGTAGATTTGAGCACTAACATAGTGGCGACCATACTGGGGAGAAACTCAAAACGTTTTCTTGTTATAGACGGAGTCTGAAGTCACGCCAGGTAGCCTTCGAAACGTTGTTGCTATGCATCAGCGAAGTAGATAAACGCTGCTTCAGTCGATCTCCGGTATAACTTGTAATCGTAGTATTTAACTTGTAAATTGCCCCAGTAAATGTATCAAGTTCAGATCTGATCGTTGATGGTGAACAACGGTCAGACATCGCAAGGCTGAAATCATTCACCTGGTGACTTCATTCACTGAACAAATCCAGAAATCGATGCTTCATGGTGACTTCACTGCAGCGAGATCAGTAGCTGTGAGATTTTCAAGATGGACCCGAATCACGAGAAGATATGCTCCCATGAGCCGAGATCACATTCCAGGTTTTCCGAATAAGATGCCCAAGGTAGATTGGTCAAGGAATCTTCCTACGTTTAATGATGATGGTAAGAAAGATGCTGCTTTACATCTGGTTAGATTTCATATGCATATTCGCAAGTTGAAAGTGGATTTTCCTGAAGATTGCTTGATGAAGATATTCCTGGCCACTCTGGAAGGTGAAGCCCAATCTTGGTATGAAAATTTTCCGCTGGCCTGTATTTATTGTTTAAAGGATTTTCATGCCCTATTCATTGAAAGATATCAAGTATTTTATCCATCTTTAAATTTAGTTCATGACTGTTGCAAACATGCTTCTACTTTTATTGAAAGTCTTGAGAAATATTATGAAGATGATAATTTCATGGATGATGAGATCATGGAAGCCCTATATGAAAATCCATTTTAGCAGCATAAAGACGATCATGAGAATTTGCAGCAGGATCAAGATCTTAGTGTGGTAAAAGATGAAGGAATTTTGCATCTTGATAGTGAACAGGAATTATATGAAATGGATCAGCAGTATGAGGAAGGTTTGTATACTCCTTCACTTGAAATCAATGAAGACAATCACTGTTTGAGCAAAAGAAAACAAAAGGTATTATCTCCTCTCTCTGAAGATGAGATAGATCAGCTATTGAAAGGTCATGTTCCAGCTCAAGTTAACACAGATCTACAGTGTGCACATGGTAAAGAAAGTGATGGTGGAACTTCTTCCTTTTCTGAAATGGATGACAGTCCTGTAAGCATCCTTATAGATCAGCAGGTTGAAGATGTCTATATGGCTGAAAGTGATGAAAGAGAAAGTGTCATTTCAGATCTGCCCACGGAAGAAGACAGCATGCAAGTAAGTCCAGTTTCAGTTTCAGATTGTGATAATGACCAGCCAGCTATTTCAGATCTACATTCAGATTGTGATGACCAAGCATATCTTGTGCTGAAACCCATCAAGGAGAATTCTGCTGTTGAGATCATCCGGAAAGAAGAAAACAAAGGTATGGATTCAAATTTTTTCAGTTTATTAGAACACAGCCTTCAGAAAGAAGTAATTCAGTCAGTTCATGAACAACGAGATGAAATCTGTGTTCAAGTAAGTGAAACAGTTCCTTTGGATGAATTTATGGTAGATGATAGGAATGTCATGTTTGAGCATCAAGAATTAGCTGAAGTTTCTTTCCCTATGATTGATAATGAAAATCCGACTGTATTATCATATGAAGATGACCTATCATATTTTCAGAGTACCAAAGATCAAAACATTCCGGATTGCCTTTCATTTTCTTCATATGTCTCATGTGTTGAAATGTTTTCTCAAGAAGAGATATGCTCATCTACCCGTTCAGAATTTTTTGAAGCCCAGGAACATATTGTTACTGAAGTACATGATGAAGGAAGATCAGAATTAGAAGCAGGAGAAAAGGACACCATGTTCTTTCAGCAGGAGGTAAATCTTCATGTTTTTCATGATCCATTGGAAAAATTGTTACAGTCAGCAGTAAAGGTCAGTATTGCAATGTTCAGTGATGAAGGAGATCATGGTCAGCTATGTTTTTGGATGCTTAGTTATCAGTTTGTATTGTTGACCATTAGATTTGATCGGGAGAATCAGTCAAGAAGCCATATGCTTGACTGGTTACATTGGAAATCCCACTATACATGATTGTACATATTTCATTAGTATGCAGGTGGTTGTCATCATGATTCCAAATCTTGATGGACTGCTGCCTTTTTTCAAAAGCTTGGTAAAATTTTGTTTTAAGTCAGTCTTGAGTCATTTGTGTTTGGTCTGTTGAGTCAGTTTTTTCAAGATTATTTCAGTTTGCCATCGAGTCGGTTTGAGTCAAGTTTTCAGTCAAGTTTTCATTCAATAAATGTGTCAAAGGTTTTGTGTTATCCGTTCAAATAATGATTCCATCGCCCAATGGATGAAGGCACTGGTCTGCTCTCCCAAAGATCTGCCGTTCTTGGCACCTCCAAGGAGCTACCATCCCCATTGGAGCCAATGTTAGAGTCAGCCTTTACAGCCTTCCTCCAGTGATCAAACATGCTCTTACAAAGTGATTTTAAGGTGTCAAGGTCAAATTTTGTCATTTCAATGAGTCTTCAAGCAAAATTTGATCACTAGGCATTAGGTCTAGGGTTGGTTTTCACTCTTTTCAAATTTGTCCAAGTGTCAGTCCATGTCACCATTCAGCTGAGTGTATCATCATTCAGAGGGTTTTCATCATCATGTCAAGTTCCATTGAGTCATTTCACAGCTTGTTCATGCTTCAGTTGTGCCTTGGTAAGGTCCATTTCCCTCTCCTAGGGTTTTGGAGGTAATTTCTCTTGGATGGTCAAATCATCGAAAAACTTGTATCCCGATGTTCATACACCTTCCCCTATCATTAATTCACCTAATTAAACACTTCCCATCACTGAGATCCCCCAAATTCCTCATTTTTGCACAAACCCTAGTTTCTAGCCAAAACTTGGCAATTTCCTAGGCTAGGCCTGTGTTTCGCCCTTTTGGACCCCTTCCCCTCACTCAATCTCTGTGATTCCACTTCCCCCTGCTTCCTAACATCCCTCCCTACTTCCCAAAATTTCCCCAAGAATTTAGAAGCCCCATATCCCCTTCATTTCGCTTCATTTCGACAAAATTCCTTGTTTCACACATCGGGGTAAGTTTCACTCAAAAGAGGTTTCAGAGCACTCAAAGATGAATTTTGGAAAACTGAGAGAGGTTTTTGTTTACAACATGCCAAGGAAGAAAAACCACCTTCACTTGTTACACAGGTATCATGGTTTTGGATACATATCAAAAATACCGTTTCCTCAGGAGAATTGAATGCACCTCTGAAGTGACCTTGGGAAAATCAATATTTCTCCTAGCATGTTTGGCCAGATGACTTTCTTGATGCTTTAAATGATAACTAGACATAAATACCTTTCCAATGAGCTATCATGAGCTCAATTTGGAGTTGAGGAAGACCTTCAAAAGTTGACTGCAACAACACTCTGCCTTGAGGCAGCCTCATTCTGATCATTTTGACTAGTGTTGGGAGATTTGATTTTTGATAGGGTAAATGAAATCAAAATTGCCTAATTCCACTTGTGTTAGAAAGTAGACTCCAATAGCTTTCCAACGAGCTATCACACGCCCGATTTGGACACCGGGAAGGCCTCCAAACACTTCCTGAACAATGAACTATGTGGCAAGAGGCAAGAGCGACCCACCTGGGCAAGAGCGACCCACCTGGGCAGAGCGACCCACTTGGGTTATTTCCGCAGTGTAAACTTACAAGGTGAGCGACCCACCTGGGCCGAGCGACCCACGCAGAAGGTGAGCGACCCACGCATCAACAGAGGTTCAAAAATTCATTTTGAGCGCCCAGTCTTGATTGGATCGCTCTCATCGGCCTTCAAACAGGTTTTTTGCAATTGCTTGATGTTTTTAATGCGTTGGTGGCATCATTGGTGGTTTCAAACGTTTCAAACGGAGGATTTAAAACCCCACAGTCATAGCATTATCGTTTTCAGGGTTTTAAAATGAAAATGAATGCTTGCATGAGTTTGTTTTCTATCTTATGTCAGTAATACATTCAGCCTTGCCATATATTATCAAAACCATATTGTTCTCATGCCCATTATGCCATTGTGACCATTGCTATTATTATACCATGTTTAAAACCTTTGTTCCATGGTGACTGTGGTTGTATTATGTCTCACTGCCCAATGTAAAAACATTCTCATGACTTTGTTCCAAACTTCCCATTGACACCTTTGTTGTTATTACTCATAGACAAACACATTCTATTGATGCCATGCTCTCCTTTGATAAGATTTGTTCAATATTTTGAAAGTTTCCCGCTCCCTTTGATCAAAATTTCACTTGCATTTAAACACAGAGATTGTGCCTTTTTTCCAATCCATCTAAAACAGAGATTTTATCCATGGTTTGTTTCCTTATGGTGCTTTGACGGTGGGAATATTGGTTGGGTGTTGAAACATACATCCTAACTTTGTTTGCACTGCTTTCATATCAGTATACACATTGCCAAAAGCTTGGTCAGAGCTATGTCCGAAACAGAGTCAGAATATGAGCCAAGGTCAGGCAGTGATTCGGTGATTGAAGGTAATGTGCCACGGGTGTCCCGCAGAGATCATAGAAGTGGTGATCATCGCAGAGAGGAGCCTACATCTTTGGCTCGGTTGTAGGCATGTCCATTAGCTATGGATTGTTTTCGATTCTTGTCATGTTTCAGATTTTGTGAGATGGTTGCACAAACCCGGCCTCATCGTGAATTGGCCCGCCTGTTTGTTCTTCATTTACGGGATGGTCGGGTAAGCCTTGCTGGGGTTGATTTCATTGTGTCACCCTTGACTATTGCTCAAGCTACTGGTATACCGAACATGGGCGAGGAATGGAACAAGGGTCAGCAGTTAGAGAAATTTCACTATGAGCCATACATTAAAACTGGATATATGGCTTACTTGAGCAGAGTTTTTCCATTCAGATCCTTGAGAGATGAGTATGCACCGCTCATGAGGCTCATCATTCAGTATTTTAGTTGTGAGGGCAGGTATGCTCGTCTTTTCTCATACCATATTCGTTTGCTGATGCACTTCACAAGGGTACGTATGATGAATATTTCGTATTTCATACATCGCAACATAGAGAGGATGGTGACATTTGTGCAGAAGAAGACGAGCCCAGTGCAGCAGTACAGGAGTATATATCATTTCACTTTGATGAAAATCTTGGTGTCACATCAGTTGGCAGAGCAAGGCATCACTTGGGAGGATTTCATTTCTAGAGACTTTTTCAGAGTGCCACAGCAGCCTCCCAAGACATTTCATGGTGCAGGAGAGCCTTCACACCAGCCAGACATGCTTGAGGTTGAGCATATCAGCACTCCTTTGGTTCAGACATATCAGCGAGGCCACAGGGCCTTATTTGCAGCGACACGGCGAGTACTATCTCCACGTGAGGTGGAAGGGGTCTTGCCGACTTCATTGACACGGCGAGTATTATCTCCACGTGATGTGGAAAGGGTCTCGCTTTCTTCTTCAGTACAGGTACAGGACAGGGGCAAGAGGCCCATGCATGATGAGGGCCCATCAGGAGGTCGGGACACCGATATGACAGTCATTGATGTTGATACGGGCTCTCCTAGCTCGAAGCTGAGGGAAGTCATCCAGGAGCAAAGGGCCGAGAATGATCAGCTGAAAGACCAATTGCAGAAGGCTCAGTGGGTGATTAACTATTTGGAGCAGCGCAACAAACAGCTCGAGGATGAGCTCACATTTTATGAGGTGCGCCAAACCCGTGAGGACAGGCAGTGGAATCGAAAGAGGCCCGGTGACATGACACCAGCTGACAGAGATACTGTACTCACGCGGGTGAATATACATCTGGAGAAGCTGTTGGCGAAGGCCAACCGAGACAAAGACGTGCTTCGCCACATGAAAGGCCATTACTGGGCTCGCATGCATGTTTGCAAAGCGAGGATGAGGATCATGAAGAGGAGGTTGCGCAAGGCACTTCGACGGCGGAAAAGGCCTAATCCACTTCGGTTTTTGGCCGAGGCTTCATTGACTGGGCAAGACACATGATGGAGGACCTCCGCTCCGAATTTGGGCAAATTCGGAGAAAATTTTGTCATTTCCAAATTTTTGGTCTAAAAACAGGTTTTGCAGCTACGTGGGTCGCGCGCTCATGCGCTCGCATTTTTTTGAGACACTTGCTGGAGGAGATTTTTACATTTTTGGATTTTTCATGGTTAATTATGCATCCTCTGAAGTCAACTTAGCATTTCAACAAAAAAATCCTGGATGGTCAAACAGCTCAAAAACACCATGAAAATCACCTTGCTGCCACCTTTTGCACCAGCAGGGCGTACCTCTGGGAGAAAGAGGTTTTTGAGGGTCAAATCAACTCCAAATTCCGAAATTCCACTTGGGTTGGAAAGTAGACATCCAGGGCTTTCTAGAGAGCTATCATGCGCTCAATTTGGATGCCGGGAACTACCTCAAATTCAGCCTGGAACATGAGCGACCCACGCAGTTCAGGAGCGACCCACCTAGAAATGTTTCTGAATTTTCACCACAAATTTCGCATTTCGCTCTATTATGGACCAGTTTTGCTTATGGATAGAATTTTTGGGTTTTTATGATGTAAATCCATGTTTGATATGTAACTTTGGCTTGTTTTTATCTCTTCTAGAAGATTCACTCTCAAATGAGTAAAAAATCATGTAATGGATCGGTTTCCACTTGTGAGGCAAGTCGTTAGTCATTTCTCAGATCAGAAGTTCCTTGATTAGAATTTGTTGGAACTGCTCCTAGAAGGAGGATTTCAACCCCTAGAGGTGTGGGGAGGGGTTGGAGTGATCTATATATTGTAATTTCTTAGACATTCTACAGGTTGGACTCTTGGGAAACTTTGGCACACATTGTACATATTTTTTATATTTTGGCTAAGGAAAGATCAAAGGTTTTGCAGCACCTGTTGGGATTCTTGTGGTGTTCTCGTTTCTGATGGTGTTTTTCTTGTTTACTGTAAGTTTCTTCATGTTTAATGTATGCCATCCTTTCATTATTCTTCAACTAAGTTGAATGAGTGATTAAGGTTGAATCCATTACATGCTATTTCGCCTTTGAATCTCGGCTTAATTTATATGTTTTCACTTTTCGGGAGAGGATCCAAGTTCTTCTTTGCCCTCTTCAGCTCCTCGTCGGTCTAATATGCTCATATATCCAATCAAAAGCATCAAGATCGTCACCTACCTCGCCCCAACTCGAAATCTGCAAAAGTCTGACCTTATCCCCGGACCCAAAGTTTGTTTTCCCATTTCTCCAGCGAAAAACCAAAAACCAAAAAATCAAACATACCTATCTCTTTACTAGCCTAAAATCAGTTCCTATTGTAAGTCATCTCGCACCCTATTGCTCATTTTATCGAGATTGACGGAGAGAGCCCTCTCCTGTCCTCGTAGGGCTAGCTACGAGGCTGAGCGTGGTTTGATGTGGCCTTGAGTTTTACTTCATTTCAGCCTGAGGTAGATTTGAGTGCTAACAAGGTAGCCAATGAATTGAATTGTTTCCTATATCCAGCACTAGAATGTCAAGTGATGGTTGAAAATGGAGGAACTATAAATTGCTCTAGAAAATGACATAATATCAAAGCTAACCATGGGGGAATATGTATTGAATAATCCAATTATTTCCATTCCTATGGGAGGTGCTGATGTTGTACTAGGAGTATAATGGTTACAATCTTTGGGGACAGTAGCCTTTAATTTTCAAGAAATTTTCCTGAATTTTTTTCGAAGGCTTGGAAGTCGACTACGGGGTATTGCAAAGAATCCGCCCAGAAAGATAATAGGCTCTAATGTCATGAAAAATCTCCTAAAGAAAAAACAATGAGGCATAATTGCACAATTATGCTCAATAGAATTTCCAACATCAAAATCATCTATTTTTACAAATCTCCAAAAAGTCTTGGACAATAATGCCAAGGTGTTTGAAACTCCCAAAGGACTCCCATCTATTCATGATCATGATCATGCTATTCATTTGATTCTAGAAAGTGTTCTTCCAAACATGAAGCCTTATAGGTATCCTTATGTCCAAAAAAGCAAAATTGAACATATGATTGCAGAAATGTTAGAGGCTGGTATAATTCAACGTAGTCTAAGTTCTTTCTCTGCTCTTGTATTATCGACGCACGAGTAGGATGGATCATGATGCATGTGTCTAGATTATAGGGAGCGCAATAAGCTCACTATTAAAGATAAATTTCCCATTCTTGTGATTGATGAATTATTGGATGAATTACATGGAGCAATTTATTTTACCAAGTTGGATCTTCATTCAGGATATCATAAAATTAGAATGAAGACTGAAGATATTCCAAAAAAATCATTTCGAAGTCATGAGGGTCATTATGAATTTTTGGTCATGCCTTTTGGCCTTACCAATGCAGCTTCTACATTTCAAGGGTTGATAAATTCCATTTTCAAACCTTTCCTTAGAAAATTTGTGCTAGTATTTTTTGATGATATACTAATCTACAGCGGGTCTTGGAATGATCATGTTCAACATGTTGACAGGGTGCTAAAACTATTACAGGAGAAACAATTATATGAAAAAAACATCCAAATGTTTCTTTGGAGTACAAGAGGTGGAATATCTGGGTCATATTGTATCTCACGAGGGTGTTAAGGTAGACCCTAACAAAATTAAATCCATTAAGGAATGGAAAGTCCCCACAACCATAAAGAAGTTGCGAGGATTTCTCGGGTTAATAGGGTATTATCGCAAGTTCGTTAAGAATTATGGGAGAATACAGAACTTCTAACAACATTATTGTAGAAAGATGCATTTTCATGGACTCCTCAAGCAACTAAGGCCTTTGAACGTCCTAAAGAGGCAATGTGCCTAGCACCGGTCTTAGCTATGCCAGACTTCACAAAAACCTTTATTGTGTAATGTGATGCCTCAGGTAATGGAATTTTTGTTTTTTTAATGCAAGAAGGAAGATTTGTTGTTTTTTAAAGTCATCCAATCAAAGGAAAGTATTTACAAAAACCTATTTATGAGAAGGAAATGTTAGCAATATTGCATGCACTAAAGAAATGGTGAACTTACCTAATGGGAAGACACTTCAAGGTAAAAACTGATCATGATAGTCTTAAACACTTTTTGGAACAAAGACTATCTTCAGAAGAGAAATGGGTCTTAAAGATGTTGGCCATGACTTGAATTAATCTACAAAGGAAGCTAAATGTTGTCACAGATGCACTCTCAAGAAATAATGAAGAGGTGAAGAATTTCTTTGTGCCATTTATATTATCCAACCCCATTGGATAGCTGAAGCTAAAGAGATGAATGGAAGAAGGACAAAGAAGTGGGGGATGACCATTCAAAATTTGTAGCAAGATCCTAGTACATATGATACATTTAGTTAAAAAAATGATTTCTTATGGTATAAATGTCGCTTATATTCAGAAGAATTCCCAACTAAACAAAAATATTGTCCGGGGAATTGCACACTTCTCGCTTATGAGGACACTAAAATTATGAGGACACTAAGGACTTTTAAAACTACTACACTTTATGAAGAAATTTTTTTTGGGATGGCCTTAAATCTAATATTCAAAATTTTGTGGCAGAATGTTTGGTTTTCCAGCAGAATAAAGTTGAGACAATTAAGACCCCGGGTCTTCTACAACCTTTATCCATTCCAAGTCAACATTGGGAGGATATTTCAATGGATTTTATCACAGGTTTACTAAATTCCAAAGGAAAGAGTGTCATCATGGTGGTAGTTGATAGAATTACCAAGTGTGCACACTTTTGTGCATTATCTCATCCATTTATACAGTTGCTACTAATTTTATGGACACAATTCAAAAGCTACATGGAAACCAAAGGGTTATTATGAGCGACAGAGATCCTATTTTTACTGGAAATTTTTGGATGAAGTTATTTTCTTGTTTGGGTACTCAGTTATCTCATAGCTCATCTTATTATCCTTAATCTGATGGTCAAACTGAGATAGTAAATAAATGTTTGGAAGGATATCTTTGTTGTTTTGTATTTGATAAACAAACACAATGGGTGAAGTGGTTACTTCTCATTGAATGGTGGTATAACACTTCCTTCCATACTGCATCAAAAATGACCCCATTTATGGAACTTTATTGATATCATCCACCATCCATCACATCATCCTTAAGAGAAAATTCGAAGTTTCAATCAGTGGAAGATCACATCGAGCATCAACAAGAAGTTCTCCAACTCTTAAAGGATAACCTAAATTTGGCACAAAATCAAATGAAACAACATGCAAATCAACATCGTAGCGAGAGAAATTTTGATGTAGGAGACTGGGTATTTTTACAGCTACAACAATACAAACAAATGTCCCTCAAGCAAGCTAAGAAGGATAATAAATTATCGCCAAAGTACTATGGTCCTTACAAGGTGTTTGAAAAGATTGGTACTATGGCATACAAATTGGAGCTTCCTGCTTCTTCACAAGTGCATCTAGTTTTCCATGTTTCATGCTTAATGAAGGTTATAGGTGAAAATTTTCCAGTTCAAAAAATATTTCGAGAACTTGATGAGGAAGGAAAAATCATATTGGAACCTGAAGCGGTCACAGAAACAAGAACTCGACAGCTACGAAATCAATCAATTTCAGAGTATCTCATCAAGTGGAACAACTTACCCACTGAAGATTCTACATGGGAGGAAGAGAATTTTATACAGAAGCACCCATAGCTACTCAAGCATTGAGGACACCACTTTTTTGAAGGAGAGGGGCATGTTAAGTCCATATATTACTAGTATATTCCATTACTGTTGTTAGCGTAACCCCCTTATTGTTATTATTGTACCCCTGTAACCCCCATATTGTTATATTGTGCCCTTAAATTATTATTTTTAGGTTGACTAGGATTACATTGTGGCCCCATGGACTCCTATATATAGAAAGGAGGTTTTGTAATTTGTATCATTGAATAATTGTTCATTCACGTAATGTAATGGAGGTTGCCCCCTCGAAGTGGCTTATTTATAAGGAATTGATATCTCTTTTCTTCTAATTTTTGGAGCTGGTTTCACAACAGAGTGACACCATGGTGATCAATGCCACACATGGATTATTTTGAGTTAGGAATTTTTTTTTTTCTAAAACTTTGTTTGGAGTGTCACTGAATTGGTGGAATTATCAAATTCATGATGTTGTAAATTATGTAGTAACTTTGTTTCTTTTGTTATAGAGGCTAAGGTTTGCAAGGAGAATATAGGGTTTGTAGGGTCTTAGGGGAAAAAAGCATCAATTTCTAGCTCTTTGATATACTAAAGAGTATGGATTATATGAGTAGTTGATATGGATTATATGAAATTGAACCCACCTTGAGATGGAGGTTCTTATGTGTTAGATAAATTAAAAATATGGCAGTTAAAAAATTTCTCTTGTCATGACATTATCTTGTGATTTTTTGTTACTATTATTTGTTCTTTCAATTTATGTTTTCTTATCATCAATATTAATTCCAATGAACAATAGAAGAAGACACGAGATGTAGGCACATGTCAAGGAAAACCCGCTCTTTGGGGAAAACCCAGTGAAAATTCCTCCTTTAGTAGATTTAAGATGAGACGACCAAGACCTTTCAACTATAGAATTCCTGCATCAAGTAATCCCTTCACTATGTTAGCACCGAGATATCCATGACACCGAGATCTCTTTTTCTTGCACCTAAATTTGAAAATCAACTTATAAAGAACATTAAAATCCATTAAACACCTTCCCCCAACTTTATCTTTGATAGTGCATCTCAACTTTCAAGCAAGCTAAACTCAAACCATGAGAAAACATAAATGTTTATTTACAAATGATTCAATTTCCCAAGAACCATTTTCAGTGAGCAAGTTCATCCACTAATTGAGGTACTATATCACTTGGTATTGACTGTAAATATTTTGTTCAAGTCCGCATTTTGAACATGCATGCCTTCTTCATGAAGTAAAAATAACTCAGTATAGACTAGACAATGGCCACTCATTTTATTGTTTAAGAATGAAACATGAAATGCATCATGAATTATACTTTTTTCTAGTAGATTCAAGGTGAAAGAACCTTGGATAATATTCTTATGAATTTAATATAATCCATAGAATTTTGGTGCCAATTTATTCTTTCACTAAAGAAATCCATTGAGTTTGGTAAGGTTAATTTTGAGGAAGCATAAAATGTATTTTTCTAGGGGTTGAATCATGTCTTGGATTGATATGGCCTAGAGGTTCCTACATGATAAATAAGCTATGAATATATAAGAGGCATCTAGTAAATCACGAAATTAGGGAATGTGTGTGGTAGTCCTATCATTTAAGCATAAAATTGATATTAAATTGAGTATAAAAGAGGCCTCTAATGAAGTGTGTATTGAAAATTGGTTAATTGAAGGTGTCAGAGTTTCATTCCTAGCCTAGATAGTTGTCAACAATAAAATTATTTTACATTTAATAAATATTATATATTTTTACAACTTGGTTTGAACATCATTTGTAGTTTTCTTACACAGGTGGCATTTTATAACATGAAGAATAAATGTTTCATTCAAAAGATTCATTGCTACCATAGCCATTTCATCCCCCAAAATTAGGGTTTCCTCTCTCCTTTTCCTCAACAAAATACAATCTCAAACCTTCATGCTAATAAATACAAACAAATAGTGTGCATAATTCTTAGTCTCTAGCTCTCTGTTTCTCTCCCTCTTGCTCAATCACTCCCTCCCTTTCTTTCCTTCTCCCTACCTCCCTCTCCATATATCCCTCCACTTCTCCCTCTCTATCCTCAATGGACAAACTAGAATCCAGACCCCAAGAATTTGATACCCAAATATTTATGGTTTTCCATCCAACTTCTAAACCCCCAACCTTCCATTATCATCCAATGAAATGAAACTCCACCCCTTTAATAGGGCTTCTAGACAACTAGAAACATAAACACCATCTCCTGAAAATCGTCACCAACAACTTGGAGGATGTTTTGTAGAGAGGAGTTTCACCATCTAGCTTTTCCTCGGAGCCCAAAACCTCCAATCCAGAACCCTTTTCTAACCTAATATGTCCTTTCCTCTAGATGGATAGTCCTACACAGAAAAGGGAAGCTCATATTTTTTATCTAGGTGCCCATACCTATGGCCCAGCCCCCACCTAAACAATATTCCTTCATAATCCAATATCTTAATACACTCCACCCCAATCTCGATATCCATTCCTTCCCTTCTCTGAGGTCCATATTAACCAAAATATGGGTGTATGTCTTAACCCCCATCACTAATTATGCATATTCATGGGCTACATAAGATCTCAATGTGTTACCTATATCTTTGAAAATTAGGGTGTCCCAATAGTTAGGAGGGATACTTGGAAGATGAACCTATATTGGGGCCATATCTAGTCTCCCCTACTTTTAATTGAAGAGGGGCATCTAGAAATTGAAAAGGATAGGAGATGAATCAATTTTCTAAACCATGTTTTCTACCTTTTGGGTGCCTGCTACGTATTTGAAGCACAAATGAATCCAACATCGGGCTAACAATGACACCTTTGGAGGACATTTGATAATAAGAAATATTTCGTTATCTACCCACAATTTTAGGGTTGAGGACCTGAATTTTCAACCCCTTACTTGCCCCACTAAGGATTTTTGGGACATTTCCTCAATCTGTTGAATGGTGACATTAACTCTCAAAAATAGATAAAGGAGGACTATGTTCTTCTTCTTAACACTACAATGGATTTTCCTCTTCCTTTCTTTATTAGAATCCTTTTGAACCATAAATCCTTCTTATTCATAGGAGTATTACTCCCTGAAAACCCCAAGACCATTCGCGATGTTAGTTTGACCTTATTTTGTCACCGAGGCAAGGCTCTCCTTCACTCGTTCGCCAAAGGAGGGCAAGGCTCATGGAAATTGAGATGAAGGATATATGGGAAAAAAATATAGAGAGGCTTCTGAGAGTGAAGAAACCCCACTATGTTCAAAAAAATTTGAAAATGCTAAGGAATCAGTAACACACTGTATGTCTTCCTCCAATATCCTAGACAATAAGGAAATTAAACTTAGAGCCAAAGGCCCCAAGAAGAGTTTTCTAGCCCCTGAAAAACGTCCCCAGGTGATGGGTAGATGAAACTAAAGGTCCCAAATAATGTGTGGTTGGAGCAGGGGTTAGGGACTTCGAACCGCTAGATAGTTTCCTATTGAATTCTTAACTTTTCTTTCTAAAGATATTATAGGCCAATAAACCGTGATATGGTGACCTTTTAAGTTGACTTTGAAATCTGAATGGATAAAATCTTTTGGATTGGACCAAATTTGTTAAAACCCCCCACCCCCCCCCCCCCCCCCCTCTAGTTCATAATCAACCAACTCCTCCTCCTCCACGTGGGTCCAATAGTAAGTAATCAACATCTCATTTGAAAAGCATATTTGATGAGTAGTTATGTGTCTTCAAAGGGTTTATCATGGCAACCATCTCTATACAAAATACATATCATGTGATAAAAAATGCATGGTTACCATTTAATATTATTTTTCATTTTGACACGAATATCAGAGCCTGACATTTTCCAAATCCTATTCACTTTTTGTCGAAACTACGCCCTGCTCTAGCCTAAAACTCCACAACCATTTCTCCACCTGTGATTTTTCAGTGGGCCTCTATGGTTTCTCCAGTGTTGAATTCTTCTTCTATGGTAAAGATATTGTAATGTCCTCTTTAAAATTTTGATTCCATCAAAATAAAACTAAAATTAAAACTAAAATTAATAATTAAACCAATCTAGATCCATATTAACTCTAGATCTACCAAGGGCCGAGAGGGAGGAATCAAATCTCTTGAGGTGAAAACCTCTTTAGATTTTATCCCTCTAAACACTTTATATATTTGAAGTTAATATGAATCTAGATTAATCATATACAATGAAAAAAATAAAAAATAAAATAAAAACATAAAAATATAAAGTGATTTACAAACTCAACATAATTTCCAAGTTTCTTTTGAAAAATATTAAAATATTTACGATATTTGAATAAATTTTAAGAAATTAAAATATTTATTAATATTAATATTATGATAAAAGTTTTTGACTCTTCCAATTAAAATGATTTGACTAATCTAAAAATCATTTTCCCACTCCATTTAAATTTTAAGAGGGTATTGGTATGGAGGATTGGTGGGAAAAAAAGACACAGATAACATTCTCTTACCAAAAAAGCATAATAAAGCTAGAGGAAGGGAGCCTTGACACCCTCTCATCGATACTGAGTGCATTGAAGAGTTCAACTCTAATCAATACTGAGTGCATTGACGATTTTGACTTGAGAAAAGATGGTAAATCAAGATGACGAATCAATTATTCAGTTTCAAGAAGAATAAGGCTCCTCCTCATCCATTGGTTGAGAGGCCTATGAGAAGGTAAGAGTTTAAGAAATTTTTTCCTACATACTATAGTTTCCATGCCATGGAAATTAGAAATTACACCATCATTTGTGCCCTCTCGCAAGACACGGAAAACTCCATAAGAAATGTTCGTAAATGCTGACGACTCCTGAATTCCAGCTTGGGAACCTATATAGCAAAGCTTGTTTGTGGGAATAACAACAAATTCACTGGTTCTGGTGCTGATATATTCTTCCACATCACCATTTGATTGAGCTCTTCAACCTTCAATTCCGTGTTTGATATCCCTAATTTTCTCAAAAAATCAACAACATTCTCAATAGTGGCTACACCCTACTGCAAGACGAATTGAAAAAAATGTAATTATTATCACATGTATTATAATGTTGCTATTCTCAACTCATTTATACTACAAATATTTCATTCCTATACTAGATTCGAAATCTAATTCATCCTTCAATCATGTGGAATGTTCTTCGAACACTTTCCTAGGAATTATCATAGCGTTCAAGAGGTCGCAATGCTCTGAACATGATGTTGAAATTAAGCTAGAGACAAAGGTTCCATGGCCAGTCTTTGACTATCCCTTAGAATGTGGAGTAGAGAAATATTTGCAGAGGAAAGATAGAGCCCTAGAAAATCAATATTGCAACCTATATTCATAGTTCTCAAGTATTCTGATACCCTAATATTTAATATAATCATAGATTTAAGCAGTACATTTTATGCAAAAATAAGAAGCCCAAAATAAGTTTCTTTGTTAATGGTAGCCTCAGATGTTGTTCAGAAAATTCAGCAAGAGGCGTTAATTGATCAATATTCTTTGAAATTCAATAGAGGTCATGGAAAACCCAATTCAAAATCAATGTCATTCACCTTTGGATGAAATGTGGAAGTCAAAGAAAGGAAAAAGTATCTTAGTTATTCTGAAGGAATGGAATTGCCCTGCAATTTTTTCAATCACCCCAACATCGGGTTCGTTTTAACTGAAGAATACCAAAAGGTCATGGAGCTATGTAGGGGTTTCCTTGTTATTTCAACTATATTTGGATGTTAAGACATGATTAGGCAACCCATGCATGTAAGGAAAATCACAACATAAAATGCATGTTTCATCATGTTTATGGACAATGCAACTCTCACAAATCTTGCTAGGTATCAGATTAAGTCGAATGAGTCTCACAGAATTGGAATTTTGCGCATAAATTTGGTTAGAGAGTTTCCATACAAGGAATCTTTAATGAATGGCCCCACACCCAAATATCTTACCCATAGGCTTTTCCCAAACTGTGTTTAGAGCATTTGGATGGATTCCAAGTTGTAGCTTGTTGTTGATCCCTTGTTGATTTTGAAAAATCTACTTATTTATCACAATGTTGATATTTCTATGTCCAAGAATATTTACAATATTCATACCATTTAGGAATCTATTTTTACAGTTAGATAGGGAAAATAGAGTAAAGAAGCTATGAGATATAAAATGGACCATTACTGTGTTGATGGTTTGCAGCATTGGAGCTCTGAAAAGCTTCCCTACAGTAGTGGTATGAGAGCTAAACAGTTTTACTTTTATCCATGATTTTAGAAATGTTACCTATGTAGCATGATTCTTGATCATCGTAACTGATTTTCCACATGTTGTTGTTTATGTGACAGATGTGCCAGATATTGCACTCATATTGAGAAAGAAAAACCTTCCAACAAACCTATTTTCTTGCTTTTTATTCAATGAATTAGAAGTCTTCAATCCTTGGGATCAGTTGGCATTTCTTATGTTAGACATATGATGAGCCCAAAAGTGAGTATTGACATGTTTGATGTAAATATTTTCAATAAAATTAGAAATCAATATTGACATTCCTGCAAAATCAGTGGGAGCATTTTCAAGAAACCTGCAGTGAACCAAAAAATTTCCTTGGGACATGATATTACAACTTGCAAATTGTATTTAGATAGGATGTGGAATGAAAAATATTTTTTACTATAACAATGTTAGTGGAATCCATATCAAAGTTTAGCGCTGTGTACCATGCACCTCCAGTTAGTGAAATCTGTATCAATGTTTAGCCTTGTGTACCATGCACCTCTCCTTTGAATGTCAACTCTGCTAGCATATGCACCTTGTCTTGGTCAAAACATACTTCACGCCTTTTATTAAGCCAGAAGCTTCCAGATTTTTCAATTCTTTGTTAACATGTGGATGCTACAAATTTGTTTCTTTTTTCATATCTTTTGTCCATATACCCATATTTCCAACATTTTTCACAAATATATATGAGCATATCTTCAGATGAGAGACCCTTAAACCTTACAAATGATTATTTTGTCTGTTTTTTGTAAACTATGAAATCACCCTGCTTGAAAACTCGGAGTTGATGATTTTGAAGCAGGGCATCGAGTGCCTGAGCTCTAACATTGAGATTAACATCTTTAAGATTTTCCTCCATGATTTTATCTTTCAATCCATCAGAGAAAGTAGTGAAAAGATCCAATATTCTATTGATGCTAGTAGCCATTTGTGAAGCTGATGCTACCATCTCTAAGATATTCAAAACTATAATGGGCTTCGAACCCTAAAATGTTATGTGCATTTGCAGTGTTAGAATATCTTGATTACCCCATTTACAGTATGGGCTTCGAACTCTAGCCACAGTATGTGCAGTGCGTGCTCTCAGGTAGAAAAAAAAATGTATGTATATATGCTCTGCAATTTTAACATTTGTGTGGGTATTACTATGTTTTGATCACAAAAAAAAAAATTATGCATAGCTGAATTTTGATAATTTGGATACAAAATGTAGAATTGAGTGGTGCCTGAAGCGTTCTTTGGTGGGGGGAAATTTCTAACTAGTGGATTCAGTTTCGAACTACTTTATGAACAATCCTCACTTATTTATCAGTTATTTTCATCTCAAGAATATCAATGTCATTTTCCTACATATATTATTATTATCATCTACTCATGCAACCTGTTATGCATAGGGTTTCCATGTTTCAATTTCACAATTTTCATTGTAGAGGCAACCATCCCCTCTGTTTTCCAATCATATCTAGCCATAATTTTTTTCCCTATTGTTTACAAAAGGGGAAGGTAGGTGTCATTTGTTCGACTCTTTATCATCACTACTCACAAGTTAATTCAATGATATATAGAAACCCATCTATTTAATGTATTAGCTTCCTATGCTCCATCATAGCCCAGATTATCATGGTTTGATTTTAGAGCCAAACATTTTGCAAAGATTCATGTTCTGGTGATCATCATGAAAAATTATTTAGATATTATTTTGTGCGCTTTTAGTTTTGAGTTTTCATTCTTGAATTTGAAGTGTGCTTTTGTAATGTTCCAAATTAGGAACAACTCATGAATCATGCATAAAAAATGTATTTCCAGAAACATATGAAATAAAATACTGAAATGGACCCTTGGATCCCATAAAATAATCAATATAAAATCTAAATCCAAGATTAGAGATGAAAAAAAACAAACTAGGTGGGTTAAACAGATCTCCCACACTTAGGATTGCCAAAAAGTGCTAAAACCTCAAGACTGCAAAATGTCGGAGCAGCTACTCAAGGGACTATGAATTCTAAGCCTAGGTTTTATACATAAAATAATAGGATAACAATATATATACTCATGTATTGATAAATAATGTGTAAGAAAAGATATCTAATCCCTTTATACAAAATACAAAAGAAACTGGCAAGGGTTTCTTGTCAAACACTCTGCATACAAAATGTGATATTTAGTAATTTACTGAATCACGACTGCCACACTAAAGCACATGAGTATAAAAGGATGGAAATATGTCTGATCTTATGTAGGTCCCTCAAGGGCTTCCTCCCATGAAAGAATGAACCTCTCAATCACAAGGAAACTAAGAAAAAAAGCCACCAAAACATGCACTGAGCACTGCCTCCAAAATAACGCATTCCCTAGTAGAAACAACATTGGAAATGTATGGGAAATGTGTGTTATGATACCAAAGATCTGAAATAATCTATAGAGCTCTCCAAACATATCTCTCAAGCGAAGGAAACCTTCCTCTAGTGAGAAACTTGCTCAGAAGCCGGGATTCCAATCCCTTACACTGCTGCACCCAGCAACACTACACAATCTCCGGTAAAGTTGTTCTGATGAAGATGTTGAAGCTTGGCCTGAAAACCTGATGTGGAATGATGAATAAAAAATCTCCCAATGTGGCTCCTCAAAGGAAAGAGGTGGGATTCCCGCCCGGGAATACCCAGTTCTAAACAATACTGCAACTTTGCTAAGCAGCAAGGTAGCAACAAGTCTTGCCAGACAAGAGTAATAATCTAAGACATGAAGAATAATTCTTCCATCCTCTTCCTTATATAATATATGAGTTTTATTTCCCTTGGCCCCACTCAATTAAGTCATCTCCATCCAAATATGCATCTCCCTCCAAAATTACGTTATTCCTCCTTGGATTCCTCCTCCACTAAAACTGCACTGTTGACTTGGTCAAAGCAGCTTGATCTTAACCCTGTTCATAGAAGGAGGTTTTTTATTAGGCTTTAAAGAGTGTCCCCTCTCACATTTGGAATATTTTATTCCTCCTTAGGATACTTATGGGATTTTCTTCCCTTTTATTCACCAGCTAGAGTTGCTGCTAACTCTAATGTTCCATTTAGCTTGGAGGCTAAAATTTTGGAACATTACAGTCCTCCCCTCCAAAATATTTGCTTGCCCTCAAGAAAATGCGTAAGGAGAAAATTTTTTCTCCCCTCTTCCTCATGTGGCATCCCATCAATAGCCTCCATCATTGCATCAAGAGAATTTGCAAAGAAACTGTCATCCAATGCTTCCTCCCAAGTGTGCAAAACCAAAGTGTCTGCATCAATCAAAGGTGGAAAGTGTGAATGGAAACCTGTTAGCTATCTCATGGCCTCCACAAAGTAGAAGTGATGATCAACATGGTGAATTAGTGCCTCCCTCACCCATGCTATTATCCAAATGAAGTGAGTCACCCTCCAACATGGAAACTCATGAAAAGTCTCCTCCACCTTGTGCTCTTGAAATGTAGGTGGGCTGAATAAATGAACATGATAGGCAAGAGAGCCTATCCCACACTGTCCTCCTCTCCACTTATGATAAGTGTAGAGGGTATGCTTATCTTGGGCTGCAACATGATTTCCCTCCAATGACAAGAAGAATATTGAGTCACTAAGGACCCTTCCTCCAAAGTCATGATTCATGTCAACCCAAACCATTCCATTCAAGATGAATGGCACATCATCACCACATGGCATCCAAATCAGAAAATGGCTGAAAGTTATGTACAATTTTGGATGATACATATGGTCTCGCTGGAGGATACAGCTCAGTCCTTTCAACTGCTGATTCAGAGCATCAAGTGGCAAGTTGTTCTTCAAAGAATATGCAGCTATGCATGTTAGCTCATCTACTATGAAGTAGTAAGCTACAATATAGACCAGCTGTGTACGATCAAAACAATAGAAAACTTGCCCAAAGTCATGTAGAGATGGGTTACCAACATTACAAGATTTGGCCCTAAAGTGACCATGAAACCCATAAATAATCTTGCTCTCATGGGGAGAAACGCATTGTTTACATATGGTGAGAAAATACAAGTAATCAATAGAGTAATCAACAAGCACATAAATGTATTTCTTACCATGCATCATGTGTGAGCTGAAGGTAAGGTCCATGAGTGAGACCTCCCATAAGAATCTCCTCATAAAAATCTGCAAGAGGAGAGGGTGTATACTCCCTTTGGAACACTCCATCAATAGAAACATGCCCTCAAGTGACAGTGTTGTAGGCCTTAGTAGCAAGGCTCTTGTCACTACATGACTTCTCCCTTTGACATTCCACATGCCAAGGCCATCCACCATTATGCTGCTATGTGAGAAGATCTTCTTCCAACATGGAAGCCTCTCATAATCCTCCAATGCTGAAGGGTAGCCTTCTTGCACCATGAATGTGCCTTCCTTCTTTCCAGAAATATCATGAAAAGTATGGGAAGAATTTTTCCCATACTCTCCTAAATGTAACCATAGCAAAAAAAACTTTTGATGATGCCTCATCTCTCCCTCATACAAGTCACAAAGTAATATCATGATGGTCAACTTGTATGATGCCCCATACCAAAAAGTCTTTTGTTGCTCTATCATATGGGTGCCATGCCATCCAATTGGTCTCTCTCTCCATACAAAGATTTCCTTGAGAAAAAACATATCAGCAATACATGAATGCAAGGTACAATAAAAAAAAGTTGCAAAATGACAAACGGAGAGTGAATCATGGTCCCTCTCATGGAACCAGCGTAGTGCATCATTGGCCTGCACCAAAATAAGAAATAAAAAGTGCTTTGCCAGCCACCTTTTTTCTGCCACAGTCATCTCATAAGGTGAAAACATGAAGGTACAAGTTGGTGTCAATGGTGAAAACCCAGATACATGTGGATTTCCCCACAAACCATCAAAATGATAGCCAAAGTCAATGCTACAAGTAGCTGCAAGTACATCCTCATACAATATGCAAGAAGAGATGATTCTTCTTGTTACATCATGCTGCTCAAATAAGGAAAAGGAGTACAATAAAAAATATGAAATTATACCTCCTCCATCATGTACTTGAGGTCTTGAGTTGGAATGGCTCAATTGGAAATCCTTCCTCACTCCCAATGAGTAGGAAGGTGGTTGTGACCTCCTCTCTATCACCATCCAGGCTGTGCATCTCTCCATATGCTAAAATATGTTATGTTGAATGCCCTCCCAAGTGAAATCCTCCATCAAATGGAAATATGCATCAAAATGCATAGAAGAGAAGTCCTCATATGATGCATGTAGAAGCTTCTCCCTGAGACTAGAAGATATATTCAAGAAGATCCTGCCATGGGAATAGATGACCACATCATCCACCATGTATCTCTCATCTCCATCCGGGTCATCAAGAATCATGCATGCACCAAGATCCTTGGAGTACTCTAATAAAATCTGAGATCTCCAATAAGGATCAATCCTCCTAAGAGACATCGCAGGTGATTTGGCATGTGAAGCTCTCCTCATGTGGCTTCCTACTACTCTGACATCCCCCATGCCAAAGTCTTCCTCCAGAATCTTCACCTCTCCAAAATTTAAGAGTGGTGAATCCTAATACAAGATGTCTTCCATCAGCTACAGATCAAGTGGCCTCCTAGGTGGAATGCCTCCATATAGTGAGACATCAATGTCAAGAGTAGACTGCTCATATGGTTGGGAAACCTTGCCCCTACCCTTATAACGCAAATCAGTCTGCCTCTTTCTTGCATTATATTTCTAAAATATAAAATGGTGTGTGCTTCTCATCAACTGATGCTGCTCTTCCTCCCTTTCTCCTCCTTCCAGCTGTAATGATGCACAACCATGCTGCTCACTGAGTGTGCTTGGACCTCCATGTATGAGATCCTGGGGAACTTCTTGCAAAGACACAATAATCCCTCCTGTTGGAGCATGGGCTCTTCCTTCCTCTGCATGAGGCACTAGATGTGCTCAAGATGTGACAACGTTGTTGCCCTCATCTTCCTCAGTGTGTATGGGCAACATCTCAACAATTGGATCCTCCTGTGAAAAGGAGATCCCCATGCCCTCTTGTTCAATAATATGAACTAGAGGTCTTACTTCCGGAAATGTGTAACGCAAGATATCAGCTCCTCGCATGGTTTTCTGAAATGGGGTTTCCTCCATCACATGCAAGGGCTTTGTTTTCTCAATTTTTCCTTGCTCATGTGCCTTAGGAATTTTTTCACCAATCCTCACAGTCAATGTTTCTATGAATCCTGCATAAGATGAAGTGTTTGCATTCTTTAAAGAACAACATTCAAAAATCCACCATGCATGAGCCTTACCTCTGAAATGCAGTGTTGCAACTTTGATAGCTTCATCTCCGAAAATATGGCGCAGCTGCAAATAGGATTCTAGCTCCTTCACCCAAGCTCCTGCTGAACATGTAGGTGATCAAGAAAAAGTAGATAGAAGAAATATGTCTACATCCTGTTGCTTTCTCTTCTCCACCTGGACCTTTCAAAACACTTGGAAATCAGTATGATCTCTAAACTTCTCAATTTGAGATTCATACTCCTGCAACAAATCACTAAGAGTTCTTCTCTTAGGCATTTTTCCTCCTCCTATCCATATCAAGATAGCTCTGGGAACTTGAATTCGTTGTGCATCATTGAGTGTAGCTGCATGCTCATACTCACCATGTGCAAATATGGATTCAGCTCTAGATTCAACCTCCTTTGGAGATCCCATCTCCAATCTCATCTTCTTTAGCTCTCCTTAAAAGCTCTGCATATATTTTGGAAGAATATTTGTAAGCTTGTCTTCCTTTCTTCCTTCACATACTAAAGCTTTCTGGCTTCTATCCATCTCTCCTTAATCTGATAGCTAGATCTCACAGGTTGAGCCAGAGATCATAATATGATACCACTGTAATGTTCCAAATTAGGAACAACTCATGAATCATGCATCAAAAACGCATTTCCAGCAACATATGCAATAAAATACTAAAATAGACCCTTGGATTCCATAAAATAATCAATATAAAATCTAAATCCAATATTAGAGCTGAAACAAAGCAAGCTAGGCGGGTTAAACAGATCTCCCACACATAGTATTACCAAAAAGTGCTAAAACCTCAAGACTGCAGAATGCCAGAGCAATTGCTCAAGGGACTGCGCAATCTAAGAGAGAGTTTACACATAAAATCATAGGAGAAAAATATATCTACTCATGTATTGATAAATAATGCTGAAGAACAGAGATCTAATCCCCTTATACAAAATACAAAAGAAACCGGCAAGGGTTTCTTGTCAAACACTCGGCATAAAAAATGTGATATTCAGTAATTGACTGAATCACCACTACAACACTGAAGCACATGAGTGTACAAGGCTGGAAATATGTCTGATCTGATGTAGTTCCCTCAAGGGATTCCTCCCATGAAAGGATGAACCTCTCAATCACAAGGAAACTTAGCAACAGAGCCACCAAACCATGCACTGAGCACTGCCTCCAAAATAACGCATTCCCTAGTAGAAACAACATTGGGAATATATGGGAAATGTGTGGTATAATACCACAGATCTGAAATAAGCTCTGGAGCTCTCCAAACAGATCTCTCAAGCGAAGGAAACCTTCCTCCAATGAGAAACTAGCTTAGAAGTTAGGATTCCAATCCCTTCCATTGCTACACCCAGCAACACTGCACAATCTCCGGCAAGTTTTGCTGATGAAGATGGATGAAAAAATGATGTGGAATGATGAATGAAAACTCTCCCAATGAGGCTCCTCAAAGGAAAGAGGTGGGATTCCTTCCCGGGAACACCTAGTGCTAAACATCACTGCAACTTTACTAAGCAGCAAAGTAGCAACAAGTCTTGGCAGACAAGAATAATGCTGCCATCCTCTTCCTTATATAAGATATGAGTTTTCTTGCTCTTTTCCCCACTCAATTATATCATCTCCATAAAAATATTCATCTCCCTCCAAAATTGTGTTATTCCTCCTTGGATTCCTCCTCCACTAAAACTGCATTGTTGACTTGGTCAAAGCAGCTTGATTTTAACCCTGTTCACACATGGAGGTGTTTTATTATGCTTGAAAGACTGTCCCCTCTCACATTTGGAGTACTTTATTCCTCCTTAGGAGACTTATGGGCTTTTATTCCCATTTATTCACCGGCTAGAGTTGCTGCTAACTCTAATGTTCCATTTAGCTTGGAGGCTAAAATTTTGGAACATTACAGCTTTGAATTTTCTTTAATTGTTCCTTCACATGAATTGTATTCAATTTCTAATTGTCTGTCCAAACACGAAAGAGCTCTAGATAAAAAGCTATTGATGTATGTTGTATTCGGTGCTGCTTTCTGACATGTAATCCAAGGGACTTAATGTGATAATCCATTGTATCTAGGAGCATGGATCTGTGATTTTGTCACCAATGAGTGCTTCAAATTACTGTTATTATTTTTTGCACTATGAATGGAAATTTTTTAGATTCTTACTTTGAGATTTCTTATGCCTGGCATGTGACACTAATTTGTTTGTCCATTTTTTACTGGGCCATAATTATTTGGAAAATGCATCAACTATTGGCATTGGATATACTATACTTTTAAAGCACTCGCTTGTAGAGAGGGACCGAAGGTTTGTTTTTTTCTCCCTCTAATTCTTGTTTTAGTTTGATTTGTATCCTTACAACAAGAATAAACTATGTGGTATTTGAATGAATAGTTGTTTATGTTTGCACCGAAAGATGTGATATGCTCTACATCCTACTTGGGGTGGGTGGGTCTGTCAATACTTTATTTGCATGTAATGACATTTAATCTATACTATGTGTTAGGTGCATCAAATATAGTATCCTAGATCCATCTGGTTCTAGTTTCGATAGGGTCAATATTGCATATATTGAGTTCAGAGAAATGACTGTTGCATTGAATATTGAAACTTGAGATATTCAACCTTGAGCTTTGGAACATTTATGTCCATATTAGACACAATTTTAAATGATTCTGTGCGAGTGTATATTGATTTCCATTTGATATTAGTGTGAGTAATCTTATTTTTTGTGAAGATGACTCTGCTTAGTTTGGAGGCTTTTCAGTTTTTTGTCATTTGGGTCAGAAATGCAAGTGTGCATTTTGATATGCAGTTTCACCTTTGATGTTATTTATCTGTGGAAATCATAAAGAATGAATTGATTTAATGCATGCCATTGGGTTCTTAGTCCATTTTTATTTGTACATTGTCGTGGATGTTCCATTGGATCTTCATAAAAATATTTATAATATTCCACAATATTTTACTATGTAGTATTCTACTCAAGATTGAGGACTTTGTATCATTAGCTTTAACATAGAAATTACTAAGAATTATCTAAAAGTGAATGAAAGAGACAAAAAATTACACACCATCCATGCATTGAATACAAGGTATACCCTAGGAAAACCCAATACAAGATGAACCCAACTAGAAGGAGAGGCCTATGATTTTCTCTTTTCTTGTCAGGATGAAAAGTGAATACAAAGAAAGGGGTACTCACACTGGCCAAATGTGGATGCTACATGATTTTATTCTTCCTCTGTCATGCTTAAATATCCCATAACTATGAACATAATATTGAAACATATCAATGAAATAGATATAAATGCACAGAACATAGAGAACCACAACTTGACTCATTTATAGAGAGTTGAAGAAGTTGCATGGTCACTAGGTGTTGTGATTTTTCTTGTGAGGATCACTTTTTCTTTGTTTCTTTTTCTTTTTAATATTGATCCACCCAGTTCTCTTGACATGAGTTAGTGGCATTGTGATATACTGATTTGTGAAAGGGAATCATGAACACAAGGTGGTTAGGACCAAGATTTTCCTTTTTTGATTCATGAAGGTGATTTAAACCTCAAAAGAGATATGATGGCACCAAATTTGAGTGTGTCTCCCCACCACTACCAAGTAGAACTTGCATAGGTTTATTTTCTTTCATTTGAGACATTTTATTTTTTGGAGCACATATGTTTCCCTGTATTACTTACCATTCTTTAGGATTTTTCCTACTTCCATTGGATGTAGAAGATGAATAGGTTTCTTGGAGGTGTATAGTTTGTTGGGATGATCTACATCTAAATGTTGTGTAGTCAATGTATAATATTTCGATAAAAGTGAGATCAACCCATTATATGAGAATATATTTGGGAAAATCACAACTTAGGTTGAGCACTACACAGATATGGGTAAATATGTTGAGCCCATGACAATATGATCTCCACTAACTTTAATAAAATGACCTAGGGAGTTCCTAATAGCTGCAAGAAAATTAGGATACCATAAGTGAAGAGGAGTTTTGGAACTCTTACCTAGATCGGATTTGTTGTAATAAACATGGTGTTTGGATCAAGGCTTTGAGAGCTAGGGATGAAAGGAGAGGTGAATTTTCCCCTAGCAATAGGGTCCTAGGTTGAAAACATTTTTTCTATCCACCATGGCCTTAAAAATTACAATGAGGTAACACTTGGAATGGAGGAAAAGCTCATTGTTCATAATATAGGTTTGACTTTTCTGCCCATGAAGCATTTTTATAGATGGAAACAATCCATTAAAATGAAAAAGAGTGGTATGCCTTCAATACAAAATGTTTTGGGCATATACCTATGGATCTAGCATTTCAAGTTCCAACACTGGAATGCCCTTTGATTTCTCCACTATGAAGGCAGGATTGAGACAGGTAAATAGTGAATTTTTTTTGGTAGACTTAGTAATCTCACTTGAAGGTGTACATTAGAATTATGGAAGTGTAGGAAGATGCACAGGGAGTAATATTGTAGCACTATATTTTATGAATTTTTCCATAGCTACATCTGCATTAGGATGTGTGCAATCAGCTCAGTTTGTAAGTTGTAATGCATACTTTAACCCAAGAAATGTAATTTTTCCACTTGGCATGCAATTTTGACACCTTGGGGTGCATTATAAGTATGGAATATGATGTTTCATGACATATAGGATAGCCGTTTTTCCTTATCATCTATCAGGTTTTCAATTTATGTACATGGCATGCAGTTTTTAATGCAAATGGACATTTTGGCACTATGAAAATAATAGGTAGAAAGCATAGTTGGTCTTACAAACCGCATATTTTGGCCCATGGGAGTATAAATAAGGGTAGGAGATGGTGTTGGCGAGAAATATGAGTATCTGCCCCCTTAGACATGGCATGACAAAAAATCATCATAGAGGCCAACTTGGAAAATTGCCCATTCCAATTACCTCCAAACATGGGATTGGTGATAAACTTTTACTTTTCCAAAGTCAAAGATGACATATTGCATGGTAGGATACTTAACAGTTTGGGAAATTTTCTTTTAACGATTAAGGCCCAGGAGGATGATTTTCATCTTTGACATTGTAAAAGAGATTAACGTTGAGGGCTACAAATTACTTCCTTGATTACCAATGGATGAGAGGAATGATGATCATCCTTTATTTGATCAAAGGGATAATATATAATTATTAGAAAATAAAATTTGACTTTGCAAAATGGTAAAGGCTTGAAATTGGATAATAATTTTATACTTTGTCAAAACAATTTACATTGAGGATATTGTGAAATCTGTAAATAGGGGGAGTAAATGACCGCGTGAGACACATCTTCTTAAGGTGCAAGAATGATCACATATTTATGACACTTAGATTGCTGACAAAACTATATATGAATGTATGAAATAACATCTATGAATGCATCTATGAGTATCGTTGTGTTGATGTGTATGTTGGTGGCAATATATCTAAGTTTTTCTTTTCTCTATCTTTCTTACATGGATTCTTTGAAAGATAAACAGATTGGTGAAAATAAGTAACTAATCTTAACTATAACGAAAAATATGATATGAATCTTCTATTAATTGAGGTTCTAATACCAATGATGTGAACCAACCCAGAATTCTGCTATTATAATTGAAATTTGAAATCTAAGAAATAAAGTAGCCCAAAAATAAAAAATTAAGAAGGACCTAACTGTATCAAAAAGTTGAATAATTACCAAATAATAGAAAATAGATAGGGACAAAAAATGACAAAAAATACTAGTGATTTCAACCAGAACTAGATAATGACTTTGAAAAACAAATGTAAATTCTAGGAGGAAGTAGTTTGTTGCTGACTAACCCAGAAAATAAGTATGCTACAAAGGAATTTTTCTAAGAAGGTATGGATGCCAACTTAGGTCAAATCAACAAAAATATGGATGTTTCCTTTAACCCAAATACTCTCTTCCGAAATCCATTCAATAACACACTTTACAAACAACTCCGTCAATGTATGGTTGCCAACATAGGACCAAGGTAGTATGGATCCTGATTCCTGCCCTTGCCCCAAATGGTCTCTTTCAGACCGCCTTCATAAAAATCCTCAACTCTAATATATAATGGTAATTTTATAGTTAGTCTTCCAAATTATTGTAGAAAAGAGGAGCTGCAGACTTTTATTAGTGACACTTATGAGTGAAAGTTGTAACTGAATATGCATGGAGTTACAAAGGATTTTATGATGAGAGGGACATATGTTTTAGCTTTTCGGGTTACTTTGAAAATGTTTATACCATGTTTGAGCCTTATGAGTGCTTCAAGAGATGTGGGGTTGTTAATTTTGGGAAACTAGGTCCAAAATCCATGTTGCACTACTCATATGATGATGGTCATATTTTTTTTAGATTACTCTTTCAAAGAGGTGCAAGATTGATCTAAATATCATATTTATTAGATGAGCAGAACATTGATTTTGAATTTATTTTCCACATGTGCAAGGCCAGCCAGATTTATCCCACATGCCTAAGAGATGTGCCCCACACCCTCATTGATCAATATAAATTGGAGAGACTTAGAGGTCATTTTCTCACCATCTCATCACACATTCTCTCATTGTGATCTGATTGGTTCAGTAGCCTTTGGAGGAATTTTTTCCCTCACACGTGTGGAGCGAAGCTACTATTTTCTGCATTGATATGTTTAGGGATTTATGTTTTTTGTGATGATCTGTTTAGGGATTTTATATTGTAGCATTTATCAGAGTTGAATGTGGTCAAACCTTAGTCGTTTAACCTCAATATTTTGTAGAAATTCTGATTTTAGGAGGCCTTACAACTGGGCACTATAATTGAGGAATTCTAGGCTGTTTGATTGAAGCCCTAGTTTGTTGCGTTGATTTTTTTAAAGATGCCTACGTTGAATTTTTTGCATTGTTCCTGATTTGACTTGCGTTGACTTGTGATGAGTTGTATTTGAGGTTTGTGGGTGTGACACATGAAAGTGCTGGCTGATCGAGAAATACTTTGTTGGTTGAAGCATCATGCTGACCATTGTAACGCCACAATATCTCATATCTTTGCTCAAAAAAATGAATTGTAAATTTGATCTATATTTGGCTTGTCTTCTATTTATCTATTATTGTGTTCTATCAGCATTTTACTTTCAATTTTATGTGATTGCTATTTTTTATTGGGCCTAAGATAGATTGAAATAAAAGTGCATCAAGCATAGAACACCATGGTTATCTTAATTTAACATGGTATCAGAGTTGAGGTGAAGACAAAGACCAAGAGTCAAAACTGGTGTTATAATCTACATATGAAGGAAGACATCCTATCAAGGACAAATGGCCTCCTCAACCTACAAGGGCTTCAAGGCCGATGATAAATTGACTGATAAGTCTGATTACCATGCATGGAAGATGTCCTTGGATTTGGCGCTAGAAGATCAACATGTGATGGACTATGTACAGTGGAATATTCAAGAGTATCCATCAAATGCATCTGTTGCCATGAATTCAAAGTATAGAAAAGGGGAAATCAAAGAAAAGATTGTTATCCAAGATTCTATTCATAAGCACTTGGTTGCTTACATTTCTGAGTTGAAGACATATAAGGAGATGTATGATAATATGGTGAGCATGTTCAGGGCTAGAAATGCTAATCAAATCCTCTTCTTCAAGAATCAATTGAATAATATCAAGAAGGGTAAGGATGAATCTATTCAATCCAATTTTATGAGGCTCACTGAAATCAGGAAAAACCTCCTAGCCATTGGGGAAAAAATATATGATCGAGAGGTGGTTCTTATTGCACTTGGAGGTCTCCCCTGTGATTGGCATGTATTCAATACCACTATTCTCTATAATAAAGTGATTCCCAATTTTGATGAAATATTGACTAGATGCACTCAAGAGGAAACAAGAATGATGGAGTATGCCTCTAATGGTAGTGGAAGTGACCCCACTGCCTTCACCACTCATGCAAAGAAGAAGAACCATGGTGGCCCAATAAATCAAAACCATGGTAGAGCATGGCCAAAAGAAAGGAAAGGAAGATGTTACACTTTATAACAAGACTGTACACTATGAAAGAGAGTGCTCCCAGGGATGATGACAACAAAAACTAGAGAAGGAATGATAGGAACAATAGGTTCCAAGGAAAAAGGAAGACTCCCTCTGATCATAATGGAAATGGGAAACCTTTTAAGAGGTCAAAAAATTCCAAGTATGATGAGTCTAATGTTGTTGATAATAAGAGAAATGATTTATTCTTGTATCTTCCCTCTCTGTTACATCTCCACCCAACACCCTAGATGTCTAGTTAATTGATAGTGGTGCTTCACGGCACCTCACTGGTTATAAAGAAGCCCTTTCTGATTTGGTTGAGAAGGATTTAATCTAGAAATTATCCTTGGAGATAGTGCCACCTATCCTGTGAAAGTGACAGGTACTGTCACCCTCCATTTATCTCAAGGTCAAGTCATTCGATTACAAGATGTGTTGTATGTACCTGATTTGAAGAAGAACCTTGTGTCCATTTCACCAATGGAAGAAAAATGGTTCAAGGTGGCATTCGTTGATGGAAAGGTATTTATCTAGAAGAAGAACTTCAAGGAAGCTCTTTTTGTTGGTATTAGAGTTGATACACTCTACCAAGTTGGAGGAAGTCCATTGGGGGATATGACATGTGATACAACTCTTCAAACAAATTTATGGCGCCGAAGGCTTGAACACCTTCATTACAAAGCCCTTCCCAAAGCAAGGAAGGTGGTGACAGGGATGCCTGAATTTAGAGATGATCATTAAGGTATATGCCATGGTTGTGCCGAAGGGAGGCATACAAGGGGACCATTCCCCTCAAGTGTCACAAAGACAACTGATATCTTGCAGTTGATACATTTTGACTTATTTGGTATGCTTCCCGTGACATCCTTGGGAGGATGTTCCTATTACATGAATTTTATAGATGAATTCTCCCAAAAGACTTGGATATATTTTTTGAAGAAGAAGGAGGAAGCATTCAAATGGTTTCGTACTTTCAAGGCCTTGGTGAAAAATCAAACTGAGAAGAAAATCAAAGTTTTGAGGACCGAAAATGGGACCGAGCATAATTCAAATGAGTTTAATGACTTTTATAGAGAAGCTGACATTAAGAGAGATACTACAACTGCATACACTCCTGAGTAAAATGATGTTGCCGAAAGAAAGAACAGGACCATTATGGAAGCTCCCCATGCCATGTTATGTGACCACGGTCTTCTGAATTTCCTATGGCGAGAAGTTTCTAACATTATTGTGTATGTTCAAAATAGATGCTCGCATTCCTTTTTGGACTCCAAAACTCCCGAAGAAGTCTTATATGGTAAGAAACCTAATGTTTCTCATTTTAGAGTTTTTGGTTGTCCTGTTTACTTTCATGTGTCGAAAGTAAAGAGAAGCAAGATGGATGCTTCTGGAAAGAAGAAAATTTTTGTGGGCTACAGTGAAACTTCGAAGGCATATAAAATCTATGTGCCTAGTCAAAGAGAAGTGGAGAAATGCCACGATGTCGCCTTTGATGAAGATTTTGCCCTCAAGAAAGTGAGAAATATTCTTAGCTCCAAGGAAGACAAAGAAGATGAATAAGCAAGAAATATTGAAGAGCTGAAGGATGACCTGATGCTAGATGTTGAAGGACCTATGGATCCCATTGATCCACCTCCTTCAAATAATAGAAGACCCTCATGGCCTAGGGATACTCTCGAAGATGCCTAGAGACATATTACCCCAAGGGGGACATTCTGTGAAAGCAAGAAGCTGAAGAGATACCAAGGGTATCTAGCATCCATTATTATGATAGTACAATCTGAGCCTGGAACATTTGAAGAAGTTGTAAATAATCAAGTTTGGAAGGATTCTATGCACAAGTAGTATGAGTCCATTATGAAATATGATGTCTGGGAATTGGTTCCGAGACGACAGGACAAATTTGTTGTCACCTTGAAATGGATCTATAAGATCAAGCATGGATCTGATGGAAGTGTTGAAAAGTACAAGGAAATATTCGTTACTTGAGGCTTCTCTCAAAAGGAAGGCATAGATTATGATGATATATTTGCACCTGTGGCCCACTATACCACCATCTGATATATTATTTCTCTTTCTGCTACGCAAGGATGGAGTCTACATCTGATGGGTGTGAATACCGCTTTTCTACATGGTATTATAAAGGAAGAGGTGTATGTGGAGAAACCTCCAGGGTTCGAAGTCTGAGATCGAGACACCCATGTATGTAGGTTGAAAAAATAACTCTATGGGTTGAAGCAAGTCCCCAAGTCTTCGTACGACAAGATAGATAGCTACTTGATGAATTTGGGTTTCACTCAAAGTAATGTTCATCCAAAACTTTATTTTAAGGTTGATAGAGAAAGCCCTCTCATTTTGGTTCTCTATGTTGATGATCTCTTCCTGACAGGTGTTAACCCTCACATTCTTCAGTGTTAGAGGGAGCTAGCTTCCGAGTTTGAGATGAAATACCTAGGAATAATGCACTACTTCCTAGGCTTAGAGGTCTGGTAGAGGCCAGGCGAGATTTCCATTTCTCAAGGAAAATATGTCGTGAAGTTGCTGGAGAGATTCAGTATGGTGGACTGTAAGTCTGTGTTGACACTGATGGAACTCAACTTTAAGAATTTGAGGGGAAATGCTACTGGGTCTGTGCTAGCAAATCCTACCATGTTTCGACAATTATGGGGGCCTTGATATTGTTATTGAACTCTCTTCTAGACATATGTTTTGCAGTGAAAAATTTGATTCAACATATGGTTGATCCTCATCACATTCACTGGATTGGTGCCAAAAATCTGTTGAGATATCTTTGGGGCACAATTAACCATGTGCTGAGATACACTTCCAAGAGTTTGAGACTCCATGGATATACTAATGTCAATTGAGCTAGAAATGTGTTGGATCGCAAGAGCACATTTGGATGTTGCTTAACCTTGGGTTCTGCTTCGATATCTTGGATGAGAAGGAAGCAAAATTTGGTGGTTGTGAGCACCACTAAGGCCGAATACATTGCAACGAGTATGGCCTATTGTGAAGCTGCTTGGTTGTGAAAGCTCTTCAGTGATTTGTTCAGGCATGTGCTAGATACCATCATTATCCTTTGTGATAACCAGTGGGATTCGTCTTTCTGAGAATCCCGTGTTCCACGATCGATCCAAGCATATTGATATTAGGTACCAATTTATCCAAGATATGGTACAGTGAGGTGTCGTAAGGCTCGATCATATAGGAATTGATGAGCAGGTCACAGATATTATCACGAAGCCCCTGGGGAAGGTCAAGTTTATAACCTTCCGTGAGAAGCTTGGAATTGTGGAAAGACCTTATTTTGAGGGTATTTATTGAGTTGGACTATGAGCTCTGGGAGCTCTAGGGGGCTTGGGGATAGCTTCTTGGAGTTATAAGCACTCACGGGGATAAGCTTGCTGAACCTTGTGGTGCTTCTACCCCACCGTTATGATATTGAATCGGTTTTCCTCTCTCTAATCTGTGCCCCACACACATCCTACCCATGGAGTTTCAGACTCATGGGCAGTACCTCTCATTTGGTGAATGAGGTGGGAAATGTGGATAGATACCATATCAATTCCAATGGACGTATCAGATATTTTCATACTCTCTATGTCTAGGATGGCACGTGTCCAACACCTTGATCTGGGATCAAGTATGATGAGGTTTAACCTCTAAGCTGACTTCGGGTCAATAAACTAACTTCAGGTTAGTATGAGACTCTTTTGAGTCCAAGAGAGGTTTTTACTTCTAAGCTAACTTCAGGTCAGTTGTGTGTGATGTCTTTGTGACTCACCTTTTTTCTGAAGTAAAGAGCCAGTAAAGAAAGTTACGGCAGGATGACGCACGATGTTTGGTTTGGTACATGATGGATGGCACTTGTGGACAGATGGAGTTCTCCCTAGTTGAGAGGGAGTGTCAATTTTGGGCAACTAGGTCCAAACTCCAAGTTGCACTACTCATATGATGATGGTCATACTTTTGTTGGATTCTTCTTTCAGAGAGGTGCAAGATTAATCTAAATATCATCTTGATCAGATGGGCATAACATTGATTTTGAATTTATTTTCCACAAGTGGAAGGTCGCTAGATTTATCCCACATGCCTAAGAGATGTGTCACACACCCTCATTGATGAATATAAATTGGAGATATTTTGAGGTCATTTTCTCATCATCTCATCACACATTCTCCCATTGTGATATGATTGGTTTGATAGCCTTTGGAGGAATTTTTTCCCTCACATGCGTGGATCGAAGCTGATTTTTTCTACGCTAATCTGTTTCGGGCTTTTCTGCTGCAATGTTGACCAGCATTGACCGTGGTCAACCGTTGGTTGTTTGACCTCAATATCCTACAGAAATTCTGATTTAAGGAGGTCGTATAGTTGGGCACTAAAATCGAGGAATTCCAGGTTGGTTGACCAATGCCCTAGTTTGTTGCGTTGACTTTTCTGCACTATCCCTGGTTTGACTTGCATTGACTTGTGATGAGTTGTCTTTGAGGGATGTGGGTGTGACACATGAAAGTGTTGGCTAACCAAGAAATAATTTGCTGGTTGAAGCATCCTGATGACCACCGTAATGCAAAGTATATCATATCTTTTCTTGGCAAAAGGAATTGTAAATTTGATCTATATTGGGCTTGTCTTCTATTGATCTAATATTGCATTCTATCAACATTGTACTTTCAAGTTTATGTGATTGTTGTTTTTTATTGGGCCTAAGATAGATTGAAGTAAAAGTGCATCAAGAATAGAACACCATGTTTATCTTAATTTAACGGGGGTGCATAGTGTATGGCTGGCTCATGCTCTTCCATGATGGACTTGGAAATTAGAGGTTGTTTACTGTTTGTTGCTAGACCTTGTTTGGATGTTTGAAATACATTATTCCTCAAAGTGTTGGATAATTATGGAGCTTGGTGACTTCATGTTGTTGATGCATGAAAGGAGTTTGTGTGCTTGGAGTAGAGTTGGGTATTTCACCATGAACAAAACCTCCCAAAATCAACATGAGAACACAAAATCCCTTTACATGTGAACTCTTGGGTTGAGGGAGTGGATATGTAGGTGTGGGAGTCCATAAGGTGACATATTACCTTGGATATGCATTCTCATTAAGGAGACACATGACCTTGGAGATGCACTAGAGCTTAGGACCTTTGGAGGATTGTTGGACCATGGGGAGCAGTGCTCATGCCATGGAGGGCTTTCTTGTTAATCATTGTAACCTTTGATGTTGACACATGTCACGTAGAGTAGATTGATTCACATGGGTGCACCTACTTGTGTATTGAAAGTTTTCTTGTAGTGGAATAGGTCCACTTGTTATTGTAAAGCCCCTTTACCTCTCATATAAATAGAGGAAGGAGTGAGTTGTTATTATAGTCGATCATGCACTTGTGCATATTCCTTTTCATACTTGGGTTAGGGATGTAAGAGAAGTGCTACTCTCTCTCTCTCTCTCTCTCTCTCTCTCTCTCTCTCTCTCTCTCTCTTTGTGACAATATATCTGATTTTATGTGTATGTTGGTGACAATATATATAAGTTGATGTGTATGTTGTTGACAATAAATATGAGTTGTGCTTTGCTATATCTTTCTTATAGGGATTCCTTGAAGGATAAACAGATTGGTGAACATAAGTAACTAATTTGAACTGTAACGAAAAACCTGATATGAATCTTCTATTAATTGAGGTTCTAATACTAATGATGTGAGCCAACCAAGAATTTTGCTATTATAACTTAAATTTTAAATCCAAAATTCCAGAACTAGATCTAAAATCTAAAAAATAAATCAGACCAAAAATCAGAAATTAGGAAGGCCCTAATTGTAGAAAAAAGTTAAATAATTAAAAAATAATAGCAAATACATAGGGACAAGAAACAACAAAAAATACTAGTGATTTCAACCAGAACTGGATAATGAATTTGAAGAAAAAATGTAAATGCTAGGAGGAAGTAGTTTGTAGCTGACTAACCCAGAAAATAAGTATGCTACAGAGGAATTCTTCTGAGAAGGTATGGATGCTAACTTAGGTCAAATCAATAGCATTATGGATGCTAACTTTACCCCAAATACTCTCTTCCAAAATCCATGCAATAACACACTTGACAAGAAGCTCCATCAAGGTATGGATGCCAACTTAGGACTAGGGCAGTATGGATCCTGATTCCTGCACTTGCCCCAAATGGTCTCTTTCAGAACGCCTTCATAAAAATCCTCTACTCTAATGTCTAATGGTAATTTTGTAGTTAGCCTTCCCATGTATTGTAGAAAATATGAGTTTCAAACTTTGATTAGTGGCACTTATGAGTGAAAGTTGTAATTGAATATGCTTGGAGTTACAAAGGATTTTATGATGAGAGGGACATCATTTTTAGCTTTTCGGGTTACTTTGAAAATTTTTACAATATTTTTGGGCCTTGTGGGCACTTCATGACATGTGGGGTGCATAGTGTATGGTTGACCCATGCTCTTCCATGATGGAATTGGACATTGGAGGTGGTTTATTGTTTGTTGCTAGACATTGTTTGAATTTTTAAAAGACATTCTTCCTCAAAGTGTTGGATAAGTATGGAGCTTGGTGACATCAAGTTGTTGATGCATGAAGGGATTTTGTGTGCTTGGAGTAGAGTTGGGTATTTCACCATCAAAAAAACCTCCCAAAATCAACATGAGCACAAAAACTCCCTTGACATGTGAACTTTTGGGTTGAGGGAGTGGATATGTAGGTGTGGGAGTCGTTAAGGTGACACATTATGCATTGTCCTTAAGGAGACACATGACCTTGGAGATGCATTGGAGCTTAGGACCTTTTGAAGATTGTTTGATCTTGGGGATTAGTGCTCATGCCATGGAGGGTTTTCTTGTTAATCATTACCACCTTTGAGGTTGATACATGTCACGTAGAGTAGAGTGCTTCACATGGGTGGACCTCCTTCTGTCTTGCAAGTTTTCTTGTTATGGAATAGGTCCATTTGTTATTGTAAAGCCCCTTTACCTCTCATAAATAGAGGAAGGAGTGAGTTGTTATTATATTCGATCATGCACTTGTACATAGTCCTTTTCATACTTGGGTTAAGAATGTAATAGTAGTGCTACTCTCTCTCTCTCTCTCTCTCTCTCTCTCTCTCTCTCTCTCTCTCTCTCTCTCGGTGACAATATATCAAACTTGATGTGTATTTTGGTGACAATAAATCTAAGTTGTGCTTTGCTCTATCTTGCTTACATGGATTCCTTGAAAGATAAACAGATTGGTGAACATAAGTAACTAATATGAACTGTAATGAAAAAGTTGATATGAATTTGTTATTAATTGAGGTTCTAATACCAATGATGTGAGCCAACCCAGAATTATGCTATTATAACTGAAATTTGAAATTCAAAAATTCCATAACTAGATTAAAATATGAAAAATAAATCATACCAAAAATCAGAAATTAAGAAGGCCCTAACTGTAGAAAAAAGTTGAATAATTCCAAAATAATAGCAAATAGATAGGGAAAAGCAATGATAAAAAATACTAGTGATTTCACCCAGAACTAGATAATGATTTTGAAGAACAAATGTAAATGTTAGGAGGAAGTAGTTTGTAGCCGACTAACCTAGAAAATAAGTATACTAAAAAGGAATTCTTCTCAGAATGTATGGATGCCAACTCAGGTCAAATCAATAGCAGTATGGATGTTGCCTTTACTCCAAATACTCATGCAATAACACACTTCACAAATAGCTCCATCAAGGTATGGATACCAACTTAGGACCAAGGTAGTATGGATCTTGATTCCTGCCCTTGCCCCAAATGGTCTCTTTAAAACAACCTTCACAAAAATTCTCTACTCTAATGTATAATGGTAATTTTATAGTTATTCTTCCCACTTATTGTACAAAAGAGGAGCTGCAAAATTTGATTAGCGACACTTATGAGTGAAATTTGTAACTGAATATGCATGGAGTTGCAAAGGATTTTATGATGAGAGGGACATCATTTTTTGGCTTTTCGGGTTACTTTGAAAATGTTTACACCATGTTTGGGCCTTGTGGGTACTTCATGAGCTATGGGGAGAATGGTGTATGGTTGGCCCATGCTCTTCCATGATGGACTTGAACATTGGAGGTGGTTTACTGTTTGCTGCTAGATCTTGTTTGGATGTTTCAAAGACATTCTTCCTTGAAGCGTTGGAGAAGTATGGAGCTTGGTGACTTCATGTTGTTGATGCATGAAGGGATTTTGTGTGCTTGGAGTAGAGTTGGGTATTTCACCATGAAAAAAAACTCCCAAAATCAGCATGAGAACACAAACCCCCTTGACATGTGAACTCTTGGGTTGAGGGAGTGGATATGTAGGTGTGGGAGTCATTAAGGTGACACATGACCTTGGATATGCATTGCCCTTAAGGAGACACATGACCTTGGAGATGCATTGGATCTTAGGAACTTTGGAGGATTGTTGGACCTTGGGGAGTAGTACTCATGCCATGGAGGGATTGCTTGTTAATCACTGTCACCTTTGATGCTGATACATGCCATGTAGAGTAGAGTGATTCACATGGGTGGACAACTTGTGTCTTGCAAGTTTCCTTGTATTGGACTAGGTCCACTTGTTATTATAAAGCCCCTTTACCTCTCATATAAATAGAGGGAGGAGTGAGTTGATATTATAGTCAATCATTCACTTGTGCATATTACTTTTCATATTTGGGTTAGGGATGTAAGAGCAATGTTACTCTCTCTCTCTCTCTCTCTCTCTCTCTCTCTCTCTCTCGTTCAATCTTCTTTGTACTTTATGTGATTTTTTTCTTAAGGTGCTAGGATCTCTTGGATAAATCACCCAAAAAATTCATATATATCAAGAAGAAATGAAACCCATGAACAAAATCACAACCTGTCATATAATTATCCATGCTTTTGAAAACCCTAGATATGGAAAACAAAGAGAAACCCTAGCTTCACCAAATATATTCCCACAATCTAAAATCACCATGAGAAAAACCTCCATGTAAGAGTATATTTGGTGGAGCCACTATAAACCCTAAGTTATTTTGGAATTTTGTTATTTCAGGTTTAACTTCTAGCTTACCATTGCCTTGCATACCTTGTCACTCCCATAAATAACTTTATTTCAAATATTGTGCTTCCAGATTTTCATAAATACAATGTCCTCAGTAAGATAGTTGAGAACTTCCATATTCATAGTTAGATCATATCCCAATAATATATACATTTTTTGTACCGATCAAAAACTGTCTCATGAAGAGAAATCACATCACAAGCAACAATTGAACTTGGTTGGAGAGGATATTAATTTATCCTCTCAAGTGCCTGAGATAGAGCAAGAAAAATGTGTATAATCATAATCAATCACTAAGGTTTTTTTATTATTTATCTTTTTATTGGAATCAACTTTATCAATTAGCAACAAATAATGATTGTTAATATCCTTCGATACAAACTTCCATTTATATTTTTATGGCCATTTACAATTATCAGGAATCACTATTAGTGGCTTGCTTGTCATTCCAAACACTATCATGATTTTACATGCACATAATTACTATCTCATGGACTGTGATTCCTCTCTTACTATATACAGAAAAATAAAATTTTTGGGTTCCAACATGTCCCCAGTTTAGATTTTCATTATTTTTATAAAATTATTATGCCTTCCACATGAAGAAGAGGAGCAACAATATGACATACATAATATTTTTTTGCCACAATTATTTGTGATATTTCATTAAACTTGGAGTTGTATTTATCCACGATCGAATTGAATTTTTTCCCCAATCACACATCACAATATTCTTATTCTAAATTTAGGATATTCTGTTACACATTTTCTTACATCTATGACACTCCAATTTTCCAATTGCGCATAGCTGAAGATTTTTGTAACTCCCACAGTACTTATGCATGCAACACTCTCATGAACACATAAATACCAAGTTATCTCTTATGCTCTATTTAATTACATGAACTGGAGCAGTCATTAAATGGTTAACCTAAAAAATGTGAATTTAATCAGAGCTAGATAAAAACCAGATGAAAAAACTTGTTGTCCAAAAATACATAAATGATTCAAATTTAGGAGAAAACATATATATTAATGTGCATCCACATGAATCACAACCATTATACAAAAATACATCCATTTAGCTTGAGTTTTCTATGGCACAGATTTGGAGGTTTCCCAACATGAAATTCCTAAATAATATGTTGTCCTGAAGCCTAGCGTGCACCATATCATAGTTAAAATATGAAGTCTTTGGTACCCTTAAACCCGGCACTAGTCTAAGAATCCAGTACCATACTAAGATTATATTTGTGCTAAGAGAGTTCACCATGCATTTACAACCACATTTTTTCTTAAGGGTGAAATTGGTTATGTTTCTCATAACTATTTTTGAAGGAAAAATGTCCATATCATACAACAGAGGCAAGCTTGAAATGCTTGTTATATAGCTAGAATTATTGTTATGACATTGTTCACACACCAACACTAAAGATGCAACATATTGTGTGCATCCTTAGATATGTTCGAGACAACAAGATAACTTTTTAAATAAATTCATGGATAAAACTTATATATCAACAAAATTACCATCAATATTTTTCTTCTAGAATTTTGGGTTGAATTCACAATAGTATGATAAAAAGTGTCATTTCAATGTCTGTAACTTAGGATATATAAATGTGAGATATATAATCTACATATTTTGGTTATCTACTTTTAAAATCTGAGTTTTTTTAGGCTACATATTTGGGTTATCTAATTGTTTGAACTTTGAATAAATTTCTGAATGGACTTTGTAAATACTCGACATATAGTGGTAAGGCAGTGATACCATAAATAGTTTTATTTCAAAGACCGCCAAGGAATTGGTGCAGTGCCTCAACCTACCCACGACCCCTCACCCATCCCCCTACCAATTGGGATGGGTGCAAAAAGAGGGCCCTCGCCTTGTAGTCTCACAACATTGTGTTGTGAACTTTTCCATGGGTCCATTCTATGACACATTGGTCTGTGATGTTTCTTCATTGGACTATGTGGATATCCTACTTGTTCTCCCTTACCAACAACAATGCCATGCTATCTATAATGCTAAACTTCCATATTTTCACAAAATACAATGTCCTAAATAAATGCTTATCTGTATAGAATCTATAATTATGTTTAGGATTATATAATTTGTGTTGGAGATGTTCCTTTATGTTTTACTATAATCCTAATGTTGACAAGCTTTAGCTAAATTTTTTCATCAATTGATAATACAATATGAAATAGGAAATGATTGTCAAAATGTGGAAAAAATTACGTTTCTCTTGATTTTCTTTTTTTTGTTCATGAGAAGATAATAATGTTGCAGGAATGAGTTATCCTACAATCTATTTCAATTTGTGAATTTAATTTTCCTCTGCTTTTTTTACAAGGATGTAGATTTAATTTTCCTGTTGATGGTTTTTGCATGTATCTTATCGAGCCCTGGATGCTGGTAATGGAATGGATCTAGAGAAGTAGTCATGGACATAGACTCTATCAGAGGTTAATGTGACAATACCACTTCCACCTAGTACCAGGAAAAGTTCAATGGTCTATTCATAAAGAAGTTATATAATGTAAGGGTTGAAAGGTAAACCTCATGTATTAGCTGTAAGTTATTTATTTGTGTTTCTTTGTGTTTATTAGATCAAATATTTTATTAATCCAATATGCATGCCCATTATTTCTCACCCGATGTCAGCTACTTAACATGGTTAATATAACATTAAATTATAGGAAACTTTTATTTAAGTCAAATATTATTTTGATTAAAAGTTTGCTCATATTTTGATTGGTTTACAAGGAGCTTGATTTAAAAAAGTTTTTTAAATCCCACGTGGATGTTATTTTTCAGGGTGAGCTCTTTGCACCAGCAAGGTTAGATGAGTCTTGGAATATAGGTATACATCAAACACATTTTTTTCATATCTTGTGTATATGTTATTCTTTATATCATTAATGGATGGTTATTGATTGATTTAAAACAGAGGATGGGAAGGTCCTGTCAATTATCTTGACAAAAAAAAAATCAAATGGAGTGGTAGAATTTTGTTTTAAAGGGTGAGCCAAAAATCAGTATTTGAAAGGTAGAACCCGAGAATAGAAAGCTATCTGATCTGGATCCAGAGACATGAGAAACAGTGGAAAAAATGATAGTATTGATGAGTATTCCTTGCTAATAAGCTCTAAATGTTAGACCACTTCCCAAATTTTAGTTATCTGCAATGGAAATAGTCACTAGCTTTAATATTTGTATGAATAGTGAGTCTGGCCATTGTCCTGTTATTTTCCTATGAATGATATTAATTTTTCAAACTCCAACTAGTTTTTTGTTGAACTAATTTTTAGACTGTTGTAATTCACAGTATCACAAGGTGACTGATCATTGCTCAGGTCTTTCATACTGAAAATAATATTCTATGGTTGTCATTTATTTTCAGAAAAAGAAGGAAAATCCTGACTATCAAGAGCTTCAAAGGAATCAATTGGCCTTTCAATTCAGTGAAGGAGGAAAGTGTTGCTCAAAAAGCACAAGGAAGAAATTACTAAAGGGGAAGGTTATTCAAAGGGTTATATATTGCTTAGTATTTTAATATATCCTAGGTTATTTAACTCTTATCCTAAGTTTTAAAGCTTATATATATCACTCTGCATACATTACTCCACATTCATTATATTTCACCTTCCTAAATCCATTCCCTTTTATTTCATTACTACACATTCATATCACTTTTTGCATCGGAAAAATCGTAAAATACTTCAAAGGGTTCTCCTACAAAACCTTCTGAAATGCGATTTGCGATGATGGCGGGACCCATTCACTTACTGCTTCATACCCCTCGAATACGTTATAAACCCTTTTATTATGATTCAAGTGTGATTAAAATTACTTACCTATCACCCTTTCCCCGTTTCGCATCACATCGCAAATACTATTTTGCATATTGGGGAACTTAACTTATCGCATTTCCGCCAATCATTAAATATTGCAATCATCGATGTGTGATATTCATCGCATCACACATATTTTAATTTTCCCCACTAAATTCTGCTGCCACCCTCATCGCATATCGCAAAACATAACTTATTGCATTTCACAAATTTAAAGGTTTAACAATATTGAAAAAATTATTTGGTCCCAATTACAATTTGCGATGGGGTTGGCCCCACCATAACTGTCTGCCACTATACTCCACTCACCGCTATTATTCCCACTCCATTGCTCCACATTAAGGAAACCATCACCCCTCCTACCATGTCATCTCTGCACTTCGCATCGCATCGCTAATCTCGTTCCTCATAACATAAATCTTAAAACCCGCAACGTGCGATATTGACATGGATGCGATGAATTTTAAAGCTAAAACCTACAAAATTTCAAGTCCGGGTGTATGTGTTTGTTACGTTGTTTTGTGAAGAAATGGCTAAAAATGATAGAAGGACCTGACAAGGAGAAAACAACAGAGTAAGACTGAAAGTTGTGGTAGAAAGGAGATAGACAGAAAAGGTTGAGTCAGGAAAAGGGTTTTCATATATAACTATTATGATATACCAACAGAAATGGAAAAAGAAGTAAACACATCATCACAGTCACCGATCAATGAGAATTTGCTAGCACCACACCAGATTTAATTACCTAATGTCAGTTTTCTAAAAAGCAAGGCCGGATGTCAGAGCCATCAAAGATTGCCTCTTCATGACCTCCTGAGCCACCTTCAAGCCTAATTTTTGGATTCACGAAGAGTTGCCTAAGTTTTTGGATCCAAGAAGAGCTGCCTAAAGTTAATTCTATAGGTGGTGCTTTGTCATAGATTTTTGTTTGGCCCTTTTCATGGTCACACTTGTCTGATTTTAGTTTAATTGTAATTAATAAATTTTACCAAAGTAGATAGGGAAACCGACACAGTTTGCAGTTAAATAATGCATGAATTTTCATTATCAAGGGTTGGATATTGTAAAACCCGACATTGTAAGAATGATTGTATTGGAGCACTGTAATATTGGAGCTGAACATCAATAATTGAAGGCCGTTTACATGATTCTTTAGTTGTGTTAAATGCTGATGTGTTATTTCTCTGTGTTAAATGTTTCCATTGTTTCCCTTACTGTGTATATATTTATATAATTGTAAAACATAAATTTTAGGTTAAGATTTGTTGTTGGAGCACCTTAATTCTGTCTGTGTTTACCATCTGAATGTTTTTTGCTGAAATCCAATTAAATAATTCTTAACTGCTCTTTAGTCACTACTAAACCTTACTATTTCTTTCACCTCATAATTCATACTGCTCCAAAGATATATTTAGCACAGTTAGCTTGACCTGTGATGCTCTTGAACGTTGATGTACTAATCCATCCTTTGACTCCATAGCCCAATGGATTAGTCCTTGTAGACCTGCTCATCCAACCAAAAAAATCAATCAAAACAACCAAATACCACCATCACTGTAACTAGCCTAACATCAACATTCATAACATTAAGGAAAGATTAAATCAGAAATAGAGAGATCCCTCTCTAAGTCTAGGAAGGCTAGGTCATGAATTCCAAAGTGGTATTATATCGTTTATTCTTTCCAATATTATAAATTATTGGGCCACAACATAATGATGACCATACTAGAGAGAGATATTGAAAAGCTTATTATTTCATCAGAACTCAGAAACCCCAGTCAAAATTGTATGATTCGAGTATTTTCCAAGATTGGTATCTGGTTATTGATGGTGGACAACAGCCAGACACAAGAAAGTTGAAATCATCCACCTGGTGACTCCAATTTAGATCAGTTCCATTCAAAGGCTTCGCTGGAGGAAGGACCTGAAACATGACCAGTCATCCTGGAAAGAGAAAGTATTCAAGCCCAAATTGGATTCAAGAAATTTTTGGTTTTATCTGTAACTATGTTCTATCCTAATTTAAGCCTAATCAAGAGTACAATGCAGAGGTTTAAATTGATCATTTTCAAATTGATGAGCCTCAAGAAGATAAGCCCCAAATTGTAGATAATGTACATACTCATACACATGTGCGCATCTTGGATGCAATTGTGGAAAACCCAGTGAAACATAAGCCTCCTGCTTTACCACCTATACCTGTAAAAGTCCCAGATAGATACAAGCCTCTGGTTTTTCCTCCTATTCTCCATGACCTCCGTGCAAATTTTAGCAATAATCTACCCAGATTTTATGGATAAAATGCAAAGATCACTACCGAAAATCATATTCAAAATCTTGAGGATTTTCTTGATCTGTTTGAGGTGGGAGAAGATGGTGTGTGTATCATAATGTTTTCCCTATCATTGCAAGTTAAAGTTAAAAATTGGTTTAAAGATCTTCCAACTGTAGGGATTAGAAATTTTCATCAATTCACTCATGTTTTCCCATATACATGGGTAGTCATGGGAAATGTTTTTCTCATCATATAAGAGTATAACCATTTAAAAATATAGCTAGGGGATATAGTACAACATTTTTCAGCTAGGTTCAATAAGGTATACCATTCGATGCCTGCTAAGATAAATCCACCCCCAGGATTAGCTCTCTAGCACTACCTAGACGAATTTGACCCAGAAATGGAATTCCAGTTAAGAGAAAGGGACACTGCAACCCTTGAAGAGATGCAAAATATGGCAGTTGATGTGGAAGCGAACCTGATGAACAGAGAGGAAAAGTTGAAGGCCACAGAGAAGGATAAATTAGAAAAATAGAAATTGATATCTTCAGAGATAAAACTAGATATTTTGACAAACAAAGTCAATGAAATGATGCATATGATTAGCAGGTAAGAGTAACTTGTTGTTAAAATACCTCATGTTCCATTAGTTCTCGGAAAGACAAACATAAATGTACCCAAGCAATTCGCAGCCCATCCTGGACACCCTAAAATGGAAAATTATTGTTTCATGCACTCTATCCACAACACAACCAAAGATGAAGTCCAAAATCAGTGGGATATAGGAAAATCCTCAAGAATGATGTACATAATAGATGACCTTGCATATAGAGATAACCATCTCGAATGTGATTATCGAGAGGAAAACTATATGGTTGAGATTGAGGCTGACTGTATAGAGCAACCAACACTATCTTTAGGGAAAGAAGAATCCCAATCATCAAATTGCAAAGCTGACAATCAAACTATGCATGCTGAGATAGATTGTAAAGAGGAATTCTCTAATGAATTAGTTGAGGAAAAAGGGGATGACTCAGAACCTTTTTCAGATCCAGAACTTTGGTCCCTGAACCATCTTGAAATCATAGAGTCTGAAACAAATGATGAGTTGATCCGGGTTGATTATTTTCCCTTATGCTTTAATTCATTTTAGATTGTGAAAGGGATTCTGGATAAAATTTTGGTTGATAATCACAAGAGAATAGAACTCTCTCACCAATCAGATGAGGAAATCAAGGATGATAAATAATTTGTTCTAGATACAGGGGTTCATCCCTTGAGTCCTTTTTAATGTCAAGTATCAGATAAAATCACATAGTCTGAAACAGATGATGAATTTATCTAGTTTGATTCTCTACCTTTATGCCTTAATGAATTTCAGGTTATGAAAGGGAATCGAGATCACATTATGGCTGATAATCATAAGAGAAAACATGAGGTCTCACAAGAACCAACACTACCATCTAAAGCACCACATTAACTAATCGCAAATGCGTTGGATGGTTTTTGCTTTCAAAGTCAATATTCTTGTGTTCATAATGCTCTCAAAAGCTGCTATGATATGGATATGATGAGACAGTCTTCTCGATTGTCTGACTTAGTAGAAGTATTGACACAACATTCATCATATAGCACGCAAACATGTTACGAGTTGATTGAATACCTAGAGAGAACATCTGTAGTACCAGGTTATGAAGCTGAGTTGGCTGAGTCATAATACCTAGAAATAAGTCAAGAGTATATTGATCCAGTGGCTGCCTATATGGATGAATTTTTCTTTACAAAGCCAACACATATTTTTGGCACGTCAGTGGTTTTTTGAGTATACCAAGAGCCATGTAAATAAGACCATGCTGGGAATTTATATCAAACGCCCTTATCAGGTTTGTCTTTGAACATGGTGAAAATTAATGAAAGAATCAATATATTAGGGCAATTTCTTGACTGTCTGCACTGGCATTATTGTATTATTTAGAACAACAATAATTTCAGTAGGGTAGTTTAGGTAGGTTTGAAAATTGTTGGCTCCCTGTGCTTTGCAATATTGGAAAGAACAACTCTGCAGGGGACCACATCAGACCGCTTTGGAGTCCAAGGACCTAGCTTTCCTGGACTCAGAAAGAGCTCTCTCTATGTTCGTGATGAAAATTATTTATCTATATGCTTATGTTTTCTGATTTCAAGCTAGTTATGAAGTTATAGGACTGTTTGTTTTGTTTGGATTGGTTAATTAATGGTGTGATAATTAATTGATTGAGTATTTCAGTTGAATAGATAGATTGTGAGAAGCATTAATCCATTGGGCTATGGAGTCATAAAAGGATTTCATTGTTAATTAAATCTGCAAGGGTTTTCATAGGGAAAGCTAACTATATCAAGTGGATATTTTATATTAGATGAAATATGAAATGAAAGTAAGTTGTGAAATCAGTAAAACTAAAGGGAAATTAAGAATCCTTTAACCATACTTCAACAAGAAAACCCTTTTAGGTAATTGTTTAAGAAGAACCAAGGGACAGGGCGAACCATAGAATTCTTTGGGTAGACTCTACTAAGTAAACCTTGAGACAAAAATCCAACAATCCTAGAGAGCAGGACACCCCTGAATTCTCTAGTTACTACTTTCAGACAAAGAAAACATTCAAGATAAAAATCTGTGTGGTTAAAGAGCAGTTAATAATTATTTAATCAAAATTCTAAAAATACCTTCGAAGCAACAATTTAAGGAAAACCAAAGAACAGTGCAAACCATAGACTTACTTGGCTGGACTCTACTAAGTGAAATTTGAAGAAGGCCTTGAAAATAACAATTTCAAGCAAAACCAAAGGATAAGACAAACCATAAACTTCTTCGGCTGGACTCTACTAATTAAATTTCAAGGCAACAAGCTAGGTGGAACTAAAGAGCAGAATGACCCCGAATTCTCTAATTAGACCTGGCAGAATAGAACATTAAGATGAAAGAAGCAGACAGAAATAAGGTGCCAAGTCAGCATATCTCAGTCTAAAATTTATGTTCTTTTATCAAAGAAATGATGGACAATGTGGAAGAAAGAAGGGAAACATTAACAAATAATAATAACTTCACCGTTAACATAGCTCAAGAATCCTATGAACGTGATTGTATTACTTATGTCCAAAACAATTACATTACTCCAGTGTAATAACCTTTGCAGCTCAAAGTCTGATTAAATCCACCCTAGCAATCACAACAACTAACCAACAACCTACCAACCAACCAAGACTAAAAATGAATAATACATGCAGTATTTATCTGCAAAATGAGGAGGTTGCCCTAACCTAGGGTGATAAATTTGTATTTATTATAGAGTCAATGTAATCTTGACCTTTGAGACCATGCAAGGCCCAAAGAAAAATATTTGTGACTGACTCATTGTAATAATAACTTCTTAATTTACTGCTAAGATAACTTTAGGATAATTTTCACTTTTATGGCTTTGTATTAACGTTACAATAACTTTTGAGTAGCTGGGAAATATCTCTGGATGCTTCAATAACAGTAGCTACCTTTATTGAAGTGAAATGAGGCTTGCGGGAGACAGATATGGTCTGAAGAAGTAATTTTTGAGTGCCTTAGTCACTCGGATCTGCCTTCTCTGTTAATTTTCCTTAGATTTGTATTTAAACCCTGATTTGGCTTTTAACTGGGAATCTGTCTTTGTTTTCATTCTTTCTCTATTTAATTCTTGATCCTTAATTGATTTGCCTTGGATTATCGTAATCTCTCTCTTTAACCTTTCTCAATTGTGCTTTGTCTTTACCTTAGTTTTCTGATCGTTCTTTTCACCTTTAATCTCTTTTTCCCTTCACTATCACGGTCTCTTTAATCATTTTTTTTTTACTTTGCCTTTTATTTCTGCCTTTGAAGTGTTTGAAGGATCAACAATGGTAATGACTCATTGCTGCCTTCCATCATTCTTGTGCTCTTGGTCCTTTTGAGTAAACACAAGTTGCTGGATCGTCACACAGAGCTCTTTCTTAAACCATTTTTGGACTTTAGAAATGTGATTTATGCATTTATACGTCGGCTACTTGCACTTTAAAAAAAAATTGTTAATTAAAACCTGCGATGTGGGTTTTATGTGTTTTTTTGGGCTTGTCGGGATTCTGGGGAATTTGCAGAGGCTTAACACAGAGGACCAGGGGCTTGAACACATTTGAATGGTGGTTAATGCTTTTGCAGTGGGCGCGAAGGACAATGGGAAGTTTATCGCATGGGGCGAAGGTGGTAAACAGTATTGGTGGAGGGTGTGCGATGCCATTGAGGGGATGTTGCGTGGCAGATGGTACGAGGGTATATACTGCCCATGTCGCAAGGTTTGAGAGTTTTAACCCCTGCGTAGTTGAATATGTGACACGGTGTGTGGGTCATCGGATCAAGGAGGGGTTGATCCGACGGTGATTGGGTGGTGAACGGACCGAGAGTTGATTTGACATGTGGGGTCGGGATTTATACGATGTGGAGGCTTTAATACATGATGGGGGCCAGGGTATATAAAAAAGCAGCGGGATTTATTTATATGCGGGGCCTTTGCAAAGCGGGGCTTTTATAAAGTGGGGTCCAGGGTTAAATATTAAGTAGAGGCGTTTATTATTAAGGTGAGGGCCTAATAAGAAAGGAGCCCAGGTTTTTTATGAAAAGAAAAGAATAAAGGATTTAGAGCGGGTTTACAAACATAACGGGGAGTTGGGTTTATAAATATGAAGGGTCAGGTATTTTTAATATAATGGGGTTTTTATTAAAAGGAATGGGTCCTGAATGATAAAATGAATAAAGTTTGGTTTTAAAACAATGTAACAAAGGATGTTTTACATTGTTTTGAGGAAAGAAAGGAAATGAATGAAGGGGGGGGGGGGGTTTAATGAGGAAAATGGGGCTTTAGGTAAGGAAAAAGGGTGAAAAAAGGGATTAAGATAAGACTGGGGTTTTTTCAGAGAATGAGAGTGCTTGGAATAGGCAAAGTGAAAGACAGTGAATTAGGAAAGATAAAGATAATGAAGGCAGTGAGATTTCTGAAAAATAGCTGATAGTCAAGGAATGATATTTTAGTAGATTGTAGAAAATCCATAGTCACCTAGAGATACTATATAATATATGAGGATAACAGTGGCTCCAGCTGGAGAGGGTAGCTCCTTTAGGAGGTGTCAAGAACCTCAGATTTCAAATCTCTGGTCTTCGTAGATCAGTGCCTTATTTTTACTTGGCATATTTTTCTTTCTGCAATTGTTGATTTGCTGATGTTCTTTGTAATTGTGACCTTCAAATATTGAAAATAATGCTTACTGCAACTCAATTCTACCTACCCATCATTATATTCTAACATTTTTTCTTCATTTGGGGGCATTTAGATTGGCAAACTCTTGACATCATTTTTCTTTTGAAAGCAACACCTATCTATTCTACCCTTATATCATCCAAAGGCTCAGATTAGATTGATGAACTCTTTTATTCTCTACCTAATCTACTTATATACCATGTTTAAATAGTTTGATGGATTTTCATTCTCTAATCTATCAACATGAAATTTAAAGCATGACTAAATCAAGATTAAGCAGTTTGATTGTCATGAGATTGTGGCATTTTGGACAAGCTGCACACAAATTTTATTTTGCAAAAAGTAAAGCTAGAACTAAGGGCCTTAATTTGGAATTTGTCATTTATCCCATTCTTCTTCTTTTTTGGTTCAGATTTAGACTTTGTAACCAATATCTTTTCCTACTAATAAGCTAATTTTAAACAGTTTGGAAAATCTTCATTTTCTAACTTATTAACAAAAAATCAAAATCTGTTCAATCATGATTAGGCTGTATGACTAAACATGACTTCCCTTTCAAAAAGAAGTGGCATTTGGATTTGCACACTTTCATAAATATTCCCTTTTTGGTATGGGGCTTTACCTTTTCTGTTTTTATCTACCCTCTTTTTCCTTTTCTTTCTTTCTTTTTGTAACAAATTTTCTGAAATTTTTGTTTAAGCAATGTTATGTACAATGAATAAAAACTTTGAAATTGAGAAAAATGTTTAGTTGAAGTAATGCTTGAGCATCCTTCCATTGACATGACCTCAAAATAATTATGTTCCATCCATTTCTTGTAGAAAAAATGCATTTTTACCTCTTGCAGAATGGATGATGTATGGACCTTTCTATAGATTGTCAAATTTTCCATGTTTGCCTTTGTCCTCTCTTCTTGAATCCCACTTCAGCACTTTTTCTCCAATGCTGAAATAATTTGCCTTGGTCCTTTTCTCAAAAATATTCTTGATGTCTTCTTGTACTTGTTGTGTCCTGTTGTACACTTCTTCTCTGGTTTGATGCAGCTGTATAGTTTGGTTTATTCTCCTTTTCATATCATTTTCTTCAGACTGCACCTCTTGAATGAGCTTCATTACTGGCACTCCCAAGATTTTTGGGAAAACTGCATCTGCTTCATATACTAACTGATAGGGAGACATACCAATTGACTTCTTAGTTTTTAATCTGTCTGTCCATAGTGCATGTACTAGCTTGTTGTTCCATGATTTCTTGTTTTCCTCCAGCAACTTTTTAATGATGTTTACGAAGATTTTGTTTGAGGATTCAGCCAACCCATTAACTTGAGGGTAATAAGCTGTATAATGTCCCAATGTAATCTAATATTTGTGGCAAAATCCCACCATTAAATTTCTCGACCCTAAATTTTCCATCTTCTGCCATTGCTCCCACTCGAACGAGGAACCCTTCTTTCCTGCGAGTTTATTGGCCAAGCAGACCTTCGGATATGATACCAGTTGTTATAAAATTATATATTACAGAGAAATGAAACACATAAAATATGTGGAAAACACAAGCACACAAAACACATAAAACCAGAGAGACACAGATCTACGTGGTTCACCCAGTTTGGGCTACGTCCACCCCAAACAACCAGTCCTTCCTTTCTATTATCCAGCAAAATAAAGAGACACAACCTACAACACATGCCTTGTGTAGACCATTGCATACATTAAGCTTCCAACTGCTGATGCATATGTAACTTTAGACATATAATCCCTTTCTTCTTGGGTCTTGGGGCACATCACTTTACTAAGTTTGAAATGGCTAGCAAAAGGTGTACTAACTGGTTTTGCATTCTTCACATTAAATAATTTCAACACCTTTTGTATGCACTCATTCTAAGACAATGTTAATTTTTTATTTTTCCTGTCTCTAGTTATTCTCATACCAAGGATTTGTTTTGCAGCTCCCAAATCCTTCATTGCAAAGGAATTTGCCAATTTTCTTTTGAGCACATTTATTTCCTGCATGTTAGACCCTGCAAAAATCATGCCATCTACAAACAATAACAATATAATATAGCTCCCATCATTTTTATTTTTTTAGATAAACATAATGATCAGAGTGAAATCTAGTATAACCTTGTACAGACATGAACTTGTAAAATTTTAGATACCACTACCTTGGAGCCTATTTTAAGCCATACAAAAATTTAGCCTACACACTAATTTTTCCTTCAGTTTGACCTCATCTTCTTCTGGTTGCTACATATAGATCTCTTCCTCCAAATATCCATGGAGAAATTATGTCTTTACATCTAACTGTTCAACATGAAAATATTCTGCTGCTACAAGACTTAAAATCGTTCTGATTGAATTCATATTAACAAGAGGAGAAAATATTTCATCAAAATCACTACCTTTATTCTGTGCAAACCCCTTCACCACAAGTCTAGATTTGTACCTCTGTCTTCCTCCATCTTCTTCCTTCAGCTTGTAAACCCATTTACTCTGCAATGTTGTTTTACCTACAGGCAACCTGAATAAGTCCCATGTCTGGTTATGTATTAGGGACTCCATCTCTTCTTCCATGGCTAGCTCCCACTTCTTCCTAGTTTCAACCTGCATTGCTTCTTCATAACATTTGGGTTCACCAGAATTAGTCAACATTAAATAATATAATGAAGGAGTGTATTGTTCAAGGTGTATAATTATCCTTGTAGATATTCTGACACCACTTTCAGGCGTTTGAGGTGCCTGTTGCTGTTCTGGTGGTTGTTGTTGTCGTGGCTGTTGATTATTATTATTTTGAGGCACCTTTCCTTTTTTTGTGATCTCATCAATAACTGTGTATTCTTTTTTTTCTTTTTCCTGTTTCTTTTCCTGCAACTGATTCTTATACAAGACCTTTTCATTGAATATTACATCTCTACTCATAATGATTTTGTGATTTTCATAATCATATAAGCGATAACCAAAATCATTAACACCATATCTAATAAAGGTACATTTCTTTGATTTTGCCTCAAGCTTTGTTCTGTTTTCTTTATTAATATGGACAAATGCCTCACAGCCAAAAGGCTTTAAAAAATATTAGTCTACCTTTTTACCTGTCAATGCTTCCTCTAGAATACCACCATCCAAGGAACTTGAAGGCCCTCTGTTTATTAGATAAACATAAATATATACATCATCTACCCAAAATTTTAAAGGAAATCCTGCATGCAATCTCATGCACCTTGCATGCTCCATGTTTGTTATGTTCATCCTTCCCGACACACCATTTTCTTGTGATGTTCTTGGAACTTCCTTCTCTCTGCGAATTCCATGCTCTGAACAGTACCTATCAAACTCTTTGCTGCAATATTCACCTCCATTGTCAGATCTAAGACACGTCAACTTCTTTCTTGTCTCAATCTCAACCAAAGATTTTCATTTCTTGAAAGTATCAAATATATAAGATTTATTCTGAATACAATAAATCCAAGTTTTTCTAGTTTCATGATCAATAAAAGTAACATAATAATGAGAGCCACCGAGAGATGATACATGAGCAGGTCCCCATCCATATGTATGCACACGCTATAATTTTTTGCTCTTATTTTCTTTACCAACGCTGAGAAATCTGACTCTCTTCTGTTTTCCATAGATACAATTCTCACAGAAATCCAAATCAACATTCTTCAAACTCGGCAACAAATTTATTGAGTGAAGAATCTTCATCCCCTTCTCACTCATGTGTCTGAGCCTATGATGCCATAATGCTGCATTTTCTCCTTTGGAAGTTAAAGTGTTAACAGAGTTAGAAATACCATTGCATAAATACATTGTACCAATCTTTTTGCCTTTTGATATTACCAAGGCTCCTTTGGTGACCTTCCAAGTTTTATCTATGAACGTTGTCACACAAGCTTCACCACCTAACTTCCCTATTGAAATCATATTTTTCTTCAGATCTAGAAGATGCCTTACCTCCTTTAATAGCCATTGGTTTCCATTCTATTGTTTTACAAGAACTTTACCCATTCCAACAATTTTACAGGGTTTATCATCACCCAAACGAACTTCTCCAAAATCTCCTTGAACACAGTCATGAAAATATTTCTCATCAGGTGTGGCATGGAATGAGGCCCGTGAATCTACCACCCAAGAATTAGTAACATTTTCGAAAGAAAGAATCAAAGCATCTTGTAACACATCACATGTCACATTTGCTTCATGATTGTTTTCTTATTGTGTACCTCCTTCTTTTCCCTTCCGAGATCTACAGTCTTTCTTCAGGTGTCCTTTCTTTCCGCATTTCCAACACACTATCCATGATCTGGACTTGGATCCGCCTTTCCTTGATTTATTGCGATATCCTAAGCTCTTTCCTCTTTCCATTTTTCTTCCCCTAGGATCTTCACTCAAAGCATTACTTGATGTCTCTCTCGAGATTTTTTGTTGCATTTCCTCGCTAAGGATAGCACCAACAACATCATCAAACTTTGAAGTACTAGATCTAGAGAAAAAGTTACTAATGGCCATAAGTAACCCATTCCAGCTTTCTGGCAATGATCATAGAAATGAAAGAGCCCTAACTTCATCATCAAAGTTTATCCCTACAGAACTTAACTGACTGGTAACTATATTAAAATCATTTAAATGGTTTGCAATAGATCCACCTTCTGACATCTTCATATTAAATAAATATTTCATAAGAAATACCTTGTTTGACGCTGAGGCGTTTTAATATAGTTTCACCAATGCCTTAATAAAACCCTTTGTTGTTGTTTCCTTCGAAATATTGACGGCTACCGATGCTGCAAGGCACAACCATACTGTTTTGAGTGCCTTTTTATTGAGAATCTCCCATTCTGCGTCCGTCATAGTCATCGACTTCTTTGTTTTTCCACTCAATGGTAGGTACAAATCTTTCTGATACAGATAATATTCCATATGCATTTTCCACAATGGGAAGTTTTCGCCGTTAAATTTCTCGACCCTAAATTTACCATCTTCCGCCATTGCTCCCACTCGAATGCAGAACTCTTCTTTCCTATGAGTTTATTAGCCAAACAGACGTTTGGCTCTGATACCAATTGTTAGAAAATTATATAATACAGAGCAATGCAACACATAAAATATGCAGAGAACACAAGCACACAAAACACATAAAACCAGAGAGACATAGATATACATGGTTCACCCAGTTTGGGCTACGTCCACCCTGAACAGCCAGTCCTTCCTTTCTATTATCCATCAAAATAAAGAGACACAACCTACAATAGATCCATTGTAATATCCTCTGTTCTCTCTCGCAGTCTCCCTATTTGTTTCTCGCTCTGAGAAGACACATACAATACATAACCGCAATACAATACCCTCATACAAGCGAGGGGTTTCCTTCTAGGGAAAAAACCCTAAACTAAAAATAAATTCTATCGTCAGATCATCCACTTAACGAATGGCCCAGATTGACTAGAAATTAATATACCTTTACAAGGCAATTTTACATATGTTTTTAGCTTCAGGGGCACTACCCCCGAAATCCCACGCTAAGGGGGCTCCAAAAAGTCACAGCGCCCCCCCCCCCCTCGACCCCCCATGCAATGTTTAATTACAGGAGTCGTTGTTGCCCCATTAAGGTTCAGTGGTCCAACATTGTGATACAAGATAAACAAGATAATCAGGCTCCACACCCAACAATCTCCCACTTGGAGACTGATTGTTGCAACTCCACTGCTGCTTCATTTTTTGGACAATGACTCCACTTTGGACTTGGAAATTTCTCATCTTCATCGTCATAGTTGAAGACCAATTTAAACTGAGCATATTCTCAGTTTCTTCCTAGTTAAAAATTTTGTTAGCATATCTGCAAGATTCTGGCTAGTATGTATATTTTCCAGCCTCAACTGTCCACCTTCCAACACTGACCGTATGATATGGTACTTGAGATGTATGTGTTTAGTCCTAGAATGAAATGCTGAGTTCTTTTCAAGATGAATGGCACTTTCTCTATCATTGTATAATGTGCCCATATCATGCTTCTTACCCAATTCATCCATAAACCTTTGTAACAAAATCATTTACTTACTAGCATTTATAGCAACAACATACTCTTCTTCTGTTGTTGAAAGTGCAACAACGCTTTGGATTTTTAAAACCCAACTAACAGTTGTTCCACCTATAGTAAATACATACCCTGTAGTGCTCCTCCTGTTATCTCTGTCACTGCCATATCTGCATCAACATATCCCTGTAGAGCAATGTTTGAACCACCAAAGCATAATGCTTGATTTGTAGTACCTCTCAAATATCTGAAAATCCATTTGATTGCCATCCAATGTTGTTTTCCTAGATTTTTCATGTATCTGCTTACAACTCCCACTGCATGTGCAATATCAGGCCTTGTGCAGACCATTGCATACATTAAGCTCCCAACTGTAGATGCATATGGAACTTTAAACATATAATCCATTTCTTCTTGGGTCTTGGGGCACATCTCCTTACTATGTTTGAAATGGCTAGCAAAAGGTGTACTAACTGGTTTTGCATTCTGCATATTAAATCTTTTCAACACCTTTTTTATGTACTCATTCTGAGATAGTGTTAATTTGCGATTTTTCCTGTCTCTAGTTATTCCCATACCAAGGATTTGTTTTTCAACTCCCAAATCATTCATTGCAAAGTAATTTGCCAATTTTATTTTGAGCACATTTATTTCATGCATGTTAGACCCTACAATAATCATGTCATTTACATACAATAACAATATAATATAGCTCCCATCATTTTTCTTTTTTCAGATAAACACAATGATCAGAGTGACATCTAGTATAACCTTGTTCAGACATAAACTTGTCAAATTTTAGATACCACTACCTTGGAGCCTGTTTAAAGCCATACAAGCTCTTATTTAGCCTACACACTAATTTTTCCTTCCCTTTGACCTCATATCCTTCTCTTTGCTACATATATATCTCTTCCTCCAAATATCCATGGAGAAATGATGTCTTTACATCTAACTATTCAAGATGCAAATCTTCCACTGCTACAAGAATTAAAATAGTTCTGTTTGAAGTCATATTAACAATAGGAGAAAATATTTTATCAAAATCAATACCTTTATTCTATGCAAACCCCTTCACCACAAGTTTGGCTTTGTACCTCTGTTTTCCTCCATCTTCTTCCTTCAGCCTGAAAAACCATTTATTCTACAATGTTGTTTTACCTGTAGGAAACCTGACCAAGTCCCAAGACTGGTTATGTATTAGGGAGTTCATCTCTTCTTCTATGGCTAGCTCCCTCTTATTCCTGGTTTTAACCTGCATTTCTTCTTCATAACATTCGGGTTCACCAGATCAGTCAACAATAAATAATATAATGAAGGAGAGTATCGTTCAGGAGGTCTACTTATCCTGGTAGATCTTCTGACACCACTTTCAGGTGTTTGAGTTTCCTGTTGTTGTTGTGGTGGTTGTTGTTGTTGTGGTGGTTGATTATTATTATTTTGAGGCACATTTACTTTTTTTTTATCTCATCAAGAACTATGTATTTTTAGTTTTCTTTTTCCTTTTTCTTTTCTTGCAACTGATTCTTATACAAGATATTTCATTGAATATTACATCTCTACTCCTAATGATTTTGTGATTTTCATAATCATATAAGCGATAACCAAAATCATTAACACCATATCCAATAAAGGTACATTTCTTTGATTTTGCCTCAAGCTTTGTTATATTTTCTTTATTAATATGGACAAAGGCCTCAGAGCCAAAAGGCTTTAAAAAATTTTATTCTACCTTTTTACCTGTCCATGCCTCCTCTGGAATACCACCATCCAAGGAACTTAAAGGCCCTTTGTTTATTAGATAAACAACAGTATCTACAACATCTGCCCAAAATTGTAAATGAAATCCTGCATGTAATCTCATGCACCTTGCACGCTCCATGATTGTTCTGTTCATCCTTTTTGACACACCATTTTCTTATGGTGTTCTTGGAACTGTCTTCTCTCTACGAATTTCATGCTCTCAACAGTACCTATCAACTCTTTGCTGTAATATTCACCTCCATTTTCTGATCTGAGACACTTCAACTTCTTTCCTATCTCAATCTCAACCAAATATTTCCATTTCTTGAAACTGTCAAATACATTAGATATATTCCTGAATACAATAAATCCAAGTTTTCTAGTTGCATCATTAATAAAAGTAACATAATAATGAGAGCCACCGAGAGATGATACCTGAGCAGGTCCCCATACATCTATATGCACGAGCTCTAATTTTTCTCTCTTCTTTTCTTTCCCAACTCTGAGAAATCTGACTCTCTTTTTTTTTCCATAAATAAAATTCTCACATAAATCCAAATCAACATTATTCAAACTAGCCAACAAATTTATTGAGTGAAGAATCTTCATCCCCTTCTCACTCATGTGTCTGAGCGTATGATGCCATAATTTTGCATCTGCTCCTTTGGAAGTTAAAGCATCAACAGAGTTATAAATACCATTGCATAAATACAACATACCAACCTTTTCGCCTTTTTCTATCACCAGGGCTCCTTTGGTGACCTTCCAAGTTTTATCTGTGAAATTTGTCACACAACCTTCACCGCCTAACTACCCTATTGAAATCATATTTTTCTTCAAATATGGAACATGTCTTACCTCTTTTAATAGCCATTGGTTTCCATTCTGTTTTTTTACAAGAACTTTACCCATTTCAAAAAATTTACAGGGTTTATCATCACCCAAACGAACTTCTCCAAAATCTCCTTGATCAGAGTGACATCTACTATAACCTTGTCCAGACATAAACTTGTAAAATTTTAGATACCACTACCTTGGAGCCTGTTTTAAGCCATACAAGCTCTTTTTTAGCCTACACACTAATTTTTCCTTCCCTTTGACCTCATATCCTTCTAGTTGCTGCATATAGATCTCTTCCTCCAAATCTCCATGGAGAAATGATGTCATTACATCTAATTGTTCAAGATGAAAAACTTCTTCTGCTACAAGACTTAAAATAGTTCTGCTTGAAGTCATCTTAACAACAGGGGAAAATATTTCATCAAAATCAATACCTTTCTTCTGTGCAGACCCCTTCACCACAAGACTAGCTTTGTACCTCTATTTTCCTCCATCTTCTTCCTTCAACATGTAAACCCATTTATTCTCCAATGTTGTTTTTCTTGTAGGAAACCTGACTAAGTTCCAAGTCTGGTTATGTATTAGGGAGTCCATCTCTTCTTCCATGGCTAGCTCCCACTTCTTCCTAGTTTCAACCTGCATTACTTCTTCATAACATTCGGGTTCACCAAAATCAGTCAACAATAAATAATATAATGAATGAGAGTATCGTTCAGGGGGTCTACTTATCCTAGTAGATCTTCTAACACCACTTTAAGGTGTTTGAGGTGCTTGTTGTTGTTGTGGTGGTTGTTATTGTTGTGGCTATTGATTATTATTATTTTGAGGAACCTTTAATTTTTTTGTGATCTCATCAAGAACTGTGTATTCTTTGTTTTCTTTTTCCCGTTTCTTTTCCTGCAACTGATTCTTATACAAGACCTTTTCATTGAATATTACATCTCTGGTCCTAATGATTTTGTGATTTTCATAATCATATAAGCGATAACCAAAATCATTAACACTATATCCAATAAAGGTGATTTTTTTTTATTTTGCCTCAAGATTTGTTTTGTTTTCATTATTAATATGGACAAAGGCCTCACAACCAAAATGCTTTAAAGAAGAGTAGTCTAACTTTTTACCTGTCCATGCTTCCTCTAGAATACCACCATCCAAGGAAATTGAAGGCCCTCCATTTATTAGATAAACAACAGTATCTACATCATCTGCCCAAAATTTTAAAGGCAATCCTACATGAAATCTCATGCACCTTGCACGCTCCATGATTGTTTTGTTCATCCTTTCTAACACACCATTTTCTTGTGGTGTTCTTGGAACTGTCTTCTCTCTGTGAATTCCATGCTCTGAATAGTACCTATCAAACTCTTTGATGCAATATTCACCTTCATTTTATGATATGAGACACTTAAACTTCTTTCCTATCTCAATCTCAACCAAATATTTCCATTTCTTGAAAGTATCAAATACATCTTATTTATTCTGAATACAATAAATCCATGTTTTTCTAGTTGCATCATCAATAAAAGTAACATAATAATGAGAGCCACCAAGAGATGATACCTGAGTAGGTCCCCATACATATATATGCACAAGCTCTATTTTTTCTCTCTTATTTTCTTTCAAAACTCTGAGAAATCTAACTCTCCTCTATTTTCCATAGATACAATTCTCACAGAAATCCAAATCAACATTCCTCAAATCGGGCAACAAATTTCTTGAGTGAAGAATCTTCATCCCCTTCTCACTCATGTGTCTGAGCCTATGATGCCATAATGCTACATCTTCTCCTTTGGAATTTAAAGCATTAACAAAGTTATAAATACCATTGCATAAATACAATGTACCAACCTTTTCACCTTTTTCTATTACCAAGGCTCCTTTGGTGACCTTCCAAGGTTTATCTGTAAAAGTTGTCACACAACCTTCACCGCCTAACTGCCCTATTGAAATCTGATTTTGCTTTGGATCTAGAACATGCCTTACCTCATTTAATAGCCATTGGTTTCTATTCTATTTCTTTACAAGAAATTTACCCATTCAAAAATTTTTATAGGGTTTATCATCACCCAAAAAAACTTGTCCAAACTCTCCTTAAACATAGTCATGAAAATATTTCTTATCTGATGTGGCATGGAATGAGGCCCCTGAATCTACCACCCGGGAATCAGTAAAATTTTCAAACGAAAGAATCAAAGCATCTTGTAACACATCACCTGTCACATTTTCTTCATGATTATTTTCTTACTATGCGTCTCCTTCTTTTCCCTTCCAAGATCTAGAGTATTTATTCAAGTGTCCTTTCTTTCTGCATTTCCAGCACACTATCCTCGATCTAGACTTGGATCTACCTTTCCTTGATTTACTGCAATATCCTAAGCTTTTTCCTCTTTCTATTTTTCTTCCCTAGACTCTGCAGTCAAAGCATTACCCGATGTCTCACTGGAGCTTTTCTGTCGCATTTCCTCGCTAAGGATAGCACCGACAACATCATCAAAATTTAAAGTACTAGATCTAGAGACATAGTTACTAATGGCCATAAATAAACCATTCCATATTTCTGGAAATGATCACAGAAATAAAAGAGCCCTAACTTCATCATAAAAGTTTACCCCTACAGAACTTAACTGACTGGTAAATGTATTAAAATCATTTAAATGGTCCGCAATAAATCCACCTTCCGACATCATCATATTAAATAAATTTTTCATAAGAAATACCTTGTTTGAGGCCAAGTGTTTTTCATATAGTTTTTCCAATGCCTTAATCAAACCCTATTTTTTGTTTCCTTCGAAATATTTAAGGCTACCGATGCCGCAAGGCACAACCGTATTGTTCTGAGTGCCTTTCTATTAAGAATCTTCCATTCTATGTCTGTCATAGTCATCGACTTCTTTGTTTTTCCTCTCAATGGTAGGTAAAGATATTTTTTATACATATAATCTTCTATCTTCATCTTCCACAATGGGAATTTTTGGTCGTTAAATTTCTCGACCCTAAATTTACCATCTTTTGCCATTGCTTCCACTCGAACCAAGAACCCTTATTTCCTGCAAGTTTATTGGACAAACAGACCTTCGGCTTTGATACCAGTTGTTAGAAAAATATATATTACAAATCAATGCAACACATAAAATATGCGAAAAACACAAGCACACAAAACACATAAAACCAGAGAGACACAGATATACGTGGTTCACCCAGTTTAGGCTACGTCCACCCCGAACAACCATTCCTTCCTTTCTATTATCCAGCAAAATAAAGAGACACAACCTACAGCAGATCCGATGTAATATCCTCTATTTTCTCTCACAGTCTCCCTATCTTTTTCTTGCTCTGAGAATACACATACAATACAAAGCTATAATACAATACCCTCATACAAGCGAGGGGTTGCCTTATAGGGAAAAAAAAACCCTAAAATAAACATAACTTCTACCATCAGATCATCTGCCTAATGAACGACCCGGATTGACTAGAAATTACTATACCTTTATAAGGCAATTTTACATCTGTTTTTAGCTTCGGGGGCCCTGCCCCCAAAACCCCCCGCTAGGGGGGCTCCATAAAGTCGCATCTACCCCCCTGGACCCCCCAAGTAGCATTTAATTACGGACGAAATTTCCATCCCATTAAGGTACAAGGGTCCAACGCTATGATACAAAATAAACAAGATAATCAGGCTCTACACCCAACAAAAGGAGCACTGAAATGGCCTAGATATGAAAAGATCTAGCCTCCACTTGTTGCAGCTTGCAAAGAAAACCAAACCCTCAACATGATCTGCATTGTAGTTGAAAGAAGAAGCTTGGCCTTCAGCTAGATAGTGGACAATACAATGCAAACTCTTCCAAGAGGCCTCTCAAGGAAAGAGGTGGGATTCCCGACCAGGAACACCCAATGCTAAACATCATTAATTCTCAGCTAAAAAACACAAGAATGATATATGTCTAAACAGACAATATATTTAGAAATATGATATTCATCAACAACCTTCTAATGTTGCCATCCTCTTCCTTTTATAAGATAAGATCTTGCAAACCCTAAACCTCTTCCAATGAGATCACTCCTTTCACGCAAGGCATCTCCATCCAAAATTGCGTTGTGCCTCATTGATGGCCACTCCTCCAAGACAACGCTATAGATTTGGTCAAGGTTGACCCAGTGAAAATGTCTAGCCCCTTTCACACCTAAGGGTGCTTGATTTAGTAGCCAAGATTGAGCCTTTTTACATTTGGCATTGATTTATTCATTATTTAGGAGTATTATGGACCTCCTTTACACTTTTATTCTTTAAACAAAGAAATAAAACAAAAATGAATATTCCAATTAGCTCATGACTAATTGGGAATATTACATATTTCTTCCCCAATCCTTGGTTCTGATTGACTAGTAAGTAGCTACCTCATTGGGTCTATGAACTTTGTAGAAGAAGTTGTTGTTGATGTAGCCCTCACTAACTCTGTCCTGTAAATCACTGATTGATTCACTCCTTGTGCATCCTGATTACTGAAGTGGATAGGAACCATCTATTCTTGTTGAAAAAGAAACATTTGAATAATTACATAAGTGTAATTAAACACACCCTATGTTGTAAAATTCATGAATTTCTCATGTATATTTTCAGCCAAGAATTGGTTGTAATCATACATGAACAATGATGGTTTTTCTATACTGAAGATGGATAAGAACCCCATGATGGGTTCATCAACTGTTTGGTCATTTGGGTATCCAACAGGTAAGAAAGAAGTGAGATGCAGTGCTTATAAGCTTCTGGAAAGATTGAGGATGAGTATGGTGTATTTTTCTTGGGAAACTCTACATCCTTATGTAGGAATACCTCAAATATCTAGGCTCTTTGAGGGAAGGTTAGCTTGTGGTAAAGATCCATGAGCGAAGTAGGTGAAAAATGGGATAGGGAATTAGATGAAGGAATGATGAGCATTTGGTTTATGGTCTCTAGGGATAGGTGATCAGAATGTTTCCATTCTGAGCCACCACTAATATTGTTATGGGATCATATTGTTTTTGACACCAGGAAATTAAATCAGGGAAAGAGTGGGTCTGAGGAAAGGAAAATAGGGGTAGCATAGATTCCCAAAACATGATAGGGTCCTGGTTATCTATGTTTTTTTGTTTTAACCACAGATATAGCTCATGGAAGTCAAATTCACAGAGAGAATATGAAAATTTGAAGAAAGCATCTGCAAGGGGTATGAGATCGAGGTTGAGATGTGGTGTGGCAGTGAGAATTTCTTCTACAACTAGGTCCATGACCTGCACTTCTTCAGTCACCTATTTCTTCGCTTTGCCTTTAGGAGTTACCTGATTTTTAGTCTTGGCTTTGGGAGCCACGTTAACAGGGATATTGACAAGGAGAAGGAATGTGAGGACCGAGTGGTTGTAGGAAGGGTGATACTGATTACAGAAGTGGAGATAGTGGTCGCATAATGCTGACGTTTTGAAATAGAATGAAGAGACAATGACCATGAGACGATAAGGTAAAGTGATGAAAGGGAGTTTGAAGATTATTTTATAGGTTTCGATCTGGGTTTAATGGCTTGAAAGGTGACCGTAGGAGTTTAACATCTCAAGAGGGGGTTTACTGACTAACAATGCATCAACCGGCTCAGGAGCGGGTTTAATGACCAACAATGCATCAAACAGCTATGGGATGATCATGTGAATGGAGTACAATGGTTAGGGAGTGGATCATTGGAGGATAACGGTTAGGTGATGTGGCAGGATAAGATTGGATGCATGACCAACGATTATGGAGCAGAGGGATTTTCCGTTGGCTAGAGGCACAAGAGGAAATGGTTATGGCAGACAAAACTACCAGTTGATTTCACGGGGTGGTGGGTACCTCCTAGCTTGTGGTTTTGGGTAGAGGGGGTGCAAATTTTTGTCGTGCTGCCACTTTGCAAAATGTATAGGCCATTAAAACCAGACTTCGGACCCCCCACACCCCCCCCCCCCTTGCATTAACGAGAAACTATCAGGTGGGTCATGAAGTGATCCTCTACCATAGATCTTGGGTGGGTATAAGATACTTCATAAAAAAATTTTGCCACATTATTCCTTGTGATTTGACCCTTTTTGTCACATAGTTACTTTAGGATAAAATCAATTAAGTGCTATAAAATTAAATTAATTAATGAAAATACAAACCCCTTTTAAAGAATTTTATCCTCATTAATAAATTTTCAATATTTTGGTAACTTGGCCCATTTAAACACACATCCATGGTTTTATTTTTTAAACACTAAAGAATTCACATTTTATTTTTTTGCTTCCATAACATTTTTTCTTTTTGCCTTCTTTCTTTAGGGAAATCTATTCTAACATTTTATTCTGACATGGATGCATAAAAACATAATTTTTCCTAACATTTTTAATTTTTTTCTTTTTTCATCCATATCCTAAATTAGCATTTTATTTTTCATTTTTTTAACTAACATGCTAACTTATAAAAACCAAATAATGTTACAACAGTTTCCATGCATTTTGAACTAGTTCTCCCTTGTGTTTCCGTGACACTTCTTAATAGTACCTGGCACACATTGGCACACCCTGGAACTTGGCACATCTTGGAATGTCGCCTTGGCACTCTAGAATTCCTTGGAACTACCTAACATACCTTGTCACTCCCTCTTTAGCACACATATAACTCGCTAACAATCCCTGGCACACACTCTTATTCATTAATTTCCATGCTTTTGAAACTAGTGCTCCCTTGTTGTTCCCTGACGTGCATTGGAACACCCTAGCACCTGAAACATCTTGGCATGTTTCCTTGGCATCTAGAATTCCTTAGCACTACTTAACATACCTTGTCACTCCCTCCTTAGCACACCTAGAAGTCACTGACACTTCCTATCAAAATATCTTAATCATTCATTTGCATACATTATTTTCACCTATTCCTCCCTTGTGTGTCCCTGGGACACCCTAACACTTCCTGTCATGTGTTGGCACACCCTAAAACCTGGCACATATTGGCCACATGCCACTCTGGCACACCAGCATGACTTAGCACTACCTAGCATACAATTTCACTCCCTCCTTAACACACATGGACCTTGCTGACACTCCCTGTCACACACTCTTATTCATTCATTTCCATGCATTTTGGCATAGTTCTCCCTTGTGTTTCCATATAAATCGTTAAAAATAAACACACATTGGAACTTGGCACATCTTGGTATGCTTCCCTAACACTCTAACATCCCTTGGAACTATCTAGCATATATTGTTACTCGCTCCTCAAAAAACCTGGAACTCCATATCATGCCCTATAACTCCCTGGCATGTATTGGCTCTTGGCACTTGGAGGCACTTCACAATTATTTGCATGTGTTTGGATTCCCTAAAATTCCTTGGCATGGTTTAAGATAAAATTTATTTGAGATCAATTATCACAATTAAGAGAGAAGTAATGGAGGATGATTTGGTACTCAAGACACACTAGCACTTGGCCCTTGGCATGTATTGGCACTACTTTTGGTATGCCTAGCATTCCCATCTTGAAAAGGTAAGGTCCTAAATTATTAACCCTCATATGTGTTCATTTATTTTCATTTTAACTTGGTGTTCCCTTTTATCATCTGGAACTCCTTGACACATGTTCGCATACCCTAACACCTGACACATATTGTCATGCCTTAACACATGACATGCACTGGCATGCCTTGCCACTATCTGGCACATGTTATCAAACCCTGAAAAATATTGACATGCCCTAGCATTCCCTAGCATGCCTTGTAACTCCCCCCTTGGCACACTTGACACTCGCTGACACTACCCGACACACCCTCTTATTCATTCATTTCCTTTCATTTCGAATCGATGATTTATGTTTGATGGGGTGCATTTATAGAAACAGTTCCTTTAAGAGAATAAAAAAATGACCACACCATTATTGACTTAAGTAATTGTGAAATTCTACTTGAACAATAGGAAACTACATGAAATATTTTAAGAATGACATTTTTGGGGATTTTTATGGTGTGGGAATGGTAAGAAGTGTGTGGTAAATATTGTGATTTTTTTTCTCATTAAAGTGCTTATCCTTATGAGAGACTCGTCTTGAGAAGATGATGCCCTCTTCATGCTTACCCTCCAACTCCTAATCTTCTCAAAATAAAGACCAAATTGCATAGTGAGGGAAGGCATGTAGGTCTATGGTGTGCTGAGTGACTGGGTGAGAGTGTTAATGTACTATGAGAGAGACTGAACCATTTAATTTGTGTCCTATATGGATTACATGTTGTAGGTGTGTCATGGAACCACGGGGCCACTAGAAATATTGTGTAATATATAGCCCAACATAATCAATGCCTTAAGAGAAATCCGTGGAGAGGGATCAAAATAGATTATATTGGTGAGTCCACCAAGAAATATTTACTAGAGAGTGTGTTAGGTCCCTATATTACTAGTATAGTCCCTTATTGTTGTTAGCGTAACCCCCTTATTGCTATTATTTTACCCTGTAACCCCATATTGTTATTATTGTGCCCTTAAATTATTATTGTTAGGTCGGCTAGGATTACATTGTCGCCCCATGGACTCCTATATATAGAAAGGAGGTTTTGTAATTTGTATCATCGAAGAATTTTTCATTCATGTAATGTATTAGAGGTTTCCCCCTCGAAGTGGCTTATTTATAAGGCATTGATATCTCTTTTCTTCTATTTTTGGAGTTGGTTTCAAAACATTTGGTATCAGAGCTTTGGATTCTAGGGTTTCGTTGCTCCAAACAGGTCATTGTACAATTTTTGCTATAACTTTTTTTTTTGTGAAGGTTTAGAAGCTGAAAGTTTTAGAGTGTGAATCCAAAATCCTGAGGAACAGCATCAAAACATTTCAGAGCTTGGTTTGCAATATTTTTGGAGATATGATTTTTTGAAGGTAGGGATTTTTTCAGGCTCTTGAATTTCACTTAAAAGGGTCATCGCAGAATTTTCGCTATAAATTATTTTCTACGAAGGTTTAGAAGCTGAAATTTTTAGAGCACAAAGCCGAAATCCTGAGGAACATCATCACAAAATTGAAGAGCTTGGTTCACAATATTTTCAAAGATATGATATGTGGAATTTAGGTCTTTTTTAGGCTCCCGAATTTCATCTCAAAGAGGTGATCGTGGGAAAATATTCACAACTCTCTCTCTGAGCATTGGATTGGAATTATATAAAATGTGACAGGAAGTACACAGACTTTAGTTATGTGTCTATAAATTTCAGAACCAAAGGAGCAAACATCGACACATGGCAAGTCCTACAAATTCTCTCTACTGAACCAGTCCATAATTACGTCATTGTGGGAGATTGGACATAACTTTGTCTTCAAGAATCCAAATCAAGTCAGACCTATGGCATCTGAAAGACGCTTCAGAGGAATACTATAGGGCCAAGTTTCAGATATTTAGGATCTGAAAGTATAGAGATAAGTCAATTTCAATATCAAGCTCCTCAAAAGAAAGTAAAAGGTGTGTATTTATTTATTTTATTTTATTTTATTATTTTATTATTTTATTTATTCATTTTTATTTATTTTTTATTTTATTTTTTTAATTTTTTTTTAATTTTAATTTTAATTTTAATTAATTTATTTATTTTTCTGAATTGCATAAGTCTTGTTTGAAGAATCAAGTTGAATTGATTCCAAGGGCATATTGTAGAATAGATATCAGTATTGGATTCTCAAATGGCCCCTAAAAATATTTCAACACCCATTAAGCCTTTAGAAGGCTCTACTATGACTCATGAAGACGAATAATGGCAACATGACATATCAAAATTACAAGAGCAAGTGCAACAAATTTCACTCACGCAAAGAGAAATAAAAAATGACATGAAAGTTTTGAAGAAAGGTGTTGAAACTAAGATGCATGGTTTGAAGAAAGGCATGGAATATAATATGGATGGTTTGAAGAATGGAATGGAAGCTAAGATGGATGGCATGAAAGCTAGCATTGAATCTAAGATGGATGACATGGAAGATAAGATGGAAAACATGAAGAATGATCTAAAAGCAGACATGGAAGGTTTGACAAAGTTGATACAAGAAATGTTTCCTAATGGTGAAAATATACTAGGGGAAGCTTATGATGAGAAAAAAATAAATTTTAATCGTGATTTCATAAACTCTAATGCTGGAGGGAAGAACCACCACATTCCAAAAATGGATATGAGGAAGTTTGATGGAAAGGATCTTGTAACACAGATACTACAGATGGAGCAATATTTTGATCTCAATAATGTGCAAAACACACAAAAGGTACACATTGCAACTTTACATTTAGAACAAAATACATTTGTATGGTATCGATGGCTTTTCTCCCATAAAAAAATTGTCACTTGGTAAATTTTTACGGAGGAAATGATAGCACATTATGAGGACACAAAGAGCAACACTTTCTTTAGCCAATTGATAAATCTCAAATGAAAGTGTTCAGTGGGGGAACACAATGAGGACTTCCAAAAATTAAATATAAGGGTAACTAATATTCCCGAGGAACACAAGATTTATCTCTTCATAGGTACTTTAAAGGATAACATCCAACATGAAGTTCATGTTTTGGAACCTGATTCATTGGAGAAGGCATTCAGGTTGGCAAGAAAAATTGAATGTAAAATTATGGTGACAAGAAAGCCTACCACTCACTTCTATAAATATGGAAGTGTTGCTACTCCTAGATTTCCACAACCTACAAGGTTGACACCACAACAATTGGAAGAAAAAAGAGAAAAGGGGCTTTTCTATAGTTTTCATAGAAAATACACTAAAGGTCATAAGTGTGCTGGGAAGAAATTATTTTACATAGATTGTGAAGAGGAAGAAGAAAATGAAAAAGAATCTTCAAAAGAAGAGAATATACACCAGGAACCAACCCTATAAGAGGAAGAAATGAGTTCGACCATATCATGTAATGCATTGGCAAGAATTACCACTCCTCAAACTCTCAAGATAGAAGGACATATCAAGAAGAAAAAGGTAATAGTGTTGATTGATTCAGGTAGCACCCATAATTTTATTCATTGTAAGGTAGCCAAGGAATTGAATTGTTTCCTATACCCAGCACCAGAATGTCAAGTGATGGTTGCAAATAGAGGAACTATAAATTTCTCTGGAAAATGCCATAATATCAAGCTAACCATGGGGGAATATGTATTGACTAGTCCAATGCTTTCCATTCCTATGGGAGGTGCTGATGTTGTACTAGGAGTACAATGGCTACAATCTTTGGGGACGGTAGCTTTTAATTTTCAAGAACTTTTCTTGAAATTTTTTTCAGAAGGAAAGGAAGTCGAATTACGGGGTATTGAAGGGAAGCCAGGAAGGATAATAAGCTCTAATGTCATGACAAAGCTTCTAAAGAAAGAACAACGAGGTGTAATTGAACAATTATGCTCACTAGAAGTTCCAACATCAAAATCATCTATTTCTGCAGATCTCCAACAAGTCTTGGACAATCATTCCAAGGTGTTTGAAACTCCCAAAGGACTCCCACCTATTCGTGATCATGATCATGCTATTCATTTGATTCCAGGAAGTGTTCCTCCAAACATCAGGCCTTATAGATATCCTTACGTCCAAAAGAGCGAAATTGAACGTATGATTGCAGACATGTTAGAGGCGGGTATAATTCAACCTAGTCAAAGTTCTTTCTCTGCTCCTGTAGTATTGGTACACAAGAAGGATGGATCATGGCGAATGTGTCCGGATTATAGGGAGCTCAATAAGCTCACCATTAAAGATAAATTTCCCATTCCTGTGATTGATGAATTATTGGATGAATTACATGGAGCAATTTATTTTACCAAGTTGGATCTTCGTTCAGGATATCATCAAATTAGAATGAAGACTGAAGATATTCCAAAAACAACATTTTAAACTCATGAGGGTCATTATGAATTTTTGGTCATGCCTTTTGGCCTTACCAATGCACCTTCTACATTTCAAGGGTTGATGAATTCCATTTTCAAACCCTTCCTTAGAAAATTTGTGCTATTATTTTTTGATGATATACTAATCTACAATAGGTCTTGGAAGGATCATGTTCAACATGTTGACAGGGTTCTCAAACTATTGTAGGAGAAACAATTATATGAAAAAACATCCAAATTTTTCTTTGGAGTACAAAAGGTGGATTATCTGGGTCATATTGTATCTCATGAGGGTGTTAAGGTAGACCCTAACAAAATTAAATCTATTAAGGAATGGAAAGTCCCCACAACCATAAAGCAGTTGGAGGATTTCTTGGGTTAATAGGGTATTATCGCAAGTTTGTTAAGAATTATGGGAGAATAACATCACTTCTAACAACATTATTGAAGAAAGATTCATTTTCATGGACTCTTGAAGCAACTAAGGCCTTTGAACATCTTAAAGAGGCAATGTGCCTAGCACTGGTCTTAGCTATGCCAGACTTCACGAAAACCTTTATTGTGGAATGTGATGCCTCAGGAAAAGGAATTTGTGTTGTTTTAATGCAAGAAGGAAGACCCATTGCTTTTGAAAGTTGTCCAATCAAAGGAAAGTATTTACATAAACCTATTTATGAGAAGGAAATTTTAGCAATATTGCATGCACTAAAGAAATGGTGAAATTACCTAATGGGAAGACACTTCAAGGTAAAAATTGATCATGATAGTCTTAAACACTTTTGGAACAAAGACTATCTTCAGAAGAGCAACAAAAATGGGTCACAAAGATGTTGGGTTATGACATTGAAATAATCTACAAAAAAGGAAGCTAAATGTTGTTGCAAATGCACTCTCAAGAAAGAATGAAGAGTGGAAGCATTTCTTTGTGCCATTTCTATTTTCCAACCAGATTGGATAACCGAAGCAAGAGATGAATGGAAGAAGGACGAAGAAGTGTGAAAACTCATTCAAACTTTGTAGCAAGATCCTAGTACATATGATACATTTAGTTGGAAAAATGGTTCCTTGTGGTACAAAGATTGCTTATATATTTGTAAGAATTCCCAACTAAAACAAAAGATTCTTTTGGAATTGCACACTTATCCTTTAGGAGGACACTCAGGATTTTTAAAAACTTACCATAGGGTGAAGAAAGAATTTTTTTGGGATGGCCTTAAATCTGATATTAAAAAGTTTGTGGAGGAATGTTTGGTTTTCCAGCAGAATAAAGTTGAGACAATTAAGACCCTGGGTCTTCTACAACCTTTATCCATTCCAAGTCAACTTTGGGAGGAGATTTCAATGGATTTTATCACAAGTTTACCTAAGTCCGAAGGAAAGAGTGTCGCCATGGTGGTAGTTGATAGAATTACCAAGTATGCACACTTTTGTGCATTATCTCACCCATTTAAAGCAAGTACAATTGATACTACATTTATGAACACAATTCAAAAGCTACATGGAAACCCAAGGGTTATTGTGAGTGACAGAGATCCCATTTTTACTAGAAATTTTTGGAGGGAGTTATTTTCTTGTTTGGGTACTCAATTAGCTCATAGCTCATCTTATCATCCTCAATATGATGGTCAAACTGAGACAGTAAATAAATTTTTGGAAGTATATCTTCATTGTTTTGTATCTGATAAACAAACATAATGGGTCAAGTGGTTACCTCTCGCTGAATGGTGGTATAACACTTCCTTCCATACTGTAGCAAAAATGACCCCATTTATGGCACTTTATGGATATAATCCACCATCCATCACATCATCTTTAAGAGAAAATTCAAAGGTTCAAGCGGTGGAAGATCACATCCAGCATCAAAAAGAAGTTCTCCAACTCTTAAAGGATAACCTGAATTTGTCACAAAATCAAATGAAACAACATGTAGATCAACATCGTAGTAAGAGAATTTTTGATGTAGGAGACTGGGTATTTTTATAGCTACAACCATACAAACAAATGTCCCTCAGGCAAGTTAAGAAGGATAATAAATTATCGCCAAAGTACTATGGTCCTTACAAGGTGTTGCAAAATATTGGTACTATGGCATACAAATTGGAGCTTCCTGCTTCTTCATGATTGCATGCAATTTTCCATGTTTCATGCTTAAATAAGGTTATAGGTGAAAATTTTCCAGTTCAAACAATATTGCCAGAACTTGATGAGGAACGATAAATCATATTGGAACCTGAAGCAGTCACGGAAACAAGAACTCGACAACTACAGAATCGATCAATTTCAGAGTATCTCATTAAGTGGAAGAACTTACCCACTGAAGATTCTACATGGGAGGATGAGAATTTTATACAGAAGCACCCAAAGCTACTTAAGCATTGAGGACAACAGTTTTTTGAAGGAGAGGGGCATATTAGGTCCCTATATTACTAGTATAGTCCCTTATTTTTGTTAGTGTAACCCCCTTATTGTTATTATTGTACCCTTGTAACCCCCATATTGTTATTATTGTGCCCTTAAATTATTAATTTTAGGTCGGCTAAGATTACATTGTGGCCCCATCAACTCCTATATGTAGAAAGGAGGTTTTGTAATTTGTGTCATTGAAGAATTTTTCATTCATGTAATGTATTGGAGGTTTCCCCCACAAAGTGGCTTATTTCTAAGGCGTTGATATCTCTTTTATTCTATTTTTGGAGCTGGTTTCACAATAGAGTGACACGATGGTGATCAATGCCACACATGGATTATTTTGAGTTAGGAATTTTTTTTTCTAAAACTTTGTTTGGAGTTTCACTGAATTGGTGGAATTATCAAATTCATGATGTTGTAAATTATGTAGTAATTTTGTTTCTATTTTTGTAGAGGCTCAAGTTTGCAAGGACGATATAGGGTTTGTAAGGTCTTACGTGAAAAAAAAACATCAATTTATAGCTCTTTGATATACTAGAGAGTATGGATTATATGAGTAGTTGATATGGATTATATGACATTGAACCCACCTTGAGATGGAGGTTGCTATGTGTTAGATAAATTAAAAAGATGGCAGTTAAACAATTTCTCTTGTCATGACATCATCCTGTGATTTTTTGTTGCTATTATTTGTTATTTCAATTTATCTTTTCTTATAATCAAGATTAATGCCAATGAACAATAGAAGAAGACGTGAGATGTAGGCACATGTCAGGGAAAAACCCCTCTTTGGGGAAAACCCAGTCAAAATTATTCCTTTAGTAGATTTAATATGAGACGACCAATACCTTTAGACTATAGACTTCCTGCATCAAGTAATCCCTTCACTATGTTAGCACAGATATCCATGACACTGAGATCTCTTTTTCTTGCACCTAAATTTGACAATCAACTTATAAAGAACATTAAAATCCATTAAACACCTTCCCCCAACTCTATCTTTGATAGTGCATCTCAACTTTCAAGCAAGCTAAACTCAAAACATGGGAAAAGATAAATGTTTATTTACGAATGATTCAATTTCCCAAGAACCATTTTTAGTGAGCAAGTCCGTCCACTAATTGAGTTACTATATCACTTGGTTTGGACTATAAAGATTTTGTTCAAGTCCGCATTTTGAACATGCATGCCTTCTTCATGAAGTGAAAATAACTCAGTATAGACTAGACAGTTGCCACTCATTTTATTCTTTAAGAATGAAACACGAAATGCATCATGAATTATACTTTTGTCTAGCATATTCAAGGTGAAAGAACCTTGGATAATCTTCTTATGAATTTTATATAATCCATATAATTTTGGTGCCAATTTATTCTTTCACTAAAGGAATCCATTGATTTTGTTAAGGTTAATTTTGAGGAAGCATAAAATGTATTTTCTTAGGGGTTGAGTCATGTGTTGGATTGATATGGCCTAGAGGTTCCTACATGATAAATAAGCTATGAATATATAAGAGGCATCTAGTAAATCATGTAATGAGGGAAGTTGTGTTGTAGTCCTAGCATTCAAGCATAAAATTGATATTAAATTGAGTATTAAAGAGGCATCTAATGAAGTGTGTACTGAAAATTGGTTAATTGAAGGTGTCAGAGTTTCATTCCTAGTCTAGATAGTTCTCAACAATAAAATTATTTCACATTTAATAAAAATTATATATTTTTACAACTTGGTTTGAACATCATCTGTAGTTTTCTTACACAGGTGGCATTTTATAAAACGAAAAATAAATGTTTCATTCAAAAGATTCATTGCTACCATAACCATTTCATCCCCCAAAATTAGGGTTTCCTCTCTCCTTTTCCTCAACAAAATACAATCTCAAACCTTCGTTCTAATAAATACAAATAAATAGTGTGCACAATTCTTAGTCTCTCGCTCTTTGTTTCTCTCCCTCTTGCTTGATCACTCCCTCCCATTCTTTCCTTCTCCCTACCTCCCTCTCCATATATCCCTCCACTTCTCCCTCTCTGTCCTCAATGGAAAAACTAGAATCCAAACCCCAAGAATTGGATACCCAAATATTTATGGCTTTCCATCCAACTTCTAAACCACCCAAACTTCCATTAGCATCCAAGGAAATGGAACTCCACCCCTTTAGTAGGGCTTCTGGACAACTAGAAACATAAACACCATCTCCTGACAATTCTCACCAACGACTTGGAAGATGTTTTGCAGAGAGGAGTTGCACCATCTAGCTTTTCCTCAGATCCAAAAACCTCCAATCTAGAACCCTTTTCTAGCCTAATATGTCTTTTCCTCTATATGGATAGTACTACGCAGAAAAGGGAAACTCATAGTTTTTATCTAGGTTCCCATACCTATGGCCCAACCTACACCTAAACAATATTCCTTCATAATCCAATATCTTAATACATTCCACCCCAATCTCAATATCCATTCCTTCTATAAGTCGTTTTTTGAGGTCCATATTAACCAAAATATGGGTGTATGTCTTAATCCCCATCACTAAATATGCATATTCATGGGCTACATAAGATCCCAATGAGTTACCTATATCTTTGAAAATTAGGGCATCCCAATAGTCAGGAGGGAGGCTTGGAAGATGAACCTAGATTAGGGCCATATCTAGTCTCTCCTACTTTTCATTAAAGAGGGGCATCTAGAAATTGAAAAGGATAGGAGATGAATCAATTTTCTAAACCATTTTTTGTACCTTTTGGGTGCCTGCTACATATTTGAAGCAAAAAAGAATCCAACATCGGGCTAACAATGACACCTTTGGAGGAAATTTGATAATAGGAAATATTTCCTTATCTACCCATAATTTTAGGGTTGAGGGCCTAAATTTGCAACCCCTTACTTGCCCCACTAAGGATTTTTGGGACATTTCCTCAATCTGTTGAATGGTGACATTGACTCTCAAAATTAGAGAAAGGAGGACTATGTTCTTATTCTTGACACTGCAATGGATTTTCCTCTTCCTTTATTTCTCAGACTCCTTTTGAATCATAACTCCTTCTTATTCATAAGAGTATTACTCCCTGAAAACCCCAAGACCATTCTCGATGTTAGTTTGACCTTATTTAGTCACTGAGGCAAGGCTCTCCTTCACTTTTTCACCAAAGGAGGGCAAGGTTGATGGCAATTGAGATGAAGGATATATGGGAAAACAATCCAAAGAGGCTTCTGAGAGTGAAGAACCCCCATTGTGTTAAATTTTTATTGAAAACGCCAAGGAATCAGTAACGCATTTTATGTCTTCCTCCAATATCCTAGACAATAAGGAAATTAAAATTAGAGCCAAAGACCCCAAGAAGAGTTGTCTAGCCCCTGAAAAACGTCCTCAGGTGATGAGTAGCTGAAACTAAAGGTCCCAAATAATGTGTGGTTGGAGCAGTGGTTAGGGCCTTCGAACCACTAGATAGTTGCCTATTGAATTCTTAACTTTTATTTCTAAAGATATGGTAGGCCAATAAACCATGATATGGTGACCTTCTAAGTTGATTTTGAAATCCGAATGGATAAAATCCTTTGGATTGGACCAAATTTTCTGAAACCCTCCACCCCCCCCCCCCCTAGTTCATAATCGACCAACTCCTCCTCCTCCATGTGGGTCCAATAGTAAGTAATCAACATATCATCTGAAAAGCATATTTGATGAGTAGTTATGTGTCTTCAAAGGTTTTATCATGGCAACCATCTCTGGAAAAAATACATATCATGTGATAAAAAACTCATGGTTACCATTTAATCTTATTTTTCATTTTGACATGGATATCATAGCCTGACATTGTCCAAATCTTGTTCACTTTTTGTCAAAACTATGCACTTCTCTAGCCCGAAACTCCACAACCCTTTCTCCGTCTGCGATGTTGCAGTGGGCCTCTATGGTTTCTCTAGTGTTGAATTATTCATCTATGGTAAAGATACTATAATTTCCTCTTTAACATTTTGAGTCCATCAAAATAAAATAAAAATAAAAAACATAAATTAATAATTAAACCAATCTAGATCCATCTTAGCTCTAGATCTACCAAGGGTCGAGAGGGAGGAATCAAATCTCTTGAGGTGAAAACCTCTTTAGATTTTATCCCTCTAAACACTTTATAGATTTTAAGTTAATATGAATCTATATTAATCATATACAATGAAATTTGTATTTTTAAAAATGCATAAAAAGATAATGTGATTTACAGACTCAACATAGTTTCCAAGTTTCTTTTGAAAAATATTAAAATATTTACAATATTTGAGTAAATTTTAAGAAATTAAAATATTTATTAATATTAATATTATGATAAAATATTTGACTCTTCCCATTAAAATTATTTGACTCATTCGAAAATCATTTTCCCACTCCATTTAAATTTTAAGAGGGTATTGTCATGGAGGATTAGCAGGCAAAAAAGACACAGATAACATTCTCTTACCAAAAAAGTATAATAGAGTTACAGGAAGGGAGCCTTGACACCATCTCATCGATACCGAGTGCATTGAAGAGTTCAATTCTCATCAATACTGAGTGCATTTACGATTTTGACTCGAGAAAAGATGACGAAAAAATTATTCAGTTTCAAGAAGAAGAAGGTTCCTCCTCGTCCATTGATTGAGAGGCCTATGAGAAGGTAAAAGTTTAAGAAATTTTTGCTTGTATACTATAGTTTCCATGCCATGGAAATAAGAAATTACACCATCATCTGTGCACTCTCGCAAGACATGGAAAACTCCATAAGCAATGTTCGTAAATGCTGACAACTCCTGAATTCGAGCTTGTGAACCTCTATAGCAAAGTTTTTTTGTGGGAATAACAACAAATTCACCGATTCTTGTGCTTATCTCTTCTTCCACATCACCATTTTCTTGAGCTCTTCAACCTTCAATTCCACCTTTGATATCCCTAATTTTCTCACAAAATAAACAACATTCTCAATAGTGGTTGGACCCTGCTGCAAGACGAACTGAAAACATTGTAATTATTATCACATGTCTTATCATGCTACTATTGTCAACTCATTTCTACTACAAATATTTCATTCCTCTACTAGATTCAAAATATAATTCATCCTTCAATCATGTGGAATGTTCGCCGAACACTTTCGTGGGAAGTATCAAAGTGTTCAAGAGGTCGCAAAGCTCTGAACATGATGTTGGAATTAAGCTGGAGAGAGAGGTTCCATGGCCAGTCTTTGACTATCCCTTAGAATGTGGAGAAGAGAAATATTTTCAAAGGAAATATAGAGCCCTAGCGAATCATATATTCATATTTTTCAAGTATTCTGATACCCTAATATTTAATATAATCATAGATTTAAGCAGTGCATTTTATGCAAAGAAGAAGCCCAAACTAAGTTTCTTTGTTAATGGCAGCCTCAGATGTTGTTCAAAAAATTCAGCAAGAGGTGTTAATTGATAAATATTCTCTGAAATTTAATAAAGGTGATGGAAAACCCAATTTAAGATCAATTTCATTCACCTTTGGAGGAAATCTAGATGTCAAAAAAATGAAAAGGTATCTTAGTTATTCTGAAGGAATGGTATTACCCTGTAGTTTTTCAATCACCCCAACATCGAGTTCATTTTATCTGAAGAAGACCGAAATTTCATGGAGCTATGTAGGGGTTTCTTGGTTATTTCAACTATATTTGGATGTTACGACATGATTAGGCAACCCATGCATGTAAGGAAAATCACAACAGAAAATGTGTGTTTCGTCATGTTTATGGACAATGCAACTCTTGCAAACCTTGCTAGGTATCGGATTAAGCTAGATGAGTCTCACAGAATTAGAATTTTGTGCATAACTTTGGTCAGAGAGTTTCCATACAAGGAATCTTTAATGAATGGCCTCACACTAAAATATCTTACCCATAGGCTTTTCCCAAACTGTATTTCGAGCATTTGGATGGATTCCAAGCTGCAACTTGTTGTTGATCCCTTGTTGATTTTGAAAAATTTACTTATTTATCACAATGTTGATATTGCTATGTCTAAGAATATTTACAATATTCATACCATTGAGGAATCTAGTTTTATAGTCAAATAAGGAAAACGGAGTAAAGAAGCTATGCAATATCAAATGGACCATTACTGTGTTGATGGTTTGTAGCATTGGAGCTTTGAAAAGCTTCCCTACAATAGTGGTATGAGAGCTCAACAGTGTTACATTTATCCATGATTTTAGAAATGTTACCTATATAGCATGATTCTTGATCATCATAATTGATTTTCCACATGTTTTTGTTGATGTGATAGATATGCTAGATACTGCACTCATATTGAGAAAGAACAACTTTCCAAAAAACCTATTTTATTGCCTTTTATTCAATGAATTAGAGGTCTTCAATCTTTGGGATCAGTTGGCATTTTCTTATGTTAGATATATGATGGGCCCAAAAGTGAGTATTGACATGTTTGATGTAAATATTTTAAATACAATCAGAAGTCAATATCGACACTCCTGCAAAATCAGTGGGAGAATTTTCAAGAAACCTGCAGTGAACCAGAAAATTTCCTTGGGACACGATATTACAACTTGCAAATCATATTTGGACAGGATGTGGAATGAAAAATATTTTTTACTATAACAATGTTAGTGGAATTTGTATCAAATTTTAGCCCTGTGTACCATGCACCTCTAGTTAGTGAACTCCATATTAATGTTTAGCCCTTTGTACCATGCACCTCCAGTTATCTCCTTTGAAGGTGTCAACTCTGCTAGCATATGCACCTTTTCTTGGTCGAAACACACTTCACCCCTTTTATTAAGCCACAAGCTTCCATATTTTTCAATTCTTTGTTAAAATGTGGTTGCTGAAAATTTGTTTCTCTTTTCATATCTTTTGTCCATATACCCATATTTCCAACATTTTTTATGAAGATATATGAGCATATCTTCAGATGAGAGACCCTTAAACCTTACAGATTATTATTTTGTCTGTTTCTTGTAAACTATGAAATCACCTTGCTTGAAAACTTGGAGTTGATGATTTTGAAGTAGGGCATTGAGTGCCTGAGCTCTAACATTGAGATCAACATCTTTAAGATTTTCCTCCATGATTTTATCTTTCAATCCATCAGATAAATTAGTGAAAAGATCCAATATTCTATTGATGGTAGTATCCATTTGTGAAGTTGATGATACCATCTCTAAGATATTAAAAACTATAATGGGCTTCGAACCCTAAAATAGTATGTGCATTTGCAGTGTTAGAATATCTCGATTACCCCATTTACAATATGGGCTTCGAACTCTAGCCATAGTATGTGTAGTGCGTGCCCTTAGGTAGAAACAAAAAATGTATGTATATATGCTCTGCAATTTGAACATTTGTGTGGGTATTACTATGTTTTGATCACAAAAAACAAAATTATGCACAACTGAATTTTGATAATTTGGATACAAAATGTAGAATTGAGTGGTGCCTGAAGCGTTCTTTGGTGGGGGGAATTTCTAACCAGGGGATTCAATTTCTAACTACTTTATGAACAACCCTCACTTATTTATTAGTGATTTTCATCTCAAGAATATCAATGTAATTTTCCAACATATATTATTATTATCATTTACTCATGCAACCTTCTATGCACAGGGTTTCCATGTTTCATTTTCACAAATTTCATTGTAGAGGCAACCATGCCCTCTGTTTTCTAATCATATCTAGCTATAAATTTTTTCCCTATTGTTTACAAAAAGGGAAGGTAGGTTTCATTTATTCGACTCTTTATCATCACTACTCACAAGTTAATTCAATGATATATAGCATCCCATCTATTTAATGTATTAGATTCCTATGGTCCATCATAGCCTAGATTATCATGGTTTGATTTTAGAGCCAAACATTTTGCAAAGATTCATGTTCTGGTGATCATCATGAAACCTTATTTAGATATTCTGTTGTGCTCTTTTAGTTTTGAGTTTTCATTCTTGAATTTGAAGTGTGCTTTGAATTTTCTTTAATTGTTCCTTCACATGAATTGTATTCAATTTCTAATTGTCTGTCCAAACACGAAAGAGCTCTATATAAAAACCTATTGATGTATGTTGTATTTGGTGCTGCTTTCTGACATGTAATCCAAGGGACTTAATGCGATAATACATTGTATCCAGGAGCATGGACCTGTGCTTTTATCACCAATTAGTGCTTCAACTTACTGTTATTACTTTGGGCACTATGAACGGAATTTTTTTAGATTCTTACTTTGAGATTGCTTATGCCTGGCATGTGACACTGATTTGTTTGTCCATTTTTTACTGGGTCATGATTATTTGGAAAATGCATCAACTATTGGCATTGGATATACTATACTTTTAGAACACATGCTTGCAGAGAGGGACCGAAGTTTTGTTTTTTTCTCCTTCTAGTTATTGTTTTAGTTTGATTCGTATCCTTACAACAATAATAAACTATGTGGTATTTGAATGAATAGTTGTTTGTGTTTGCATCGAAAGATGTGATATGCTCTACATCCTGCTTGGGGTGGGTGCGTCCATCAATACTTTATTTGCATGTAATGACATTTAATCTATGCTATGTGTTAGGTGCATCAAATATAATATCCCAGATCCATCTAGTTCTAGTTTCAATAGGGTCAATATTGCATATCTTGAGTTCAAAGAAATGATTGTTGCATTGAATATTGAAATTTGAGATATTCAACCTTGAGATTTGGAACATTGATGTGCATATCAGACATAATTTTAAATGAGTCTCTGTGAGTGTATATTTATTTCCATTTGATATTAGTGTGATTAATCTCATTTTTTGTGAAGATGACTTTGCTTAGTTTGGAGGCTTTGCAGGTTTTTGTCATTTGGGTTAGAAATGCAAGTGTGCATTTTGATATGCAGTTTCACCTTTGCTGTTATTTATCTGTGGAAATCATAAATTTTATAAAATTATATATTACGGAGCAATGCAACACATAAAATATGCGAAAAGCACAAGCACACAAAACACATAAAATCAGAGAGACACAGATATACGTGGTTCACCCAATTTGGGCTACGTCCACCTCGAACAACCAGTTCTTCCTTTCTATTATCTAGAAAAATGAAGAGACACAACCTATAGCAGATCCGCTGTAATATCCTCTATTCTCTCTCATAGTCTCCCTATATGTTTCTTGCTCTGAGAAATACTCATACCATACACACCCGCAATACAATACCCTAATACAAAGAGAGGGGTTTCCTTCTAGGGAAAAAAAACCTAAACTAAACATAACTTCTATCGTCAAATCATCCGCCTAATGAACGGCCCAAATTGACTAGAAATTACTATAATTTTACAAGGCAATTTTACATCTGTTTTTAGCTTCGGGGGCGCTACCCCCAAAACCCCCTGCCAGGGGGGGGCTCCATAAAGTCGCAACCACCCCCCCCTAGACCCCCCAGGAAGCATTTAATTACGGGTGGTGTTGCCACCCCATTAAGGTACAGGGGTCCAATGCTGTGATACAAAATAAACAAGATAATCAGGCTCCACACCAAATAATCTCCCACTTGGAGACTGATTGTAGCAACTCTACTAGTGCTTCATTTGCTAAACAATGACTCCTCTTTGGACCTGGTTGTTTCTCATCTTCATCGTCATCCTTGAATACCAATTAAAACTGAGCATATTCTCAGTTTCTCCCTAGTTACAACTTTTGTTAGCATATCTGCGGGATTCTTGCTAGTGTGTATCTTTTCCAGCTTCAACTGTCCATCTTCCAATACTGGACGTATGAAATGGTAATTGAGCTATATGTGTTTAGTCCTGGAATGAAATGCTGAGTTATTTTCAAGATGAATGGCACTTTGGCTATCACTATATAACGTGCCCATATCATGCTTCTTACCCAATTCATCCATAAACCTTTGTAACGAAATCATTTCTTTACTAGGCTCTGTAGCAGCAACATACTTTGCTTCTATTGTTGAAAGTGCAACAACACTTTGGAGTTTTCAAACACATCTGACAATTTTTCCACCTACAGAAAATACATATCCTGTAGTGTTCCTCCTGTTATCTCTGTCACCTGCCATATCTGCATCAACATATCCCTGTAGAGAAATTTTTGAACCACCAAAGAATAATGCTTGATTTGTGGTACCTCTCAAATATATGAGAATCCATTTTACTGCCATCCAATGTTCTTTTCCTGGATTGTTCATGTACCTGCTTACAACTCCCACTGCATGTGCAATATCAGGCCTTGTGAAGACCATTGCATACATTAAGCTTCCAATTGCTGATGCATATGGAACTTTAGACATGTAGTCCATTTATTTTTGGGTCTTGGGGCACATCTCCTTACTAAGTTTGAAATGGCTAGAAAAAGGTGCACTAACTGGTTTTTATTTTTGCATATTAAATCTTTTCAACACCTTTTGTATGTACTCATTCTGAGACAGTGTTAATTTGCGATTTTTCCAGTCTCTAGTTATTCTCATACCAATGATTTGTTTTGCAGCTCCCAAATCCTTCATTGCAAATGAATTTTCCAATTTTATTTTGATCACATTTATTTCCTGCATGTTAGACCCTGCAACAAGCATGTCATCTACATACAATAAAAATATAATACAGTTGCCATCATTTCACTTTTCCATATGAACACAATGATCGTAGTGACATCTAGTATAACCTTGTTCAGACATAAACCTGTCAAATTTGAGATATCACTACCTTAGAGCCTGTTTTAAGCCATACAAGCTCTTCTTTAACCTACACACTAATTTTTCTTTCCCTTTGACCTCATATCCTTCTGGCTGCTCCATATAGATCTCTTCCTCCAAATCTCCATGGAGAAAAGTTGTCTTTACATCTAACTGTTCAATATGTAAATCTTCCGCTGCTACAACACTTAAAATAGTTATAATTGAAGTCATATTAACAACAGGAGAAAATATTTCATCAAAATCAATACCTTCTTTTGTGCAAACCCCTTCACCACAAGTCTAGCTTTGTACCTCTGTTTTCCTCCATCTTCTTCCTTCAGCCTATAAAACCATTTATTCTGCAATGTAGTTTTACCTGTAAGCAACCTGACTAAATCCCAAGTCTGGTTATGTATTAAAGATCCCATCTCTTCTTCCATGGCTAGCTCCCACTTCTTCCTGCTTTCAACCTGCATTGCTTCTTCATAACATTCAGGTTCACCAGAATCAGTCAACAATAAATAATATAATGAAGGAGAGTATCGTTCAGGGGGTCTACTTATCTTGGTAGATCTTATAACACCACTTTCAGGTATTTGAGGTGTCTGTTACTGTTGTGGTGGTTGTTGTTGTTCTGGATCTTGATTATTATTATTTTCAGGCACCTTTACCTTTTATGTGATCTCATCAAGAACTGTGTATTCTTTGTTTTATTTTTCCTGTTTCTTTTCCTGCAACTGATTCTTATACAATACCTTTTCATTGAATATTACATCTCTTCTCATAAATATTTTGTGATTTTAATAATCATATAAGCGATAAACAAAATCATTAACACCATATCCAATAAAGTTACATTTCTCTAATTTTTCCTCAAGCTTTGTTCTGTTTTCTTTATTAATATGGACAAAGGCCTCACAACTAAAAGGCTTTAAAAAAGAGTAGTTTACCTTTTACCTGTCCATGCTTCCTCTGGAATACCACCATCCAAGGAACTTGAAGGCCCTCTGTTTATTATATAAACAACAGTATCTACAGCATCTACCCAAAATTGTAAAGGAAATCCTGCATGCAATCTCATGCACCTTGCACACTCCATGATTGTTCTGTTCTGTTAGCCACCTATAAAATTTGTCTTATCAAATGGTGGCTAAATCATTTTTTAAAGCCTTCAAGAAACACTTTTATTGCCAAATTGTTAGTTCTTGAAGTCTTGTTAAGATATCTTATCCTTTGACTAATCTTCACTACTGTTTCCCTCTTAAATTCTGAAAAATTTGTTATTTTCCTGAAGAAAAAGACTACTAAAAACTCATTTTTTTCCCTTTCATTTTACCCCTCTTTTCACTCATTGTTCACCTTCATTTTTTATCCCCTTTTACCTCATAATATTTCTATATTTTTCCTCATTTCCCTTCTTCCCTTCATAAAAACCCCTTTCATTAGGTTTAAAACTCCTTTTTAAACCTTATCAAAACCCCCAAAATCCTTTGAAAATCCTTAAAAAATCATAAAAAACCCACTTTCACATTATAGGCCTAAGCCCCTTTTGGCTAAGCCCTAAACCACTTCCCTACCATGCGACCTAGTGCCGGAACCAAGCGTTAAGGCCCTGGGTGCTTATCGCAATCAGGGCGTTCATGTGAAACACATTTCTTTTGTTACATTAAAAATATCTGATGTGATTGATATTTGAACCTAGCCCTCGGCCCCTTTCTTTCCGCATAAAACCGACGTTAAAACCAAGAGTTGGGGCCCGATCGTGCAATCGCAATCATGCATTCCATTGATTTTTTTTACGTCTCTCTTTTTAAATCCTCGATTGCGATTAAACCTTTTGTATATAAAAACCCTTCCCCGATACAAACTTTCATTTGTATTTCGTTAAAAAACCCACTTTCCTATGTTTTTATAAATCCTGACGGTTAATTGGTTGGGCGAATACCCACCATTGATCTAAAAACTGATCAAAGGTTTTCAGGATCTCACATCGGAGTTTTTTCATTGTATGCGTTTAAATTAGTTTATTTCCCCCTTCCAATTGGTGACCTTGTGATGGCTTCCCAGCCATTGATTTTCCCCACCAGGCCCATATCCGATGGCCCACATCGCTCTATTCAAAAGCCCGCATACCTGAATGGACCAGATTAATCAAAACTCCACAAATTTTCCTTCTCTTTGCCCCTCAGATTCATTCCTAACCGTCGATCTCTCCAAATATCTGACGGTCCACATATAATCGCATCAGAAATTTCCTTTGCACCTTTCCTCTCTACCTCACCGATTTGCGATCCCACAATTAGATCTAGGTCGTCCATTTCATACATCCGATGGTCTAGATGGAAGCCTGACACCCTTTTTTAATTTCATAAAACGCCGCTGTATAAATTTTTCAGTGAATACCAGCCGTTGATCTCTACAAATCAACGGTCCACTGTCGAGTCATAAAAAGGTATCTTTTGAACACCTAATTAGTCCACATTAATCATCAATCCGAGAGCGTCTTTTTATTCCAAGAGTGTACTCTGTCTAAGGGAAATGCTATGAAGATGTAGTATAAAATAACAAAAACAAAAGTAACCAATTCTTGAAAAGAAACCTAATTACAGTGACATGAATGGAAAGATTAAACTACTTCAATCTTTGCAGAACGTCGATCAGGGATGTAGTAGCAGTAACTCTTTCCCTTAGAAATCGATGCAAGATGACCAATCTAGGAACTTGGAAGCTAAAGCCTATATCCTCTACAGTTGGAGATCTTAAAGCAATCAAACCGAAAGCAGATTCAATGAAAGAAACTTAAACAAAACGCAATCTGAAAAGGAACAACAGCGTGTAACTACAACTCATCTATTTGTTAGTCAAAGACTATGAATAAGTAATGAACAGAAATGGAACAGCAACGCGAATTGAACATCAATTATAATTCTAACCTATTCAAGGCACTAGATTTCTCTGCTTCAATTTTGTCGACAGCTTCTCACCACACAACCACCAATTATAACAGATTATAAACTAAAGGAACAGAAATTCAAATCAGATACAAGTCAGTGAAGCTTTATGATAACAGCGAAATAATAGAACAACGAATTATGCTTATTGTAAAGAAACGAAACAGCGATGACTCTGTATTTGATCCGACCAACAATAAACCAATTCAAAAATTAAACACATTCCACATGATAGTAAACAGAGGTTAAAATACAAACAATGAAGTGATTCCACCAGAGCCGTGCCTTGAGCACCAGTGAAATACTGCTGGGCTAATTCAGAATTGTAGAAGGTAAATAAAACGTGTGATTTGTATTAAACCAACATAAAGTATTACAGAAAGGCTTCTCTCAAAACAGAGAGTTAATATAACAAATAAAATGTAAAGTCTTTCGACCAATTCCCAATAACAATAACAATCCTTCCCCCGTCACTAAAGGACGTGGCTTTATATATCCACTCTTCAACAGACCAATCAAAGAACAAGATAAGTTCGAACAGCGATCCCTCAGGATCGAAAGATCCTGAGGGATTCGCTCCTCTGTGTTTAGTTATCATTCTGTTTGTGCTGACTGAGGTTGAGTTGTTCCCTGTCTTTTCTGGGCTATTCGTTCAGATCTCCTTGCCCTTGGCTAGATATGATTTAACGCTGATGGAGCAGCAGTTAAATTGTTCTTAACCCCGCCTTTGGTACAGTTGTGCACCTCTCTGAATTCCTGTTTTTCAATCAAAAAGTAACCTTTAGTCACCTTTTCGTATAAACATAAAACTTTCCAATTCTATTGTAATTCCTATGATAAATTACCTTTTCAAGGCAAACATGAGTACATTTATGTTAAATAATGAATAAATGTACAATAATTTCATACCTCTTTCACTGCCCAACATACCCCCCTTCTTAATCATTTTCATGCTCTCATGAAAACTATATTTCACATGGAGAGTAGTCAAAGAATAAGCCGAATAAGGTTTGTCATCCACAGGTCTAAAACCATGGAGTGCAGCTAATTCCTCAAAAGTATGTTCTGTCTGTCCTTCAGGAAGTTCATAAATAACTTTGTAGTTTGGAGCAGGGTACCATACAATAGGGCTGCGAAATCTACATCCTAACCAATATGGTCCTTCTATTAAAATAAGATGGCTATGGGAAATGAGACGGTCTGCAGTTAGCCCAAAGTTTCTATAATTAAATGGTTCCCTATTTTGCACATTCTGATTCGAGGTTCTCCACCGGACTTTGGCTGCTATGTATGATTTGTTCCTAATGGATGAAAAATAATCTGTTCCATTCAAAATGACTGATTTATGGACAGGCCCCAGAGTCTAGGTAATGCCTTCCCTTGTCATCAAGCGTTTCTATCTAGCCCAAAATTTAAGTGGGTTCTAAGGTTCACTTCTGACCCATAGATCTAATCCATTTTCTTGCCTTTGAAAGGCGTTATAAGCTTTAAGCCATTTTAATTGATTTACAGCAAAGGAAATGAATGCATAAAACTGAACATCTCCAATAAAAGGGCTAGGGTTTGATTCATAGTCATTTTCAAGTATTAGATTATGCAAGTAAAATTCACATAATATGCGTTGTACTTTGATCCCATAAAGTTTGCAGCATGATATCAAGTCATCTATTGTTTTTAGCTCTATGGATTTCCCTGCCCTAACTGCCTTGATCTTTAATTGTAAATATCTTTCTAGTAAAAACAAAGCATAGTTTTTGGCGGGGCATCTACAGGCTAAGACATCAGTATAGAAGGAGCAGAGAGTGTCCATTTGAGTGTAGGCTAATTTTAGTTGGTTCATTACCTTATCAGCCTTTACCTCTATTTTCCGTCATTTTTCATGAGCTTCAACTTCTGCTTTATGAATAATTCTCATTTGTTGCTACAATTCCTGATATCTTGTTCTTGGGACAGTATCTTCCTCCAATCTCTTCCTTTCTAATCGGGCCTGTGTCAATTCTTCTTGAAGTCTGAGCAGTGTTGGCTCACTGAAAGTGTGCTGACTGCTAGATTGCATATTTTCACTCAAAACTGGTTCCTCTGGAACAGCTTGTGTTGGAACAGATATTTGTTGCTTCGAATCCTCATAATTAGGCTCAGGTATGGTTTCTTCTATAACTTGGGGGTTCCTATCAGTGGTCACTCTTCTCTTTTTCGAGCTTCTTTTGATAGCAATGCTTCTTCTCTTAGGGGCTCGCTTGGGCATGTATTTCATTCTCAAAAACCTAATGGTCTGCCTGAGTTGTTCAACTAATTTATGAATCTTTATTCGCTCCCTTCGAAGCTTCTCAATCTCAGTTGTTTTCTTCTTCTTTCTTAATGGAACATTCGTTCCTCTATCTGCACTCGTTTGCTCAACAGAATTTTGCCCCATATCAGCCATGTCTTCAGTAAAATTCTCTTCTTGTTCTTCTCCTTGGGGCTCCTCTTCTACATTCAGGTGCCCTTAGCTCAATTCCCCTGGAATCATATTCTCAGTCAACTCTGCAGTCTCCTTGGGGTTTCCAGCTTCAGTGTTTTCGTTCTCCTGCTCACATTTCTTAGGAGAAGCAACCCTAGCTTTGATAGGGTTTGCTGTTTCATTCATTTTTTCTCCAGCTGTTTCTTTGTCAATAGAAAAGTATTCTGGTAGTTGATTAATATCTATATTGAGGTCCAAGGGACTATGCGGCCGTGCATAATCACTCATATTGGCCAAAATCTGGGCCAATTGATCTTTCTGTAAAGGGCTTACGATAACATTCTCGGGCAACTCTGTTTCATCCTTATTGTTGCTATGATTGTCCTCATCCTCCACACAAGTGTGATAACTTCCTTCCTCTTCATCTGAATACCGAATTTCTCCCTCAACTTCTTCTTCTTCAAAATTTCCTTTGATTCCTTCTTCCTCATTATCTCGTTCCTCTGCACTGGGTTGTTTTTCACTACTGGATTGGTAGCTTATTTCTTCTTCGTCTGAGTAGTGAATTTCTCCTTCCAATTGTTCTTCCTCATCAGTCTGAGGGCTTGCTTCCTCTAATTGCTCTTCCTCGTCAGTGTGAGGGCTTACTTCCTCTAATTTCTCTTCCTCATCAGTGTGAGGGCTTACTCCCTCCAATTGTGGAGGTTGTTTCTCCTCTGAGCTGTGCAATTCCAGGGGCTGGCTAGTGCCCATAAGTTCTTCCTCCATCCTTCTAATTCATTTCAACCAGTGGGAATGTCTATGAGTAGAAGGCTCAGCAATTGAGCTGACCATCCTCCTCCGTTTTGGAGCGGGTAGAGCCAACCCTCCATCAATGGAAAATATTAATTCTTCCCAGCTGGTCTGTTGCTAGGCGAGGCTATGACTCATTATTAAATGAATTAAACAATGGTGGCTGACCACCATATCTACATGCTAGGCTTTTCTTATACCACGAGAAGTATCATGCAACAAAGAATTTAAAAATCCAGGCAAATTAATGGCGCATTTCTGTTTTAATATGGCTAGTAGCTTAAGGTGGCGAGGTCTTACCACATCCTTTCTTCCGTCGCACGTTATGTAAGCCTGCACAATTTTGGCTAACTCTGTCCATGGCTCTCCTAATGACGCTGGCTGGACTCATTTACCTTTGATGACTAATGTCTGTCCGTCATCTTGAAACAAATTTATGGCTTCACGAATCCTAATCTTCTTCTGAGTCCAGACAGTTCCTTGCACGGGAATGCCAGACACTTCTGCAATTATCTCGTTGGATACAGCTATTTGCCTCCCTCTGACCATGGAGGATCCTTCCTGTAGATTTAATAAAAATTTGGTGGCCACAGCTTCATGGGGTTTCTGCATTATCAAGAAATATGTAATCCACCCCAGTCTTTCTAAGATTCTCTGTGCAGCATCAGAGACGATCAATACTTGCGGTTCACTACGAATTGAAGGTCCTCCCATTTCTGCGTTCTGTTAATTTTCTCAACACACATTAATCACAATGGAACAGCACAGCACAGTTCATTGAAATTTTTTTATTTCCTAAAATACAGGGATTTGGTTCAATTATAGATAAGGAAATCTTGGAGTTTGATTTGCATGCAGACATCCGTGCCCCCCAAATGAATGAAAGGTCGTCATCAACCGTCAATTCAGAATAGCATGTGTTGTACAACAATAATACGCCAGTAAAAATCGGCCGTAATTATGATACGTTCAATCAAATTGCAGCGATTACCGAAATCAATGCATGTAATGAATCATTAATAAATAGAAAAATGTTTTGTAATGATTCAAATACGAGGAGAAGGGACAAAATATGATAACCATAAGTATAATTTCATTATTTACCACTTTGGATTAATATGATCGAGTTATAATGATTTTCATGTATAATAGGTTCGAAGATAAAAGTAAGGGATTCATATTTTCATTTGACATTTAAATAAAGATATAGGAAAAGGGTTAAATATAACTATTGATGTGTATAATTGTGACTCCAATACCATCAGCAGAGCTCTGCTGCCCACAGGTGTCCATAACCTTGATAGAGTTGCTTTCTTACCCATGGAACCATTGTCCTTTATGTATGCTAAGGAAGTGATTTTTATTGAATATCATGACGGAGGCCATTGTGCTGGCTTGGTGACCAGATAAACCACAATGCCGCTCACTGGGAAGAAGTGAAAGGTGGGCAGGCCGGCTCATGATGATACCTCCTGTTCCAAGGACTTCTTGATTTTTTAAATTGTCTGTTGGACCATTTCCCTGGTTTGGTGGCCATAATGGGAATGCCACTTCACTGCCTTCCCTATGATCACGGTAGGCTGGCTCTTGGTGAGACCCCCTATCCTCCATCTGCAAAATCATTATTAATGAAATATTTTTTCTTCTTATTTTCTTTTACACATAGCACTTTTCCTCAGTTAATCATAAGGAATGGCTCAACACTCCTTAAGAGTAGGGATGGTGGAAGAAGTATGAACATCTCAATAGAAAAAAATATGCCATTATTGTTATTCCATAGATAAACATCAAAGAAAATTATAGCATGTGGGAAAGAACAAATCATGATAAAAATAATCGATCAGATTAATTCAATGGTAATAAAATAGAAAAGTTATGTTATTGATCATGCCCCCTTTTCCCTTTTTTCTTATCATTACTAGACAATTTTCTTGAAAATATGATGATTTCTTTTGATTTGTTGATTATAGTAAACTTCAATTTGTATGATTGTATATAAATGATATATTTTCCTTCAGAAAAGTAATCAAAAATTCAAAATGCTGGCTTAAAACAAAAAAACAATCCACAAAAAAAAGTGTTGTTCCTTTAAAAAGAACATCAAAAACAATCCGCGGAATTGTTGTTCCTTTCGAAAGGAACAACAAGAAAATACTCTACGAAAGTGTTGTTCCTTTGGAAAGGAACAACAAGAAAATACTTTGCGGAAGTGATATTCCTTTAGAAAGGAACTGCAAGAGTGCTTCTGCGAAACTACTGTTCCTTTCAAAAGGAACAGCAAAACAAGAGAAATAAACATAATTTTTTCTTTTCTTTTCTTTTTCTTTCAAAGAAATCATATTTCATGAAACAAACGATGAAGAAGTAAATAAGTAATATGAACCGAATTTCTGAAAACAAATTCCATAAAACAACAAGAGAAAAATGAAAAGAAATTATTTGTGTACAAAATTTAAAAAAAGAAGTGATTTATCAAACTGGTGCCGAGGAGGATTTCTCCCCTTCAGCAAGAATCTCCATTGTAGAATCTTCCCGAAACTGTTGGTAAAAGGATTCCTAGGTGAGTGGTTTATGATACAATCATACTCAATGACCATTTACCTTAAAGGAATATCCAGATCCATCAATGGTAACTAATGTAACAGTGCCATTATCGTGCACCTTCTGTATTTCATAGGGTCCAAGCCATCATGTCTGGAGTTTTCCTGGGAAATCCTAGAACCTGGAATCATATAGGAGTTCCCAATCTCCTTCGTGGAAGATCTTTTCTTTGATATGGGCGTCATGCCATTTGGCTCTCTGTTGCTGAATTAATGCTGTGTGCTGAAGAGCAGAGAGCCTAATTTTATCTAGCTCATTAATTTGCTACAGTATTTTAGCCTGGGCTTCATTTAGATCTAGACCCACCTTTTGAGTTGTTCTTAATGTTTGAATCTCGAATTCTATAGGAAATATGGGTTCCTTTCCGAATACCAATTGGTATGGTGAATATCCTGTGGTAGGTCTCCACATTGTTCGATATGCCCATAATGCTTCTGGCAATCTGTAGGCCCAATCTCGTCTATGAGAGGCAATTGTTTTTGTTAGTATAGATTCAATTACTTTGTTCGTGCTCTCTACTTGGCCATTGGCCTATGGGTGATATGGAGTCGTAATATTGTGCTAAACGTGGTAGTTTTGCAATGTTTCGGCTAATTTGTTACCTACAAACTGTGGTCCTCCATCTGTGATTATGTCCCTTGGGAGGCCATAGCGCACAAAGATCTGGAAAATAAATTGTATTACAGAGTCTTCTGTAGCTTTTGAAAGAGCTTCTGCCTCAACCCATTTGGTGATGTACTCAGTTGCAACTAGGATGTATGTTTTTTGGTTTGATGGGGGGTTAATAGGACCAACAAAGTCAAGGGCCCAACGTTTGAATGGTTCAATCACTAGTTGGGGGTTCAGAGGCATTTCATCAGACTGCCCAGGTCGAACTTCCCTTTGGCAGTTATCACATGCCTGCACGAATTTTTTAGCATCTTTAAAGATAGTAGGCCAATAGTAGCCTATTCGTAAAACTTTGTGGGTAGTTCTACGATCTGCAAAATGTCTGCCACACTGTCCATCATGGCATGCTTTCAAGATGTCAAATACCTCATCCTCCCTAACGCATCTCCTTATTTGCATATCTACACCTGTATGAAATAGGTATCCTCCAATCCAGGAGAAGTGGGTACTACGATGTATTATTTGCTTACATTCATTAAGGGACAGATGTTTAGGTAATTTACCTATTGCCAAATAGTTCGCTATATCAGCATACCATGATGTTCTGATAGTAACAACGAAGAGATGTTCATCTGGAAAGTGGTATTCAATTGCTTCTATATCTGTTGGCTTTGGCGATCTTGACAAAAATTCAGATATAGGGTTCTCTTTCCCAGGTGGATCTCTGATTGTGATGTCGAATTCCTACAGTAAAATTAACCATCTAGTCACTCTTCCATTTGTAACAGGTTTATTTGCTCAAAATTTAATAGAAGAGTGATCAGTATATAGTACTACAGGATACCTAGTTATGTAATGTCTAAATTTGTTTATAGCATGAAATACAACTAAAAATTCTTTCTTAGTCACAGTATAATTTAATTCAGCAGGGGATATATTTTTGCTAATATAGTAAATTGCATATGGTTTCTTGTCTTCCTCCTGCCCAAGTACTACTCCAATTGCTGTGTCTCAGGCATCAGATGAAATTTGGAATGACAAATTCCAATTTGGGCCCCTCGGTACTGGGGCTGTTGAAACGAGCTTCTTTAGATCATTAAAGGCATTGTCACATTTATCTGCCCAAGTGAAATCAACATTTCTAGTCAGTGCATGTAAAGGTGCAACTTTTCGAGAATAATGTTCTATAAATCTTCTATAGTAACCACAAAATCCAAGAAAGCTATGTACCTCTATTTGTGTAGTAGGTGTAGGAATTAACAAGAGTATTTGAATTTTAGCCGGGTCTACTTGAATTCTAGCTGCTGAAATATAATGCCCTAAAATAACTCCTTCGGTCATCATCATAAGACACTTTTCATTGCTTAAGCAAAGCCTAGTGTCAATACATATTTTCAATACCTTTTCTAGGTTTTCCAATGCAGGCTCAAAGTCATCCCCATAGGGTGTGAAATCATCCATATTTACTTCGAGGCCTTCATTTATTAACTCTGCAAAAATTTTGAGAATTTCACTTTGGAATGTAGTAGGGGAATTGCATAGGCCAAAAGGTAGGACTCGGTAGGAAAATTTCCCCCATGGACAGGTAAAAGTAGTTTTGTCCTGATCTTCAGGGGCAATTTGGATTTGATTGTACCCACTGAAGCCATCAAGGAAAGAAAATAATTTCTTTCCTGCCAATGTGTCTAATACCTGGTCAATGAAATGAATGGGAAAGTGGTCTTTCTGTGTTGCTTTATTAAGTTCACGGTAATCGACACATATCCTCCACTTCCTGTTCTTTTTTGGTACTACCACTAGTGGGGAGACCCACTTGCTATCAGAGATTGGGTAGATGAAATTAACATCCAATAGTTTTTGTAATTCTTCTTTCAAAATATCTTTAAGGTGAGGATTTAGTCTCCTTTGAGGTTGGTGAATGGGTCTTGCATCTTTTTCAATGTAAATGTGGTGAGTACACAATTGAGGATCAATTCCTTTCATGTCGGGGTAATCCCATGCAAAGGCTGCTTTGTATTTTCGTAATAATTGGACCAATTTCTCTTCTTGTTCAGCGGTGAGATTTTTATTAATATTTAAATTTTTTCCTGGCTCAATTTCTACAACCTTACTATTGCTCATAGAAGTATTAGGTATTGTTTGATCAAGAATATCTTTGAAAGGATCTTCTTCTTCTTTATTATCGAATGCTTCTTTGATCATGTGACATTGCAAATGAGATCTGGTTTGTGACTTATTAATAAAATTATCAATGATATCATCCTCTATTTGATCTTTAAAATCAAGAGCATTTTCTATAGTTAGAGGTGATCTCATATTCTCCATAAGATATGATGCAGGTGGTTTTCTTGTTTTTATTATTGATAGACTTGGCTGGGCTGGGGGATATAGGGCTAAATTCTTAACATAATTTCCCCTTGTAATTGTCATGTTTCCTTGTCCGCATCCAATATAAGCATCGGCAGTTGCCAACCAAGGTCTACCTAGAATTAACAGATGTCCATCTAGTCGATTGTTTGGTTTGATAACCAGGAAGTCAGTAGGGTATTCCCAGGAATCTACAGATACCATTACATCTTGTAGTATACCTTCTGGTTTGACTACTGATCGGTCAACCAATTCCAACAAGGTTGTTGTTGGTTCCAGTGATGTAATGCCAAGTTTTTGACAGGTGGTGGTTGTTAAAATGTTGATTGCTGCCCCCAAGTCAACTAAGGCATTTGGAAATTATTGACCATTGATCTGCACTGTCACTATAGGATTTCCTAGGTCTTCATATTTGATGGGTGTTTCTATTCCTGATAATAAGTCAGATAAGGTACCGACTATTTGGACAGTAGGATTGGTTTTTGTTCTCCTCTTTGGCTTCTTTATGCATAATTCCTTAATATTTTTTGCATATATAGGAATATCTTGAATGTCTTGGAGGAGAGGGATTTTTATACACAAATTTTTTAATTCTCCAGAAGATCGAAATTAGGTTGTTCTAATGGACAAGGTATAATTAATCATTCTGGGAATGGTGGAGAGGAAGTTGTTACTTGTTGTTTATTTCGTTGTTGTTTTTGGTTATGTTGTTGGACTTCCTTCTCATTTTGTTATGTTTGTTATGTTGGTAACGGATCTTCAGTGTGGACATCATTGTTTCTCTCTGTTTAGACTATGCGCCCAGACCTTAATTGAAGATCATTACACTTCCTCAGTTCAATTTCTATTTCTAGGGGTTCCATGATTTGAACAGACTGAAATGGCCTATTGTTTGGGTTTGGGTTGGGTTTGGGTTGGGTTGGGCTGGGAGTTGTGGTCTTAAATTGGTCTGGGGGTTTGTATAAGGAGCTGGCAGTGTAGGTTGAGAGAGAGGAATTGATCCAGCTGGCTGATTTGTAGGTTTTTTCCAGTTTGACTGTCAGGCCTGACTCTGAGAAGTAGAAGGGGACCATTGCGTAGTCTAGAAAGGTGAGTAAAAAGGAAAGTTAGGCCAATTATTTTGATTTGTTTGATTTGGCCAAGATGTGGGAGGAAATGGCTGTTGTGACAATTAGGAAAAGATGGTTGATTTTGCCACATCCCACTATATTGTTGAGTATTATATTGAGGAGGTTGAAAATAAAATGGATCATTTGGCATACTTGATGGTCGTGGCTGCCATTTTCGGCGCTGATTAAGCAGACATACCATTTTCGATTCTTCTTCTGCCTCCTTATAAACTGCTTTTAGGCCAGGAAGCGAGGGACATCCTTCTGTAGGGTGATCTTTCATGCAAATGGCACAGAATTTAATCACATCCAATAGGCAGTCTTTGTGGTTGTGATTCTTTCTACATCTCGGACAAAATATTGCCAAGTTCTGCTCTGCTTCTGCCTGTTTCTGTTTGGCTTGCATAATATCGAATTGTGTTGTTAGAGTTCCACGTATGTCTGTCTTAAAGTCTTCCAGCAGATTTCCAATCTCTGCACGATTCACACCTTCATTAGAGGTCTTATTTTCCCTTGTGATCGTATCATGTTCTGCTGATTTCAACCTTGTATTGCCCCTTGAACACCTGATACACAAATCAATGATGTTAGAATAATTTTCCTGATATATATCACCTTTTCCAATAATATTCAATGTTTCAACCCATTGATCTTTCATTCCCCTAATTAATGTGGTTTTCAAAACATTATCAAGTAAGGGTAAATATGCATAAGGGGATCTCTAAAGATTATATTGAAATTGTTCCACATACTCTTCCAAGGTCTCATTTGGTTTTGCTGTCATCTGGAATATCTCATCTTTTAATTCTCGAGACCTGCAGTAACCTTGATATTTCTTCAAAAATGCAGCTTTCATATGATCCCAATCAGTTATGACACCCCCACCTAATCCCATAAACCATCGTAGGGCTGCCCCTTTTAATGTAGAAGGGAATATTTTTAATTTTTGGGCATCGGTGGTGTAATCGTATCCTCTGCACAGCACATCAAACTCAAATAAAAACGCATCTGGGTCTTCTGATGTTAAGCCGTGGAATGTGGGAATATGTTGAAGAGGAATAGATTTCATGGGTGCATTAACTGCAGTATCTACTATAGGATATTGCAGCATAGAAGTCTGCTGCTGATTCTGGTTTTGGTTCTGGGCCATTTGATCGAAGATATGCCAATATCCCTCTAGGATTTCCAAGGAATTTCTAGGTTGACGAGTAGGGGAAGGAATAGTTTTGACAACACTCCCTTTATCTGGGATAATAATTTTTTCCTGTTGACTTACTGTTTGAGGTGATTCAGGACCTTGGTTCTGAATAAGTTGAACAACACTTCCCTTATCTGGGCTGCTTATTGTTTGGGAAGTTTCAATAGGATATTTCAAGTTTGTGATTTCTCCCGTTTCCCTTTCTCCTTCTCGGAGATTGTTAGCGTTCCCTTCTTGAAGGAAACTTGTGCAAGGATTCTCAATTTCTTGGGAATCTTGCTCAATTCCCTCTATTTTACTGTGTACCTCAGCAAAGGCTTCAGATGGTGATTCTGCAGCCTGAAGGGAACTAGTAGGATGTCTAGAAGTAGTTCTTTTAAATCCTACTGATGGCTGAGATTCAGTTCTCTTAAGGATTTCGTCAATAAAGGTTGTGCGCCCAAGGGTCTCCGGTCCCTTAGGTTTTTCAGTTTTAGGAGGAATTTTATTTCTCTTAGTTGATTTATTCATTCAAAGAAACAAACCTTCATTCCTACCTAAAGAAAGAAGCTTAGCTACTTCTGCTATGAAGCGGGCTGCGAGAAAGTGTGTTTCTTGCCCAGTGCGCAGGTTCTTATCTTCCATCTTTAATACCCAATTCTTCGCAAGTAGAAGAAAATCAACTATGCATTACTCCTTTAAAATGGCATACACTCTCCCGGGCAACGGCGCCAAAATGTCAAGTCATAAAAATGTATCTTTTGAACACCTAATTAGTCCACATTAATCATCAATCCGGGTGTGTCTTTTTATTCCAAGAGTGTACTCTGTCTGAGGGTGCAATTGTCTAAGGGAAATGCTATGAAGATGTAGTATAAAATAACAAAAACAAAAGTAAACAATGCTTGAAAAGAAACCTAATTACAGTGACATGAATGGAAAGATTAAACTACTTCAATCTTTGCAGAACATCGATCAGGGATGCAGTAGCAGTAACTCTTTCCCTTAGAAATCGATGCAAGATGATCAATCTGGGAACTTGGAAGCTAAAGCCTCTATCCTCTACATTGGAGATCTTAAAGCAATCAAACCAAAAGAAGAGTCAATGAAGGCAAATTAAACAAAACAAAATCTAAAAAGGAACAACATCGTGTAACTACAACTCATCTATTTTCTAGTCAAAGACTATGAATAAGTAATGAACAAAAATGGAACAACAACGCGAATTGAACAGCAATTATAATTCTAACATATTCAAGGCACTAGATTTCTATGCTTCAATTCTGTCGACAGCTTCTCACTACGCAACCACCAATTATAACAGATTATAAACTAAAGGAACAACAATTCAAATCAGATACAAGTCAGTGAAGCTTATGATAACAGTGAAATAATAGAACAGCAAATTATGCTTATTGTAAAGAAAAAAAACAATGATGACTCTGTATTTGATCCGACCAACAATAAACCAATTCAAACATTAAACGCACTCCACACGACAGTAAACAAAGGTTAAAATACAAACAGTGAAGTGATTCCACCAGAGTCGGTCCCTAAGTGCTAGTGAAATACTGTTGGGCTAATTCAGAATTGCAGAAGGTAAATAAAACACGTGATTTGTATTAAACCAACATAAAGTCTTACAGAAAGGCCTCTCTCAAAACAGAGAGTTAATATAATAGAGAAAATGTAAATTATTTTGACCGATTCCCAATAACAATAACAATCCATCCCCCATCACTAAAGGACGTGGCTTTATATATCAACTCTTCGACGGACCAATCAAAGAACAAGATAAGTTTGAACAGCGATCCCTCAGGATCGAAAGATCCTGAGGGATTTGCTCCTCTCTGTTTAGTTATCATTCAGTTTGTGCTGACTGAGGCCGAGATGTTCCCTATCTTTTCTGGGCTATTCGTTTAGATCTCCTTGCCCTTGGCTAGATATGATTCAATGTTGATGGAGCAACAGTTAAATTGTTCTCAACCCCGCCTTTGGTACAGCTGTTCACCTCTCTGAATTCCTGTTTTTCAATCAAAAAGTAACCTTTAGTCACCTTTTCATATAAACATAAAACTTTCCAATTCTATTGTAATTCCTATGATAAATTACCTTTTCAAGGCAAACAAGAGTACATTTATGTTAAATAATGAGTAAATGTACAATAATTTCATACCTCTTTCACTGCCCAACACCCATAATGACCCATTCTCTGCCTGACCCCTGCCTCGTATTCCATCTCATTAGCCCCAAGATTGAATCTGGGCTGTCCATTATTCTAAATCCTACTGTCCATATTTAACCGAGTAGGCGCAACTCATTTGGGACCTACCTCTCTCATTGATTAATCCTAACCGTCCATTCCCTGATTTGACGGTCCAGATTAAAACCACCTTGACCCTACCCCACCTCTTTTCGCCCGTGCATCTTATTTCCATCGCGCTCTCCTCACAACCGTCCGATATGACGTCCCATATCTGATGGCCAGTGTGTTGTTTCGTGTAATTTTAAGTCCGACGGTTAATGTTTTAAAATTACGCGATATCAGCGGTTTTGAAAAGCCATGTGTCGGCCAGAAACACATATCGCGTTCAAAAAGTTAATACCGCCTATCCACCTTTTTTTAGCGCGACACCAGTGGTTTCTATTACCGAAACTACTTTTCCCCGTTTCCATTGCATTATCCCATGTGTAATCTCCGCCATTGATCTCTGAGATCTAACGGCTCAAGTTTAATCTCGCCCTCAGTTCATCGCCCTCCACCCATCCTCCAAGGGACTGTATAAAGGAATCTCCACCATTGATCTCTGTTGCCTAAACCAATCCAATGGCCCAGAATCTTCCCAAAACCCCAATTTCATTTTAACTCTGTTTTACCCCTCGCTAAAGGTTTTACTTCCATTTTTATTACATTTTCCTCCATTTTCATTATAATATGACCCCTTCGTATTATAAAACCTAGATTGATCTCGACCGTTGATCAATATGCATCTACGGCCTGGACTTAATCCTTCGTTCACCCCTCCAACTACCTCTCCTTTTAACCTCTGTGGGAAATCCTCGCCGTTGAATGCTTTCATCCAACAGTCACGAAACTAACCTAAACTCCAAAGCAGTCTGAAACCATCCCCACAAGATTTTTCTTAATTTTCCTTTGTTTGTTTAGGTTTTAAAGGTTTTTCAATTGTTTTTAAAAAAAATTAAAGGCCGGGGATGACGATCCCCAAGGCCTTTATTCGTGAAGGAGATCACTCTGCAGGGTTCCATATCATGTTTCATCAGTGCCTCATGAGTACTGATGCCATTATAAAAACTCTGTAATGCCTGCACATCAACAAGACATAGCAAAATTTAATCAAGCAAAGAGTATCAGTGTTAAAGGATCTAGTCACAGCAGAGATGAAGAATTGAAGATTGGTTATGCATTTTTGAGGGATTACGGCCTAATCGACTATCTAAAATCCTAATCCACTCAATAAAACATGGTTTGAAGAACAAGAGACATAAATTAGGCCTAATTAAGCCTAACACACAAAATTAAAGAAAATTAACAATGATTAAAGAAGTACAATCAGATCTATCAGTCCAAGAAAGCCTCCACTGCCACATCAGAGGATAATTGAATCCTCTCCAACTACCAAAAGCCATCTACAGCCTCAAAGCATTCAAAAGAGGCATAGTTATTACCTAAACAGAATATATTTTCCTAAAATACAACCGAATAGTTAATTCAACCAAAGGAACTTATTGTAAACTATCAGCAGAGTTATTACAAAGATAAGAAAGAGTTTTAAAGTCAACAAACTCTGCTAAGAAAATTTAACACTTAATGCAAACCCATTAATACAGAGGAAATATCTGAAATCTTCTTCATTGAGCCCTTCAAAGGCCAAGAAGCATTAAAACTGTATTAATTGAACCTATAGATCTTTTCTCTCATTCCACCTCCTCATTTTCCTATAAAATCTTCTTGAGGAGCACATTATAAAGGGTTGGTTTCTGAACTTTGATATGATACTTGTGCTCGAAAATTTCTACATGTAAATAGTGTTTAGAGGTGCTTGAATCTCTCTTTGTAATCAAATAAGTTAGGTTGAGAAGAGAAGATGATTGTTGTACTGAAACACTGGACTTGAAGTTTGTAACTAGATTGACATCAATATACAAGCTTATTCTTGGGATCCTGGTCTATATCACTGGTGAAGTGCTTCTTTCTGTGTTATTTTTTTCCTTTCATGTATGCCATTTTTTCCACTTATTCTCTGATAAAGAACAACAAGCATGGACTTAGGATTTACTATTTACAGTACCCTTCTCTGACTGATAAGCTTTATCTCTATGTTTTCCTCCTATTGTGTATTTAAGAATATCTTAAGTTAAGTGTAAACATTATCAAGGAATGTTGGTTTGCCCTTGTCTTGATGTGCAAAGCCTTAAAATAAGTTCTTGAATGATATTTTCATTATCTACTAAGTAAAGTTAGACTAGAAAAGTTTATGGTTTGCCCTGTCTTCTAGTTTCTTCCTCCAAAGGTAGTTCTGAAAGTTTCCCTAAGAGTATGCTGAAAGCAGGTCAGATTTAAAAGTATCATATCTGATCTTAGGCTCCACTTTGTTTCCTTATTTTTTTTCATCCCTTCTGAAAGTAATTATGTGGATTACTGGATTGTTTGTCTGATAATTTAGCTTTAATACAAGCTTTTCCAAAGAAGTATATGGTTATCCCTATCCTTTGGTTGGTTTAAAACAGTTACTTAAAAGGATTTTCTTGTTTGGAAAGACTTATAAATCCTAGTTGAAATTATTGTCTTTTTCCACCCTTTCAACACTTTTATTGTTCCATTCCATCATTTAATCTAAAATATCTTTTGATATAGATGACTTGCCCCTTGGACCACTCTTGAAATTGTTGCACAATTAAACCCTTTTATGACTCCATAGCCCAATGGACTAAAAACCAACGTCATATCTATCCTATCAGCCAAATCTTGCTCTGATTTCTTATATCTTCACACCTTTGAAAATCTTTCATTTTAGAACTTTCCACTCAACTAAAAATCATGTTCAACCATCCAAAACCAAACAAAAAACTTTTTTCTTAATAACTAGCCTAATATCATACCCAAAAACTTAAAGATAAATCAATCTTTTGCACTTATAGAGAGATCCCTCTCTGGATTTAGGAGGGCTAGTTCCTAGAATCCCAAAGTGGTTCCAATGTCCTCTCCGCATTTTTAGTCTCACCAATCTGCTATAATTACGAGGAGCTAATATTTCTGGCAACTCCGCTGGGGATTTCTGAGTTAGTGAGAATCTAAGTACACCTTAAGACTCCTGAAAGCCCTTGATTCGAGAACATTTGGTATATTATCTAGCTGAGCCACCAGGCATAACATTTCTGGTGACTCCACTAGGGACTGAGTCAAATTTCATCTTAGGTACCCTTAAGACTTCATAAAAACCCCATGAGTACAAGTAGCCCTCTTCAAGCACTACCAAGCAAATGGTAATCATGATGTAACTTATTTGAATCAGTGACAAACTAAGGAAACCTTAGGATTCTCATCAGAGCTTATCAAACCTTGAAGGATCAACTAGCTTAGCCATAAGAGTATAATTTCTTTGTCTCATCACCGTAGCTAAGTGTTGAAATAGATTTAGGACACTCTTAGAACCCATAGGACTGAAATAACTTAGAAAACCCAAAAATATTTCAGATTGGTATTCAAATAAACATGGTGGTGGACCATAAAACCTTTTACCTCCAAAAGAGCTAAAAATTTCCACTTGGTGACTCCACAATCCTAAACAGACCTTAAGGCTCCACTGGAAAGACCCATTATCATCATAAAATCATATAAACTGAGTTAAATGACTTTAGGATTAAATTTTTCTTGTTTAAAAGATCAGTTAGCCTCTTAAAGATTGTCATATTTGGTTAAACGTTTCTTGTCTAGTTGGGTCTCAAAACACAACATAGTGGCTCCTAAGAAGATTTATACTAGAGCCTACCCTGACCCAAACCCTCCTGAGATAGTTGATAACCTTGAAAGAATCCTTAGGAAGTCTCCTGAGGTTAAGTCTTCAACTTATTTCAGATCACCCCATAGAGCTCATTCTGTCCTTGAAAACCTTGCAGCTCTACAAAATCCACAAGTTGACTTAAGAAATCCATTTAGAACTAGGTCACTTGAGGATTTAGATCAGTTAGATTCAGAGCCTTTTCTTTCATCCCAAGATAGAAGTGAACATCCTGGTAGCAAAGAAACTACTCCACCTGATTTACATTTCCTTCATAACTTTGGTTTCTCTCATCCTAGATCGGCTCAACAATCTATTACTGGTCCATCCACTTCTATTATCCACACATCCACTGTTCAAACTACACCATTCCATCAACCTCCTCCACTCGTAAACCCCCCACTTTTTCCACAACCTCCTATCATGGCAACATGGTATGCTCCCCTGGTCCTTCCTTTACCTCTAGTCAATATTCCACAGGACTATCAGTCCAAGATACCATTGTATGATGCCAGTAATGCTACTACTGCTTCACAACATGTGGATAAAATGAATGACTACTTTGACAAAAATGAGATTGATGATGAAACTGTCAAACTTAGATTATTTGCTCAAAGTTTAGGGGGAGAAGTAAGAAAATGGTTCAAAGGCTTAACCCCTCACAGTATTAATTATCTCCAAGCCTTCCATAAGTTATTCTTAAACAAATGGGAAGTGAGAAAAAACCCTCTCCAAATACTTTCAGACTACAAGAATCTCCACAGAAACACTGGGGAAAGTGTACAAGCTTATTGCACTAGGTTTAACAGTGTTGATAATGCCCTTCCCCCAGATTTAAAACCCCCACAAGGCTCAGCTTTAAACAAGTTTCCTAAAGGATTTGATCTTGAAATGGCTTATCAACTTAGAGAAAGAGACCCTCTGACTCTTGAAGATACGCAAAAAGGAGCTCTTGCGGTGGAAGTTAATTTAATGGAGAAAAGAGCAAGAATGAGGAATGAGAAGAAAGTGTTCTTTAGAGAGTAATCCACACCTTCCACATCTAGCTCAAAGATGGAGAGAATGATGGAAGAGATGATGAAAAATATGGGCATACTTGAGAGAGCACAAGCTAGTCAAAACCAAACAGCTCCTCAAAACAGAAATCAAAACCAAAATCAGAATTTTAGGAGAAACCAGCCTCAAAACAAACCAAGGGAGGATGATCAATAGATCACTCATTTTCATCAAAAATATTTAAGTGAGGCTAAAGAAACTAGTGAACAAACAGAGGAAGATGACATCAACATGTCGGGAGTAGATAATGATTATTTTGAAGCTCATTACAATAGAAAACAAGGTCTATACACACCCTATGATGACAAAAGAGAAGAAGATGAATATTACTATTAAGAAATGGAAAATTTCATCATAGAAACTCCAAAAGAGTATGACCTTAGAAGTAAGGAGCATCTGGAAACTCCCAATAATGAAAGCTCTGAAAATTCCGCAAAAAAAGGCCCTGTAAACAAACCCAAAATTGTAAAACAGAAGGACAAAACAGTGGCTGGAAATTCTAATAAAAACAAAGAGAAAAGCACTCAAAACAATGAAAAACAGAGTGTAGATCTTACCAGCGGTAGTACCTCAGCTAGTGCTCCTGTTAAAACAATTCTAACCAATATAAATAGAGAAAATCAACAAGTTGATCTTGCTGATAAAATAGTGGTTAACAAAGCTAAAAAAAACCTTGTAAGAACTCAGCTACCTTTCAGTTTGGAGCGGGAGATTGCAAAGATAAAGATCTATGTTCCCCTTACTGAATTAGCCACCCAAAATGTGTATAGATCCCAAATTTTGAAGGCTTTTAACATAGAAGAGAATAATGACACTGTCAATCTTAATGATGACCAGCCAGAGCTCATTTTTGGTCCTAAGATTGAGGGTAGATATCAAGAAGGACCAGTTCCTCCTTTTTATGTTAGTTTAAAGATTCATGAAAAAATCTTACATAACGATATGCATGATTCAGGGGCCTCTCACAATTTAATGCCCAAAGCTTTAATGGAGTGTTTCAGCCTTGAAATCACTAGACCATACAAATATCTTTACTCCTTTGACTCAAGAAAAGTGAAATGTTTAGGATTAATCAAAGACCTCTGTGTAAACTTAGCACAAATTCTAGCCAAGTGTTTAGTAATGAATATTGTTGTGGCTGATGTACCCCCAAAATATGGTATGATGTTATCAATATCTTGGGGATCTAGGTTACAAGGAACTCTGCAAATGGATATGACATATGCAACTATCCCTGTATTTAATCAAATTAGAAGACTTTACAAGGAGTCTCATATGCAACACATGGTTACTAGCCAAGAGAGACCGCAAAACTCTCCCCTTTATTCTGTAAATACAGGACTTGACTCATTTATCCTTTTCAATGATGAAACATTCAGGGAACAAGTGACCTTAACTGAATTAATGGCAGATAGAGAGGAGGAGGAAGATGAGACAGAAGTGTCAAAATAGTTTGCTAAACCAGAAAATTACAGCAAACAAAACACAGGTCTAGAGCTACAAATCATTCATCCATTGCTTTTAAACCTTGAAATTCAAGAAAGCAGTCCTCAACGGAATGAAAAACTTGAGGAACTAAGACAAATTCAACAAATTTTTGATCTTCAAGAACAAGCCGAAAGCACACTATTTGAACATGATAGTAACCAAACTCATAAACCCTAAACTAGTCCTCTTTGGAGTATGAACTTTTGATGGGTCTTGCACTAAGAGCAACGCAGGTGCAGGTGTCTGGATACATAACACTGAAAACAACCACACTGAAGGCCATTCCTACAGATTAAATTTTTAGTGTTCGAATAACATAGCTGAGTATGAATCCCTCCTTTTAGGATTACACTTGAAGAAATTAGGAGCTAAAAGAATAAAAGTGCATGGGGATTCAGAGTTAATTGCTAGGCAAGTAAATGGGGAATACAGCGCTAAAAACTCCAGACTTAGAGCCTATAGGAACGATGTCATGGATTTATTGAAAACGTATGAGGAATCACAAATTATTTTTGTCCCAAGAGAAAATAATATCCTTGCCCACAGTTTAGCTTTTGCTGCTAGAACATGTTTAACACCATTTGAAACCAAACAATGTACCACCCAGATTAAATTCAGACCAGCTGTCCCTGATAATGAGAAATATTGGCAAGTGTTTGATGGAGATAGAAAAATAGAAGACTTCTTACAGTCCAAAAATGAATTTGAATTACCAAGTTCAGATTCAGATTATGAAATAGATTGTTCTAATGAAGAAAATCTACTTGATGATGAAGAAAACTCTCCAAAGATTGCTGATATAAATTTGCTATCTAAAAAACTTGAAAACACAACAGAAATTAGTTCAGAGTTAGGAAAATAAGACTTAGAAACTCTGTAATCTAACAATCAAAGTTTGCCAAAGGGTCTGGTCCCTTTAGAGGAATTGTTTGATTTCAATGATGTGGCCAAGAAACCAAAGTTGGAGCCTATTGAAACTGAATTTGAAGAGTTTAATATAGGCAGTGAACTAGAACCAAAGATGGTCAAACTGTCTAAAACTTTACCAGCTCACATCAAACTCAAATACATAGATTTGTTTAAAGAATTTTCTGATGTTTTTGCGTGGATTTATGAGGATCTGAAATCCTATGACACTGAAATAATTCAGCACAAGATACCTCTCAAGGAAAAATAAAAGCCATTTAAACAAAAACTGTGCAGAATAAACCTGTTCAGTTACCTTTGGTTGAGAAGGAAATCAAGAAAATGTACAAGGCTGGTATTATTGTCCCTATTAGATATTCAGAGTGGGTGTCTAATATAGTGTCAGTTAGGAAGAAAACAAGAGATATTAGGCTTTGTATTGATTTAAAAACTTAAAAAAAGCCTCATTGAAGGACAACTACCCTTTACCCAAGATGGATCATATTCTACAAAAGGTAGTTGGGTCTAAAATAATTTCTTTGGTTGATGGCTTCTTAGGGTACAATCATATTTTAGTACATTCTGATGATCAATTAAAGACAACTTTTACTACACCTTGGGGCACTTTCATCTATATGAAAATTCCCTTTGGTTTAATGAATGTTGGTGGTACATTCCAAAGAGCCATGGATATTTCATTCTCGGAAGAACTAGGCTAATTCATCATTATTTACCTTGATGATATCACTGTGTTTTCCAAAACAGATGAAGAACACCTAGAACACTTGAAAATAGTCTTCCAGAAATGCAGAAAGTATGGGTTGTCTTTAAATCCCAAGAAAACCATGTTTGGTATCCAAGAAGGTAAACTACTTGGACACATCATTTCAGAAGAGGGGATAAAGATAGACCCAAAAAGGATCGATGGTATTTTGCAAATCAACCATCAAAGAAACATCAAGGAACTACAATCTTTCATTGGAAAGATTAATTTCTTGAGAAGGTTCATACCCAACTTAGTTGAGCTCTTTAGAAACATAACAAACATGCTAAAAAAGGGAGAAGGGGTTAAGTGGACCTTAGAAGAAAATAAGCCCTTTGAACTGGTCAAACAAGCATTAACCAAAACACCAATTCTTATAAGTCCTGATTTTTCAAAAGATTTTTTCATTTTTTCCTTTGCATCAGAACATATAGTGGCTGCTGTCCTATTGCAGAAAAATTAAAAGGGACAAGAGTAGCCAATTGCATTCTTAAGTAAAGCCTTGAGAGATGCACCCCTGAAGTACAACATTATGGAAAAACAAGCCTTTACCTTAGTTAAAGCCTTGAAAGACTTCAAGGTTTATATTTTACACTCCCATGTAATTTCATGTGTGCCTAACTCAGTTGTTAAAGACATCGTTACACAGGACCCAAATGGTAAGAGAGGTAAGTGGATAGCTGTGATACTTGAATATGATTTAGAGATCAAGCCCACTAAACTCATTAAAGGCCAAGGACTAGCTAGATTAATGGCTAAATCAAATTTTGAAGCTCTTGATATAAATATGATAAATACTTTAGATGAACAAGAGGAATTGTTAGCTCCCATTATTGAAGATCATTTTATGAATTCCTCTTGGTATGACGATATTCTATATGTTTTGCTTAATTTGAACACACCTCCTGGTTTATCAAAAACAAAGGCAAGGTTTTTAAAGTTAAAAGCTGTAAACTACTGCATTGTAGATAAATGTCTTTATTGGAAAAATGCAAGTGGTATATTGCTTAAATGTTTTCCCGAGGATGATGCAGTGAAGGTTAAGCACGAGTTCCATGAAGGATAATGTGGAGGCCACCTCTACTGGAAAACTACAACCAACAAAATCCTTAGAGCTGGTTACTATTGGCCCACCCTCTTTCTATATGTACATAAAATGATAATTTTCTGTCATAAATTCCAACTCTTTGAAGGCAAAAGAAAATTGCTTCCTTTACCCTTGCATCTAGTCACTGTTGAAGCTCCTTTTCAACAGTGGGGATTAGACTTCATAGGAGAAATCCATACACCCTCATCTGCCCAACATAGATGGATTCTCACTGCACTGACTAATTTACCAAATGGATAGAAGCCATCCCTTCTAGGCAAGTCAATGACTCTGTCAACATTATATTTATTTAGACTCATATCCTCTCTATATTTGGCTGTCCTAGAAAGATCATCACTGATAATGATGCAACATTTGGATCCAAGAACATGGTTGAATTCTGTCACAAATATCAAATTACATTGGGCCATTCTACTTCTTATTACCCTCAAGGTAATGGGCTGGTAGAATCCTCAAACAAAAGTTTGGTAAACATAATCAAGAAGTTGCTAGAGGAAAGCAAGAAGTCTTGGCACACAAAGCTAGTGCATGCTCTATGGTCTGACAGATTAACACTTCAGAAATCTATTGGAATGTCACCCTACCAGCTTGTGTATGGAATAGATGCAAATTTTCCAACCAGCCTAGGTGTGCCAGTTATGAAGTTGATCCAAGAAGTGAAGTCTGAAGACAATGACATGATCAGAAGGATAAATCAGACTATACATCTTCAACAAACTAGAGAGAAATTTTACAATAGAGCATTAAAAAAGCAAGAGAGCATCAAGAAGCCTTTTTATAGAAGGACAAAAGCCAGTAATTTTAATATTGGTGAAAAAGTGCTAAAGTGGGACTCAAGGAGAGAATACAAGGGAAAGAATGGGAAATTTGATAACTTATGGCTTGGCCCTTATCTTATTCTTTCTACTGCTGGTAACAATGCTTATTGTTGCAAGAATTGAATGGAGTTGAACTGTTTGGGGGTCTTGTCAATGGCAGGATGCTCAAAAATTATTTCTCTTAAACCATAAAAGTTAGGAAGCCTTTTTATTTTTTCTCATTGTAAATGTCATAATATTCATTGCATTCAAAGTTATAAAATGGAAAAATACAAAAAACAAAAGAAAGATAAAAGAGGGAAAACTGTAAAAACAATAAAGGTACAGCCCCATACCAAAAAAGAGAAACAAAATCTGAAAGTTTGCAAGCTCAAATGCCACTCCTAAAAAATACACTCCTAGTTAGTCGTACAACCTAAACATGACTAATTAGTTCTAAATTTACTACTGATAGGTTAGTGAATTACATTTTCCAAACAGCTTAATCTTGGCTTATTAGTCAGGTAGATTAGGATAGAAAATAAAGGGTCAAACAAGCCAAAATCTGAACCTATGAGTTTCCAAAAGAAGAATGAATCTAATTTGTTTAAATCATGAGTCAAAGATAGAAGTAAACTAGTTCTAATAAGCCCAAAAATTGAACTAGAGAACAAACAGAGAACAACTCAAACAAATTTAAAAACAGAGCTGAAGAAAAGAGAAGGATGTTCCTAAAACTTTCAGATCTTAAGCCTTCAACATTTTGATTTAATTTTTCTGCAAATAATAATCTATGTGCAACTTGTTTTTTTGCCATAGATCAGCAACAAGTTAGACTGTTCAATCCTGACTTGGCTACTTTTTAAATTCCTTGTTTTAGAAGTTAGAGAATAAAAATCTGTTAGACAGTCTAATCCTAACAGATAGTAGTTAGGTAGAAAAGCTTATGAAATCAATTGTTTAATCTGATTTCATGGAGAAATAAGAAGTAGAATTAGATTAGTTTTATGCTTTCAAAAGAATAAAATGTTTGTAAAAAGAGTTTGCCAATCCAAATGCACTCTTAAAGAAGAAAAAATTTTAGATCAGTAGGATTGGGTAGGTACAAATCTTGTTTGATAGAGTTCCATTGTTTTTCATGCCTGCTAACATTATCAAAACAGAAGAAAATCATCCAAGTGAAGAAAGTTGCAGCCCAATGGATGAGGCATTGATCAGCCCCCCAGAGACTACAAGTCTGAAGTTCTTGACAACTTCAAGAAGGTGCCATCCCCATGTGGAGCCACCGTTAGCCACCTATAAAATTTGTCATATCAAATGGTGGCTAAATCATTTTTTAAAGCCTTCAAGAAACAATTTTATTCCCAAATTGTTAGTTCTTGAAGTCTTGTGAAGATATCTTATCCTTTGAATAATCTTCACTGTTGTTTCCCTCTTAAATTCTGAAAAATATTTTGTTTTCCTGAAGAAAAAGACTGCTAAGAACCCATTTTTTCCCTTTCATTTTACCCCTCTTTTCACTCATTTTTCACCTTCATTTTTTATCCCCTTTTACCTCATAAGATTCCTCTATTTTTAATCATTTCCCTTCTTCCCTTCATAAAAGCCCCTTTGATAAGGTTTAAAACTCCTTTTTAAACCTTATTGAAACCCCCAAAATCCTTTGAAAATCCTTAAAAAAATCATAAAAAACCCACTTTCACATTATAGGTCTAAGACCCTTTTGGCTAAGCCCTAAACCACTTCCCCACCATGCGACCTAGTGCCGGAACCAAGCGTTAAGGCCCTAGGCACTTATTGAAATCGGGGTGTTCATGTGAAACGCATTTATTTTGTTACATTAAAAAGCTCTGATGCAATTGATATTTGACCCTAGCCCCCAGCCCCTTTATTTTCACAAAAACCGGCAGTAAAACCAAGAGTTGGGGCTCGATCACGCAATCTCAATCGAGCGTTCCATTGATTTTTGTTACTGCTCGCTTTTTAAATCCCTGATTGCGATTAAACCTTTTGTGTATAAAAACCCTTCCCTAATACAAAATTTCATTTATATTTCGTTAAAAAACCCACTTTCTTATGTTTTTATAAATCTCGACGGTTCATTGGTTGGGCGAATACCCACTGTTGATATAAAAACCGATCAAAGGTCTTTGGGATCTCGCATCGGAGTTTTTTCATTGTATGCCTTTAAATTAGTTTATTTCCCCCTTTCGATTGGTGACCTTGCAATGGCTTCCTAGCCATTGATTTTCCCGGCCAGGCCCAGATCCGACGGCCCACATCGCTCTGTTCAAAAGCCCGCATACCCACCTTTGGCATCCGTAACTTAATCTCCGTCGTTGATCTAGTTCTAAGATCAACGGTCCTTACTCAATCGCATCGCGAAAAATCACTTATGCCATTCCTCTCTCCCCCTCCAATTGCGAAACTTGCGATTCAATCTGGACCATCAATTCCATAAGAACCGACGGCTCAGATTAATCAAAACTCCACCCATTTTCCTCTGCTTTGTCCCTTAGATTCATTCCTAACCGTCGATCTCTCCATAGATCTGACGGTCCACATATAATCACATCACAAATTTACTTTGCACCTTTCCTCTCTCCCTCGCTAATTGGCGATCACGCGATTAGATCTGGGCCGTCCATTTCATACATCCAACAGTACAGATTGAAGCCTGACACCCTTTGTTAATTTCATAAAACCCTATTGTATAAATTTTTCAGTGAATACCAGTCGTTGATCTCTACAGATCAACGGCCCACAATGACCCATTCTCTGCTTGACCCCTACCTCGTATTCCATCTCATTAGCCCCAAGATTGAATCTGGGTCATCCATTATTCTAAATCCTATGGTCCATATTTAACCTGGTAGGCCCAACTCATTTGGGACCTACCTCTCTCGTTGATTAATCCTAACCATCTATTCCCTGATCTAACGGTCCAGATTAAAACCGCCTTGACCCTGCCCCACCTCTTTTCGCCCGTGCATCTTATCTTCGTCACGCTCTCCTCACAACCGTCCGATATGATGTCCCAGATCTGACGGCTAGCGTGCTATTTCATGTAATTTTAAGTCCAACGGTTAATGTTTTAAAATTATGCGATATTAGCGGTTTTTAAAAGCCACGTGTCGGCCAGAAACGCATATCGTGTTCAAAAATGTAATACCACCTATCCACCTTTTTGTAGCGCAACACTAATGGTTTCTATGGCCAAAAGAACTTTTCCCCATTTCCATTGCATTATCCCATGTGTAATCTCCATCATTGATCTCTGAGATCTAATGGTTCAAGTTTAATCTTGCCCTCAGTTCATCGCCCTCCACCCATCCTCGAAGGGGCTGTATAAAGGAATCTCCGTCGTTGATCTCTGTTGCCTAAACCAATCCAACGACCCAAAATCTTCCTGAAACCCCAATTTCATTTTAACTCTGTTTTAAGCCCCGCTAAAGGTTTTTCTTCCATTTTTATTACATTTTCCTCCATTTTCATTATAATACGACCCCTTCTTATTATAAAACTCGGATTGATCTCGAATGTTGATCAATATGCATCTACGGACCATACTTAATCCTTCGTTCACCCCTCCAACCGCCTCTCCTTTTAACCTATGCAGGACATCCTCGTTGTTGAATGCTTTCATCCAACGGTCACGAAACTAACCTAAAATCCAAACCATTCTGAACCCATCCCCGCAGGATTTTTCTTAATTTTTCTTTGTTTGTGTAGGTCTTAAAGATTTTTCAATTTTTTTTAAATAAAATTGAAGGCCGGGGATGACGATCCCCAAGGCCTTTATTCGTGAAGGATATCACTATGCAGGGTTCCATATCATGTTTCATCAGTGCCTCATGAGCACTGACACCATTATAAAAACTCTGTAATGCCTGCACATCAACAAGACACAGCAAAACTTAATCAAGAAAAGAGTATCAGTGTTAAAGGATCTAGTCACAGCAGAGATGAAGAATTGAAGATTGTTTACACATTTTTGAGGGATTACGGCCTAATCGACTATATAAAAGCCTAATCCGCTCAATAAAACATGGTTTGAAGAACAAGAGACAAAAATTAGGCCTAATTAAGCCTAACACACAGAATTAAAGCAAATTAACAATTATTAAAGAAGGACAATCAGATCTATTAGTCTGAGAAAGCCTCCACTGCCACTTGAGAGGCTAAATGAATCCTTTCCAGCTACCAAAAGCCATATGCAGCCTCAAAGCATTCAAAAGAGGCATAGTTATTACCAAAACAGAAGATATTTTCCTAAAAGACTGCCAAACAGTTAATTCAACCAAAGGAACTTATTGTAAAATGTAATTAGAGTTATTACAAAGATAAGAAAGAGTTCTAAAGTCAACAAACTCTGCTAAGAAAATTGAACACTTAATACAAACCCATTAATACAGAGGAAATATCTGAAATCTTCTTCATTGAGCCCCTCAAAGGCCGAGAAGCATTAAAACTGTATTAATTGAGCCTATAGATCTTTTCTCTCATTCCACCTCCTCATTTTCCTATAAAATATTTTTGAGGAGCACATTGTAAAGAGTTGGTTGCTGAAATTTGATAGAATACTTGTGCTCGAAACTTTCTACGTGTAAATAGTGTTCATAGGCGCTTGAAGCTCTGTTTGTAATCAAATAAGTTAGGCTGAGAAGAGAATATGATTGTTGTACTGAAACACTGGACTTGAAGTTTGTAACTGGATTGAAATCAATTTACAAGCTGATTCTTGGGATCCTAGTCTATGTCACTGGTGAAGTGCTTCTTTATATGTTATTGTTTTCCTTTCATGTATGCCATTTTGTCCACTTATTCTCTGATAAAGAACAACAAGCATGGAGTTAGGATTTACTATTTACAATACCCTTCTCTAACTAATAAGCTTTATCTCTATGTTTTCCTCCTATTGTGTATTTAAGAATATCTTAAGTTAAGTGTAAAAATTATCAAGGAATGTTGGTTTGCCCTTGTCTTGATGTGTAAAGCTTGAAAAGAAGTTCTTGAATGATATTTTCATTATCTAATAAGTAAAGTTAGACTAGAAAATCTTATGGTTTTCCCTGTCTTCTAGTTTCTTTCTCGAAAGGTAGTTCTGAAAGTTTCCCTAAGAGTATGTTGAAAGCAGGTTAGATTTAAAAGTATCATATCTGATCTTAGGCTGCTCTTTGTTTCCTTATTTTTTTTCATCCCTTCTAAAACTAATTATGTGGATTACTGGATTGTTTGTCTGATAAGTTAGCTTTAATACAATCTTTTCCAAAGAAGTGTATGGTTAGCCCTATCCTTTGATTGGTTTAAAACAATTACTTAAAATGCTTTTCTTGTTTGGAAAGACTTATAAATCCTAGTTGAAATTATTGTCTTTTTCCACCCTTTCGACACTTTTATTGTTCCATTCCATCATTTAATCTAAAATATATTTTGATATAGATGACTTTCCCCTTGGACCACTCTTGAACTTGTTACACAACTAAACCCTTTTGTGACTCCATAGCCCAATGGAATAAAAACCAACGTCATATCTATCCTATCAGCCAAATCTTGTTCTGATTGCTTATATCTTCACACCTTTGAAACTCTTTCATTTTAGAACTTTCCACTCAACTAAAAATCATGCTCAACCATCCAAAACCAAAATAAAAACTTTGTTCTTAATAAATAGCCTAATATCATACCCAAAACCTTAAAGATAAATCAATCTTTTGCACTTATAGAGAGATCCCTCTCTGGATTCAGGAAGGCTAGATCCTAGAATCCCAAAGTGGTTCCAATGTCCTCTCCGCTGTTTTAGTCTCACCAATCTGCTAGAATTACGGGGAGCTAACATGTTCATCCTTTCTGACATACCATTTTCTTGTGGTGTTCTTGGAACTATCTTCTCTCTGTGAATTCCATGATCTGAACAATACCTATCTAAATATTTGCTACAATATTCACCTCTATTGTCTGATCTGAGACACTTCAACTTCTTTCCCATCTCAATATCAACCAAAGCTTTCCATTTCTTGAAAGTATCAAATACATCAGCTTTATTTTGAATACAATAAATCCAATTTTTCTAGTTGCATCATCAATAAAAGTAACATAATAACGAGAGCCACTGATAGATGATACCTGAGCATGTACCCATACATATGTATGCAAAAGATCTAATTTTTCGCTCTTCTTTTCTTTCCCATCTCTCAGAAATCTGACTCTCTTATGTTTTCCATAAATGCAATTCTCACATAAATCCAAATCAACATTCTTCCAACCCGGAAAAAAATTTCTTGAGTGAAGAATCTTCATCCCCTTCTCTCTCATGTGTTCAAGCCTATGATGCCATATTGCTGCATCTACTCCTCTGGAAGCTAAAGCATTAACAAATTTATAAACACCATTGCATAGATACAATGTACCAACCTTTTCTCTTTTTGCTATTACTAGGGAACCTTCACCACCTAACTGCCCTGTTGAAATCAGATTTTTCTTCAAATATGGAATATGCCTTACCTCATTTAATATCCATTGATTTCCATTCTATTGTTTTACAATAAATTTACCCATTCCAAAAATTTTACAGGGTTTATCATCACCCAAATGGACTTGTCCAAAATCTCCTTGAACATAGTCATGAAAATATTTCTTATCGGGTGTGGCATGGAATGAGGCCCCTGAATCTACAACCCAAGAATCAGTAACATTTTCAAAAGGAAGAATCAAAGCATCTTGTAACACATCACTTGTCACATTTTCTTCATGATTGTTTTCTTTCTATGCGTCTCCTTCTTTTCCCTTCCGAGATCTACAGTCTTTCTTCAGGTGTCCTTTCTTTCCACATTTCCAGCACACTATCTGCGATCTGGACTTGGATCTGCCTTTTCTTGATTTACTGTGATATCATGAGCTCTTTCCTCTTTCCATTTTTCTTCCCTAGACTCTTTACTCAAAGCATTACCTGATGTCTCACCGGAGCTTTTCCGTCGCATTTCCTCGCTAAGGATAGCACTGATAACATCATCAAACTTTAAAGTACTAGATCTAGAGATAGAGTTACTAATGGCCATAACTAAACTGTTCCAACTTTATGGAAATGAGCACAGAAATAAAAGAGCCCTAACTTCATCATAAAATTTTACCCCTACAGAACCTAACTGACTCGTAACTGTAATAAAATCATTTAAATGGTTTGCAACAGATCCACCTTCCGAAATCTTCATATTAAATAAAATTTTCATGAGAAATACCTTGTTTGAAGCCGAGGGTTTTTCATACAATTTCGCCATGCCTTAATCAAACCTTTTGTTGTTGTTTCCTTCGAAATATTGAAGGCTACCGATGCCGCAAGACACAACCTTATTGTTCTTAGTGCCTTTCTATTGAGAATCTCCCATTCGGCATCTGTCATAGCTGTCGGCTTCTGTGTTTTTACACTCAATTGTAGGTACAAATCTTTCTGATATAGATAATCTTCCATCTACATCTTCCATAGCGGGAAGTTTTGGCTATTAAATTTCTCAACCCTAACTTACCATCTTCTACCATTTCTCCCACTCGAACCAGGAACCTTTCTTTCCTACGAGTTTATCAGCCAAATAGACCTTCGGCTCTGATACCAGTTGTTAGAAAATTATATATTACGGAGCAATGAAACACATAAAATATGTGGAAAACACAAGCACACAAAACACATAAAATCAGAGAGACACAGATATACGTGGTTCACTCAGTTTGGGCTACGTCCACCTCGAACAACAAGTCCTTCCTTTATATTATCCAGCAAAATGAAGAGACACAACCTACAACAGATCCGCTGTAATATCCTTTGTTCTCTCTCACAGTCTCCCTATTTGTTTCTCGCTTTGAGAAATACTCATACCATACATAGCCGCAATACAATACCCTCATACAAAGAGAGGGGTCACCTTCTAAGGTAAAAAACCCTAAACTAAACATAACTTCTACCGTCAGATCATCCGCCTAATGAACGGCCCAGATTGACTAGAAATAACTATAATTTTACAAGGCAATTTTACATCTATTTTTAGCTTCAGCGGCGCTACCCCCAGAACCCCCCGCTAGGGGGGGCCCTCCATAAAGTCACAGTCACGCCCCCCCCCCCCTGGACCCCCCCAAGAAGTGTTTAATTATGGGCGACATTTCCGCCCCATTAAGGTACAAGGGTCCAATGCTATGATACAAAATAAACAAGATAATCAGGCTCCACACCCAACAATAAAGAATGAATTGAATTAATGTATGCCATTTGGTTCTTAGTCCATTTTTTATTTGTACACTTTCATGGATGTTCCACTGGATCTTCATAAAAAAAATTATAATATTCTACAATCTTTTACTAGGCAGTATTCTAATCAAGATTGTGGACTTCGTATCATTAGATTTAACATAGAGATTACTGAGAATTAGCTAAAAGTGAATGAAAGAGACAAACAATTACACACCATCCATGCATTGAATACAAGGTATACCTTAGGAAAATCCAATACAGGATGAACCCAACTATTAGAATAGGCCTATCATTTTCTCTTTTCTTGTTAGGATGAAAAGTGAATACAAAGAAAGGGGTACTCACACTGGCCAAATGTGGATGCTACATTATTTTCTTCTTCCTCTGTCATGCTTCAATATCCCATAACTATGAACATAATATTGAAACTTATCAATGAAATAGATATAAATGCAAAGGACATACAGAACCACAACATGACTCGTTTATTAAGAGTTTAAGAAGTTACATGGTCACTAGGTGTTGTGATTTATCTTGTGAGGATCACTTTTTCTTTGTTTCTTTTTCTTTTCAATATTGATCCACCCAATTCTCTTGACATGAGTTAGTGGAATTGTGATATAATGATTTGTGAAAGGGAATCATGAATGCAAGCTAGTTAGGACCAAGCTTTTCCTTTTTTCATTCATGAAGGTTCTTTAAACCTCAAAAGAGATATGATGGCACCAAAGTTGAGTGTGTCTCCCCACCACTACCAAGCAGAAATTGCATAGGTTTCTTTGCTTTCAGTTGAGCCATTTTATTTTTTGGAGCACATATGTTTCCTTGTATTACTTACCATCCTTTGAGATTTTTCCTACTTCCATTCAATGTAGAGGATGAATTGGTTTCTTGGAGGTGTAGAGTTTGTTGGCATGATCTACATCTAAATGTTGTGCAGTCAATGTCTAACATTTTGGTAAAAGTGAGATCAACCCATTATATGAGAATCTAGTTGGGAAACTCACAACTTAAGTTGAACACTACACAAATATGGATAAATATTTTGAGCCCATGACAATATGAGCTCCATTAACTTTAATAAAATGACCCAGGGAGTTCCTAATAGCTGCAAGAAAATTAGGATACCATAAGTGAAGAGGAGTTTTGGAACTCTTACCTAGACCGGAGCTGTTATAATAATCATGGTGTTTGGATCAAGGCTTTGAGAACTAGGGATGAAAGGAGAGGTGAATTTTCCCCTAGAAATAGGGTCCTAGGTTGAAAACATTTTTTCTATCCACCATGACCTTAAAAATTACAATGAAGTAACACTTGGAATGGAGGAAAAGCTCATTGTTCGTAATATAGGTTTGAATTTTCCGCCCATGAAGCATTTTTGTAGATGGAAACAATCCGTTAAAATGACAAAAAGTGGTATCCCTTCAATACAAAATGTTTTGGGCATATAACTATGGATCTAGCACTTCAAGTTCCAACACTGGAATGTCCTTTGATTTCTCCACCATGAAGGCAGGATTGAGACAGGTAAATAGTAAAAATTTTTTGGTAGACTTAGTACTCTCACCTGAAGGTGTACATTAAAATTATGGAATTGTAGGAAGATGCACAGGGAGAAATATTGTAGCACTATATTTTATGAATTTTTCCATAGGTACATATGCAGTAGGATGTGTGCAATCAGGTTAGTTTGTAAGTTGTAATGCATATTTTAACCCAATAAATGCAATTTTTCCACTTGGCATGAAATTTTAACACCTTGGGGTGCATTCTAAGTATGGAATATGATTTTTTAGGCATATAGGATAGCCCCTTCTCCTTATCATCCATCAGGTTTGCAATTTATGTACATGGAATGCAGTTTTTAAAGCAAGTGGACATTTTGGCACTATGAAAATAATAGGTAGAAAGCACAGTTGGTCTTACAAAATGCATATTTTGGCCCATCAGAGTATAAATAAGGGTATGAGATGGTGTTGGCGAGAAATATGAGTATGTGCCCCCTTAGACACGGCATGAAAAAAAACCATCATAGAGGCCAACTTGGAAAATTGCCCATTCCAAATACCTCCAAATATGGGATTGGTGATAAAATTTTACTTTTCCAAACTCAAAGATGACATATTGCATGGTAGGATACTTAAAATTTTGGGAACTTTTCTTTTAATGATTAAGGCCCAGGAGGATGATTTTCATCTTTGACATTGTAAAAGAGATTAACGTTGAGGGCTGCAAATTAATTCCTTGATTACCAATGGATGAGAGGAATGATGATCATCCTTTATTTGATCAAAGGGATAATATATAATTATTAGAAAATAAACTTTGACTTCACAAAATGGTAAAGGCTAGAAATTAGATAATAATTTTATACTTTGTCAAAACAATCTACATTCAGGATATTGTAAAATCTGTAAATAGGGGGAGTAAATGACTGCGTGAGACACATCTTCTTAAGGTGAAAGAATGATCACATATTGATGACACTTAGATTGCTAACAAAAATATATATGGATGTATGAAATAACATATATGAATGCATCTATGAGTATTGTTGCGTTGATGTGTATGTTGGTGACAATATATCTAAGTTTTTCTTTTCTCTATCTTTCTTACAAGGATTCTTTGAAAGATAAACATATGGTTAACATAAGTAACTAATCTTAACTGTAATGAAAAATCTGATATGAATCTTCTATTAATTGAGGTTCTAATACCAATGATGTGAACCAACCCAGAATTCTGCTATTATAACTAAAAATTGAAATCCAAAAATTCTGAAAATAGATCTAAAATCTGAAAAATAAAGTAGCCCAAAAATAAATAAAAAATTAAGAAGGCCCTAACTGTATCAAAAATTTTAATAATTACTAAATAATAGAAAATAGATAGGGACAAACAACGACAAAAAATACTAGTGATTTCAACCAGAACTGAATAATAACTTTGAAGAACAAATGTAAATTCTATGAGGAAGTAGTTTGTTGCTGACTAACCTAGAAAATAAGTATGCTACAAAGGAATTTTTCTGAGAAGGTATGGATGCCAACTCAAGTCAAATAAAAAAAATATGGATGTTTCCTTTACCCCAAATAATCTCTTCTGAAATCCATGCAATAACACACTTTACAAATAGCTTCGTCAGTGTATGGTTGCCAACATAGGACCAAGGTAGTATGAATCCTGATTCTCGCCCTTGCCCCAAATGGTTTCTTTCAGATTTCCTTCATAAAAATCCTCTACTCTAATATATAATGGTAATTTTATAGTTAGTCTTCCAAATTATTGTAGAAAAGAGGAGCTGCAAACTTTGATTAGTGACACTTATGAGTGAGAGTTGTAATTGAATATGCGTGGAGTTACAAAGTATTTTATGATGAGGGGGAAATAATTTTTAGCTTTTCAGGTTACTTTGAAAATGTTTATACCATGTTTGGGTCTTGTGGGTGCTTCAAGAGATGTGGGGTTGTTAATTTTGGGAAACTAGGTCCAAACTCCATGTTACACTGCTCATATGACAATGGTCATATTTTTGTTGGATTCCTCTTTCGGATAGGTGCAAGATCGATCTAAATATCATATTTATTAGATGAGCAGAACATTGATTTTGAATTTATTTTCCACATGTGCAAGGCCAGCCAGATTTATCCCACATGCCTAAGAGATGTGCCCCACACCCTCCTTGATGAATATAAATTGGAGAGATTTAGAGGTCATTTTCTCACCATCTCATCACACATTCTCTCATTGTGATCTGATTGGCTCAGTAGCCTTTGGAGGAATTTTTCCCTCACACATGTGGAGCGAAGTTGTTTTTTTCTACATTGATATGTTTAGGGCTTTCCATTTTCTGTGCTGATCTGTTTAGGAATTTTCTGCTGTAGCATTGATCAGAGTTCAACATGGTCAAACCTTAGTCATTTAACCTCAGTCTTTTGCAGAAATTTTGATTTTAGGAGGTCGTACAACTGAGCACTATAATCGAGGAATTTTGGGCTGTTTGACTGAAGCCCTAGTTTGCGGCGTTAATTTTTTTGAAGTTGCCTACGTTGAATTTTTTGCGTTGTCCCTAGTTTGACTTGCATTGACTTGTGATGAGTTGTCTTTAAGGGTTGTGGGTGTGACACATGAAAGTATTGACTGACCGAGAAATACTTTGTTGGTTAAAGTATCCTGCTGACTATCGTAATGCCACAATATCTCATATCTTTTCTCAACAAAAAGAATTGTAAATCTAATCTATATTTGGCTTTTCTTCTATTGATCTATTATTGTGTTCTATCAAAAATTTGCTTTCAATTTTCTGTGATTTCTATTTTTTATTGGGCCTAAGATAGATTTAAATAAAAGTGCATCAAGTATAGAACACCATGGTTAGCTTAATTTAACATAGTATCAGAGCTGAGGTGGAGACAAAGTCCAATAGTTCAAACTGGTGTTAGAATCTATCTATGAAGGAAGAAATCCTATCAAGGACAAATGGCCTCCTCAACCTACAAGGGTTTCAAGGCTGATGATAAATTGACTGATAAGTATGATTACCATGCATGGAAGATGTTCTTGGATTTGGCACTAGAAGATCAAGATGTCATGGACTATGTACAGGGGAATATTCAAGAGTCTCCATCAAATGCAGTTGTTGCCACGAATTCAAAATATAGAAAATGGGAAATCAAAGCAAAGATGATTATCCAAGATTCTATTCATAAGCACTTGGTTGCTTACATTTATGAGTTGAAGACATCTAAGGATATGTATGATAATATGGTGAGCATGTTCAGGGCTAGCAATGCTAATCAAATCCTTTTCTTCAAGAATCAATTGAATAATATCAAGAAGGGTAAGGATGAATCTATTCAATCCAATTTTATGAGGCTCACTCAAATAAGGAAAAACCTCCTAGCTATTGGGGAAAAAATATATGATCGAGAGATGGTTCTTATTGCACTTGGAGGTCTCCCCCATGATTGACATGTATTTAATACCACTATTCTCAATAATTAAGTGATTCTCAATTTTGATGAAATATTTACTAGATGCATGCAAGAGGAAACAAGAATGATGGAGTATGCCTCTAATGGTAATGGAAGTGACCCTATTTCCTTTGCCACTCATGCAAAGAAGAAGAACCATGGTGGCCCAACAAATAAAAACCATGGTAGAGAGTGGCCAAAAGGAAGGAAGGGAATATGATACACTTTATAAAAATACTGGTCACTATGAAAGAGAGTGTCCTAATAGAAGGGACTCTCCCAGGGATGATGACAACAACAACTCGAGAAGGAATGATTGGAACAATAGGTTCCAAGGAAAAAGGAAGGCTCCCTCTAATCGTAATGGAAATGGGAAACCTTTTAAGAGGTCAATAATTTCCAAGTACGATGAGTCTAATGTTGTTTATAATAAGAGAAATGATTTATTCTTGTATCTTCCCTCTCTACTACATCTCCACCCGACACCCTGGATATCTAGCTAATTGATAGTGGTGCTTCACGGAACCTCACTGGTTATAAATAAGCCCCTTCTGATTTGGTTGAGAAGGATACTAATCTACAAATTATCCTTGGAGATAGTGCCACCTATCTTGTGAAAGGGACATGTACTGTCACCCTCCATTTATCTCAAGGTCAAGTCATTCGATTACAAGATGTGTTGTATGTACTTGATTTGAAGAAGAACCTTATGTCCATTTCACCAATGGAATACAAATGGTTCAAGGTGGAATTCATTGATGGAAAGGTACTTATCTAGAAGAATAACTTCAAGGAAGCTATTTTTATTGGTTTTAGAGTTGATACACTCTACCAAGTTGGAGGAATTCCATTGGGTTCTATGACATGTGATACAACTCTTCAAACAAAGTTATGGCACCGAAGGTTTGAACACCTTCATTACAAAGCCCTTCCCGAAGCAGGGAAGGTGGTGGAAGGGATGCTCAAATTTAGAGATGATCATTAAGGTATATGCCAGGGTTGTGATGAAGGGAGGCATACAAAGGGACCATTCCCCTCAAGTGTCACAAAGACAACTGATATCTTGCAATTGATACATTCTGACTTATTTGGTATGCTCCCTGTGACATCCTTGGGAGGATGTTCCTATTACATGAATTTTACAGATGACTTCTCCCACAAGACCCGGATATACTTTTTGAAGAAGAAGGATGAAGAATTCAAATGGTTTTGTACTTTCAAGGCCTTGGTGGAAAATCAAACCGAGAAGAAAATAAAAGTTTTGAGGACCGAAAATGGGACCGAGTATAAGTCAAATGAGTTTAATGACTTTTGTAGAGAATCTGACATTAAGAGGGAGACCACAACTGCATAAAATCCTAAGCAAAATGGTGTTGCTAAAAGAAAGAACAAGACCATTGTGGAATCTCCCCATGCCCTATTATGTGACCAAGGTATTCCTATTTTTCTATTGCGATAAGTTGCGAACATTTCTATGCATGTTGAAAATAGATGCTTGCATTCCTCTCTAGACTCCAAAACTCCCGAAGAAGTATTCTATGGTAAGAAAACTGATGTTTCTCATTTTAGAGTTTTTGGTTGTCCTGTTTACTTTCATGTGCCAAAAGAAAAGAGAAGCAATATGGATGCTTCTAGAAAGAAGAAAATGTTTGTGGGCTACAGTGAAACTTTGAAGGCATATAGAATCTATGTGCCTAGTCAAAGAGAAGTGGAGATATGCCATGATGTCACCTTCGATGAAGATGTTTCCCTCAAGAAAGTAAGAAATATTCTTATCTCCAAGGAAGACAAAGAAGATGAATAAGCAGGGAAGTTGGAAGAGCTGAAGGATGACCTGATGCCAGATGTTGAAGGACCTATGGATCCCATTGATCCACCTCCTTCAAATAATAGAAGACCCTCATGGCCTATGGATACTCTTGAAAATGCCTAGAGACATATTTCCCCAAGGGGAACATTCCGTGAAAGCAAGAAGCCAAAGAGATACCAAGGGTATCTAGCATCCATGATTATGATAGTACAATTTGAGCCTGGAACATTTGAAGAAGTCGTAAAGCATCAAGTTTGGAAGGATTCTATGCACAAGGAGTATGATTCCATTATGAAAGATGATGTCTGGGAAGTGGTGTTGAGACCACAGGACAAATTTGTTGTCACCTTGAAATGGCTCTGTAAGATCAAGCATGGATCTGATGGAAGTGCTGAGAAGTACAAGGAAATATTCATTGCTTGAGGCTTCTCTCAAAAGGAAGGCATAGATTATGATGATATATTTTCACCTGTGGCCCACTATACCACCATCTGATATATTATTTCTCTTTCTACTACGCAAGGATGGAGTCTACATCCGATGGGTGTGAATACCACTTTTCTACATGGTGCTATAAACGAAGAGGTGTATGTGGAGCAACCTCTGGGGTTCGAAGTCCGAGATAGAGACACCCATGTATGCAGGTTGAAAAAATACCTCTATGGGTTGAAGCAAGCTCCCAGGTCTTCGTACGAGAGGATAGATATCTACTTGATGAATTTGGGTTTCACTCAAAGTAATGTTGATCTGAACCTTTATTTTAAGGTTGATAGTGAAAGGCCTCTCATTTTGGTTCTCTATGTCGATAATATCTTCCTAACAGGTGATAACTCTCACATTATTCAGTGTAAGAGGGAGCTAGCTTCAGAGTTTTAGATGAAATACCTAGGACTGATGCACTACTTCCCAAGCTTAGAGGTCTGGCAGAGGCCAGGCGAGATTTCCATTTCTCAAGGAAAATATGTCGTGAAGCTGTTGGAGAGATTCGATATGGTGGACTGTAAGTCTGTTTTGAAACCAATGGAACTCAAATTTAAGAAGTTGAGGGGAAACGCTATTGGGCCTGTGCTAGCAAATCCTACCATGTTTCGACAACTCATGGGGGCCCTGATATTCTTAGTGAACTCTCGTCTAGACGTATGTTTTGTAGTGAAAATTTTGATTCAACATATGGTTGATCCTCATCACATTCACTATATTGGTGCCAAAAATCTATTGAGATATCTTCGGGGCACAATTAACCATGGGATGAGATACACTTCCACGATTTTGGGAATCCATGGACATACTGATGTCGACTGAGCTAGAAATTTGGTGGATTGATCTAGGTGGATATTGGTGGTCACCTGCCTATTCCACTTGGGACTCCACCATTGTCTATTTCAGTTTTTCAGTTTCGGCACAGTTTACTATTTTTAGCAGTTTTTCGGGTCCTAAACTTCCGAAGCCATTTTGAGGCCCTAAACGACGTTTTTTGGGAAAACAGAGAGCAACATGGGTCCATGGACTGATGTTTCTCATTCCAAATTTGTAGTCCTCGGATAGATCTTTCTAACGAGGTATGGTACGTGTCAAATGGAGATCGTATGCCAAAGTTACACCCCTAGGAATTTGAAACACCAATTTACCCAAACGGGGCCCATAGTTTTGGCGCTTCATCTCCTAGGGTTAGGGTTTTGGCTGTTTAGGATTTCCCATTGTTTCTAAATAATAAATAGGCCCTCGAGCCTCATTGTAACTCAGTTCAGAGGCCTGTAGCCGCCACATCTCTTCTCAGAGATAACTGGCAGCGCCCTAGCTAGTTTTATTTCCATTCTATCTGTAAGAAAATTTCAATTCTTTGATATTAATGAAATGAAGTGTTATTTTCGCTGCATCTCTGTATTTATGGTTATGTGTTTATTCTGTTGCATTCCTGCATAAATCCGGATCAGTGGTATCAAAGGGGTCTGCTTTTTCTCGATCCTTCTTTGCATGTCCCCAACGAGGTCGGGGTATAAGGAGCTAGGGCTTGATCTGGTGGAACCTTTGCAAGATCAGCCTTGCAAACCTCGACGGACGCCCATGGGGGACAAAAAGAAAGATGAGGGAGCAGGAGATCCTATCAAAATATTGCTCGAGGAGGCCCTCGAAAGACAAAGGAACGTGATGATGGATAACTTTGCTCAGATCCTTCAACGGCTACCCACCGGCGACGCATCTGCATCCAGCAGCCACTCTGGAGGCGCGACTCCTTTTAAGGTACAAGTAAATTTTAACATTCCCATATTTGAGGGTCAAATAGACGCAGATGCCGTAGATAGATGGTTGAATCTGTTAGAAGGATATTTCTCGGTTCATGACTTTTCAGACCGGGAGAAGATTATTTTTGCACTCCTCAAAGCTACCCCCCATGTTAAGGACTGGTGGGAAACCTATTGTGAGAACAAGGACTAGACAGAACCCTCTCTGTTCTCGGCTGTACCAACTTGGAATTCTTTCCGAGACGTCATCAAGGAACAGTACTATCCCGTGGGGAGCTATGAGGACAAGTACATACAATGGACCATGCTGCGACAACAAAGGGATCAAGATGTGCATGAGCTGACGAATCTGTTCCATACCCTGCGCACAAAGTTGGGTATCAAAGATCTAGAGAAACATCCGGTGCCAAAGTATCAAAGTCGACCGCACAGACATTCAAAGAGGAAATGGAGTTCCCTCGACAGTACCTTGCTGGCACGACATACCGAAGATGCCTGCCAAGACTGGAGCGTAAATTCAGAAGAAGCGAGACTTTGGATCTGCGAATCAAAAGCAAGGGAAAGGTGCTTCCAAACCGCTAAAAAAAGGACAGAGCCAAGGCATGGCGGCTAAAGACAACCCGTCAAAGCCACAAGAAAATAACAAGACCGCAAAGCCAAAGAAGGACACGGGAAAGTGGTGTGAGTTCCATAAGAGCTCCACTCACAACACAAGTGAGTGTCGGGCCAAGCAATCACTAGTGGCCGAGATGAGGGCTTCTGAGTCAGATGCATGCTCCGACTCCGAATCAGAACCTGAAAAGGGGAATGAAAAGGGGAAACATATTATTGATGCGGAGCCCAATGCCACTGTTGCCACTACAAAGGTCCAGAAGGAGGAACCGGAAGATCCAGAGGAGGAGGAACGTCTCTTCCACTCCCAGATGTGGGTAAAGGGCTCCCCTGTACAGTTCATTGTCGACAATGGGAGCCAAAAGAACCTCATTTCAGTAGACGCCGTGAAGCGGTTGGGTTTGCCGACCACAACTCACCCACATCCATACACCATCGGGTGGCTTCACCAAGGACGAGATCTCTGCGTCAGCCAGCAGTGCCGCCTTCCCTATAGCATCAAGCCCTTCGCGGATGAGGTATTATGTGACGTTGCTCCTATTGATGTTTCTGATGTATTATTAGGACAACCATACTTGTGGAAGCGTCATGCTGTGTATGAGTCTCGACCTCGTGCTATTATTGTTACTTTGGGAAATAAGTTGTACAGGATACCAGAGGTGCCACCTCCTGTCGCTATCTCTTTGGTTACTGCAAAACAATGCAGTAAGCTCATTTCCCAAACCAGGAAATTCGTTTTCCTGATGATCCGCCCCCAGGGCAAGAAGAAGACTGTGGCCACGACCTCCAGACAGGGCTCCTCTTCACAACAACAACAAATGGATAAGGTTGTGGAGGAGTACGGGGACATATTCACCTCACCCACAGGGGTTCCTCTGCACTGTCAGGTCAAGCACCCGATTGATCTGACCCCCGGTGCGCCGCTACCTAATGGACCGATCTATCGGCGCTCTGTTCTAGAGAATGATGAAATCAAGAGGCAGATTCAGGAGCTATTGCAAAAAGGTCACATCAGACCAAGTTCATCGCCCTGTGGGAGCCCGATCGTGTTGGTACAGAAGAAGGATGGGACGTGGAGACTCTGTATTGACTATCGGGCGCTGAACAAGATCACTGTCCGGAATAGGTACCCAATCCCACGGATTGATGACCTTTTGGACCAACTCAAAGGTGCAAAATATTTCAGCAAGATCGACCCGAAGTCTGGGTATCACCAGGTACCAATTGAACCCTCCGATGTGTGGAAGACTGCCTTCAAAGCCAAGGAAGGCCTTTTCGAATGGCTGGTCATGCCTTTCGGGTTGACGAATGCTCCCGCCACCTTCATGAGGATGATGGATGACATCTTGCGGCTATTCACCAACTCATTTGTAGTGGTGTACTTGGATGACATTCTGATCTTCAGCCAGACTTGGGAAGAGCACCTTCACCACATCCGACAAGTCCTCCAAACACTGCGGCAACACAAGTTGTGTGCCAATTTGGAGAAGTGCACTTTTGGCATGACCCAGGTTCAACATCTGGGATACATTATTGATGAAAGGGGGGTGCATGTGGATCCAGCCAAGATCCAAGTCATTCGGGATTGGCCAGCCCCAACCACTATAACAGAGCTTCGCAGCTTTCTGGGTCTTGCTAATTTCTATCGGAGGTTCGTGTTGGGATTTTCTCATATCACTTGGCCCTTGAGTCAAGTCACCAAGGGAGGAGCGAGAGAAAAAATTTTTTGGTCGGAACCTCAACAGAAGGCGTTCACAGAACTGAAAAACCGCCTCTGTTCTGCCCCAGTGCTCACTTTACCAGACTTGCAACAGCCATTTGAGATCGAGACAGATGCCTCTGACTATGCTATTGGGGCATTTCTTACTCAACAGGGACATCCAGTGGCATATCACAGTGAGACATTGTCTGAGACAGTTCGCAAGTATCCCACCTATGACAAAGAAATGTATTCCATTGTGCAAGCCTGTCGACAATGGAAGCATTATATTTTGGGGAAGGAAACAATCATCCACACAGACCACCGGCCCCTGCAGTTCATACAGACACAAGGGAAGTTGCAGAATGATCGCCATCAGAAGTGGTCCACATATCTGCAACAGTTTCATTTGAACATCAAGTACAAGAAGGGTAGCACCAATCATGTTGCAGACTGCCTCAGCCGACCACCGATCGTGGCGCTCACCGCTGTGCTCAACTCTTGTGGGCACGAGACTTCTGATTGGCCGCTTCTCTATGAGAGTGACCCAGAATTCGGCCAAACTTACAAGGCACTCTTGGGGGGTACGAAAGTTCCAAATTTTCACCTCCAAGATGCACTTTTATGTCACATGGGACACCTTTGTGTTCCTTCAAGCGAGCGTGCCAAGATGATATGGGAAGCACACTACAGTCGAGTCGCTGGGCATTTCGGGGTCGAGAAAATAGTAGAAATCCTGCAGAAGTATTTCTATTGGCCGAACCTTCGAAAGGATGTCGAGAAGCACATCAGATCCTGCACTGCTTGTGCCATTTCCAAACCGACCATCAAGAAGCAAGGCCTATATACTCCTCTACCTACCCCTAGTTGACCTTGGGAATCCATCTCCATGGATTAAATGTCGGGCCTGCCTTCTACTAAGCAGGGAAATGACTGTGTTTTTGTGGTCGTCGACAGATTCTCGAAGATGGCCATTATGGCGGCCTGCAAGAAGAATATCACAGCAGAAGCCACTGCCAAACTCTTCTTTGAACGAGTGTGGGTGCACTTTGGGATCCCACAGTCTATCATATCAGATCGGGATAGCAGGTTCCTCAGCACATTTTGGTCCAGCCTCTGGTCGATGTTGGATACCAAGCTCACCAATTCCACAACTTTCCATCCCCAAACAGATGGCCAGACAGAGGTCGTCAACAGAATGATTGTACACATTCTGCGCATGTACAATTCAAAGCATCCACGCACATGGGAGGAGAGCCTCCGCTATGTACAACATCGTTATAACAAGGCTCTCCACAGTTCAATTGGCCATAGCCCCTTTCAGGTGGGCTTGGGATTCCAGCCACTATGTCCCATTGACGTAGCCATGCCATTTGCAGCTCCACTGTCAACTACACAATTAATCATGTCCACCCAAAGTTTACAAAGCAAGTAGCTTCATCAAGCACATTCAACACATCCACCAATGTGTTCATGACATATTGGAAAAAGCCAATGCCAAGTACAAGCAACGCCATGATCAACACCGGGTGCCAAACAACTTCTGTGTGGTGACAGGCATGGCTACATTTGCGGCATGAGCACCACCGGACCCCACTGCAGCTTCGCCACTCCGATACGGGCCATACACCATCACCAAGGTCGTAGGAAACAATGCTTTTCGAGCTCGCATCTCCACCATTCTCGTCCGCACCTTACCTTCAATGTGATCGCCTTTTGTCCTTACTTCTGTCGACACCCCACACATTGTAAAACAACTTCACACTAACTGCTAGGTAACCAACTCAAAAAGAGAAGAAAAGAGATACAAACGCCTTAGAAATGAGCCACTTCGAGGGGGCAACCTCCAATACATTACATAAATGAACAATTCTTGGATGATACAATTCACAAAACCTCCTTTCTATATATAGGAGTCCATGGGGCCATAATGTAATCCTAGTGGGCCACAATGCAATCCTAGCCGACCTAACAATAATAATTTAAGGGCACAATAATAACAAAATGGGGGTTACAAGGGTACAATAATAACAATAAGGGGTTTACACTAACAATAATAAGGGCTATACTAGTGATATAGGGACCTAACATGCCCCTCTCCTTCAAAAAAAGTGTTGTCCTCAACACTTGAGTAGCTCCGGGTGCTTCTGTATAAAATTCTCATCCTCCCATGTAGAATCTTCAGTGGGTAAGTTCTTCCACTTGATGAGATACTCTGAAATTGATCGATTCCGTATTTGTCGAGTTCTTTTTTCCATGACTGCTTCAGGTTCCAATATGATTTTCCCTTCCCCATCAAGTTCTGGCAATACTGTTTGAACTGGAAGATTTTCACCTATAACCTTCTTTAAGCATGAAACATGGAAATCTGGATGTACTCGCGAAGAAGCAGGAAGCTCCAATTTGTATGCCATAGTACCAATCTTTTGCAACACCTTGTAAGGACCATAGTACTTTGGCGATAATTTATTATCCTTCTTTGCTTGCTTGAGGGACATTTGTTTGTATGGTCGTAGCCGTAAAAATACCCAATCTCCTACATCAAAACTTCTCTCGCTACGATGTTGATCTTCCTGTTGTTTCATTCGATTTTGTGCCAAATTCAGGTTATCCTTTAAGAGTTGGAGAACTTCTTGCTGATGCTCGATGTGATCTTCCACTGCTTGAACCTTCGAATTTTCCCTTAAAGATGATGTGATCGATGGTAGATGATATCCATAAAGTGCCATAAATGGGGTCATTTTTGCTGCAGTATGGAAGGAAGTGTTATACCACCATTCAGCGAGAGGTAACCACTTGACCTATTGTGTTTGTTTATCAGATACAAAACAACGAAGATATCCTTCCAAACATTTATTTACTATCTCAGTTTGACCATCAGATTGAGGATGATAAGATGAGCTATGAGCTAATTGAGTACCCAAACAAGAAAATAACTCCGTCCAAAAATTTTTAGTAAAAATGGGATCTCTGTCGCTCACAATAACCCTTGGGCTTCCATGTAGCTTTTGAATTCTGTCCATAAATGTAGTAGCAACTGTACTTGCTTTAAATGGATGAGATAATGCACAAAAGTGTGCATACTTGGTAAGCCCATCAACTACCACCATGATGACACTCTTTCCTTCGGACTTAGGTAAACCTGTGATAAAATCCATTGAAATCTCCTCCCAACGTTGACTTGGAATGGATAAAGGTTGCAGAAGTCCTGGGGTCTTAATTGTTTCCACTTTATTCTGCTGGCAAACCAAACATTCCGCCACAAACTTTCGAATATCAGATTTAAGGCCATCCCAAAAAAATTCTTTCTTCACCCCGTGGTAAGTTTTTAAAAATCTTGAGTGTCCTCCTAAAGGAGAAGTGTGCAATTCCAGAAGAATCTTTTGTTTTAGTTGGGAATTCTTACAAAGATATAAGCGATCTTTGTACCATAAGGAATCATTTTTCCAACCAAATGTATCAGATGTACTAGGATCTTGCTGCAACTTTTGAATGAGTATCCATACATCTTTGTCCTTCTTCCATTCATCTCTTGCTTCAGTTATCCAATCTGGTTGGATAATAGAAATGGCACAAAGCAATGCTTCCACCTCTTCATTCTTTCTCGAGAGTGCATCTGCAACAACATTCAGCTTTCCTTTTTTGTAGATTATTTCAAAGTCGTAACCCAACATCTTTGTGACCCATTTTTGTTGTTCTTCTGACGACAGTCTTTGTTCCAAAAAGTGTTTAAGACTATCATGATCAGTTTTTACCTTGAAGTGTCTTCCCATTAGGTAAGTTCGCCATTTCTTTAGTGCATGTAGTATTGCTAACATTTCCTTCCCATAAATAGGTTTCTGTAAATACTTTCCTTTGATTGGACGACTTTCAAAAGCAATGGGTCTTCCTTCCTGCATTAAAACTGCACCAATTCCATTTCTCGAGGCATCACATTCCACAATAAAGGTTTTTGTGAAGTCTGGTGTAGCTAAGACCGGTGCTAGGCACATTGCCTCTTTAAGACGTTCAAAGGCCTTAGTTGCTTCAGGAGTCCATGAAAATGCATCTTTCTTCAACAATGTTGTTAGAGGTGCTGCTATTCTCCCATAATTCTTAACAAACTTGCGATAATAGCCTGTTAACCCGAGAAATCCTCGCAACTGCTTTATTGTCTTGGGGACTTTCCATTCCTTAACGGCTTTAATTTTGTTAGGGTCTACTTTAACACCCTCGTGAGATATAATATGACCCAGATATTCCACCTCTTGTACTCCAAAGAAACATTTGGATGTTTTTGCATATAATTGTTTCTCCCGCAATAGTTTGAGCACCCTGTCAACATGTTCAACATGATCCTTCCAAGACCTGCTGTAGATTAGTATATCATCAAAAAATACTAGCACAATTTTCTAAGGAAGGGTTTGAAAATGGAATTCATCAACCCTTGAAATGTAGAAGGTGCATTGGTAAGGCCAAAAGGCGTGACCAAAAATTCATAATGACCCTCATGAGTTCGAAATGCAGTTTTTGGAATATCTTCAGTCTTCATTCTAATTTGATGATATCCTGAACGAAGATCCAACTTGGTAAAATAAATTGCTCCATGTAATTCATCCAATAATTCATCAATCACAGGAATGGGAAATTTGTCTTTAATGCTGAGCTTATTGAGCTCCCTATAATCCGGACACATTCGCCATGATCCATCCTTCTTGTGTACCAATACTACAGGAGCAGAGAAAGAACTTTGACTAGGTTGAATTATACCCGCCTCTAACATTTCTGCAATCATACGTTCAATTTCGCTCTTTTGGAAGTAAGGATATCTATAAGGCTCGATGTTTGGAGGAACACTTCCTGGAATCAAATGAATAGCATGATCATGATCACGAATAGGTGGGAGTCCTTTGGGAGTTTCAAACACCTTGGAATGATTGTCCAAGACTTGTTGGAGATCTGCAGAAATAGATGATTTTGATGTTGAAACTTCTAGTGAGCATAATTGTGCAATTACGCCTCGTTGTTCTTTATTTAGAAGCTTTTTCATGACATTAGAGCTTATTATCCTTCCCGGCTTCCCTTCAATACCCCGTAATTCGACTTCCTTTCCTTCTGAAAAAAATTTCAAGAAAAGTTCTTGAAAAATTAAAAGCTACCGTCCCCAAAGATTGTAACCATTGTACTCCTAGTACAACATCAGCACCTCCCATAGGAATGGAAAGCATTGGACTAGTCAATACATATTCCCCCATGGTTAGCTTGACATTATGGCATTTTCCAGAGCAATTTATAGTTCCTCCATTTGCAACCATCACTTGACATTCTGGTGCTGGGTATAGGAAACAATTTAATTCCTTGGCTACCTTATAATGAATAAAATTAAGGGTGCTACCTGAATCAATCAACACTATTACCCTTTTCTTCTTTATATGTCCTTCTATCTTGAGAGTTTGAGGAGTGGTAATTCCTGCCAGTGCATTACACGATATGGTCGGATTCATTTCTTCTTCTTCTAGGGGTGGTTCCTGGTGTATATCCTCTTCTTGTTCATTTTCTTCTTCTTCTTCACAATCTATGTAAAATAATTTCTTTTCAGCACACTTATGACCTTTAGTGTATTTGCTATCACAACTGTAGTAAAGCCCTTTTGCTCTTTTTTCTTCCAATTGTTGTGGTGTCAACCTTGTAGGTTGTGGAAATCTAGGCGTAGCAACACTTCCTTCTTTATAGAATTGAGTGGTAGGCTTCCTTGTCGCCATAATTTACATTCAACTTTTCTTGCCAACCTGAATGCCTTCTCCAATGAATCAGGTTCCAAAACGCGAACTTCATGTTGGATGTTATCCTTTAAAGTGCCTATGAAGAGATCAATCCTGTGTTCCTCTGGAATATCAGTTACCCTTATATTCAATTTTTGGAAGTCCTCAATGTGCTGCCCCACTAAACCCTTTGTTTGAGATTTATCAATTGGCTAAAGAAGGTGTTGCTCTTTGTATCCTCATAATGTGCTATCATTTCCTCCGTAAAAATTGACCAAGTGACAATTTTTTACGGGAGCAAAGCCATCGATACCATACAAATGTATTTTGTTCTAAATGCAAAGTTGCAATGCGTACCTTTTGTGTGTTTTGCACATTATGGAGATCAAAATATTGCTCCATCTGTAGTATCCATGTTACAGGATCCTTTCCATCAAACTTCCTCATATCCATTTTTGGAATATGGTGGTTCTTTCCGCCAACATTCGAGTTTATGGAATCATGATTAACATTTATTTTTTTCTCATCAGGAGGTTTTTCTCCTATATTTCCGCCATTAGGAATCATTTCTGGTTTTAAGCTTGTCATCAAGCCTTCCATGTATGCTTTTAGATCATTCTTCATGTCATCCATCTTAGCTTCCATGCCGACTTCCATGCCATCCATCTTAGCTTCCAAACCATTCATCTTAGTTTCCATGCCTTTCTTCAAAACTTCCATTTCATTTTTTGTTGTTCTTTGCGAGAGCGAAATTTGTTGCACTTGCTCTTGTAATTTTGATATGTCATGTTGCCATTCTTCGTCTTCATGAGTCATAGTAGAGCCTTCTAAAGGCTTAATGGGTGTTGAATTATTTTTAGGGGTCATTTTAGAATCCAATATTGATATCTATTCTACAATAGGCCCTTGCAATCAATTCAACTTGATTCTTCAAACAAGACTTATGCAATTCGGAAAAAAAAATACACACCTTTTACTAGCTTTGAGGAGCTCGATATTGAAATTGTATTATCTCCGTGCTTGAAAATCTTCGATATCTGAAATTCAGCCCTGTAGTAGCCCTCTGAAGCTTCTTTCAAATGCCACAGGTCTGACTTGATTTTGATGCTCCAAGACAAAGTTGTGTCCAATCTCCCACAATGACCTAATTCTGGACTGGTTCAGTAGAGCGAACTTGTACGAATTGCCACGTGTCACTGTTTTGTCCTTTGTCTCTGAAATTGATAGCGAAGAAACTACAGGCTGTGTAATTGTGACCACTTTTGACGGCACTCCAATCCAATCTTCAGAGAGAGAGTTATTGAACTTTTCCCACGATCACCTTTTTGAGATGAAATTCAGGAGCCTGAAAAAGCACTACCTTCCACAGATCATATCTCCAAAAATATTGCGAACCAAGTTCTGAAATTTTTTGATGAATTTCCTCAGGATTTCAGCTTCGCACCATATGAATTTCAGACTCTGACCCTTCGTAAAAAAAAATTTATAGCGCAAATGCCACGATGACCTGTTTATGAGCCTGACAAAATACCTAACTTCCACAGATGATATCTCCTCAAATATTGCGAACCAAGATCTGAAATTTTTAGACAACCTTCCTCAAGATTTCAGCTTCGCACCCTAAAAATTTCAGCTTCTGAAGCTTCGTAGAAAAAAAGTTATAGCGAAAATTCCACGATGACCTGTTTGGAGCAGCGAAACCCTAGAATCCCAAAGCTCCGATACCAAATGTTGTGTAACCAGCTTCAAAAGTAGAAGAAAAGAGATATAAACGCCTTAGAAATAAGCCACTTCGAGGGGGCAACCTCCAATACATTACATAAATGCACAATTCTTGGATGATACAATTCACAAAACCTCTTTTCTATATATAGGAGTCCATGGGGCCATAATGTAATCCTAGTGGGCCACAATGTAATCCTAGCCGACCTAACAATAATAATTTAAGGGCACAATAATAACAAAATGGGGGTTACAAGGGTACAATAATAACAATAAGGGGTTTACACTAACAATAATAAGGGGCTATACTAGTGATATAGGGACCTAACACCAACAGAGTTAAATCCAGACTGCATGGAATAGGCCACCATAGATTGTATCATGGACATGCAAATCAAGAACACTCGCCAGCAGAAGATCCAACTATATCGGGTTGTCAAAGCTGGCCAACTCCTGCACCAAGGAAAGTGGTTCACCAGGGACTAAGTTCAGCAGAAATTTCCTCATCTCATGGAGGAACTTAACGCAATGGGGACCATTGCTTCCTAAGGGGGGAGGAATGATCCAGGTGGATATTGGTGGTCACCCGCCTATTCCACTTGGGGCTCCACCATTGTCTATTTCATTTTTTCAGTTTCGGCACAGTTTACTATTTTTAGCAGTTTTTCGGGTCCTAAACTTCCGGAGCCGTTTTGAGGCCCTAAACGACATTTTTTGGGAAAACGGAGAGCAACATGGGTCCATGGATTGATGTTTCTCGTTCCAAATTTGTAGTCCTCGGATAGATCTTTCTAACGAGGTATGGTACGCGTCAAACGGAGATCGTATGCCAAAGTTACGCCCCTGGGGAGTTGAAACACCAATTTACCCAAACGGGGCCCATAGTTTTGGCGCTTCATCTCCTAGGGTTAGGGTTTTGGCTGTTTAGGATTTCCCATTGTTTCCAAATAATAAATAGGCCCTCGAGCCTCATTGTAACTCAGTTCAGAGGCCTGTAGCTGCCAAATCTCTTCTCAAAGATAGCTACTAGCGCCCTAGCTAGTTTTATTTCCATTCTCTCTGTAAGCAAATTTTAGTTCTTTGATATTAATGAAATGAAGTGTTATTTCCGCTGCATCTCTATATTTATGGTTATATGTTTATTCTGTTGCGTTCCTGCATAAATCCGGATCATGGATCGCAAGAGCACAATTGGATGTTGCTTCACCTTGGGTTCTCCTTCGATACCTTGGATGAGAAGGAAGTAGAAGTCTGTGGCTTTGAGCACCGCTGAGGCCGAATAAATTACAACGAGTATGGCATGTTGTGAAGCTGCTTTTTTGTGAAAGATCTTCAGTGATTTGTTTAGGCATGTGCTAGATACCATCATTATCCTTTATGATAACCAGTGGGATTCGTCTTTCTGAGAATCTCATGTTCCACGATCGATCCAATCATATTGATATCAGGTACCACTTTATCCAGGATGTGGTACAACGAGGCACCGTAAGGCTCGATCATATAGGAATTGATGAGCAGGTCACGGATATTCCCATGAAGCCCTTGGGGAAGGTCAAGTTTCTAACCTTCCATGAGAAGATTGGAATTGTGGAAAGACCTTATTCTGAGGGTCTTTCTTGAGTTGGACTATGAGCTCTGGGAGCTCTAGGGGGCTTGGGGATAGCTTCTTGGAGTTATAAGCACTCACGGGGCTAAGCTTGCTGAACCTTGTGGTGCTTCTGCCCCACCGTTATGATATTGAGTTGGTTCACCTCTCTCTGATCTATGCCCTGCACACATCCTACCCATGGAGTTTCAGACTCATGGGAAGTACCTCTTATTTGGAGAATGAGGTGGGAAATGTGCATAGAGACCATATTCAAGTCCGATGGATGAATCAAAGATTTTTGTACTCTTTATGTCTAGGATGGCACGTGTCCAACACCTTGATCTAGGATCAAGTATGATGAGGTTTAACCTCTAAACTGACTTTGGGTCAGTAAACTAACTTCGGGTTAGTATAAGACTCTTTTGAGTTTGAGAGAGGTTTTTACCTCTAATATGACTTCAAGTTAGTTGTGTGTGATGTCTTTGTGACTCACCTTTTTTTCTAAAATAAAGAGCCAGCAAAGAAAGCTACAACAGGATGACGCACGATGTTTTCTTTGGTACATGATGGATGACACTTGTGGACAGATGGAGTTCTCCCTAGTTGAGAGGGAGTGTCAATTTTGGGCAACTAGGTCCAAACTCCATGTTGCACTACTCATATGATGATGGTCATATTTTTGTTGGATTATTCTTTCAGAGAGATGCAAGATTAATCTAAATATCATCTTGATCGGATGGGCATAACATTGATTTTGAATTTATTTTCCACATGTGCAAGGTCAGCCAGATTTATCCCACATGCCTAAGAGATGTGTCACACACCCTCATTGATGAATATAAATTGGAGATATTTTGAGGTCATTTTCTTATCATCTCATTACACATTCTCTCATTGTGATATGATTGGTTTGATAGCCTTTGGAGGCATTTTTTCCCTCACATGCATGGATCAAACCTGATGTTTTCTGCGTTGATTTGTTTAGGGATTTTCTGCAGCAATGTTGACCAGCATTGACCGTGGTCAACCCTTGGTTTTTTGACCTCAATCTTCTGCAAAAATTTCTATTTAAGGAGGTAATATAGCTAGGCACTAAAATCGAGGAATTCCAGGTTGTTTTACCGAAACCCTAGTTTGTGGCATTGAAGTTTCTGAAGATGCCTATGTTGACTTTTCTGCACTATCCCTGGTTTGACTTGCATTGAATTGTGATGAGTTGTCTTTGAGGGCTGTGGGTGTGACACATGAAAGTGCTGGCTGACTGAGAAATACTTTGCTGGTTGAAGCATCCTGTTGACCACTATAATGCCAAAGTATCTCATATATTTTCTCGACAAAAGGAATTGTAAATTTGATCTATATTTGGCTTGTCTTCTATTGATCTATTATTGTGTTCTATCAACATTTTACTTTCAAGTTTATGTGATTGTTGTTTTTTATTGGGCCTAAGATAGATTGAAGTAAAAGTGCATCAAGCATAGAACACCATGGTTATCTTCATTTAACGGGGGTGCATATTGTATGGCTGGTCCATGCTCTTCCATGATGGACTTGGACATTAGAGGTTGTTTACTATTTTCTACTAGACCTTGTTTGGATGTTTGAAAGACATAGTCGATCATGCACTTATGCATATTCCTTTTCATACTTGGGTTAGGGATGTAAGAGCAGTGCTACTCTCTCTCTCTCTCTCTCTCTCTCTCTCTCTCTCTCTCTGTGACAATATATCTTAGTTTATGTGTATGTTGGTGACAATATATCTAAGTTGATGTGTATGTTGGTGGAAATAAATATGAGTTGTGCTTTGCTCTATCTTGCTTACAGGGATTCCTTGAAAGATAAACAGATTGGTGAACATAAATAACTAATTTGAACTGCAACGAAAAATCTGATATGAATATTATATTAATTGAGGTTCTAATACCAATGATGTGAGCCAACCCAGAATTTTTCTACTATAACTGAGATTTGAAATCCAAAAATTCCGGAACTAGATCTAAAATCTAAAAAATAAATCATGCCAAAAATAAGAAATTAAGAAGGCCCTAATTGTAGCAAAAATTTAAATAATTAAAAAATAATAGCAAATACATAGGGACAAGCAACAACAAAAAATACTAGTGATTTCAACTAGAACTGGATAATGAATTTGAAGAAAAAATGTAAATGCTAGGAGGAAGTAGTTTGTAGCTGACTAACCCAAAAAATAAGTATGCTACAAAGGAATTATTCTGAGAAGGTATGGATTCTAACTTAGGTCAAATCAACAACATTATGGATGCTAACTTTACCCCCAAATACTCTCCTCCAAAATCCATGTAATAACACACTTGAGAAGCAGCTCTGCCAAGATATGGATGCCAACTTAGGACTAGGGCAATATGGATCCTGATTCCTGCCCTTGCCCCAAATGGTCTCTTTTAAACCGCCTTCATAAAAATCCTATACTCTAATGTCTAATGGTAATTTTATAGTTAGTCTTCCCACGTATTGTAGAAAAGAAAAGTTTCAAACTTTGATCAGTGACACTTATGAGTGAAAGTTGTAATTGAATATGCTTGGAGTTACAAAGGATTTTATGATGAGAGGGACATAATTTTTAGCTTTTCGGGTTACTTTGAAAATGTTTACAATATGCTTGGTCCTTGTGGGTGCTTCATAAGATGTGGGGTGCATAGTGTATGGTTGACCCATGCTCTTCCATGATGGACTTGGACATTGTAGGTGGTTTATTGTTTGTTACTATATATTGTTTGAATGTTTAAAATACATTCTTCCTAAAAGTATTTGATAAGTATGGAGCTTGGTGACATCATGTTGTTGATGCATGAAGGGAGTTTTTGTGCTTGGAGTAGAGTTGGGTATTTCACCATGAAAAAAACCTCCCAAAATTAACATGAGCACAAAAACTCGCTTGACATGTGAACTTTTGGGTTGAGGGAGTGGATATGTAGGTGTGGGAGTCCTTAAGGTGACACATTACCTTGGATATGCATTGTCCTTAAGGAGAAACATGACCTTGGAGATGCATTGGAGCTTAGGACCTTTGGAGGATTGTTTGATCTTGGGGAGTAGTGCTCATGCCATGGAGGGCTTGCTTGTTAACATTGTCACCTTTGAGGTTGACACATGTCACGTAGAGTAGAGTGCTTCACATGGGTGGACCTCCTTTCTTGCAATTTTTCTTGTTATGGAGTAGGTCCACTTGTTATTGTAAAGCCCCTTTACCTCTCATAAATAAAGGAAGGAGTGAGTTGTTATTATAGCCGATCATGCACTTGTACATATTCCTTTTCATACTTGGGTTAAGAATGTAATAGCAGTGCTACTCTCTCTCTCCCTCCTTCTCTCTCTCTCTCTCTCTCTCTCTCTCTCTCTCTCTCTCTCTCTCTCTCTCTCTTGGTGACAATATATCTGACTTGATGTGTATGTTGGTGACAATGTATCTGAGTTGTGCTTTGCTCTATCTTGCTTACATGGATTCCTTGAAATATAAATAGATTGGTGAACATAAGTAACTAATCTGAACTGTAACGAAAAATTTGATATGAATCTGTTATTAATTGAGGTTCTAATACCAATGATGTGAGCCAACCCAAAATTATGCTATTATAACTAAAATTTGAAATCCAAAAATTCCATAACTAGATCTAAAATCTGAAAAATAAAGCATACCAAAAATCAGAAATTAAGAAGGCCCTAACTGTAGAAAAAAGTTGAATAATTCCAAAATAATAGAAAATAGATAGGGAAAAGCAACGATAAAAAATACTAGTGATTTCACCCAGAATTAGATAATGATTTTGAAGAACAAATTTAAATGTTAGGAAGAAGTAGTTTGTAGCTGACTAACCTAGAAAATAAGTATACTACAAAGGAAGTCTTCTCAGAATGTATGGATGCCAACTCGGGTCAAATCAATAGTAGTATGGATGTTTCCTTACTCCAAATACTCATGCAATTGCACACTTCACAAATAGCTCCATCAAGGTATGGATGCCAACTTAGGACCAAGATAGTATGGATCCTGATTCCTGACCTTGCCCCAAATGGTCTCTCTGAAACAACCTTCACAAAAAGTCTCTACTCTAATGTATAGTGGTAATTTTATAGTTATTCTTCCCACTTATTGTACAAAACAGGAGTTGCAAACTTTGATTAGTGACACTTATGAGTGAAATTTTTAACTGAATATGTGTGGAGTTGCAAATGATTTTATGATGAGAGGGACATCATTTTTAGATTTTCAGGTTACTTTGAAAAATTTTACACCGTGTTTGGGCCTTGTGGGTGCTTCATGAGCTGTAGGGAGAATGGTGTATGGTTGCCCCATGCTCTTCCATGATGGACTTGGACATTGGAGGTGGTTTACTGTTTGCTGCTAGATCTTGTTTGGATTTTTGGAAGACATTCTTCCTTGAAGTGTTGGATAAGTATGGAGCTTGGTGACTTCATGTTGTTGATGCATGAAGGGAGTTTGTGTGCTTGGAGTAGAGTTGGGTATTTCACCATGAAAAAAACCTCCCAAATCAACATTAGCACACAAAATCCCTTGACATGTGAACTCTTGGGTTGAGGGAGTGGATATGTAAGTGTGGAAGTCCTTAAGGTGACACATTACCTTGGATATGCATTTCCCTTAAGGAAACACGTGACCTTGGAGATGCATTGGATCTTAGGACCTTTGGAGGATTGTTGGGCCTTGGGGAGTAGTACTCATGCCATGGAGGGCTTTCTTGTTAATCAATATCACCTTTGATGCTGATACATGTCACGTATAGTAGGTTGATTCACATGGGTGGACCTACTTGTGTCTTGCAAGTTTGCTTGTAGTGGACTAGGTCCACTTGTTATTGTAAAGCCCCTTTACCTCCCATATAAATAGAGGAAGGAGTGAGTTGTTATTATAGTTGATCATTCACTTGTGCATATTACTTTTCTTACTTGGGTTAGGGATGTAAGAGTAGTTTTATTCTCTCTCTCTCTCTCTCTCTCTCTCTCTCTCTCTCTCTCTCTCTCTCTCTCTCTTGTTCAATCTTCTTTGTACTTTATGTGTTTTTGTCTTAAGGTGATAGGATCTATTGGAGAATTCACCCAAAAACTTCATATATATAAAGAAGAAATGAAACCCATGAAAAAAATCACAACCTGTCATACAATTCTCCATGCTTTTGAAAACCCTAGATACAACCAAGAGAAACCCTAGCTCCACCGAATATAGTCCAAAAATCTAAAATCACCATGAGAAAAACCTCCATGTAAGAGTATATTTGGTGGAGCCACTGTAAACCCTAAGTTATTTTTAAATTTTGTTATTTCAGGTTTGACTTCCAGCTTACCATTGCCTTGCATACCTTGTCACTCCCATAAATTATGTTATTTCAAGGATTTTACTTCCATATTTTCATAAATACAGTGTCCTCAATAAGATAGTTGAACACTTCCATATTCATAGTTAGATCATATCCCAAGAATATATACATTTTTTGTACCGATCAACAATTGTATCACGAAGAGAAATCACATCACAAGCGGAAATTGAACTTGGTTGGAGAGGATATTAATTTATCCTCTCAAGTGCCTGAGATAGAGCAAGAAAAATGTGTATAATCATACTCAATCACTAAGGTTTTTTTATAATTTATATCTTTATTGGACTCAACTTTATCAATTAGAAATAAATAATGATTGTTAATATCCTTCGATACAAACTTCCATTTATATTTTTATGGCCATTTACAATTATCAAGAGTCACTATTAGTGGCTTGCTTGTCATTCCAAGTAGTATCATGATTTTACATGCACATAATTACTATCTCATGGACCGTGATTCCTCTCTTACTATATACAGAAGAAAGAAAATCTTTGGGTTCCAACATGTCCCTAGTTTAGATTTTCATTATTTTTATAAAATTATTATGCCTTCCACATGAAGAGGAGCAACAATATGACATACATACTATTTTTTGCCATAATTCTTTGTGATATTTAATTAAAATTGGAGTTGTATTTATCCATGATTGAATTGACTTTTTTCCCCAATCACACATCACAATATTCTTATTATAAATTTAGGATATTCTGTTACACATTTTCTTACATCTATGACACTCCAATTTTCCAATTGGGCATAGATAAAAAATTTTGTAACTCCCATCTTAATTATGCTTGCAACACTCTCATGAACACACAAATTACGCTTTATCTCTTATGCTCTATTTAATTACATGAACTGGAGCAGTCATTAAATGGTTAACCTAAAAAATGTGAATTGAATCAGATCTAGATAAAAACCAAATCAAAAAACTGGTTGTCCAAAAATACACTAATGATTCAAATTTAGGAAAAAAACATATATATTAATGTGCATCCACATGAATCACAACCATTGTACAAAAATATCTCCATTTAACTTGAGTTTTCTTGGGCACAGATTTGGAGGTTGCCCAACATGAAATTCCTAAATAATATGTTGTCCTAAAGCCTAGTGTGCACCGTATCATAGTTAAAATCTAAAGTCTTTGGTACCCTTAAACCTGGCACTAGTCTGAGAATCCAATACCATACTAAGATCATATTTGTGTTAAGAGAGTTCACCATGCATTTACAACCACATTTTTTCTTAAGGGTGAAAGTGGTTATGTGTCTCATAACTATGTTTGAAGGACAAAGGTCCATATCATTTAAAACATAGGATGGGAAGGTCCTGCCAATTCTCTTGACAAAACAAAATCAAATGGAGTAGTAGAATTGTGTTTTAAAGGGTGAGCCAAAAATAAGTATTTGAAAGGTAGAACCTAAGAATATCAAGATATTTGATCTGGATCCAGAGACACGAGAGACAGTGGAAAAATTGATAGTATTGACGAGTCTTCCTTGATAATAAGCTCTAAATGTTAGACCACTTCCCAAATTTCAGTTATATGTAATGGAAATAGTGACTAGATTTAATATTTGTATGAATAGTGAGTCTGGCCATGGTCTTGTTATTTTCCTATGAATGATATTAATTTTTCAAACTCCAACTAGTTTGTTGTTGAACTAATTTTTAGACTCTTGTAATTCACAGTATCACAAGGTGACTGATCATTTCTCAGGTCTTTCATACTGAAAATAATATTCTATGGTCGTCATTTATTTTCAGAAAAATAAGGAAAATCGTGACTGTCAAGAGCTTCAAAGGAATCAATCGGCCTTTCAATTCAGTGAAGGAGGAAAGTGTTGCTCAAAAAGCATAAGGAAGAAATCATAAAATCCTTCAAAGGTTGCTCCTACAAAACCTTCCGAAATGCGATTTGTGATGATGGTGGGACCCATTCAGTTACCGCTTCATACACCTCAAATATGTTATAAACCTTTTATTATGATTCGAGTGTGATTAAAATTACTTACCTATCACCCTTTCCCCACTTCGCATCACATCGAAAATACTATTTTGCATATTGGGGAACTTAAATTATCGCATTTCCGCCAACCATTAAATATTTCAATCATCAATGTGCAATATTCATCACATCACACATATTTTAATTTTCCCCGCTAAATTTTGCTGCCACCCTCATCGCATATCGCAAAACATAACTTATTGCATTTCACAACTTTAAAGGTTTAACAATATTGAAAAACTTATCTGGCCCTGATTACAATTTGCGATGGGGTTGGCCCCACCATAACTGTCTGCCACTATACTCCGCTCACCGCTATTATTCCCGCTCCATTGCTCCACATCATCGAAACCATAACCCCTCCTTCCATGTCACCTTCGCAATTCGCATCTTATTGCCGATCCCGTTCCTCATAACCTAAATCTTAGAACCTGCGATGTGTGATATTGACATGGATACGATGAAGTTCAAAGCTAAAACCTACAAAATTTCAAGTTCGGGTGTATGGGTTTGTTACGCTGTTTTGTGAAGAAAGGGCTAAAAACGATAAAAGGACCTGACAAGGAGAAAACGATAGAGTAAGAAAAAAATTTGTAGTGGAAAGGAGATAGACAGAAAAGGTTGAGTCGGGAAAATGGTTTTCATACATAACTATTATGATATACCAGCAGAAATGGAAAAAGTAGTAAACACATCAGCACAATCACCGATCAATGAAAATTTTCTAGCACCGCACCATATTTAATTACCCAATGTTAGTTTTCTGAAAAGAAAGGCCGAATGTCAGAGCCATCAAAAATTGCCTCTTCGTGACCTCCTGAGCCACCTTCAGGCCTACTTTTTGGATTCACGAAGAGTTGCCTAAGTTTTTGGATCCATGAAGAGCTTCCTGAAGTTAATTCTACAGGTGGTGCTTTGTCATATATTTTTGTTTGGCCCTTTGCAAGGCCACATTTTTCTGATTTTAGCTTAATTGTAATTAATAAAGCTTTCCAAAGTAGATAGGAAAACCAACATAGTTTGCGGTTAAATACTGCATGAATTTTCATTATCAAGGGTTGGATATTATTAAACCCTGCATTGTAAGAATGATTATATTGGAGCACTATAATATTGGAGCTAGACATCAATAATCAAAGGTCATTTACATGATTCTTTAGTTGTGTTAAATGATGATGTGTTATTTCTCTGTGCTAAATGTTTCCATTGTTTCCCTTACTATGTATATATTGATATAATTGTAAAACATAAATTTTAGGTTAAGATTTGTTGTCAGAGAACCTTAATTCTGTCTGCATTTACAATCTAATTTTTTTTTGTTGAAGTCAAATTAAATAATTCTTAACTTCTCTTTAGTCACTACTGAACCTTACTATTTCTTTCACCTCATAATTCATAATGCTCTAAACATATATTTAGCACAGTTAGCTTGCCCTGTGATGCTCTTTAACGTTGATGTACTAATCCAACCTTTGACTCCATAGCTCAATGTATTAGTCCCTGCAGACCTGCTCATCCAACCAACAAAATCAATCAAAACAGCCAAATACCACCATCACTATAACTAGCCTAACATTAGCATTCATAACATTAAGGAAATATTAAATCGGAAATAGAGAGATCCCTCTCTATGTCTAGGAATGCTAGGTCCTAGATTCCAAAGTGGTCCTATATCGTTTATTCTTTCCAATCTTATAAATTATAGGGCCACAACATAATGACGACCATACTGGGGAGAGCTATTGAAAATCTTATTATTTCATCATAACTCAGAAACCCCAGTCAAAATTGAATGATTCGAGTATTTTACAAGATTGGTATCTGGTTATTGATGGTGGACAACAGCCAAACATAAGAAAATTGAAATCATCCACCTGGTGACTCCAATTTAGATTTGTTCCATTCAAAGAATCAGCTGGAGGAAGGACCTGAAACATGACCAGTCATCCTGGAAAGAGAAAGTATTCAAGCCCAAATTGGATTCAAGAAATTTTTGGTTTTATCTATAACTATGTTCTATCCTACTTTAAGCCTGATCAAGAGTACAATTCTGAGGTTTACATTGATCATTTGCAAATTGATGAGCCTCAAGAAGATAAGCCCCAAATTTTAGATAATGTACATACTCATACACATGTGTGCATCCCGGATGCACTTGTGGAAATCCCAATGAAACATAAGCCTCCTTCTTTACCACCTATACCTGTAAAAGTCCCAGATAGATACAAGCCTCTAGTTTTGCCTCCTATTCTCCATGACCTCTATGCAAATTCTAGCAATAATCTACCCAGATTTGATGGATAAAATTCAAAGATCACTACCAAAAATCACATTCAAAATCTTGAGGATTTTCTTGATCTTTTTGAGGTGGGAGAAGATGATGTGTGTATCATAATGTTTTCCCTATCATTGCGAGGTAAATTTAAAAACTGGTTTAAATATCTTCCAACTGTAGGGATTAGAAATTTTCATCAATTCACTCATGTTTTCCCAAATATATGGGTAGTCATGGGAAATGTTTTTCTCAATTTCATAGAAGAGTATAACCATTTAAAAAGATAGCTAGGGGATATAGTACAACATTTTTCAGCTAGGTTCAATAAGGTATACCATTCAATGCCTGCTAAGATAAAGCCACCACCAGGATTAGCTCTCTGGCACTACCCATATGCATTTGACCTAGATATGGCATTCCAGTTAAGAGAAAGGGGCACTGAAACCCTTGAAGAAATGAAAAATATGGCAGTTGATGTGGAAGCGAACATGATGAACAGAGAGGCAAATTTAAAGGCTGCAGAGAAGGATAGATTAGAAAAAGATAAATTAATATCTTCAGAGATAAAACTAGATATTTTGACAAACACAGTCAATTAAATGATGCATATTATTAGCAGGTAAGAGGAACTTGTTGTTCAAATACCTCATGTTCCATTAGTTCCCGAAAAGACAAACATAAATGTACCCAAGAAATTCGCAGCCCATCCTAGACACCCTAAAATGGAAAACGATTGTTTCATGCACTCTATCCACAACACAACAAAAGATGAAGTCCAAAATCAGAGGGAGGTAGGAAAATCCTCAAGAATGATGTACATAATAGATGACCTTGCATACATAGATAACTATCTCGAATGTGATTATCGAGAGGAAGACTATATGGTTGAGATTGAGGTTGACTGTACAGAGCAACCAACACTATCTTTAGGGAAAGAAGAAGCCCAATCATCACAATGCAAAGATGACAATCAAACTCTGCATGCTAATAAAGATTGTAAAGACGAATGCTCTAATGAATCAGTTGAGGAAAAAGGGGATGACTGAGAACCCTTTTCAGATCTAGAATTTTGGTCCCTAAACCATATTGAAATCATAGAGTTTGAAACAAATGATGAGTTGATCCAGGTTGATTAATTTCCCTTATGCTTTAATTCATTTTATATTGTGAAAGGGATTCTAGATGAATTTTTGGTTGATAATCACAAGAGAATAGAACTCTCTCACTAATCAGATGAGGAAATCAAGGATGATAAAGAATTTGTTCTAGATCCAGGGGTTTAGCCGTTGAGTCTTTTTGAATGTAAAGTATGAGATGAAATCACATAGTCTAAAACAGATGATGAATTGAACAAGTTTGATTCTCTACCTTTATGATTTAATGCATTTTATATTATGAAAGGGAATCGAGATCAAATTATGGCTGATAATCATAAGAAAAAACATGAGGTCTCACAAGAACCAACACTACCATCTGAAGCACCACATTACCCAATAGCAGACGCATTGGATGGTTTTTGCTTTCAAAGTCAATCTTCCTATGTTCATAATGCTCTCAAAAGTTGCTATGATATGGATATGATGAGACAGTCTTCCCCATTGTCTGAATCAGTAGAAGTATTGACACAACATTCATTAGATAGCACGCAAACATGTTCTGAGTTGATTGAAGACCTAGAGAGCACATCCGTAGTACCAGGTTATGAAGTTGAGTTGGATGAGTCAAAATACCTAGAAATAAGTCAAGAGTACCTTGATCTAGTGGCTGCCTATATGGATGAATTTTTCTTTACAAAGCTAACACATATTTCTGGCATGTCAGTGGTTTTTCGAGTATACCAAGAGCCATGTAAACAAGATCATGCTGGGAATTTCTATCAAACACCCTTATCAGATTTGTCTTTGAACATGGTGAAAAGAAATGAAAGAACCAATATATTAGGGAAATTTCTTGACTTTCTGCATTGGAAATATTGTATTATTTAAAACAAAAATAATTTCAGTAGGGTAGGGTAGGTAGGTGTGAAAATTATTGGCTCCTCATGATTTTCAAGATTGGAAAGAACAACTCTGAAGGTAACCACATCAGACCACTTTAGAGTCCAAGGACTTAGCCTTCCTGGACTCAGAGAGAGCTCTCTCTATGTTCGTGATGAAAATGATTTATATATATGCTTATGTTTTTTTATTTCAAGCTAGTTATGAAGTTATAGGAATGTTTATTTTTGTTTGGATTGGTTAATTAATGGTGTGATCAATTGATTTAGTGTTTTAGTTGAATATATAGATTGTGAGAAGCATTAATCCATTGGGCTATGGAGTCATAAAAGGATTTAATTGTTCATTAACTCTGCAAGGGTTTTCATAGGGCAAGCTAACTATATCAAGTGGATCTTTTAGATTAGATGAAATATGAAATGACAGTAAGTTGTGAAATCAATAAAACTAAAGGGAAATTAAGAATCCTTTAACCATACTTCAACAAGAAAAGCCTTTTAGGTAATTTTTTAAGAAGAACCAAAGGACAGGGCGAACCATAGAATTCTTTGGCCATAATCTACTAAGTAAACCTTGAGACAACAATCCAACAATCCTAGAGAGCAGGGCACCCCTGAATTCTCTAGTTAATACTTTCAGACAAAGAAAACATTCAAGATAACAATCAGTGTGATTAAAGAGCAGTTAAGAATTCTTTAATCAAACTTCAAAAAAGACCTTCGAAGCAACATTTTAAGGCAAACCAAAGTACAGTGCAAACCATAAACTTCTTTGGTTGGACTCTGCTAAGTAAACTTCGAAGAAGGCCTTGAAAATAAAAAATTCAAGCAAAAACAAAGGACAGAGCAAACCATAAACTTCTTTGGCTGGACTCTACTACGTAAATTTCAAGGCAGCAAGCTAGGCGGAACTAAAGAGTAGAATGACTCTGAATTCTCTAATCAGACCTGGAAGAATAAAACATTAAGATGAAAGAAGCAGACAAAAAACGGTGCCAAGTCAGCATATCTCAATCTAAAATTGATGTTCTTTTATCAAAGAAATGATGGATAATGTGGAATACAGAAGGGAAAAATTAACAAAGAAGGATAACATCACCATTAACATAGCTCAAGAATCCTATGAACGTGTTTGTATTACTTATGTCCAAAACAATTACATTACTCCAGTGCAATAACCTTTGTAGCTCAGAGTTTGATCAAATCCACCCTAGCAATCAGAACAACCTACCAACCAACCAACACTAAAAATGAATAATAGATGCAGTACTTATCTGTAAAATGAGGACGTTGCCCTAACCTAGGGTTAAAAATTTGTATTTATTACAAAGTTAATGTAACCATGACCTTTGAGACCATGCAAGGCCCAAAGCAAAATATCTGTGACTGACTCATTGTAATAATAACTTCTTATTTTACTGTTGAGCTAAATTTAGGATAATTTTCACTTTTGTGGCTTTGTATTAACTTTACAATAAATTTTGAGTAGCTGGGAAATATCTCTGGATGCTTCAATAATAGTAGCTTCCTTTATTGAAGTGAAATGAGGCTTGCAGGTGGTAGATATGGTCTGAAGAATTAATTTCTGAGTGCCTTAGTCACTCGGATCTTCCTTCTCTGTTAATTTGCCTTAGATTTGTATTTAAACCCTGATTTGGCTTTTAACTGGGAATTTGTGTTCGTTGTCATTCTTTCTTTGTTTAATTCCTGATCCTTCATTGATTTGCCTTCAATTATCGTAATCTCTCTCTTTAACCTTTCTCAATTGTGCTTTGTCTTTACCTTAGTTTTCTGATCATGCTTTTCACCTTTAATCATTTTATTAAACCTTTAATATCTTTTTCCCTTCACTATCACGGTCTCTTTAATTGTGTTTTTGACTTTTCCTTTTATTTCTGCCTTTGAAGTGTTTGAAGGATCAACAATGGTAACGACACATTACTGCCTTCCATCATTCTTGTGCTCCTGGTCCTTTTGAGTAAACACAAGTTGCTATATCGACACCTAGAGCTCTTATTTAAGCCATTTTTGGACTTTAGAAATGCAATTTATGCATTTATACGTTGGCTACCTGCACATTTAAAAACATTTGTTAATTAAAACTTGTGATGTGGGTTTTCTATGTTTGTTTGGGCTTTTCGGGCTTCTAGGGAATTTGCATAGGCTTAACACAAAGGATCAATGGCTTGAACACATTTTAATGATGGTTAATGGTTTTGTAGTGGGTGCAAAGGACAATGGGCAGTTTATCGCATGGGGCGAAGGTGGTAAACGGTATTGGCAGAGGGTGTGCGATGCCATTGAGGGGATGTCACGTCATAGATGGGATGAGGGTATATACCGCCCATATCGCAAGGTTTGAGAGTTTTAACATATGCGCAGTTGAATGTGTGACATGGTGTGTGGGTCATCGGATCGAGGAGGGGTTGATCCGACGGTGATCAGGTGGTGAATGGACCGAGAGTTGATTTGACGTGTGGGGTCAAGATTTATACGATGCAGAGGGTTTAATACATGATGGGGGCTACGGCAAGATTTATTTATATGTGGGGTATTTGCAAAGCGAGGCTTTTATAAAGTGGGGCTCGGGGTTAAATAATAAGTGGAGGCGTTTATTATTAAGGTGGGGGCCTAATAAGAAAAGTGCCTGAGTTTTTTATGAAAAGTAGAGAATAAAGGGTTTATAACAGGTTTACAAACATAACAAGGAGTTAGGTTTATAAATATGAAGGGTCGGGTCCTTTTAATATAATGGGGTTTTTATTAAAAAGAATGGGCCCCGAATGATAAAATGAATAAAGCTTGGTTTTAAAACAATGTAAAAAAGGATTTTTTACATTGTTTTGAGGAAAGAAAGGAAATGAATGAAGGGGGGGGGGTTTAATGAGGAAAATGGGGCTTTAGGTAAGGAAAAAGGGTGAAAAAAGGGATTAAGATCAAACTTGGGGTTTTTCACAGTATGAGAGTGCTTGGAAGAGGAAAAATGAAAGGTAGTGAATTAGGAAAGATAAATATAATGAAGGCAGTGAAATTTCTGAAAATAGTTGATAGTCATGGAATGATATTTTTAGTAGATTATAGAAAATCCATAGTCACCTAGAGATACTGTAAAATACAGGAGGATAAGAGTGGCTCCAGCTGGGGATGTAAACTCCTTTAGGAGGTTTCAAGAACCTCAGATTTCAAATCTCTGGTCTTCATAGATCAATGCCTTGTTTTTACTTGGCAGACTTTTCATTCTGCAATTATTGATTTGTTGTTGTTCTTTGTAATTGTGACCTTAAAATATTGAAATTCATGCTTACTGCAACTCAATTCTACCTACCCATCATTCTATTCTAACATTTTTTCTTCATTTGGGGGCATTTAGATTGGCAAACCCTTGACATCATTTTTCTTTTGAAAGAAACACCTATCTATTTCTACCCTTATATCAGCCAAAGGCTCAGATTAGACTAATGAGCTCTTTTATTCTCTACCTAATCTACTTATCTATCAAGTTTAAACATTTTGACAGATTTTCATTCTCTAATCTATCAACATGAAATTTAAACCATGACTAAATCAAGATTAAGAAGTTTGATTGTCATGAGATTGTGACATTTTGGACAAACTGCACAAAAATTTACTTTTGCAAAAAGTAAAGCTAGAACTAAGGGCCTTGATTTGGAATTTTTCATTTATCCCTTTCTTCTCTTTTTTGGTTCAGATTTAGAATTTGTAACCAATATCTTTTCCTACTGATAAGCTAAGTTTAAATGGTTTGGCAAATCTTCATTTTCTAACTTATCAAAAAAAATTCAAAATTTGTTCAATCATGATTACGCTGTATGACTAAACAGGACTTCCCTGTCAAAAAGCAGTGGCATTTGGACTTGCACACTTTTAGAAATATTCCTTTTTTGGTATGGGGCTTTACCTTTTCTATTTTTATCTCGCCTCTTTTCCCTTTTCTTTCTTTCTTTTTGTAACAATTTTTCTAAAATTTTTGTTTAATCAATGTTATGTACAATGAATAAAAATTTTTAAATTGAGAAAAATGTTTAGTTGAATTAATGCTTGAGCATCCTTCCATTGACAAGACCTCAAAATAATTATGTTCCATCCATTTCTTGTAGAAAAAATGCATTGTTACCTCTTGCATAATGGATAATGTATGGACCTTTCAATAGATTGTCAAATTTTCCATGTTTGCCTTTGTCCTCTCTTCTTGAATCCCACTTCAACACTTTGTCTCCAATGCTGAAATTAGTTGCCTTGGACCTTTTCTCAAAGAGCTTGTTCATGTTTTCTTGTACTTGTTGTGTCTTGTTGTACACTCCTTCTATGGTTTGATGCAGCTATACAGCTTGTTTTATTCTCCTTTGCATATCATTTTCTTCATACTGCACCTCTTGAATGAACTTCATTACTGGCACTCCCAAGCTTGTTGGGAAAACTGCATCTGCTCCATATACTAACTGATAGGGATACATACCAATTGAATTCTTATTTGTTAATCTGTCTTCCCATAGTGCATGTACTAGCTTGTTGTTCCATGATTTCTTGTTTCCTCCAACAACGTTTTAATGATGTTTACCAAGCTTTTGTTTGAGGATTCATCCAACCCATTACCTTAAGGGTAACAAGTTGTAGAATGTCCCAATGTAATATGATATTTGTGGTAAAAGCCCACCATTTTCTTGGATCTAAAAGCAACAACATTGTCAGTAATGACTTTTCTAGGACAACCAAATCTAGACAAAATGTGGTTTTCAAGGAATTTGATAATTACTGACTCTGTGGCAGTTCTGGAAGGAATGGCTTCTATCCACTTTGTAAAATAGTTAGTTGTAGTGAGGAACCATTTGTGCTAGGAAAAGGAAAAAGGATGGATTTCTCCAATAAAATCAAGACCCCATTGTTGAAAAGGAGCTTCAACATACATAGGTTGTAAAGGCAATGGAAGCAGTTTTATTTTACCTTCAAAGATTTGGCATTTATGATAGGAAACTACCATTTTATGGATGTCTTGAAAGAGGGTGGGACAATAGTAACCAACTCTAAGTGTTTTATTGAAAGTGGTTTTCCAATATAGGTGGCCTCCACATTCTCCTTCATGAAACTCATGCATAATCCTATCTGCATCTTCTTTAGGAAAACATATAAGCAATATACCACTAAAGTTTTTCCAATATAAAAAATTTATCCAAAATGCATAAATTCAGAGCTTTTAACTTCTATAATCTGGCCTTTGTTTTGGATGAACCAGGAGGAACATTCAAATTAAAAAGCACATATAATATATAAGCATACCAATATGAGTTCATAAATTCTTCCTCAATAGGTGGAGTCGCTAGCTCCTCTTGTTCATCTAATGCATTAATCATATTGATGTCTAGTGCTTGAAAATTTGTTTCAGCCATGAGTTTAGCCAGTCCTTGCCCTTTGATTAGCTTGGTGGGCCTAATTTCCAGATCGTATTCTAAAATGATAGCAATCCACTTACCTCTTTTGCCATTAGGATCTTGTGTCAAGATGTCTTTGACCACTATGTGAGGCACAAATGCAATGATGTGTGAGTGCAGAATGTATACTCTGAAATCCTTCAATGCCTTGATTAAGGAAAAAGTATGTTTTTCCATTATATTATATTTCAGAGGTGAATCTCTGAGTGCATCGCTGAAAAATTCTATGGTCTACTCTTGTCCTTTTATATTTTTCTGTAATAAGACAACAACAACTGTGTGTTCTGATGCAAAGGATAAAATGAAGAAATCCTTGGTGAAGTCAGGGTTGATCAGAACTGGGTTTATGTAAGTGCTTGCTTCACCAAATCAAAATATTGCTTTGCTTATATGGTCCATTTGATTCGTGTTTCTCTTTTGAGAATGTTAGTGATGTTTCTTAGGAGTTCTGAAAGGTTTCGAATGAACCTTCTTAAGAAATTTATCTTTCTAATGAAATATTGCAGCACTTTGATGTTTCTCGAAGGACTGATTTGAAATATTCCCTTAATCCTTTTTGGGTCAATATTGATCCCTTCTTTAGACATGATGTGGCCTAAAAGCTTCCCTTCTTGTAGGCCAAACAAAGTTTTCTTGGGATTCAAAGACAACCCATATTTTCTACACTTTTCAAAGACTTTTCTTAAGTGAGCTAAGTGTTCATCATAATTTTTTGAGTGGACTATGAGGTCATCAAGGTATATCACAATAAAGTACCCTATTTCTTCATAGAAAACAATATCCATTGCTCTTTGAAAGGTGGCACCAACATTCATTGACCCAAAAAGAATTTTAACATACATGAAGGTGCCCCAGGGTGTGGTGAAAGTTGTCTTGTGTTGATCATCTGGATGTACCCGCACCTAATTGTACCTTGAAAAGCCATCAAGAAGAGATGTTATTTTGGAGCCTACTACCCTTTGCAATATGTGATCCATTTTTGGAAAAGGGTAGTTTTCCTTCAGGGAGGCTTTATTTAAATTTTTGAAGTCCATGCATAGCCTAATTTCCCTTATCTTCTTCCTCATAGATATAAGATTTTACACCCATTCTGAGTATCTAAGAGGGACTATTATTCTAGCATCATACATTTTCTTGATTTCTTTCTCAACCAATGGTAGTTGTACAAGATTTAGTCTGTGTAATATTTTTTTTAAAGGCTTCTGGTTTTCTTTGAGAGGGATCTTATGCTGGATGATCTCAGTATCATAAGATTTCAAGTCTTCATAGCTCCAAGAAAACACATCAGTAAATTATTTGAAAAGCTCAATGTATTATTTTTTTATATGAGCTGGAAGTGTCTTGCACAATTTTATCATTTTGGGTTCTTTCTCACTGCCTATATTGCATTCTTCTACCTCTACTTCAGTAGATTCCATCTTTGGCTTCTTAGCAACATCATTAAAGTCAAAAAGTTCTTCTTGAGGAACCAGTCCCTTTGGAAAAGTATTATCTTTGGACTGCAGCATTTCAAAGTCTCCTTTTTCCAGGTCTACACACAATTCTGTCTTATGTGGGTATTCTTCCTCTAACAGATTTATATCAGCATTATCAGGAGGCTTTTCTTTGTATGTTTTTTCCTCAGCAGAGCAGTCTTCTTCATGATCTGAGTTTGAATTTGGAATTTCAAACTCATTTCTAGATTATAGGAAGTCTTCAATCTGTTTTTCCCCTTCAAAAACTTGCAATATCTTATATTATCAGGGACTGTTGGTATATATTTGACTTGTACTGTGTATTTCTTGTTATGATGATGTCTTTGACAAGTACTGGTTGGAAATTCTAGACCGTTGGCAAGGATGTTCTGATTTCTAGGGACAGAGGCAAGGTCATATTCTTGGAAGGTTTTTAGGAGTTCAAGGACATCATTCCTATATGCTCTCAGTCTATAATGTTTAGCTGAATATTCTCCCTTAATTTTCCTAATGACTAGATCAGAATCCCCATGGACAAAAATCCTCTTGGCTCCTATTTTCTTAAGTAATTGTAGCCCTAGGAGGAGTGCCTCATATTCTGCTATGTTATTTGTACATTGAAAATTTATCCTGTATGAATGACCTTCTGTATGGTTATTCTCAGTGTTGTGCACCCAAACACCTACTCCTGAACCAATTTTACCACAAGAACCATCAAATCTCATGCTCCAAAGAGGTTCAATTTCAGATTTATCATTATGTTAGTCATTATAGATGCTACTCTATTTGCCATTATGTTGTTCATTCTCTATTTGGGCTAAATTTTCTAACTATTCCTCCTCTCTTTCCTCTTCTTTTTCAGATGTTTTCTCATCGTCTGCTACTTGTTCATTAATGTTTTCATAATTGTAAAGGATAAATGAATCAAGGTCTTTGTGGATAGAATAAAGAGGGGATTTATCTGGGTTTTCTTGAATACTTACCATGTATTTCAAATGAGTCTCCCTATATAATCTTCTTGGTTGACTAAATACAAGTATGGTAGCATAGGCCATGTCCATCTGGAGGGTGCCTTGAATTTTAGCTCCCCGTGAGCGTGATAGGAGCATACCATATTTGGGAGGAATGTCAGACACTACAGTATCCATTACTAAGATTTTGGCTGGTATTTGTGCTTGATTAACACAAAGATCTTTGATTAGGCCTAGACATTTAACTCTAATGGAATCGAAAGAGTATAAATATTTGTATGGTCTAGTTATCTCAAGGCCTAGTTTTTACATTACTACCTTTGGCATGAGGTTATGTGAATCTCCTTATTCTAACATGGCATTGTGAAGGATTTTTTCATGGATGTTCAAGATGACATAGAATGGAGGGACACCTCCTTCTTGAAATTTACATTCTACTTCAGGTCCAAACAGAAGTTCAGGTTTGTCATCATTCAGATTTACAGAATCAACATTTTCTCCTATGTTGAAAGCTTTCAAAACTTGGGATCTATACACATCTTGGGCCACTAATTCTGTAAGAGGTATGGATATTTTTATCTTGGAAATTTCATTCTCAATACTGAAAGGTGTTTGTTCTTTTAATAGATTTAAATCAGTTTTATCAGACACTGTTTTGACAGCAATTTTAGCTTACTAATTTTTATTTGGAGTCTCAGTTAAAACAATTTTGTTAGGGCTACTAGCTGGATTACTAGTGCTGCTTTGGTCACCACTATGTTGGTTGTTTTTTTTTTTACTTTTATCAGAACTTTCAGCCACTACGTTTGAATTTTCTGTTGCTTTTTTAGGAACATTTCCAGGGTTCTTCTTAGCAGAAATTTATGGGTTGTTTCTCTTAGGAGTATCTTGGGTTTTATTGCTTCTAAGGTCATATTTCCTATGCACTTCCATGATGGCATTTTCGAAGCCTTGTTTATAATCTTCGGATTCTAAGCTTTCTTCTTCATTTGGGGCGAATCTGCCTTGTTCCTCCTCAGTGAGGAAAATAATATCTTCATTATTGACTCTCATTAGATTGATGTGACTTTCCTCTATTTCTTCAATCACCCCCTCATCCTCATTAGCATAGTTTTCTTGGAAAGGAGGCATGATTTGTTGATCAGGACCTTTCTGTCTTATTTGAGGGGGATTTCTCCTAAAGTTTTGGTTTTGGTTTTGGTTTTGATTTATGTTTTGAGGATCTTCTTGGTTTTCTCTAGGGTAAGCTCTTGCATTCATGTTTATTCTCTCCATCATATTTTCCATGGTTCTAAATAAGTTATCAATCTTAGTATCAGATGTTGAAGGTGCAAATTCTTACCTATATGTGACTCTCTTCTCATTTTTCATTCTAACTCTTTTGGGAATCAAATTTTCCTCTACACTCACTACACCCCTCTGTATATCTTCTAATGTAAGAGGGTATCTTTCTCTTAGTTGGTAAGCCATTTCTGGGTCAAACCCATCTAGAAATTTCATTAGATCTAGACCTTGTGGAGGTTTCATGTGGTTAGGGAGGGAATTATATACACTGTTGAACCTAGTTCAGTACTCTTGGACACCTTCTCCAATGTTTCTCTTAATGTTTTCATATTCTGATAATATTTGGAGAGGTTTCTTCTTGACTTCCCATTTGTTTAAGAATAATTGATGAAAAGCAGGGAGGTCATGTATACTATTATGGGTTAGGCCTTTAAACCATTTTCTTTCTTCTCCCCCTAAAATTTGAGAAAACATTCTTATTTTAATAGTTTCATTATCTATCTCTTGTATGTCAAAATAGTCATTTATTCTATCCACATGTTGTTGAGAAATAGTAGAACTACTTGCATCATATAAGGGGATTTTGGACTAATAGTCCTGTGGTAGAACTACTAAAGGCAATGGTATAACTAATGGGGCATACCATGTTGCCATGATTGGTAGTTGGGGAAACAAAGGAGGGTAAATAAGTGGAGGGTTTGCAAAAGGAGGTAAAGGGTTAAATGGTGGAAGGTGAATAGTGGGTGTATGAATGGGGGTTGAAGTTAGTGCAACATGATTCTGTTGTAAGATGGATGAGTCTAAGATTATCTGGGTTATCCAATTCTGAGATCTAGTCCCAGAAAGGCTTTGTTCTAGGCGTGAGTCAGAGAGGATATTATGCAAGTCTTTAAGATTTTCAGGTAGGGAACTTGCCTTATGTATAGGTCTGCTAACAGTTGGGTTTTTAGATCTAGGAGATTTCCTAAGGAATCTTTCAGGATTGTCAACTATGCAGGAGGGTTTGGGTCAAGTTAGGAGCTGATACAGATTCTTCTAGGAGCCAAAACTTAAACCCAAGTTTCAGAGAGGTTGAAAGTTGTATAATAGTTTGAAAAACAAACCAATCTGTGGAAGGAATACTTAATCCGCAAAGTGTTCTTGATTGGGTTCTATTGAGGTTCAATGATATCAATATTTTTCAATAATTTTCCAAGTGTAGTCTATAGAAAACCAGTGGAGTCAACAGGCCTACTGAAAACTAATTGAATCACCAGGTGGATGATTTTAACTATCTTTAGGTTGGCTATTGTCCACCATCAACAGCCAGATACCATTTTTGTCTAACACTTGATTCATCTAAGTTTTAATGAGGCTTTATGAGTTTTTGAGGTAATATTAAGTTGTTTCATAACTCAGATTACCCAGTATGGTCGCCACTATTTTGGCTCCCCGTGATTTGCAAGATTGGCTAGAACAACTCTGTAGGGGACCACATCAGACCTCTTTGGAGTCCAAGGACCTAGCCTTCCAAGACTCAGAGAGGCCTCTCTCTATGTTCATGACGAAAATGATTTATCTATATGCTTATGTTTTCTAATTTCAGGCTATTTATGAAGTTCTAGGACCGTTTGTTTTGTTTGGATTGGTTAATTGATGGTGTGATTAATTGATTGAGTGTTTCAATTGAATAGAGAGACTGTGAGAAGCATTAATCCATTGGGCTATGGATTCATAAAAGGATTTAATTGTTCGTCAACTTTGCAAGGGTTTTCATAGGGAAAGCTAATTATATCAAGTGGATATTTTAGATTAGAGGAGATATGAAATGACAGTAAGTTGTGAAATCAGTAAAACTAAAGGGAAATTAAAAAACCTTTAACCATACTTCAACAAGAAAAGCCTTTTAGGTAATTGTTTAAGAAGAACCAAAGGACATGGCAAACCATAGACTTCTTTGGCCAGACTCTAATAAGTAAACCTTGAGACAACAATCCAACAATCCTAGAGAGTAGGACACCCCTGAATTCTCTAGTTACTACTTTCAGACAAAGAAAACATTAAAGATAACAATAAGTGTGATTAAAGAGCAGTTATGAATTCTTCAATCAAACTTCTAAAAAGACCTTTGAACCAATATTTTAAGGCAAACCAAAGGACAGGGAAAACCATAAACTTCTTTGGCTGGACTCTACTAAGTAAACTTCAAAGAATGCCTTGAAAATAACAATTTCAAGAAAAACCAAAGGATATGGCAAAGCATAAACTTCTTTGACTGGACTCTATTGAGTAAATTTCAAGGCAACAAGCTAGGTGGAACTAAAGAGCAGGACAACCTTGAATTCTCTAATCAGATCTGGCAGAAGAAAACATTAATATGAAAGAAGTCGATATAATTAAGGTGCCAAGGTAGCATATCTCAATCTAAAATTTATGTTCTTTTATCATAGAAATGATGGACAATGTGGAAAACAGAAGGGAAACATTAACAAAGAAGGATAACATCACCATTAACATAGCTCAAGAATCCTGTGAACGTGCTTGTATTAATGATGTCCAAAATAGTTACATTACTCTAGTGCAATAACCTTTGTAGCTTAGAGTCTGATCAAATCCAGCCTAGCAATCACAACAACTAACCAACAACCAACCATCCAACACTAAAAATGAATAATACATGGAGTATTTATCTGCAAAATGAGGAGGTTACCCTAACCTAGGGTGACAGATTTATATCTATTATAGATATAATGTAATCTTGACCTTTGAGACCAAAGAAAAATATATGTGACTAACTCACTGTAATAATAACTTCTTAATTTACTGCTGAGCTAACTTTAGGATATTTTTCACTTTTATGGATTTGTATTAACTTTACAATAACTTTTGAGTAGCTGGGAAATATATCTAACTGCTTCAATAACTGTAGCTGCCTTTATTGAAGTGAAATGAGGCTTGCAGGTGGCAGATATGGTCTGAAGAAGTAATTTCTGAGTGCCTTAGTCACTCAGATCTGCCTTCTCTGTTAATTTGCCTTATATTTGTTTTTAAATCCTGATTTGGCTTTTAACTGGGAATCTATCTTTGTTGTCCTTCTTTCTCCGTTTAATTCCTGGTCCTTTATTGATTTGCCTTGAATTATTGTAATCCCTCTCTTTAATCTTTCCTAACTGTTCTTTTCCTTTACCTTGGTTTTCTGATCATGCGTTTCAACTTTAATCATTTGATTAAACCTTTAATCTCTTTTTCCCTTCACTTTCATGGTCTCTTTAATTGTGTTTTTTGACTTTTCCTTTTATTTATGCCTTTGAAGTGTTTGAAGGATCAGTAATGGTCATGACTCATTGCTGCCTTCCATCATTCTTGCACTCCTGGTCCTTTTGAGTAAACACAAGCTACTATATCATCACCGAGAGCACTTATTTGAACCATTTTTTAACTTTAGAAATGTGATTTATGCATTTATACGTCGGCTACCTGCACATTTAAAAACATTTGTTAATTAAAACCTATGATGTGGGTTTTTTTTGTTTGTTTGAGCTTGTCAGGCTTTTGGGGAATTTGTAGAGCCTTAACACAAAGGATCAGGGGCTTGAACACACTTGAACGTAGGTTAATGGTTTTGCAGTGGGCGTGAAGGATGATGGGTGGTTTATCGCATGGGGTGAAGGTGGGAAACAATATTGGCGGAGGGTTTGTGATGCCATTGAGGGGATGTCGTGTGACGGATGGGACGAAGGCATATACTGCCCATATCGCAAGGTTTGAGAGTTTTAACCCCTGCACAGTTGAATGTGTGACATGGTGTGTGGGTCGTCGGATCGAGGAAGGGTTGATCCGATGGTGATCAGGTGCTGAATGGACTGAGATTTGATTTCACGTGTGGGGCCGAGATTTATACGGTGTGAAGGGTTTAATACATGATGGGGGCCAGGGTATATAACAAAGCGGCAGGGTTTATTTATATGTGGGGTCTTTGCAAAGCAGGACTTTTATAAAGTGGGGCCTGGGGTTAAATAATAAGCAGAGGTGCTTATTATTAATATGGGGGGCCTAATAATAAAGGAGCCCGGGTTTTTTATGAAAAGAGGAGAATAAAGGGTTTAGAGTGGGTTTACAAACATAACAGGGAGTTGGGTTTATAAATACGAAGGGTCGGGTATTTTTAATATAATGGGGTTTTTATTAAAAAGAATAGGTCTCGAATGATAAAGAATAAAGTTTGGTTTTAAATCAATGTAAAAAAGGATTTTTTACATTGTTTTGAGGAAATAAAGGAAATGAATGAGGGGAGGGGGGGTAGGTTAATGAGGAAAATGGGGCTTTAGGTAGGGAAAAATGGTGAAAAAGGGATTAAGATCGAACTTGGGTTTTTTCAGAGCATGAGAGTGCTTGGAAGAGGAAAAAACATTGTTACCAATGAAATAGGTAACCGCACTGTTACCTACTTTTTTTTTGGTAGCATAAAAAGCACTCGATTTTGAAAAGTGGTGATGCAGAATCGCCCTCTCTTTTTTTTGTGCACATTTTTGACACTCTAATATTTTTATTTATGAAGTATGAATAATTGTTTTAAAATGTTACTGATTTTCATGCTAAATTTGAAACATATTGATGCAGCATCAACTTTTTTTTTTTTTAGAGTGATGATTTTCATGCTAATTTTGAAACGTATTGATGCAGCATCAACCTTTTTTTTAGAGTGGTGATTTCCATGTTGGTAATAAAACACAAAACTTAGATAAAAAAAATATATTTAAAAACAATAAAAAAACCCAATAAAAATGTAAAAAAGAACAAAATTAACTCGTAAAAATAAAAAAATTTAAACAAAAATAAATTAAAACAAAAAACAAAAAAAACAAAAATATTCAAAAATTATATCAAAAGAAATGACAAAATTTGAAAAAAAAAACACATAATTAAAAAAAAAAAAAACAAAAATTAACCTTAAAAAAAAAAAAAACATCAAAAACATTTTTTTCTAAGTTATTAAAAAAAACCATATAATTAAAAAAAAAAATTAAATAGAAAATTTTAAAATAATTAAAATTACAAAATTAAAATTTAGATAAAAAAAGATAAAATACAAAAAAAAAATTAAATTTTAAATTTTAAATTAAAAAAATAATAATAATAAGAAAAAAAATACAAATTTTAAAATTAACCAAAAAAACAAATTAAAAAAAAAATATTAAAATTGAAAAAGAAAATTAAAATAAAAGAATTAAAAAAAAAAAATAACTATTATTAAAAAACAAAAAAAATGAAAAAAAACCACGTGCAAATAATTAAAAAACAAATATCCATAAATTTGCTGTTTTTTTTTTTTAAATGAAACAATTTATAAATTTTAAAAATGAAAAACTAAATAAACTAAAAGATTTAAAATAAAATTTAAAGTAAAATTAAATTAAAATTTAATAAATTTAATAAATAAATTTTGAATTTAAAAAAATAATTAATCTAAAATATTAAATTTAAAAACAAAATTAAAAAAAAAACAAATTAAATTTAAAATAAAAAGTTTGAATTAAAAAAAAAAAATTAATTTTTTGAAATTAAAATAAATAAATAATTTTTTTTTAAAAATTAAAAAGAAAAAAGAAAAAAATCAAATTTAAAAAAAAAAAAATTATTAAAAAGAAAAAAAAAGAAAAAGAAAAAGAAAAAATATGTTACGAATTAAAAAATATTAAAAATTAAAAAAAAAATTAAAAAAGAAAACTTAAAAAATGTTGACACCTAATCCTATGGGATGGGTGTGCACATTTAATATTGTATATTATTTAATATTAGGAAATAAGGAAGGCCAAGAGTCATTGGGAGATGAATCCCAATAGCCTCACCTCCATGTATAAATCCATATGCATTCTTCAGCTATTACACATTCTGATTTTGAGGAGTTACCTCCTGGTTTGACATGGTATCAGAGCCAGCTCCACTATTGGCATTTCTGCCCGTGGTGTAACTCCCTCTCCTTTGCTTAGTCAATTTTTATTAATAGTTTTTGCTGCTCCTTAATTGCTAGACTGTTATTCTGCATTTTTTTTCTCTATATAGCCCTGACATTTGCAGCTCCAGCTCCTGCAGCGCCTGAAGACTCTGCAATCCTACAGTTCCTGAAACACTGCAAATTGTAGGCTCCTCTGCAATCCTGCAAAGATTCCATTTCAAAATTTTTGTAATGGCCTTTTGGCCTCCTCCATTCTCCATCTACTCACTCCATTCCCTCAGCTCTCTCCCTACATTCCACATTCATCCCTCACCTCTCAACATGTAACGCCCTGCCCTCATCTCTCGGCGCACACCCCCGTGGCTTCCTCCGTCCAACCAAACCCACCGCTTGCAACTCTACAGAGCTCTCCATTCCAATACGCCATCCATATATGCATTACTACTTCCTTAACGCAGGTATCCTCCTCAGTGTTTACCATACTCCGAATACAATTTTAATACGCCATCCATATCTGCAAAACGATGTATGATGAGTTTCTGGTGTTAATACCGCCCGTCGACCATACACTTAGCGCTGTCATATATTTCCACTGTTGGTTTACTACTCGTAATGCCTGCGCAGTCATGTCTGTCAGTACGAAATACATTTTATTATTGTTAGTCGTTGGGGTATTAAGTTGAAATAGACAATATCATTCATTTCAGATAGTATTGTTTGTTGTAATGGCTGTACATTGTATAACACTGTCCATTGTGTAACGCTGTCCATTTTATATTACAATAACGATGTCCATTGTATATCCATTGCCAGATTCCATATAGCATTCCATATATACCACCATTTTAAAACGCTGTCTGCGTTATTTGTAATACCCTGCGTTTATATACTGGTGTCAACGCTGCTCTGGTTGCATAGGTTGGAGAATAACTTTGTGTTGTATGTTTGAACTTGTTCCTCCCATCATACCGCCCTTTATTCTATAGTCAATACTGCCCCACCATAATACCGACCCTCCATTCGTTTAAAACCTGCGTTTAATACCACCCTTTCATATATACGCCAATTTCATCATTGTATATCCATTGTATAGTAATACTCCGCTCCATTTGTAAATGCTGTCTATTCCTCCACTCCATCATTTATAACATTCATACAATATATAACATTCATTCCATTTGTAATAATCCGCTCCATTTGTAATATTCACTTCCCATTACGCCCTTTACCTGCGTTATAATACCCTCCCATACCACTTCCCATTTTCACAATATCGCCCTCCCATAAACATTTCATATCACCCTACCATTTCATAAAATTGCTTCCCATACAAAAAAAAATTCTCCAAACAAAACAAAAAATACACATATTTTTTGGTGTAGAATTCAGTCTTTAGCAAGAGTTTTTTGTGCAGAATTTAGTTTCCAGCAAAGAGTTTTTTAAACTCAGAGTATTTTTCCAGCAAGATTTTTTTGCCCCTTTAATTGAAAGATTTCAACAGTTGAAAGTTTTTATAGCAGAAATTTTTCCTCTTCAGAAGCTTTTTTCCAGCAATATAATGCATTCTCTCATCTCAATTGTTGGGGTGGTTCTCTCCGGCAAAGAGAACTATCTTGAATGGTCTCGGAAGATTAAACACACACTCATTTTTAATGAGCTGTGGAAAGGAATCTAAGAAGGACAAGAAGAAAAACCACCAGCAAAGCCCACTTCAAACAAAGAGCTTGCCATTTGGGAAAATAAGAACTGCAAGGCCTATGCCTTGATTTCAGCCTCCGTAAGTGAAGAGGTGAGTCGCCATATTTCATCATTCTCAAATGCCTATGATGCCTTGAAGAAGCTAAAAGAACTCTATGACTCACATTCAGAATTTGAAAATGTTCAATTGATGATTAAGTTGTTCAGTCTTGAAATGAAGAATGATGATCCCCTTGCTTTAGCTTCAGAAGTAAGATATATAATGCATGTGTTAAATTTGGACAACTAGGTCCAAACTCATTGTTATGATGCTTAGATTAAGAGGCTAATATTTTTGTTGGATTCCTCTTTCGGAGAGGTGTAAAATCCATATATAATATGTCTTAATCCGATGAGCAGAACATTTATTTTGAATTTATTATTCATAATAAATTATATGTGCAGGTTGGCCTTAAGGTTTCACACCCCCAACAGATGTGTCACACACCCCAATGATGGATATAAATACAGGCAAAGTTGGAGATCATTTCACCACAACTCAACACACAAGGGCTGAAAATTGTTGGGAAGTTAGATTTTGGAAGGCTGTACTGTTTGGCACAGAAATCGAGGTCAAAGGGTTGACCAAACTGCTGTTGTGTTGACTTTTAGCTTGCTGCCCTGCGTTGACTTTTCTGGACAGCGTTGACGTTTTTGGAGTTGACTTGGGTTGACTCGGTTGCTGATTGAAGGACTGTTGTGACACATTCTGGGTTGGTTGACCAAGGATACTTTGCTGGTTGAAGCATCCTGTTGACCGCCGTAACGCACCATCACATTTTTCTGTTTCTGCTATGTCTTCTATAAGATCCACTTATATGTTCTATCATCATTTTACTTAACTATTTGTGTGATTTCTGTAAGAAAACTAAAGTTGCTTCAAGCATAGAACATCTACAAAAATTTACATGGTATCAGAGCTGAGGTGAAGACAAGCCCTATCTTTAGCAATCACCACCGGAAGAAATGGGTTCCACAAGTTTTGAATTCAAGGAGAATGACAAGCTGACTAGAAGGGATGACTTCCATGCCTGGAAGATGATATTAGATCTCAAATTGGAATACCATGATCTCTTGGATCATGTGCTGGGTAAGATTCAAGAACCTCCATCCAATGCTACCGCTGCTGTTAGAAACAAGTATAAGAAGGGAGAGATCAAAGCAAAGCTGATGATCAGGGAATCCATACATAAGAGTCTGGTTGCCTATATATCTGAACTAGGCACATCCAAGGAGATGTATGATAAATTGATCCTTATGTTCAAAGTAAACAATGTGAACCAAGTGCTATTCCTCAAGAATAAGATGAAGAATATGAAGAAGGGCCAGGATGAGTCTGTTCAAACTTACTTTCTGAAATTGACCGAAACAAGGAACAATCTGTTGGCTATTGGGGAGACAATAGCTGATCGTGAGATGGTTCTCACCGCACTTGGAGGACTCCCATATGAATGGCAAGTATTCACAACTACCATTCTCAATAATAATACCATTCCTAAACTTGATGAGCTTCTGTCTAGATGTATGCAAGAAGAAACAAGGATGAAGGAATTCGATAATGACAGAAATGCTGCCTATGGTGCTCATTATCGAAAGAAGAACTCTGGTGGTTCTAAGGACAAAGGAAGAACAAGGACTCAAGAAAAGAAGGGTAAGTGTTTCACTTGCCATAGGCCTGGTCACTATGCTAGAGAATGCCCCTTCAAGAAGGATTCTCCTGATAGTGATGATAATAACAACAATCGAAGGAATGGGAATCGAAGAAACAAAAAATCCAAAGGAAAGAGGAAGGCTCACTTTGGTGGAAACAATCAACCTTCTAAAAGTTCTAGGAACACCAGGTATGAGGAGTCTAATGCTGTTGATAAAAGAAATGAGTATATTCTTGTATCTGCTCTCTTTGCTACATCTCCGCCCGACACTATGGATGTCTGGCTAATCGATAGTGGTGCCTCAAGACACATCACCGGATTCAAGGGAGCACTCTCTGACATGGTTGAAAGGGATACTAATCTAGAAATTATCCTTGGGGATAATGCCACATATCCCGTGAGAGGGACAGGGACTGTGACCCTCCACTTGTCTCAAGGACAAGTCCTACATTTGCAAGATGTACTCTATGTACCAAAATTGAAGAAGAACCTTGTGTCTGTATCGGCCATGGAAGACAAAGGGTTCAATGTAACATTCTCTGATGGAAAGGTGCTCATGTGGAAGAAGAGCTTCAAGGAAGCTATCTCGATTGGTTTTAGAGTTGGCACACTCTACCAGGTTGGAGGGAGTCCGCTGGGAGCTATGACTTGTGATACTATTCGACAAACCGAACTATGGCACCGAAGATTTGGACACCTTCATTACAAGGCCCTTCCCGAAGCAAGGAAGGTGGTGACAGGGATGCCTGAATTTGGAAATAATCATGAAGGTGTATGTAAGGGCTGTGCCGAAGGAAAACATACAAGGGGACCTTTCCCCTCAAGTGTCACAAAGACATCTGATATTTTGCAATTTGTCCATTCTGATCTATCCGGTATGTTGCCCGTGACATCCCTGGGGGGATTTTCTTACTACATGACATTCACTGATGACTTCTCTCGCAAAACCTGGATATATTTCTTGAAGAAGAAGGATGAGGCTTTCATGTGGTTCCGTACCTTCAAAGCCTTGGTGGAAAATATGACCGGAAAGAAGATCAAGATTTTGAGGACTGACAATGGCACTGAATATGAGTCAAATGAGTTCAAAGAATTTTGCAGAGAAGCTGGCATTAAGAGGGAGACTACCATTGCATATACTCCTGAGCAGAATGGTGTTGCTGAACGCAAGAATAGGACTATTGTGGAAGCTGCCCATGCCATGCTATGTGACCAGGGTCTACCGAAGTTTCTGTGGGGAGAAGCTGCAAATACTGTTGTGTACATTCAAAACCGATGCCCTCATTCCGCTTTGGACTCCAAAACTCTTGAAGAGGTTTTCTCTGGTAAGAAACCTGATGTCTCACATTTTAGAATTTTTGGATGTCCTGTCTATTTTCATGTGCCGAAAGAAAAGAGAAGTAAGCTGGATGCTTCTAGGAAGAAAGGAATGTTTGTGGGCTACAGTGAGACTTCTAAGGCCTATAGAGTCTATGTACCTGGTCAAAGGGAAGTAGAGATAAGCCATGATGTCACTTTTGACGAAGATGCTTCCTTGAAGAGAGTAGTAGATCTTCCAAGATCTGGAGAAAATCATGAAGAAAGGCCTGGAAATCAAGAAGAGCCGCAGGATGAGACAATGCCTGAAATTGAAGGACCAATGGACCCTATTGATCCATCTCCTTCACTGGGAAAGAGACCATCATGGCTCAGGGACACCCTCGAAGATGCTGAGGGTCATGCTGCCCCAAGGGGGACATTCCGAGAAAGCAAGAAGCTGTGTAGATACCAAGGGTATCTAGCTGCCATGAGTACTATTGTACAATCTGAACCTGGATCTTTTGAGGAAGCCGTAAAGCATCAAGTCTGGAAGGATGCTATGCACAAGGAATATGAGTCCATAATGAAGAATGATGTCTAGGATGTGGTCCCGAGACCGAAGGACAAATCTGTTGTCACCGCGAAATGGCTCTACAAGATCAAACATGGATCTGATGGGAGTGTTGAAAAGTTCAAGGCAAGATTTGTTGCCCGTGGCTTCTCTCAAAAGGAAGGAATAGACTATGATGACATATTTTCACCTATGGCGTGATATACCACCATCCGATCAATCATAGCCCTTGTTGCTACGCAAGGATGGAGTCTTTATCAGATGGATGTCAAGACCGCTTTTCTGCATGGTGCAATAAAGGAAGAGGTGTATGTAGAACAACCTCTGGGATTTGAAGTTCAGGATCGAGACACTTATGTCTGCAGGTTGAAGAAAGCCCTCTATGGGTTAAAGCAAGCACCCAAAGCTTGGTATGAGAGGATGGATAATTACTTGATGAAGCTGGGCTTCACTCGAAGTAATGCTGATCCGAACCTTTACTTCAAGGTTGTGCAGGGGAAGCCTCTCATTCTAGTGTTGTATGTGGATGACCTCTTCCTGATAGGTGCTGACCCTCTCATTCCTTGATATGAGGGAGCTCATTGAGGTTCAAGATGAAGGACCTACAGGAATGATTCACTACTTCCTTGGCACGGAAGTGCAGCGGAGAGACTGTGAGATTTCCTTTCATAAGGAAATTACATTGTGGCTTTCTGGAAAGATTTGGAATGGTGGGTGTAAGTGCGTAATGGAAACTGCAGTGGAACTCAGCACTAGAGGTTGAGTGGTAGCGGCTAACTTTGGGCCTATCTTGACGATCCCCCTGCAGTATCGTCGACTCATAGGAGCTTTGATGTTCTTAGTGAACACCCGGCCGGGATATATGTTTTGCGATGTTCTTTGAGTCAACGGATGGTTGAGCCTCATCATTTTCACTGGGTTGGTGCCAAGAATCTTCTGAGATATCTTCGGGGCACGATAAACCATGGGCTGAGATACACTGCCGGGAGTGTGACACTCCGTGGATATACTGATGCCGATTGGGCTGGCAGTGTGGTGGATCGTAAGAGCACATCGGGATGTTGCTTCAATCTTGGTTCTGCTTCGATCTCATGGATGAGCAAGAAGCAGAAGTCGGTGGCTTTGAGCACCGCGGAGGCCGAATACATTGCTGCAAGTATGGCCTGTTGTGAAGCAGTTTGGTTGCGTAAGCTCTTTACTGAGCTATTTGGACATGTGCTAGATACCACTGTGATACTCTGTGATAACTAGAGTGGGATTCATATGACTGAGAATCCTGTGTTCCACGACCGATCCAAGCATATTGATATCAGGTACCACTTTATCCGGGATATGGTACAGCGAGGCGCCGTAAGGCTCGATCATATAGGAACTGATGAGCAGGTCGCGGATATTCTCACTAAGCCCCTAGGGAAGGTCAAGTTCCTAACCTTCCGTGAGAGTCTTGGTGTCATGGAAAGACCCTATGATGTGGGTCTTGTTGGACGATGAGCTCTGGGAGCTCTGGGGGGCTTTGGGGATAGCTTCTTGGAGCTATAAGCACTCATAATGCTTCTGCCCCACCCTTGTGATTATTGAGCTGGTTCGCCTCTCATTTATCTGTGCCCCGTATGCATCCTGCCCATTGAGTTCAGGGCTCATGGGAAGTACCTCTCATTTGGCCAATGAGGTGGGAAAAGCTAGAGACTAGTAGCAAATACTGATGGACGCATCAGAGATTGCCATACTCTCTATCTAGGATGGCACGGTCCAACCACTTGATCTGGGATCAAGTTTAGTGAGGTCTGGGACCTCTGCCTGACTTCGGGTCAGATGAACCAACTTCGGGTTGGTTGGATACTCTTTATGAGTTTGATAGAGGTTTCGAACCTCTGGACTGATTATGTCAGTCGGGGGATGATGTCTTTGTGACTGACCCACTTCTGTTCTGAAATAAAGAGGCCAGCAAAGCAAGTTACGGCAGGATGACGCACGATGTTTGATTGCATTGATGGATGGAGTTCTCCCTAGTTGAGAGGGAGTGTTAAATTTGGACAACTAGGTCCAAACTCCATGTTATGATGCTCAGATTAAGAGGCTAATATTTTTGTTGGATTCCTCTTTCGGAGAGGTGTAAAATACATATATAATATGTCTTAATCCGATGAGCAGAACATTTATTTTGAATTTATTATTCATAATAAATTATATGTGCAGGTCGGCCTTAAGGTTTCACACCCCCAGCAAATGTGTCACACACCCCAATGATGGATATAAATACAGGAAAAGTTGGAGAGCATTTCACCACAACTCAACACACATCTTCTTCTCTCATCTGATTGAGTACGAGCTCCTTGGAGGACATTTCCAGCCCACACATGTGAAGAAGAAGGAAGAATTTATGTACGGCTGAGCTGAAGGACAAATTGTTGCGGCTAGGGTTTTGCTGGAAGTTTGACCAGCATTGACTTTGGTCAACGCATGGTCCGAAAGGGCTGAAAATTGTTGGGAAGTTCGATTTTGGAAGGCTGTACTGTTTGGCATAGAAATCAAGGTCAAAGGGTTGACCAAACTGCTGCTGTGTTGAATTTTAGCTTGCTGCCCTGCGTTGACTTTTCTGGACAGCGTTGAATTTTTTGGAGTTGACTTGGGTTGACTCGGTTGCTGATTGGAGGACTGTTGTGACACATTCTGGGTTGGCTGACCAAGGAGACTTTGTTGGTTGAAGCATCCTGTTGACCACCGTAACGCACCATCACATTTTTCTGTTTCTGGTTTGTCTTCTATAAGATCCACTTATATGTTCTATCAGCATTTTACTTAACTATTTGTGTGATTGCTGTAATAAAAGTAAAGTTGCTTCAAGCATAGAACATCTACAAAAATTTACAGCATGACATTGAAAACACTGGTGTAAAAATGGACATATCTCTCATAGCATATGTTAAGGCATTATATCCGACTTACTCACATTATCTTGAGTCTTTGCAAGCAAGTGGAAACTTTGAGCATATCACCTTTGATACACTTGAGAAAAAGTTCGTAGAAAGAGAGAAAGCTTTTGGGAAGATGACAATCCCTTCATCTTCCGAAGAGGCTGCATACTTGGCACATAGAGAAAAGAGTCATGCTCCAGATTCATCCAGAGGAAGAGGTGGTAGAAGAGGAAGAGGAAGAAGAAACTTCACAGAAAGGGGGGGAAGACAAGCTGACAAATCCGATCTTCATTTCACACGTTGCAATAGAGATGGACATGATGCATCCAAATGCAGAACACCATGGGAGAAAATTGAGCAGCAAAGAAATCAAGACAAAGGTAAAACTAATGACAAAGACAAAGGTAAAGCACCTGAATCCGCTCATTATGTTCTAGCACATTGTAACAATGGAGTAACTGAAAGCCTATTTGATGTTTCATTTACTTCATGGAGAGATGATTGGTTGCTAGATTCAGCAGCAACATGTCACATGACATTTAGAAAAGATTTTTTTGAAGAATTCACTAACAAAGTTGATGGAGAAGTATATTTCGCAGATAAATCCAAACTCAAGCCATCAGGGCTTGGCACAGTCAGGCTTAAACTGCCTGGTATTCCAGATCATATCCTACATGAGGTTCTATACCTCCCGGAGTTGAAGAGAAACTTGCTATCCCTGGTCGAAATCCGGCAGCAAGGACACTCAATTCACTTGTTTGATGGCAAGGCAGAGGTCAGAAAAGCATCAGATCACTCACTTGTCATGGAGGGAATAGAAGAAGGGAGACTCTTGAAGCTGAAAGGTTCATCTGCTCATGCTCAAAACTTTGCATTCAGTTCACATAATGATGAAGGTACATTCCCATCAAGTATTTTATGGCATGCTAGATTTGGACACTTAAACTGTGACAGCCTTCGTTTGTTGAAGAAAAATGGTGTTGATGGACTGCCTACAATTCCTAGAAAACCTAAGGAATGTGATGCTTGTATTCTAGGAAAGCATAGAAAACAGCCATTTCATGATTCACACTCCAGAGCACATAGAAAACTTGAGCTTGTTCATTCAGATTTATGTGGCCCTATGCCTATTGCTTCTGCAAATGGAAATAAATACATGATGACATTTATCGATGACTACACCAGAATGTGTTGGATTTACTTATTGAAGAATAAGTCTGATGCTTTTCAAACTTTCAAGAATTTTCATGCATGGATTGAAAATGATGCACAAACACATATTGGCTCTCTACGTACTGATAATGGAAAAGAATACACTTCAAATGAATTTGAAAATTATCTTCGTCAACATGGAATCAAACATCAAACAATTGTGCCATATAATCCACAACAGAACGGTGTAGCTGAAAGAATGAACAGAACTATTTTAAATATGGTGCGCTCCATGTTATTTTTCAAGAATGTAAAATTGATGTTTTGGGCTGATGCAGTTCTATGTGCTGTTTACATAAAGAATAGGTGTCCTTCAAGTTCAATTAGAAACAAAACTCCTTTGAAATGTGGCATGGCCACATTCCTTCGGTAAAGCATTTCAGGGTCTTTGGGTCCACCTGTTATGTGTTGATACCCAAGGGTCAAAGGAACAAACTTGGTGCTAGAAGCATAAAATGTATCTTCTTGGGGTACTCCAATACCTCCAAAGGATATCGTCTCTATGATGAAGCAAATAAGAAGTTTGTGTTAGCAAGAGATGTCATATTCCTTGAATCTTCCAAGAGTGACAAGGTTGTTGAGCGGCAACTTGATCGCCTGGATAGATTCACACATGCAAAGTCTTTCCAGGAATTTGATAATGTGATTCCACATCTTGGAGGGGGGATTCCGATATTGAATCAAACTGTGGAATCATGTCCTGAAGCACTCTCTCCCCCACATGAAGAAACAACCACGGATGACACATTGGATGATGTGATTGACAGAATTGGGAGATTGAATCTTGAATCAATCCCAACTCAGTAAAATGACCAGCCTAGGCCATCTCAGAAAGGTCCTCCCAAATGGATGACAAAGACATTGGAGAATGTTCATCCTGATGAGGTTGGAAAAACTGGAACAAGAAGTTCCACTCAACAAATCGAAGGTGATGTAGATAATTCTGATTCCCCTGTTGATATGGATATTGCTTATAACTGTGAATTGAGTTTGTCTACATATCATGAACCAACTTCCTTCAAAGAAGCCACTTCTCATGATGAATGGAAAGAAGCGATGCAGAAGGAGTATGATGCCTTGATAAAGAATGGCACTTGGAAGCCGGTTGATCCGCCTTTGGGAACGAAACCAATTGGCTGTAAGTGGGTCTACAAGAACAAGTACAAAGCAGACGGCTCACTTGACAAGCACAAGGCCAGGCTTGTGGCAAAAGGTTTTGCACAAAAAGAAGGAGTCGATTATGAAGAAACTTTTGCTCCCACAACAAAATGGACCACCATCCGGACTCTCTTTGCCTTAGCAGCTCAGAATGGATGGAAATTCCATCAGATGGATGTAAAAACAACCTTCTTGAATGGAGATCTAAAGGAGAAAGTTTGTATGTCCCAGCCAGAAGGATTTGTGGTAAAGGGTCAAGAACACAAAGTTTGCAAGCTTATAAAATCCTTGTATGGCCTCAAGCAAGCACTACGAGCCTGGTATGAGAAGTTAACCGAGCATCTTCTGAAACTTGACTTCAAACATTTTGATCTTGATAATGCAACTTTGTTTGTTAAGAAAGTTGGAAAATAGTTGTATATCTTAGGTATGTAGATGATCTTTTGATAACAGGAAACAATGAGAGCTATATTGCATCCATGAAGAAAGAGTTGAAGAAAAATGTTTAACTGATCGATTTGGGTCATGTTCATTACTATTTGGGTATTGAAGTAATTCAACATCCTAAATTCATATTTTTCAAAAGAAGCACATCGAGATCTCTTGATCAAAATTTTGGCATGGATGACTATAATCCCTTAACCACTCCAATGGAACAAAACTCAAGCTCACTTCTATCAAGGGAAGGAATTTGAGGATGCAACTAAGCATAGACAAACTTTGCAGGGGAAGTCTTATATACCTGACCACCACCAGACCTGACATTTCATTTGTTGTTGGAATCCTCTCAAGGTTCATGCAAAAACCTTATGAAGGACATTGGTTTGCTGCAAAAAGAGTGTTAAGGTACTTTAAGGGGACTCAAGACTTTAGACTCAAATATACGAGGTAGGCTTAATTTCAGCTGATCTGACAATTTATCCACTGATGACAAAGAAACAAAAGTCTCATTTGCAAGAGCACCAAGGAGTCTGGGATCAGAGGAGCTGCTCATGGAGATCATGAAACAACAAGCCCAACAGATTCTAAGACCGAGGCAGAATATGTTCCAAAGAGCTTGGCAAACAAAGGAAATTATGTGGCTCCGAAAAATCCAACACCGGAAGATTTGGCAAGATGAAACAAATGTATTCCACACCACTCATGATCGACAACACTTTTGCAATAAATTAAGCCAAGAACCAAAGTTACATGATCGAACAAAGCACATCAATACAAAGTACCATTCATCCGACATCAAGGTACCCAAAGCAACCTTTCACTTACATCATTGTTCCACAAATGCATAAACTACCATCTTCACCAAAGCACTTAAAGAGAATAGTTTGAAAAGCCCGCATCAAATGCTTGACCACCAACATCCCTTCTGATTAAAGGGGGGAATGTTGACACCTAATCCTATGGGATGGGTGTGCACATTTAATATTGTATATTATTTAATATTAGGAAATAAGGAAGGCCAAGTGTCATTGGGAGATGAATCCCAATAGCCTCACCTCCATGTATAAATCTATATGCATTCTTCAGCTAATACACATTCTGATTTTGAGGAGTTACCTCCTGGTTTGACAAAAAAAAAAAATTCAAATTAAAAAAATATATATATTAAAAATTAAAAAAAAAAAAAATTGATTATCGTGGCGTCGCCAATCGGCCTCCCGCTGCGGGAGGCCGATTCCTGGAATCGCCCTCCCACCGCGGGAGGCCGATTCCGGAGTTGCCCTCCCACCACGGGAGAATCAGCTTCCCGCGGCAAGAGGCCGATTCCGGGAATCGGCCTTTGCCGCCACGAGAATCGGCCTCCGCCGCCATCTGGGCAGGAGGCTGATTGGCGACGCCACCACGATCAAAATTTTTTTTTTTTATTTTTTTTTTTTTTTAAAATTTTTAATATATATTTTTTTAATTTGATTTTTTTTTTTAATTCAAAAAATTTAATTCTTTTTTTAATTTAATTTTATATTTGAAATTTAATTTGTTTTAATTTTCTTATAATTTTTTTTATAAATTTTATTCATTTCTTTTGTTTTTAATTTTTTTTTTCTAAATTTTGTTAATAATTTTTATTAAATTTTGTATTTTTTGTTATTTAATTGATTTTTTTTTTCATTTTTTTATTATTATTAAATTTTATGTTTAGTTTTTTCATTTAATTTTTTAAAATTTAATAAATTTTGTATTTTGTTTTTAATTTATTTGAATTTAATATTTTTTATTACATAAAATCTTTATATTTTTTTTATTTCAATTAAAATTGTGTATTTAAAATTAGATTTTTTTTTAATTAAACTTAATATTTTCAAAATAATTTGTTTTTTATTTTATTTTTTATTTAATTTATTTTTTTCAATTTTTCAATTTTAATTGATTTCTAAAGATTTTTAACTTTTTATTTTAACAATGTTTTTTTTTTCTTTATATTTAAAATTTATTTTTTATTTCGAAATTTATTTGTTTATTCATTTATTTATTAAAATTTAATAATTTTTTTTAAATTTAATTTGTTATTTTAATATTAACATTTTTTTTTAAATTAATAAAATCTGATATATGTATTTTTAATTTAAGTTCATATATATATATATATATATATATATATATATATATATATATAATTTAAATTTAATTTATTTTTTAAAATTTATTTGTTTTTTTAATATATATTTTTTTAGATTTAATATTTTTATTGTATTTTATTTTTCATTTTTCATTTTTAATTAATTTTTCATTTTTTTACTTTTAATTTAAATCATGCTTTTTTTTTTTAAGTTTTAAATTTGTTTAAATTTAATTTTTTTATTTTCAAATTTTTTTATTTTTTATTTTTTTAATTTAATAGACAATTTTTTTTTCTTTTTTAAATTTAATTTATGTATTTTATTTTTTATAATTTCTTTCTTTTTTTTAATTTAATATTTTTATTTTGTTTTTATTTATATTTTTTTATTTCTATATATTTTTAAATTTTAATCTTTAAACCTTCTATTTTTTTTTTTTTTTTTTCTTATATTTTAGGTTTTAAAATTTTTATTTTGTTTTTTATTTTTATTTTTTATTCCTATATATTTTTAAATTTTAAGCTTTAAAATGTTTTTATTTTTTAAATTTATTTTTTCTTAAATTTTAAGTTTTTTTAATGTTTGAATTTTAAAAATTAAAAAATGTTATTTCTATTTTTTAAAATGTCAAAAATATGACACTTTTTTTTTTTTTTTTGTTATTCTAGCATCAACTGGTTTTGTTTTGAGGGTGTTTTTTCAATCCTTTTTTCAAGAAACAACTTTATTTTTAGCATAATTTTATAAAATGTTGAAATTTGACCTTAAAAAAAAACCAAGTGCATTCCGGAATACACTTTTTTTGTTTTTGGGGTGTTTTTTCATGTTTTTTGAGTCTTTTTGGGCTAGAGTTCCCGTTTTGAGGTCAGGTTACCTATTTCATCGGTAACAATGTTAAAAATGAAAGATAAAGATGATGAATGTAGTGAGATTTTTGAAAATAGTTGATAGTCAAGGAATGCTATTTTCAGCGGATTGTAGAAAATCCATAGTCACCTAGTGATACTGTAAAATATAGGAGGATAACACCAATAAGCTCAACACTCTAAGCATATTTCCATTTTTAGTTTCAGTTTGTTGTCTAGCTTTCAGTTCAAGTGTGTCCCAGACTACAAGTTGCAGAGAGTGTTGATTTCAGCTTAAATATTTTCAGCCACAAATGTTTTATAGCAGATCAAGTTGTTGATTTGGGACTAGCCCAATAAGATCAGGTCACTAGTCTACTATGTTCTTGACACCTCCTAAAGGACTCTCCATCCCCAGCTGGAGCCACTGTTAGACTCTTGTAATTCATAGTCTCCCAAGGTGACTGATCATTTCTCAGGTCTTTCATACTAAAAATAATATTCTATGGCTGCCATTTATTTGCAGAAAAAGAAGGGAAATCCTGACTGTCAAGACCTTCAAAGGAATAAATCGTCCTTTTAGTTCAGTGAAGGAGGAAAATGTTGCTGAAAAAGCATAAGGAAGAAATTACCAAAGGAGAAGGTTATGCAAAGGGTTATATGTTTCTCAGGATGTTAATATATCCTAGGTTATTTAACTCTTATCCTAAGTTTTAAAGCTTATATATATCACTCCGCATACATTACTCCACATTCATTATATTTTACCTTCTTAAAGCCATTCCATTTTATTTCATTACCGCACACTCATATCACTTTTCACATCAGAAAAATTGTAAAATCCTTCAAAGGTCGTCTCCTACAAAACCTTCTGAAATGCGATTTGCAATGATGGTGGGACCCATTCACTTACCACTTCATACACCTCGAATATGTTATAAACCCTTTTATTATGATTCGGGCATGATTAACATTACTTACCTTTCACCCTTTCCCCGCTTCGTATCGCATCACAAATATTATTTTGCCAATTGGGGAGCTTAACTTATCGCATTTCCGCTAACCATTAAATCTTGAGATCACCGATATGTGATATTCATTGCATCACACAAATTTTAACTTTCCCCGCTTCATTTTGCTGCCACCCTCATCGTATATCGCAAAACATAACTTATTGCATTTCAAAACTTTAAAGGTTTAACCATGTTGAGAAACTTATCCAATCCTGATTACGATTTGAGATGTGGTTGGCCCCACCATAACTGTCTGCCGCTATACTATGCTCACCGCTATTATTCCTACTCCATTTCTCCACATCATCGAAACCATCACCCCTCCTGCCACGTCACCTCTGCACTTCGCATCACATCGGATATCCCGTTCCTCATAACGTAAATCTTAAAACCTGCTATGTGCGATATTGACATGGATGCGATGAAGTTCAAAGCTAAAACTTACCGAATTTCAAGTCCAGGTGTATGCGTTTGTTACGCTGCTTTGTGATGAAAGGGCTAAACATGACAGAAGGATCTGACAAGGAGCAAAAGTCACGGTAGCAAGGAGATAGATATAAAAGTTCGAGTCAGGTAAAGGGCGTTCATACAAAACTTTTATGATATACCAACAGAAATGAAAAAAGCCATAAACACATCAGCACAGTCACTGATCAATGAAATTTTTCTAGCACCGCACCAGATTTAATTACCCAACATTGATTTTCTGAAAAGCAGGGCCAGATGTCAGAGCCCTCGACCATTGCCTCTTTGTGACCTCCTGAGCCACCTTCAAGCCTAATTTTTGGATTCATGAAGAGTTGCCTAAGTTTTTTGATCCATGAAGAGCTCCCTAAAGTTAATTCTACAGGCGATGCTTTGCCTGAGATTTTTGTTTGGCCCTTTTCATGGCCACACTTGTCTGATTTTAGTTTAATTGTAATTAATAAAGCTTGCCAAAGTAGATAGGGAAATTGACATAGTTTGCAGTTACATACTGCATGAATTTTCATTATCAAGGGTTGGATATTGTTGGACCCTACATTGTAAGAACGATTGTATTGGAGCACTATAATTTTGGAGCTGGACATCAATAATTTAAGACCATTTACAAGATTCTTGAGATTTGTTAAATGGTGATGTGTTATTTCTCAGTTTTAAATGTTTCCATTACAGTGTGTATATTAATCTAATTGTAAAACATAAATTTTAGATTAAGATTTGTCATTCGAGCACCTTAATTTTGTCTGCATTTAAAATATGAATGTTTTCTATTAAAGTATGATTAAATAATTCTTAACTACTCTTTAGTCACTACTGAACCTTACTATTTCTTTCACCTCATAATTCATACTACTCTAAAGATCTATTTATCACAATTAGCTTGCCATGTGATGCTCTTGAATGTTGATGTACCAATCCAGCCTTTGACTCCATTGCCCAATGGATTAGTCCCTACAAACCTTCTCATCCAACCAAAAAAATCAATCAAAACAACCAAATACCACCATCAATGTAACTATCCTAACATCATCATTCATAATATTAAGGAAAGATTAAATCATAAATAGAGAGAGCCCTCTCTAAGTCTAGGAAGTCTAGGTCCTGGATTCCAAAGTGTTTTGAGTTTGTCCTCTACTGTTTATTGTTTCCAATCTTATAAATTATAGGGCCACAACACTAATTAAAGATTTGATGACAAATATATAGTTTTAAAATCTCTTTTCTAAAAATATTTTCTTGAGAAAATTTGAATTTTTACTTTATGTAACGTAATTTCTACTGTGTGATATATGCTATGATATAATCATATAGATAAATAGATAGAAGTGTTGTACAGCTTAGTATTGTTTAAATATGAAGAAACATGATTTCAAAATACAAAGTTTATTAATTAAGAACATATTTTAGACTTATTAGATAAGTTATGATTATATATCCTTAGGGAATTTTGTGTATGTTGATGTTGTGTTGTCCCTTTGGTTTATGTCAGGTAATTATGGTTAATAAGGAATGTTTTCTTGAGTAGCAGGTACAAATCTTATTCTACTCTCAACAGGGATCTCCATGGTTTTCAGGCATGGCAACAGAAGCAAAGTTGTTAGTGGGATCTCCAAAGTCTATGTTGGATGAATTTAATATCAATGATGATTATGATTCCTTGTCAGATAAAGAATGTCACAATTCAAATTAAAATAAACAGAAGCAACTCAATAATGAAGGTGAAGCTATTTATTTATGTCCAAGTGAAGTTACCATAACACCTCAGCAGGATAAGGTGTTTATGTATAGAAATATTTCCTCTCCTACAATAGATATGCATAGTATTCTTGTATCTCCATGTTTCTCAGCACAAAAAATTTGTGTTGTAAAACCAGTTTTCTCTTCAAGTTCATTGGTATTTGGAAAAAATACTACAAAAAATTCTCCTGTGAATGAGAAAAGGGCCTCGATAGAGTCAGATTTAGGTATTTTCAAAACAGAGGTAGATGATAAAACACAAAGACACAGAGAAATTGATGATTGAGGGAGATGAGGACATGCCAAAGTCTTCAAAGAAACCAAAACATTGGGGGATAAAATAAATCCAAGGAAAAGTGATTCTCTCAATCTGCTAAATTCATATATGATATGTTCATAAGGTACCCCTAGTTCTTTTAATAAAGTATTGAGTAATATGCCTAGTAGTTGTCATGTTTGTCTTATGTAGCATGTTCAACCTAATCATAATAGTTTTCAAACTCAAGTGAAAGAAAGAATTACACAAAGCAGAAAGAAAAATAATTCACCAAGCAAGGAGAATGTTGTGGGTAAATGGGGAAAAGTAGGTTATGGGGATTAAGACCCCTACAACAGGGGGAAAAGGTGGTCCTAAAGCCAGATACGACACAACTGTTGGCTCATTTGAGCATTCTGGCTCATCCACACTTAAGGAGCAATTAAACTGTCTACCCTAGATGATGATCCATATGCCTTTAACTAAAAATTAAACAAAGACCCCAATATACATGGAAGAGAAGTGAAGCAAGACTAAACAACATATTAGATTTGTCATCTTTTTATTCTCCAACACAATGATCAAAATGAGTCAAGGGTTAATCTCAGCTCCATCTTTAAAATTCATTAAATCCATGTTTTATGTATTTTCTAGTTCAAACTTATGAAATATATTCACTGGTTTTTCCTGCAAGAGAGGTTGTTAAATACTGCAAAATATGGATGTTTGGACATGGAAGGTAGTGATGGAGTGTGTGGTTTAAAAAACAAAATTTACAATGTTGTTGGTCATTTTTATTTGTGATTTAATATCAACTCTTTTGATTCATTTGAATTAAGTCCATTTTGTACTGAAAGATAATTGAACACATTATTTTTTTCCAATGTTTTGTAGTCTTAAAGTGAACTAATTACCGTGTTATTGTTTGGTGTTCACTGCCGAAAATAGATACTCTTACTATGATAAGTTTCAATTTTTTTTATTTGTTGGTTGTTGTCATGTTTTGAGTGTGGACTTGTGAAATTCAAAATCGCATGTCACTTTATGTAAACGCGATATATATATATATATATATATATATATATATATATATATATATATATATATATATATATATATATATTTCCCAATGGTCCCCTGGAGATCCATGTTACATTTGCCCAGAAGTTTAGATATCATTTAGATATCTAAATTTTCTATTTTTAATTTGAATATTTATGTTATAAAGGAAAGAAAAAGGTCCCAATTATAAAAAGTCACCCAACAACAACAACATTGAGATTTTTCTTTCATTCAACTTGTAACATATTGCATCTGTCTTCATCAATGCTCTTCTTCCATATGCTATCCACTTATGAAATTTCCTTTGCAATATTTGGTACATTTGCAAGTTATAGGTCATTTGCAGGCTATAATTGTCTTCAGAGTTTCAATTCTAATTAATTATTCAACTTAACATATTTAGTATATTATAAATAATTATTTTTCCCTCCACCCACTTTTCATAACTTCCATAACCATTAGGTAGGGACCTACAGCTTCGATGATGTTTTGCCTATTTAGTAAAATATTATTGAGACTTTAATTTATTCAAAGTTGTAGAATTTACAATCTATAATGGTTTCAAGGTATAATTTTTAAAAGTCTAATTATTTAAAGGGTTCTATCTCACTCGAAGAGCACCTGCTTTACAAGCAAGAGGTTGGTGGTTCAATTCTGTTATCATAAAATTGCACTTTATTGGCTGCTAATCAGACAACTTCATGTAAAATTTTCAAACCAAATTGTAACTAAATCTTAGCCTCTTCATTCTCAGAGGGCTCTCTCAAAGGGGTTAATTATATTTGATAAACATGAATCTAGATGGCTAACTATACTTGGAAAATAACTTGATTGTGATGTGTGTAGGTTGAAAAGAGTATAAGTTTGCAATTCATTGGGTTTATGGAGTCAACACATTCAGTAGTTCAGTGGTAGGTTCACTTGACATGGAAGCTGATGTAGGTAAGAGTTTTTAGCAGAGGTAAATCACACATGAAACATGAAATAACACAGCCAATTCATCAATAAAGGAAGTCAGAGCATACACCTATGAATTCTGAGTATTAAATATGAATACCAATGAAAATGGTACACATAGAAAGTAAAGATCAAGTAAAAACTAAAAAACCTATGAGAATCTCAGGTTGCTCAAGTACAAGTCCTCTGTATTACTAAAAACAATCAATTTACATAAAGCTGCAGTATTGTGAAAAAATCTCCAACCCTTGGAAAATTCGAAAATCTGCTCTTAAATAGACTTGTTACATGAGATACTATCTACCTCTAGGCTAGATTCATCGAATTTTTCCTAATGACACCTTGCATAACAAGAAAACATATGCTTTAATGAGAAAATGACAACTACACTACAAAAAAGTCATTTTCCTAATAGGACTCAAATTGTTCATTATTACATCAACTACCTTATCTCCTAAAACAGTTACATATTTGAAAACTATTTCTTCACATGTTTGAATAGGGTGTGATGGGACTCATCACTACATGACATCTTAATTAGCCTCCTCCAAATTTGGAAACAAACCCTATTTTTAAGGAAAACTGGTCCTTATCTTCAACGAATGGTTTGGATGATGAGTTGTCTTCATTTCATAGTCTTCAATTCTTGGATGACTGCTGACATAGTGCCTTGACCCTTTGAAGGTATCCACCTTCCCAAAAATTCCCAAAAACCTTCTCATAAAGCTTCAAAACAACATGCTACGAAAATATGATAGTTTCGTAGCGTACTTTCGTAGCGTTACAAAAATGCACTTTTCCATCAAAAAATTTATCTCTTTCCTTTTGTATTGTCTTCATCATGCCTTGACACATCCTCCACATGATTTACTCCTCCTGAAAACTTCCCAAAGTGGTTTTTAATACAGAAAGAAAGCTACAGGTGGTTTTGTAGCATTTTCCTGGCTTCAAGCCTAGGAAACGCTAAGAAACTGCTGAAAACTATGTTTTTTCCATATTTTTTTCTAGCTTCAAAAATATACTTTCCAGGTGTAAAAAATTTGTTTCTAACATGCCATTGACCTTTAAAAACATAAACTAGTTCAAACTATGAATCATGAGGTGTTTCTTCCTCATTGATGATGAGTTGAGATATTGGCTCCTCAACTACTGTCATTTTTAGGCCTTTCTTCTCCAACTCCTCATGGATTAGTTCTAGCTATTCCTGGAGGTCTCTAACCCAATCCCTTAACTTTATGTTGGTATATTTTAAATGAAAGTTCATTATTATGACATGTTTGACCTCTTTCCTCAATGGCATAGTCCATTTGATTAATTTTTGTGTGTTTTCTAGGGTCTTTGATATAGTGTCAACCTGTTCTTCCCAAAACTCTTTCATCTTTTCAAAATGAATCTTCTAGATATTATGTTTCCTTGCCTCCTTCTTCATGACAACTATTTCATGATTGGCCAACTTCAACAGTTCTTCAAGGAGTTAAAACTCTGTTATTTCCATTACTTTCTCTTTTCCTTTCTTTGGCTTTCTAACTAGATCTTTCTCTGCAGGTGATGACAGATCAATAATGTATTGTGGTGGCTAGATTGTGTCAGTAGGTGGATGAACCTCTTTACTTCTCTCCAACAGATTTCTAGGTTGCCTTGTCATGGGATTCCTACCTTGAAACATAAAACCTACATCTTCACCTTCAAACTCTAGTTTCTTTGCAGATTTAGCCTTCTTGAATTGTTGTCCACCTTCATCTATATCCTCAACTTGAACTATAGGAGTCTCTTCTATATCAATGGCATGTAGTATGTCTTCTAAATTTCCTTCGGCCATTGTTTTTCTTCTAAAGCCACTGTTTGACGCCTTGTAATCCTTTTTCTTCCTTGTTTACTCACATCTTGTTCTTGTTTTGCAAGTTTGATCACTATTGAATTTTGTTTTGCAGGTGGGATAGTGGGTGTATCAAAACTCTACAATTTCTCTATTTCCATCATGACTGGTTCACTTTTCTCTGCTCTTACTGGTTCACTTTTTTCTGCCACTAAAGGTCATGGGATACCCCTAGGTTTAGGAGTTCTTGTAGGGGTAAGGGTATCCATTTCAAAACCACTAACAAACAGGAAAGAAGACCAGTATTTACCTAGTATTTGAAGCTCATCTAAATCTAGAAATTTTATTAAACCATGATAAAACAATGAGGTTTCACTTCCTTTAGATTTTTCTTGGACCTTATTTGCCATTTTTCCTAAACTTATATGTAAATTGAAAGGTAGATCAAGATATATTTTACCATCAAGGTGTAGGAGAAGCTTGAAATGGTAAGAATAGACTTTATGGTATCTCCCTTCACAAGTGAAATATTTCTGGATGATAAGCAGCAACTTTGAGTAGTTATCCTTCATGCAGCTCCTTGGAATGTCATTTGTAAGGTCCATTTCACAGTTTTCTAGCTTGATAAACTCTTTTCACTCCTCCATGTTGAATTTTAACCCTTTGAACCATTTATCTTGTCCCCTTGGAATCCCTGTGGTTGTTGCAATGACCTCTGGTGTAGTGGTGAGATTTAGCATCCTCACTTTAGTAGATATTCCACTAAAATTTAGAGCAAATTCTTTTCGAAACCTATACATGGAAACCTTGTAGTATTTTAAAAAATTGTAAACATCCTGTCCTTCTAAAGAATTCTACAGCTATTGGGTCTTCATTGATTAGATTCATATCTGATGTCTCATATTTGAGACATTGATCACCCTTATTTGTCTTTCTTTTTGCAGCCATATTTTCTTTAGTGCCTTCTCTTCCTCACTTGATAGTTCTCTTCCTCGCTTGATAATTCTTTACCTCGCTTGATCAGTGATATCTGCAACCTTAAAAAATACTAGCCACAACTTTGGCTTAATGAAATGCTCTCCAGAGCTCAATATCACGCAAAGAAGGAATGAAGAATGAGAAATGACTTAATTTGGAAAGATTTTTGAAGTTAGATTCCCACTCATAACCCAATGATGAGTAATACATGCTTAAAATGGTGATGATGACTTCAGCCCTAACCATGTACCTTGATATTTACCTAACTGACTCAAATAGCATCTAACTTATCCATTTCAAATGATTTTCTAACACCTAATAGCTAATTTGACATGATAGATAGGAAACCTCAATTTCGAAGAATTCCTATTGTATTTCTAGTTTTTTTCGCTATGAAAGTATCAGCAGTTTCATAGCGAAAAGTGAAATTTATCAGTGTATTTCAATACGAAACTGTGGTTTCTTGGCTAAATGACCATTTCGCTATTAAAACCTTGGGAAATGAAAACTGTCGGAAAATTATGAGTAATGTGATATCAGGTGATTTGAAAGAGAGTGGGTTTAGACCTTAGGGTAAGCTTAATAAGAAAAATTAAAAATTATCCTTGACCAAGTAAAGAAAAAAAATGAATCCTATAACCCTACCTTTGACACATGAACCTATATGACTTTGTCAAATGATGTTTTAGTTTTTCTAAGTGATAACAGTGGCTCCACTTGGGATGGTGTGCCCTAGTGGTACACAAAAGAACCTATAGTTCCAGTGCTGCTATCCATCTTCTTGAAAAACAAAAAAATTGAAATTCGCCAAGATTTCCTTCAAAATCTAATGGCCTTCACCTTGGGCTCAAGCTTGATGATAAAATTGTCATTATTATTAGAAAAACATATAAAATGGAATATATACAATGGAATGAATGATCAGCAGAATTTAAGAAGAGTAGTGCTTCAAAAACCTGCCATTGACAGACCCTCCAGCACATGGTTGTACATCCATCTCCTGCAAAATGTAAGTGTTGGTCCCATGAAATGTAGCTACTATGAATGGACCTTTCCAAATTTTCTCAAACTTACCATGTTTCCACTTCTCTTCAATCCTGGCCTCCCATTTCAAAACCACATCTTGGATTTGAAAGTTTTCTTTCTTGACCTTCTTTTCAAATGTCTTCTTGATTCTATTTTGAGCTTATTGATTAATGTTATATACTTCCTCCCTTTTTTCTTGAAAATCTATCAACTGATTAATCCTCCTCTGAATTGCATTTTTCTCCTCCTTCAATTCTTGCATCAACTTCATAATAAGCACTCCTAAAGATGTAGGAAATATGGCTCTAGCTCCATATACCAACTCATAAGGTGAAGTTCCAATTGACCTCTTTGTGCACACTCTAACAACCCACAGAGCATACTTAAGCTTCAAATTCCATGACTTATTATTTTCCTACAACACCTTCTTAATGATCCTCACAATGCTCTTGTTAGAATATTCAACAAGACCATTACCTTGTGGATAATATGAAATAGAATGCCCAAGTGAGATGTGATATTGATGACAAAAACTAATCATCTTCTTAGATTTGAATGCTTGTGCATTATCAGTGATGATATTCATAGGGCAGCCAAACCTAGACAATATATTATTTTCCAAAAATGAAATGATAACAAAATCATTTGCTTGCCTAGTTGGGATTGCTTCAATCCACTTTTTGAAACAATAAGTTGTTGTAAGAATACAAAGATGTTGAATTGAAGATAATGGATGAATCTCACCAATAAAATCTAGCCCCCGCTATTGAAATGGTTCCTCAACATAGATATGCATCAAAGGTAAAGGTACAAGCTTCTTCTTACCATAAAAAATCTGGCATTCATGGTAGGCAACAATCTTTTTGTAGACATATTTAAACATTGTAGGCAAATAATACCATGCTATGAGGATCTTGTTTGTTGTAGCCTTCCAATAATGATGACCTCCAAAATCTCCTTTGTGAAACTCCTCAATCACGTTTTCAGACTCCTCTTCCAACAAACAATTCAACAAAATACCACGGGTATCCTTCCAATACAAATTTTTGTCAATGATGTAGTACCTCAAAGAATTTAGCTTCACAAACCTTGCCTTGGACTTTGTAAGCTCATTAGGTGCTCTATGATGATGTGAGACAAAAACAATGTCTCTGTACCAATATGAAATGATGTACTTTTCTTCAATGGGGATCAGCTCTTCATCTTCATATGAAATTTCTCAAATTTTTGCAATTAAATTCATGTCAAGACAGTCAAAATTTGACTATGCCATCAACTTTTCTAGGCCTTGAAATTTGAACAATTTTGTTGGCTTGATCTCTATATCATATTCCAACAAGTTACCAATCCATTTCCCTCTCTTACCATCAGGATCAACTTGAGTTAGAATTAACTTGAGTTAGAATATCTTTCACAAAAACATTAGGAACAAAAGCTATAATATGAGAATGCAAAATGTAAATTCTGAAATCTTTGATGGCCTTGACCAAGGCATAAGCTTGCTTCTCTAAGATGTTATACTTCAGCTATGAGTTAGCTAATTTCCTACTAAAAAATGAAATGGGTTGCTCAGTACCTTTCTATCCTTTCTGCAACAAAACTTCAGCAATTGTATTTTCTGATGCAAATGTAAAAACCAAAAATTCTTTAGAAAAATCTGGGCTGATCAACACTGGTTCTTGAGTGAGTGCCTTCTTAATCTCCTAAAAATAGTTCTTTGCTTTTGCTGTCCACTTGATGTCCCCTCCTTTCTTTAGTATCTTTGTTATATCTTTTACAATCTTAGCAAAATTAGGAATAAACCTCCTCACAAAATTTACCTTTCCAAGGAAAGACTGAATTTTTTTTCTTCTTCTAGGAAGATCCACTTTCTGAATTGCATTGACCTTGTTTGGATCAATATTAATCCCATATTTAGAAATAATATTCCCAAGCAACTTGCCTGAAGTTAGCGAAAAAAATATTTTAGTGGGATTGGGAGAAATGCCAAACCTTCTACAATTCAGCAGAATCTTTTCTAGGTGCTTCAAGTGATCGTCTTCTATCCCTAATAAGACTTTAATGTCATCCAGATAGACAACCACCATCTTGTCCTTCTCCTTAGCAAGAGAAATGTCCATTGATCTTTGAAAGGTAGCTCCCGCATTCATCAGACCAAAGGGAATTTTGGCATACATGAATGTTCCCCATGGTGTGGTAAAGGTTGTTTTCTCTTGATCTTTTGGATGCACAAGTATCTGATTGTACCCTGAAAAGCCATAAATCATAGACATCCTTTGGGAACCAACAATGTTATGCAAAATTTAGTCCATCTTTGGGAGAGGGTAGTTGTCCTTCAGAGAGGCTTTATTCAAGTTTCTGAAGTCAATACATATTCTGATTTCTCCACTCCTTTTTATGACTATAACCAAGTTTGCAAGCCACTTTGAGAATCTGAATGGAACAATGATTTTAGCATCAAAGATTTTCTTGATTTCCTTCTCAATCAGGGGCATGATAAGTGGATTAATTCTCCTCAACTTTTGCTTGAAAAGATTTTCATTTTATTTTATGGGAATGGTATGCTGAATGACAGTGGGGTCATACTTCTTCAAATCAATATAACTCCAAGAAAAAAAATCTACGAACCTTTCCATCATCTCAATATATTTTTGTTTCATATCAACTAAAAGAAACTTTGAAAGCTTAGTCATTTTTGCATAGCTACTATACCAAGGTTAAAACTCTTTACCTCCTCATCATCAGCTTGTATCCTAGGAGACTTGAACAGATCATTCAGATCAAAAAGATTCTCAAGGGTTATGAGATCTTTGGGTATATATTTATTCTTCAGCTGTAACATTTCATAATTTCCCTCAGATTCAGCAAGCATGTTTTGCTGATCTACTTGTGTACTTACAAACTTTTCTTTGATCTCTATAAAATTTTTGACTTGCTGGTCATCCTCAAAAAATTGCCAGTGGATAATGTTATCAGGGATAATAGGTCTATGGAGTACTTCAACCTCATATATTTTAGTGGAATGAATAGGAATGATAAATAGACTTGCAGAGACATCTAGGGAGTAAGCTACTGATTTAGGTCCATCTGCATTGTACCTTTGATTTTTTCTGCCCATGACCTTGATAAAAACATGCCAAACTTAGGTGGAATGTCTACTACCGCAATGTGCATGACCACTATCTTAGTAGGGACTTGTGTAAGACCAGCAAAAACATCTTTTATTAAACCAATGCATTGAAATCTTTTTGAATCAAAGGAAAACAAATCCTTATATGGTCTAGTAATTTCTAAACCCATCCTTTCCATGATTACTTTGGGCATAATATTATGAGAGGCTCCTTAATCCAACATGGCATCATGCAATGTCATGTCATGCATGCTAAGGCTGACATAAAAAGGAGGCACCTCCTCATTCTGCTCATCCTCTAATCTTGGACCCAAGTATATGGTTTGATGATATTCCTGAATATTTAGGATATCAGCAGCTCCTGGTTGGGAATTAAGCATTTTCACAATATTACTTCTATATTCATTTACCTTAAGAATTTATCCAAAAGGTATTGGGATTTTGATCTTAGAGATCTCACTCTCCAAATTGAAAATAGGAGAAGATTTTTCAGTCTCTTTAGCAACAGCAGGAGGTGGTGTATCTTTCCTAACTTCAGCAGCCTTGGGGGCATCTTTCTTGGGATGTGTTTTGTTTTCAGTAATTGGCACATTTCTGTTTCTAAGGTTGTACTATTTCTGCATCTCAAATATTGCATGTTGATACCCTTTAAGATAATCAAATGGTTCCTCACCCTTGTTTACATCACAATCTGACTCATCATGTTCCTCTTTAGTTAAAAACATCCCTGACATGTTTTCATATAAGAAATGAATTGATTCTTCTTGTATTTCAGGTTGATATTCTTCATCAACTAAGTTTTGCTAAAAAGGAGGCCTTACTTGAGGGTCAAGTGGCTTATTTCTATTTTCCCTTGGCCTTTGCTAGTTTTGAGGTCTTCTAAATTGAGGATTTCTAAACTAAGGTTCATGTTGTGTAGGAGGAGCAAAAGCATTCCCAAAGGCAAGTCTATCCATCGGTTTTTTCATTGTCTTCATCATGGAATCAAATTTTTCATAAGAGGTGGAAGGCTTATCTTCTTCTTTCAACTTAGTCTTACCCATCTTGGAATTTTTTACCTTTGGAATCACGATTATCGTTAGACCAAAACCTGCAGGCTTTAGTCTCCACTACAATCGCCAGAGTTAGGATCCAGGAGAGGCGATTAGTCCATGTCGCAAAACAGACGGGGATCATTGAACCCAATGTCTAACAATCTCCCCCCAACGTGAGCCGGGTGAGTTTCGAAATCGAGACTTGTCACTCTGATACCACTTGTTGGAATCACGATTTCCATTAGACCAAATTCCACGGGCTTTAGTCTCCGCTACATTCGCCAGAGTTAGGATCCACGAGAGGCGGTTAGTCCATGTCGCGAAGCACACGGGGAGTGTTGAACCCAATGTCCAACATTTGCTTCTATCATATTTACCTCCACCTCCACTGCATCATTTTTCATTTCAACAAGTGAAGGGGATTCTCTCTCTCTTAGAAGTATCAAAAATTCATAATCAAAATCTTCAACATATATCCGCTGAGCTACTCCTGGAGGAGGCTTTATATGGGTAGGGATGGAATCATACACTTTGTTAAATCTATTTGAAAATTTTTGAACAGCTTCATTAACAACTCTCTTCAAACCATTATACTCAGTGAGGGCTTGAGCAGGGTTGGTTCTATTTCCCCACTTCCTCAAGAAGATATCTTCAAATTCATTCCAATTATGTAGGCTTCTAAAAGTAAGGGCTTTGAACCACTTCATAACTTCACCAATGAAGCTCTAAGAAAACAATCTCATCTTGAAATCCTCATGGTCAACCTCCTCCATGTCTATAAAGTCATTGAACTAATCTACATGCTCTTCAACTGTGATCTCTTTAGAACTTCCCCAAGTTTTGATTCTAGCAGAATATTTACTAGGAAGGGCATTTAAGATAGTTGGAAGGGCAAGAGGAGCATACCTAGCAGGTGTAGCAGGTGGAGGTGGAACATTTCTAGCCATGATGACTGGGACTGTGGTAGTTTTATGGACAACAGTGGTAGAGGAAGAGGAACTGTTAGGAGGAGGGTTGTTTGGTCTTTGTTGTCTAGCCATAATTGAACTCCAATCAAGAAGAGGAACACCAGTTTTACTTCTTAACAAGATTTAAAATGGGTCTAGTTCCTTCAACCTATCCAATGACTCTTTCTCTAATAGTAACTCTGAAGTGATTTCTTCCTAAAACTCGTCTTTATCTTTTTGTGTCACTAAGGGTAAGGTATCAATACCTCTTCTATGTAGGTCTAAGACAATTTCAGTCAATTCTTTTTCACTTTCAGACCTAAACAAGGCTTCCTAAAATTTATCATCAAACCTTTTACCTTCAGGACTTCTTAAAACTTTAGAGGACAAGGATTTTGTAGAAATGGAGTACCTGATATTGCAGAAATTCCTTGACTGCCTCTGGATATGGTGTTTGGATTGTCCACAATGGTAGGTGGATCAAGGTCAAGATTAATCCTCATGTATCTCCTTCTCGAAGCCACCTTAAACATATGAATTTTGAATGGATTCACCAAGGTAGATGCAGCCTTGAACAACTTTCTGAGCTCCTGCTACCTTTAGAAGTTCAACTTCAAAATTTCGAGAAAGTATAATCTTCAGGCTCTCGACAGACGCACCAAAATGTTATCACATAATTGCACTTGATTGGCTATTAATCAGAAAACTCCATGTAACTATTTCAAACCAACTTGTAACTGAATCTTAGCCTCTTCAGTCTGAAAGGGCTCTCTCAAAGGGGTTAATGATATTTCATAAAGATGAATATAGATGCCTAACTCTACTTGGAAAATAACTTCATTGTGATGTGTGTAGGTTGAAAAGAGTATAAGTATGAAACTCATTGGATTTATGGAGTCAACACATTCATTAGTTTAGTGGTAGGTTCACTTGACATGGAAGCTAAGGTAGGTAATAGTTTTTAGCAGAGGTAAATCACACATGAAACATGAAATATCACATCCAATTCATCAATAAAGGAAATCAAAGCATACACCTATGAATTCTTAGTATTAAAGATGAAAACCACTGAAAATGGTACACATATAAAGTGAAGATCAAGTAAACACTAAAAACTCCATGAGAATCTCAGGTTGGTCAAGTAAAATTTCTATGTATTACTAAAAATAATCAATTTACATAAAGCTGCAATATTTCCAAAAAATATCCAACCCTTGGAAAATTCAAATATCTACTCTTAAATAGACTTGTTACATGAGAAATGATCTACCTCTAGGCTAGATTCATCGAATTTTTCCTAATGACACCTTGCATAACAATAAAACATATTCTTTAATGAGAAAATGACAGCTACACTACAAAACAATCATTTTTCTAATAGGACTCAAACTGTTCATTATTACATCAACTACCTTATCTCCTAAAATAGTTACATATTTCAAAACTATTGCTTCACATATTTGAATAGGGTGTGATGGGACTCATCACTACATGAAATATTAATTAACCTCCTCCAAATTTGGAAGAAAACCTATTTTTAAGGAAAACTGGTCCTTATCTTCAACGAATGGTTTGGCTGATGAGTTGTCTTCATTTCATAGTCTTCAATTTTGGATGACTGTTGACATAGTGCTTTGACCCTTTGAAGGTATCCACCTGTCCAAAACTGCCCAAAAACCTATTCATAAAGCTTCAAAATAGCATGCTACGAAAGTATGACAGTTTTGTAGCGTACTTTCGTAGCGTACTTTTGTAGCGTAAAAATTCCCTTTTCCATCAAAATTTATGTATCTTTCCTTTTGTATTTTCTTCATCATGCCTTGACACATCCTCCATGTGATTTATTCCTCCTGAAAACTTCCCAAAGTGCTTTTTAATAGAAAAATAAAGCTATAGGTGGTTTCATAGCGTTTTCCCGGCTTCAAGCCTAGGAAACACTTCAAAACTGCTGAAAACTGTGTTTTTTCTAGATTTTTGTCTAGCTTCAAAAATATACTTTCTAGTTGTAAAAAATTTGTTTCTAACATGCCATTGACCTTCAAAAACATAAACCAGTTAAAACTATGAGTCTTGAGGTGTTTCTTCCTCATTGATGATGAGTTGAGCTATTAGCTCCTCAACTACTGTCATTTTTAGGCCTTTCTTCTCCAACTCCTCATGGATTAGTTCTAGATATTCCTGGAGGTCTTTAACCTGACCGTTCAACTTTCTATTGGTATATTTTAAATGAAAGTTTATTCTTCTGACATGTTTGACCTCTTTCCTCAATGACATAGTCCTTTTTATTAATTATTGTGTGTTGTCTAGGGTCTTTGATACAGTATCAACCTGTTCTTCCCAAACCTCTTTCATCTTTTCAAACTGAATCTTCTGGATATTATGTTTCCATGCCTCCTTCTTCATGACAGCCATTTCATGATTGGCCAGCTTCAACTGTTCTTCAAGGAGTTCAAACTTTGTTCTTTCCATTACTTTCTGTTTTCCTTTCTTTAGCTTGCTAACTGGATATTTCCTTGCATGTGATGAAATATCAATAATGTCTTGTGGTGGCTGGATTGTGTCAGTAGGTGGATGAACCTCTTTACTGCTTTCCAAAAAATTTCTAACATGCCTTGTCATGGGCTTCCTAGCATGAAACATAAAACATGCATCTTCATCTTCAAAATCTAGTTTCTTTATAGATTTAGCCTTCTTGAGTTTCTATCCACCTTCATCTATAACCTCAGCCTGAACTATAGGAGTCTCTTCTATATCAATGGCATGTAGTATGTCTTCTAAATTACCTTTGGCCACTATTTTGTCTTCTAAAGCCACTGTTTGACTCCTTGGAATCCTTTTTCTTCCTTGTTTACTCACAAATTGTTCTTGTTTTGTAGGTTTGATCACTATTGAATTTTCTTTTGCAGGTGGGATAGTGAGTGTATCAAAAGTCTACAATTTCTCTATTTCCATCATGACTGGTTCACTTTTCTCTGCTCTTGCTGGTTCACTTTGTTTTGCCACCAAAGTTGATGGGATACCCCTAGGTTTAGGAGTTCTTGTAGGGGTAAGGGTATCCATTTCAAAACCAATAGCAAACATGAAAGAAGACCAGCCTCCGCCTATTCTTTGAAGCTCATCTAAAACCAAAATTTTTATTAAACCATGATGAAAAAATGAGGTTTCACTTCCTTCAGATTTTTCTTGGACCTTATTTTCCATTTTTGCTAAAATTATATGTAAATAGAATGGCATATCATGAGATATCTTATCAGCAAAGTGTAGGAGAAGCTTGAAATGGTAAGAATATACTTTATGGTATCTCCCTTCACAAGTGAAATATTTCTGGATGATAAGAAACAACTTTGAGTAGTTATCCTTCATGCAGCTCCTTGGAATGGCATTTGTAAGGTCCATTTCACTGTTTTCTGGCTTGATAAACTCTTTTCACTCCTCCATGTTTAATTTGAACCCTTTGAACCATTTCTCCTGTCCCCTTGGAATCCCTGTTGCTGCTGCAATGTCCTATGGTGTAATGGTGAGATTCAACATCCCCACTTTAGTAGCTATTGCACTGAAATTTAGATAAAATTCTTTGGAAACCTATATATGCAGCCTTGTAGTCTTTCACAAAACTATAAACATCTTGTCCTTCTGAAGGCTTCTACAGCTGTTGGGTCTTCATTGATCAGATTCATATCTAATGGATCATATCTGAGACATTGGCCACCCTTATTTATCTTTATTTTTGCAGCCATAGTTTCTTTAGTGTCTTCTTTGCCTCACTTGATAGTTCTCTGCCTCACTTGATAATTCTATGCCTTTCTTGATCATTGATATATGCAACCTTTAAAAATACCAGCCATAACTTTGGCTTAATGAAATTATCTCTAGAGCTCAATATCACGCAAAGAAGAAATGAAGAATGAGAAATGACTTAACTTGGAAATATTTTTGAAGTTCGATGCCCACTCATAACCTAATGATGACTCATACATGCTTAAAATGGTGATGATGACTTCAGCCTTGACCATGTATCTTGATATTTACCCTAACTGACTCGAATAGCATCTAACTTATCCCTTTCAGATGATTTTCTGACACCGAACAGCTAATTTGACATGACAGACAAGAAACCTCACTTTTGTACTAGTGTATTTTTTGTTGCTTTCGCTACAAAAGTATTAGTAGTTTCGTAGCGAAAATTGAAATTTCTCAGTGTATTTCACTCTGAAACTGTGGTTTCTTGGCTAAAATGATCATTTCATTGTTAAAATTTTGGGAAATAAAAAATGTCAGAAAATTATGAGTGATATGACATGAGGTGATTTGAAAGAGAGTGGGTTTAGACCTTAGGGTAAGCTTAATAAGAAAAATTAAAAATTTTCCTTGACCAAGTAAAGAAAAAAAATGAATCCTATTACCCTACCTTTGACACATGAACCTATATGATTTTTTCAAATGATGCTTCATTTTTTCTAAGTGATAAAAGATTCCATCATGCTCTGATATTCATATGGAATGGCGATGATCATTTTTTGGTGATGACGACTCTTTTGACCATCACCTATGAGCTTATGGTGACATTTTTTGACCCTCACCAAATATGAAATTGTGACGGTCAAAGAACGCCACCATATATACACACCAATAGTGATGACCATGAAAGGCTTTTCACCATAAATCATTGTTGTTGATATGAAATGGTGAGGGTTACTATTTGTCATTATAGTCATTATTCATGGCGGACCTTGACGGCAACAATGAGCATATCATGACATTTTTTGACCCTCACCAAATATGAAATGGTGATGGCTAATGAACGTCGCCATATATATGCACCAATAGTGACGGTCATGAAAGGTCCATCACAAAAATCGTTGTTGTTCATATAAAATGTTGACGATCACTATCCATCATTATAATCAATATTCATGATGGACCATGAATTTCACCACAATACATTATTTCAGAGACACCACCTTTGGTGACATTCAGTTTTGTTGGTGATAGAGGCTATTTCCCATTACCATTGCTCATATGAAATGGTGGCAGTCACTATCTATCATTATAAATATTTATTGGTGACAGACCTTGAATGTCACCACAACACCTCTACTTTTGGCGACGCCACCTTTGGTGACGTTCAATTTTTGGTGACGAAGGATTTTATGACCATCACCAATGAGCTTATTGTGACATTTTTTTCCCCTCACCAATTTCCTTTTTTCTTGCAGTGAATGCAAGAGCCCCATGTCATTCATCTCAAACTCTCTTGCAAGATCCTCTTTGCAATAAATGATGAGTTTCTCATCACCTCTCAATATACGATCATATACATAAAGTAAAATAATCAAAATCTTACCATCAACCACAATATGATATAGGTTCGCATCCACTTCACTCTTTGTGAAGCCCAAATTGGTGAAATAGTTTTCGATCCTGGTGTACCAAGAACAAGGTGCTTGCTTCAGCCCATACAGTTCTCTCTTGAGTCTGCACACATTCGAATCCCTGTCAAAGGTCTCAAAACCTTCTAGTTGATCAATGTACACTTCTTCCTCAATAAATCCATTGAGAAAGGTTGTCTTTACATCCATATGATGTATCTTCCACCCATCTGCACCGAGAGTGCAAGGATATATTTAGTTGACTAGTACCATGCAACCAGTGTAAAAGTATCCTGATATTCCATCCCCTATACCTTTGAGAATCCTTAGGCCACACTTCTAGCCTTGTATTTCTCCACGCTCCCATCTACTACTTGATTAACCTTGTAGATTCACCTGTATCCAACCACTGACTTCCCCACTGGTCTTGGGACCACTTCCCATGCATTTTTTATAATAATGAAATCATACTCCTCAACCATGGCATCAAACCATGTTGTTTGTTGCACTGCTTCCTCAAAATAGGATGCTTCTATCACAATACACTCACTCATAAGAGCCTTGTATCGAGTGTACCTATCTGCGGACCTTATTTTCCTGCATTCTGATGTAGGTTTGCCTACAAGCTCTGTCGCATCTAGCATCAATCGGTCAGCCTCTGTGGTGTGTTTCCTACCATTTCTGGTGGATGCATCTACATGAGTTGTTTATGCCACTCCATGATCATCTGCTTGTGGCTGCTCCAGATCCTAAGGTTCATCCTTTCGAACTAAGAGTTCCTCATCTATATGCAAATCAAGCTCCCTCTCAAGGGACAATCACACGGTTGTCTCCTCATCAAATTTAACATCTCTCCTGACAACTTTCATCCTGTTAGTCGACAAATACACATGATAGTTGTGGGGAGTATCATTGTACCCCACAAATATCCCAACCTATTTTGTTGGTTCTACCTTTTTCCTGGCATATTTGGTCACATGGAAATAGACAGATGAGCCAAAAATTTTAAAATATGAAACATCTAGTTTCTTACCTGGAAAATCCTCCTCTAGTGTACCCATGCGAAGTATCCGATGAGGACTCTGGTTCTATACAAATATCAATAGGTTTCATGCCTCTTCCCACATATGAAACGGTAGGGCCTGATCATGTAACATAGTTCGTGTTGCTCCCACAATTTTTTTGTTATTTCTTTCTGCAACCCCATCCTATTGTGTGTTATGAGGTGAAATCAATTATCTCTTAATTCTTTCTTTGGAACAGAAGTTATTGAATTCATTAGAGATATACTCACCACCATTTTTCACTCCTTAGAGCATTCAACTTCTTCCCTTTATCTTTCTCTACCAGTGCTTTGAACTAACAAAACTTAGAGAACACCTGATCGTTCTTCTGTAGAAAGAAGATCCAAATTTTTTTAGAAAAATCATAAAAAAAAATCACATAATACCTATGCTTTGTTGTGGAAGGCGTAGATAATGGTCCACACACATCTGAGTGAAATCTCTCAAGGATTGTCGCTACCCGGTTCTCCTTCTCATGAAAAGTTGCTTTATTATACTTCCCCATGGTACATCCCTTGCATGTGTCTATCTTTGCAACATTACCCTTTGGAAGACCTGTAGAAATATGTTACATGATCCTCAAAGAACTGTGATGTAGATGACCTAATATTTTGTGCCATAACTCACATGTATCCCAACTCACCACCTTCCCTGATTTACTTCTCAATCTTGTGAAACCATCTACATCAATTTTATAGAGGTTCTTCACACAAACCCCAATATTCTTTACCTGTGTTGCGCCTTTGTGATGAAGGAATGCCTTTACTTCACTGAAAGCCACATCATATTCAAGATCCTCTAACATAGCAAATGAAACTAAATTAATTTTCAAGCCTGGTACATGCATGACATATTTTAATAAGAAAGGTTTACCTAAATGTCTCTGGAAAGTAACTATACCAATCTCGGTAGCACTATACCTCCCGTCATCACCCATCTCGATGTGCATATGAAGATCCTTATCCTCCAAGCTACTAAGGAGCTCATTGTTTCCCATCATGTGGAAAGATACTCCACTATCCAAGTACCACATATATCCCATCACAGTTGACGCCATGCATGCGATGAGAGAGAATTCCAAATCAAACTGTGAGGCCAAAGATTCACCCACTGCAACTCCTGGAGCCTTCTTGTTGTTCTTCTTCTTTTGCGGAAAATTTGTGGCATAGCGTCCATGATCATGACAGTGAAAACATTTCACCTTTGACATGTCACACTTCTTTCCTTATTTTCTGGTGTCATATTTGGAATGGGACATCCTCCCTAACCCCTTATTTTCCTTACCAGCCAAGGCACAATTTTCCTCATCATCAGTCTTGGATGAGGATCCATCCCTGGTATTCCGCCGAAACTCTTCTTGTACCAAATATGACCAAAGATGCTCCCAATGTCGTAACTTCTCCCTCCCATTCACAGAGTCCTGGTAACTATTCCAACTCTTGGGAAGGCCTAGAAGTGCTAGCCTCACCAAATCATCATCATTTATAGTAATCCCAACACTTCCAAGCTCATCTCGACATTGAGTGAACTTAGTCAAGTATTTTTGGATTGTGTCACCCTTCTCCAATTTTATTTTCTTGAGCTTGTCCTTGAGTGCCAATTTTCTATGGTCATTATTGCTTTGAAATAGATTTTTCAAGGAATTCCATAGAGAATATAGAGTTCCCTTTCCATGGATACTCGAGACAATATTATCTCGAACTCCCTATAAAAGATCATCCTCGAATTTTCTACCTTCTTCTGCCATGCATCAAGAAGTTGGGAATCTGTTGCTGCGGGCTTGGTAATGTCATTAACTATGAATTCCTTCAACCCATTATTCTCCAAGACTTCCTCCATCTTTTCCTTCCATGAAATATATTTCAAACTCCCCTCAATTTTATATTCCAGTCTCAAGCCATTGAAATACATCTTGATTAGATTATATCTCCAAATAAAGTACTTGCAAATTTGAATATTGTTCAACACAAACTCAATTTCTTCTCCACTATTATGATTCCTAGCATTCTGATACCATGTAGAAAATCTCTAACAAAACTATAATAACATGTAGAAATTATATCAATGGATTCAATCCGATCATGCAATGTACTAAAGCAAGATTTTGAATCCTTCTACAATATTTTCATAATATAAAACATGATTGCTCAATCACATGCAAGTAAGAGAAAGAAGTAAATCAATACACAACACCAGATATTCCTGGGGAAAGAAGCTGCTCAAAACACCTCTAGATTTATTGTATAATAAATCAAGGAATCATAAAAAAATACAATGTACTTGTGCTCACCACAACCTCATACACTCTACCAATTTCTTCACACTGATATAGGAAAAATTGGACAAACACATATCCAATTATCAACCTACCCTCATCCTACCCTGCTTACGCAATCCCTAGGGAATGAAACCCCTATTAAATAGGAAATTCAATCTTCCTTGATTGCGCAATTAATCATGGGCTTCCCTTTTCGATTTAGCTAAACTCAAAATTCTTGAGCTAACTAAGTATATCACACTTAGTTAACTATTACAAGTTGTTATGGGATAAGATTACAATTAATTTTCCAATTATTTAAAAATTGTCTTGCACACTAATGTGTCGCTAGGATCCATCACTGTGTGACCTGTGATCCCACACTAGTGTGTGTGTTGCATTTTCTTGTTGAATTTCAACAAACACTCCCTCTTAGCAAGGAAGGTGTTTTGCACCAACCCAACTTATCTCTAAAGAATACAAATTTTTCCTTCATCAAAGCCTTGGTCATAATGTATGTTACTTTTTAATCCATTGGTATATAATGTAGCTTTATTATCCCCTTATGCACACAATATTGAATTAAATGGTACCTTTTCTAAATGTGTTTCTACTTGTCATGAAACACTAGATTTTCAAAGACCTTGATACAAATTTGATTGTTACAGTGAATCAAAGTTGGCTTCATCTCCTGATCACATAGTTCCACGAGAAGTTTCCAAGGCCACATTGTCTCACAAGCTTCCAAGTTGGCAACCATGTACTCAACCTCAACATAACTCATTACAACTAACTTTTGCTTCCTGCTAAACCAAGAAACTACTACCAATCCCAAGCTAAAACAACATCTAGAAGTGCTCTTCTTGTCAATTGTACTCCCTTCCCAATCAACATTAGTGTAGCCCTCTAGCTTCACTCCATCCATCTAAGTATATCTCATTCCATAATAAAATGTCCCTCAAAGGTATCTCAATACATGTTTTGCAGCCACCTAGTGAACTCACTTTGGCTTTACCATGAACTGACTAAGTGTATTAACTGCCAAATAGATGTTTAGTATGGTATTGACTAAGTACATGAGAGATCCAATAAACTATTTATATAATGTAGGGGCCACTTCCTCTGATCTGGAAGCATCAATATTCTTCTAGTTGGTCACTAGTGGCATAAACATGAGTTTTCATTCCATCATCCTGAACCAATTCACGATCTCAATTACATATTTTCCCTATTTAAGGATTATATCTCCATCCTTCTACCACATTTCCAATCCAAAAAAATAATGCATCAAACCAAAATCCTTCTTGTCAAACACCACTACCAAGTCCTTCTTACAATATGTTAGAAGCCTTTAACAACCTATAATGAGAAATAAGTCGTCCACATACACCAACAAAATTAGAGGCTCACCCTTGACTTGAATGTAATATAGGTTTGGGTCTACCTCACTCTTGGTGAAGCCCATGCCCTACAATTATATGTCAATCCTGGCATACCATGCCTTGGGATCCTACTTAAGTCCATATGATGCTCTCTTCAATATGCACACATTTGAATCACTCCCACACACCTAAAAACCTTCCCGCTGCTTAATCTAAATCTCATCCTCAACTACACCATTGAGGAAGGCCATATTCAAATACATCTAGTGAATCCTCCAACCCATCTGTGCAGAAATAGAAATCACTGCCCTGATATATCAGTATCTAGATATTGGGGTGAAGGTATCATCATATTCAATTCCTTCCTTCTATGAAACTCCTTAGCCACAAATCTGGCCTTCAAATCTTCAACACTACCATTTGTAGCATGTTTAACCTTGTTGACCCATCTAGAGAAAATTGCATATTTGTATTTTGGTTATGGTACAACCTCCCAAATATTATTGTTTGTGATGGATGAATATTCTTCCACCATAACATCCATCCACACCTGATGCTAGGATTCTCTTGAAATTTGGAAGGCTCGGCCTCAATGATCTTACTCATCAATTCCATATATATGGAATATCTATGTGGTTCCTTGCTTTGAACATACTCCTAAGCATCTCTCAGTGTCTTCTTTACCCACTTGTATTTCTTCCCTTCCGTGCTAGAATTTTGAGCCTGAGAGAGAGAGGAACCCTCTACTCCTCGTCTTACTCCTCCTGCTCATTTATCTCACCACTCTATATCATGGTATCTTGAGGAGTCTACACTGATTCTATATTCAGTGTCACCTACTCTTGAACCCCCATTGTAGAGAAATTTATGCTGTAAGACCTCCTGAGAGCTCCCTTCTCCTCAAACTTCACATCCTTGTGTAGCACTATTTTCCTGAGTGTCAAAATGTAAATACTATAGTATTTTTAGGTCTCACTATACCCCATAATAATTACCTTCTCCACAATAAGTTCTAACTTGGTCCTATTTTTTGAAGGAACATGATTGTATACTAAATAACCAAAGATGTGAATGTTTGACAAATTTGGTTTTTTTCCTATGAAATCCTCTTCAGGTGTCAACCTACACAACACTTTATATGGACTCTATTTTTGCAAAAAAATATAAGTATTTCAAGGCTATACCCATAGAAAGAGAGGCAACTCTTGGTCTTTTAATATAGCCTTGACTGCTTCAAAAATGGCCCTAGTCTTCCGCTCTGCAACCCCATTTTTTTTTAGGGTTTTATGGGATTCCATCTCTTTTATGATACCCTCATGTGCACAATTTTCCTTGAATGCATTCAAGATGTACTTTCCTCCATTATCAAACTTGAGTGTTTTAATATTTCTCCTTTTCTAGTTCTCTACAAGGGCTTTGAACTCCTTGAACAGAAGGAAAACCTCCTCTTTCTTTCGCAAGAAGTATATCCAAATTTTATTGGAGAAGCCATCTATGAATATTAAATAATAGTGCTACCGACTTAAGGACATTTATAATAAATAACATGTTCCCGTGACACACATACGAATATATCAAATCCAACATACCCTTGGCCCTAATATCATTGCTTGGAAAGGTCGTCTTGGAAAAACTTCCTAATATGCAACCCTTACACACATCATGTTGCTCAACCTTGAACTCTGACAGTGTTGTCATAATATCTATGAGCCCATTTAGTGCTCCATGGTGTGAATGCTCCATTCTCTTGTGTCATAACTCACCCAAATATTGGTTTCCACTCAACAATGTTTGTGTTAGTTCAAACTAAAGTCTAAAAAGGTTACTTATTATGAATATTTTCACCTTGGCTATTCCAGAATAGGCTTAGGTTGAATGAACACTTTATCATCCTCAAAGGTCAATATGTAACCCTTTTCTTAAAAATTAGCAACAAAAATAAGATTTTTGGTCATTCTCGAAACATACAACACATCTTCCACCAGTGACAGTTTATCAAACTCCTTATGAAACTTGACAGTGCCAAATCCAGTTTCTTTATAATTGGAATCTTCCCCAAGTTCTATGAATAATTCCATTTCTTTCTCCTTTTTTCTAGTGAAATACTCATTTAATATCGTTGTGTGGAAAGCCCCATTGTCAATATACCACGCACTAGTGGCTACTAAACTCAAGATACATGAAATGAGTGAAAAATCATTTTCGAATCTAGCTGCAAATTTGTACACTTCAATTATAGAAAAAACCTTCTTCTTCTACTACCATGTTATGAAACTAGATCACAAAATAAAAGAAAATATAGATCAACAACTTGAGAATTATCCTCTTCGAGGGGGGAATCTCCTTTACATCACATAAATGAGAAATTATTGGATGATACAAATGAAAAGACCTCATTGGTATGTATATGAGTCTAAAGGGTCACAATATAATCATAGCCTACATAACAATAATAATGTAAGGGCATAACACTAACAATAGTGGGCTTCTATGGGGCACATAAATAACAATACGAAGGCTACATGGGAATAAAAATAACAATAAGGGGCCTACACTAACAATAAGAATAAGGGGGATACACTAACAATAACAATAAGGATGCTACACTAGTATTATAGGGACTTAACATGCCTGTATCCTTCAAAAAAGTGTCTTCCTTAACGCTTGAGTAGTTTTGTATTCTTATGTATAAATATCTCATCCTCCCATGTGGAATATTCAACGGGTAAGCTCTTAAACTTAAGGAGATACTCTGAAATTGAATGATTTCATAGATGTCGGGTTCTTGTTTTCATGACCGCTTTAGGATCCAATATGATTTTCCTTCTTTGTCAATTTCTGACAATATTGTTTGAAATAGGAGCTTCTCATCGATAAGCTTCTTTAAGCACGAAACATGGAAAACTGGGTGTACTCAGGAAGATGCAGGTAGCTCCAATTTGTATGCCATAGTACCAATCTTTTGCAACACCTTGTAAGGACCATAATACTTGGGTAATAATTTATTATCCTTTTTAGCTTGCTTGAGGGACATTTTTTTGTATGGTTGTAGCCATAAAAATATTGAGTCACCTATGTCAAAAATTCTTTCCCTCCAATGTTGATCTGCCTATCGTTTCATTCGATTTTGCGCCAAAGAGAGGTTATCCTTTAAGAGTTGGAGAACTTGTTGTTGATGCTCAGAGTGATATTACATTTCTTGAAACTTATAATTTCCTCTTAAAAATGATGTGATGGATGATGGATGATATCCATAAAGTGCCATAAATGGGGTTAATTTTGTTGTAGTATGGAAGGAAGAGTTATACCACCGTTCAACCAGAGGTAACCACTTGAACCATTTGTGTTTTTTTATAAGATACAAAGAATCAAACATATTGTTATCACTGGAAAATCGTACAAGAAAAATACATTAGGAAATGTCAAGCAGAAGGTAGAAATAAGGATTTACAAGGAAGGAAGACATTACACGATCTGAAAAATTTAACGTTTCCTAAGTTCAAGTAGGAAATTTATCAAATAGCACACAAAAAGCACTGATCCCAAGCGAGCCACATGGCCTTTTCTTTGATAGCAGCGAATATCATCGTGACTATCCATCAGATATCCACGCGGTCCTAAGTATGCGGAAAGTCACCATCCAGGACCACTTGGAACACTTGAAGAAGAAGATTCCCACTCACTACAAGGGAAAGACCCTCTAGCGGAGGTTATAAAAGAGGTTTTTATTGTTATAAAATCGGCCAAAATTGTCAAAAAAAATTTGCTACAACATCCGTTTATGGTTACGAAGGTTTAGGTGGAGCTTTTAACAGAAATTCAACACAACTAAAAAAAAATGGGCGGCCGAAGGTTATTATGGATGTTTTTTTCATCGATGCACTACTCAAGATTTAACACACCAGTGTGTACTTGTAGCAGGATCCCCGGGTTGGTCGAAGGAGAATGCACCAGGCCGTTAAGGTATAAAACTGCACTAGGCTTAGTGTTGGTGATACAATGCGTGGGGCCGTTCTAATTGGTCTTGGGATTTTTGCATTTCCCATAGGTCGTATCAATGCACCAGTGCGTAGACTTATAGAAAGGCATTGGTGCACAGTATCACAGAAATGCACCGATATTTATAATTGGTATGGATATTCGTGCGGTGACCATAGGTCGTACAAATGCACTTGTGCGTATAGACACATAAACGCCCTGGTGCGTAGTATCACACAAATGCACCGAGATTTATAATTGGTATCGATATTTGTGCGGTGCCCATAGGTCATACAAATGCACCAGTGTGTATAGACACATAAACGCCTCGGTGCGTAGTATCACACAAACACACCGAGATTTATAATTGGTATCGATATTCGTACGGTGCCCATAGGTCGTACAACGACACCAGTGCGCATAGACACACAAACGCATCGATGCATCGTACCGCACAAACGACTCGATATTTTTAATTGGTTTTGGTATTTGTGTGGTGCCCATAGGTCGTAAAAACACACTGGTGTACAGTAACTGACGGGTCAAATCGCGAAGTTGGGAAACAATTTTTGGCAGATGGTTAGAATTTGGGAGAAATTTTTAATTTCTCGGCTGAGAAAAAAGTCAACTAAATTTCTCGGTCGAGAATTTTAAAAATTCTCGTCCGAGAGATTTTAAATATTTCAGACGAGAGTTTGGTCGAGTTTAACATGAGTTAAAATTCTCTCGGACGAGAGTTATGCATTTTCTCGTCCGAGAGTTGTGGTCACAAAACTCTCAGGAAAAATTTTCGGACGAGAGTTGGAGAAACTCTCAGACGAGAGTTTTTCCAAATCTCGTCCGAGAGTTTCTCCAACTCTCGTCCGAGAGTCATTTAACTTTTAAAAACCCATTTAACAGTGATACAATGAATACGCTTGGTTTTAATAATTGATGACAAAGACGTAAAGGATTTTTTATTTGAGATATGAATGCTGTATGGAGATCTGACGCACATGAATTTTAATATGACAATGGTATACCCCTACGCATCAACTTGTGTAATTTGCCTTTGAGATCGATAGTCAAGTTTCAGTGTGTTGTGGGTTGATTTTCTGATCTAATCCATTGATTGGTTTTAGATGGAGAATGTTGGCTAAGGCGTTATTGTGACACATTCTACTATTTTTGAATAATAGATTGTTGTATACCTTTGCATGAGTATGACAAAACAATTGGATTGAAGCAAGTCATGATACATGACTTTGACCTATGCAGTATTTTGTATTTGATAATTGACCTATGAAAAAAAACACTCTATAGGAATCAATTAACGCATGTTGTTCTGAACAGATTATGCCTATAGCTATACTTACCTTGTGCGTTGGATGCTGAATCGCGATATTCTTTGTAAAAGTGATGAACAAAAAGAACATATTTCTGTGTGTGAAATTATTAATCTAAAGATTGCATTGAAGCCTTATTGTGCATAAGATCTATTACAGAGATTGATAATAAAAATTTCCTGTGTGGTGACAGAGTTTGTAACAGACGCTGTACAATAATTGGCTTGCTTGATATATAGAAGATTCTATTGGATTTATCTCATTAAACTCATCTAGTTGGTAAAATATGATGAGTGATGATTGAAGAGCTCTTGTGTTTCAGATATATGATTGTAGACAGATCTGTCAATGTTCAGTGGTATTTTTGGTAGTATAATCCAGGACAACAATACTGTATAGACCAAGTAGGAGCAATACAATGACCTAATATCAGAGTGATCTACATCCATCATATAGACAGTGACAATGCCACCATACAAACACTGATCTGTTTTGGCATGTCTGTGTGACTATTATTTGCTTACATAACAGTGATCTACTTGACTGTACCAAGTAACCCTATATGGAAATATTAATATGGAAGTGACCTCTAATCTCTGATCATGATGTAAGGATCTGAGAATGTTGACAAAGAACTTGAGCAGTCCTTTGAGTCATTGATGAAAGATGCTAGAAGACTATGTTTGCTAGATGTACATGACTGACAGTGAGATTAGTTTGGTTGTGGACTGTTGAAGAAAGGGTTCCATAACAAATAAGATAGTGTGGCTCTGACAACAGTGATGTGTATGATCCCATGACATCACCTCTATGACAGTTATTGGAGTTGTGACAATGTGTGTGGTGGCAACAATTGATGGAAGCAGCCACAATAGAAGCAACAGTGACTGACACCAACAGATAAATGTACAACAATAGTGTACAATAGTGGTATTAGCAGTGGAAAGTTGTGGATCCTCCAGTTTTGGTTTTAGAGTGTTAGATGCACAAATCCTCATCCCTGTCCATGGGAAAGTTGCAAAGTGAGGAGTCCTCAACAATTTAGAAGTTGACGGGGCAGGAGATGAAACCATCTCCTATGGGAGGTAGAGGTGACTCGAGATTCTACTAACTAGGGATTTTAGAGAACCAATCTGAAACTCTAGCTTCAATCTGCATGAAGTTGCTGATCTCCTTCATTTCCTTAAGGTTCTGTAGTCAGGGTGTAGTTTCCGTTGCACATGGACCTTTGCCCTATTTTTGGCTTCTAATGTATTGTCACAATCCTTTTGCTTTTGATTGCAGTAAATGGTGAAATTCATCACACATCATTGGTTTTGAACAACCTCAAGCTCAAAACACTTAACCCCTTGTTGAACATCTCAAAATTCATACAAGTTGCATCATTTATGCCTACAATGATAGTGGCCCATTTTTACTGAAGATAAAGTACTGGGTTACCCCTCATATTGTTTGTATATTAAACATGTTTTCATTGATTACAGAAATATTTTTTGAATGCCATTTCTGACTTGTATCATGCACATATCTAAAATAATTTTGACATGCATGGTGTCTCTTCTATTCTACTTCCTTTTAAAGTAAGAAGACTTTTTGCAGTAAAATGTTTTGAGAGTAAACCTCTGAAAATGCATTTTGGTAATAATGGTCCAAGGGATTAGTCTAATATGATTGGGCATGAATGGTTTCTCCTGGAATTGTCTTGAACAATCTATGATCTGCTACCATTTAATCAGCTGTTTCCCAGATATGAAGGTTGAATAATGGCCGAAAGGACAAAGTTTCATTATCAGATGGTGAACTGTTTAACTTAAATACATGTTTAATAAGTCTATCATAACATTGTAGAAGGCATATATATGAAGTATCTGGCCTAGTAAATATTTTAATCCTCCTCTGCTTGGTTTGATATTTTGCAGTTCACAAATTCCTCCGTTGAATTGGTGGAGGGAGAGCTTTGTGTAGATGGGATTCCAGGTCAATGGAGTTCTGCAGACAAGACTCCCTTGGAACACTTAGATATTTCTCAGGTTGATGACTATGGGGTGTCACCATATGAGTTAGATAAGTGTATACGTGATCTATTGGAGAAACAACAAGAAGAAAGGATTTCAGAGCTTGAGGTGGAGCTGTTCACTCAACTGAGATTAAGCTACATGCTAAAGAAAGAGAACTTAAACATTGGAAGGAATGAGTTCGATGTCTTGCTGAGCTTTCATTTGGGGCCAATTCAGGAATTTCCTCTCTTACTCATTATGCTCTTTTATATTGTTTGAACCGTGTTCACTGCACATCACATGATAATGCACACACTCACAAAGTTCAAGGGTCAGCTCAACTGGTTGTTGCCAATGTTACTGGACATTTGGCTAGGTTTGTGCCAGCAGGTGCCTGGTTTAGAATTTTAAATTCCTCTAGGTGAGGTGCACTAGTCTACATTGATAGGTTTACTGGGGATGCTGTCCACAAATGTGGGAAGCATCCCTTAGGCTTACTCATGAGGTTTTCCTTGGAAACAAAAGATGTATGTCTGTTTGCAATACACAAACCCTCATGAAGTTGCATCTTTCAGGAGACTTGAAATATTTCTTGTAACAAATTCATACTTGATCAAAGCCTCATTTAAGTGCTTGTCTGGCTTACTGCATGTTTAAATTGAGTGGTGATTTTCAGGTGACAATTCTGCATCTGTTGAAATGTTAAATAATGCTGATGGCAAAAGACATCACAAAAGGAAGGCTTCTGGAAGGAGTTTTGTAAGGTCAATTAACAACTCAGGACAAGAGGTGAATTATGTGTTCTTGCTATGGTCATTTAGCCATTGTACAGAGGGCCCTCTAGAGTCCACTGCAGACTCTCTGGATCAACTTAATTACATAGGAAAAATGGCTGACTTTGGCACGCATTCCACTGACTTAGATTATTTTGAAGATATAGTGCAAATAGGATGGGTGCCTGATTTTCGAGATTCCACTGATGGAACCAGCATGGATCTTGTAAAGCATGTTTCTGATGTTAGGTCTGATGGATGCTGTGAAATCAATAGTACCTCCAAACACAGGATTGGGTAGGGAATTGGTGATATGCATGAGAACGGATCTGAGGCAAGCACTGCATGCTCAGTTTTTGGACATGAATTACATGAGACATAGTAGTATTGTTCTTTTGTTGGAGACTTTGGGCTGTCCACAACCTGAATTTTACCCCTTCTTATGTACGTTATTGTAAGTGTATATAAACATGGGCAGGCCTTTATTAAAGTACGTTTATGTGCTTATGATTCATCTAATGAGTGTTTGTTTCTACATGCACATTTGTAACCATGGCCCCTGCTGGATGAACAGAACTCACGTTTGGGCTTCACTCAGCCATTAATGCGACTTGAAACTGAGATGTGGTTTGGCCAAAAATATTCAGCAAGTTTCTCTCAAGAAATTTTGGTGAGCAATCAAACTTATTATACATGAGATTCTTGGTTTGGCTATCCTGTTGAAGCAGCATAAAATGACCATACCAATACACATAACCAAGGACAGGGAAATTCGAAGGCAAGAAATTAAACTTTTGATGATTCCGTGGAAAAGATTTTACTTGTGTTCATGATATTTAATATTTGAGTATCTAGTACTGCTAACTCATTGCCGGTATCGCAAAATCAAGTACAGGTGATATTTCCGTTTTGCTGAATTCTCTGTACTGCTAATTGGACATATAAATACTCTATTTTAAAAAATGGGATGAGGACAGGAGTGTAATTTATCTTAGCTTCAATGTATAATCCTTACCGTTATCTTCTGTGATTACAAGCAATTTTAAAATTGTTAATGGTCAGCGTTGTTTCTTAAATTTAGAAACAGTGATATTATGTTTCTTCAAATTGATGCTGCTGATTGTCATTTGCACATCCCAGAAACAAAAAGTATGTGCTTCACCATAGCCTTATGGAAGAAATTCAAGTTCCTCTCTACTTATTTTTCAAGTTCAGTGCCCACTGATAACAAAATTTTCAAGATAATGATTAGCAGAATTTGGTTTAAGTGCCTAAATGTATGTTTTTTAATGACACTTGTTAGAGTCGGTCTTGTTATCCCTCCGTCAGAGATCATTTCGCTTATTGCATCTCATTTTTAGGTATCTCGCTTGATTCACTCAGTTTCATTCCTCTAGGGGCATGTCATTGTCTGACGGAAGGGCTTGGTTTTCTCGTTTCCCTCATGTTTGTACTTGCTGGGTTGGTCAAAGTTTATCAATCAAAGTTCATTTCATGTCATTGACATGTCATAGATGGTGTTTCAGCTTCTAGGTCTAGGCAATAATACCAGCAGGTCAGAGGGAAGTTTTAAATAAGTTATCAGTTCAAAATTTTTATTATCAAACATGCTCGAGGACATTTCTTGTTCAAAACTCTGTTTTGAATAAGAAATTGTTAAAAAAAATTTTTGTAATACTATGTATTTTTCTACCATGAAATTATTCAAATGCAGCCTCTGGTCTTTGCCAAAGTCCAAACGCCAACATTCCTGCAGAAAATCAACCAATTTCATCATTCAAAGCTCAGAAAGTCAGTAGGGAAACAAATGATAGAGTTCTATTAAATGAAAAAGTGCCAAAGCCAAGAAACATTAGAAAATGGGTTTTTGAGAAGAAAAAATTAAAACCATGTCTATATAAGATATTTCTCAAAGTCATTTGTCCATTTGCATCAGAAGATATTCAAAAAATCCAAAGGAGAAATCGAGTTGAAGATTGCAAGAACAAAGCTGTGATATTAAAGTCATGACTGTGTGTGAAGATTGCGCGCGGCGCATAGGAAAGAGGCGCGGCGCACAGAATCGACGAGGCGCATTGGGCTGAAATTGATAGTGCATTTTCCCACAGGCGCGGCGCACCCACAGAGCGCGGTGCACTGGGTGTGCACGCGGCGCATTGAGCCATCAAGCCAGAAATTCATCAACGCTCTTCAATTTTTTCAAAATCAAACAAATCTTTCCGCTCCAAGTAAGTTGAGACTCTTTGCTCATTGATTTGAAGACGTGCTTGGTGTGTTTGGAGGCAAAATATCAAGATTTTAATTGGTGAAACATAAACCCTATACTCATATTACAATCTGCTCCCAAGGGTTTGCAAAGAGGTGGTTAAAAAACTTGAATTTTGGTGCTTAAACTCTCATTCCATTGTCATGTGAGCTCTTGTCATTTTTATCATTATTTTCATTTTATACTACTGTTACACTCTCATACCACATGTCCCTCCCCTATTTCTGCTGTCCCATATCCCTTTTTTCCCTTTCACTCCATGTTTTTGAATCCTTAAACCCTATCACTTGTCACCATTTCCCTTCATTGATAAAATCGTAATTTCCACAAGATTCAAGGGCTGCCTTTATGTCTTTGAATGCACTTATATGTTGCCATTTAATTAACATTGGTTCCTAAACTACCCCCATCACTATCACCCATTCCCATTACTTATAAATCCCCAAATCCCTAAATTCCCCAAATAGTGACTGTCCTCACACTTATATCTCATTTGACAGTCCTTTTCCCACTGTGATATTTCTTCATAGCACCTTATTGTATATGTGGCACACTTGGTATTGACAAACAAACTCTTGTTTTTCGCCATATATTTATCATCACCTATTTGTCAAACACCTGGTTTTCAGCATCATGTCAGAAACAAATTCATCATATGAGCAGGGATATGAGAAGGACAGTGATTCTACAGCAGAACTAAATGTACCAAGGAGGTCCCATAAGAGTGGCAGGCACGTCAGGGAGGAGCCCACTTCTTTAGTTCAATTGCAGGCCTGCTCGTTTGTAATGGATTGTTTTCAGCGTCAGTCATGTTTTCAGTACTGCGAGATGATCACTCAGACTCAGCATCATCATGAGTTAGCTCGCCTATTTGTCCTACATTTTCATGATGATCATGTAAACCTTGCTGGAGTAAAATTCATCGTGACACCAAAGACTATTTCTCAGGCCACCGGGATACCGAACATAGGCGAAGAATGGAACAAGAGATAGCAACTAGAGAAAGCCTATTACGAGCCATACATCAGACCTGGGTATGTGAGGCAGCTTAGCAGGGTATTCCCGTTCCAGTTTCTGAAAGAGGAGTATGCACCATTGATGAAACTTATCATTAGATACTTCAGTTGTGAAGAGCGCTTTTCACGCTTGTATGCGTATCACATCCGGCTGTTGATGCATTTCACGAGAGTGCAGATGATGAGCATTCCATATTTCATGTACCATAACATAGAGTAGATGATGGTCCTTGTGCAGAAGAAGACCCCAGCGCAGCAGCATAACAGCATCTATCATTACGTGCTCATCAAGATCATGGTGGTACATCAGCTTGCACAGCAGGGCATCGCATGGGATGAGTTCATTTCCCGTGATTTCTTTGTAGTCCCTCAGCCTCCTCCCGAGATTGTTCATGATGAGGGAGATCCTTCACATCAGTTTGAGGTTCCTGAGACAAAGCCTATCACTGCTCCAGTGTGTGTTACATATTAGAGAGTCCACAGAGCCTTATTTGCAGCATCACGATGAGTACTATCTCCACCAGGGGTGGAAGGGGTCTCGTTACCTTCTTCAGCAGCGCGAGTATTATCTCCACCAGGGGTGGAAGGGGTCTCGCCTTCTACATCAACACAGGTACAGACACAGGTACAGGTTCAGGATAGAGGCCATGACACTGATTTTGTCTTGATTGATCTTGAGTCGAGCTCTCCACGCTCAAAGCTGCGAGAGGTCATTCAGGAGCATAAGGCCCAGATAGATACATTGAACGAGAAGTTGGATAGAGCTAAGTATGTTATCAGATACTTGGAGCAGCGGAATGAACAACTTGAGGGTCAGCAGATAGTCACAAAGTTCCGGCAAATCCGTGAAGACCGGGAATTGGCCCGAAAGAGACAAGGTGACATGACACCCTTTTGAGCGGCAAATTTGGTTGGAGAAAGTCAACAGACATCTGGAGAAGAAGTTGGTGAAGGCCAATAGGGACAAAGACTTTCTCAGACATATGAAGACTCACTATTGGGCCCGCACACATGTTTGTAGAGCACGCATGAAGATCCTGAAGGCGAAGTTGAGGAAGGCACTGAAGAGGCGGAAAAGGCCGGATCCACTCCAAATCTTGGCCGAGGCTTCCTTGGCTAAGCATGAGACATGATGGGAGACCTTCACTCCAAATTTCAGAAAATTTGGAGAAATTTTTGTCATTTTTGAAAATTTTGGTTACAAAATAGGTTTTTCCGCCCAACCCGTCGCGCCACTCGACGCGCGCTTATGATTGGGACATCTTCTGGAGGAAAAATTGATATTTTTGGGTTTTTTATGGTAAATTATGCATGCTCGGGAATGGCTGAGATATTTCATCAAGTTCTGGGTGGTATAAAGGGCCAAAAACACTCCAAAAACCACCTTTCTGCCACCTTTTGCACCTGCAGGAAGTAGTCTTGGGAGATTGCAGTTTTGGAGGGGCAAATGAGCTCCAAATTGAAACATTCCACTTGGGTTGGATAGCAGACATCCAGGGATTTCCAACGAGCTATCATGAGCTCAATTTGGACTTCACGAAGTGCCTCAAAAATAGGCTCAAAGTAGTGTGGCGCATTGAGTTTTCTGGCACGGCGCATAGAGGATTTTGACCCAATTTTTACTTTTCAGCTCGGAAATTTGGCTAGTTTGACTAGTTTCACTTTTTGATGTAATTATTGATCTATATTGATGTAACTTGAGGACTATGATGTAATTTTGGCACATATTTACTTTTTCTAGAGGATTCATTCACAAAAAATTGAAAATTAAATGAATGAATCAGTTTCCTTCCTTTTAGAGGCAAGTTGTTTGGTTGCCTAGATTTCAGTTCCTTGTTTAGAATTGGTTGAAACAGCTCCTAGAAGGATGAGCTAGACCCCTAGAGGCATGGGAAGGGGTTAGGATGGTCTATATCATGTATTTTCTGAGATATTTTCAGGGTTGGAGACTTGGGAATTGTTTGGCACTCTATTTTACATCACTTCTGCATTTTTGGCAAGGAAAGACCAGGGTTTTGCAGCACTTGTTGGGATCCTTGTGGCTCTGTTTTGGATGGTGTTTTTCTCCATGTATTTGTAAGTTCATCAATGTTTATGTATGTCATTTTACTATCTCTCTGATCTTCTTAAATTAAACAAATCAATGTTTAAGGTGGAATTCAATAGCTTTGCTTTGCTCTGCCTTTGGTTTTGTTTGATTTTACATGTTTTCTCCAGTTTGTAAGAGGATCCTTGATACCATCTTGCCCTCTTCAGCTTCTCAGCAGTCCTTCCTATCTTTTTATTCCATTTAAGGCATCTAAACCTTTGCTTATCCTGCCCCATCTTGAATTCTGCAAGAACTGGCCTTCATCCCCGGACCCAAATTTGCCTTTCCCATTTTTCCAACAAAACCCCAAAAAATTCAAATTAAACCCTTCTATTTGTTTACCTAGCCTAAAATCAGTATCCTTGCAAGTCATCTCAGACCCTATTTTGTATTCTTACTGAGTTTGACCCGGAGAGAGTCCTCTCCTGTCCTTGTAGGGCTAGCTACGAGGCTGAGCGTGGTTTGTCGTTATCCTAAGTTTTGCCTTACTTCAGCCTAAGGTAGATTTGAGAGCTAACAACACCAACCCTTGAAACACAAATTTGTACTGAGAAACAAATAGTAGAAATATATTTTTCACTGATCAGCTAGTCCAGAAAGCAATAGGTAGAGGTGCTAACCCAAAGATTCCAAGATAAAGGGAAGCGAACTCTACAATTTCCAGACTGTTTAGCAGAACTAGAAGAACGCGTTTTCCAAACTGCACGATAACTACTTCCCTCATGAGTCACCATGTGCCATGCTTGGTCTCAGTGGTTCTCTTCCTTCTACTCCTAGTTCAACTACCATATCTTCATTGGAACTAACACCCCGAACTCCCCTAGACAACGATTCACCATTTTGTAGTAGTGATTCGCCATTTGTACTGGTGATTCGCCATGATTTTACAAGATAATATAATCTTGTGAGAGATTCGCCAAAAAATTATATATACATATTATATTATTAATAAAATCGCCTTCCATTTTTCCTATGTATCATGGGGATTCGCCCATTTATTTTATATATAAATTTAGGGGGGTTCTTAAAATTTTCCCTGTTCCCAGAAGCTATGCTACTGAATAATATGTTGATTTTCCCATGCTTTGTTCCAGATGGGGGATCCTTGAGTGGTGCCTATAAGCCTGATGAGGTCTTTGTCCCTGATTTTATTTGTATACTTCGCTTTCCACAAGGTGCCCCAGAGGGAGTTAGGATTTTCTACCCATCTCCACCATATTTTTGCTACTATGGCCTTGCTTAATATCTTGGGGTCTCTTAGGCCCAAACCTCCCTCCATTTTTGGTTAGCAGATGTCTGTCCACTTGAGGAGGGCCCATTTGGATTCCTTAGAGGCTTCATTCCTGATAAAGGATCGTTGGATGCTTCGGATGGATTTATAAACCGCCTTAGGGGCTGCAAGTGCTGAAAACATATATGTTGGCATGGTTTGAAGGACGGACTTGACCAATATTAGTATGCTGGCCATGTTTAAGGCTCAGTGGGTCCAGCTGCTTAACCTGGCTCTCATTTTGTTGAGGAGGGCTTCCCAGTTGGCCGATTTTTAGGCATATTCCGAGAGTGGTATACCAAGGTATTTGGTTGGAAGGGAGTTCTTTTGAATATTCAGAATTCTGTTGAGATTTCTCTGCACAGGAATGGATGTGTTGAAGAAAAATAGTTTGGATTTTGTGAGATTGATTTCCATACCTGAGGCCTCCGAGAAAGTCTTTAGCACTTTGCTGATGGTTCAAGCTTCCTGCACTGTGGGGGTGCCCATGAGCATTGTGTCATCTACGAATTGCTGATGCGTTACTGTGGGTCATTGGTGTACCGATTTGATGCCTTTGAGTTGATTCTGTTGTTTTTCCTTGGCTAAGGATCTTCCTAGCCCTTCTACCATAATGACAAAGAGAAACAGAGACAGGGGATCTCCTTGCCTTATACCTCTGGACGGAATGAAGGGTTGAAGGGGTCCTCCATTCAGCAGCATTGAGAAGAAAGCACCTGAGACCAGTTCCATTATCCAATTTTTCCATTGCTGAATAAATCCAAAAGCCTGGAGGATTGCTCTCATATAGTGTCAGCTGATTTTATCAAAGGCCTTTGAAAGGTCAAGCTGGATAAGCATACCTGTCTAGAGTCCTTTTTGTTTTCAGAGAATGCAACACTTCCTGAGTGAGGATTATGCTGTCAGTGATCTGCCTACCTTCAACGTAGCCAGTTTGTTCCTGAGAAATGATTGAGGGGAGGACAGATTTAAGTCTGCTAGCCATCAGTTTAGAAAGGATTTTGTAAAGGACATTACAAAGGGCTATGGGACGAAACTTGTCAGGGGAGTCAGCCTGGTCTGATTTGGGAATTAAGGTGAGGAATGTGGCATTGATGGCAGGCAACACTTTCTTGGTTCTGTGAAAGTTCCTTACTAGTTTGAGAAGGTCAGCCTTAATAATGGGCCAGCAAGCTTTAAAGAATTCGATTGTAAAGATGTCTGGTCTGGGAGCCTTGTTCGAGGCCATGTTGAAGATTGTTTCTTCAATATCCTGCTCAGTGAATTCTCTTAGAAGGAGGGAGTTTTTCTCCTCTGTAACTAAGTTGGGAATGGAAGTTATAATTTCATTGATGGCTTGGGTTCTATCTTGAATGGGATCGTTGAGAAGAGAAGTGAAAAAAGAGTTGAGTTTAGATCCTATATGCTCCCTTTTATAAACTTGATTGCCATCAGCTTTTTTGAGGGAGAGGATGCGATTATGTGCTCTATGCTGGATGGTTGAATTATAGAAGAAACTAGTGTTGCGTTCTCCCTATTTTAACCATTGCACCCTCGACTTCTGCCTCCACAACAGCTCTTCTTGTTTTAACCGTTCTTTCCATTGCCCAATTTTGATTCTTGAGCTATTCTTCGGGTCTCTGGGTGGAAATATCTCATTAATCGCATATAAGCTCGACTTCAAAATTGGGCATTTCAGGTGCTTAATGCTCTGAGTCGAGTTGTTATGTTAAGAACAATCTTACAATCCATTCCCATCTATCAACTCTCTGGATTGGAAACGCCTAAAATCTATTGTAATGATATGTCTAAGACGTTTAAAAACATCCTATGGCAAGGATCTCAACAAGCCTGTAAATGGGCTCTCCTTTCATGGGATAAGCTTACGAAAATAAAAAGGACCAGAGGCTTGGGGTTAAGAGATCCATATTTGCTAAATCAAGTTATGGGAGCTAAGCTCTGGTAAATATGGATACAATGTGGTAGAGATTTGTGGAAAATAATCTCATAACAGAAGAATGAAATTTCCTTAACTATTGTAAGGAAATTAAAAGTTCAAATGACCCCTAAAGGATCCATTATTTGAAACTTGATAGCACTAAATAGATATCTCATCCGAGAACACAGTTTCTGGGAAATTAGAGGAGGCGACATTGCCCAGTTTTGGGAGGAATCATGACAACAATAGGAGAAAATATTCAGTGAAATTGATTTAGGGGAGATTTTCCTATTCACTAACAGGCCGAATACTAAGACAATAGCACAATTTTTGGATGAAGGGACAGAGCTTCAATGGCGAAAATGGAAGCTAAAAGACCAGTGGAAGAAGGCTCCAGAAACTTGTCAATGGGAAAACTATGTGAAAGAACTTAAATCTAGAAAACTAACAATAGCAACACGAGAGGATATACTCATATGGGGGTATTGCACGAAAGGCATGTTCACAATACAAGAAGGCCATTACATAAAATCAAATAACATTCATAATGTATTTGTACCACTTTGGAAAAAAAATATGTTCGGAAAAACAATGGCCGAAAATTGAATACTTTTTGTGGCTACTTAGTCATGGAAAGATTCTTATCTAGGATCAGCTGCATAAGAAAGGAATGCATGGCCGACTGACATATACTATGTGTAAGAAGAATGTAGAAAAATTGGAACACCTATTGAATAACTTCTTTGTCGTTGAGACCTTGTGGAAAAACCTTTCCTCCCTCTTTCAATAAACAGATAGGGACAACAAGAGCCTCAGGCATACAATTGAAGTCTGGAGAAAAGGAGGGTATAGAAGCCTTGTTCTTAACATAGCGTGGGGACTCTTTATGGGATTTCTCATATGGGTCGCCTGGAAAGAAAGAAATTGGAGAACATTCAGAGATGAGTATCGACAAATTGAAGAGATATGGAAAGTGGTTCTCGAGAATATCAAAGAAACTGTCCTCACCGAGAAATGGCATGAAGATGACCAGAAAGCTAATGGGCATGAGGATAGGATTTTAGCTATGCTTAACTTGAAACCCCAAATGCTCGCCCCAGCCTCATGGAAACAAAAACCTTTGGGAAGACATCCGCACGATTAATTCAATGCTCTACAATAGGAGGTTATTAATATTAATTATGATGGGGCCTCTAAAGGTAATTTGGGTCAAGCAGGAGAAAGAGGTATATTTCGTGATTCAAAGGGTTTAGTAAGTAGAATTTATGTGACTGATTTTGGATTCGCTAAAAATAACGAAGCTAAAATCACAGCGGTAAAACAAGGCATTTTGATAGTTGTAAGAGAACAATATCAGAGGACTATAGTAGAGGGGGATTCAGCCATGGTAACAAGTGTTCTGTAGAAGTTGCAATAGGGGACAGGTTGGGAAAAATTAGTCGAAGTTGGTGAACAAATCATCTAATTTAGGAAATAAATTATATTCTTCCAAGCATTGGTTACCTTATCTCATCACATATTCGCAGATCAGGGAATGAAGCAACTGAGTACTTGGAGAACTAGAGTTGTACTCACGGGGGTGTGACAACTGGACATCAACCAAGCCAAAATGGTATAGGTGGAGAAGCTACAATCTCTATAGGAAGTTGTTGATAGGGATGACGAGGATACTCGGGATCCCTGATTGGGGTGCCAACTGGTTAATTCGAATGACGAGGTGGCATGAGCTCGTGCGTACCACATGGATAGTTGATGTGGACATGAGGAGACAATGGTGGGTACTACCACCCATGCCAAATAATGACAGAATTAAATGCGGGTGGTAGAAAACTCACGGTGTCAGAAGGGTGTTGGAAATAGGGCTGGCATGTAAGGAATGTTACGAAGGCTAAAGGTGGTAATGTTCAAGGTGGTAATATGGTCTGGTAGTTAAATGTGAAGTTGAGATTAGAAAAGGAAGTCAGCAAGTAGTTGAAGGGCTGGATGATGGTTATGTGGTGCTTATTCGGGTATGTTCATAGCCTTTATATCATGTCTGTTGCTGCGATAGGAAACATAATTCATGTCTTCACCTCATTTCTATTTTCAGCGTATGAAAGATATGAAAAATTATGGGGTTTTTTTTTGATGTACATGGATTTTGGGACAACTTACTGAAATTAATGCGGAATTTTACAGTCGTTAAGCCTTTGAACTATTGTTGTATTAAGGATTGGGGAGTATATGAAAATTTCTTGTTGTCCTATTCTGTGTTTTTTATTCTAAACCTACTTACCTCTTCTGTATGGGGGCTGAGGGTTTTTATTTTTCTATTTTCTAGTATATTCTAGTTATTGTTAAGGAGTTTGGTGTTAACGTCCCAGTTTCTACGAAGGTCACTCATTTCCTCGACACTTATTTTACCCAATTTAAATCTGAATGTCTTTCAATTGGCTCTGCATGGCCTCCTATCGGCTCTGGTTGCTTTTTCCCCATATTGAATTTCCTCATCTCTTATCCTATTACTCATTTCCCCATCTCCATTACTAGACCGACCTTCTGCCCTGTCTGTAACCTTCACAGCTTGGCCTGCATGCCAATCCTATGAAGTTCAGTGTATGGCCTCCAATGACATTTTCATGGGTAGCACTTTGTTAGATACCCCATCCATGGTTTTTCCTATTCAGCGTTTTTACAATGTTACGAAGAGGAGGGGTTTGGGCCCTAATTGTAATGGTGGAAATACTAAAGTCTGGTCTTGAAAGGGTTGGATTGTTGTCAATCCATTTGTTTTGTTGGGTTTCGGTCCAATTTCTAGGTGTTCTTGTCCAAATTTATGGGATTTGAGTCTGGTCGGTGGGGTTCTTTTCCTATTCTGTGGGGTTTCAGTCCTATTAAGTGGAGTCTCTTCCATGTGTTAGTACACATGATGCAGGAGAATGGAAACACTCTATCCATGCATGATTTTTCGCAATAGTTAAGGAAATTTCTGTTTCTTTGGAAAATGATAGCCTCTCCTAACCTTCCTATTGTAACCTTCATAGCTCTACGGATGACTGGAATAAGGAATGATGACATGCATTACACTGCTATTTGAAGGATTTGTATTGAGATTTGAAGGATGTGTATTGAGATTATTGTTATATTGGCTGTGAAAAATTTGATGTGAGACTGACAATTTTTGGCTGAATTAAACTTACTTGTTGCATTACCATATGATTATCATTTCTCTGTAATTGATTCATTGAGTCATTAATTTTGGTTTTGATTCATTGAGTCATTAATTTTGGTTTTGATTCATTGAGTCATTAATTTGGTTTTTTATAAATAAAGGTTATATGCTAAAATTTTAAATAGGAGATATGTACATGTCAATGAAGTTTAATAGTAAAATCACACTTTATCAATCAAATTGCAGTCACTTAAATTTCTCAAAAATAATTTCAGATACAGAACTCCAAAATTCAATTCCAAAAATTTATTAACATGTAACAGGTCTTTGAACTTGGATAATGATGATCCTCTATTATGGAAGGATATTGAATGTGCAAACAGAATCTGAGGGAAGCAGAGATGGGAAATGGGATTCTCTTTGGAGACACAATCTTCAAAAACCTTTGAAGTTCATTTGCAACATTCAAGATCAAAAATTTATGGTGCAGCTTGATTTATAAAATTTAGTCATTATACTACAAATTATCTCCACTGTAAAATGAAGGCCACATTAAATTTGTTTGAAGATTTCTCTTAATCATAAATATAGAGACATCCATTTCCATCCACACATCGTAAAATATATACAAACACTAAAAGTATCTTCCACCCACCACTGAACAAAAAATAGTCAATTTGACATATTTTATATCCATAAACAGACACTAACCCATGAAAGCAACTCCAAGGAATTAAACATTACATTTAAGGCCTTCTGTCACAGATGTAGGTTCAGCTATGAAAGTGGGTTGTTTATCACCAGGCATCATCACCACCACTTTCTCAGCTTCTTCCTTATAATCGATTCCACTCGAGGGCTGAATTGAATGGTCAACATAAGCTCTCAGCTCATTGTTGCTAGGTAGCTCACTGTTATTCTGATGGTATAACTTCCAGAAAGAGCAAACTAAAATCAGAGAAGAAAAGAATATTATAAGTAGCATGGCAGCCACTCCACAGAAGAGATATAGTGGAACTTGCCACTAAAATTGTGAAAAATCCGCAGTGCTGTTGTTTCTGGTACAGTTATTCATTGAATATATCTTTAGTTCTTTCTCTTTCTTCCTTTGAGATATAACTGAAGATTGCAACACAGGCAGTTATAACAATGGGGATTTGTAAAAGTTAAGAATATCAATTTCGAAAACTAGAGTTTGTAGTTTGGGATGTAAAGGTGAAGGGAGGTAAAGCCAGGCTTGTAGTGGATTTTCCAAAAGAGCATCATTGTGTTCTTTTCCTTTTCTTTCATACAGAGATTACTTGTAGAAATAGGATGGAAAAGAGTTTTGAACCATTCCACCCAACATTGGATCATTGATGACACCAAATTAACTGAGCTTACAGGTATTATCATCAAATTCTTCATGCCTGAATATTTTGCATGTGTAACAGGGTGATTTGTGTGGAATTTTCTTCCATAAGACATACAAGAAAGTGTTGATGACACCAAAAGTGATATTCCATAGTTTTGAGATTGTGTTACTTCTCTAGCTTTCTCATATTCCATAGCCAATCAGTACAGTAATCAAAGAAAAGGGATCCTTCAAACAATCACTAAAATACCAATGAAATGTAGATTTACAAGCCTCCAGTAAGTTGAAAAAATTTTCACTTATAATTTGCTTCGAATTATTATCTAAAGACAGTGGAGTACAGAGAGAATGGATACATGAAACAATTATAATAATTTCCCTTCACAATGGCTTCCTACTTGTGAGTAAGTTGACAAAATTTTCACTTATAATTTTCTTCGAATTATTATCTAAAGACAGTGGAGTACAGTAATCAGAGAGAATGGATACATGAAATAATTATAATAATTGCCCTTCACAATGGCTTCCTACTTGTGAGAAAGTTCTTGGTTAAAATATAAAGGACCAATAAGTTTACAAACAAGGTTTTTGGAAGTGAGCAAGATTCAATAATAAGAAAACTAAATAATTACAGAGATTTAAATTACTAAAGATCCACATGAACGTACTTAATACAGAGAGGCATCCCCAAATGCCCAGGATACAGATAGAAGCGGTCCCATTAAAGGGAGTACAGAAAGGATCCGACTTGTAAAGAGCTCCAAAATCACATATTATCCAAAAACAAAAGGGCCAAGTGATCCGACCAAATAATACAGATACACCGTTACTGAGGAACCAAGAGGGAAAATCATCATTAGCCCCAGTCCATTTGGGAGGTCAGTCTCGCTTGTCTAATATTAACCATAACAGAGGCATAGAGAACCAAATATAGCTGGATCTCTTGTACCAAAAAGTTACCCTCTGTTGCATCCGAAAGGTATATACAGGGTCGTTTTCAATTGATCAATAGGTCCATGACAGTATGTACCTTATGTGCCCAGTACAAGGTACCTCCAAAAGTTGTATACACCCTTGTATCTAGCATAAGGTACCTCCAAAAAAAGACCCAGCTCATGGAGAAGATCTGGTGTTATTTCTTCTAATAAAATTACCCATCAACTGATCCAGAAGGAAAAAGTGCCATTTTTTTTTTTTTTTTTTTTTATTAGGATGGAAACCGGTAACTAGAACCATACAATAAAATCTTCCACACATGATCACATCGCGCTGCTACCAATGAAAACCCTCCTCGCTGGCATCATCCCCCGCTGACAATACACATCAAGTTTCACAGGCTTACGCCTGACGGGCACCCACGGGGTTTGAACCGGTGACCTTTACAAACGAGTGCCTTAACAGAACACTCAATCACCAACAATCCGCCACCCCATGGGTTAAGGAAAAAGTGCCATTGTTGCACACAGAAAATGTCAAAATTTCCTGTAAACAAAAAGTTGGGCAGGGAAATGTACATCAGCCCCATTTACTGCCAGGTGAAGGCTTCCAAGCGTGTTAATAACCTTGCCTAATGTTCTAATCCGTCAGAAGTACAGTGATATATCAGTGATGTCACTGTAAAAAAATATTACATTGATTCTGCAATACAGCTACATTAGGGGACCCTCCTCAGGAGTTCGGCCAAAAAGATGGAGAAATAGCCAAAACAAATGGTATTTTTGCATGACTTAGGAAGGATAAGGGAAAGATTAATATGGGCGAAGAAAACACGCTCTCATCCAAGATAGGCAAAGTACATCTAAAAGGAAAAGAGGAATAAAGAAGGTAGCGACACAGACCGAAATAACCCCACAATCAGGTGTCAGATATCAGGTGCCACCACACCTCATGTCATGGGTGAGTACCTAAAAGAGGACTAAATGAGGAGGATAGGGAGAATCCGAAAGAGGAAAGTCTAATCCCAAGAGACCCTCCCCCTAATCTTCTGACTAGACAAAATCCCAATGACCACCCAAAGACATATTTGTCAGTCACTTAAAAAAAAAAATTGTCAGTGACTTAATAGACTGATGAAATCAGAAAGCCACCACTACAATAAAATATTCAGGAAAAAACCGTTCACATAATGAGGCATGACAGTCCCATAGGAGAAATATTCCAGCGGATCATCTGAGCACTCAATCTAATATAGTCTGGCAACCCATATTTAGTAACTGTCATTGTACATAAAAGAGGTAGTCTGCATACAACCTCGAGAGAAAGAAAAAGCTATGTGATTACGAAAAACTCAAAGATTCCAAGTACAGAGCCTAATCCCTTCCATGTTAAAACAGCCATAAGTTATTAATATTTGACACCTCCTTACCAACCAATCAGGCTGCATTCAATTATCAACATCTGAATTGCATCCCCTAGAAGTATAACTCCAGACTGTCATCCCGAAAAAAATTTGAAATTAACCTGAAATGTATCACCGAAAATACAAGGATGGAAAGGAGAAATTGGAAAAACCAGGCAGAAATAGTATGCCATTAAAATTGACAGCAACAGCAACAATATCACCCAGGAACAGTCCACCACCTTTCACATAATCGGAAACCAAAATTTTTACAGGGCCTAGATATGATTAGAGTATCTACCCACTTTCTCCATAGAGTACTCCATCTTGCAAAACACGTAGATTTCAGATTGTTTGAATCCTCTGATGACCCCTGTGATGAAGAGCGTTGGTGTAACATATACACCTCCTAGCTAATCATTCGACTTGTGTTGGTTATATATGGCAATAAGAATATAGATGGCAATGACTAAGATAAAAACTATCATAACAATCTCAAAACCATCCATATAATTCATACCTAACCATCTAAATCTATTACATCCACATAATCAAACAATATCCAGATTCCAACCAATAGCACGACCACTCCCACAAGTCTTTCCTCTCCTCAACAAAGACGACGTCTGCAACTCCACTCTCCAAATTCAAAATCTCCTTCCTTCAGGGAGCCTCCTCATTCCTTGAGAGCTCCTTCAAACGACCAGAATCTGAGGGAAGCAGAGATGGGAAATGGAATTCGCGAAAACGACAGTGCAGAATGCCGCGCAAATGAAGAATGTTGGAGCTATGTTATTAAAATAAAGCTCTCAGACGAGAGTTATAAAAACTCTCGGCTGAGAGTTTTATTGAATGTTATATATATAAAATTTTTATGAAATGTTTCAATAAAAAATCGACCCAATTTCTCGGTCGACAGTTTTCTCGCGCGAAAGTTTGCACACATCTCCGACAAAAATTGCGAAGGTCCAAATTCTTTTTCCATAGCTCAATCTTGCATCAATCTGCAACTTCGATCATAGTTTTGACCCTACAACTTTTTCCTGCAAATTTTTCCTATAGTTTGGAAATTTCCACATATGTAGCTTGTAAATTTTCCACATATAAAATTTTGGCTATGTTACTTAAATTTTTATTGAATTTAGCAGAATAAATTGGGAAAATTTGGTGCGTTTATCCACCACCACTATTATAGAATCATTCCTCTTTGTTGTTCTAGGAAAAATAGTAATGAATTCAATTGAAACTACATCCGTTTCCACCTAAGAATGGGTATTTGTCGCTAAAAAACCAACTGGATGCTTATGATCAACCTTAACTCTTTGACATTGTACACACCTGGTTATGTAATTAGTCATTTTATTCTTTAGATCTAGCCAAAAGGATTGAATTTTAATTGTTGCAATACTCTTCTAGTAATGATTTCTTCACTCAATTCATAGCCCTTGTATTTTGGCTACGAATTTTCCTCGTGTGGGTTACTCTTAATTTCCACATACTGCTAGTTTAAATTCCCATCAATAAAATTATAATTATTAAATCATACCTGCAAACACTTATAGATGTAGCATGCATAGCATGTTCATATATTGAGTGCACATTACTTTGCTTTATTCTCTCCTTCCCCTTTAGGTGCTTAATCTCAAAAAGTCATATTCAACCAATATCACAACCATATAATTTGTTTGGCATTTAAATTTGGTTCTTCAAACAAATTTCTCAAACCACCGTACTCAGTCTGCAATTCAAATCTCCTACCCATGAGTTACTAATTCCTCCACATTTTTAGAGCATGTATGATATCTTACAGCTCCAAATAATGGGGAACATAGCTACTCTCATGTTATTTTAATTTTATGGACTCATATCATAGTACATGCCCATTTTTCATGAGAACTCCACCAAATCCTTCCTTACATGCATCTGTGCACACAAGAAAGTCTTCATTCAGATCTATTATTTTCAATATGGAATTGCTAGCTTCGAAAAGCCTATGAAAATGTTGAAGGATTCTTATTAAACACCTAGGTGATGATTCACTGATTCAAAATTACCTTCTTTGCAAAGTAGAATTGGATATCCTTGAAAACCCTTTAATAAATCTTCTATTATAAAGGTGCGAATAGAGAGATTTCGACCTGAACTAGTTCCAACCTAAATTTGTTTTGATAATTTTAGTGCCTAAAACAATAGTCAAAGCTATTGTGACTGTTTAATGCATATTTTTTTGTGACTTGGGGTGAGAACCATGGTCGTAACTACTCTTATTGAATCTCAGGTATCATGGATTCCACTAGTTATCTTCTTGAGTCGTTGTGGCTCATTGGTTGATGGTCCAATGGGACTAGTCCCTAGGAACTTAACAAAAAAATTGGCGAATCCGCTGGGGATTTTCCCCATAGTTTCCGGACTATTTCTTCCCTCCTTTCTTCTTTCCTCTTTTCACAGATCCTTCCAACCAATTTTGATGCCCAGTAGACATGTCAGACGCTCGCAGAGTTCAATCCTGTTTCTGTTTGACCATCTGAAGAACTTTTCCCTGGTTAACGCTGTCTCTACATATTTTCCAGTTCGTTATAACGTTGTCTCTGCTTAAATACAGTGTGTTAGTCTCTGTATTAACGGTGTATTTACTCATAGACAGTGTGTTACTCAGCCAAAAACTTGTTGTTCACTGCCGTGATTGTGTTTTTGGTTGCAGAGTTTTTGGCCATCAGTATCTTTCATTGACTGAATCCCTGTGCTTGTCTACTAGGCTGGCATTTCTGTTTATTTGTTCTTGTTTGGAAAGTTAGTGTTAAAAGCATTCACTTTTTAAAGAAGAATTTTTTTTTTATATTTTTCTGCATCTAGCTGAGTTAATTTTGAAATTTCCATTTTATAGACTGTTAAGAAGAGGTAGACAGAAGTCTGAATCTTTAAAGCTGAACTGAGTTATTTGAATGTTAGTGCATGGATGTTGAAAGGAAACCTCTCCTTGTAGAAATACTCTTCATCAAATTGAATATTTAGAGCATGTTTTGCATGGTTTCTTGAGTCAGAGTCTCATTACATTTCATACATCCACTCCCCCTCCACAAGACTAATAATTAAGTACACTAAGAATAAAGTGATAATAAAATCAATCAACTCTTTTTTGAGCTCACACAAACAATAGTTCAGGCTAGGATCTTGGGTTAGAAACAGTGAGAAAATTACCCAAGATCTCAAAACTTGAAACTAGAGTCATTAACGAGCGAAATCCTACTGCACTCATATTATCAGGACCGTTCCTTTACCGGAGCTCGGCGCGAGACAACACTTGGGTGCACAAGAAGGTAGCCTGCCTTCGTGCATCGGTGGGTTGTTATATATTGGGGTTCCTTCGGGGATGTGAAACTAGATCGGGTATCTCATGTTCTGCCCATATAGCACAACATCCTTGACGGTAAGACCCCCTTGATGTATGATTTGAGGTATCCTTGGTGGCCATACTTTTTGAGGACTTATTGCAGGTGGCCCAGGACGAAAATTTTGACAATTTGTCACAGTACACAGAAACGGTGGACCCACTATTGTCTTCGGTCTTTAGGACGGTACTCGTCTTCACGAGAGTGCTTACCTAAATGGGGTTCGACAAGAATCTGAAGTGGCCATCATGTGCTTTCGTTAACCCTCTCTTCTGTATACTATTGTGATACGATTTCATCACCCGGCGAATATAGTAATATAGGACGAGGAGCACCCTATTCATTGTGCTGATTGATTTTAGAAAGGTATTTTTTTATTTTTTAGGTGTGTGGTTACTGTCATTGAGACTTTATAATACATCACAATTTAATAAAAAAATTTAAAATTAAACCGATCACCGTGGCGTCCCCTGACCCACGCCGTTTGTCCCGACGACAGCAAGGCCTACCTCCTCTCACTATTGAGGAAGAACTGAACCTTGGTGAACCCGGGCCTTCTACAGAAGAGCAGTCTCCTCTGACTAATCTTGATTATCACATAACCTCGTATCATCCATAATTTTCAAAGGACCCTTTCACTGAAGGGTTGTACCTCATTACAATCCTCCGCTCACTGATCCATTGGGGCCTATGATAATTCAGATTCCACCACGCCAAGATATGTCTTCGGCAACCCAAACATCCATTTCACCACTGGCATCCACAGCATCGATGCTAATGGCGACCATCCCAGGTTCGCCACCATCCTCCCCGCTAGTGGTCAGTTCTATGCCATCACTAGGTAACCCCAGTAGTCAACATATACCTAACCCCAACCCTACGGTCATCACAACTGCCAGTAGCTTACCGAACCCTTCGGCATCTACTCCTACCATGACCACGTTGGGAACCACGGTAGCTCCTCCCATGAATATGACTACTTCGGTACCTTTCAGCAACCCTTTCGGTTGGAACCCTCTGTTGAGTTCAAACCCCTTGGCCACATTACCAAGGGGCAGTGTTATCAACACGCAGGTAGCAGGGAGCATTTTGCTTCCTCTGCAATCCTTGGGACAAATGGGACAATCTATTGTCAATACTTTTCCCTTAAGTGGTTCAAATATAGGTGTAGGGTGTCTTTTGTTTGTAGCTTCTTGACATCCATGTCAACATACACAACTTTGTCCATGTAAACAATGTTTTTGGATTTCCACATGTGTTAGGATTGTTTGGAGGGTTTTTGTTTCAATGCTTTATTGGGCTTTGTCCAATGTCCTGATGACCCAATCATCCAATGGAATCTGAGGCTATAGGTGCTAGCCGATGGGGTTATTTGGCCAGGGGAAATGACAAAAGGTTGATCTATCTTACCAACCTTCTTCTAATTAGCTCTCCCTCTTGAGCCTAGCTTTTAGGGGTGACTGTCAATATGGTGAGGGTGCTCCAATCTATTTTCTGTGTACAATTTTTTTTTTGGGAAAAAAAAAAATTTCAAGTTTTTTGGGTGGGAAATATTTTTTGAAAGTTTTTGTGGGTGCAAAATTTTTTTTTAAATGTTTTTGGGTGCATGCATGAAATATTTTTTCATAATGTGTTTATGAAGACATGGAGTGTTTTTGCAATCTTGCAATCTATGAAAGCATGAAGTACTCAGTCTGAACTCTTTATGTTTTGTTAGGTATTTGGTCCAAATAGAATTGGATTTTAGGTTTCCAATTTTGTGAACATGGGAAACCAAAGAATTGCATATCAAGGTACGATCGAAAAGAAAATATTTGAGATAAAAATGAGAAATTAAAAAAATGGCGAGAGAAGGGAAAGATTAAGGCATGAAAGAAATGTGGAGGTAGAGCATCGTGAAATAGATGTAGAGGTACATGACAATGACGAGGAAATGAGAAATATTTGAGGAACTTTTCCAAGAGAATATTGATATCGATGTCATTGGTGAGTCAATAGTTTCTTCAATTTGAATTTTGTATTTTTTTTAAAAAACATTGTAGTTCAAAATAGTTTTAAAATTAAAAATATGTATCTGTCAATTTCAAATTAGAAGTTTTAATATTTTTTTTTATGTAGGGAAAACATCAGAACACAAGAAGATACTACCACACGTCGAATTTCACTGCAATTAATTGGAAGTTCCAAGAACGTTGTATACAACTGCAAGTTTCTAGAAAATATGGATCCAACTAAAATTGAAGAATTCGGACCACCAATGGCTAAAAGGACAGTTCGAGATAAAGTAAAATCTGGATTGAAATGTACTTTTGAAGGTTTATCTATCATAGCACAAGCTCAACTGTTACGTGGATTTATAAAGCACAAATCTCTCAAAAATGCTGTGGAATTATTGGGCATTAAAAGTGAAAAAGAGGTTTTAGCAAATGAAATGGTAACAAAAAATGTGACGTCGACGCTTGGCACACTAGCTAAAGGGAAATTTGAAGTTGCAAATAATGCTCATAGAGCACTTTTAACAGGTGCAGTCGCGAAAGGAACTTCATCGAGTCGGTTGATGTCAGCAACTTCAAAATTGATTAAAACATCAGGAAAAAGTTTATGGAGGCATTCAAAATTTAGAACTCAAATAGATGAGAATGATGAACTTGCATGTTGGGCTAATATCTGTAGGCGTCCATATCATGATAGACTTCCTGATAGTGTGAGGGATAGGGTAAAAAAGTTTTTGGATTCGAATTCTTATGTGTCGCCAAATGAAAAGGATCAACTGCGACGTCGTATATCTAAGGGAGTTTATGAATCTCTTTCCAAACATATAACACAGGTCAGTCAAGTAGAATTATTCGAGAACTTTATGGAGAGTAATACTGATGTGAAGATTTACCTTAGCACATTTGTGAAGCTTAAACCATGGTATTTCAGGCCTATCACTGTTTGAGACACATGTTGTTGTCAATACCATGTAGAATTCCAATTATTGTATGAGACATTTGTAAATTTGGGCATAAAATATTGGTCAAATGACCCACCTTATTCAAGTGTTCGTGATTTTTTATCAAAGATATTATGTCCATGAGAGAATAATGAATTATTTTATAAAAAGGAATGTGTTGGTGGAAGAAAATGCGACAACTGTTCTCATTTGGAACTCTACGATGAAAAGTATCCCATTGATCCTAATGATCTCGGACTGTCAAATATCAGTCTGAATTGAAATTGATATGAATATGTTACTTACACTCCTGTTGCAAATTCAAGCACAACATCAAAAAATATCACTTTACTTGACGACGAGATTCCAGTGACATATTTTATGGAGAAGTTTAGGGTGCAAATAAACAAATATATTAAGCATTGTCATATAGCACGATGGAAGGATTTACAGTTCAAGCAATCAAGTGAGGTGTTCCCAAAAGGAACAATATTATCAGTGGTTGATTTCGCTGAGAATTACATGTTTAGTCCACAAAAGGAGATACAAAGTGAGTATTACCATTCAGACCAAGTATCTATATTTGTGCATATTTTTTATAGACACTCAGAGCTTGATGTCGATGTTTTTGATAGCAATGAAAATAATTGTGAGGTGATTAAGGAGTACCATTTCTACTTCAGTGATGATCGAACACGTAACACATGTTTTGTTCAGAATTGTTTTAATGTTATTTATAATGAATTGTTGAAACAAAGAGTCACTTTTAAAGAACGTTGGGTATGGTCAGATGGTTGTGCTGGTTAATTTAAATCAACAATATCATTCTATTAGTTGCCTTGTCTTCATAAGAAAACCAACATTCGACATACATGGAATTTCTTTGAGACAGGACATGGAAAAGGAGAGCATGATGGTGTTGGGGAATGCCTAAAACATGCACTTAGGAGGTATCAATTGAATCACTCAGCTTCCCGACTTGCAAATTCTTTAGATGTTGTTAATTGGTGCAAGGAAAATTTAAGTCATGTATCGAACCCAAGGATGGCTCATGTGCACAGGTTGGCATACACATTTAACTAACAATATATTATACATATTAGATATATATATGTGTATACATATATGTGCACGTATTTTGTTGTCAAAAAAATATTTAATATTTTTCAAAATTTGACTCATACATATGTGTGTGTTTTTCTCAAGCAGGTACTTTTGGAATATTGAAATGGGTGATGTTGATAGATCATTTCCATTTGATACCAGTGTAATCCCTAAAACAAGAAGTTTACACTCAATTAGGAGTAAGAACATGAAAAATATACATTGCATTGAGAAACGAAAGTGCTATTTCTTTTGTTATGCATGTATTGATCAGACAGATCCCATCGATGAATGTGAAAACCAAATTAAGAAATTTGTTCAACCATGGAAACACGAACAATTGACACCATTGCCCCCATTTGGAAACGTGAGTGACAAGGAAATGGACAATGAAGTGGCTGTGATTGACAATGATTATGATCATGTCTCTGATATGGTTATAGAAGGTGATGTCTTCGTTGTCATTTCACCAGAAAATAATCAAGAGAAAGTGCATTATTATTTATTACGATGCACTATGTCTAAATCCACGTTGTTGCAAGAGTATAATGATCCATCAAATTATACATACCCAGTCGGTTCAATGGTGTTAATGGGACATTTATTTGAAGAAGTAAAGAAATGTAAATATCATATTATTTTTCAAGATTATCGGCCAGAGGTTATTTATGTCCAATATAGTCACTTGGTCATAGCAACTCAACTGCAGTTCAAGCAAGTGAAGAGTAGAAAAAAACAGTGACAATGGAGGTTATCGATAGATGATCATGATGCCATTATAGAAAATTTGCCACTAGCACATCTCATATGAGTGTAACACATTGTTCAAGATGAACAATGAAATTTGATTCTAGGGTTAGAACATATAATTGCTACAATGAATTGGACTTTATATAAGTGTAAGACTATATTGTGGATTGCTTGAACAAATAAATTGACATGTGGATGCTTAGATGTGTGTTGGTGCATAATTTATGATGCAGATTCATCAAGGTTTTGATTCAATATCAAGGAAGCCTTTAACAAAATCCATCCGGAAATGTTGTTGTGCATGCCATTCATGTGAAGACACCTTACTATATTGCAATCTATTTGAATGAATACATGATGTTTTACCTTGCTTTCTTCTAGAGATAATTGATAGCCATGGTGGGATTTCAACCATCTTATATAGAATAAATTAAGCATCTCACATGTTTACAAGATTGTGTAACAGAGCAAGAGGTCAACACATACATCTTATTATGAGACTTTTTTACTACTAGACCATGCCATTTCTTATGTTCAGGTTTCAGAGCAAAGTATGAAAGTAATCACGAGTCCATCTTCCTATTGACTTTGTTAGGCTTTGGAGTGTAGTTGATATGCCTCTACACATTTACAATTCTCTTCTTTGTGTGCTTGTGTTAAAGTGTATGATTTCTTGGCTCCTTAAGCAGTATTTCTATGAGTCTTAGAGACAATATTGTCTTGGAGGGTTCCTTAAGATTTTGATTGGTCAACCTTGAAGCCTGAAAGACATTTTGTCTCTTTATATGTTTCATCTGTTATTTGTTTCTTCAATCTTGTTTTGTTCATTTGTGTTATGTGCTTCAATCTGTCGTTATTTGTTCAAGTATATTCCAAGTATCAAAAAAGTTTCTTTCCCCACAAACATATACGTACGCTGCTTGTTATATATTTCACATGCTTCAATGGACATTCAATTTGTGTTGTTTGCATTGGGAAACTCACAGCATACAGCCTCTCTCAGCATACGAGGGATCGACCTTTGTAGAATCCATCCCGGAAATGTTCTTTGTGCCTTACCATTCATGTTGAAGACACCTTAGTAGATTGCAATCTATTTGAATGAATACATGTGTTGTTGTTGGAAATATGGTCTGATGTTGTCCTTGATGGCAATCCACACGATGAAGTTATGTGACTTGATGGACTTGGTAAATGATGTTTGTTAGCAATATGATGCGGAGGTATTTGTCCTTGAATGGCAAGATGATGGCAACTTACTTGATGAAGTTGTGCTTGATAGAACATGTCTTGATGAACTAAATCTGATGTATCTACAGTGTGTACAGAAGGAAATGAAGAAAGGAATTTAGCATGTGCTAAATCTTGATGAAAAGAGTATGTGTCTAGGCATACGCGGATTTGCCTAAGGGAAGTCGCGTATGCACGCGGGAATCAATGTTCCAAGTCGCGTATGGAAAAAATCACTCTTAAAGTGCAAAACCAGGGGTAACCACCATGGTATTGACCCATTGTATTGGGTAATGATTCGTCTAAATGACCCTGTCCAAGAATACCATTGGAAGTAATGTAGTTTTGGGCTCATGGTATTGTTTTGGCTCATGGTATTGAAAAAAGGGGCTCATGGTATTGAAAAAGGGTAAACCTATATAAAGAGAAGAATTTCATTGTTCATATCATGAGTGTGGGAGCAAGATGTCTGAGCTTGAATGAATACTTCTCTGTGAAGTATATCTGTATGGAAAGGGTAAAGGTTTGATGATAGATCTGAATCTATGGTGCTCTAATGAAGAAATGATGAAGCGGGATATCTAGATACGGAATGTACTTGTATCTTGCTAGATCGACATGCAAGGCTTAGATGCGAGATGGATGCGAACGTCTCTACGAAGTATAAGGGTAAATACGAAGTAGATATACGGTACGAAGAAGTATGTTTTAACTCTATAATGGTTGAAAATCTGTCTTGCTTTTTTGAAGAGGAAGCGCGTATATACACGCTTCGCCCAAAGAAAAGCGCGTGTGCGCAATGAAATTGACTTTGTAATTTATGCGGTATCTGTTTGGTTTATTTCGAACGAGGAGCTATGATTCTCGTGACATCGAGAGAAAGGAATGAGTGTGTGCAAACTAAGGTTCTTTGAAGTACGTAGTAAGAAATTTAAGCCTGTTCTCTTTGGTTTACTAATATCGTAATTGATTGTATGTATCTGTTTCATGGTTGATTGTGCTTAAAAGTATGGAAAGGGTCCAGTATGAAAATATGATGAAATGTGGCCTGCAAGTGTTGTTCTATTGAAGTTGTTGGATCCAGTGTGAAAAATGATGAAACGTGGTCCAAGGTGGTGCTGAGGGTTGTAGCCTTCAGTCAGGGGGTTGTAGCTCCCTTCCAGGTGAGGCTGGTAAATGAGATCAGGGGGTCGTAGCTCTCTTCCAGGAGAGGCTGGTAAACGAGTCAGGGGGTCGTAGCTCCCTTCCAGGAGAGGCTGGTAAACGAGCGCAGGTGGGTGCCTGCGTGCTGGTCAAGTCTGCGCCAGCACATATGTTGAAAGATGTTTTCTCTATAATAAAATATTGAAGGCTGAGCAACTGCAGCGGTGGTTTTCTCCCGACTTGGGTTTCCACCTAAAAATCCTGGTGTTCATGTGTGATGCTTTGTGTGATGGTTTATTCTGTTCTTACTGCACATGTTTACTGTTTATTAAACATCTGATGAATGAATGATGGAATGATTTAAGTGAAGAATTGATGACATAGTTATATCTCTGTGTATACGCGAGTTTCATAAAGGGTATCCGCGTATATACGCGAGTCTATATCAGGAAAGTAGCGTATGGGTTTTAGAGAGTGAAAAAGTAAAAAGTTTTGAATATGTAGTAAATACTGATTCACCCCCCCCTCTCAGTATTTTTCCCAACAATTGGTATCAGAGCGAGGTCCTTCTGCAGAAGCTTGATCGCTTGAAGGAGATCTGTCACAATGGGAAATCATGAAGGAGTAATGTCTATAAATCCACCTCTATTCAATGGAAGCAATCTGATATTCTGGAAGGTACCAACAAAAGCTTATCTGCAAAATCTTGGTGCAAAAGTATGGGCAATCTTGAAAGGATGTGAACAAGAATTTAGAGAAGAAAAGGATACCTTTGTGGATGCTCTAGAAGACAATAATCTTCGTGAAGAAAACACTCAACTCAAAGTAAGCCTAGAAGAAAATAACATAATCATAGAGACTCAAGAAAATCAGCTTGATTCAAAAGAAAAACGCATTGAGGAATTGGAGTGTGAAGTAGTAAATCTAAGAAAAGATAATGAGAAAGTGAAATCTCTCAATCTTAGATTTGCTAAAGGTTCAGAAACCTTAGATGAGATTATCAAGGTACAATGGTCCCCTCTTATAAAAACAGGTCTTGGATATACTGGGGAATCTTCCCAGACTTCAGCACCAAATTTTCTAAAAACAGCCACAGCTGGTTCTCTACATTCAACCACTCAGCAAGGGAACAAAGGATCTTTACAGGTAAAGCATGATCATCTCAATTCAAGGAACACTAACAAGGAGATCGTTCAAAGAAGCTACAACCAACAGGTAAATTCTAATAGAAGATTTCATGATCACAGAAATTTCTACTTCAATGGACAATGTTTCTCATGTCACAATTTTGGTCATAAAGCTGTTCATTGTGTTGCATATAAAACCATCATGACAAGAGAAGCAAGAAATAAAAGGATGAATATCGAACCAAAGAAGAACACCTACAACAACTTTTCGCCTCTTCAAAACGAAGTTGAATGTACTTATTGCAATAAATTTGGTCATGAAGAATCTGAATGCAGGAGCAAGATCCAGCCAAAAGAACATGTTCCCTCAAGCTCTAAAGTATGGAAAGAGAAAGAAATACCGGTTGAAAATTGTGGGATAGCGTTATTTGCAGAAGGTGAAGAAAATCAATGGTACATTGACAGTGGGTGCTCAAGACACATGATAGGTGACAAAAGCAAACTTCTCGCATATGATGCTCTAGAAAAAGAAAGAAAGTTACATTTGGAAATGATACTCCTGCTATAATAAAAGGAAAAGGGTCAGTATTTCTGAAAGAAAAGGTAAAGGCTAAAAATGTCATGTATGTGGATGGATTAAGACATAACCTGTTAAGTGTAAGTCAAATGTGTGATCAAGGAACAAAAGTGGTCTTTAGTTCAAAAGAATGTGTGGTTCGTGATCTTGATACAGGTAAAATCATTATTAAAGGAAAAAGAAATCCAAGCAACCTGTATGTACTGAACAACATCGATCAATGTTACTTGAGAAAGTCTTCAGAAAATTGGCTACGGCATAGAAGGCTAGGGCATCTGAGCTTCTCTCAAATCAACAAAGCAAATAGACTTCAAGCAGTTCGTGATCTTCCCAATGTCAATCTTCCAGAAAGTATCATATGCAAATCTTGTCAATTTGGTAAGCAGACCAGAGTACGATTTAATGCCAAAGAAGGATCATCAAGTAAGCCTCTTGAACTCATTCATACTGACATCTATGGACCTATGAGGAAAAATTCATTACGTGGGGAAGAATACTATATCTTATTTATTGATGACTACTCTAGAATGTGTTGGATCGGGTTCATTAAACACAAAGATCAAGCATTTGAAAATTTTCAGAGCTTCAAAGCATTGGTAGAAAATGAATTAGATCTAAAAATCAAGTGTCTTAGATCTGATCGAGGAGGAGAATATACATCAAATGAATTCTTTGAATTTTGTGAACAACATGGCATAAAAAGACAGTTCTCTGTAGCAAGCACTCCACAACAAAATGGCGTAGCAGAAAGAATGAATAGAACAATTCAACAAATGGCTAGAGCTATGCTTGATGATTCTAGAACTCCTGACATGTTCTGGGGTGAAGCAGCACATACAGTAGCTAACATTCTCAACAAGGCTCATGTTCGGGTAAATAGTGACAAAACTCCATATGAACTCTGGTATGGTAATTCTCCCTCTGTGAAGCATTTTAAAGTTTTTGGAAGTAAATGCTTTATCAAAAATAATGATGAAAAGCTTGGCAAGTTTGAACCTAGATCAGATGAAGGGATATTTCTTGGTTACTCATCTTCAAGCAAAGCATACACATGTTACAATAAAATGCTTCAAAAGATTGTTGAATGTATTGATGTTGTTATTGATGAGTCTCCTGCAGCTCCTAAAGAAGAAAAACAAACAACAAAGGAAGATGATAGTGACATATGGCCTTCTACATCAAATGAAAATGAAAATGATATAGACAGTGGATCCAATGAAGAACCTAAAAATGATCTATCTGAAAAGGCTCCATCCAGATATGTTCAAAAGAATCATCCTGAATCTCAAATTTTGGGAGACAAGGAATCAGGTGTACGAACAAGGAGAACTCTTGTGGGATATTCTAGTCATCTGGCACTTCTATCCACAATTGAACCACACAATGTCAATGAAGCTAGCAAATATGAATGTTGGAATCATGCCATGGATGAAGAGCTTGATCAAATTGAAAAAAATGACACTTGGGAATTGGTACCAAGACCACATGATAAAAATGTCATTGGAACTAAATGGATTTTCAAGAACAAGTTAAATGAGAATGGGGATGTTGTAAGAAAAAAAGCTGCAATGGTTTGCAAAGGGTATACTCAACAAGAAGGTATAGACTTTGAAGAAACGTTTGCTCCTGTAGCTAGACTTGAAGCCATAAGAATGTTTCTTGCTTTTTCAAGTTATCAACAAATCAAAGTTTATCAAATGGATGTTAAATCTGCTTTTCTTAATGGTGATCTAGAAGAAGAAGTATACATAGAACAACCGGAAGGATTCATTTTGGGAAATGATGCAAATCTTGTTTGTAGACTTAAAAAGGCTCTATATGGTCTCAAACAAGCTCCAAGGGCTTGGTATTATCGCCTTGACAAATATCTTCATCAACAAGGATTTTCAAAGGGGTCTGCTGATAGCAACTTATACACAAAAGTTGAAAATGATAAACTATTGATTGTAGTTGTATATGTTGATGATATCATTGTTGGGAGTAACGAAGAATCTATGAGTCAAAAATTTGCTTCTGTCATGCAGCAAGAATTTGAAATGTCTTTACTTGGGGAACTAACATTCTTTCTTGGCTTACAAGTGCATCAAACTGCAGATGGTATATTCCTATCTCAAGCAAAATATCTTAAGCAAATTCTGAAAAAGGATGGCATGGAAGAATGCAAACATGTAAGCACACCAATGATAACCGGATGCAATCTCAGTGCTGATGATGATTCTCCCACGATGAATCAACCAGAATACAGATCAATGATAGGGAGTCTACTTTATCTCACTGGAACTAGACCAGACATTATGCATGCAGTTGGGATTGTTGGACGATTCCAAGCTAATCCAAAAGAGTCTCACCTTCAGGCTGTTAAAAGAATTTTCAAATACCTACAAGGAACTCAAGACCTTGGTCTATGGTATCCAAAGAAAGCTGATCTTACTCTTCATGCTTACACTGATGCAGATTGGGCTGGAAGTGTTGATGATCAGAAAAGCACTAGTGGTGGTGCATTCTATATGGGACCCTGGTTAGTATCTTGGTTCAGCAAGAAGCAAAATTCTATTTCCTTATCTACAGCAGAAGCAGAATATGTGGCTGCCGCATCTTGTTGCACTCAACTCCTTTGGATGATGCAAACCTTACAAGATTTTCAAATCAAGTGTACACCTCTTGTCCCCATTATGTGTGACAATACAAGTGCCATCAGTATTTCAAAGAATCATGTTATGCATTCGAAGACCAAGCACATTCCCATCAAGTATCACTTCTTACGTGAACAAGTGCTTGAGCAAAAAGTGAAGTTGGAGTATGTTCCCTCCAAAGAACAAGTTGTTGATATCTTTACTAAACCTCTACCCAGGGAAGCATTCGATTATCTAAGACAGAAGCTGGGAGTGTTCTCTACCAGTCAAAAGAACAAATCTGCATAATTTTTAGAAGATAGCATTGGATACGCGGGTTTCCTGAAACACAGTCGCGTATATACGCGAGTTCATGCACAAAAAATCGTGTATGTCTGATTGATGACATTTTTCTGTTTGGAGTCAGCTCTCTTCAGCACAGCTGCAGTGCTGCTTGGTATCTTTGATACTGTTGGGTATCTCTGGTGGTGTTCCAGTTCTCATAATTCTATTTCTAAATGTTTTTCATAAAGATGCCTTGATGATTTGTTGGTGAAAGTGTTCAGGATGCACAAACTAAGGGGGAGCCTTAGTCATATGGAAAGGATGTTTGGATGCACAGATTCAGGGGGAGCATTAGCGTTGCTAAGTATAATGCATTGTTGGAATTATGATGGTTCTGATACATGTTCTCTTTCTTGAGGACTTTCTGGTATTGGTCATAAATGGTCATATTTGTAATTTGATGAAAAGGTCTTGATTGAGACCTATGATGTAAAATTGTAATATTTAGTCATGTAAGGACTTGTCAAATTTGTAAACCCACTTGGTTGGGTAGCTGAGTCAAATTTTGTAAAACCCACTTGGTTAGGTAGTTGAGTCTCTTATGTAAATCCACTTGGATGGATCTTTGATGTAAGTATGAGTCATTGGTGATAGGAATTTCATAGAGTCATGTACTTCATTGAAAAACATGTTTGAAAATTCAGCATGAACTCAGGGGGAGCTTGGTCACTTCAGTATATATCAGATCTGCAGAACGCTTCTTCCACATGAGGAGAAAAGGGGGAGAGTATGTTGGTTTTGGTTCGCCCTTTGCCCTTGATGTCAAAGGGGGAGAGTGACTTGGTGTTTGAATGGTGTCAAAAATGGAGAGTGACATGGTGTCATTGTATTCTTAATATACCTATTTGTTGTGGTAACCAAACACCATCGTAGTTGCCATCAAGTCCAAAGGGGGAGATTGTTGGCAATATGATGCAGAATGTTGTCCTTGATGGCAACCCACTGAATGAAGTTATTCTTGACTTGATGGACTTGGTAAATGATGTTTGTTAGCAATATGATGATGAGTGTTGTCCTTGAATGGCAAGATGATGGCAACTTACTTGATGAAGTTGTGCTTGATAGAACATGTCTTGATGAACTAAATCTGATGTATCTACAGTGTGTACAGAAGGCAATGAAGAAAGGAATTCAGCATGTGCTAAATCTTGATGAAAAGAGTATGTCTCTAGGCATACGCGGATTTGCCTAAGGGAAGTCGCGTATGCACGCGGGAATCAACGTGCCAAGTCGCGTATGGGCAAAAGCACTCTTAAAGTGCAAAACCAGGGGTAACCACCATGGTATTGACCCATTGTATTGGGTAATGATTCGTCTAAATGACCCCGTCCAGGAATACCATCGGAAGTAATGTAGTTTTGGGCTCATGGTATTGTTTTGGCTCATGGTATTGAAAAAAGGGGCTCATGGTATTGAAAAAGGGTAAACCTATATAAAGAGAAGAATTTCATTGTGCATATCATGAGTGTGGGAGCAAGATGTCTGAGCTTGAATGAATACTTCTCTATGAAGTATATCTGTATGGAAAGGGTAAAGGTTTGATGATAGATCTGAATCTATGGTGCTCTAATGAAGAAATGATGAAGCGGGATATCTAGATCTGGAATGTACTTGTATCTGCTAGATCTATTTATGGAAGGCTTAGATCTGAGATGAGGCGAACATCTGTCTGAAGTATAAGGGTAAATCTGAACTGAATATCTGATCTGAAGAAGTATGCTTCTCTATAATGGTTGAAGATCTATACGCTAGTTTGCTAAAGAGGAAGCGCGTATATACGCGGCTTCGCCGAAGAAAAGGCGTGTATGCGCAATGAAATTGGCTTTGTAATTTATACAGAAGTATACGCTGGTTTATTTGAACGAGAGCGCGTATATACGCGACATCAGAGAAAGGAAAGCACGTATGCAAACTAGGGTTTGCTGAAGTCCGTGGTAAGAAATGTCTGACCTATTCTGCTGGTTTACTGATATCTGTCAGTGAGTTATATGTATCTGTTTCATGGTTGATTGTGCTTAAAAGTATGGAAAGGGTCCAGTATGAAAATATGATGAAATGTGGCCTGCAAGTGGTGTCCTAAAGGAAGCTTTGAATCCAGTGTGAAAATTGATGAAACGTGGTCCATAGAGGTGCTGAGGGTTGTAGCCTTCAGTAAGGGGGTTGTAGCTCCCTTCCAGGTGAGGCTGGTAAACGAGAGCAGGGGGTCGTAGCTCCCTTCCAGGAGAGGCTGGTAAATGAGTCATGGGGATGGAGCTCCCTTCCAGGAGAGGCTGGTAAACGAGCGCAGGTGGGTGCCTGCGTGCTGGTAGATTCTGCACCAACACATATGTTGTAAGATGTTTTCTCTATAATAAAATATTGAAGGTTGAGCAACTGCAGCGGTGGTTTTCTCCCGACTTGGGTTTCCACCTAAAAATCCTAGTGTTCATGTGTGATGCTTTGTGTGATGGTTTATTCTATTCTTACTGCACATGTTTACTATTTATTAAACATCTGATGAATGAATGATGGAATGATTTAAGTGAATAATTGATGACATAGTTATATCTCTGTGTATACGCGAGTTTCATAAAGGGTATCCGCGTATATACACGAGTCTGTATCAGGAAAGTAGCGTATGGGTTTTAGAGAGTGAAAAAGTAAAAAGTTTTGAATATGCAGTAAATACTGATTCACCCCCCCCCTCTCAGTATTTTTCCCAACATTTTTTTTACCTTGCTTTCTTCTAGAGATAACTAATAGCCATGGTGGGATTTCAACCATCACAACATACAGCCTCTCTCAGCATACAGATCAGGAAGCCTT